>JAQQAF010000006.1:8704166-10175833 GCA_029747655.1 Ensete ventricosum | reverse complement strand
TCATTTGCTTATTCATAATATCACTTTGCCGCATAGGAAGCATCAACTTTTTGGGATTTCTGTTGGGGTTAATCAAACTATGCTTTTCTTTGGTCACTTTGTGAAAAATTCATATGTTTAGGCTTTTGAATTATTGATTGTATAGTCAATTTTATATGGCAAATGATCAAATATTAAATAATCGATCATGCCAACAACACTCGCACATCCTCAATATTCATATACTTGCTAAGACTCATCATCCCATGGGTCAGTTAATACTGAAGCAACGATAGATTAGGCTATTGAGATGATTAAATATTGACAGCCAAGTATAGTAGGGTTTCAATGTATAAAACACAACACCTTCTAGTTCGAGAACAATCTTCTTTTCTTTGCTTAATGATGTTTGTTGTTGGATTTTTATGTCGGTCGGAGAGTTAGCATGACTCGGTTATGTCGTATGCATAAGATCGTTTATGTTGGATTGGGAGGACAAGCGAGACTTGGTCGAAGTTTTGAGTAATATCTCACGATAGCACCTCGGGTCAGAACGTCCACTAGAGCGCCTCTCGAGTCCTCAATTGGATCATGCAAAAATATCACGATTGGAACGGTGTGTGCCCGACATGGTTCTTCCGACGGCTAAATTAGCTCTCTAAGCATTGAAGTTGAAAGCCAAGGTGTTGAGTAAGTTGGAAGTTTTTCTTGGGTCTTTCCCCCTGATGGCTATGGTGGAGATATTTATATATGTGGATCGATGGGAGGTCGTATCAAGATCATCAATACTGACGATGCCCTCGGACGGCTCCGAGGTACATTCCGCGTCTAGCGCTGTCGTCGTCGATTCGCCGAGCCTTGATCGACGAGATCGATGCCCGACAGCCTGGAACTATTGTCAGCTCGATTGGCACTATACCGGATTGACGGTGTCGTGTCATGCATCGACATGGATTGCTGACCTGAGATGCTTGGGAAAGTCGACGTGGACGTGACTCTCAAGGACTGATCTGTCCGAGCTGACTCGATGATCCCAATATTTATCCTATTAATATCAATAAAATAATTTTATTTTTCTTTAATAATATTAAAAAAAGAGAGAGAACCTAAGTTAAAATTAAGTGAGATCTATGAAAACAAAAAGAACAAAAAATGGGACTTCGACCACTCGATTCAACCATCAACAAGCATCCTAAACATCATAAACCCATACTCATCTACTACTGCAGTGGGCACACGCGATATATTGCTGGCCTCGTTCACCATGTTGAACGTCTGTCATGTTAGTCTCGATAAGGACGTGTCCGTCCTCGTGCTCGGAGTGGTGGTGGTGGTCGGTGACAAGCCATGCTTCCATCGATCACGAAGTGGAGGCTCCCAAGATTTAGACACACGCACACGTGTTGGGAAGAGGAACTGCTGTCATGGGCACATCGCCGCTGCTTGCAGCTTTCTTTATGCCTTTCCCTAAGCAAACAACGGATACCACCCTTCCACAGCATTTGTGTTCCTCGTCTGAGGCCACTACTTATCGTCGCAGCTGCAGAGATGGCGTCAGATGTGATGGATTGGATGCATGAAACCGCAGAGGCATCCACTCAAACAAAGAGCAGCACAGGATAGAGATGACTTGCGGGACACTAAGAAATGGGACGCATAATGATGATAATAATAATAATACTGATCAGAAAGTTGGGAAAGGGAAAGAAGAGAAGCAGAGGGAATATGCTGCCGCTTTATGCCTCCAGACGCGTGTCTTCGCTGCTAACCAAGTAAAGCCTGTCGGCAGCGAATACGATGTGCCGTATCTTCTTCTTCTTCTTCCCTGCGAGCTCGAACGAACCAAACCGGTTCGGCATTGACCTCACTCGAGTCGACGGAGACAATAATTCGTGGATTGGGTTCGCCGATAGGGACTCGAGGGTAGGTTTTATTGGTGTGGGGGGGGGGGGGGGGGGGGGGGGGGGGGGGGGATGGATGGGGGTGGGGCTGAAAGCAGCACAGTGGGGAGGTAGAAAGAAGGGAGGTGGGGAGAAAGCGAGGCGGAAAGGTAGGTGGGGAGGGAGGGGGGGCGGGGGGGGGGGGGGGGGTGAGGGGGGGGGGGGGGTTGGGGTTGAGTCAACTCCGTCGGCCGCTAACTACGGGAGAGGAGGGAGATCATAAATCTGATCCGTTCTATTTTAGATCAACGGCTGAGGAACCTGCCTTCAGTCACACGATATGGGCTTTTAATACGTCACGGTTTTATCGGCCCAATTAAGGCCCGCTGTCACCCCAATCACAACAACTTGGTGGGCTTTGGGCCTTCATATAACTCCACTAGAGTAAGAGATCTTCCCATCAACGGTTGCTTGCTACGGTTTATGACATTATAATTGCAACTATTTATATGCGTATTTAACAAAATTATATTGAACAAATAGTTTATGAAATCATCATCATAGTGCAACTATTGTTTTTAAAGGCTATATATACATGAACCACTCACTGCTGTGATTAATGTGGTACTCTGATCTGACCAACCTCAGCCGTCGGATCAGTTGACTCGATGATTGCAATCGTAATAGAAGCTGATACGAAGGAATGTACACGGGGTTACGTGATAAGCGGAGACAAAAGGGCGAGGAAGGTAGGCGAGGGAGGAGATGAAGACGAAGAGCATCATCGTGAGGGAGGGTGACAATAATAACGAGGAATGGGGCCGGTGAACTGATGGAGGTACAACAGTGAGGGGAAGCTCCATCGGTCGGTCAACAACAATGACAACGCACACCGTGATCGGGAAAACTAGAGGTTGCTGTTATTGCTGCGAACCAGGAGAGGAGGAGGAGGAGGAGGAGGAGTTGGAGGTGATACTCCAGGGTGTCATGTCCATGGGGTAGCTGCCGAGGACGCGGAGGAAGGAAGTGAACTCCTGGACCTCGGCGAGGGCGTTCTGCGCCCGGCGCTCCGCCAGGGAGGCCTGGAAATCCACGTAGAAGGTGTACTCGAATTGCTTGGCGGTGCTGGCTGCGCCGCCGCCGCCGCGGCTGGTCTCGTACTCTAACCGGATGGGCCGCTGGCGGTGCGGCCGGCTCTCGATCTTGGTCAGGCCGATGTCACGGAAGGCGAACGCGGAGAGCACCTTGAAGAGCACGGACGTGCCCTCGCTGTCGTGGGCGGCGAACACGATGCTCGTCTTGAAGGGCCGGTCCGCCCGGGGCACGATGGGCTCCCGCGCCAGCATCACGAACCGTGTCACGTTGCCGCTGTCGTCCTGGATCCCGTCCGCCAGCACCTGCATCCCGTACAGCTCCGCTGCCCGAGCCGACGCGATGGCCGCCGTGTCCTGCAGCCCGTTCAACACCACGTACTCGGCGGCCCCGGCCGTGTCGTCGAAGGCTTCGCGCGCCACATTGAGGCCCATCGCCGTCAGGGTGTGCTCGCACTGGGAGAGGGCTTGCGGGTGGCTTATGACCCGGGTCAGCTGCTCCTTGCGGACGCCAGGGAGGGCGAGAAGGCAGTGGTGGACGGGGAGCTGGACCTCGCCGACGATGTGGAGGCGGTGCCGGAGGAGGAGATCGTAGTTGCGGTGGATGCTGCCGCCCAGGGAGTTCTCCACGGGCAGGACGGCCCGGTCGGCGACCCAGAGTTCCACGGCCTGGAAGGCCGCCTCGAACTGGTCGCACGGGATGGCGTCGCAGTTGGGGTAGGCCTTGGCGGCGGCCGCCTCGCTGTAAGCTCCAGGGACGCCCTGGTACGCCACCCGGAGCTGGGACCCGTGCTTCGGCGCCGGGGACAGGTCGGCGATGGTGAGCGGCTGCGGGAGCTGGACCGGGACAAGGTCAAGCGCGGCGGCAGCTGAGCTATGACCGTTGACGACGGGGACCAAGCTGTGGTTGGTGTCATCCCCGGCTTCGTGGTGCTGCGGCGTCTGCTGATGGTGCTGGGAGTCCGTCGCGACCTTGCTGGAGAGGATGGCGCAGGCGCTCTGCCAGTCGGCGCGGTTGGCCCCGACGGCGCCGTGGAAGAAGGGGGAGATTTCCGGCCGGTGGACGCACCGCACGAGGTGGGTCCTCCGTATCGGGAGCTTAGGTTTGGCGATGGGGAGAGCAAGACGAGTCGAATGAGTGCCGGTGGTGGCAGGAGTCAGGATGGCCGCCATGGGAAGTGGCTGCTGGCTTGTTCAGCTTGCAGTGGCAGCTCAGGGGAAAGAGGTGGAAGAGCCCTTCTGCCTGTGAAGCTGAGCGGAAGTAAGCTGAGAGAGGGGGGCACTTTATACGGAAGGAAGAGGAGGTTCGGTGGGGCGATGGCCGCCATGAGGAGGAAGACGCGCAGGGAAGACGAGGTTTGGTGTGGTCAAACCTCCACCAACCGCGGAAACTACTACTCGGCTCGGCTCGGCTCGACTCGATCTCTCACCACTTGCTTTTTTTTACGAGGGTAGGTGGGGCTCACCGACATCGCACGAGCGTATCCTTCCTCTCTTCCTTCCTTCTCTTTTTTCTTTTATTTATGGTTGGGTTTTATTGACCGCAGCTGCGTGCTGTTGTGTTACTATTGTGGTTGGACTGAACCACCAGCGAAACAACGTGACTCGTTCCCCCCCTTTCATTGAAAGCTTGCTATTGTCAGTCCTCTTTTTTTTTTGTCTATTGACAATTCCTAAAAAATTAATAACATACAATTTTAAAATTTGCACTTCTTCGATCACCAAAGTTGGGAAGTATAAAAGCAAGCATTAATTCTGCTGCGGAATCACAGTGAAAGGAGAGAAGGGTTACGTGAGAAGGTGTGGCGATTTGGTCGCCCCTTCGCGGCCCTCCCGAGTGTGTGGGCGTGGGCAGATACAGCGAGAGCTGAAGGCAGCAGACCCCATTCGCGTGCATGCTAACGTCGTCAGTGGCGTTCAAATGTGGTAATTAATGTGATCGCGTGACACGCAGGAATGAGTACCGACTTGTGGTTGAGACTCTGCGTGTGTGATGCTTTCATGTATGATTGATTACATTGATTGTGCGTGGTGGAGCCCTTTTGGGTTATTGGATGGGATGATACCAAAATCCCATAGTTATATTGGTTTGATTCGGGTAAAAGATCTCATTGATGTTTTTTAATCCATAACTAAGTTCCATTGTCTCGATAAGATAATTACTATCTCATATCGTATACTCCAAAAATATCAACACTCCTATATTAGCTACTGACAGTCCAAGTTAGAAAGCATTATAGTAAGAAAAAGTTGAACATGTAGACATCGATATATTGTATCACTATTTGATCGATACCGACTCAAACACCCTATCAACCCAACATATCATCGAAGCACCTCATATGGTCAAGACGATGTATCATGATTCTAATCCTAACATGTAATAGTTCAATTGAGCTTCCGTGTTCGAACAATTTGATGATTCCACATAACAACTCTCACAAATTTGACTCTTAACAATTACTAAAGCCTACTATGAAAGACATTATTTAATGAGAGAGGTGCATTCTAATCCATTCATTCCTTGATACAAATATAAATCCTCAATAATATTAAGACATCTTATCAAGGTCAATTTTATATTGGACAATCAAAATCCACAATACTGTTATTTGAACGTATTGAACAATCAAAATTCACAATAATATTATAACGTCTTATCATTTGGTTACTATCGTAAACCCATTATGGTTTCATAAATCAAAACAATACAATTTGTATACATAGAATATCTATGATATCATATAAAATAAAATTTAATATCTATTTTAGCCCCTATAATATTGGTCGTAAATCATTTAACTCTTATGATTTATTCGTATCTAAAATACCTCTTATATTTTAAAAAATATAATGTATAAATTCTCATGTCAAGTTTTGATCAATGACCACTTAAGCCGTTATAATTTTACTCATATGAAAAATAATCCTTATATTTTTAAAAATATAATATATCCGCCTATCATGTCAAGTCTGAGTTAATAAATATTAAAGTATACTTAAATATCATACTAACTCATAATAAATCATTAATATAAATAATTTAAATTAAAAATTTGAGACCACCATCAATGACGGGAGGTGTCGTCGTGGAAACAGCCACCAACGATAGCATCGACCTGTTGCTGTCTAGCAAGGTGTCGTACGTTGGTAGCCTCTCCGGCACTGTTGACAATTTCAAAAACTTCTTATTTTACCTCAGATGGATGTACGTCGACCAATTCAATACAAGACACACAACAATCTCCTAATCTCTTTTCCTCCACCTGGGAGTCTTCATTCACACCGCATCCCACTTAGTCCTCTCTTATGTCCTCAGCCATCGTGCTTACAACATGATGGTACATCTCTCTTTCATCATTGCCTCTGACCACTCCTACCTCTGCCTCTCCGTATTTATCCATCGCTGTAACCTTTGTCGCTTGCTCTTCCTCGACAGGATGGATATTTTTTTAATTAAAACTATACATTATTATATTAATGATTTCTTGTGAATTAACATGTCACTTAAACAAACTCTAACGTCTATTAACTTAGACTTAACGAGAGTGACTTATATGATACATTTTTAAAAATATAAAAATTATTTTAAACAAGAATAAAATCATAAGAGCTTAGATAGCCCGTGACCAAAATCAGATGAGCTAAAATAAACCTTTTTTTTTAACTTTAACTACACTATCATTATATTAAAAATTTCTATAAGTCAACAAGACACACAAGAAGACTCTAATGTCTATTAATTTAAATTTGACAAGAAAAACTTATATAATATATTTTTTAAAATATAAAAAAATATTTTAGATATAAATAAATCATAAAGACTTATATCATCCTTCACCAAAACCAAGACGTTAGAATTCCTTAACCCAATAAAATACTAAGGATCTCCACACACACTCTCTCTCTCATGCTAATTGGTGATGGCATGGACAGCAATTACAGTATAAATCATCAATATCATTTTTCTTCCTAGCTCATCGGGACCATCGGAAAAATTGACCCAATCAAATTTGCAACGCTATGACACGGGTTAGGTGTAACACGTTTACTTTTGACTATTCATTGGTGTCCTGTTCACGAGTGAAAAAACACACGTGGTTATTTCTTATAAACAAAAACAAAAAACAATTCGCCATCAACTGCTGTAGGCGATAATGACGCCGTCGCTATAGGTGGACTCTGTGAACCCTACGCAGCCACCACTCGTCTTTGGATGGGTCCCAAACACATTACCTCTGACACTAAAATAAATTATTGTAATACATATACCTCTGACGATAACATTTGACTCTACTCACTGATCATTCGCGTACGCTGATGCAATCCAGCCGGTGACTACAAGCGTTAGCTGCAGTGATCATATACTGAGAAACAAAATGATACATGACGTTCTAATGGAATTTAACATATTTCTTCCTAAACAAACATATTTGGCAATCCAGAAACAGAATTGCAACAGACATTCGAACAAAAATTGCATGGCTACATGACCTCATATTAAACTTCTTTGAGAATATAATATCAATCAATAGCTGGGGAGAGAAAACTGCACTACCAGTTTTATGTAATTTGGTTTTGCCAACACCAAAAAACTTCCACCTAAAAATATAAAACTGAGAATAACATATTCCTTTTTTCTCCCACAATTCACTCTCCCTCTAGTTTTGTCATTTTTTCGCTGATCAGAGAAGACACGGCCTTTACACATCCATCACTGGTCACAAGGGCGTGACTAATTTGTTACACTATTATGGGAACATGTTACATAAGCTAAGATATAAAAAACAGAGCAAGTAAAGAATGAGAATGAGATTGCTAACAGTTGGCAGTATATGTTCATAGAGTAAAATCAATCTTTTTAACCTGAATAATCATAAATTTTGAAGGATTTCAGGCAACGTCTGACCACACTGCATGAGTACCTTGATTAAGGGTTGAGCACGAGCAGCATCTCCTTCACAAAAGAAACTATGTAAGGCGCCAGTAATTGAATGACGTGCCATCCTAGTGAGAACATGTACATAGTCTTCGATCGAGGTCGGAAGATCCACGAATATAGCGGTACCAAATTCCTTGAGATCTTGCTCATGTAAACTCTCACAGTCTGTAGCAAAGATTCTTAATGCCTTTCTGCTGGATTAAAAACAAAAAATCAGATTATTTCCCACACAAAAATATCTAAGACAAGTATTTGTGTAATGCATTACTTTGTTCTGATCGAACAGTATAAACATAGGGCTGCATGATGAATGTAATATAGGATCAAAATCTCACCAAACCATTTTGTGTCGGTAAAATGTAAATCCAGAATCACAAAGTAATGGGAGGTCATATATTACCTGTCAGAGATAATAGAAAAGGCACATGAAGAGTCTTCGGATATCTCATAACCTTCTTCTTTGAGGGAAGATCTCAACATCTGAAACTTATTTGCAGTTTTTGATATAAGTAGGATCTTATCAGGTATTGGAACTTCATCGCAGAATATTCCAGTAAGAATTTGTTTGATCTGCAACAATAAAGAGTGAAAAAAATTAATGGAAACATTGCTGGAGGCAGCATAAAAAAATAGGAAATCATTAAATACAAATTTTAAAACTGACACTATCTTGCCTGACAAAGTAAACTGCTGGCAAAACAATAAAAGGGAAGGCACTCATCCATGCCTTCCAAGTAGAATTGTACTCCATTATCCAAACAATATACCACCAGTAGGGCTCATGGGAAATGGTGAGGAAGAAAAAAAAAGGAAAGAGAATCCAGCATGAAAAACAATGAGTTCACATGGTTGAGCCAGTAGAATTGTCTCCAAGTGAATGATGAAAGCATCAATTTTATTAAGAATGAAAAGAAGATCCTTGTCATAGACAAACAAAGAAAACAGAAAAACGATCTAACATGCGGAGCATACTGCTATGTAGCAGCTGATTTGACCGAAAATGTTGTGAGAAATTATTTATGAATATACCTTAGATGCTTTTTCTTCTTGTGTTGTATGGAGGTGCACAAGTTGTGATATGAATGCACTTTGACTAGTTACAACATCGCTCTGACAGAGTCTTGTAACTGGTCCTGAAAGTATATTTTGGGCAAACGACGTGAACACTTCACTGTAGCAATCACTGAAGAGAACAACTTGCGGATTTCCAGATATAGCTTTCCTGACAGAATTAAGCTTATCCACGAAGCCAAGATCTAGGAAGGTGTTGAATCCATCAAGCACCTACAAGAAACAAAAGAATATATAATTTTTTGATAGATAAATAGAAATAACAAACACAAAAACAACATAAAGATTATTTTCAAGTAATTTCACTTATGAAAGAAGGGATTATGACTAAAATACCTTATTTAAAAAATATATAATAAAATTTTTTGAGCTAGAGCAATCACCAAAATGATAACCAGATAGAATGGCAAGCATGCTTAAAAGAATCTAGGTGCCAGCCATAGTATGATTAGATACTTGTGAATATATGATAATATATTCACAAGCATATTGCGTCTCCTTGCACGGGAGAAAAATCGCCTGCGGACGAGGACAGCCCACGGGCGGCGATAGCGCGCGAGCGAGTATGGCGCGGGGAAAGGAGGTCTTCTTCTTTCTTCTTTTCCTCTTCTTCTTCTTCTTCCCTTTTTCTCCCTCAATCGACCGCCGATGGTCGAATTCTCCCTCAATCAACCGCCGACGGCCGAAATCGATCGTTGACGGTTGATTTTGGCGATACCGCCGGGTAGCAGCCGATCCGCATACCAGTAACCTAGCGGACCGGTATGTACCACACTTACCAAGCAATACAGATCGAAATTACAACCTTGGTTAATATAAAAAAAATTATGAAGCATGAATGCCACAGATACATTTAACAACATGAAATGTGCTTACCAATAATGATACGCCAGAGATGTCAATTGCCTTCAGGGAAACAAGTTCAAGCAGCCTCTCTGGAGTAGCTACAAGAAACTCAGGCTCGCAACTTCTCAAACTGTACTAAGAAAAGTAGCAATTAGTAGTAAGTAGCAGTTAGTAGTAATTAACTAATGACCTTATGTAGAATGAGAGAAGCTGCAAAACACTAGAAACAACAAACTTGAAAGCATGATTAAATTCCTAAAGTGAAATAAGATGGTAAAAAGAAAAATCATTTTCAAGTGGCATGAGTGGCACCATACTTTTCAAGCAAAATTCACAGACATGATGTCCTAGTTCTTGATTGTCACCGAACAATTATGTACTGAATTCCTGCTGTAAACAACATATCCAACATTGTAGGAGTATTCATTCAATAATTAAGAAAATCAAGGCAGATGCAACTTGTTAACTTAATGAAGTCTTCTCAAATATATCCGTAACAGCTATAATGCTAACAACAACTGAATGCATTTCTTTACATGAAAGCAAACATGCAAAAGTTCTCCATGTCCTATGATGACATCCAATATTCACAAGATATATGCTGCATTTGTATATTTCATAGAAATTCAATTCTTCAATGAAACAGTTCTTCAATTAAAATATATGCGGATACATTTAATTCAATATATTTATTTTTTATATGTTAATAAAATATTTTATCTTTTGCAGTGGCATTTAAGTCTTTTTCATTACATATATGTAAGAGAAGAAAACATTATTGCATTTGCTATCATCTCATCAACTCATCATGCAGTCCTGCGCCGTTGCCCTCATCATATCTAGCTAATATCCTCTCCTTCTATCACCCTGATCCATTCTCACTTCTATGGCATCATCCCACCTCCATCTTCCTCTTGCACTACCATCCTCTTTCATTGCAGCGCACATTGTAGTCATTTTCTCAATTCTCCCTCTCTTGTCATCGCCCCACTCCCATAAAAATTCACACTTCTATTTTTGCTCAGCCAATGAGTTATTAGGATCCATCTGGTCATTTCACACATATTTCTGCTATATTTATTATTTTTAAAATTTAAAATTTAATTCTTCTAACAAACCTAGTTCAACCAATGACCCAACATCTCAAGGCTTGACCAACAATGCCCGATCCGATTCTAATAAAATAGTAAAGCTTTTCTTTGAATGACATTGTCTATGGAAACCTTTTATAATTTGAATGATATTTTGCATGTGTGGAAACCTCACAATGATGGGAACCTTTGCCCTTTCTGGTATTATATTCTCAAGATCATCAACTTAGTTGTTTTAACTTCTTTCAAAAACCTTGTACAGTCATACAGTTATAAAGCACATCTAAGTTAAACAAATATTTATTTGAATTTGTGTATTTTTTTTCCTTTAGCTGTCAAATTCATCCGGACGAATGGAATGTGAGAGTAATAATTCCATCAGTTGGAATCTTCCAATGATAAGAGCATCTTCTTATCAAACATCATATCTTACGGGTCATTGTGCAGGTTGCAGGTATTTAAAGTGTGGCTTTAGCTTTTCTGCTCTCTCTCTCACACACCCTCATTTCTATAAGCGTCTTCCTTCTTTAGTATATTTCTTCTTAAAATTACTTTGTGAGAACAATCTCATTTCAGTGAAAAATCATCTGTTCCTTATTGTACTAAATCACAACTACTCTGACCTTCATCTTGTTGCAGTTCATTCTAGTATAAGCATACAAAAGCACATAGGTAAACAGCAGCACAGAAGTATAAGCCCAAGCAACTGCTTACCCCTGAACCTGGTGATCCAATGGTGCACCAGGATGCAAGCTTACTGCGTGTATTCCTAGGGCCTTGAGTGGTTTGCACACTGACCTTATCTGAACATAAATACAAGTGAAAGGCACAAGCAAATCAGGCTGTGGCAATAACCAAAGTGCCGTGATTTATAGACAGCAATAATCGGTAGAGTTATCGGAAGACCTGAACAGCCTTCTCCTGCGTTGGCACAAGGAAAAGAAGGAAGGGACTGGGAACGACATGCCCCTGCTTCTCCTTCCTCGTAATGATATCAGAAGCTGTAGACACCAACCAAGCGACCTGCTCTGTGGTAGGGCAAGACCAACTGGTGTCGATGATGTGCGAGCCGGCAGAACAACACTTCCAGAAATCAACACCCCAGTCGCAGGCCAAAAGAGAACCATCCAAGCTACCATCAGGCGCGGATTGTCGATCCTTCAATACGTCCTGTATGGCGTTCAAGCACAGGATAAGGAACTTGGAAGGGCAACCATAGTCCGAGTCGCAATCGCTGCCGACGCCACCACCTTCGCTGACACGTTGCTCCGCTCTCACAGCAGCATCACACCTTTGATTCTTGCTCTTCTCGGTGGTGGAGAGGGGAGGAGGTGACTCACTCTTGATGGGTTTCTGCTTCGTCTTCTGCTCGTGGCGATCATTGAACGGGTCGTCAGGCGTCGGGAGGCTAAAGCACATCCCCTGCACGGAACACATGATGTGAGAAGCAGGACACCGGAGAAACGCCGATTGCGAAAGAACTGGGGTCGCATCCAAGATAAGCGAGTGTATGTTCATCGGAAGGACCTCGCAGATGCGGCGCTTCCCGGTCTTGCGGCGTCGCTTGGCGGCGATGATGGCGGCGACGCGGGCGGACACGGCGGATTCGCTGCTCCGCATCCGCTTGCGGCTGGTCTTGTTCTTCCTCCGCCTCACCGCGTCGTCTCCCTTCGCCATGGCAGGGGATACCCCTCCTCCCAAAATTAAGCCGAGAGCCAAGGCAAAGGGAACCGCTTCAGTGAGGACACAAACCAACCAAAGAAAACGACGCCGCGGAGGGCATATATATAGGTGTTGCGGACTCATAAAACCTAGATCGAAAGCTAAGCATTACCGGGCTGGAACGGCGGCCCAAATGGCAATAGTGGGCTGTACATGCATCAGTCCGTCTTCGTTGCGGAAACAATAGGCGGATCACGACACGTGGAATGCACGTGCAGTAGAGGTCCCCTTCCAATTATTCCACTGGCTGATGCTGTGGCGTGACCCCAATAATGATACAGTAGTTTAGCAAACTAAGACGGCAGATCAAGTCATAAAGCAACCATTTTTTCTGTGATACTTGCGTTTAAACAAACATTTGAGATGACAATTGCGTTGGTGAGAGTTCACTGTTAAACATAATTATAATGACAGATTAAATTTACCTTTGTCAAATACTTATTCGAGTTTAGAGGAGATTTCATGGCTTACAGATGATAGTTTGTACGACAAACTATTCCTTTTCCTTACATTTCGGTTTGAGTGATGAGAAAACGAGGAGAGTACTAGGACAGACCCTTACTACATACGTAACACACTGATTCCTTGAGCTCGTAAAAGAAGATTAAAGAGCAGATGGATCATCATGGCTCGGCTGGAGAGGCGGGAGGAGCTCAATCCTGGAGACTCCTTCCTTGGCTTCCGCCACTTTGGCCACCTCCACCTCTCCGATAACCACCTCGCTGGGGTTCGCATGCCCCTGGTCTTCTTCGACGTAGTTGGGGTCCTTCTCGTCGATGGCTGGGGGCACGGGGTCGAGCTCGCTCTCCACCACGTCTTCGGGTCCCTCCCAGGTGAACTTGCCGCCGTGACCGGACTTGGGCGGGCCGCGGCCGATACCGAGGCCGTCGACGGGGTGGCGCTCCATCCGTTGAATGCCCTTGTCCACCAGCTTCTTCTCTATGTAGCGCACGGCGTCCGGGCGGCGGGTCTTGGGCACCTCCACCCTCTCCACCTTCTTCCTGCCTTCCTCGTCCCCGCTTACCGCCCTTATCTCCATCTCGCCGGCTCTGTCCTGACGTTCGTATGCAGCACGCTGCAGCCCTTTCGGTGCCTGTGGTGGCGGTGATGCATCGGTGGAAGGTCTTATAGGCGGCTACCGAGGAGCGGGGGTGATAGTTCTCGAAAAGGATGGAAGGTTGTGGAACGCTTGCCACGTAACATATCTGGACATCGATTTATACGCTACATATCTGACCATTTACAAACATTTCAGACACGAAATATTCTCGTTTCGCTAGAAGCATCGCTGCTGATGAGAGGAACACAGTTACACTCTAAAATGTATACAAACCATGAAGCTAAAGCACAGAACATACCAATGTCGACTCTGATGATGCCATCATACAATTTTTTTCCCCCCTTAATTTTTCGCACATATAATGATAAAAAGAAGAAGATATAGATAGTATCATCACTGCAACCACGGCAAAGAAGGTAGGTAATCAGCGCTGGGCCAACGGCAGCCTAACAGAGGAAACGAGAATATTATGATAGGGGTTAGCTCAAGCACGGGAGAACATCTCGTTTGAACAATTTTAAGTAAAAAGCATCTTTAGTTCTTCGATTCGTGCAGTGCGAAGTTCATGGTCTGTTAGGGCTCCAGATATCATCCTCTGCTTTCGAGCCTGTACCATTTCCATTCTTTCTTCCACGGTTCCCTATAAAACAGAAGACAACGAGACAAACATTAGTTACCACATGAATTCGGGACCAGAAACAAAAGACCTCTTTTATAACCAATATAAGCTGATAGGATATACAATGGTTCCTCTCATCAGCAGCGATGATGCAACAACAACAACAGGGCATCGATGATGCAAATACAAATGATCACACAGATAATAATGCCATGATGCAGTGGTACATGCTAATCTTATCCAACAGGAATTTTGGAAAGGCTGTTGGTGTTCACATAAGCAAACAACTGAAGTAAAAGATCTTTGTATTTTTCCAATGACTAACACCAATAGTGAAACAGAATGATTGAACATTGCTACCTTTACAATGAATCTTTTGATGGCCACACTTTTGGTTTGACCAATGCGATGTATTCGCATCACAGCCTGTTCTTCAACAGCTGGGTTCCACCAGGGATCCTAAGGGAAAAAGATTAGGAGGTCATGTCAAAATCACAAAAAACATAGCAAGCATATTAAATAAATTTAGAAAAGTCTATCATCTTCTGATACCACACCTAGCTTTTAGCAAACCTTTCTACTACTGTAGGAATACAGATAAGAGGCATCTCAATCGTTTCATTTATGATACTAACTTAAAAATACATTATCTCTACTGACAGCAATTAAAAATACATTATCATCGACATATCTTAAGTCCAACGGAAGCATAATGACGTTTCTATATTCTGTGACTTTCTGATGAGTGATTACGTAAAAAAATTAACAGCCACAATGACTAGTATCATGTATGGCTTTCTGAGTAAATCGTGATACATAATTACATTTAGAACATTTTCAAGAAACTCTAACCTCCAAAAAGGATTAGACATCAAACTCATAGCAGTTCTCTATAATATGAGATTCAATCTCTGCATTAAAAAATTGATGACTTCCCATACCATAAGAAAGGCATTAGTTGCTGCCGTGAGGTTTATTCCAACACCACCAGCCTTCAGTGACATTAAAAGTACCTGTAGTAATAATCAGTCACTCCAAATGCATGACCGCATGAAATAATTAACAAAGCATTATGATGAATAACGTGAAAGTATCTGACCAATATGTTTGTATTCTCAGCAAACTTGCTGAGTACTTTTTCCCTTTGCTGTTGATTTAAGGTCCCATCCAATCGAACAAACAAGAAATTGTGTCTACAACCAATAAAACTGAAGTTAAAATACCATTAAATGAACATGCATATAGTTAACAGGAATATAATGAGAGAATAGCTAAGATGTAATGGTGACACAAAGTATGCAAATTTTTTTGCCATAAATGCCAACCACGTCTTGACTTTAAAACACATATATGTTGCATATACACAAACACTAATTCTTCAATATGTTTGAAGAACTTGCAGGATGTAATGCCTATTTCAGGATCAGAATGACAATCAAGACAATTGTATTTCGGAATTTATCCAAGTAGCCAGCTATAAGTTGACCACTGGAAGAATATTTCACAAATCAATTCATTCAAAGTAATCAATCAACTTCAGAAAGAACACAAAACTCTACATAAAGCATATTTATCTGGAAAATGCTGAATTTCAATGAAAATTAGTTAAGCGTCCATGACATGATGTAAAGAAGGTGATCCAAGACTCCCATCTTGCCTGACAATCTAGAAACTCTTACAAGATGAGACCTCTATCAATGTACAAACTTTGGACCCTACCTTTAGTGGAGGCAGGAAAGCAGATAATAAAGGGTGAACATTGCAACCAAACGAGGACCAGGACCAGGTAATCACGACAACACAATCGTCCGGAACAAAAGTAAAATTCAAGATCAAACTTCTGGTCCAAATAAAGCATAGCAGGAACTAAGGTATCTTACTGTACCACTGTAGCCCATCTATTAAATACCTGCCCATTCAAAACAATCCATTTTCAACAGGTGCAGTACCACGGTAAGGTACAATATACCAGAGTATGCCTCAATATGGATCTGACATATTGGTCAGTATGGCCAATCCATTTTGGTATCTAAATCCTAGCTACAGGGCATAAAATACGACATAAGTGTATAGTGCCGTCATCTGCCGCTCACCATGATGCAGGTAAGCATAATCTACCAGAGTAAGATATGTCATGGCACACTGATGACGTCAGTATCAAGCAATAAACAGTTAGAACGATATTGGAGAAAAATTATATAAAGGAAAGAGTTCAAGCAGAAATATTAACCCACAGATCAGAAAGTGAGACTTTTTTGGCCCGTATTGTTGTTTTTCAGCTTTCAATCGCCTTTGAGCAAGACTTATGAGTACCAGTAGCTAGATGCATTGAATTCTCAGTATATTTTACCAACTCTCCCAAAAAAATAATAATGGAAAAAAAATCTTCATTGTAGAGAAAATTACCGAGAAAGAGGTATTTCCAGAAGATCCAGAAAACCAGTCCATTGGCTAAATATGATACTTTTGGCACCTAAAGAGCGAAGTTTGTCTAATTCCTGAAGGAGAACAGAAACCTTTGAAGATTCAACCCAGTTCTTCTCAACATCAATTTGAAAACGACTGTTGGTCGGAGCAGTAATAAGTTCCTGCTTATTAATAATTTTCCTGCATTCACATAAATAGTAAACAATATTATTGGGCTAGGTTGCTGAGGAGTTGGTCAAAACTGTGTTCCTTTGACTACTATATACAAGAGCATGGGCTTTGGAAGATACCTACAAACAGGACAAAGACCACTCAAGGTACTTTGCCAGCTAGTGAAGAGACATTCTCGGCATAAACGGTGTGCACATGGTGTCAATACTGCATCTTCATAAGCTTCTAGGCAAATTGGACACTCTCCTTCCTCTCCTTTACGCAGCTCTTCCACAACCTCTTTAATGTATGCCTTAGAAGGGACAGCACAGGTATCTCCATTAACAGCATCTTTACCACCTTTCAGAAAATGTTTTGCAAGTTTGTTGAGGTCTGAGAATTCTTGTGTATCACCTCGACTGAGTTTCATCACAGAAGCAAATATAAAGTCTCTTTTTATGACACAAGTAACATATAACTTTGAAAGGATAACCAATCAAAGGATGGAAAGCAGTTCGAATGATCATACAATCATGCAATAACAATCAATGGTGACCATCACGATAAAAGGAACAAATAAAAATACATTACAAATACAAGATAAAAGAAACAAATAAAAATACATGTACATAGAACAAGTACCCAAACACCAGCAATCATGTGAACTATGAGTCTTTCAATTGTTACTTCAGGTAAATGTGTAATGGCATAAACCAGAAGATCCGACTTACTTCTTTAGTAAAGATTGATGCATATATCATAAATACTTAATGAAACCTGCACATAAATTGCCTCATAGAATACAGAGAAAAGATCGAGCATGCAACTATCATTCTTAGTGAGCATTATTTGCATATGTAACAAATTTATGAATTTCAGATTCGATGTGTATTACATATTGGCATTCACAACAGTCCATGATGGTCAACAAACAAAAAACATCTACATCACTAACTAGAGTTCAAATGCTTAAAAAAGGTATCAAATTCATAAACCAATTAAAAGATGAAGTGTTTAATGCAGTTCCCAAGCATTGACTATTTTGTTACTAGTACAAGGAAATGAACATCCTGGTGCATTTTACGTGCATACAATTGCGATGTTGATTGACCCATTGCTGAATTTAAACCAAGCTAATAACGATGTTATATATCAAATTCACTAATATATATATAGATCTTTATTTCCAAACATAAAAGAAAATTTGCACAGCAAATACACATGATATACACCCAATGTGGCAAATACCTGACATACACCAGAAATGGCAAATCCATAAAAGCAAGTCCGGAACAAGGCTTTCCATCAAAATTGGCAGAAACCAAGATTCGCTGTACCGGTCCATACCAACATACCGAGATTTGGCCAGTACGGTATGGTATGTTGGTACTGCTCGGTATGCTTGGGCGTACCTAGCGGTACAAAATAAATAATATTTTAATGATTAAAAAAATATTATTTTTTAATACCAGAAAAATTAGAAAAAAAAATTGGGTTAGGGTTTGCAAGATAGAAATTGATATAGATTCAACAAAATCAATGTAAATTAGGCAAAAATAATATTACATATCTTTTTCGAGCTTTGAGAAACCGTTTTGAGAAATTGAGAGTTTGAGAAAGAATGAGTGTGTGAAGTGAAATGGGAGAAGGGTAAGTTTAAATAGAGTTAGAAAGAGTTTTTCAACCGTTACAGGGTCTGTAACGATCGATTTTAACCTTTTGCAGAGTCTGTAACGGTCGATTTTGACTATTACGAGGTCTGTAACGATCGATTTTGACCTTTTTACAAGGTATGTAACGATCGATTTTGACCATTACAAGGTCTGTAACGGTTGAATTCGACTGTTACAGGGTCTGTAAAGGTCGATTTTGATCGTTACAAGGTATGTTACGGTTGATTTTGATCGTTACAGGGTATGTAACGATCGATTTTGACCGTTACAGGGTCTGTAGTTCGTACCACCCAGTACAAGGTGGTCCGCCTATCGGTAAACCATCGGACCGATACATACTGCCCGTACAGAGCGATACAGGGCGGTACGAAAAACCTTGGCAGAAACAATGAGAAGGGAAAGCAGTAAAGTGAATAGTGCTACTTCTGCTCATAAAACTTAGCTTATAGCCTCATGTACTAATCTATCAGGTGACTTGTAGTGTTTCATAAATGATGGTACGACTCCGTCTACACATTCTCCTCTCCCTGATGTTCTGTTTATCTGTCAGGTGACTTGCACTACCGCATTAGTGTGGTAAATGAAGTGATGATTCGGGTCCACTTGTCCACCCTCAGTCTATATATTCCTCTCTTCCTCGTGCATTGCTTATATAGGCATTATGTTTTAATAGGATTTTGATCCTTGATCTAGTCCACATCAACCCAAAATTCGATAACTAAGGGTTATATAAAGTGAATAAGGTTTATAACGTTGCTTATCCAACTAATTAGGACCTACAATAATTTAATTATTATCAAGGTTTGCAATTTTGATCTGTACCGGGTGATACATACCGATCCGCCAGGTTACTGTACGTGGACCGCCCGCTACTAGGCGGTACCATCGAAAATCGACTATCGACAGTCGATTTCGGCCGTCGACGATCAATTTCGACAGTCAATTTCAGCCATCGACGGTCGATTTCAACCGTCGACGATCGATTGAGGGAGAAATCAATCGTCAACAGTCGATTGAGGGAGAAAAAGGAGATAAGAAGAAGAGGAAAAGAAGAAAAAAAAAAGAAAAGGAGAAGAAGAACCTACTTTCCACGCACCGTCCTCGCCCGCGTGTCGTCGCTGCCTGCGGGTCACCCGCGCGCCGTCGCCACCCTCACCCGCGAGCGCTTTTTCTCCCGCGCGAGGAGACGAAACGTCTCCCCACGCAGGGAGAAAGATCGAGGTGACGTCGCCCCTTTAGTTTTTCCTTTTTCTAATATATTATTTTTAATATTATTTTATAAAATATTATATTATATTTTAAATATACCGAGTGGTACGCACTGTACATATCACCCGGTACCCATACCAAGATAATCTCGATACACTGGTACGGACCGGAAAGTCAAACCTTGATTATTATACAACTATTTTCTAGCAACTTTAACTAAGTTTTCTATTTGAACCTTGGATGACGAAATATATTTTATGAACTAGAAAGGCCAAATGAGGAGTTTAAAATGGTTTGCAAATCTAAGTACTCGAGGCAAACCAGACAAATTGATGAAATAGGTAAGATATTATATGACTAATGCATTTAGTTTTATACCTCATGACAAGGAAGGGATGGTCACAACACTGCCGAAGGCGTAAAAGCAACTCCAAAATTGAAGCATAATTGTGAAGAACCCGCCCTTGGTCCACAAACATATCAAACTTTACCTGGGCAAAAGCCTCAAAAGTGATGTTAATATTTGCATTATATGACTTCACCAAGAAGCATTTAAAGCATGATAGTTGCAAAAAGAAGAAATGATAGTTGCACCTTAGATCTCTTAAAAAGAGCCTCATAGAAGTCCTTCTCAGCTGCTGACAGCTCACAATAAAGGACTTCGACTTGTGCAGGAGGAAGCACAAGAATTGGCCTGCAACAAGAATTACAGGTAATGAGACCGTGAGACTGCAATAAGAAAGGTTCATAGATTTAGCACATGAACTAGCCTGCCTTCTGCATCTGTGCTTGATTTTGTCCTTCTTAACATTATTGGCCTTAAAATGGACTGCACCAGTTTTAATCCACGTTCATCACCTTCCTCATAAGGCTTTTGTATAAGTTTATACCACCTTTAAGTTAAAAAGAACATATGAATACACAGAATCGAGATTCTAAAACTAATTAACAAATATAATCACTTCAAGGAAACAAAAGAACCATAGCAAATATGGCTGGCCACCGGAACAGATGCTGACAATTTCACTATTAACATTCATGCCCATAATAAACAAAATTTGAATTATTGCAAAATACTAGTAAAAATAGTACATAATCAAAATATGTATATTCGTGACAAGAAAATAAAGCTCTTCAAAGACAATCTCCTAACTACCAAATCAATTTGGGATCGTTCATTTATGACAATTTTGTTCCCAAATTAACTGTCAATTTGCATCCTTGACTAAAGAGTTTCTTGGCATTAACTTATTATTCAATAATGCTGAAAATTGGAGTGCAATTTGGTAACTATAATGAACAAAGATTATGACTGTCAAACTCAAATTTCTAAATTTGCTTTTCAAGTAACAAGCATCTGGAGTTTCTTCTTCTAACTCCACATATCCAAGTACTTTCTTAAGTCTTGCCAAATAAATTCGTGAAAAGGTGTTCTTAGTTTGAAATAAATTCTTCATAATAATATATTAAAAAATTCTGATAGACTAGAAAAACCATTTCTTTGGTGAAGTTCTTCACCATTATTTGGCAACTGTTTCTGTAACAGACATGACATTCTTAAGCATTTTATAGGAACAAGCATTTACAAGTTGACAATATTATTCTAACTGACCATCTATCTGAACAACTTTTTTCACTTTAAAGTAAGAAAATTATCAATTCATTATATGCACATGCAATAATTGAGAATGATAATCTACCCCTAGAAGTCCCTTGCATCATTAAATTTTTTGTTCCCTTTTTTTCCTTTTAAATCACCCATCCCTTACGAATGAAAACAACCTGCAAAACCTGATCAATCCCAGAAAGAGACAGCTGATGTATCAGATTCTTCAACAGTTCACTATAGTAATCCTTGCTTGTCATTCTGCAACCATCCTATTGGCATTGTCATCAATGTGTTCTAACCCTTGAGACCTATTGTCAGAGGCTCCATTTTTCAGTGTTTCAATATCTTACATGCCATAAAAGGATGCAAGGCAGTACATCCAAACTAAAATTATATTGAGACCTATCAGGCTGCAAAGACAAGGCATATCAAACTCTATGCAGCTCAACTACCAATAATCTGCACCTCCTTAATAGGAGTTTACCTTCCAGCCTATGATACAGGAGAAGTTTCTGCTAGCCATCTACCTTTCACAAGAAAACATCATAAAGCATAGTTGTAAGTTCCAATTGATCTTCAGAGTATTAAACCTTTCAATAAAACAGTAACAGAGTTGTTGAAACTCCTTATCGATAATGTGAAACTCATTTTGTTTATATGCATATCAGCCAACATTTGTTGGATTGTCATGAATTCCTCAAAAACCCCAAGTTTAGGAATTTTGCACATGACTTGCAATTGGATCATCACTTCAAATCCTTGTGATCAAGGCAAAGAATCAAGAGGGTGAAACAACAGCAAAATAAACTTGATGCTAATGAGAAAACAAAGGATCTTATACACTGAGACCAAAATTGTTGTAATCCTTCAAGTTAGAATCAATCAATGACGGGTTTAAGTCTAGTCTCAAATAAAAAATACAAAACTGAACAGTATAAATAATCATTGATTTAGGCATTCCCCATTCCGAAACTGTGCCAGCAAGATGCCGCACAGAACTCGAATCAGCACAGGCCATAAATATACAAGATGAAGTGTTGGTATACACTTCCAACATAGCATGAATCCCCATTGCATTTATTAGATTTATTTAAAAAAACAAAGAATCAGTAAATTAAGAGCCATAGTAAAAGACTAACTATATGAGTGAAACAAAAGAAATAAAACCAAAACAGGAGAAGAGAGAAAGGACCTGAGAAGAGCAAAGAAACATTTCAATACTTGATAAAAAAAACTTACTCATATTAACAAGCCCCAGAAATTCATACTTGTCCTCAGCATTATAATTTGATAATGAAAGAAAGATAGTACCTTGGACTGAAATTGTATGTCCAAGGGCATCAGACCTTTCCCTACTATGTTCTTTTAACTGGACTGCACACCAAGGTGGTTTGTAAGATAAAGACTGTGAGGCCAAGTAACTTATGTTCTGCCATCTAGTGCAAGTTATTTGCTGCCTAGGAACACTCAAAAACCTCTGAATCAGCTAAAGATGCTTTATCTCCACACTACTTCCGAAAAACTAAACAAACCCAAATAAGCTGCTAAAATCAGGAGGGGGGATGGCATTGATTACAAATTTTAGCTGAGAGAAAACGAAAGGTACATACTGGCATTTTGCATCAACAGGTCCATTGGATACCAAGAATTGCTTCAAAGCTCAATTTCATAATATATATGCTAAATTATCAGTTCTTTTATTTCTGAGAACTTCCTTGTTTAACTAATGCAATAAGTAGTGTAACCGAGAAAATAAGAAGTTAACAAAAGAATGATATGGAAACCATGGTTCGCCTTACTGGTCTATACCGGTGTACTGACCAACTGTTGGTACGGTACGTACCAAGCTGAACAGTACCAAGTATACTGACACATGGTACATGAGAGTGTACTGATGTACCATTTGTACCGATCCCTTATCAAACTGGTACATACTATCTGTACCAAACGATATGCTACAGTATGGCGAACCTTGATGGAAACAATATCTACCATTATTTGTAGACCCTATATATGAAAACAAATTGGCAAGTATCAATAAAAACACTCCGAGACCCTTTACTATGTAATCTGAATTCAGTGGTGTTGTGACTAAGAAAACTTACAGCCCCCAGTTTCCCCATGGCTCCACTCTCAGAAATCGCAGAAGACTGTATACATCCTCTAAGTTGTTCTGCCATAGAGTATATAAAAATTAATAATCTGCAAAAAAGCAATGTAAATGATGCATAACTTTCTAGTTCCAAGATGAAGCAGCAATTAGAACAGCATAATGATTAAGAAACATAATTTTGTTTTGACTCAACATATCTGAAAGAAATTTTTTAAACAAAAATCAGTAGATACAAACAAAAAGAGAGTTCATATGTTAGAAATGCTAGTGCAAGCAATGTAGATCAAAAGTAAGCCACCAACTGGAATCTACTGTGATTGAAAGTAAGCCACAAATATTAAAAGGGAGTTCACAGGAATCTACATATTACTCTGATGGAAAGATTGGCAATCAGTCCACGCATAATTAATGGAGGTAGTTAAAAATCACATAAAAAACACAATCACAGATCATGCTGTAATGGCATAGCTTCATATTTATTCACCTGAATAGGTGTGCCAGTGAGACACCACCTCTTGTCAGCGTTAAGAGATGCAGCGGCCATGGAGACCTGGCTCTTAGAAGATTTTACAGTATGAGCTTCATCAAGCACAACCCTGAACCACCTAACTGAGTAAAGTACACCATTTTCTTCAGTACTCTACAGGCAGATGATACAGTTAGTAGAAATGTAAATCTGCAAAACATGCCAAAAGAAATCAATCTCTAACAGGTCTACTACTATTACTTCAGCTGAATATTCTGATGACAAAACACCATATGTAGTTAGAACAACATCATTTTGTGCCAAAAACTTTGCATCTTTTGTTCGGCTTTGCCCATAGTGAACATAGACGGTAAGAGATCCTGGCTGAGTATGGGTTTCAAGTTCAGCCTGCCATTCCATAAAATGAGACTTTAATTTCCATCAACAGCATGTAAAACAATAATATGAAATAGTCCTGTTATGTTCAAATAGAATGGACAGTCTTACTTACCTTCCACTGGCTTAGTAATGTCATAGGACACACGATTAGATTACCACCTCCTACAAGTGAAGCCTTGGATTTAAACAACTTTCTGAATCCAGCGATGCTTGTTAACTTATTTGAAGTAATTGGAGATTGATTAGACATGTCATTGACTTCATTTGTATCAAGGGAATCCTGGCTTGAAATGGAAGATGACGAGCCTCCCTTACCAGAATGGGCAAGGAGAAGGGCTATCGTCATAATGGTCTTCCCTAGTCCCATTGCATCTGCCAAAATCTGAAAAATGCAAACATGTCGATACAACTACTTGCTGGAAAATGAAGATCAATGTTTGGTAAAATCAGATCATTACCCCGCCTCTTGACATTTGCAAGGTGCTTGGAAATTCAAGTGTTACATCGCCAGAAAATGCGTTCAGATAAACAACAAATCCCCTCCTAGGGATACCAAAGAACAGTCAACATCTCTCTTATATTATAAAGGTAGAAGACGAATTCCATGATCAACATACCTATCCGCAATATCATATGCACTCCAACATGGATGTAGTGTGGTTGCTGCCTCCTTAAAACATCTTCCTTTTTCAAGCTGTACCATCCAATAAAGAGCTTGCTTTTGGTAAGGACGTAACTCGCACTGCAGACTGTCAGGAGGTGTCATTTCCTATGATAGAATAGAGCAAGGGAATGAAAGTAAGGCCCGTCAATTAGTACAGAGCAGTAAACAAGGCAAACTTGAATTCAAATGAAAGGATTCGAATTCTCATAATTACCTCTAACTGAGAACTATCTGCAATGCCCATAATACTGTCCATATCAGTATCTGATATAGTCTCCTTATAATCTTCAACTTTACTCCCATCGACACATAATTTTCTCAACTTTTCTGAAGGTAAAATTGCTGCAGACACTCCAGATCTGTCCTGTTCAAGCCCTAAAATTAGCAAAAATGTAGCATGAGAAAGATAGGTCAAAATAAGCAATTTGGTGTCTACCTTGAAATCTATGGGCCGCTTCCTAGTGTAGAGATCCTCCGGAGTGAACTCAGCCTGTTTATTTATTAAAAACAAAGCAGACAATCAAACCGAAGAAAGAACAAATAGTAATACAACAAATTGCAAATACCCGTATAGAACCATATTTACTCCCCAAAAAGACATCTTAAACCTTTCACAGTGAGCACAAATGTGTATGAAAAATCGTGTGCTTGAAAGTTTTCATATTAAAACCCAAGGTTCACCGTACCGGTCCATACCGGCATACCGAGATTTGGCTGGTACTGTATAATATGTCGGTACAGCTCGGAACACCTGGGCATACCAAGCAGTACAAATAAATAATATTTTAATGATTAAAAAATATTACTTTTTTAATACCTGAAAAATTAGAAAAAAAGTTGGGTTAGGGTTTGTAAGATAGAAATTGGTATAGATTCAACAAAATCAATGTAAATTAGACAAAAATAATATTACATATCTGTTTAAAGCTTTAAGGAACCATTTTGAGAAAGTGAGAGAGTTTGAGAAAGAGAGTGTTTGAAGTGAAATGAGAGAAGGGTGAGTTTAAATAGAATTGGAAAGGGTTTGACCGTTATCGACCATTAATGATCAGTAATGATCAAAAATTCGACCGTTACCGAGTGGTATCAGTCGATTTCACCGGTTATACTTCTGTAATGGTCGATTCCGACCGTTATATACCATGTAACGGTTGGTACCGCCCGATACCGAGCGGTCCACGTACCGGTATACCATCGAACCGGTATGTACCACCCGTACCAGGCGATACAAGGTGGTACAAAAAACCTTGTTAAAACCTAATAAGGGTACATATTATTTTTAACTTCTGCAGAGATGTATGGTATACATCATTAACAAATAGTTGATTTTCACCCATATGCAGACTAGTATCAATTGCCAGAAAAGGAAACCACGACAACTTTGCACTAACTAAGATTAGCGGATAGTGACATGATTTAGCAGCTTTTCCATAGTATGAGCACCACAAATCCTCGTTTATGGAGCACAGCATCAACTATTAGTGAACAATTTTAAGTTGAAAGGGGCACATCAACAGGATTGATTTATTCTCTTAGTCTATTGTTGACTCCAGTGTTCCAACAATTGATCTACATGACCACATCAGAGGATCCTGTCATATGCCAAGTTTATATGGTCTCATAGTGCAGACAGCACACACATGTGAATATCCAGCCACATTTACAATTCAGGTAAAAACGAATATACACTAGCCTATTCAGTCTGTCTCCTTGTTTCTATAAGTCTAACAGTGTAATATAATAGTACATAATTCATGATAATGTCAAATTCATCAATTAAACCTTTATCCGTTTCTAAAACAATCTAAAATGAGCAAATATCATCCCATAAGTTCTCAGATTCGTTGTAACATATGTTTACCTATTTAGAATTTAAATATGATCATATAATTTTGTATGTATTATTATGATATTAACTACATATGCATTTATACACTGCATTTCCACTATATTGTACCTTGACTACTTGGAGATGAAAGTCACATCCTTCTGATATGGAGATTTGTGTTGCTATCTTTGTTAGAATTTAGAAATTAACCTGAACAATTGAAAGTATAAAACCACAGTGTTAGTGAGGCCATTGGTATACACTCCATTTGCTACTGATCCCCATTGAAACTGAAATTCCAAGACTTGGCATATGAAAAATGTCACATTTGTCTTCTTAAAGCTCACCCTCCATTTCAACCATTTACTTTGAAAAAAATACTCTCAAGCTATAAATAAATACACATGAAGATAAAACTGCACCAATCTAAGCCAAATCCCCAGTGAAAACAATAGTAGTTCACCACAGACATATCAGCACCAACAATATATGCCAAAAGCAACAAGAGCCATCTTCGCATGTACTGATGCAGGATAAGTATTACTTAAGGTACCAAGTGTCGAAGTCAGGCTGCTAGAGGGGACCTCTCTAGTAGGACCTTGACTGTGTATAGTAAAAAATTTCACTGTAGGCAACAAGTTCTCATGTTTGAAGTTTGTCTAAGAGGCAGTGAAATAATATATCTACAATAGCTTGTGTCAGTGGCATGCACTGCACCGATTTCATATACTGCTCGACATCTTTTGAAGCTATCTTGGTTTATGTTGTGGCTATCTGATACAAGCCGCACATAACTTCTTTGTATGCTCTGCTTTGTGTGTTCTTTAGTCACTTATCCTTTACTATGTGTAATAGTTACAAGACCCTAGATCTACTAATGCTGCAACAGATATGCCAAGCACAAATACAGATCCAGCACCTGAACTTCAACACATAATGCCAACTATATTCTAGAAAAGCTCAAAATTTGATACTTAAAAAAGCTTTAGATAAGGGAGCAAAAGAATGATGCAAAACAACCAATACATAAGAAGACAAGTCAATCGCACGCAGGAAAACCTATAAATGAAAGCGGAAGAATGGAAACAGTGACAATTGACTAAGTTGTTATACAAACAGACACACATAGATAACTCACCATTTCCATGTGATTAAACAAAAAAAGCAAGTGCATATGATAATAGAAGCAAACCAAATGCACAAAATGGCACCTTTCTAAAAGGAGTAAGACCAAGTAATCTGAACAGGCATGGAAGCGGATGAACTGCTGATTCCTCAGAGGAAATATTTATGGACCTCACTGAGGTTTGTTGGTGTTTCTGGATCATAGAGCTATTGATATACACACTGTCACAAGCAAGATTTTAATAGATATATTAGGAACCCTAGGTGGTAATAACACACATAATAAAGTCCACAAATGAAAAACAAGATGAATGGGTGGGAGTGATTTAGCCATTTAACAAAAGAACCCACTCTTATTGAATGTTAGATCTAGAGCTTGGGAGCTCAAATCATACCTAACAGATAAAAGAATAGTATCCATAATGCCAAGGACTTCAGGCACAGATTCACAAAAACCTTCAATTTTAATCTTCTTTGTCCTCACCAGAGGCAAAAGGCAGCGAGCCCATTCATTGGGGATGCGACCAATCTGAATGAATCGACATGTCCATCATCTCACACATGAAAAAGATCGGTACAGCATAGATTTTGCTTGACGAACAATGTTAGAGATGTAGAATTGACCTCCACATGATCCTCAGTAGAGAAGCGAACAATCTCAGAACAAGAAGCCACCGACCGCCCTCTGCCGGGAAACTTGGTGGCCGTGGAAGGGGAAGTCGCCTTATTTGCCAACGGGAAGGAGAAGTTCACCTTGTCCCCGGGCTTAATCCGCCTCCCCTTGCAGGTGGAAAGCCCAGAAAGCTCAGCGCTTCCTACGAGCCACCAATCACTTTCTTTGGAACCGGACGACTCCTTGGAACCGGAGGATTCCGCAGCAACCCCACCGTCAGTGTTCCGCTCCGCAGGTAGATCACTCCCCGCGGCAGTGAAAGAACCGGCAGTGACGGGCGCATGATCGGCAGGAGAAGCAGCCACAGTAAGGGGATCGAGGCTTCTTCTCCCGGCGCCGGCGCTTCCATCGCCGAGGGTGACGCGGATGCGTGGGGTGTCGAAGATTATGTTAATGGCGGCCGATACGTCGTTGTTGGCCAAGTGGAGAGCACGGATGATGTCCATGTCCGAGAAATCCTGCCCCACCACCGAGCGGACGACCGCGATGCCTTCGTCCGTGACCTTATTGACTCCCATCGCGCTCTAACATTCCGCGAACCCCCGTCCCGTCGCCGGCGCAAGAGGAACCCTAACCCTAGAGGAGGATGGAAAAGAACAAAGAAAGCAAGAACGACTGTGGTGCGAGGATGGGGAAGGGGCGCCGCCTTGCTTTCGCGCCTTGGAAGGCGGGATGGAGAACTTTCCCGCCTTGAGCTTTTGTAGGGCTTCGAAGTGACCGGTCCTCCCCAATCTCTCCGATCGACACAACGCTCAAGCGAGCCGCACTGGTCCCGCTGATCTGTTGAGCAGCATATCCCTGGTTCTTTAGGATTCGTGATTGCTTGATTACAAACATGTTTAACTGCGTTACACAAATGAACATGTTAGATTGTGAAAAATGATCTATCGAATTGCTTGGCTACGTCATACGTGAAAGAATATATCGCATATTATATAGTCGGGATTATATGAATGCTGATGCCATGTGTGAGTAAACCTGCAAATATCTACTCGTGTGGATTACATAAGCCACCGCCCATAATTAGAGCAAGTCATGCATTATTAAAGCTAAAACAAAGTAACCAAGACAATTAAGATAAGAGATTACGTCATTGTCGTGCTAAAATTTGGGTGGGTCACATAGACATATAATAATCTCCTACTTTGCATGTTTTTCAAAATAAAATAATATATAAATAACACATTTTGAATAATTTTATATAACTTAAGCATATACAAAGCTATAAAATAAAAGTAGCATGACATGTAAAAGTAGAAAAACATTAAAAAAAATCAGTATATGGTGTATAGAATATAATAGTAAAATAACGCAATACATAAGAGAACATTATATATGAAATATTTCAAGTACCAATTAGTATAAAAAATAGCACAAAATAAACAATACCATGCACAACGTGCATATACCTTTATAATATAAAAAAAATAAATATGAAAATTCCAAAAACATTATAACACAAAACTTTACTTATTACAACTTAATATAGATTATGAGGTTATATAAACTGATTTGAATCATACAATGGGGTGTCTTGGATGAGAATTTTAAGGTTATGATGTATTTATTTCTCGAATGAAGCTTTCCCAAAAGAAATCTTGTCCTATCGCCTACTGAGGACCTTTGTACTATGCCGCGTCAAATGTAGAAGAATCACGTAAAAAAATAAAACAAGGATCGAAATGTGTCGGCTACTCCAACAACAGACCAAATACCACTCCTTATTAAGTATCCTCGACCTTATTCACAAATCTGTGTTTTTGTGCATTTGCTAAATGTCACTCAAGACTTTAAACAGAGGGCAAATGCAGGGTTTTCCGCAAACAATTAGATGAAGGCTAATTGGCAGTTTTCCAGGGAAATCGGCATGCCCGTAGTAGTGTGATGAGATGGCTGTGCGAAGGAAAACTGCAGGCTTTTCTTTAGAAGATCAAACGAAAGACAGGAGGAAAAATATAATGCCAAACATGAACGCATATAGAGGGGATTTGAAGGGCACAAAGAGCAAAGATCAACGGATCAGGTCGGAATCATCAAGGGATAATTTTGCATATCAGAATAAGTTGAGCAAACTCAATTTGACTAGCAGCAGGGACGCATGAACCGAACCAACAGGGTGCTGCTTCTCCTCTGAATAAGATTTTGCCTAAACCAAACAGAGTGATTAACCCACCTAAAACTTAATGGATCATACATGAACATTAGCTTCGCATAAACCAAGTATATTAACGTTGACTTGCTTTCTGATGCAAAAGTAGAAGCGTGACAAATCCTGTTTGTACTAACTTCAATCACATCACAAATACGAGCATTATGCTTGTGTCGATAAGTGGTAAGAAAAGAAATCTTTACCAATATTCAGGCTTTTGAAAGTGAAAATTTTAGTTTCAAGTAGATGAATCCTCATCTGATGTCCCTCTATTGTTCCTCTCCCTCCAGCGAGCCCAAATCCACTTTGAAATCATAAATCCTCCAAGAGCATACACCTGAACAAAAACAACAATCAGCTATCAACAATCAAAGACCAATACATTCAAAAAGGTGGGAAACCGAAAGATCAAGGAGCGGACACTTCAAGTGCACTATGCAGACAGATCAATTAGATGAATCGTCACAAGCTGGTCAAACTTTCAAAAAGGTTTCCTCATACATTATCATACAAGGGGCCCCTCAGAGAATAAACATGTGATCTCACACAAATTTGGTAGCAACATCTCGTCACCCTCCACAACAGAACCACAAGCCATGGGATTGCAGAAAAGTGGGTGCAGATGGTGATGCTGTAGGAGTGTACTTTAAGGGTGGATGACCAAGCAATGAAGTGGATGACCATAAGGCTGCAAATGGTGGCAACTAGGGGTGTGGAACGCAATTGTCGCCATTTAAGTGAGTAGAGAAGTTTGTGTAGGAGGTTGTAGAACAATGTGCTTAGGCTCCACAACCAGTAGGGAGAGATGGTTGCATGGTCAGTGTCAAGCAGCTGGCTGGAGAATTTGTCGACAAATATGGAGCTCGTAAGATGGGCGGTTTGCTGAAATCACTACATGCAAATGACTACCTATGCATGCATGCATGTAGAACTGGGTAGAGACAGAGACAAAGATCTTCTGTTTCACACTTGAAAAATAAGCATGTTAATGGACATTGACACTATTACAAATAAAAAAGCATATGCTAAAGTTCAACTCCCAGGAAAAAAAACAGATGGTACAAGAAAAGAGAGAGTATCAAAGTATAATTCAAGGAATGAAATTTGAGAATCCAAGTTATTGATATCTACTCAGGCATCTTAAAACACACATAAATGATTATTAAAGATGGTCATAAGGTCATCTTAATGCACAAGGTGGCAACCACCATGGTGTTTGGGAAGGGACAAATATACACCCCCTCACCTCCAGACACACTAAGTCTGTTCTTGTGTCTGAATATAAGGTGCTGGGTTGACCAAAGGCCTGCTTAAGTACTTCAAATGAATTAAATCTTATTTGGCACTCAGAATATACCATTCAAGAATTCTGAAATGAACCTTGGTGAAAATACTAAGGTCTGAATGCCTCTGAAAATATTCTAGCTCAAATCTATTCCTACATGTATATGTGTGCTGATATATAACATGACATAAGTATGCAGGCATTCTTTATTGAATGCATAGACAAAAGTGTCGTTTTCCTTTAGAGAAAACCAAGGAAAAGTAACCCTTTTCTTTTAGCCTATGCTTCAAAAATATTTGGGTTGAGAATTGAGATACCAAAAGTACATAGAAAATTGCTAGAATAAGCAGATCTTTTCTTTGGGAGGGTAATTATCCTTCAGATATGTCTTTGTATCCATCAAAAGACTTAACCAGATCTTTCCGTAGAACTTTGAAGCAGTAATTTAATTTCCGTTTTAAAAATAAAAAGTACATAGAAAATATATGACATACTAGTCAATGGATCCCAGGAGAGTCTTGTGAAGAATGAAAAATAAACTTCCACCACTACTGAAGTTTCCTTTCATATCTAATTTGTACAATCTATTCATCATGTTCCTTGCACAATGAACCAAGTAAATTGATAGAACCTCCCACTAAAACCTGTTCTATAACCCATGAATCCTTCTCCAATCCTCTTTATTCCCGACTCCTCCCAATGTAGTTGCCACTAACTCACCAGAAATAACATCTCAGATGTAACGAGGAAAGTGGTGGTATGCACCCTATACATATATGTGCATGTTTGAAGAGCTCACTAGATTAAAGCTTCGTTATAACCATGATAACACAAATAGAAAATAAATTTTTTATATCCTCTTTGTATGCCCCTATATAAATTCGAGCGCATGCATCTACTTTGTTACCCCACTGCTAGAACCAATTCCAAAGATCTAGAATTTATTCCTGTGATGCAATTAGTTTTTAGAAATTTCTAGAATCAGACTTTACTCAAAGTAATTCAAAGAAACCACTTTCTTTCCACATCAGCCCTTCACCGCTCACATTTCCGTAGTCTTCATTTGTCCTGCCATCTGCCTACTTTCTCAACAACTGCCATATAACCTTCCCTATCTTTGGACTCTCCTAACTGGTCATTAGGAGTCAACAGTTTAGCTTGCCAAATTTTCCTCCTTTTAGCCAAGAAGTTCATGCTTCAATTATATGTGAAACTGCAGACCATAGATGATGGAGAAACTTCTATCATAGAAGGTGGTTTACAAATATAGGAATTGCTACTTCAAATCACAGTTTATCAAAAAGGTAAATAAAAGAGAAAACCTCTGTGGTTGGGAGTGATTTCTATAGTAAGAACTCTACTCAAATTCATGATGGTCTGTATGACTACAAGAGGCTCTTGTGAAAAACACTTATGATGAGCTGTTGGTTTCAAAGGTACTCTGAAAAAAACCTTGGTATATACTCAACCAACTATGCTATGTTGTACCTGCTGATGCGACCTACAATTATTTGGTTCATAAAATTGAAGACTCTACAAGTATTTGGTTCATAAAATTGAATACCTTTCAGTAGATGCACTCTCAACTAATCAAAATCCAAGTTAGCCTTTAGACAAAGACTATAATATCCCTCTCTTTCTTTTCAGACTGCCATAAGATCATTCAATCATCTAATCCCTTAAATCAGTTCTCGATTCCTCGCAAAAGTAAACAACTTAGGGATCCTTACCGTTCCTAATTGCAAATGGGAGCCATGACATGGATGACACACTGATAAAAAAAAAACTCTATAAAATGATCTTTCTGTTTTTGAAAAAGGAACTCCACAAAGGAACGGTGGAAACTGATTAGACCCTTATAACCAAATCTTTAGTTATCAGCAACCGCTTCATAGAAAGCTAGGTTTGGAGTTCAATAGCAGACAAGTTCTCGTCGGATGGCAGGTCACTTGGATTCCACAGACACCAAAGATTAGGGTTCCTTCCCCAAAGTAACCCTTTATTCACTTAGAAGATCTATCTTCTTTTGACTCTTAGTTAGGATTTGTTTGTTGCTGAAATTTACCCCTTCACGACACCAATCCTGGTCTAACAAGAACCACTTTTTTTATCGTCATCCAGATTCATATGTTCCACAACAATGATGCCAGTCCGATAGATATGTGAATGATCGGAGAGCACAAACACAACAAAAGAGAGAGTGGAGGAGGGAGGGACGACCTGCCACAAGTTGCGAGGGTTCATGTCCTCGGTGGAATCCTCGCACTCCAACTTGAGAGGCGGGGGGAAGTTCTGGGCTCTTCGGCGAGCGGCGTCAGGAAAAGTGACCATCGCCACGGGAGGAGGAGGATTGGCCACTCCGTCGTTCTCCCGCGTCGCCTGCCGTGTGACTCCCTTGCGTGGTTCCCCTTCGGCCCCTGCCATGACGCCCGTCTATCCTCTCTCACGCCTCTGCCGGACAATAACAAGTCCGATTCGAGATTTAGGGCGTCATAAAACTCGTCTATTCGCGACCCGCCAACCGTCGGGTATTTGCGTGGCAATGTTTACGGGTGGTCGTTTGCTAATCCGAAACCCGATAAGCGGAACTTCGAAGGCGATTCCAATTTCCACATCGCAACCGTCCATCACATCAGCCGGACCATTAATTGAATCAAATCAGTATAGTAGCAACCAGAGAGGAGTTCGCGCGGTTAAAGAGATGCCACCCGTTAACTGGCGTTCCTGCTCAGGATCACAGTTGACACGTCCTCAGGATCGTAACCTCATCGGATTTCGCACAAACATACAGTGAATGGTTCGTACGAGTCTAATGACCTTATGACAATATGTCAGGGATAGCAAAGAATTCTCGAGCTGATTGGTACTGAATCTCTTTCTTCTCGAAGCCGCAAGGGTCGTTTGAATCATGAACACTATCGGATGTGCTCTAATGGCCGATGCGTCTCTGTGATATAGGGGCTAATGTTTACCGGGTTCAGGACATCAACTAAAGATCGTCACCTAGATGATAATAAAATGCGGAACCCCGGAAGCAACCCTGTTATAAAATGCGTAATGACGTTATGACAATATGTTAGGGACAGCAAAGAACTCTCGAGCTTACTACTACTATTCAGGACATGTCTCTCTTCTCGAAGCAGCAGGGGTTGTCTTGATAATTTGAAACATGGACATGCTCTAATGCCCGATGCGCCTCCGTGATAAGATGCTAATGTTTACAACGTTCCGAACATCAACGAATGTCCGTCACCTATATGATAAAAACAGTAACCCAAGAAGCAACCCTGTTATAACATCTGAATCAGCCACTCACTACAAATGACACAAGTACGATGTATACGAGCCTCAAAAATGGCAAATTATTGGATTGCACGTACGCTACGAATTGATCCAGCAAAATGCAGAAAACAATCATGCTTCTGCAATGATTCGTTCTGATGAATACTAAAATGGAATAGGAGTGCAATGCTTAAAATGAAATGGCCCGTGAACATCGCAATGATGCCAAGGCATATAAAAACAGTTCCTAGAGTTCCTTCGTCTCCGGTAGATAAATTTCTTCAAGAACAGGGGAAACTTTCGGGTCATAGAGCTCGACAATAACTACCAACAGAAAATATTATGCAACTGGCTAATAGAATGTATTTAACCTTCAAAAGGGATAAGGTAGATAGGCTCAAGCAGTGCCCAATCTAATCCGAGCTTGATGATGTTGTCAATCTTAGCTTGATGCAACAGGTTTTGCCATTGACCTCTTGATGGCCTCTGCATAGGTCCTGTGTTGATAGGTCAGCGTTGATTCAAGCAAGTCCCAGAGGGACGTCTTCGGGTTCCAACCTGGATTGACAACATCATTAACAATCCCGTCTGGCTTTGAGTCTAGGAAATGAACAAACCAATTAATGTAAGTGAAGTCTACCAAGTTGTTTATTTATTATGGTCATGTCAGGTATCCGCTTATCACTGTCATCATATCCTTCACCATAGAACTCCTTGGAACTAACATCAAGTGTGGGCATCTCCAAAGGAGCTTCCCCTGAAACCTTAGAGTACACCTACAGACGAGATATGATCACACATAAGAAAAATTGGCAAACATTTGGATTTTGCCCATGTTAGATAATCAACTGACATACCTGTGTCATGATCTCTGCAAGTTGCTTTACGGTGACTTCATTGTTAGGATTTCCCACATTAAAGATATGGCCATTTGCTCGTGCACGATTTTCCTGTAGAGGATGAGAACAGTGTTTATTTCACTTCAATGGTCAAAGAGAGATAAAGGGGAAACAGAAAAAAATACACACGATCATCAAGAGAACAGCTTCTATGGCATCCTTGATGTAGACAAAAGTTCTCTGGGACTGACCGCCATCAACAAGTTTCAGAGGCTCATGGCGAAGGAGATTCTGCATCATGTAAAACACCAAGTGATCTTCATAATGTACAAAGGCCAGCATAGCCATTTTTTTCCTTCAACATGAGTATTGTGATGCATACATTACTGAAGCATGCCAAAACCCTCGGAACACCCTCGCTAGGACCATCGATTCCAGGAATAAAGTCCATCCTTGGTCCAATCCAATTGAAAGGTCTCACGATAGTGAACTCCAGACCATTTTCCGCACCCTCAGCTTTTAATGATCCATTTAAATATAAGAATGAGGTATCACTACAAAATTACTGCATTTATAGAAATTTAGCAAGTAAATTTACCATATATCAGCCTCTCAATAAGTTGTTTCGCACATGCATAAGACCATCTCTGCTTCTCAATAGAACCAAATATGCATGGGGAGGTATCTTCCTTGAGTACATAGAACTCCGGCTCCTATTGGATAACATACATTCTTATTAATCGAAATGGAAAAAACACACAAAATAACTCAAAATTAAAGATACTTGGAAAATTGCAGTATCTTGAAGACAACACTGTAGCTACCACAACATGCACTTGATTTATTATGTAGAAAGGAAATTGGAAACAAGCAGCAACACCAATCATGTGTGAATACAAGTCATTGAAATTCTATCTCCAGTAATGAACCAATAATTTCCTAACGATGTAGGTTCACTGAAAAAAGTGACTTAGACCAAACAAACTCATCCGATTAAGCACACAAAAATTAAGACAGTTAACTTCCAAAACACTGCATCCCAACACCCAGAATGAACATTAGAAAACAAAACTCAGTGCACAAATATAGTGCTTCTTATAATATCCACTGGTTTGTTCATTATCTTATTCCTAAAATTTAATGTGCCTTACATTTTAAACTAATAACAGTAACTTCATCGACCGCACAGAGTCGAAAGTGATTAATTAGATCGAGTACAAAAAAATATGTTGCATGGTTGGTTCCAAGCATTCCAACTCGTAATGGAGAATGAACACAAGTAATTCAACTAACAATGAGACTAGGAATTTGAGGCCACAACTTTCTCCATATAATTGATATATATCAGATAAGAATAGAAACCTCAGCTGCACAAACACATGGGTAAAGAATAACAAAAATAAAGGAATTAACATAGATTATGCTCAAAGATGCATCTGAGAAGGATGGATCACTGATCATACAAGTCAATTGTAAGAGAGAAAATGATGTAATATTTGGTAACTGCTGTGATCGGCAATGCACCTACCAAGCATTGCCATTGAAAGATTATATAAAAAATTGTGATCTTACTCAGTATTAACATTTCATGATCATTTAAAATGCTTTGTGTTTTTCCAAATGTTACAACCATTCTGAACCAAACAAGAAGTGTGTAAGTTAATCAGCATAGTTTCTTACTAATCAATGAAATGTTGCAACATTTCACTATTACCAGAGATCATCCTCAATCAATGACAATTTTATCATTACCTAATTTCACTTTCATGAACTTACAGTACACCATACATTACAAGTCAAAGAAACATTCAAGTATCAAACTCTTTGATTATAGAGTTTAAAAGTTAACAAAACCTCGCACACTCTCAAGAATATGTATAACCTACAGCAATGGGCCATGGATGTTTTAATTTTAGGGTTTCTTGTACACAATTTTTCCCTCTTTTCTAAGTATGGGCACAAGGTCTAGACTCAATATTTCACATTCTCACAACAACAAAGAAATAAATAAATATAGTAGATCCACCGATATTTCTCCCACAAACCCTGTCATCTCATTCTTTGTCATTATTATATATCAAATGATACAATAATCTTCCAAATTTAAGATATGGTTTAAGTATATCTACAACAATTCTAAGGCTTTTTCAAAAAATGTTATATGCAAGTTTCAGCCATGCAATAAGTTTTATATTTAAACCAGTCCGTCAATAATTTACGGTATAGTTTATAAAACTGAAAATGAAATATAAATACTTTTCAATTTTACATATCTATATGCAGACTTTGAGGTTGGAAGTCACAAGATAATATATATTAAAAAGATACAAACATATTATTGAAGACATACAAACAATTTGTCAAAACAAAAAAAATCTAACCATACATCATTGACTAGTACCAGGCTATATCTTGGTTACAACTATTTAATAGTGCAAATAACGAATATCAGTCACTTGCAAAAGATACTATCAACATCATGACTAGTATCAACATGAAAGATTTATTTATTATCCGATACCTCATTCCAAATTAGTTGGTCTGGTATCATCAAAGTCTGGTAATATAGTACCATAAAGACAAATATAAAGAGACAGTACCAAGCATTTCTATATGGCCAAACTGTGATCTCTTAATTATCAAAGATATCCTCATGTGTTTTGTCATCTCTTGAGGCAAATACTGTGGCTCAAGAGGAATGCAATATGATGAGTACCTTTCTTAATGGGTGATCCTTCGGCAGGAAGCTTCCAATCGTTTTCCCGTATACTTCACAAGTGGAAAAGTGAATAAGACGCTTGTTGTTCTCTGAGCAGTATCTGACCTGCAGAACCATGCCTGAAGTGGTCACACGAACACAAAGGATCTGAAAAGCCAAACAGAAGAAAAGAGGTCACGAAACCCAAAATCTTACAACTGGCAGAGCGTCAATGAAATTGCTGTAGATGGTGTCCAGTGGACGGGTGTTGTAATCTGCTGGGGTGCATATTGCCGCCAGGTTGATCGTCTGTAACGCAAAAAGAGATGAAAACAAAGATTACATCAGGATTCTTTACGAAACAAGACAACATACGGTAGCGAAGATCCGTTCAAACCATTACACGACAGATCATAACAGACACCGGTACAGAGAAAGAAGTAGAGAAACGACAACCGGAAAACGCAGATCAGGGTTGATCAAAAGCGGGAGCAGGAAAAGAACAAACTGCTGATATCCGAACCAAGATCCTGGTGTGGAGATGGGACGAAGAAATGGTAATTTCGGGGGGGGGACGAACCAGATCTGACATCTTGATTAGGCCTTCGAGCCTGGAGTCGTGCTTGATGTTGAGGCGGTGGAACTGGATCCGACCGTCCCAGGGGTGGCGCGCCTGCTGCCCCTCCGCGGCCGACGGCGGGTCGAGGAGGTGCTTGATCTTGTCGCTGTAGACGTCAACGGCCAGCACAGTGTGCGGCGTCTCCGCCATCAGCTTCTCGCAGAGGTGGGATCCGATAAACCCCCCGGCCCCGATCATGCAGATCGTCATCGGCAAGATCGGGTTCCCGTCGAGATCCATCCTCGCCGCCGCTGCCATCCCCAAATGCCCTCAATAACCCCTCTCAATCCGCGGGATCTGCACCAAGAACCGAAACAAGAACAATAAACCACACTCGAAAGAATCAAGACAAAGAACAAAGTCGGTGGGGGGTCAAAAGTAGGGAATGCAGGAGCACGGCGTACCCCCTTTAAGCGAGCGGGCAGAGCGGGGCGATGGGGAGGAAGAGTGGTGGAGCGACGGATCCCGAGCGAGCAGCGCGGAGAGTCGGATGTTTCGGTGAGGCGATAGGGCGATGTGTGTGGGCAGTATTTAAACACCACCCACCACTCGGCGCATCATGTACCCGTTCCACTCTTCACTCTGCCTCTTCTTTCATTAATTTTGTTTGATTAATAATTCGGTATTTTAAAAATAAAAGAAGTTGGATGGATTTATTGAAAAAAAAAACTTTTTTATATATTTTTCAGACGATACCCTTATTTTTTTTCATTTGGTACCACTGTTTTCCTCTATTACCTAAAATGTTTCTTATGGTTGCTCACTACTTCCATTTCATTCTAACTGTCTCCATCCTATTGTTTCCGGTTTGACTCGAAATCTTTGCCCTCTTATAGATGTTTAGAAAGATGATATAGACGTTTGTTGTCCGTAATCCATTCCATTAACAATATGTGAAACATCACGTCCTTCAAAGAACATTATTATAGTAAAATCTCAATCAAGGATTAGATCAATGAATAAGATAACATTCTCGATGATGGCATCGATCTCAACTTTTGACATTATTATTAGATTTGGTAAATAAAATTAATACTCCTAATTAGAGGGTGGAGATACGAGGAAGTGAAAAATAAATGATGACAAATAACGTTTAGGGTATTAAAATAATATCAAATGAATAAAATAAAAACGAAATATATTTTTTTCGAGAAATCGTGCAAATAAAAAGTGATATTAATTTTGCTGAAACGTTGCAATTGCGGATGTGATTGATTGCCAGTGAAGCACGTACTACGGCGCGTCAGCTGTTAACATCAGGTTAACAGCTTAAAGCACGACCGACAGCCGAAGCGCGAGGGGTCACCGACACTTGATGATGATGCGTGTGAGAGCACCGAGGAGTCGACCACGTTTTGGGGCGGATCGGCTCGGAGCGACACAGTTATTGGTTCCCTCAATTATAAATGCTGTGACAGACAGGATTTGGATCCGAGTTCAAAGCGGAGCCGAACTGATTGGGCTTAGAAAAATCGTAGTCACCGGGAAAGAGCCCGACCCAAGCGACACAGGTGGGTAAACACGTGACTGACGCTGGTCATCCACGTGCAGCGTTGGGTTTCCGACACGAGGAGGAGATTATTATTTATATTTTTTTGTTGTTTATAATTATATATCAAAGTTTCAATTTTTTAAATTATTTTTTATAAATAAAAATATTTTCTTCAATTTATAGTTAAATTCTAATAAAATATTTTTAATCGTTATCTATAACTTTTTTTTTCTCTTGTTCTTTTTCTCATCTTTCTTCATCTCATAATTATATAATTATCGTTGGAGATGATGCAATTTCATCTTCCACCTCCTTATAATTAATTATAGGATACAATGTAAAATAAGAAAAATAAATAAATGATGAAATAACATGAATTGAAGATCTAAGAGGAAGAGGTGAGACATATATGTGTATAAAGGAACTCTAAATAATAAGTTGAAGAAGAACAGGACTTTTTTTTTTTTGTTTTGAAAGGAGCTCTCTTTCATTAATTTCCACTTAAAGAGACAATTGAAGATGCTAACACAAAACAAAAATGGTATGAAGACGATAGAGGTGTAGGAATCTTATTTATAGAAATCTTATTTATATATGCATAATTCTCTTTTTCCTACTCGTATATGACCAAATGGGTTCAATCTGATCAGTTGTACAGAAAACCATACTTTAGAGTTGAATTTAAGGAAGCAAATTTCTTGAATATAATGCTCGATCTCCAGAATCGAGTTGTTGTCAATACAAACTTCATGGCCCTCGAGTTAACTTTAAATTATAACTTAGGTAATTAATAAGTCTAATTCTCCAGTAAAAGACTGAAGAACAAGGTTCTTATTTATTGTGAATATATATTTAATTATAAAGCGGTTGATCCCATACCACCAGAGATCATGCCGTCATGGGTTGGTGATGTGATCGCCAATGTGGACGTCGATGTAGTGAGATTGACTTTGGATTTTGTCGTATCAACTTATCTATACTATTAATTTCATATTAGGAGTTATATATTGCATGTAAGGAGTTGTGAAAGAGTTGGCTTTCCTATTAGTATTATACCATACAAGCAAAGTGAGTGACTATGTAGATCCAGGATTCAAGAGAAACATCTACATTTTTAGGGATGTTTAATAGGTTTACATAACATGACATAAAATTTCGTAGCTATTGGTACGTATATCCCAAACTTAGATTTTTTTATTTTTATTTTTATATAAAAAATTATATTTTTCATAATATAATAAAAAATTTAAAAGATAACATCGACTATTGTGAAACTTTATGTCGTGGCCGAGGAGTTAGCACGGTTTGGTTCTGCTCGTGTGTGTAAGCTCGTCCACGTCGCTTGGGAAGAGGCTGGGAAGCTCGGGAGAGGTCGGTTGGGTCTACTCGGGAACGCACTTTGGACTCCTCATTCTCGAGGTATGTTCAGGGATCCTACATGAAGGTCTTGTCGAGATGGGGACGTCCGATGTGGCCCCTTCGACGATCAAGTCAGTGTCTTGACCTAGATGATCTTAAGAGTTCAATATAGAGCAAGACCCTCAGAGAGAGCGAGCCTCTTTGAGTTATTCTCGATGGTGACATTTATATTTGTAGGCCTGGGGATAGCCATATCAGGTTCTTTAATGCTATCGATGTCCTTTGTTGAGTTGGCATATAACTTTACGTGGTTTCGAGGTTTTGGGGCACTGGGTCTCGGGGCCTTAGTTGACAAGAATTGTGTTAGGTCGACTGACAGTGTCAAATTGACTAATAGTGTATCAGGTAGATCGCGCTGTGTTAAGTGTCGATATGGCTTGATGAGGTTGAGGTGTGTTGAGATGATCGAGGTGACATGATTCCAAGATTGATGTGTCGATATAGCTCATTATAAATATCTTATTTGATTTTTATTTTTATTTTTATTTTTATTTTATTTTATTTTTATTTTCATATGTATGAATCTCTTATTTGATTATGGATTTATTGGATTCAATCCATGCTAACATATAATGGGTAGAAAAATAAATTGTTGCGTCATTGAATCTTGGAACATCAGCAGGGTTGCAGAGATCTAAGTCGGTCTATACTACATTAACTCCACATGATATCTCCTAAACTAACTCTCTTGGTGGTTTAACATCTCGATGATGAGCACAAGTACTCCCACTACGAGTATTGGTCTGATCCATTGCAGACAACCATTGAAATATCCAACGACTTCATGTACTTCGTATCTCCTCTCTTCTGTGCTGACGAACTTTGTTTCATCCCCTCATCAATCAATCAATCAATCAATCAACGTCTGGTGGGGAGACCACAAAGACACGAGTTGTCCACTGCCTCAACTCGTCAATTATATATATATATATATATAGAGAGAGAGAGAGAGACAGAGAGAGAGATAGGAACAATTCGTTTTATCTCCGTGTGAAAGGGTGTCGCCCAATTGCGGTGTGACAGTTACGGCTCCCAAGAAGAGCACCCACTTCGTCATCTATGCGGAACGGCGGTTCTACAAACCCCGCGCTATAAGACCAGCAGCCACACACCGGGTGGAGCAGCGATCGCACTCGGGCAGCAGGGCGGGCGAGCCGCGCGGAGGGCCTCCTCCTCCGACCAGGTTGATTGATCGCCTGCTCCGTAGCGAGTGAGCGAGCGAGACGTCCCTGCGAATTCCCGTCTACTCGTTGTCTCACCCGTAACCCCCGTGGGGCGGGAGGAGGCGCGTGGCGGAGGGCCGATTGATAAGATTGGGAGAGGTTGCGGGGGTGGGTGGGGGGGAGAGATGGGGGCGTCGCTCTCGAATTTGACGGAGGCCGGGAGCGACGGGTCCGGCGGGCCGGGTCTGGGTGACATCCCGGAGAGCTGCGTGGCCTGTGTGTTTACGTACCTGACCCCGCCCGAGATCTGCAACCTGGCGCGTCTCAACCGCGCGTTTCGTGGCGCCGCTTCCTCTGACTTCGTGTGGGAGCCCAAGCTGCCCTCTACCTACCCTCAGCTGCTGTCTCTGCTCCCGCCCGAGACCGTCGGCCACCTGAATCCCCTGTCGAAGAAGAAGGAAATTTTCGCCTTCCTGTCGCGCCCTATCCCCTTTGACGAGGGCACCAAGGTATGGCATTGTTTGTTGCCCCGGATGCCTTTCTTGATCGCTTGGCCTTGATGGTGCCCCTGCCCTGTTCCCGTAGGTGCTCTGGCTAGACAGAGTCACCGGTGGAGTGTGCTTGTCGGTCTCCGCCAAGGGCATGACCATTACCGGGATTGAGGACCGGCGGTACTGGAGCTGGATTCCCACCGAAGAATCAAGGTGTGATTACAACCTTGAATCGTCCAGTGATAAATCTAGGGCAAAGTAGAATCTATATTGTTCCAGTGTTTTGATCTCCTTAAATTCGTGGCCTTCTTTCTATCTGCGCTCATAATGCACGCATATATAATTCATTGGCTTAATACTTTGTTGAATTGCTCGATAGGTGCTTACACTTTTTTTATACATCATAATGAATGGAATTTTTAGACATGTAGCCTTACCATTCTTGCTTCCTTCCACAATGATTTTGTTCACATTTGAAGAGAAAAATTGGAAATATGTCTGTTTCAGTTGGTTATCAGGATGGTTGACTTGAATGAGAATTAGTTGTACATGCTGAAAAATGTACATGATTTTTTTCTTGAAAAGGTAAAGAGCGGTGAGCACCAGCTATTTCTCCCTAATATCTAGGAGTTGAACCTCGAAAACCTCATTGGGAATCTTGTTTGGTGAATACAAAAATAACAAGAGGACTGGTGCTTATCAAATTGCTTCTATAAACTAATATCTCTTCTTTATTAGAAGATGTTGTCAGTAGCTGTCTTACTTTGCTTGGTTAGCTTGGACCCTAGATATAAATCCAAATACTTGAGAGCCTTGTACATATTCTCTCCTTTACTATTTGAAGCCTTTTAATATTTGAAGCCTTTTACATCTAGGGTTCAAGCTATGTAAAAATGGCAGAAGGTAAAAATGCTATTTTTACCTTTGCTTGTTGAAGTAGAAAACTGTAGAAATAGATGATTATATTTTTCTCCGAGACATGAAGGAAACCAGAAGAATGCAAGATTTTATGAAGGGAAATGATATAAGTTGAATCAAGATTTGCTGCTTGGGGAAATTTTTCTAATGTCCAATAGCTTCTCTCGTCTTAGGATGTAATCCTTTCTCTCATCTTACTCATGCAATAACTTATGTGGTTACACTTCCTGTTGGCCGTAGCAATCCCTTCTTTCTTTCTAAGATCTAAGTATTTTTGTTTTTGATGTATCATGTGATTAGCAGTGGTAATATATGAAATGCCTTGCCCTCAGCTGCAGTTGCAGTTATATAAGATGGTGGTGTGGTGGGCACGATAGTAGCATTGTGGATGCAAGTTCCAAGGCTGCTAAATTGGTATGTCATTTGGTTAGGCCTGCCTATTGTCCAACTTTGAAGGGTTATGCGGAAATATTGTTATGCCAATTTTAGTTTAGAAGTCTTCTAACTTGATGTGGCACTATGGCAGAGCAGGAAAAACGATGAAGTTCATCTGCCATATAGAGGAATGTGATAAATTTAAACAGTTCTGATTTGTTTAATTATAAAAAAAATGTGTATTTTGGGGGACAAGACATCACTTATTTGTTGTATCCTGTTTAAGGCATGAACCATCTATGTTTTTCCATGAAGGACTTAGTCTGAAAAGTTTGTAAGTGATACCCAACCAGTTCGTCTGGTGGTGTGTTTACCCGAGTCCCTTTCCATAGGTTGACCGTTCAAACCTTTGCCGTAGCTTCTTGTTCTCCAATTATCCTTTAGTCCTCCATGATGAGATACTCCCCCCAGGTGAGGTCTGATCGCTCATATTTCGCTAGGAACAGAAAAAAAAGAGCTTGTGACAAATTGCGAGTATCATTGTCTGGATGTAGCTGAGAATGCATGCTTTTTATAAGAACCTCAACTTAAAAATGGATGCTATAAATGTCAATTTCCAATTCCTTGCTGGGGATATAGCAACGATTAGTTGTAAATGTTGGCTAACTTAAGGAGAATTTCTTGACAGTGTTTATCTCGTTCGTGGCCTATGATCACACCAACCTTCCTCAAGTGCCTACTTTGTTGACTAGGTAGGAACTTGCATCCATTGTTATTGAGTTTTGGTGGTTTGACATTGATTAATGGTTGTAAAAATAAGTTACTGGGCACTTGACGAATCTTGGTTTGTAGGCACCAGTTTTACTTGACACTGACCTTTTGTTCAACTAGTTACGAACTTGAATTTGAGGTTGTCAAGGTGGCTACCAAAACTAAATGATCCCAATCCTACTCAACAAATGATTTGATATTTTGATTTATGATTCAATTTGAATCAATTTTGCTAATAGTTTCCTGTTCTTCGGTAATACTGTAACACTGACAATCCTTCCTAACCGTATGTACATGAGAAAATATAGCCAATGGAGGCTTACCTCTATATGCAACCATATGTACATTTGAGAAATTTTCTCTGAATTCTGAATTTGCGTTAGATAATTCTATTCAGATTTTTCATGATGTTGCCATGAGTATTGGTCAACATAGTAATATTCCTAATTGCCCCCTCCCCCCAAACCCCCACCCCCCCAGAAAAAGGGGAAGAAAAAAAAAACATTCTGCAGCTTCAGAAGTGAATAAACTGGACTGAGTTCCCGCAGGATAACAATTGTGTTGCAGAGCATGCAAATTACTGTTGCATTGACCAGAGACAAGATGGCATGATAATTTGGCATGCTTGATGTAAATTTGTTCGACTCTTGGTTTGCAGGTTCCAGGTGGTGGCATATCTGCAGCAAATATGGTGGTTTGAGGTCGATGGCTTAATAAAATTTCCATTCCCTGCTGGAGTGTACAGACTATCATTTAGACTGCACCTTGGAAGATTCTTTAAAAGGCTGGGGCGGCGTCTATGTGATTATGGCCAGACTCATGGTTGGGATATAAAACCAGTACGATTCGAGCTTTCGACTTCTGATGGTCAGCAAGTTTCACGTGAATGTTGCTTGGATGAGCCTGAAAAAGATGATATTCGAAACCATAAGCGTGGTTGCTGGATAGATTACCAAGTGGGAGACTTTGTGGTCACTAGTTCCGACACAGTGGGGTTGAGATTTTCGATGAAGCAAATCGACTGCACGCATTCTAAAGGGGGTCTCTGTGTAGACTCGATATCGATCATACCAAGTGGATTGCGACATGGGAAGAAGAGTTTATAAACTGACTTTAGACAGACATATGAGAGTTAATTGTTCCAAGAGACTCTGATGCATGACAATAGCTGTAATGCTTTCAGTAGCGACCTATCCGTCTGCGCCCGTCGAGGCTGGTTTTTCTCGGTGCTATTTAATCTGCTACTATACCTGATGCTATCTCACGTTATGTGCACATAAAATCAGGTAAATGAGTTTTTTTTTTTTTTCCTGATGATGTGTAAATTTGGCATTTTTTTTTTGAAAACTTTACTCGACAATACATATAGTATTGTGAGATCTGGATCTATGGAAAGAGTCTGCTCTTGTATAACAATCAATAGAGCATGGTTATCAATCAATTGTTAGCTTCAAGGTCTGATAAATTGAATGTTGCAGTCTGCTTAAGTCGATGCTAAATTGAACAAATCGATTGCAAGTAAATGTTGCCGTGAGGCAGATTATTTTGCTCAGGTATTGTTGAAGTTATGAGAACCTTTGACAAGTTGTTCCAGTCTTCAAAATTGCCAGTAGATGTTGGCTGGATCAGAACCACATCCTATCAGGGAAGAAGAGCTCCCCCCATGGTGGTCAGTTTGGTTTTCAATGTTCAACACCATGATTTTTGGTTGGTTGATTTTTTTTCTTTTATATTTATATCAAAGTTCTGAATATCATATCGTACTAATATACCGATCAATTATTGATACGATATTTACTGAGCTATATTGTTGTACTGAACGTATCAATTTTCTATCGAATCAATATGTATTGCCCATACTTATGGTATAATATTATATATATATATATATATATATATATATATATATATATATATATATATATATATATATATATATATATATATATATATATATATATATATATATATATACACACACACACATAAACTCTAATACTTGCGTTGCTTATTTATGAATGTAGTGCCCATATGATAACGTTAGTAACACAATGTAAATAAGAAATTAATCTCACAGTCCACTCCATGGTAACCAAAGTGTTGGCTCAAAAGAAAAGAAACGAAACGTTACACATATATGGAAGAGCATAATCTCATTATTCCAACTCTCATTAGCACTAGTGTAAGTAGGCCTAACACGGGCTTGCACCACTACCTGTTTGAACTCAAGACTCACTAATGCTGGGCAACTGAACCCTAGACTAAGCATTATAACAAATTATTGAATACGCACGTCAATTAATATAAGGTAGGAAACAACCAGCATTAATTCCCTTTTTAAGAGATAAATGATGACATCAAAAATTTGAAGTACAAAAATTTTATAATAATCTATCAAGATCTCTACTAACTAAATTGGCTAATACATTTCCCCTTTTATATTCTTGATGTCTGCATATAAGCAAACGAGTTATAGACCCTTTGAAGACGTTAGTGCATTTAGGTGCTAAAAACCTCCTTTTGAAGATGTTACTTCATTTAGTTGCTTTGTAAGGTCATGAGTTCAAATTCTGTCTTGACCATTTTACTTGTAAAATTTTTTTTATAAACTTTCCATTTATATTATTTCATTTGAAAAGGATTTAGACAATAAATTTCTACAGCATGAAGCAAAATTGGTTGTTATGATCAACATGCATTTTCTATGCTGCTTCTTCAGTCTTTACTGAAGTAGAGAGAAGATGTTTAGCATTTTCTATGCTGTTTCTTCACAGTCATGTACTTTTGCACCCAATACAAAAGACACCTTCTCTATCGATCACACATGAACACAGGCCTACAAATGGGTGAGACTTTCTATCAACAAACTGTACCAACATCGCAGTAATATCATACTAAAAGTAGAAAAGCCTGCTCCAAGCACAAATCAGAATCCCTCTCTTCGTCTATACTGAGAATTTTTGTTTTTTCACCATGATATTGCCCTAATGTAAATGATAATACAAGACAAACCTCGGACAAGTTGTGCGATGAGCGGGCTTCTGAATATAAGTATCCGGTTGAGCGATGATCATACCGTCAACAGTCTATCATTCATTTGACTCGCTGATAGAAGTATCCGGTCAACATGCAATTCGGCCGTGAGGCGTAAAAAGGCAAGCCATATGCATCGATGGCCCATGACCAGATACCCATGCAAAATCCCGTTGCATGATGTTAGCATGATTCAGCTGAAGATGCAGCAGTAATCAAATGCGTCAACTGTCAATTCCCTGACGAGTTTGTTGCCACCGCTGCTGTTTCTGCTGAAATCGTGGAAATAGAAGATCATTGAGTTGTCTTTCTGCACTAAACTCGGATGTTGCCTGGAAATACAAAGATCAAATCTTGAAATCTCTTTCTAAAGTAGACCATAACGTGGAGTAGATATATAAAGTTGACAAATATTGAACAACCTATCAAGAATGAAACACAGATGCCGTGAAGAAAAACGATCTCATCAACTAAGAACTATATAAAGATAAAATTAGTATAACATTGTTTTTAGAATGCAAACCCTGCACTTAATTGCTAGATGTAAGTTACATCTAGCACTTATTTGGATTGCACTAAATGGCCATTTCTTTGAGTGATAATGCCAAAATGTAAACAATAAATCTCAAAATATTGACATGTAACAAAGGGAATGGAGGGAAACATGAGTCCCAAGTCAGTAGAAACTACTAATGATTCCATGTGTAACTTGCAGCATGATGGATCATTTAAATCAAATGTGGAGAGAACAGGGTTGTATGAACAAGGCAAAATTGAAGTAGCCAAAGAATCAGTGAAGATGGCTGTGAAAGGGCTTCGAGAGAGAAAAGGGAGAATACCATTACAACTAAGATTATAAATTAAAGAAAAGGACAATCTAGTCATTGATAGATTAATGGCAAACAGGATTGCTTGTTTCCACGAATCCAGGGGCTGTTTTGCCCCAGTATTGAAAATTGCTCCCATCTCAATAATTTAGAATATGAACATGTACATTGTACCTTTGTTCTCGTTGTTGAATCTTGAACCTTAATAATGAAACTAATTGATGAATTAATATGCTGTTAAGACAAGTGACACAGGAATGTTGTGTCGAGCTGAAGAATCAAATGTTGTGCCGGAATTTGGATGTTAGAGTAGGAGGATTGGTTGACATACCGGAGAACAAACTTCGTGCTAGAGGTTTGAACATCGTGCCGAAAGGATCACATACCGTATCAAAAAATAAAATGTCAGGACGAAGTCGACAGGTCAGAGGATGGTGTGATGTGCTAAAGATTCAAACAAACTCTCGGAAGAGCGGGCAACATGCTGAAGGCTTCAAACAAGTGTCGGATGGGTAGTTGATGAGTCAAGGCCTTAGTCGAGGTCATTTTGGGCTAATTTCAGTCGGTATCGAGTTGAAATAGAGCCTAGGTTTACAACAACCATTGGATATGGAGTTGGACCGGAATGGGTATGTTAGAAGGTCAAACATGTGGCCTAAACTGCTTAAGGGCAATGGTTCCTCCAGGCCCAAACATTAGTATCGTCTTAGTCACCTGACAAGCACCATTTTTGCTTTGTTAACATTTTTGACAGTGATACTGCCTCACCAAAGTCCTGAATTGTGGTTCTGTTTCAAATACTATGGCAATAGTATCGTCCAAAGTTAGGGATAGACCACCTATACCATGAAATCTCAAGAATTTACTTTTTTGGCTTTGTTTTCAACAAGGTTTTCCATACCGGGCGGTACGTACCGGTCCGCTAGTTGATTGGTACACGGACCGCCCGCTACTACGCGGTACCGCCAGGTAGTGGTTGTTTCTGCCGGTTACCATGTGAAATCAACCAGTAACGATCGATTTCGACCATTGCCGACTGCTGTCGGGCGATAACGGTCGATTTTGACGATCGCCGGCCGATTTCGAGCGGTATCAGCAAGGGAGGGAGAAAGAAGAAGAGAACCTGGAGATTTCTTCACCCGATCCGTCGCGCGATCCATCACCCGCGGGCGATTTCTTCTCCCCATGCAAGGAGAACAAACGTCTCCTAGCGTGGGGAGAAGGAACGAAGCAACATCGCCCCTTATCTTTTTTTTAACTTATATTATATCAAAGTTTGCAATTTCGACCTGTACCACCCGGTACGGGTGATACATACCGGTCCACCAGGTTGCCGGTACGTGGGCCGCCCGCTACCGAGCGATACCGCCAAAAATCGACCGTCGGCGGTCGATTGAGGGAGAAAAAGGGAAGAAGAAGAAGGAGAAAAGAAGAAAAAAGAAGAGAAGAAAACCTAGCGCCGTCCTCGCCAGCGCACCGTCGCCGACTTCTTTTCTTTTTTTAAATATATTTAATATATTAATATTGTATTATAAAATATTATATTATAAAATATTATATTATATTTTAATATACCGAGTGGTACACACTGTGCGGACCGATAACTCAAACCTTGTATTATATTATATTATACACTCGATACCGAGTACCGTACTATACCAAGCTGAGCTCGATAAACCGATACGAACTAGTACGACAATCCTTGGTTTTCAAAGCCTTTAGAGCTATAAATACCCTTTAAAAGCTTGGTTGATATATCATCTATTCCTGAGTTTGTAAAGTGTTGTAGCTCTCTTTAAGCATTGTTTGAGTCTCTCCCTCTCTATTAAATTTAGTTGTGATATTAAATGATAGGAGGCGAGAGGTCTCTTGTAAAAGACCGAGTGTAAAGGTTTTCTCAAAAATCGGGAAAGGAAAGAAGCCTATAAAAGAAGAAAGGTTGTCAAGGGTTATTCATCTTCACCCGTTAGAAGCAAGATTATTAGTGAAAGTCGATGGTCTTGTGGGAAGAGAACTTGAGAATAGACATAGGTTAGGAAGACTGAATCACTATAAATTGGTTTGCATTCTTTCTCTTACTTATAACTTTCGTTCATGATTGCTTATTTATTATCATTCACTTTACTTGTAACTCTTACTTGCATTTAATATTTGGTTAGTCATGTTTCTACATGCTTTTCTCATCAAATTTTAAAGTCGGTTAAAATTTGCTATAGCACTAATTTGACCCTCCTAAAGTGTCATTAAGATCCTAATACTCGTTACCTCAATAAGACGAAATCTCATTAATGAATCCACATCCCTTACAAATTGAGACACTCCAAAATTCTGTTAAATGATGCAACATGCATAACTTTCAAATATGAATATACAATTTACCAAGCTTTACACCACAGACCAGAGCTGTAGTATTCACAGACATATCACACTCGCTATTTCTTAAAAGCAACCAACTCCCACCAGAGGAATCCAAACAACCACAAGTCCATTGTCATGCAGTAGTTTTGTATATTTAAGTATTTAAAATGGTGTTAAATAAGCAAAAAAAATACTCAAGTTGAGTAAAGACTTACTTGTGTAGAAAAAGAAAATCTTAGAGTTTGGACTTGCCTTCCTGAACAAACTCTCAAGTCGAAACCAAGACTGTCAACACCAATAACAACAGCCTCCTGAACTACAGAAGTACAAAATGTATTAGGTCTCTACCCATGGCTAAATCAAGATATTTCATAACAATCTAATGCCATGGAATCAATATAAGTACATTAACTCAACATTACCACCCCTATATAGAGTATAGACTATCTGCAGTCAAGAAAGCTGAGGTTCCACATGAGATAAGTCAACTATAACAAAAGTACAATTCCAGAAAAAAAAAATTCAACCATGACATTCGAATGCAGCATACGATATGGAGCATCAAATTTCATGAATCAACAAAACCCATAATAGATTAATGTCAGTTAAATGATAATTCCAGAAATGGATAAGAGGCACAGAATGTGTCAACCATTGATGTTAAGCAATAATAATTACTGTTCATTTAACTTAGAATAAGCAGTACGAAACACATAATAGATTAACATCGATCCAGAAATAGATAAGAATTTTAAAATTTGTCACTCATTGATGTTAAGCAATAACGACTACTGCTCATTTAACTTAAAAGTAAGATGTACATGTGCATTCGTATTCTAGAGTGGTTCATATGGGATTAAGTGGTATTTCAGCAGATTATGATAAGCAGGTATCTGACTATATAAAATGGCTTAAGGTACTACAGATTAGCAATTCGGCAACAGAACACTGGGATCAGTATATAATAGAAAATTAAGCAACTTTTATATTCTTTATAATAATAAAATTTTGCCTTTTAAGGACATTCAAAATAATAGATTTAATCTTTGCACTGATTCCACAGTTGGGCCTTCGCTTTATAATTGAAATTAATGTTCCTGCATCAGCACAACATTGCATCGCTATGACACCTGGGTATGCTTAAGAGGGTCCTAACTTCTAATACTTGAACATGTACGTACTATGAATCCATATAAAATATTTCAAGCATGCTTCTAAGTTAAAGAAAGAACATGCTTATTGAGAAATTTCAGTCAAGAAGTAGAGACATAGAGCCATAATTGACAAGGCTATATCCAGGCTTACAATTATATAACAGCAACAAATCAAGTGATTCACATATGGCTTGTCTCATTTGTTACAAACTTCTATCTTGATATACTATGATATTGCAGCATAGAAAAACTAAACTAAGCATCAAATCTAAGTACCTTTAGGCTAATTATCCAAAGATAATAAAAGGAGAAGTCTACTAAAGAGCGCAAATCAAGGATAGTGCAAATTCTTAAGAAAGATGGCCATGCCTTGATTCTATTTCCTGAACATAAAACAATACACTAAGCTAATTGAAAAGCTAAATATCCTTAACCACGTAATCATCCTTTCCTTTTTGCTCCAGTTCAAAGCCCTTTTCTGGTTTCTCTGCTGGCTAAATGGATTCCAGCAGCTGAGGATTGCAAGCTTCTATTAGAGTTCATATAGGACTCAATTGTGTTGGTTGGTCCAATAAAGATTCAACGACACTTTTCTTTGTCAACTTAGAAGTCTTAGACTCCATTGAATAGAGCTTTGTAGGCATTGCTGATGCAGACATGCAGTTGTAATAAAGAAAAGGGCCTTGCTGATGCAGTTGTAATAAAGGGAAGGCAATTGGACTACCACATTACCTCTACATGAATACCCTTTTGCCTCATACATAGCATTTTAAGGGCTTGTGAGACCTTTTCCCCGCCAGATTTAAGACGAGATATGATATTGGTAGCAGAATGTGCAAGAACATCTGGTCGAGCTTCTCGAAAATCTTGAATCTTTACTTCAAACTGTAAAGCAACAGAATGAGAATAAATCCAATAAGATTTTAAAAAAATAGAAGCAAAATGTGAACATTTGACCAAGGATTGACATTTGGCTCACACTGGTATATATTGGACGATATTTGCCGGTTTGGACATGCATGAGAACATAAATCGTCCTTTAGGATGGGCCAGTATGTTTTTTCCTTTTAGGGTTAGCACTGATTAAACCATCCCTCTCTCTCATCTCTCTAGCTTTCTCAATCTCTCTTGCAAAGTGTGTCGTGAGCTTCCGCCAACTTGTTGCTCACACCATTTATTTTAATGACAGGTTGTGTTGGTTGGGAAATTTGTTTTGGTTTATTAGAACATTAGTATTTTTTAGGTCATATAAAGAAAACATGCCTGACTCCCGTACGAAGAAACTATATGCACATTAATCATCTCCAATTTGTAGAATGAAGCTCCGTTATGTAGACTTTGATCCTTATCTGATTCTCCTACATGATGATAATAAAAGTCAATCACTAGAGAAACTATGTACATGAAATTAAAATTAAGAAATACCCTTATATCATAATTTTTTGTGAAAAAAAAAGGTTGCATATCTTTTGTATACCACTATATGGAAGCTTCTTGATATTTATGCTCTCTTCAGCGAAGGCAGGTCTCAGTTGACCTTGGATGACAATGCTAGCAGGAGGTTGATCCATCCAGTCCAAATCAACATTCGATACAAACTGAGCAAAAGACAGAATCATGAATATCTTGCAGCTCAGGACAACTTGCACATGCATATGAAATAAATATTTCGGTTAAGTAGCAAAAACTTTGAAGTAAAAAAGTTCTCATGTTATTTAAGGAAATAAGCATTTACTGCATACCTCTTCCATTTTCTTAGCAAAATACATTGGATGACAAGACTGCATTGTTTCCAAATTTGTCCAATCACTTACATCCTCAGAAGAGAGAAGTTCATCTAATTCATCTTCGATGATGGCCACTGAATCCTGCAAAGAAGTGATGATAATGGCATCTACCTCATTTTGTTATCAAAACAGCATAAAAGCCAAAACAAAGCATGTTATCTTGTCTTTGCACCTCTTCATATTCATCATTAACATCATCTACATCACTTGAGATTTCTTCTACTTCAATATCAAGATCACTTGGCCCTAGCACTTCCATCTCTGATAGCATTTCTATATTGTCCAAGCCAATTATAACTTGCTGCACTGAAGATCAATATTAGCTGAAGCATTACAAGTTTCAATTCTAAAACTAAATAATTTAAAAGAAGGGCAACAGTACCAAAATAAGAAATTAAATTGGAGTACCACTAATTTATCGTCCGAAATCAGAGTTTGCAGAATTTCTTTCTCATTGTTCACCTCAAAATAGATATCTGTCCAAATTGTGCAACAGAAACTTCATATGAGTGGTAGAAGAAGATTAAAAAAGACACTGCCCCCAAGAATAAATATCGACATAAAAAAGAATACAAATATATAAGTGTACCTCCGTATTCATCAGTTAAATATGGTACATAAGGCAAAATAATATTTTCATGGACTTCTTCATCAATAAATCCCGTGAAAATGAGAGTTGCTCTGCTATTCACCTGTGCATGGCACGAGCACCACAGCATGAAAGGATTTTTAAACTTACTACCATCATTAGACATACCCTAGAGAAATATCATGTAAGAATACATAGCATTAACTTTAGTTAGGTTCATATTAGGATTTGAGTGACTTCAGCATAGGAATCCAATTTTAAGATAATTATCCAACTAAAACCCAGCTTCATTGGAATTTCCAAACCTTGGGAAGAATACAAAATAGTGTAGTATAAACGTTAGGATGCTTTACACAATGCAATAAAGGTATGTAACGTACTAAGTAGCGCTCCACATTTAGATATCTACTTGAGAAAATAATAATTAGACATTGGTAATCCCCAACAGTTTGTTGACACTGGCTGGTCTAAAAGACTAAAGTAGCACTCATGTGAAGGAGATCAAACATATATGCGTTGATTGAGGACCTCATATGTTTCAGTCTGAACTTACCGATAAACGATTTACTGGCCCCAAACTCGGTCCTTATCCTTCTTAGGCCCATTCAGATGTCTTAATCGACTGACAAACAACCCAACTAAAGCTAAAAAGCAAGGTGACAATATCTACGCCATATAAGCCGCATACAACAGAGCAAGTAGCTGAATTCAAAACAGAGTTATGATACAGCTTGCATAGCTAAGTTTGCAATAGTTATGAGGTAGCTTAAGTGTATAACAAATAACAAAAAAATTGAATAAATATAGTGCAAAGGGAAAGAAAGAAGAAAATCAACGACTAATGGACACACGACCAAAGAAGACATTTCATACAAAACAAAAAGATTGGGTTGGTCCGTCCAATGCAACCCATAAGCTAACCTGGTTGTGCCACCTAAAACCCTGGAAGTCGATTGTTAGATAGGTATGCAGATTTATCAAGCAGCTAGAGAGCCTCTAATGGATGAACTTTGTATACAATCCACAATCTTGTAAGTTGTTAAGGTAGCCGAATGGAAGACTAAACTACATCTAAGAACCTATAATGAACCCACATGTAGAAACCAAAAGCAAAATTCAGATGCATGCTTTACAGATCTAACGAGCCCTAAGTTAGTGAAATAGAGAAGATAGCTTCTCTTGGATGTAGGAACAGCCGGTGAAGGCCGAAATGAGCCTGAATGGTTAATCAACCAAATGTATATGCCCAAAGAGTAGTGTACAGGTTATCTTCTTCTAAAACGAGGATCCATCTTATTTGACACACAGACATTCTGGTATACTCTCTTATTCGGTCAAATGTTGTGCGGTTGCTACCTCAACTATGGTTCTTGCAGTTTCGGCATCCGTGAGACGCTTCTCTTCGCCGTCAACGGGAGGAACCAGATCTTCGATTTCCTCGGAAGGGTGGTACCGCCGTCTCGAGTTGCTCGTCGGCGAATCCGCATCCCCTTGCGCGGCACGAACCCTAGCGGAAAGAGGATAACTCGGGCACGATCCAAAGCAGCCATCCACGTTCGTCCTGGCGAGCATTCCCAAGACGAAGGATTACAAGAAAAGGAAGAAGCAAAGGTGAGGAGACCGAGAAGGAGCGGCCGAGAAGTACCGGGAACGCTCAAGACCCCGAAACCCTCGACCCAAGAGCCTCCGCTTGCCCCGCCAAGAACACCGGCGACAAGCCCCCACCACGAGCGACAGCAGAGACCGCGGCGGGAGAGGCGAGGGACACGCGCCGCCACGGGGCCGCAAACCGATCGCTAGGGCAGAGTCTATCGCCGTCAGCATCTTCTCCTCTCTCTCTCTCTCTCTCCCCCTCTTTTTTTCTTCTCTTCCACCTCATCGAAGAGCCTCCACCGGATATCCGCAACGAGTTAGAATGGGTGGCCGAGCCGCGCCGGGGGACCGGGGAGGGCTACGACGCACGCGAGGGATGTACGCGTGACGTTCGCACGCGGTTTGGACCGCTGGACCCGGGTATAATTAGAAGGTCCGATTAGTCTCCCGAAGTGGGTAAAATGAGAGGGTGGGTTTCCGGTGCTCGGATACTAAATCGCCCCCATCGATACACGCCTTACAGAAGCTTATGTTGATTGGAGTAACTGATTGCAGCTTATCTACATGGATTGCCAGCTTGGCAGGTCCAATTCATTGTCGAGGGATGCAAACGGATCGAGTTCTGATTCCCTCCCAAGTCGATTGTATAGCCATGTTGTGAAAGGACACTATCAAGTTCGAGCCCGACACGACACGAAAGTGTGATTAGATCGAAGTGTCGAGGAGTCGAACCGAAAGAAAATGATCGATACGAAAACAAAGTATCGAGGTGGAAGTCCTAAGCTCTCGATATCGATATACTTATGAAATATATATTAAAATAGTCAAAAATATTTATCGATGTGGTTGATCTAGTATAACGATCATCGACATACCTAACCAATTTGACATAATGATCATCGATATAGTTGATTTGATGCAACGATATCGATTTGATATAACGATAAATATATTTGATCATTTTCTACAAATCATAATAATAATCACATGTCAATATGGGAAAGGGGATGACCTTAATTATCTTCGCGCCATAAACACAACACAATAATCTAAAAATAAGGAATCATAATTGTATGATACTGCATTTATCATGGAATTAGTGCCATAGAGTTCATTTTAACACAATTTGTTGCTATCATTGTTATTAGTAAAAGCCTTGTCAAGGTAAATATATGTGACTTAAATTTGCTCGGACTGATAAATATTTTTAAAAAATAAAATCAATATCTCAATTGGATAAATAATTTTATTTAAAAAAAATCCTTTTGAGGAAGTAAATCTTAACAATTATAGTTTGATTATTCTATAAATATCATATGTATCTCTAGATTTTGATGATTGAAAAATAAAATAAGAATAATACTTTTTGGATACTCTTAGGTTTCTCTATAGGATATCTAAAGTGGATTAAACAAAATATGTAAATTTTTTAAAATTTATATAAGAGAGTATCCAGAGAATTAGTATTATAATTGATCTCACATGATACGAAAAAATTAATTTTCTTCGTAAATATAGATGAAAGTTAGAAAATTACGTTAAATTTTACATAGGCTTTTTATATATTTTGATATTCTTATAATCTTTTTTATTTTGTTAAATTCTCCTCTCTCTCTCTCTCTCCCTCTCTCACCCAACAAAACCCTCATCGATATCACTGACACCTTTAACAATGCTCCAACATTATGTTACTGTCCTCATCTATCAGCAGCATCAAGCAAGTTTCATGGACACCAAAGTACCCCAACTTTAACTACTACTAAGATAAAGCAAGTCCTTTACCATCGCCATTACCTATCCGATCACCAGCTTTTTCACCATGATCAAATCTTAAGCTGGGTAGAGGATATGGTAAAGTTGGAACGAAGGAGACAGCCTTTCAGGGAGACGCAGTAAGCCAGCTTTTCTTAAGCAGATAGTGCTGATGGAAAACTGGGTCCTTGGCAGCTTTGCAGGTCTCAAAATGATGAGAACTTGATGGCAGAGAGAACAGGAGAAAGGATTCCAGGTGCCATGTTGATGATGATGCTACAGGTATTGAGGTGTGTGTCTGTGACTACTGTAAAGGTCTTGAGTGATATGGGTAGAAATATGTATGAAGTCTGATACCGTCGTTTCAAGTTTTTGTTGATCGTAAATGATACTGACTGACTTGTTTATTTATTTTTTTATTTTCTCACCTAAAAATGTGTTTGATGATATAATTATTATTTGTAATCAATCGGAAACTCGACAATATAAAATAGAAGATGTCATGTTGGCCTTTGGAGACGACAAGGAGTCTATTAGATATGCTATATCAATATAATATTTTTAAAAACTATTTTTTTATTAAGATAATCTTTTTATTATGCTCATAATTAACAAACAAATAATAATATCAGATATATCTGACATAATATTTTGTAGGAACAAATCAAGACTAGAAACTAGAAACTATCCTATTATCTAAATTTTACCTCTTATAAATATAATAACTCGAAAAATAAAATATACTAGATAAAAATTGATGGAATCAACTTCACAATCAATCAATATGAACCCTATTAATTATCATGTTCAAATTGGGATCTCATAATATCATATTAATGATATTAAAATATTAATTAATACCTTGGAAGTAACCTAAACATCATTTCTCAAAAGCTTTTGGATCTTTCTTACGAACATTGTGGAAATTGCAGTGCTGTATTTACTGATATCCCATTGTTACTTGATAATGGCTAACATTATACACAGGTTTGAGATCCAAAAATTTTGGCTGTTTACCATATGAACAGGCTCTGCTCTTCCATTGATTTCAACCATATAACACCACCTACACATATTTAAACGCTTCCATTCACTTCACTGTTCCAACGTTATATCACATCACATCGATAGACAGCAGCAGCAGCTGAAACAAGTACAAAAAATAGACTCCCTGTTGAGGGTAGAGCTTCTGCATGCAGTGCAGTGCAGTGCAGTCCTCCTCCGCAGTCGCATCACCATTCCATCGTCTCAGGCGACGCTGTTGATTCCCATACATCCCGACCACAGCTTCCGTAACGACCGCTTCTGCAAACGATCACATCGACACACCAAAAATTGAACTGTGGTTGTATGGATGCTGGTACAAGTGGAAGAAACAGGAGGAGGAGATACCCTCTTGGGCTTTTGGTAGAGGAGCTCAGGTGGGATCTTGTACAGGTCTTCATCCACGGCCTTGAGAGCTCGAGGCCTCCTTGGGGTGGTTTGGAGCTTCGTATCACTGACCTTGACTTGCTTCCTCGGCTGCTCTTTGCCATGCTGCTTCTCTCCTCCTGCATTACCGGCCTTTTTGATCACCTACAGCAAGATAGATAGATGCAAGTCATGAGATGTAGTTGAAGGTTTCAGGATCAGAGGATGAGATCAGTGGTAATGATGACCTTTCCGTGGTAAAAGAGATCGCCATCTTCGCCAAAATAATGGCCTCGGATCACTCCAGCCTGCACTGCTGACTCGAAGTAATGGGCGGAAAGGAGCTCGTCACAGTAATCCCAGTATCCAAAAGGCGGAAGTGGATGCCTCTTCATCGTGCCCTGTAAACCAGAACTAAGCACAAACATCAGCCATGCACCAAAGCCACTGTGTGGTGGTGAAGGAAATGTGGAGGGGTTTGGTGCATATATGAAGAACCAGCGGCTGTAACAATGCATGCAGTAATGGTGGAAGGAGAGGTCTTTATCACAAGGACGAGGACAAGGGGAGAAGTGCCATGGCCTTCTTTATTAGGGTTTGGGTACGTGGGGCCTCCCCTCAGGCTCGGAAACTTGCTCATCGCCACCCCAAAATGACCCGCCCTTCTCCCGCGCCTCGAGACCAACAATAATGGTTTATCTTCTTCCTCCGTCCACATTAATTAATTAATTAATTATATATATAAGAATTTACAATTAGATAAAAATTTAGTTTGTGAGAAATTTAAATTTTAAATTTATCATGAATTATTTTATGGGCAATTAAGATGAGAGATGTAATAGAGGCAAAGAAAGATCGATAGATTATAAATTTTAGTATTGAAGTCTCGTCTCTGTTCTCGGAGTATGTGTGCACAAATAATATCTTAAAATATGTTCAGTAAAAGTCGATTGCCGCACGAGGAGAATCCAAAAACTTTTGGTAAGGATCAATCTTGATTGGACCGGTCTCCTTGGCATATAACCAAACACCATCAGGTCACTTTCGACTTACCCCTCGAGATGGAGGCGAGACACCTTCCTCCGGTGAACACACGCCACGCAGCTCCCCTAAGTCTATATCAGAGTTTGACTATTTGGGAGCGGGGGAGATATTGAGAATCTTGATGATAGGATACCCAATGGGCAGATTTGACTTGTCTAAGTCTATATCAGATGGATAGTCATAATAACACTTTGAAGGAAGTTATGTCAGCCCGAGGGACCAGGTCGACAGCTGATCAAGCATCCGAGGTGGAGATGATCAGGTACGATACTGCCTAGCTCTACTCCCATTAATGTAGTATGGTGTGCTACGCCCTCGCCCCATGCTGCTGCACCTGCATGTCCTTCGTACGACTCGATCATATCCCGAGGGACGATAAGGGTAAGGCCGGACGTACTGACAAGCTCCTCTCCCATAGGTATAAAACAACAGGTAAAAGGGAGAAAAAAACTCTCTCTCTCTCTCTCTGGAACTCTTAACTTCACCCTCCCGGGAGAGCAATTCTTGATTCTCCCTGACTTAGGTGTCGGAGGGGCCTCACTGGGTCACCCCTCCCATTCCCGAAGAGGCGTGTGTGCAGGATCGTCATCTCCGAGACGACCCGAGGGACAAACCGACCTACTCTCAGGACATGGATCACCGAGGAAGCTTCAACCCACGCTGGAGGTCCCAATCCCCACCGACATTGACGGACTTGCGCACTCGGACGAGAACAGGTCGAGCCGACACCTCAGCTTGACTCCTGAAAGTTCTATAACATTTTTGGTGCTAGAAGGAGAGCTGATGTCGCAAGAACGCCCAACGAGTAACCCAAACTCGGAACACCCCGGTGGGTCCACCCATGTCTTCCCATCAACCTTACAGTCAGTCAGTCAAGCTCCTCGCTTTCCGGCGGAAGAAGTGAGCACGATACTACCTACACCGAATCGTTATTGGAGGTTGTTCAATGACCCGAGACTTATTCCCCCGGATCTCGGACTCCCTCCCACCCCGCCGAGCCTCGGGCCTCCCGTCGTGACTGTCGATGTGTTTCTTGGTCTCACCCAACAAGTCCGAACACTGATTGGGATGATCCAAGCCATTGTCCCCTACATCCCTTAACTGGCCCAAGCGCTGATGCACCAACATCCGGATGTTCCTCAACAGACGTTGTAGCAGGAAGCACCCCAGTCAAGGCCGACCCAAGGAGAACACCCCGGCGGAGCACCCCACCACCCCCCAATCGAAGCCACGATTGAGAACCAGAACGCCTCGGTGAGTCAACCGACGAGCCGCTCCCGAAATGTCATGCGTAACCCGCTAGAGCCGGATGTCGTTTCCTCGGACTCAACCAACTCGGTGAGGGAACAGCTTCGCCAAGTCAACCAGAGGCTCGACGAGGTCCAAAGAGACTTTGTCATATCCAAGGAGGAGGTCGGGGAGACCACCAAAGGCGGATCCCCATTTGCTCCCGAGATTCTGGACAAACCTATCCCCTCCAGCTTCTGACTATCGACCCTGGAGCCCTACGACGGGAGCACTGACCCGACAGAGCACGTCAAAGCATTCAGGGCCCAAATGGCTCTCTACGACACCTCCGACGCGCTGATGTGCTGCACCTTTCCCACGACACTTCGCGGACCGGCTCGGATGTGGTACAGTCGGATAAAGCCATCTTCTATTTCATCTTTTGACTAGTTTGCCAAAGAATTCAAGCTTAACTTCATAGCTAGCTCATGTCTGAGGCCGACGGTCGCCTCACTGCTCGGTCTCACACAAGGAAACTATGAGCCACTCACCCAATTCGTCAGTAGATTCTCGACAGAGATCCAGAGGATGCCCGACACTCATCCTACTCTAGCAATCCAAGCATTCCTGATGCGACTTCGGCCCTCGCGATTCTTCTGATCATTGATCGAGAGACCCTCGTCCACGGTGCCAGAGATGTTACAACGGGTGAGCCAATATGTAGCCACCGAGTCTTTGGTGGCCGGGAAGCGAGAGGATCATAAGAAGTCCCGAGGTGACAAGCCTCAAGGATAACCTTCCGGGACACCCATAAGAAGAGACAGGCCAGAACTACTAGCCCCTAGGCCCCACCCGATCCCTCTCAATTTAACCCGAACCGAGGTCTTTCTCTAAATCTGAGACAAGGGACTCCTCAGGACCCCGAACCCAATCAGAGCAAAGATCGGGGGCTGTGACAAAAGAAGGTACCGTCGCTTTCATCGAGACTACGGTCACGACACCGAGGAGTGCAACGACCTCAGAAACCAAATTGAGGATTTAATTTGCCAGGGGCATCTTTATCGGTTCATCTGAGATCGACGGGCCTCCGAGGAACGACCCCGTCGAGACAGAAACCCCTCCCCCCCTGATCGGATCGACCAATTGAAAAGAAAATAGATGTCATCGTCGACGGACCGGCATCCGGAAGAGACAGTTCCTCGGCCAGGAAAGCCTACGCCCGGTCCGCAATCGAAAAGAGGCCGAAAAGTAGCCAGGACCCTGAGATCACCTTTGGAGATGGGGACAATGCTTACCCGGACCACGACGATGCGTTGGTAATCTCGGCCCAGATCGCCAACGCCCGAGTAAAACAGATCATGATGGACACGGGAAGTTCTGTCGATATCTTATATTTTGATGCCTTTCAGAAGCTCGGTTTAACTAACAAAGATTTGCTTCCTGTGATAACAACGCTGACAGGATTCACGGGAGATTCGATTTCTTCCGCCGGAACAACTGTCCTTCCAGTCACCGTCGGAGGGGAACCAAGGTTAAAAACACTGTTGGTGTCATTCATTGTGGTGGCGCTCCCCTCGGCGTACAATGCCATCATCGGCAGGCACACGCTCAACAAACTCAGGGCGGTGGTCTCGACGTACCACCGGATCATGAAATTCCCGACCAGGGCTGGAGTAGGAGAAGTCCGAAGTGAACCCTGGGAATCCATACAATGTTATCTGACGGCGACTACACTTCCCAAAAAACTTAAAGCCTCTCCTCCTACCCACGACGTCCGAGATTTAAGCAAGGCGTCCCCGAAGCCCGAACCGACGGAGAAAGTAGTCGAAGTCCCCCTAAATCCAAGGATCCCGGACAAAACCGTCCAGGTTAGCTCAATGCTCCCGGAGGAACAACACATCCAACTGATTGAGTTCCTCGGGAAAAACACGAATGTCTTCGCCTGGTCCCCGAAGGATATGCCCGGAATCGATCCTAGGGTGGCTCAGCACCATCTCAAAATAGAGCCTACCGCTCGGCCCATAAAGCAGCGGCTGAGGAAGCTTCAACCCACGTCGGAGGTCCCGATCCCCACCGACGTTGGTGGACTTGCGCACTCGGACGAGAACAGGTCGAGCCGACACCTTAGCTTGACTCCTGAAAGTTCTATAACATTTTTGGCGCTAGAAGGAGGGCCAGTCCGCCAGTCCTTTACCCGAGTCGCATGTCTCAGCCAATCCGCCAGTCCTTTGCCCGAGTCATGTATCTCGACCAGTCCATCAGTCCTTTGCCCGAGTCGCGTGTCTCATCCAGTCCGCCAGTCCTTTGCCCGAGTCATGTATCTCGGCCGGCACATCAGTCCTTTGCCCGAGTCGTGTATCTCGACCAGTCCATCAGTCCTTTACCCGAGTCGCATGTCTCGGCCAGTCCGTTAGTACTTCACCCGAGTCATGTATCTCGGCCACTCTATCGGTCCTTCGCCCGAGTCGTGTGTCTCAGTCAGCCTATCAGTCCTTTACTTGCGTGTCTCGGCTGATCTTTCGCCCAAAAGTGTACCTCGCCCGGCTTAATCTTTGCTATGGACCAGAGGCGACTAGCGTTCGGGGTCATCCCCTCGATTCACGAAGTGCCTCGGTGAGACCCCTCTGGGGGGAGGAGGGGGCGGAAAGAATGATATGGTACCCAATGGGCCGGTCCGACTCGTCCAAGCCCGCGCCAGATGGACAGCCACAACAACACTTCGGAGGAAGCCACGTTGGCCCGAGGGACCAGGTCGACAGCTGATCAAGCATCCGAGTGGAGGTGACCAGGTACAACACTACCTAGCTCCACGCCCATTAATATAGTATGGCACGCCACGCCCTCGCCCCATGCTGCTGTAGCTGCACGTCCTCCGTACGACTCGGTCATGTCCCGAGAGACGATAAGGGTAAGGCCGGGTGTACTGACAGGCTCCCCTCCCACTGGTATAAAACACCCGTTTCGGCAACATGCAAAAAGGGGGGGTGAAACTCTCTCTCTCTAGAACTCTTAACTTCATCCTCCCGGAAGGACAATTCTTGATTCTCCCTGACTTGGGCATCGGAGGGGTCTCACTGGGTCACCCCTCCCATTCCCGAAGAGGCATGTGTGCAGGATCGTCATCCCCGAGAAGACCCGAGGGACAAACTAACCAACGCTCAGGACGTGGATCACCGAGGAAGCTTCAACCCACGTCGGAGGTCCCGATCCCCACCGACGTTGTCGGATTTACGCACTAGGACGAGAACAGGTCGAGCCGAGACCTCAACTCCACTCTCGAAAGTTATATAACACTTAATATCACGGGAAATCCACAAAGGTGTTGGATATCCGCGTTGAATTTTATTTAAGATCTAAACAGCTGATGTTGAAGGAACAGTGCAATTATTGACACGCCAAAGCAACACAAAGGACTTGCTGGTTCAGAACAGCATGCTTATTTCGGTCTTCGTCTCCCTTCCCACTACGCGTTCATGATAGGGCAGCGCGAACCAGAGGCTGCAGCGCTCTCCGATGGCCCACCTTTCAGGAAGCCCGCAAGAAAGTCTCCACGCTCGTAGAAGAACTCCACCTTCTCCACCCTCATCCCGTCATCCACCTACAGCAACAGTTAGCTGTCAGCATCTTCAAACAGGAGACCACAGAAAACAATGAAGCAGCAGAGATGAAAGAGAGAGAGGTTACGTGAAAGATTCCGACGCCAATGAACTGGACCACGTCGCCGGTGGGGGTGTGGCCGTGGAACGGGCCTTCCATGAAGCCCCAGTGGCGGAACTTGTACACGATTACAGGCGGGCCGCTGATGACTTGGAGGATCTCCACGGCGAAGCCACGAGGAAACGTGGTGGCGAACTCCTTCCCGGACGACTCCGCCGTCTCCACCGTCGGGTCGTAGATCCGCAGCTCCGGAGGCAGGCTGGTCTGCAGGAAGGCGTTGTAGCTTCCTCCCATGTCCCGGATTTGTTGTGCAGTGATTTCTTTCTTTCCTGCACGCAATCAACACTGCTTCACACGCTTCGTTCGGATCAAAGTAGAGTCACTTCAGCTACCGCCAGAATGAAGAATCACCATTAAGGCTGAACCGAAACTTCTCTGGATTGATGGACTTGTAGTCCTCCGGCCGCACCTTGTGGACAAGCTCCATTTCCCATGTCTTCACCAGCCGCTGCACCCTCTCCTCCAGCGAACCCACCGGCCACTCCTGCCATCCATCCAGAGATGAGAGACGTAAGGCAAGAAGAGCAGGCGACGACGGTTTTACCTGCGTTCGACCCTCCTCGAAAAGCTTGTTGACGAGATCATAGTTCGGAGGAGCTCCGAACCTCCACACCGTGTCCTTCTCACCCTCGCCATACATGAAATCCCGGTACTTGTCTCCTCCTTCGGCTGAACTCGCCATTGTTATCTGATCTGTGCATCAACATCCTCGACATTTATAGTCGCAATCCAAGGTTTGGATGGGCATGAGTAAGACAGGTTGCGTTGTTAGATCGAACACCCCGGTCGTCGCTCAAGGAAGGTGCTCGGCAAGATCCACCTATTCCATGTGACAAATGGGAGCCAATAGAATAAATAATAAGCAAGACAAGGAGTGTGCCAAGCTTCTCAAACCAAGAGCTTTGGCTCCTTTTGAGACGACGACTGTGCTCGTCGTCATCGTCTTCTACCCATTCATTGTTCGATTCTAAGGTAAACAAATCAACAAATGTGACGTACCAGAAGCTGACTAGATCTATGATCTGGAATCACTCAAAAATTAATTAATTAATGGGCATTCGTTGATTGATAAATCAATTGTTGGTTTCATCTATGCACTGCAACGATTGCTCGATCATCCTATTAGCTTCTGCATCCAAATTGAGATCGCATCAAATGTCCCTCAAAGAGGACTGACTACTTGTGGTGATTACTTGCACGAATGAATCTATGGACTATAAGGCCGAAGTTGAATTTGTCGACAAGTCAAAAAAACACGCAATCTAAATTCTATATGTTTTCTTCTTTGAACCAAAAAACAGTAGGAAAAGTTTAAATCAGATTGATTAGGGATAACCTACATTAGATCTGTCATCCATCTAATTCAAAATTTTAAACTTGTAAATATGTGACCCAATCAATGTATGATCATTCTCCTAATTCTCTTTTCATCTCTATTATTGAAGTATAATCAAGAGAATTTGTCGAGTGTATCTATTCTATATCATTTTGATATCAATATACACGTCTTAAACAAACATATACACAATTAACTTCAATTTAATTTGGTCCAATCTATACAGTGGATACGAATATATTTTATTAGATTTCGAATAAAAAACCATGTGTTTCTACCGACAGCCCCATCTCCCCTTTTTGCTTTCCTATTGAGACAACATTGATTCCGTAAGAAAAAGTATACCTAATCTGCATCTCCGAACCATTATTGTCCTGTTAACCCTTCTACCATCGTCATTGCTATCTTTAGAAATCATAAAATAGTTTCATAGATATATTTTTATCTTTAGGAGAGGATCCATCGTACACCTACAAATCATAGTTATATTTTGATGACTATTTTTTTCGATGAACAATAGTTCAAAGATTAAGATTGTGTACCTTTTGATATTATTTTTAAAAAAATATCTGATATGCATGTGTCATTATCTTATAATTTAAAATAGTTTCAATAATTTCATATATATATATTTTATCTTTAGGAGAGGATCCATCATACACCTACAAATCTTGGTTATCTTTTGATGATTTTTTTCTTTCGATGAACAATAGTTCAAAGATTATGATTGTGTAATTTTTTATATTATTTTTTAAAAATTATCTAATCTGCAAGTGTCATTATCTTCTAATTTAAAAAAATAGTAATGTTGATTTATAAGAAGAACTAGATACATTTTTATCTCTTCCTATCTTTCATAAGACTACTATATATGCAATGAAATTAAAATAGAGATTAAGGAGAGATGAGATAAGATTTATAACTTCTCAATGTATAACATAACATCATGTCACACATTTAGTCCCTTTGAGGTATTATTTATTTATAGGTAAGAACAAAATAATTAATTATGAGAGTCATTCCGACCAAAATCATCTCCTAAGAAGTCATATCATAATTGGACTTAATTAATTAATTAAAATATAATCAAATGTATAATTAAAATATAATCAAATGTATAATATATCTTAATTAATTAAATAGGATCACATTATCTAATATTCTCTCACTTCGCTTGTTAAGATATAAAATATTAAAATCAAAATAAAAAATAAAAAATATTTTTTTTGCTTAATTAGATTTTGATATTAAATTTTTTTTACACATACATACAAATTTTATAAAATAAACCAATAAGTCTAATAAACATAATAATACCATATTAAGTCTAATTATCAATGTGAATCATAGTGATTTTATGTCATCAATATTATACTCTTTTCTATGTACAATAATACTATTGATCCTTTCTAATGTAATTCAAAATGACCTATAATTTAACTTGTCAAGAAAATAATATTATTATATTTAACCATAATATACACATAAATATGAAAAGGATAGTAAAAATTAAATAACTTTAATTATGTAAGTAAAATATCAATTATAATATCAACTCAAATATATAACATCATATATTTAATAAGTTACTCACAAATCTAATAATAATAACATGTTCTTCCAAACATTTAAAATTATAGTTAATAAATCAACAATTAATACATTAGAACTCAGATTCTTAATTAATATCAATTATTTCTTGACTCTTTCTTAAACCATAATATATATAACTACTAAATTACTTGCTATTCTTAGAGAAGTAATCCTTACAAAATATCTTTTGCACATTGGCAATTGAATCTTACTACAATAAAATTTCATAATTATAAAATTTAATTAGTAGCCTCAAAGTATGCCATAAAATGAACTTATATTGTTAATAATAAAATAATATCTTACTTTACTTTTTAAATAAATTATCACTTCAACTAATATAAATATAAAACATGAATTAGATTTATCTATTATCGAGGTAATTTATAAAATTTATATATGAAAATAATATCATTTTAAGTTGATCTAATTTTATGTATATGAGTATATAATTCTTAGTTCATTTTAAATATTTTATTTTTTTTAACATTTTAGTATTTTATTTCTAGGTAATTCTAATGTCTATCCAATATTCTAAATACAAAACTGATAACTAGTCTAATATAGACTTAAATGTATAATAAATAGACTTCCAATTGCGAATGTATAAAGAGTAAATTTTTTTAAGATCATAATATTTGCATATAATTTTTTTTCTAAGTTTATGATTTATATTTAGAATAAAATATCTAGAAATAATATTTGAATACAACTTTTTCATATGATTTGAAGATCTTTATCTTTGTAGGATACTCTTAAATATGTAAACATCTCAAGTTAGATTTTCTACTAGTTCATAACTTAAAATGAATTGATAAAATTGGCCTACTTAAAACCTTATTAAAGATATATATAATCATCCTAGAAGTTTCTCCTCACATCAATTCGACGACAGAAAAATAACTAATCATACTCGAGATCGTAATATTTCACATTTCAATAATTTTATTTTATTGTAACAAATTCAACAAGACATGCTAAGAATGTTAGGATTCTAATTTAGTTCAGTATATTTAGCATAAAATTTATCACCCCCACCAAATTTGATAATTTTAATATTTTAATTTAATTATCTCTCGACTTTATTTATGTATACCAAAAGATATTAATAGCCTAAAACCTTACGTGAGTTATATATATATATAATAGTAATATCTCATTGAGTTATCTATAAAAGTGATAAAATGTCTCTCTCTTCTAAAACATAGATAATGGAGTGACTCGTAATAGTCCATAAACATAGATATAAGGAGTTTATGGGACTACTATTTATTTAAGTTTTGGTTGTAAGATTATTATAAACTTAATATTTACATTAATTCTATATATACCATATTACATAATTTAAAGATTAAAATTTATTAATTGTAAACATACAGAGTTCATAATCACTAATTGAAGGATAATATCCTAATAGTTTTAGATAAAGAACTTTAAATTTATATAATTGTAATAACACAGCATACATCTAATAAATGAATCATCTCTAAGAGTATGTGATAAATACCCATAATTATTACTTTTGTTTTAATATAATTTTTTGTAAATATAAATATTTTATACTATTTTGGTCATCATATTAAAATTAATATCTTTTTATTAGTAATATAAGTTGAAGTGTTAAAATCAATCTACCAAGAATTATAAAAAGTTTCTCTTTAACATTTGATTTGAAACATACAAAGATTATACTTATACCATTTATTTATGAATAAAAATCTTATAAAATTTCTTCACATGACCTTTCTTACCGTTGATATAACATCTACAGACTTAAATGATTTACATTTCAATTTTTTATTTTATTTTTACCCACTCTTTATGCAGTAGTTAAAATATTATAAGCTATTACTATCTTAATTTTAATTTTTTTAAAACACATATACTAGTGAGCTCATTTAAATTTTATTTATCTTTAATTCTATTATAGTAAACTTTAAATAAATTAAACTAAGAAGAAATAAAACTAAGAGTAAATTATAAAAAAAATAACTCAACTATATTCATGTCTAATATTTTTTAGCTTATATTAAATTTCATAAAACCTTGAATTTCATAAATACCGTGATACTAAATTTAAATCAATACTTTTATTAAGGTGTTAGCTAATGACTTACTAATAAATTTAAATTGATCTTTAAATATCTTAATTTGTTAGTTTTAAGTCTAAATATTATTAGTAATTATTATAAAATAATATCTTTTAGACATTAATCATTTATTTTAATTTTTTGTTTCATAGAATATTCAGTAGTTAAGCTTTTGATATGTTAAGCTTGTCCAATTAAGGTCTAATATACTTAGTATAAATTACACATGCTCAATTTATTTATAATAATTTAATCTAAAAAATAGGGATATTTATAAGAATATAATGAAGAAAGTAATACTATAATAATATAATATAATATTTAATACTTTAAATTTTTAAATAAATATTAAACTATTGATATGATCTCTATTTGATATTTAAGTGTAATATTGATATATTTAATATTCATACAAGATTATTGATGAGATGCTAATATTGCTCTTATGGAATAGTATTCTAATTTTCGGTATACAACCCTAAATTACATGGATATATAAAATGGTATCATACTACTTCATCACATAATTATTCGAAATAATTTTTTTAAAGATTATCTAAATATCCTAATTATGTATGTTGTTATGAATATTATTTTCTTTAATATCATTTAGGACTAATTTATTAATATAATTTTATAAGTTATTAATTTAATTTTATAAGTTATTAATTTAGACCACCACTCTAACTGTTATAAGACTAATATAAAAATATAAAATATAATTTAAAATATATTATAAAATAGTAAAATATTTATTATAATTTATATCTCATACCCTATTATCCTACACCACTTTTGTAACTTGTTAGATAAAACTTAGAGATATAAGTCACAAATAATATTCATAAATTTTTTAATCTAATTTATACCGAATAATTAAAAAATAATAAAACAATAGTCATAATAATTGTTAAATATTAATTAACATAAAAACTTATATGATAACTTAAATAAGACTAATCAACCATATTTAATTGGATAAAACCAAAATTAATCTAAATATCAACCTAATTAAATTAGTCAAAATTTAAGTGACTAAAATAAAAAATTAAATCAAAATTTATGATTAAAGCGTGATTGATCAAATCTAAATCCAAGCAAATAGTCAAAATATAATAATCATCAAATCTAATGAAAATATTTAATTAAAGTAGTTAGTTTTATAATTGAGGACCTAAATCAAAGATATATATTACTAAAAATATTATAGTATTGTATAAAAAATATTGGAATTGGAACAGTTAATCTTAAGGAACGATCCATACGAAAAAGAAAATAAAAGGTGGATAAGATATTTAAGGTATGAAGTAAAAATAAAAGAGTGCTGCTAAAGAATTGTGAGGGAGCCCAAAATAGAATTTTATTTTGAGAATTCACCTTAAAAAAAATTAAGTTCATAATATAAAAATAAATCGATCAATTAATAATATAAAGATCTAGAATATTCCATCCCGGCCATGATTTCGTCTCCTTGCGCGGTAGAAGCCGGCGGTGGGTTGGTCGTCGCTGCATGCCATGCTTCGAGTTGTTGCTCCAACACTTGCACAGCCACCCGCAGAGGCTGCACCAAATCCACGCCGTTCTCATCACCACTGGCTTCCACCTCCCTTCCCCACCGCGCGGCCTCCTTCCCATACGGCAGGGAAGCAGCGCCGCCTTCTTCTACAACTGCCTAATACGGGCCTGCCTACGCCACCGAGACCGGCCCGACACCTCCCTCCGCCTCTTCGCCCAGATGCTCGCCCATGGCGTCCGGCCCAACCGCCACACTTTCCCTTCTCTCCTCAAAGCCGCCGCCGCCGCTCCCTCCCCCTCTTCCGGCCGTGCCATTCACGCGCAAGCCGTCCGCCGAGGCCTCCTCCTCGACGACTTCACCAACTGCTCCCTCGTCGATTTCTACGCGCGAGTCGGCGATCTCGGTTCCGCTCGGAAGACGTTCGACGAATTACCTCAACCGGACTTGGCCTCCCGCAACTCGATGCTCCACGCGCTCTGCGTCCACGGAGATCTCGCGTCTGCCCTCGCGCTCTTTGAAAGCATGGTCGACGGGAATGCCATCTCCTGGACGAGCCTCATCAATGGGTACGCTAGAAACGGCGACTTCCATGAGGCAATCGTCCTCTTCAGGAGATGGATCATGCAGAAGGACGTGCCCTCGAGACCCAACGAAGCCATGTTGGTCAGCGTCCTCTCCGCATGCGCTAATTTGGATCACCACAGAGCTCTGTCTAGAGGCTTGGAGATTCACGGATTCATCGTGCGGAACGAAGCACCATTGACGGCATTCTTAGGGACCGCATTGATCGACATGTACAGCAAGCACGGTCACTTGGGTTATTGCACCGATGTCTTCCAAGCAACCAGGGAGAAGGGAGTAGTGTGCACTTGGAATGCGATGATCTCGGCGTTAGCCCGGAACGGGAGGGCGGCCAGTGCGCTACACCTGTTTGATGCAATGACAACCTCAGGGCTGCGGCCGAACCACGTGACGTTCGTGGTCGTGCTGACAGCCTGCGCCATGCAAAAGCTTGTAGACGAGGGTCTGAGGTGGTTCGAGTCGATGTCCACCGAATTCGGGGTGGTGCCGCTGATGGAGCACTACGGGTGCGTCGTCGACCTCCTGGGAAGGGCTGGCTTCTTGAAGGAGGCGTTCGACTTCATTGGGAGGATGCCTTTCGAAGCCGACGCCTCGGTTTGGGGTGCTCTTCTGGGGGCCTGCAAGGTCCATGAGAACGTGCAGTTTGGGGATGGTGTCGGGAAGCAGTTGATCGAGCTTAAGCCTTGGCATGCCGGCCTCTACATGGTTCTGAGGAACATATACGCAGGGGCCGGGCGGTGGGACGATGCTGCCCGAATGAAGAAGGCGCTGCAGAACTCGGGGATGAAGAAGCCCACAGGGTACAGTTGGATAGTCTCCGGCAACTGCGTTTGAAGGTAGCAGCATCATTAACCATCAGAGAATAATACTTGATGAAGAGAACAAGGAGCAGCAACACACACCACCAGAACATCCAACTTATGGCACATTTAAGTCTTTTGATGCCGGCCGTTGTTTGGTTATGGTACGTGCATGCTGGTGGTTTCATTACGAGCTTAAGCACATCAGTTAGCCTATTGCATAACCTCGTTGTTAGGTGGTTTAAGTATTTTGAAATAATTAAGAAATTAATAATCTCATCGAATTGTCATAATGCTTGTAATTGTTTCCGCGATGGGCCACTTAAGTATATGAGGTGGACAAACGTGATCATTAGGTCGATTTTTATTTTGTACATCTCAATTAATTTAGGGGAATTAATTGACAGATGTCAACTTAAATGATATGAATTCATCAATCTTAGCATATTTGTCTCCCTAAATTTGTTTTTTTTTTTTAGAAATCAGATGTTGTTGCCTAAGATGGGCATTGGGGTAATGTCTTATGTTATGAAAAAAACTTTATAAAGGATAAATGATGAAAGATGCATTCATACAATTTTCAATCATTTATCAAAATTTTATCTTTTTAAAAATATATCAAATAAGATTTTGAATAATAACTTTTAATAAGTAAATTTTATACATCTTGAAAGTATATCGAATTAAGCTTTAAACCCTCAAATATATATAAAAATCTGGATTATTTTACAGAACACATGATGAAATTTTGATAAGATGCAAGAGCAGATTTATTAGATAGCAAAAATTTACTGTGCAAGACTAATTATATATTATCTTATGTAATTAACTATCAATATCTACTGAAAAAGTGAAATATTTAACTTCGATATTCTAACAATAAAAACTTTTATTTTAATTCTATAAAATTATAATTTTAACCCTATATAAGAATCTCGTTTTACTTTCCTAAATATAAAATTTTTAATATAGTTTAAAAATATATAAAAAACTAAGATATTAAAGATAACTCACTATAAGAAATAGTATGTAATTAATATATCTTGTGCATATCGAGCATCCCCAAATCTTATTTTTGTAAAAAACCTTGCATACTTGGATCATTTTTATTAATTTTAGTTTTTCATTTGGAAAAAGAACAAAGACCAATGGAACACCCTTGAACAAGAGATTACATTACCCGAAAGGACGTTGAGTCGTGCTTGGGTCAATCACGGCGTTCGATTTCGCAACCTGCAGTCGTCAAAATCCGAGCCGGCGGACTCGTATCACAACAACAACAACGAACGCAGTCAATTCCAATCCCACGGACGCCAGGCTTTGACCGCTCTTTTATTTGGTGGGTTGAATTCAGAGCACCTGCGACGACCTCCAACGACGACGACCTCGATCTCCAACCACGTGAGCAACGTGCGTTTTGTTTGGTGTGACCCAATCAGAATGCTACATCGATTTTTCATCTGATTGATTACTTATACAAACGAACTGTTTCAATTGAAGATTTGTATATTTATTAGCTAACATTAATTTTCTATTCATTCGCTGCCTAACTTCCCCACCATCTACCCCATTAATAAGATTTTGACGACCATGTGTACTAGTTAAATCACACAAATTACGATGACTTCAACGGTTGTCACAAACTCATTGATTCGTTCTCAACTCTGTTCGTTCACCTATCCAGACATGTTCGATGAGATAGTTTTGACTCCTTCCAAATTCTCCATAGAAATTTATATGGTGTACTCCGAGCTTTTTTAACAAACCCCTTGAAGTTTCAAACTTAAGAAAAGATTAAAAGTAAGATGATTCATAATTCAATAACCTTAAGATATTGAGTTGAATTAATATGGACCCTAAACTTTTGGGTTGCATATAATGTAGTTCACCGATTTGATTCAAACGTAACACCAACATGACTCAGTATAACGACCAATCATAAGGCCATTAAGAATAAGCCGGCGGCTACTTGTAGATACCAACGTCCTTCCTCCTATTTCCTTCTGTCTCCATTCAAGACTGACTTGTCCAATTAATTCCAAATCCAGAAAGTACTTCACCCTCCCATCATTGCAACAGTGCCGGTGTCCGCTCATATCAAGACTCCAAAGTGCATGATGAACCTCTCTACCTATGCTAACGGGACCACCTAAAGGCGGTTCATAAATAAACCAATCCTAATGGATCATACCAAGAATATAACTAGGTGCCATGAATCTAGTTAATCTAATCGTCAACAATTGCGAGACGCAAATGCCAACCTCTTTAAGTCTTGGTAGATCACCTATCAAGCATATGCTCACATATGGGAATAAATTAACAGCATCTACCACTCTCCACCTTCCTCCACTCTTCTGTACACAAAATTTGATAGGCGGCATATCCACCCTTTAGCTTCAAGCCGGCCAATCACCACCATGAAGATAAGTAACAGAGGCAGAGGATTGAGAAAGAGCTACTTAACACATCAAGCAGCTTAGCCTGCACGTGCCGTGAGTGTTGGAAAGGTCGCTGCTCTGCTGCAGGTCGTGGAGCATGTGTTTTTTTACTTTTCCATGCAGATTTGCTTTGCTGGGTTTGGGAGGTGGTCAGGGAGTGATGTACTGATTGACTTCAACAGGCGCGTGCACGGCCGCCTTGGGCCAGCGTCCACTTTGTGCGGCCGCCCAAGTAAGAAGAGAAACAAAGCGCGGACGCCAGCAGCCACCCACGTATATATGTGAAGGACCTCGCTGAGTTCCGTTTTCAAGACGAGGTCACACGTCGAACACCTCGGTGGCTATTCGCCTTCTCTCGAGCCATGGAGGTTGGTGAGTGGCGCCGTGGCCGGATCATCGGCCGTGGAGCCTCCGCTACCGTCTCCCTCGCCACTTCGATGGCCTCCGGCCAGGTCTTTGCGGTCAAGTCCTCGGAGCTTTGCTCCCTACGCGGGGAGCAGAGGCTCCTCTCCGCGCTGGATTCCCCCTTCGTCGTCTCCTACTTGGGGTTCGATGTCGCCCCGCACGCGCCCGGCGCTGGTTTCCACTACAATCTCTTTATGGAGTACGCCTCCGGAGGCTCGCTATCCGATGAGATCAAGAGGCAGAGCGGTCGGCTCGACGAGCTCGCCATCCGGTCCTACCTTCATGACATCCTCAGCGGACTGGTTTACCTCCACTCCAACGGCGTCGTCCACTGCGACCTGAAGAGCCAAAACGTTCTAATTAGCTCCGATGGGCGGGCGAAGATCGCCGATTTCGGGTGCGCGCGTGAGGTTGATGGTGATAAGGAACGCCATCAGCCGAGGGGCACGCCCGTGTTCATGGCGCCGGAGGTGGCGCGAGGGGAGGAGCAGAGCGCGCCGGCGGACGTCTGGGCCCTAGGCTGCACAGCCATCGAGATGGCCACGGGGCGGCCGCCATGGCCGGACATGGCGGACCCCGTCAGCGCCCTCCACCGAATCGCCTTTTCCGTCGACGTACCGGAGTTCCCCAGCTGGATCTCCGCCGAGGGGAAGGACTTCCTGAGCAGGTGCTTGAGAAGGAATCCCCGGGAGCGGTGGACGGCGGAGCAACTTCTCCGGCACCCATTTGTTGCCGGTTGCTCTGCGTGCCCTCGACCCAACTCCGGCACAAATTACGACCGCGTTTCACCCAGGAGCACTCTCGATCAGGCCTTCTGGGAGTCGCTCGCCGACGAGGGCGACGAGGCGGTCGGAGAACCACCGGAGGATCCATCCGAGAGGATGCAGTGCTTGATCGGAGGCGGCGCTCCCAGTTGGACGTGGAATGACGGTTGGGTGACGGTGAGAAGCGACGCCGGGGAGGACAGCCTCCCGGCGACGGGTTCCATCACCGAAGACGACCGATCAGTAAACAGAGGGACTAGCAGCAGCGAGTCCATTTACAGCGCTGATCGCATCGATATCGGGCATGTCATGGCCGATGTTGATGACACGAGCAATGCTCAAGTAGAAGAGGGAACCGAGAACCAAGTATTTACGAGTAAAAGAGAGGTCAATTTAATCAATGGAAATTGTCATTTGGTGATCCACAAGGAACGAATTGACATCCAAATTGGCCTTTTGGGCTATGCGCATTTTATCTTGGGTTTCTTTAATATTCTCCTTCTAACTCTCCTCGATCACGGGACAGGATAGGTTGGCCACAGAGACTGGATCCAACCGCTAGGTTAGATCATCTAATGCGACCCTGATTAAGCGATCAAGATCCACACCCAACAAATAAAACAAATACCAAAATGATTCTTAAAATCAAAGAATTTTATAAAGGAGCTTATTATATATACAGATGCAAAATTTAAAAAAAAAACTATGTTTGGTATTAAAATTTTTTGCTATTAAGTTCATCTCCTAAGCTACTAAAAAATTATCACCTCATTCTTTTTTTAACTTAAATTCTGATAAATCTCGACATAATCTAATTAAGTCCCTCGATGATCTATCTTCGTCTTATGAAGGTTTCAACTAATTTATCTGGTAAAGATCTTATCAGAACATCGTAATGTTCTGGATTCAAATACTGTCTTCATTATTTATCTTAAAAGAAAATTAACAAATAAAGTAGGAATAACCTACCACACTACTTTTCTTTAAAAAAAATATAACAAATAAAGTAGGAATAGCCTACCATGCCTCAAACAATAACAAACTAGAGGGAAAGTTAGATGGGAGAGAAGCGTGGTTGGTGCTCCTAATCTGTTCTTATGGCCACCTGTCGGCGTCACAGTAATTCACAGTTTATACAAAGGAAAAGGCCACAAAAGTCGGAAACCGCATCATTCAAGTAAATCTAAGGCGGAGTCTGGTAGCTGAGCCATATTTTTCTAATGGGTCTCTTTGAAGCTCCAAACTTTACAATCAAGGTCAAACCCCAACCCATTGTGCTAAGTTGATAAACCAATTTGCATAAAGAATAAGGATAAAGCAAATGCAACCACCATAAATTTCTACTAACTAGTATCTTAATCATGCTTTACGTTTAATAAGTCTTACTAAATTAAAGCCCTAAAGATGTGTTTTATTGCTCATCCTGTTCTAAGAAGCAGTTCAGTTCCTTTAGATTAGCTAATTTGCAACAATTTACAAGCCAATCTGACTGTAAAACATACCAATCCAGACTCAACCGAACAGTTTCAGTCAATATTTCAAATATGGTGATATCCATTATTACTTGACTTCCAAGTTATCTAGCTCAACTTATAATATTCTTTAAAGAAATCCTTAATGTTATCCTTTCAGAAGAACATGTGCAGACAAGAACAAAAGGAGATCGTCAAACTAAAGAATAATATTATCAACATGATCTGTGACTTGGGTTGGTCCCAAACAAAAAATTCACAAAACTAAAAAATAATATTATAGTTCTAAATAATCACCTTCCACTACTAGGCATTTCTATAATATAAACTTGATTTTATAGTTAATCCTAAATTATATATTTCTTTTGAATTTTAATCTTTAATCAATAATTACAATTTCTTAGTTTACATATATCTCAAATGAGATTGATAATAATATTAATTGCACTAGTTACAATTATATTTAAAGAAAATTCAATAATGATATCATTTGACTATATCATTTGATTCAACCCAACTAGGGTAATTTAAAAATTTTGTTACAAATAAAATATTAAAAACCTCATATTATTGACTGAGGGGAAAGACTTCCGACCTCATGAAATTCACATAGGTTACCACAGAGAAATAAAATGTTGATTCTAAATGTTTTCTTTTTTTTATAATAATTTGCATTAATATTACGACATAATATATAGGAAAGAAATCAATTCAAGGTAATGCTACACCAATAACATAATAAAAAAAGCATATAGACTAATGCATAATATGATTCAAGATATAATGTACAAAAATAATAGTAAAATAATTGCAAGAACAGTATGCAAATTTCAGAAACTTGTAGACTAGAGTAAAAAGTGTACTCACATAATTTGGAGGTCAATGCATACTGATGAATCTTGCAGTGCATTAACATCATCCTGGGCATAATCCTCCAAATAACTCCACAATCAATCTGTTAAGAAAGGAGAAGGCCACTAACATGAGAGATCGATTCAGCTGGCACACTGGCACTCCTTCGATCATTTTTCCCGAGTGTAATGACTGTTGTTATTAGATCAGATTAATAGAAAAGAGAAAAGCAACATCACTTGGTTTTATGTCTACAGGTCAGAGGCCTGCAGGCTTTAGTTCACTCCTACGTGATTCACAGAGCAGATTAAATAAGGTTGTAATTTATCCACCAAATTCTTACAGAAGCTAGTTCATATCGAAACTGCATTCTAGAATCTTGAATCAGTATATCTTTTTGAATTATAGGAAAATATAACACAATTTCAAGACAATGAAAACCAAATAACCAACCACCAATGTGAACTAAGTAATAATATCAAGTACAGTGACCATCCATGAGAACCGCACAGTTTGCAAATAAAGATTCTAGATGATACCTCTTATCAGATTCTTCTCTCCATTTAACTTGGTTCGTCTGTAGGGATTTAATTCTCTTTGCAATATCCCATAGGGATCCTTGCAATAGCTGTTCATAAAGAGACATTGGTGTAAATAAATTAGCATTTTATGGTTTTTTATCTTTCTAATAGAATATGCTAGGTTTGTTTCCACAATAACCTAAACCAACGAGTAAATTTTGCAGAGTTACAAAGTGTTGTAATGGGTCGGTAGAAATCATATCATCAACTCTGTATGTCTTTTCATGTGCACCACGAACCAGCTCACATCCATGCATTGCCCTCAGCTCAATGAGGCGAGTGGAACCAATAAGAACATGATCAGCAGCATGGTGGGAGACTATCCAAACTTGATCCCACACAAAAACCAAAACTAGTAGTCGCAGATTTATGAAGAAACATCAGAGATTTAAATAGAAGAGATAGTGATTAAGCCTCATGTTTTAGATCTCATCATCAAGGTCTGGCACATACAAGTTTGTTGGCTAGAGCTATTTTAGTTATTTAACAAATCAAAGCAACTTTTCAGATCCCTTGAAATGGATCCTTGCAATAGCTGTTCATAAAGAGACGTTGGTGCAAATAAATTAGCAATTTATGGTTTTTTATCTTTCTAATGGAATATGCTAGGTTTCCACAATAACTTAAACCAACGAGTAAATTTTGCAGAGTTACAAAGTATTATAATGAGTCGGTAGAAATCATATCATCAACTCTGTATGTCTTTTCATGTGCACCATGAACCAGCTCACATCCATGCATTGCCCTCAGCTCAATGAGGCGAGTGGAACCAATAAGAACATGATCAGCAGCATGGTGGGAGACTATCCAAACTTGATCCCACACAAAAACCAAAACTAGTAGTCGCAGATTTATGAAGAAACATCAGAGATTTAAATAGAAGAGATAGTGATAAAGCCTCATGTTTTAGATCTCATCATCAAGGTCTGGCACATACAAGTTTGTTGGCTAGAGCTATTTTGGTTATTTAACAAATCAAAGCAACTTTTCAGACCCCTTGAAATGGATTAAATACTGTGGATTAAATTGACATTCAGGACATGGTTATCTTAGCTCAGGAAGGGTGTAGAACTGATAAGGAAAATAGAGGATTATACACCCGATATCCCCAGATCAAGAAACTTGCAAATTCTAAAACTAACAACTGGAAAACTCAGCTCAAAAGTCCTCCTTCAAATATCCCAACCTCGAAGTTCTTGCCTTATTTGCCATATCATCCAAGTATTTTCTTTAGAAAGAAGGAACCTATGGAAAATCTTCATCTTCCCACTTCAATGTTGCTTCCTTGAGAAAGTAACCATCAAAACTAAGCTATGTACCTCAACTTCTGAATTTAATAATTATTGATAAAGAATTCACATGATTTAATAATTAATTATAAATACTCTGGACAAATTCATATACCAAATCTGTATAATTTAATGACTCGGTGATGCTATTAAGCCTAGGTTACATGAGTTTCTTATCTTATATCTAATCAATATTTTTTGGTCCTCTCAACATTCTTTATCTAAATCATATAAGACAAATAACAATTCATTGACAAGAAAATCAGGGTCATCTGCCGTTTTGAAGAAGTTTGAGATTGTTTTGTTGATGTGTTGTATGGTAATTTTGGTCTGCATCAAAAAATAAATTGCTTAAACTTTAATATATTAGTTTCTTTTACCAAATATATTAGCCTATAAAAAAAATACCATCCTGTGCATTCTAGTCTTTGTATTGATTGAAACTTTGCATGGATGCATAGCTTAGATACCAATTAAAAAGGTGTCCAAAGATTTGATGAAAAATTTATTTGCAAACTCATGGTAGCTCAATTGACCTGACTCCAGAAATGAGAAAACTAACAACTGCACCTAGGTCTCCAGGTCATGATCTTTTCACAGAGTACGTACTACCTTCCTGTACATTCTAGTCATTGTCAAACATCAGCTCGACGTAAGTGAACAAATGGAGTATTATACTCCACGAAGAAGATAATACTGAATAGATATAATTTAATTTAACAACAGAAGTAAACTGTTACCAGCCATTGGATCAAAGCATTGAGCTCAAAAACTCTAATCGATATCATCCTTGCATTTTGTTGAATTTGTGGAAGTCCTGCACAAAGTGGTGAACAACCAGAGTAAATCCACCACCTAAACGATAAATAGAAGCCCAGCCTACAAAGAGCATTTGTCCAATGGGTAGATAAGATGGATAAATAACTCATGATATTGATCAACGTCATAAATTGGCGACACAATCAACCAAACAGTAATAAGCAAGCCAATACATGCACGCCAAGAAATGTGTCGGACGAATTGACGACAAATACAAACTCAAGCATAGTTTCCTTCCAATCTCAAAAGCAACCGACCCTATGACGTGCATTATTAATGAAGGTTCCGCGATTGCAATCCCGCGAAGTTATATTCAGCATGGTATGATTAATTGGAAGCCCTAACGATCCCGGATAGAGTGGCGGAACGACAGAGAAGCAGCGCGGAGGAACTATGAAGAATCGGCCACAGAGAGAGATCATTACCTGGTCGATTACGTCCTCCGGGAAAGAATGGCGACGGAGTCCTCCATCGACGTCGGCTTCTCGATCACGGCGACGCGCAACAGAGCGGAGCACAAAGAGGACGAGAGCAAAGACTCGGCATCACAAAAGGAGCGACGAAGATGTAGGGCTGCCCATCTATCCGTCAACCCACCCGCAACTTTAATCGCTACCATTCATTCAAATCAACATTACCGGGAAAAGCTCCAACTGACGCCCCATATTCGTTTTTTAATTCAAATCAATTTTACGTTGGGTAGTTTTTTTTGGACGAAAATATCCTCAATCATTTACCAAAATAATTTAATCACATATGTTATTTAAAAAATCGATAATTAATTATCATAAAATTTTATAAAAAAATACAAATCATCTTAAAATAATTAAGGCGTGATTCTAAAATGATTACTATTATTTTTTTATTTTTTGAGAATTTTATGGTAACTAATTATCAAAACAAAGAATGATAAATAATATCAATGACCAAGTTATTTAAGTAAAAATATAAGAATATTTTTTTCTAAATAGAAAAAAATGTCTCAAGTAAAAATGAATATGGAGGTATCATCCGATGAAAAACCAATATTGGGAGGTTTTTTTTTTTTGGTTCAACTCCTTTAAATTTATCTATTTATTTTATTTTATTTAAAAAAAATAAAAAACAGTCTTAATATTTAATACATTGCGTGTTACTTATTTTATGTATTAGGTGACGTCAAAATATTTTGACCAAAGAAAAAATATATTGGTATTGGAAAGGAAGGAATCCAATGCTGCTGTTATCCTTCACAAGACAAGTTCATCGTAACATTCATTATATACTGTTAAACTCCAATAGGAAAAAAACGGTGTTGAAAATAAGGGTGTTTCGGTTCGATTGAAATTGAAATCGAAATGGGTTAACGGTTGAGTCGATGTCTCGATTCAAGAAACAGAATCGAAACCATTTGAAATATTCAAATATACTTCATCCGCATTACACGCAATGTATGATTTAAGAAATATCAAATCAACAAAAAAATATTTAAATAAAAATATGCTGTTGTTCATCCCGCATTTAAGACGTGAGGCAGACCAACACCCGAATAAGTTAACCTAACAGAAGTAGAAAGTCTATCTTGAAGCTTAGACCGTAAGGCATATCCTATTTGTCCATATCTACAGTACACTTATAAGCAAGATTGTCTTTTTAAGCCATCTCTCCATATCCATTTATATGATCACAAGGGAAATGTGGTACATCCATGTTATAGATAAGCTTGCAAATATTAGTATGAAAACATTGTTTTAAGTAAACCATGATTACAATACCCATTATGTAACAAATCGAATACCTATTGATGTGCATTTATGACAGGAAACATCAAAACAAGTAGGTTTTGTACATCGAGATGAATTAACGAGGTAATTTTCCTAACTTTCGAAAGACTCCCTCACAGACATTTTAGCGAACACATTCCCCGCACTAGGGCTTAAGGAAACCACCACAGAGGTCGCGCCGCAGGTGGCGGGTGAAACCGACCGCTACGTAGCCCCGAAGTGCACAGACCCTGCCTTGCCTTAAAATTCGTGGGCCATGATGACACGAGGACGTGAGCTGGGAACTTTATACTTCAACTATACGTTACCTTTTGCCGAGCGGGAGAAAGAGGAAGGTGGCTTAGCTGCCGCGGGGCCTCTCTCCACCGTCTGATCCAATCAGGACGCCAGTGGGCAATATAGCAATCACAGTGTGATCATAACCCAAACCTTGGTTTATGCCTCCTCTTCTTTCTTCTCATTCTTATTCTGGTCATACCTTTCCTCTTCTTCTTCTTCCCTCTCCTTTGGCTGGCCCCTCGTTATCCCGGTCTCCGATCGCCATCTTCGTCGACAAGAGATCCCTGTGAATAGCACCTGCCCGCTCTCCTCAAGTCTTAGATCCATTTGCCGATCTCATCGTTCCATATATATATATATATATTTATACCATGGCGGTCAACAAATTCGCGACTGTCTTGCACCGGAACAGCCACCGGATGGCAGTGATACTGGCATACGCGATCCTGGAATGGGCCCTCATCATCCTCCTCCTGCTCAACGGATTCTTCGCCTACCTCATCGCCCGGTTCGCCGATTACTTCGGCCTTAAGGCCCCCTGCATCTTCTGTTCGCGGGTGGACCACCTATTCCAGTCCGATGAGGGCCGGCGGCGGTGCGCCTTCCGTGACCTCATCTGCGACGAGCACGCCGCTGAGGTCGCCAAGTTGGGTTTCTGCGCCAACCACCGGCGGCTGGCGGAGGCCGGGGAGATGTGCGAGGACTGCTCCTCCTCGTCCCGACCCGTTGAGGTCGCCGTCCTGTCATGGATGAAGCGGATTGAGGAGGGGGAGAAGGATCTGAGGTGCTCGTGCTGCGACGTCGTCCTCGAGAGCGGGTTCTACTCACCTTACCCACTCTTTAGAACTTCCATGGGCATCGTGGAGTATGACCGGAAGGGGAACTTGGTGGACGAGATCGTTGTGGGCGATCGCAAAGTTCTTAGCGAAGATGATGTCTTGTGCCAAGAAAAGGTGGAAAGCGGGCAGTTGGTATCAGAAGATCAAGCCGATGGACGCCATGTGGAGGAGGAGGAGGAGGAGGAGGAGGAGGATGAAATCGAAGAAAAGTTTGGTGGTATGTCAGCGATAGGCACTATCATTTCGGAGAGAGAGGTGGAAGAAGTAGAAACCCTCATCGAATTCTCTGAGGCCAGCCGATTGGTGGAAGATGCTTCCTTGGAAGTCCTCATTCGGTATCCAGAGAACATACACGGTGAAGACAGGTTGGTTCCGGTGGAGCTGATTGACTCCGTGACCAATGTTGCATATGAGTCTGGCAAACAAGATCAGGGAGAGCTTGGGCATGCCGGTGAAGCTATCAAAGTTCTTGATACTGGAAGCATCGGGGAGGAGAGAAAAGCAGTAGCTTTTCTTGGAGGAGGGACTGATTTTTTCAAGGAGAATTCTTCTGGATTTGGTGAAGTGCAGCAAGACGGTAGGTCTTTTGATATCAGGAGCATTGCAAAAGAGGAGAAAGAATTGGTTTCTGCTACAGAAATGACTGATATTGTTGAAGTGAATTCTTTAAGGAATGGAGTGGAACACGAAGTGATGGTTCTTGATGTTGGATGCATCATAGAGGAGGAGACAACATTGGCGTCGGCTGTAGGGAGTGCTGATGTCGTCAAAGAGAATTCTTCTGAGGATGTTTCAGCGGAACATCAAACTGATGGTCTTGAATATACAATATGCGTGTCAGAGGAGGAAAAGGCATTGGTTTCTGCCGAGGAGAGGGCTGATTCTGAGATGGAAGGAGGCCAACAGCATGCTGTGACTCCTGATAAAAGAAGCGTATCAGACGAGCAAATGACATTGATGCCTTCCAAAGAGAGTGGTGATACCATTGAAGAGAGTTTTTCTGATGTTGATAGAGCCCAGCAAAATTCCATGACTCTTGATTTAAGGATCATTTCAGCGGAGGAAAAGGTTTCTTCTTTGCATATATTGGAAGGGGATGACATCCTCGAACAGAATTCTGTAGTTCTTCCTGCTTCAGAGGCTACTGGTGAATGCTTATCTGATCATCAAGTTGGTGCTTCTCTAGCAACACCAATCATAACACTTAAAGATACTGTTGTTATTCGAGTGGAATCATTAATGGGCGAGGAAGATCTTCCTATAACACATGGTAAGATGATTTGTGATTAGAGAAGTAACTTAGTAGTCAGTTATTATTTTGTATGCTTATCAATATTGCTCCATCCTACAATTAAACATAACTTATATCGGTGACAACAGCTTATGAAGAAGAAAATAAATTGATCGATGTGGAGACCAATTGTGAAATATCTATAGGGAGTGAGATATGTGACCAGGAATACATGGATCGTGCGCAACTTCATGAGCCAATTCTAATGTCAGAAAACACACAGGATCAACAATCAGAGAGCTATAATGAGACGACTGCTACAGACAAAGGTAACTATTTCACATTCAGCCTTTTTAATCAACTCATGGACAATCAACTTTTTGTCAGTTATATACAACTGCTTATGCTTTTTCCTTATGCCTTGATTGTTTCTTTTGTTTGTTGAAGAAGTATCAATCACTGAAACTGAAGCAATTGTCATTACCGTGGAGAACCCAGATCATGTAGTTGTATCCCAAGAAAATAATGAGATTGAAGAGGAGAGGGCACCTGAAACACCAACTTCGGTTGATGGCATTCATGGTTTACATAAGCGGTTCTTATTTGGAAGGAGAGAATCAGGAACAGAGTCTCTTGATGGAAGTGTTGCTAGTGAGTTTGAAGGCTGTGAGACATTGGCTGTAGATCAGCTCAAAGCTGCTCTGAAAGCAGAACGGAAGGCCCTGAGCGCATTATATGCTGAGCTCGAGGAAGAGAGAAGTGCCGCTGCCATTGCTGCTAACCAAACAATGGCAATGATTACCAGACTTCAAGAAGAGAAAGCTGCGATGCAGATGGAAGCATTTCAGTATCAGCGGATGATGGACGAACAGTCAGAGTATGACCAGGAAGCCTTGGAACTCCTGAATGAACTGATGATAAAAAGGGAGAGGGAGAAACAAGAGTTGGAGAGGGAGCTCGAAGTTTATCGAAAGAAGGTTCTACACTATGAGGCCAAGGAGAGGAGACGAATGACAAAGCATAAGGTCAATGGTAAGGCTGGAACATCTGCTTCATCAAGTGCTGAAGACAGTGATGACCTCTCCTTTGAGTTCCACGAAGGAGATGAGCATACCTACAACCCTGATGAAAGCAATCAAAATACTCCATCTGATGCTGTGTTAATTTCAGGGACAGATGAAGGCACTGAAAGGCATCTGACCACACTCGAGGAATCATTGGCTGATTTTGAGGAAGAGAGGCGATCCATACTCGAGCAACTGAGGGCATTGGAAAGTAAACTTTTTGCATTGGATGGTGAGGACTCTCATAATTCAAAAGTCATAGACCATGTTTCAGATGAAAATGGCCGTGTTTCAAATGGACATTGTGAGCATCTAGGTGATGATTTACATGATTATGTAAACGGTTCCTCAGATGAACTAGAAACTAACAGGAAGCAACCTAGTGAAAGAAGAAACATAGGCTTTAAAGGAAAGCAGCTTCTTCCTCTCTTTGATGCCATGAGTAACGAAAATGAAGATGATATATGCACCAAGGAAGGAGCAGCAAATGCTTTTCCTGAAACAATCTCAAGTATTGCAGAAGAGCAGAAAAAGCTTGCAATTGAAGAGGAGGTTTATAACATCAATGAGAGGCTACATGCTCTTGAGGCTGATAGAGAGTTTCTTAAGAATTGCATTGGTTCCTTGAAGAAAGGCGACAAGGGAATACATCTTCTTCGGGAGATTTTAGAACATCTTCGTGATCTGAGGGATGTGGAACTTCGAGCCATGAACTCATATGATGCTTTGGCTTCATTAGCAGCCTAGTGTGCTCACAAAATGAAGGTAAATTTGATTCTCTTCTCTTTAGTTGCCATATTTACGGTACAGGCAAATACTGCTTATCATAATTCCGCTTGCTACTTCTTACAGTTTTAAACTGCTTTTATATTTTACAGTTTGGCCTTCCACATCCAATTTCAAAAAGAATTCAGTGCATATACTAGTCACAAGTTTAACATATCGACATGTCAGCATAAACTGACAAGCAAACACACATGCACATGCACCCATCAAAAAGAAATAATAAAAGAGATGTTCTACCTACAACGAATTTACTTGTCTGATTTTATTACAAAGGCCATTGAGAAGAGACAAGCTTTGAAATTCTTATCCCAGCAATCTTTTAACTGAATGGATTTCTATGACAGATGGAGGCGACCTCATCGGAGTTGATAGAACATCTGAAATCTAGTTTCAACAGTAACCATGGTATACAAGGAATGAATGAATGAGTCATGGTATGCAAGTTGGTCATACCAGGGGTAGAACTGAGCTCCTGGTTCTGTATTTTGTTGGTTGCTTTACAGTGTGTGGGAGCAGACCATGGATGGAAGCTGCTTTCCCAGGCCCAGCTTTTTGTGGGGCTTCCTTTTGTTCCATTTCTTTCCTTTTTTTTTTCCTTTTATTTTGGGCCCAACCCCTTTGCTGTGGGGCAAGGTGGATGAGGCAGGGGAGGGTGGTTGGCCAGCCACTCATAATGTCACTGTAGTAGGGACCATGGCTTTCAAACTTGTACAGAAGTGTAAAAGGAGAAAGTAGGGTGAATGGACTTCCTCGTGTTCTTCTTTTCATTGTTTTTTTCTTCACTTCCTTTTCCTATAGAGGGAAAATGATAGCTGTATGCTGATCTTTGAGTATGGGGTTTGAATATAATCAAAATATGTTCTGTATATACTTGGTCATTACATTATGTTCTTGACCCCTCAAGAACTGTAGTGATTGGTCCTTGATATGTGCCTTTGATGCTCTCCACCATCCATTTTTTATACACAAAAGCTGATATCACTGAAACACCATAATGTTTGCTAACTTTTTCAGTGAGGACAGGTCCAGCTGGCTACTTATACCTAATCCCAAGGTGGGGCCATCAGGAAGAACAGGTAATGTAGGTGGGGTATGGCCTTCAAGATGTGCACATGCAACTTGATTACAGAGTGGACTGGAAAAGGTAATTGGGGATTGCTTTAAGCATCAGTAAAACACTCTCATTCCTTGTGGTACACACTACCTATGAATGGACCTACCTAAAGGCATCTGTAAGTGTCACCAGGAACTGCACTGCAGCTGGAAATATCTTTCTGGTGTGATTTAAGATTAGGTTTTGATAAATCTTTCTTAGTGGCAGTTTGCAAAAGTGGAAGAAATGGACATGTGGCCCAACAACCCCAAAACATGGCACTTTACTCTGCTACTACATTTCTCCTCAGATTAGTGATCTCATTCTCATGGTGGCCAGAAAACCTGCAGTATGTGACCATCAAATGTCAGCCTAGTGATTGGCACTATGCATTAAATTTGAGATCAATTTTGAAGCTTCCTCAACTTCAATCCACACATGATACAAAAACAACCAGCTGAGAGTAATTTAGTTGTTTTGTTTTGTCATGTCATGTCATGTCATGTATGGTAGACAGCCACCCACCTAGAAGCCTGCAGAAGAAGCATTGCAAGAACAACCATAATGAGAGAGGAGGAGGTTGGTGGACTTGTCTGCAATGGCACACCCACTTTTGGCTTTTGCAGCCTTTGACTCCAAGAGCAGAAGACACATCTTCCACCTTCTTCTAGCTTGGTGTGCAGATTGTGCAGGTTCAGCAAGAACAGAAAGAGAGTAGGGCAATACTGTCAGCTGTTGTTGATTGGATCAGTATCTTGGCTGGAGTTGACAGAATGGTGAGTCTATCAAATTTATATGTTAGCACAGTAACTCTATAGAGATCATTTATATAGTATCACAGTGCTAGAGATCATTTATTAAACATAATTTACTTTTTGTAGGCCTTGAAATCGGATCTGATGTGGTCTGAATCCAATCCAGTTAAGATGCATTGGGTTCATATGTAACCAACCATTTAGATTAAAACATATGGTTGTCGATCCTGAGATGGATGATCTTTGAGCACTCTCTAAGTTCACAAATGAATCCTACTTCTAAACGCTTTGTTTGAGATAGATTTATGATCCCTTTCGACACACATAAATCCTAGTCTACTTGTAGAGTGAAGGGATTGGATTCTCACCAATGTTTTGCAAATATTCTCATACCAATATATTTCGAAATCATACGATAGAATCCTCTAAAATTATGGATGATAACACAGGTGCTTCGATCTAAGACGAATGCTATCATATAGTAGTTGTATTTTGACATAACATGACATAATCCTCCTCTAATACTCAAGTCAAATTATGCTCGTGTTTACGATTAAGGTGAGCTAGAGAATGAAAGACATTTAAGAGATCGAATTTTATGTACCATATGAGGGAGACACCTTTTTATATTGTCGGGAATGATCTGTGAAGATTCTGTGTGTCCAGACATCAAATTGCAGCTCCATTTGGTGGATGACTTCTTCCAATGCACGAACTGTGGTTATTTAATGCAATACTCGACAAAACCGCAGCAGTGCAGTTGATTCGATGGGTACGAGTAACTGAAGCTGTGACTTATAGCGGCAATTATTATTACACATAATAATGACAAACGATGCAGTCACAATCAAACATAACACTGCGTGTTAATTAATAAGAATTTGTATCAAGATATATATTTGATATAAGAATTTCTATAATATTTGATATATTTAATATGAGTTTTTGATTTTATTATTTTTTTATGCTCATATCTTTTGAGAGAGATTATAATTTACGTCCATTTTATTAGTGGTTTTTTAAAGATAATTAAACGGGAGTCGAACTAAAGACTTCAACGATATAACCAACGATGCGCGTGCGCGCTCACCGAGCACGTCGCCCGGCCCTAAAGCGCTTCCCGCTGGGCCACCCGGCGGTGCTGAAGGTCCAGCCGCGGCTGTCGCCCACGACGAAGGTGGCGGCCCCGGCGACCTCGCTGTGGGCGAGGAGGCAGAACAGAGGGAGGAGCCCCATTGCCACGGCACTGCCCTTTCCCGGAGCCATCACCCCTGCAACAGACGAGCAGGAGAGGTTGTGTGGAGCGACGTAAAGAAGGGGCGGCGGCCTCTTATGGGCATTGTGGCTGCGGCAAGCGGAAGAAATCGCGGTGCGAGGAGGCGAAAGAAGACACGGAAATGGAGTGGAAGGGGCGGGTGATGTCATGGTCGTCGCTGCGTTCTCTGCCCCCCCCTTCCGCCATTAACGTGTCGCTACATGCTACCTTCTACTGTGCTCTACACCATGGCAGAGTGTAGCTTCTCCTGCGCTTGGTATTCGAATGGGTAGGGGTTGACCGGATCAGGGCCACCCACCGTCTCGGGTGCATTCACTTTGAGGGGATCGATGCCATTGTTTGGAATTGGGAGGGAGCATTGTTCGTCGAGATAAAGGCGAGGAGATTCCAATCGATCATTGCAGCTCATTCGACTGCTTGCTATAATGCAATCGAATAAGATAGCATCCGGAAATGGTCGTACTCGAAAGGCATATTCCTTCTTTTTATTTTTTTTGCGTTTCTTTTTTGGTTTTCTCCATGTCTACAATAATTTTTTAAAGTTATTTCAAATATAACATTTTGTAATAATAACGATAACATTGATGATAAAAAAAATATATTGGATAGCTTAACTAACAAAAACTTTGACCAGTTGATAACTAGATCTTAGTATCAAATACCAACTTTATCAAAAACTTGAATGATAACCAGAACCTCGGATCGCCAAACAATTTACGACTACCAAACAGTTTACGATTAATTAAAACTAAGGTTTATAGAAGGAGATCCGGAAGCACATCAACAAGAAAAGTTCAATGCAAGTTGAATATGCACACAACTGCACTATTTCTCGTGGCTCTTCAACTCGTGTTCGATAAGATTCACCTTCTTCGAATTCTCCTTGTTCAGAAGTGAGAGCATTTCGAGGGATGATTTTATCTGCGACAACTGAGCGTTGGAGACATTCTTCTGTCTCCTTGGTGTTGCACTAGCTGGTGAAGAAGATTGGTAGAATCTCTTTAGCCTTGCGTTCAAAGCTTGAATAGCAGAATGTAATGCATCCAACTCGACATCCGCAAACCTGTCTGTAAATGAACAGAGATATCAAACATATTAGTCGATGGAATTATAGATTGGCATGTTCGCTTAATGAGTTTCACATACCGAGCTCGGCTTTGAATTCATGTTCTGCTCTTGACAATGGTTTTTTGTTTGTGGCAGGTAGATTTCTGAAGTTCTGCAGACGCTGATCCAGGAGCTCGTACACTTTGAAGGAGCGGTCGATCCGGTTCCGTATGTCTGCTTCTTTGGCTTCGATGTTCAAAATAGACTGTTTTGCTTCACGCAGGCGTTTGTTTTGGTCGTTGAGAAATGTCTGTAGATAACCAGCATGTTCTTTGAGCTCGACATAGACCTGAGCAGCCAGAAACAAGCCAAAAATATAAGAACTGGCACTAACTACAAATTTTGTGTTTGAAGTAAACCGCAAAAGAGGGGAAGTGTCGTAAGATTTTATGACAATGCAATCCAACCTCTAAACATGTGAGAACAAGCTAAAAATGAACAGACAGCCAAATCTCAATCCTCAACAAGAAAATAATCAACAAGGTTCAGGTGTCACTACCACATTTCTCATAGCTCAATTAGAAAACTAAATCACCAATTTGATGGAATCATATAACTTTCCTGTACATTTTAACAGAAGTACAATCCAGTCAGAGAAATGAGGATTGAGATGAAGAGCATGGATAAGTAGGCACATGTAGATTTAGAGAGGTGAAATTTAAGACGACTATAAACACAAAATTTACTGTAGTCCATAAGCATCTCTGGTCAAATATATAGCAAATGAATAAATAAAACTAGATTATTCCTAAAAAAAAGTAGAAATAAAAAATGTCAGCTTCATAATATATGTACAAATATATATGTATATGTGCGAGAAGCAGGATTTTTCTGTGGTCGAGAAACAAGAATTTAATAGAAACTACAGAAAGCATATGACTAGAATTTATCTTGAACGAAGAATATCAACCTTATTATAGTGGCAGTACCAACTCAGATGGAAATGCATTATTTGTTACCTTATGTGCGTATTCAACATAGTTCTCACGGAAAAGCTTGATATAGTGATGAAGAGTTGATCGGCCCTCTATTGAATCAGCAGTCAATAATCGAAGAGTTGTCGAGGAAGGAATAGCAATGGACTTTGGCCCAACGAGAAGATCTTTGCTTATGACCTCAGGAAGAGAAGCTTCCACATCAACTGCAGACCTTTTGTCATTATCATAATGTAAATGCAGTAATTCATTCCAAGCCTTCACTTCTAGCACAATAAACTCATATGATGTTGACAAGCTAACCATCTGTGAGCGGCCATACAAGTCAGCGATTGCAACAAAGCCAAAAAGAACCGACGAGCAAGATTCACTACTGCATGTATTTAGAATAGGGTATACAGAAGGAGGCTTTCCTATTATATCTGTGTCAGGTATCAGATTTGTGAATGGCAGAAACTGCAATGCGATTAAGTCTATTCCCCCACCATGGAGACAGTAAAATGTCTGATCAAGAAGAGGATCAGGAAATAATGACAAAGGGCAACTCTCTAACACATTTTTTGATAGTGCCAAATCTACAACAGCCAATCGTAGCAAAGGAGGTGGATGTCCCAGATTAGCTCTATCTGCCATAGAGATATTTGATCCCGGAGAACAAAACTTTGAATTAGGAATCTCTTCTGAGCTTGTATCACAAATCATTGCAACACCCTTTATATGACCATAAGAATCAAGATGAAGATGGGGAGAGGGACCAACATTCCACTGAGGCTGGACTTCATCTGCAAGTGCATCAATCTGTAGCTGTCCACTGCTCCAAACAATCACAAGAATTGAATCTTTGCCGATAGATCTGTAAAGAAAATCAACGACCCTGCCTTCACCACCAGCAATGCTCTCGACCTCAGATTTGTTATTTCCCTCACGGAGATAAACTTTGGTGAGAGGACCCTGGATTTATGAGGCCAAATACTGTTACATTGGTAAGAAAGAAGATGATATCCTACACAAGCTCAAACTGTCATGCTTGTAGAAAAAGGTGTTAATTAAAGAAGTGTTTCATGATGATGGCAAGCAAACAAAGCCTTTAAACTTCAATGTATCTTAGAGATATCAAGATACTCATGGATCATAAGTACTATCGTCTTAAAATTTCTAGACCTCTGATTCTTCCAATGCTTAATAATTATACCACTTGAACAAATCATCATATAGCTAGCTACCTCTGCGAAATAATAATAGACAGTTGTGACATTGTTTTTAGTTATTTCCTGCTTCAAACTGGCAAAATAATCGTCTGGCCAAATAAATATTGATCATTAATAAAAAGGAAATACTAAAAGATCCTTGGACTATACGAGGAAAACTGAACTACCCACATTGTTTCACAGGCTAATCTATTTTCCAACCAAGCAGTGTATGGTATTAAATTTACCACCCCAATGCCAAAAGTATAGTCAAATTGTGTTGATCCAGTAAATAGCTTCCTCGACAACTTAGTGCTAAATACCCACATAACTGGAATCAAAAGATCTATGGAATCTGGAATTTTAGTAAATGCAGACATAAGAAACAAAAATGAATTGGTTGACCAATCAATCTTAAACTCCATAAAAATTCCAGATTGCTCATCCTTTGCTACGAGGCCACATAACTAGCAGAAAAGTAGCAACAAAATGAGATTTCAATGTATTTTTTTGTTGATGCATCCTCCAACTAACAACAAGATATAGATTTTGAGAAACAATAGATAATTACTGCTCCAAACAACATATTCTATCTTGGATACATGTCGACAACAATTTTGCAGTGTATAAATCTAAACTAGGCAATAGACCATAGCACATATTGTCTGCACATGATCATTAAGCATTATCAAAAATATGAAATCTCATTAAAAGAGAAAGGACAAGGAAAAGCCCCAACTTTCTGGTTGGTCATCCTCATTCCCAAGCGTTGGAGAAATATCTAAATTAGAGAATTTCTATCAAACAAATATGAAAGGTTCCACATCTTTAATGATGACATGCCATCTTTAATTAATTTCCTTGATAGAATAAGATCTTGATAGTCCTTGATAACTTTGCTTTGGCAAACAAAAAAAAATTCAGGCCAACTCTGTTTCTAGTTTTTACAGGTGTACTTATGGTGATAAAGAAGGAAGTTACAACTTATAAGAGACAATATTAAGCCAAGCCATCTTAGAAAGATTAAGAGCATAAGCAAATGAAAACAATTGAGCACATTTCAACTCATGTTAACTTCTAATGAGCAAGTAATTGGCTATCAGGATTCAACATATAATCACCATTCAAGATCCATGTTAGTTCAATCTAATATGTTAATGTTTTGCAATAATTACAGAAAAGGTTAATGAATACTGTTTATTTGCAAAAGAAATTCACAGTTCACTGGACTACATAAATTATGAATGCTCCACAGATTTAAAGAGTTTCATGTCTATTAGAACAGAATGATGGTGCCGAAGTGCAATAATGTCAGGGAAGTTGTTCCAAAAGGCATACCTGTAATGAAAGTGATGCATCGATTGGGGCATAAGGATGAGCTGTCAAGACTAGTGTGGTGCCTCCATGAGCTGATTGACCTGCCAGCTCAGGAAACGTAGCTTCCAACCAATCAATGGCCAAACGGGAGTTGCTAACAGCTTTTAAGTCTGATGAATTCAAGCCAAACATATTAATATCTTCATAGATCTCCTCAATGTGTGTCCGACGGCAGATACTGCAAATAACAAATATCGAATGTTTTCAATCAGTTACGTAAATGACATGGATCCTTTGACCGCAGTGCAATTATGTATTTTGAAGAATCATTTATTTCATTAATGGAATTCTTTCTCTTTTTGTTTTTAATTTCTTGGTTTATTTAATTCTCATCCCTTTTGATGGGTGTGGATATCTCCTATCTCACTAGGTATTATATAGCATAATGAAGAAATACATTAACAGAAATAAAAAAAACAGAACTTGTATGAAAGAGTCTAAATAACCTTCCAAAAGGAACAACTGGGCAGAGGACATAAACTGAACCATCACTGAAAACAACGAAAATCTGCACAGAAAATACAGATATTAAGGTGGCATAACTTTGCACCCAAAGCAGGTAAAAGATCAAATATATTGGATAAGCAGATGTAAAAGGGCAAATTCCACATAGCTAGAATGTGTTAATAATTCCAAAATCATCAATAAGTTCTACCTCAGATGCCTTTTGTCAGTAAAAACAGCATGATTTTATGACAGAATCCAGTTTCAAGCAACCTGAAAGTCCAATAAATCCAGCATGGCCAAATTAAACCAAGGACAGATGCTAACTATTCAATTTTCTGTTGTGTCAATGAAGATGTTTTTAACAACGATCACAAGTAGATTGTCAGCAAATCTGAAAATAAACTTTTGAAGAGTTAAAGATGCAAAAATCATTCTAGCCTAAAAGCTCAACCTGGCTTAAGAGATTACTAGTAAAAATAAGAGTTAAAGATGCACAGATCATTCTAGCCTAAGAGATAAACCTGGCTTAAGAGATCATGTAGCCTAGGCCACTTATGTTCATAGTAAATGCCAAGGGCAACCGATTTTGCTTTTTCACTTTTCTAGAAAATATTTATGTTCTTGTTTTCCAAGTCGTAGTTATAATAGAACTTATAGTTATGTAGTCCCAGAATAATAGATTGTTGGGATCTCTTAATAATATTTTTTGTTGGATATTCAAGTGCGCTAAAGAGACATTTTCATTGGTATTCAATCACATGATATTAATAGAGAAGTTAAAGGATCTTAATGAGTAGGGGGTAATTGATGAAGAAAAAATTAAAATTAAGAACAATGAAGGACCCTGCTCTTGCACCTGACCATTTCAATTGCCAGCACAGTTTGTGTAGCTTACATTAATGCCAACAAACAAATAGTGACAAAGTTCATAGAGAACTAGATAACGATCAGTATTGTGCTTATAAATTATGACAGAGCAGTTCATGAAAAATTTAGTAAGAACCAGAACTGTGCTAAAAAGATGCTTGACAAGAAAAAAGCAATTAATATCGAAATAAATCCACCAAAAGAAATACATTTGGAAACAGATGCATGGAAGACAAGCACTAAAGATATGCTTACTGAGAATGTGTCCCACAGATGTTGACCTCCAAATGAGAATGCTACAGGGCAGAATGAAGCAGCTTTTTTGCATCTTACAGGTTCAGCAGGCTGCAGATAATATTCCTGCTCTGGTTGTTCAACATCAGATGACAAATCAAATAGTCTGCACACAGAAATTGACACTTCCTATATTAGAAACATGAACTTTTTATATCAACAAACTCTGCAGAATGAGGCTTTGGATGATACAGTATGAGATAACTAGATAGCTTTTAATGAGACTGATAGAACATGTATAAGATATCAAAAGTGAGTGATATTCACGGCATTACAATTGTAATGCTAGTAAATTTGCCTCATTCTGAAAGAAAAGTATTTCATGATATTTCCACAACCACATAGGCTAATAGCCTATATTCACACTCGAACCAGTGTGTATTATGCAAGAAGGCAAAACTAATCAAACAAATAGTTATCCATATCATTAGAAGACATACATCCATAAAATATATATTTTCAAGTTCTAATTAACTGTTAACAACAAAATAAACACAGCTTCTGGATCAAACTATGTGGGTCAATTATATTTATTCCTTCTTGCCTCAGCTTTGACAAAGGCAACTTTTCTGTTAATGATATCATGCCTGTTACTCTTGGTTGTGTACAGACATCACTACTTTTCCTCCCCTTTCAGATTCAGTATATGAGGCTGCATAGATTGCAATGAGAAATGTGGGGGAGAAAACACTCCCGCAGATCAATAGTCAATCATGTACATACTCCAGTTTCAAATGAAAAACCTTCAGAAATAGATTTAACTATAACTTGGAATCCTTACATAATTAAGAAACTTTGAGACGAACTAATACAAACACTCCATGCTTCCTAGAATTCAATTGAACTTGGAAAAAAAAAAACCAATGGGACCTTTTCAATAGGCTAAAGATGCTTTTATTTTTATTTTTTGGACAAGAATGGGAGAGCTAAAAGGTGCTTTTGTGTTAGGAGTAGTCTAAACCAATTAAACTCTTTAAAAAATGCTTCAGGAAATAGAAACAAACCAACCAAATAAAAGTAGTAATGATGGTATTAGGCATACCGAGATAATTTAAGCAAACTTCAACAAACAGTTGGTCTCAAGCTTTCTAGTTCTATCCACTAGAAACATGATGCGGAAGAACAGGATATAGAGCAAAAATGTTGTGCTTGACAAGAGGATAGTAGCCCAAGTCAGATTCAGGACATAAAGGACACAGATACAGGAGTCAATAACATATAGCATGATGACGTACTTCAACCACTGAATATGTAAAAACAAATAATAGGATATCAAAATGTAAAAACCTAAAGCTCATGGATATTTTGGCACTTCAAATTCATTATACAACAAAACCACAGTCATGTAACTTACGATTTCAAATACACACCTGAAGACAGAATCTGATGACAAAACACCCAAATGACTTCTGCTGTATGGATGCCATGATGCTTGTAAAGTTTGTAATCCATTGTTCTTGCCAGAAAATATTTGAGAAGCAACAGAAGCTGTCCTGTTAGAAACATTACAAATCCCTTTTGTTTTAGTAGTGTAGACAATAAAGGCAAACATGAATAGGTGAATTGTCAAACTGAATAGGAGAATTGACAAACATGAGTAGGACAATAAATGGCAAACATGAATAATGTCAAACTATCGTGTTAGAAACATTACAAATCTCAAGCTGCACACTCTATCAACACCTTTCTTAGATAGGAGAATTGTCATTTCCACCAGTAAGAAGCTATCGCAGTAAAAGAAAAAAATAAGATGAAAAAAACCATAGAAATCTAACATATTGTTCTCTTGACCTACCTGCAAGATCTTTGATCAGTTGGAGAAGTCTTTTTGGATAGATACATGACTCTCAGACTGTCAGATCCAACAAGAAGCAATAATGATCCATCTACATTGATGGAAATTTGATCAACCACTGATTCCATCTGGAAATCTGGCATCAATACCTGCACAATAAAAACAAATATCGGTACTAACAGCACTACACCTGATTAATAAATAAAATATTTGTACAGATGTGAAATACAGAGAAGAAAGAGATGTCAGTGTCTATCGACGGGAATGAGTGAAAGATATATGAATTATGGCTCCATGAAAATTAAATGGCTGAGAAATAGAATCTTCCAAGCATCTCAACTCTTGAAAGCCCATGTGAAAATTTATTTATGACCAAACAAACAAAAGACATTTTTTGACAAATGAGTGGCAGAGATGGCCTAAGTTATCACAATACTGGAATTTGAGAAGCATATCTATATGAAAGACTATTGACAACTTCAACAATTGTTTCTCATCGCTTTCTCAATTCTGTGGTCGTGATATATGGTAAACATATATAGAGTGCAAGGCCAAGCTCTTAGATGCAGCTAAAAAGATAGATGTTGATAGTTGAAAGTGATTTATCAATGTGGTATTAATCAAAAGCAACAAACATATCTTTTTGGTCATGTATCTACAGATATCACCTCTGTAATAACAATGTTCTATCTGTCTTCACCTTAGCAAGAGCCCAATAGATAACAAATACAAGCCAATAGCTGCAATGTCATAATGATCAATCAACTGAACAATAAAGACAAATACATACGCCAGTAGTGAATTCACATCATGTTGGGACTCAATTGGTAACTAGTTCCGATTGGTCATCATTATTTCTGAGTTTGTAGCTCCATTCCTTATAAGCATTCCATTTTGCTAATTACTTGTCCAAGTGGCTAGTGGGTCAGTTAATCAAACCAAAAAACAAAATATCACCTAACAAAGAGAAAAGGTCAAAAAGAATAATTACAATTTGAAACAGGCTCTTCAGTTTTGGAAACTTAATCCTGATATGACTTATGTCTTCACTTTTTCTGGAGCTTCTGTCATTTATTTGTCTCATCAAGCTCACTAGTTACAGCAAATGGAATAAACACAGTATCAATAGATAAACATTACTGGATATGATGGATATCAAAAGGAATTTATCCAAGAATACCACTGAATCATGGCAAGTTATCCAAGAAGATTAGAAAAGCAGCGCACAAATTGAAATACATTGACTAACTAAGAGGGCAGAGATCTATACAAATGCAATTATTTCTTAAACTGTAGTGCCAGACACTAAAAAAATCATAACAGTGCAATATTTCTTTTTGACAAACCAAGCAATTATTTGATAAATAAACAACGAAATTTCTGCTTAGGTCTGAGAGATTTCACTTAATGGTTTCATAGTCTTATCAAAAATTGTGTTAATTAAAATATTGTTCCAGCAATTGTTAAACAACTGAGCTCCATGACAATGTAGAGAGTCAAAACATGCACCCACTACAAAATAATTTATACAAGTAACAATAATAACAACGCATGCACCCTTGGAGTAGATCATAACAATCATGGAAGAATCAAGTACGTAAGTCAAACAAAGTAGTCGCACTCAAATTGTTCGACGAATTATCTAAACGAAGACAACATCGGACAACATAACTCACGGTCGGAAAATAGTAGTAATTCAACTTCCACACATCATGACTCAAAAGGGATTAAGGGGGAGATGGATTCGAATATAGGTAGGAGGAGAAGGGGAAGTGACGACCTCAGGGGGAATGGCTGCCTCCAAGACCGCTGAAGAAGGGGAGGAGGAAGGCGAGGAATGAGGGTCGGCGTCCCGGAATCGTAAGGAGAGGCGAAGAACGCACCGTGCGACGGGATCCCACGCGTAGAGCAGCGAGGAGGTGGCATCCCAAGCCAAGAGGTTGCTACTTCTGCGGCTATCTCTCGGCGATTTGCCGCTGCTCTGGGTAGAGGAGAAAAACGGGTGCTTGTCGAGGGGCACCCACTGAAGGGGAGATCTCTTGGCGGAATCCACTGAAGGAGGGGTAGGAGGAAAAGGAGCGTAGCGGGCGCCGCCCTCATAAGTAGATGAGGAGACCGAGTGCCGGCCAGGGGTCATCAGCAGAAAGGCATCTCTCTTGGCAGCAGCAGATGGAGGTGGAGGAGTAGAAGGAGGAAGGGAGCCGCTGCCGTCGTCATCGTCGGGTGCTGCTATCCTCGTCATTTCGTGCGCTGGGTTCGTGTGTCACCACGGCGTCGGAGGAGCCGAGGAGGGCGCCTCGCTATAAGCTTTCGGTGTGGCGATATCAGTTAATAGCCTCCGAGGAAAACACACCCCGTCGCAGTAGGCTTGCTTCATATGCGCATCCGGATCCGGGTCCATCCATCAGATCCGAATAAGCGAATTAGATATTTAGGTCAACAACACTTGATACTAAAATATATGGAACGGATTCGGGTTGACCACATGGATCCGATAGATAAACGGTGCACAGGACGAGCTGCGTTCGCAGGCGAAGTGCCGTCAAATACATAGCCTCCAGCCACGCTTTCGCATCAGCCGTAGGGTTTGCATTCTAAAGCCCGATTCTGTTTGGCTGACTTAGGTGGGATGGGATACATCGAAGAGGCCAGAGAAAACCATGTCAAGAAGAAGGTGGAAGAAGGTACCCTCGCTCCTTCCTTCCTCGCTCCCGAGTTCCCAATCCTATGATTTCTTCTTTTGGATTGGAATTGGAATCTTGATTCCTGTTTCTTTTGCCTAAATTAGTTTTCCGATCAATCGTGCAATTTGTCTCTTAACATTTCCGTCTCTCCGCTGCAATATTTAATTTAGAATTGCGTTGGGATGATATATGGGCTTCAGATTTTGCTAGCATAACTACTGGAAGGATTGGAGTGCATTATCTCGCATTTCTCATTGTACTTTTAGGCATTGTGATGGTGTGTGTTTCTGCTCTTGTAATGCCGTGATTATCACAAAAAAAAGTAGTTCTTTAGTAGCAAGTGACAGGGAAACATATAGTAGAATAACAGAAATTGATCGGCTTGGTCTACATCCTGGATGATAGAGGTACTTTTTCCTTTGTAGAAGGTCTTGGTTATGATGGCCACTGTTCACAAATTGTGAGTTTCTCAGCGAATGGTTCCATAACCATTCGAAGCGTTGATTCCATAGCACCTTCAGAATCCTTATCATGCATGAACTACTGAAGATGTTGCTCCCACAACCTTTCCGGACGTGAAGGTTAGGTAAGTTGCAGCTTGTAGTTGAATAGAGACCAACCCAAGGACATCCACACGAGAGAGAATGTCTCTACCAACAGAGTGATGGAGCAAAGATCATCTAACTAAGACATCCAATTGAACAGGAGCCTTGGGGTATGGTTATTGGAGGTGATGATAGAAGACCAGCTATCTTGAGAGTGGTTATTAGGGATATGTTATTCTGGAGGAGCTAGTGTTTAAGCTAGCATATGCCCCTTCAATGTTTTGTCCTAATCCATTATCATCTAGGTAACTTTGCACTGATGAGCAGTCAGGAAATATGTAGTGGGGAAAATAAATGCCAAATGGGAGACTAATCTTATGTTTTTCTCTTTTATTTTTAATTCTTTATCACTATTTTGGTTCATGCAGCTACACTGATCTTATTAATTATAGAATAGGACTAAATTTTTTTGAATTTTCATATATATGTATATATGTATGTATGTATATATATAATTATATATATATATATATACATATAGAGAGAGAGAGAGAGGGAGAGAGAAAATAGGACTAATTTAGTGGAAGGCAGTGAACGACTGATCAAGGATATCAATAGGAGCATGATTAGAAAGCAAGCTGCAAGAAAAGCATTTCTTCATGTATCATACATTCAGAAGCAGTATTGCCAAATATTAGAAGTCACGGCTCGACCTAGCTAAAACCCTACTATCCACTTGAAGGAACTATGAAAAAGAATAGTTAAATCAAGGGAAGAGTTGTAAATGGTTATCATTTATAAATTACTCATGGTTGAATGATTATGTCGAATAGTATGGATTATCTCTTTCTCCACTAATCAATTATACATGGTTAAGTGATTATGTGGAAAGGTGTGTATTATCTCATTCTCCACCAAAAATTCTTCTTCTGTTTGTTTATATTTTAGTATATATTTATCCATGTTTTAAATTCTGTCGTGGAAAACTAGGAACCTATTTAACTAAATTGTTACTGAAGCAAAATATCCCGTTGGCAGTATCTGCTAATCCTAGGAATAATTACACTAGATCTATAGATCATCCATAAGAAGTAAACTCTTAATGCAGATATCATTTATCCATCTACTGATTTGTTCTATTTCCATATAGTATTACCTATAATACGTTCAGTTAAAAGGAAGTGTGTTTATGAAGCAGCATGTGTTAAATTATCGAGGATTCAATTAAGGGGCTAAGTTTAGAATCAAATACTACCGAAGGATAAACAAGTTCACTTCTAGTTACAATCCCTTGTTCTAATTACCTTGCTTCCTTTCTCAACAATACAATTTAGAAGCATTGTGCCCAGGGAAATCTTTATTTTTTAACTAATTCTTTAGGTGCAATTATTATGGCTTGCCAATAATAAGCACAAATTTATCTTCTTGTAAAATTCAAGTTAATGCATGTGTTTTGTTTTACATCAGTTTCAATTAACTCAAGGTATAGCTCGGGATGGTAATAGAGTAATGTCGGTAATTTTATCAGTCTGTGGAATAGTTATGTCAAACGAGTCTTGAAGAAAGACTGGATGGTATTATGATTTTGCAAGTGAAACTATTTCGTGTCTAAAGGAAAGGCATTAATTCAAAGCAAGGACATATGGAAACTGTGCCAAGTACTTCATGTATCTGGCCTACCGACAGTAACAATTCATTTGTTCAGTAGCAGCAAGCTAGGAATACTGAGATATAGAACTTATCCATTACCAATGGTCATTTGATGTTTATCATAGTATGATCCTATTATCAGCAGATGCCTCTAGTTATACTCAGACTCTGTGTAATGGCCAAAAGCTGCTTAGTCATTTACATTAATAAAAATACATTTATTCTACAATATCATCTCAGACATGACTTTATTGATGAAGAAGGAAATACAAGTCATTGCATATTTTGACCATAAAATCAACAATATCCTAGTTACCTTCATGTGGAGGCTGAGGTTCATGCAATCATTTTTGTCACACAATTTTCAGTCTTGATGACAAATTTTGTGGAATCATAACAAAGGTGATTATCTGATAGATTCCTAAAGCACAATATCCGATAACTTTGGAAGCAGAAAGAAACATGTCATAGAGATGAAACACTTGATGGGCAATGGAAATGACATGGGGGAGAGAAGGCAGGGCTTGCTTAGGTCTTTTGAACCAAACTATGAATTTGATCTGAACTAAATACATCACTAGAAGGTTTCTTGCTAATTTGTCATAGCATCATCTATTGAAGATTGTCTTTGTTGCATGTCTTATGTAGTGAGGTAAATAATAGGTAATATCAGATTCTGGTTAAGCTGTTTTAACCTTTTCTAACAACCCTTTGCCATTTGCTAATTTAATAATTGCAGCTTTACGCAGCAAAATGAAGCAAAAAGCACTGAAAGAATGCGACAAATACTGTGCGAAGTATGCTGAATGTGCTACGGGAAGAACCTTTTCTGTTGTTTGGCACTGTCGGAAACAAGCAAAAGAGTTGAATGAATGCCTTCATCAATAGTAAGTTTATTTTCAACAATTTTATTTTCTTTCACATCAATGTTGGACACCCATGCCTTTCCAGCATAAATATATCAATCCATGTTGAAAAATGATTTCTCTAGAGGAGCATCATGCAGCATTTTCTTTCACTATTATGCTGGCTTCTTCTTATTCTTATTTTTTTAAAAATTTCTGTGGGCTTGTTTCTTCTTGTAATGTTGATGTATATTCTTATTATACATTTACATCCTGGGATGGGATTTTAGCTTCATATTTTCTAGTTGCAGATGTATATTCATCTTTCTAATTTCTGAAGTTATCAATATAACAGTGCTTCACGTTTGAGTTGTCAAGGATGGTCGATGTATAACTCTCGCCCCCAACATGTAGTATCAATCAGATGAATGCTTTCTGCTTCACCAAGACAAAAAAATTTGTTTGCAAGTCAAGTTGTATATGAAAGCTTTAGTCCATTTGCAGTGTCATTCTTTAATTACTTAGATTGTTGAATAGTTTTAAATTAATCTCTTATTCCATACATCCCCTTGCATCCAATCTTTAATTATCTTTTCTGGTACTTTAGGCTTAATGGAAGAGTACGATTTTGAGCTGAAAGATTTTGTCCTTGGCAGTACCAACGACAGTGTCTTGGAAGAAATGAAGAGAAGTTACGTCCTCGAGCAAGAAAAACAAGAACAGAAATAAAGGCGAAGCGTATGTTTACCATGCAAATCACATCACAAGGTGTGTAGGGATCAATTGTATACTGTCGATCTGCTTGTCCATTTTGATATAATGAATTCAGGATATTGCATTGCTCCAAAACACTGTTTGACTTGCACCTCGTTATGGTCTCTAAATTGGAAGTTCAGACAGAAGTGTGTCTCATTTTCATTCATTGTATAGTTTCTCCTTTGGCCTCCTCTCGATACCCCCACCTCTAGATTATATGAGGATCACGTAGATATCTTTTGACCGTGCAACTCGTATGTATCATCATAGTTCATGTTATTGGTCTATACTGGTACCGATCAGTTGTCAGTATGATACGTATCGAGTTATATCAAATATATTGATACACGATATATCGGAGTGTACCAATATATCGTCGGTATGTATCATTAATGTTGTTTAATAGAGTCCATGGGCTACTAGGCCTTGGCGACTTGTCCTTGTCGTCATTGGAGTACGGGCATCGAATGTAAATATATCGACATAGAAGGCGTTGGCTGTAGATATATGCCAGAATCAAATCAAGATTGACATGCTATCTTCAACATCCTTGGCGAAGAAGATGCAGTGAACCCACACAAAAAAGGTTGAGTTTATGATTTGACGATCTCAGAAGTCAAACTGCTAAAGACTGGTCCCCAGTGGTGTGGCTTGAGATCAGCAGAATCTATACTCCCGGATGAAGCATCCCCATCCATTCCATAAAGCTTTATAAGCTTCCTTCGCCAGTGGCAGTCTATTTCGACTGCAAGTTGCATTTCAACTTTGCCGCAATGTCTCATTCACAAAGCCAATGCTCCAATCCGGAGACCTCGTGAAGGTACGCTCGTCTTTATTCCGCAGCATATTGGTACTTTTTCATGTCAAGAGTCTCCATTCAAGGTTTATTCCATGATCTTAAGGGATTTTTGGGGTTGACCTTGTTCACGTCTGATGCAAGAGCAGATCGGAAAAAAAAAAGGGAGTTGTGCACAAATAGCAGTGCCACCAGATAGATATTTGATGAAATGACGGCCGGATGGATTCCACAGGACAAATGGCTGAGCGGATGCTACAAGTCACTCGTTCGCGAGGAAGCCATGGATCACCCAAACAGGTCTTCGGATAAAAACCTAAAGCAGCAAAAGGCTTCTTCTTTTCGCAGGCATCGAGCGGGGCGTCACGTGAAGCTGGAAGCAAAGGGGCAGCAGTAGCAGAAGCGGCTGCCTTTGTCGGCTTGAGAATGAGAGCTGAGGTTTCCGTCAAAATGTCTCCAAGAATACTCGACATGGTTTTGCTTTATTCTCTGGGCGGCAGACCCACCATTTTTGGGAGCTTTATTGACCCAACACCTGCGGCCTGAGAAGACAGAGCGTGGGCAAATGGGCGGCCGCCATGTTGGAGTCATCCAACCTCATCCACATTCCTCCTGTATTCTTCTTCCTCTTTTTGGTTGTTCAATGTTCAACCATCAGATTCCATTTACTTTTTTAGCCCCCCCCCCCCCGACTTGACTTGGAATTTGGATTATTCTTTTATTTTATTTTACCTTTATATATATAGCATGAGTATTTCATATTTATTCATATAGTCATTATATTTTCTTTGATTTCTACCAAATACTAGGGATTTTGATCTCCTTTAATTTAGATTGATTTCATTATATAAATAAATAATTAGTATCAATAAAATTATATTTTTTTTTTCTTCTATTCACTTTTAACATGATATCTTCCTTTAGTCGTCATAATATTCATCAGTCATGATCTGATTGTATGATCGTTGATCTAGGGTGTTCCTCCCTCACACCAATGTCTCGTTTAGATCATATATTTCTTATACAGTTCTAGAAATATAATCTTCTTCCACGTATTAGTATTCAAGAAAAAAATTACTAGATAAACTTGAAAACTACATTAGAGGAGGGGAAAGGATCCAAGGAATAAAGTTAGTTCTTCCTTCCTTCACTTCTCACATATAACAAATAGATTCTCAAAACAATAATAGCATGTCATTATTCTCAAAACACATAAAAATATGGCTCAAGAGTATATACATGACATTACACACATTCTATATATAAAGGTATAACTCTTATGACATAAGAGCATAAAGAATCATTGGGAAACCTCGTAATGCACTTTGTTTAAGATAAATGACCTTTTAGCTTAAGAAAATTGATGTGTGGCTCAATCGTCTTCCTATTAGACAAACAATTGATCAAAATTTAACTCATCCACTGCAGCTTTTTCATATAGGATAAAATTATTTAGTGTTATATGATACTCGCAACTACTTCCCATTCGACTCTCTTTCCAAACTCATACTATATAAATAAATATATTGTCCCTTTTCGTATCCATTGATTACAAAGCATATGCATAAGTAGCACTTCCATTATCCACTTACATCTGTTTGGGTGGTACGATCCATAATTGGTGACGCCTACATCCTGGGTTTTTTTTTTATTTTTACTCTTCGATCAGTAAATATAAATTTTTTAATTGTAAAAATATATAGCTATGATAATAGTGAAATCAAAATAAAATAAACTATATTGGCTGTGGTTACATGCTATGCTTTTGTGGTGGGGGACAAGATTCACTTTGCATTATTGCTGTGGAAATGGATTGTTAGCTTAGTTAACAAAAACCCTGATGGTTAATAATAAGACTTTAGGATCAAATCTAATCTCACCTTTCATCATTTATTGCTCGGAAAAATAAGAAAAAAACATCTTTAGTTCTATGAGATGTGGAAGTCAATGTTTGGTGAGGTTGCCTAACTAGTGATGCCAATATACCTAACAAAGCAAAAGAGAAGCAGCATCGACTTGTATCTTTTCCTTGAGAGAGTTGTTGTCAACTTAGCTTTCACCAAACCATATATATATATATATATATATATATATATATATATATATATATATATATATATATATATATATATATATATATATATATATATATGTGTGTGTAGAGAAGAGAGAGAGAGATTAGGCTTCTTCATCACTAGTCTCATCATGGCTTTTAGCTCCCACTTACTGTCACCTTCGACCACATCATCCATCACCTGCAAGTTTCTTGCAACAATCCAAAAGCTTTCTTTAATAATGAGTGCAATAGTATATTGTTTGTCCAATTCACCTCAATCTTTTAACATAATATATAAATATAATATATATGTATAGTGAGTCCATAAATGTTTTTTTTTCTATTTTTTAATGTAATTTTAGAGGTTCTTAATCATTATATATAGTATATAAATATGATATAAATAGTGGTTTCATTTGTTTGTTCCATTTTTCCGGGATTTTAAGGCTCCGCCGCCCCCTCGCTCCCTTCCCCTTCCCCTCCTCCTCTCCGGTTCCTCCCCCAGTCGCCCGTGTTGCCTCCACCACCGGTGCCCTCGTCGCTCGCCTCCCTCAGCAAGACCCAAGTCACCGTGGTCACCGCTCCCCCTTCCTCGCGGCTCCCTCTTCCTAACGATCAAGATGGGAGCCCCTTGGCCCCGCTCATGGGGGCCGCTCGTGGGCGGAGCGGAGCAGGGGCGACGGAGATGATGGCAGTTGAGGGTGGGGGTGGTGGCGACGATAGTGGTCGGAGGCTGCTGGTGGAGGGCAACAGGTAATAGCTATTGACGTTGGTCAATTCCCACGTAGCATTCATCACCGGTACAAGTCCAAGTCGTGTGTACTGCAGCATATATATCAACGAGTCACCAATGGTGGCCTTCACCACGCTGTCTTCTCTCTGGCTCTGTTCACCCATGGCCATGGCCTTGTCATTGACCACAGTTTGGAGGAAGAAATGGTGAGAGATTGAGCCATGACCTCCTCCTTCTTCCTTGCACTCAACACGCTTCGTGTGAACCATGGAGCAAAAGGGGGGGCCAAAAGAGCCGACTATATAATTTATAGCGTCGGTACACGTTTCTCTTCTCACAAGCAATATAATTTATATTAAATCAATATTTAATAAGCACTATAAATTATCATATGAAACAAGTGAAATATCTATCGAAACTTCATTTTTCACATTTAAAATGAAGTAATATCTGAGATGACAACATCGAGATCTCCCCAGTCTCTTCTACCTCTATGAAAACTCTAAAGGGCTTCAACCATCAAAGACTTTTTATATTAACTCGACTAGAGTATTAGAAGAATAATATGTCTTTTTCACTTAGCAAAAAAGAAAATTATCAAATCAAAAAATCTATCTTTGTCACCCATTTGGACATCGATAGACTAAGAAATATAAATTCAAGACGAATGAACAACCTCTATCTATATGGTCATAAAGAAAGAGCACCATGATGATCATCATATAGTAAAACAAAAAACAAAAAAAAAATCTTGATTAGTAAGGTTTTTTTTTTTTTTCATTTACTTGTTAGTATTTCTTTTGATGTAATGAGTAGTCGTCAGGGGTGAGATGTTAGGGAGACGTCAACGCCAAGTTAGGTCATTAACATAGCATTTGTTTTCCTCCACAGAGACGGTAATTGATGGGGTTGAGTCCTCCTTTAGGCAGTTGGTAGGCCACAGGGCATAACTCTTCCCCACAAGAAGAAGAAGAAGAAGGCATTGGGTGGGCGCAGCCATTTGGAATGCCACCACCACCCCACCCCACCCCACCCCACCCACTCCCACTTGCCCTCTCTCCTGTATTGGTAGATGACTAAGCCCCTCTCAGGACTTTTGGGAGTGTCTCCAAACAAAGCATTCATCGCCTCTCTCAGATGCATCATTTGCCATGCTGCAAAAGAAATGATGCAGAATCAGAAGCACCCACTTGTCACACAAAGGGTGAGGAATGGCCACCCCTTGCTTGCACTTAGCAGGAACATTCCCTCTCGCGTCTGCCCACAGTGGGGGGAGAGAGAGAGAGAGAGAGAGAGAGAGAGCAAATCGTCTTTGCTCCTCACAGTATAAGAAGGCCACCGAAGTGGAGATCGGATTAGGAAGTTTTGGCAGACACAGCGACAGACATCCCTTCCCTCCTTCACTTTGTAGCTTCTGTGCCCTTTTATGAGGACGAAGATGGGGGCCCTTCCTCAGCTGAGTGAGTCGAGGAGCAGCTTCCAGCCGGGCAAGGACCATGGCCCGGTGATCGAAGAGATCCAGGGGCTCATCAAGGTCTGCAAGGACGGCCATGTCGAGCGCCTCCCGGCGGTCGTCGATGTCCCATGCACGTGGGCTCCCGAACCCGACGTCGTCTGCAAGGACTTGGCCGTCGGCCATGGCGGCCTCTGGGCCCGGCTGTACGTGCCCAGGGTTCAGACCCAGAAGCTGCCCTTGCTCGTCTACTTTCATGGCGGCGGGTTCTGCGTCGGCTCCGCCGCGTGGAGATGCTACCACGAGTTCTTGGCCCGCGTGGCGTCGCAGGCGCCCTGCGTCGTCCTGTCGGTGAACTACCGCCTCGCCCCGGAGCACCGCCTGCCCGCGGCCTACGAGGACGGCCTGGCCGCGGTGAGGTGGGTGAGACAGCAGGCGAGCCATCGAGCTGCGGACGAGCCCGGCTGGTGGCTCGCCCACTGCGACTTCGCCCGGGTGTTCCTCGGCGGCGACAGCGCCGGCGCGGCAATAGCCTACAACGTGGCCGCGCAGCTGGGGTCGTTCGGCTTCCCCGAATCAGCGGTGCTCAAGCCCGCCAGCCTCAGGGGAATGGTCCTGATCCAGCCTTTCTTCGGCGGCGTGGCGCGGACCTCCTCGGAGAAGAACCTGGTGCAGTCCTCCAGATCGGCCCTCAGCTTGACCACCTCGGACTGCTACTGGAGGTTGGCGCTGCCGCCGGGCGCCGATCGCGACCACCCCTGGTGCAACCCCCTTGCCAAGGGCTCCCCCAAGCTGGAGGACCTGAGGCTTCCTCCTGCGCTCGTCTGCATCTCCGAGTTGGACATCCTGAGGGACCGGAACATGGAGTTCTGCAAGGCCATGAGGAGCGCAGGCAAGAGCGTGGAGCAGGCGACCTACGCCGGAGTCGGGCATGCCTTCCAAGTCCTCCATAACTACCATATGTCTCACGCACGCACCACCGAGATGCTTACCCACATCAGGGCCTTCATTTACAGCAGATAGAGGTAGAAGAAATGTTCCCCTTCGTAGCTGATGACTGTGTGCAAAAAGGTTGCTTGTACAAAGAAACAAATGCCCCTCTCACAAACCAGCATTGAATTCGATGTCAGATTCACAGTCTTCTAGTGTCTCACACAACTATAGTTTAATGGCAGACAGAGACGAAACAAAGTTCTTTTGTAATCGTATGGTTTGTTGGTTCTGATGTGTTTATGCTGCTTGACATGAATGGTGGAAACTCACCCCCCATTCCAAGGATCTTATCTTGTTGGAATTAATGCACAAGATGATAACTAAATTCCATGAGAAGAACCTCTTCCAAGCTCCAACCCCAGAATCTCATGTCAACTTAGAGATAGAACAAGCTCGACTGGGCCACAGTTCTGCTGTTCGTGTATGGGAAACATCACCATCAGATCTCGAACACTTTATAACTCGGTGATCATATTCCCTTTATTGTCGACATCGAAGTCGGCCACATACTACATACACTTCCAACCCCGATAAGGATTAGCCAAGAACAAGTCCTCCGGTCTTCTCGTTACTATTTATTCTACAAATACAGACGCAGCTTTGACTGCAACATAAGAACGCACAAGAGGATGGCTTTGGAAAGCGCACAGTAAGTTCGGTCACTGCAACCTGAACACAAACAGTCTTCCTCATGCAGACGAAGGCCTGCACGTCTGATTCCACCGAATCACGCAGTCATTAATGAATATGATAATTCAAACCCAGTTTATTTTTCTCATCAATCAAGAATTTAAATCATTTATTAAATTATCATTAAATATCATAAGAACCAACAGAAACTCCAACGATCTATATAGATACAGTGGAAGGGATTTCTTTTTAGAGATCTTTGTGTAATGGCTGGTGTGGAAGGGGACTGTGTACAGGGAAAAAAAAGGAGGCATTCGTGCTGTGCTCACTCACAGCATCACTGCTCCACTAAAAAGACAAAGCAGTGAGCTCACCCTCACAGCTTTTGCAGCTACACAGACCAGATCAGACCATTAATAGAATCTATCATTGGATCGACGCCCTGATGGGCCTCACTATTGCCAAGTCCGGCCCAGTTCATAATGGGCCATCATGACCCATATAAGCCGAACCTGCACAATGCGTTTGGTAGGAAAATATTCTCATACTTAAAAAGGTTAAGGTTTGTATTGGACTTTGTAGTTTTGATTATAGACTTTAAGTCTCTTATGATTAATTTGTATATAAATAATCTTAATATTTAAAGAAAAATATAACATATAATTTCCTCCCGTCAAGTCTGAGTTAACAGACATTAGACTCTGCTAACTCATAATAAATTATTAATATAATGATATATATAATTTAATTTAAAACAAAATTATTTTAGCTCTTATAATTTTGGTCATGCAATATTTAAATCCTTATAGTTTTGCTTATGTCTAATATAACCTATATATATATATATTAAAAAACGTAGCATATAAGCCCCTTACGTCAAGTATGATTTGACAAACATTAGAATTAATATAATGACACATGTAATTTAAGTTTTTTTAAAAAAAATCTATCTTGTCGAGGAATAGGAAGCAACAGATGAAAGCGGAGAGGCAGAGGTGAGAGAGGCCAGAGGCAAATGTGAGGAAGAGCTAGACCACCACATCGTAGGCACAACAGGTAAGGGCATAGGAGAGGACGAAGTGGGAGGTGGTGGGGATGAAAACATTCAAGATAAAGAGAGACTAAGAAACCATTGTGTGCTTAGCATCGGACTAGTCGACGTACATCCACCTGAAGTAGGACCCGAAACTCCTGAGCTTGTCACCAGCATGAGAAAGGCTGTGTGCACACAACACCTTGCTAGGCAGTAACGACTTAGTGGTGTTGTTGGTGGTCGCTTCCACGATGATGCAACATCTCGTCATTGATGGTGGTTTTAATTTTTATAATTTAAATTGTATATATTATTATATTAATTATAAGTCAGTATGTTTTGTAAACATACTCTAACGTATGTTAACTCAGACTTAGCAAGAGGGGCTTATATATTATATTTTTAAAAATATAAGAGTTATTTTAGATACGAGCAAAAGGCTTAGGTTGTTCATAATCAAATATATAGAGACAAAAATAAACCTTTTCTTTTTAAACTTTAATTACACGTGTCATGATATTAATAGTTTATTATGAGTCGGACTTGATATAAGGGACTTATATGCTATGTTTTTAAAATTATAGGGATTATTTTAGACACGAGTAAACCATAAGGACTTAATTGATCTATGACCAATACCATAGAGGCTAAAATGAATCTCAACCCATTAACTTATTATTACCACATTAAACCTTATTTAATAGATCCCTTATCATATATATTAAGTTTCCACTAATGGAATGCTTATTCTAGGTAGAGAGATGACACTAAAACCTTAGTCATATTTAACTCTTTAGTAAGATGATCAAATATATTATTATCAATCTTAATATAAAATATAAGAAAAATATATTTTTATTTAATCTTTATGTGTGTACTCATTTTAGTATTTATAATTTTTTTTACAAAAAAAATATTACAGCTTTGTAATCGTAATGAATAGAAACACTAGGAATATGGTTTAAGATGTAGAAATTAGATTCTTAAGTTACTCTATTTGAGTACAAATTGTGTCAGCTTCCTACTTCTGACAATAATATTCTATTTAGTTGATTGTCGAGATATAACATTTCCATCAAGGAGAAAATACATATTTAGATGTAAATATAATGTCTAAATAAACATAAATTCAGTTGGCGTCACTATAACCTTTAATAACTGAAAGATATCTTACAAAGTTAAGTTTATAGTCTGAATTATCCTTAAGTTATCTAAAACCTCATTCAATAGAATTCCAATGAGCCAAAACTTACTAGTATATCTGCTAAATCAGATCTTTTATATCTAAATGATGAGATAAGAATGATTTAATCTCTAATGTTAGATCTAAATCTAAAAGTGTTCATCTTAGAGCATTAGTCATGGTCACGAACAACTTAAAACTTGATGGTTTACTCGTGTATAAAATAATCCTTATATATTTAAAGATATATTATATAAGCGTCTCCCGTCAAGTCCGAGTTAATAAACGTTAGATTTTATTTACGTGGCATGCCGACTCATAATAAATTATTAATATAATGATATATAATTTAAATTTTAAGAAAGATCCATTATAGCCCCTGTGATTTTGATCATGGGCCACTTAAGTCCTTATAGTTTTGCTCATATCTAAAATAATTCTTATATTTTTAAAAACATAACATATAAGCCCCTTCTATCAAATATGAGTCAACAAACGTTAGAGTTTACTTACGTGAGATGTTGACTCATAATAAATAATTAATATAATAATATATATAATTTAAATTAGAAAAATTGAGATCACCATTAATGGTAGAAAGATGCATTGTTGTGGAAGCGACCACCACCAACAGCACCGAGCCACTATTGCCGAGCAAGGCGTCATGCACATGCAGTCTCTCCCGCGTTGGCGATAAGCTCAGGAGCTTCCAGTCCTATCTTAGGTTGATGTGCGTCGACCAGTTTGACGCTAGACAGATAATGGTCTTCTGGTTCCTCTTCCTTCTAGGCATTTTCGTCTCCATCTTCTCCCACTTCGTCCTCTTTTATGTCCTCACCCATCGTGCCTATGACATGGTGATCTATCTCTCCCTCACCTTTACCTCCGTTTTCCCTACCTTTGCTTCTTCGCCTTCTTTGTTGTTACGGCTTTCGTCGCTTTCTCTTCCTTGACAAGATATATTTTTTTTTAATTTAAATTACATATAATATTATATTAATAATTTATTATGAGTTAGAACATCATATAATCAAACACTAATGTTTATCAACTTATACTTAATATGATGAGTTTATATCTTATGTTTTTAAAGATATATACACTATTTTGGACACAAATAAAATCATAAGAGCTTAAATAGTCCATGACCAAAACTACAAGAGCTAAAATGAATCTTTTTCTTAAATTAAATTATACGTGTCATTATATTAATATTTTTTTAAAATTATAAGTCCACTATAACGTCTATTAACTCAGGCTTCACGGAAAGAAATTATATACTATATTTTTAAATATATAAATATTATTTTATATACGAACAAACAATAAGGGTTTAAATGATCGATGACCAAAACCATATTCACTAAAATGAATCTTTACCCTAAACTAATTAATTGGTTAACTAGCACAATCGATATAACTTTAGTGCATATAGATATGGAGTTCAAAATCCCTATAGTGATTAGTGCTTATATATAGAAGTATAGGAAGAGTATAACCCTAAAAGAGATCTCAGGTAGTATTTTTAGTGAGACGTGACACTATATATATCCCTTAAAAGGAGCTCTCTTATATCAGAGAAATCATAAACAACGATGACTAGGTATATGGATAATCTTTAGAATCTCTCGGACTATATATAACTCATAAGGACATATTTATGTGTCAGTCAGTTGAATTCTAGATAAAAAAAATATAATTCGTTTATTTCATTTCTTTCATATGAATACCTCACTAATTGAGGTTAAATCATTGAAAGGACACTTCATTAACTATAGGTACATACACTGATAATATTTATTTTTTTAATATTTTTATTTAAGTTATTTATTTATTTGAATGGGAATTTGATTTTTTAAGGCATTGTTAAAACTTGAAGTGGAAAAAAATAAAATCCAAATTCCCCTTCCCAATTCAGAGATTTTTAGTGTCACAAGAACAATTGAGAGACATCTCTCTTAACTCTTGTACTCTCCCCTAAGAAGCTCTATTAAAAAGACTTACATATTAACTATAAATAAATCACTTTTTCAACAATCATTACGTGTTAAAAAAAAAATATACTAAGATTTTAACTCAGAGGAACATGCTTAGGACAGTGCTTATACGACTTGGGTTCTGAATCTAAATTTTTTTTTTTATTTTAATTTTTACAGATTTAATCTATTTCTACTCCAACAAAACAAATGGATGCATGCATCTTTGGCCACATCTCTAAGCCAAAGTCGTCTTCAAGGATTACATAATTCCTTCTCCAATCCACTATTGGTATATAGTTAAAGAGATTGATTGCAGGTCTCCTCCCATTATTATCTTTACAAAGGGAGAATATAACCACCAATTCTGAGACACATATAATAAGATCACTTTGTTCACAAAAAAATAACCCAAAGTCAAAGTCCAAATTTCTTATACAGCCTCTCACATAGACTCGAATGAACTATTCTCTCAACCTCTTTAGTAGAAAAATACTTAGAAGTACCCAAAGTGTTTTACTCCAAACATCTCCCTCCCTATTAACTAAAATCTTCATATTAAAATCCAGCTTAGAAGCACCCAAGCCAACCATAATGTATGTTTGTGCAAATCCAGCTTTATCTTCTTACTTGCATCCCTGTCCAAATTCTTAGTTGAATATATTAAAATCTGAAGAACGATCAGTCGTTCCAAGGTTGACGTATATAAATTATTATGACTCTTTTACATTAAATCGTTTTATATAAAATTGCGTTGTGAAGGATGAACTTTATATTCCTGTCAAATGCGAAGGAATCAAAGTAGAAACCACAAAATATGTCTTGTTTATTCTTGGATAGTCAGCCTTACAAGCAACAATGTAAGCCAAGCTTAGTTTGCAACAATTTTAATCTTCATGCCGGCATCACAGTGACCGGTAAAGGAGCAGATGAAATAACTGGTTCCTTTAGTCAGAGTGATCTTATCGTTCCCAGAAGTGTAGGTCTTGGAGCCAGACTTGGCTGTGCAGCTGTTGTAGCCGTCGGCATCGACCACCACCACGTTATGCGCTCCCTTGGCGTAGTTGAACACTGCATGCACCACCATGTTTCCACATAAGAAGATCAAACACAAAAAGCAAATGATACCTTGGAATCAAGACGATCAAAGACGGCGGAGGAAGTAAGGATGCGGATGATACCGAGGACGTCTCCTGCTGTGAAGCTTTTGCCGTCGGGCCAGTTCCCGACGTTGAAGTCCCAACCATCAGAGTCTCCTACCGTGAACTCTTTGGCCGCAGTGATCTCCAGGTGGTGGAAGAGGCACAGGCAGATGAGCGCTAAGGCAGCGATTTTGCTTCTACCAGCCATGGTCTTTAAGTATCACAGACAGCGACTACTACTACTACGGAGGATGACAAACGATTTGCTTTATGTGGGGATGCAAAGAGTTTGGGGGACTCGCTGGTGATTTATAGGGTTTTGGATTCCACAGTCAGTATCTATTCGTTATTCTTGAATGGAAGGAAATGAATAAAAATTTAAACCTTAAAAGGGGATCAATGAATATCTTAAAAACTTCTAGATAACATATTTAATTTGATATTTAAAGAAGAAATATTTTAGAACTATATATATAGTATATCTTAATCTAAAAATAAAATTTTTAAATATTTAAAGATGCGAATAAAAAAAAAATTTATTTTTACAAGCAAGACACCAAAATCTCTCTCAATAGGGTATAAATCCTTGTGAGAAAAGAAGGAGATGAATCCCTCCCATATAAGAATTTTTAATTTTTATATTTATTTAATATTAAATTTCATTTAATATACTAACAAAAATGATATTGAATAGTTATTTCCTACTTTTTTTATAGCAAGCAAGAAAATAAGAATTAATACCTAAATTGAAAATTTTGTTTATACTAAAAAGATATTGAAAATTAATAACTCTTAGGTCTGCAATCTAAGATATTAAAATAGAAGATTAATATTGGCAAAGTGATATATGATTGAATCTCAAAATCATAGAGACTGTAATCAGAACTAAGGCCATAACTTCAATTCTAAGGGTAAAAACTTCGTTAAAGGGTTTAAACCGAAGCTTTTAAACCCTTATCTAAATTTTAACCTTAACCCTAACTCCAACCAAATTCAAATCTTTAGACAATCATCTAAATATGAAAGAAATAAGAAGTCAAGAAAATAAAGCTTCTGCTATATTTGTAGCTGGTTTAATCATCTTGCTCCACATACTTCTACCAAAGAAAAGCTCATTTAAACCTAAATTTCAAGTCAACGTGACTGAGATAAAGCTATCAAATTTCTCTTCAAGGTTTGTTTCCTTTTATCTGTGAATCTAATCTATTATTATTATGAATAATGGTTAAATTCTAATTTAAACTTTCATGTTTGAGCTAATAAAAAATGAATTTTCCCCTCCCAGATCTTAAGTGAAAGAAGTGTAACCATAGGAAATGAGAAATCTACTAACTTGGTAGGAACTGGATGAATTAACTTAAAGCTTACTTCAGGAATGACACTTAAATTTCAAAGTATGATGCACATATCAGATATTTAGTGAAACCTAATTAGTTGATCTCTCCTTGTATAATTAGGATATAAAAATAATTTTTAAAGCAAACCAGGTTGAAATATCCAAAGGAGATCTTTATATAGGAAAATACTTTATAACTGATATGACAAATGCTGACCTGGTCGTCACGTTATCATACCCTCGGACAGCTGGCTCGTCGACGTGGTCGACTCGACGCGGGCAACTGGCCGAACGGAAGTATGGGGGGCGCCAGTGGATGTACAGTTGACCTGACACAGGTAAGGTTGGCACCCCCTACCTGCAAACGCACGCCTCATTACAAGGACAACAAGCATGGTGGTACGACGGCATGGTAAGCCATAAAAGCAGTAAGGTTATCAGGTACGAATGATCTACAGCATCCACTATAAAAGCTTCTGCACCTCTACGGGGCAGGGGGATCGCAAAAAAAAATAAATCCACCAACTAACTTGACCTTCGGAGGGGTCATGTCGGGAACCTACCCGACCCGACCTTCTTGCAGGAATCAGCGGCCGACCCAAACTGGAGTACTCCCTCTTCACCCGGAGTCCACCACTCCAGCAGCCGACCTCCCAAGTCGAGCTCTGAATCACCACTCATCCGGACGAGCTCCCACTCTGTACCGAGAAGACCACGGGCGAGCTAGCGCACATGGGCCTGAACCAGCAAGTGCTTGCTCAGCAAACTCGGAGGCGGAACACATCTACTAGGACCATCTCCTTGGAGGCTCAGGCTATCAGAACCTCAGAGGGGAGCGTGTACAGCTCCCGCACTAGTTGGGGATGGAGAAGCCCCCTTCCATACTCCTCGACTGCCGACGAGTTGTTCCACACTTTCGTCGAATTTTTCAGCCTTGTCCATCTGGCCTTCAGCTCCTTCTCGGGTCTTGATGCCCCAAGTCGGACATTAGCAGGGCATAGTAGCTCTGGTCGCCCTTATGAACCTTTGTTTTGAAGAGGTCCTTCATTGACCTCGGGCGCTCATGAACTGGTGAGGCACCCCACTCCTCGGACTCGGCGGGCGCCTCCGACTCCTCCGACGATACGGACATTAGCAGGGCATAGTAGCTCTGGTTGCCCTTATGAACCTTTGTTTTGAAGAGGTCCTTCATTGACCTCGGGCGCTCATGAACTGGTGAGGCACCCCACTCCTCGGACTCAGCGGGCGCCTCTGGCTCCTCCGGCTCCTCCGACGATACCGCGGGCTCCTTACCCTTGGAGCGGGAACGAGATTCCCCCTCGCCGACACGGGACTTGTGCTTTCTCGTCAGCACCTTCGTCTTCTTCTGAGGCCTTCCCGCATCTTCAGCCTGCTCAGGCGGGGGGGGGGGGGGGAGCCGGCCTCTTCGATGAAGCCCTTGGAGCCTCCCTCGCAGGAGACACGCCGACCTCCCGAGCGATGGGGCGGGTCGGGGGAGCCTTGCCACCGGTCACTCTGGGCATCCCGCGCAGCTCCCCGAGATTCATCCGGTCTGCATTCCGACTGACAGGTTAGTAGGAAACTAAGAAGGCTAAAGTAAAGTGAAATGTTAAGTACCCCTAGAGGCCGGACTCAAACCCGCCTCGACGAGCCAAAGCTCGGCCATCTCCTTGATCGCACGAGAAGAGGAAAGAATCCCCTTCAGTCGGCCGACTAGGACGGTTTCCTCATCGGACAGGTAAGGGGGGGCATTCCCGATTGGGTGAGCCGACCAATCGAGCCCAAACCCCCAAGCCGGACCACTAACGTAAAGATAGCGGGACTTTCAACCTTTGTTACTGGAAGGTGCCCCGCTGACCCTAAAACCGACCCGGGCAGTAAGATAGTAACCGCCCCGACTCTTGCATAGGCGAAAACACGTTATGAACAAGTCCCGAGTCGGGATAATCCCGGCTCCTCGGCACTCGCCCAAGAAAACCACAAGGTAACGCCACGAGTTAGGCGCTACCTGGCTGGGAGAAATTCTCCACCATCTTAGGCACTCCTCAATGAGAGGGCGCAAAGGAAACCAGAGACCGACCTCCAAAGCATCTACCGAGATGCACATGCCGGGAACGTCCAAGCTATAGGGACGCTGCCCCGGCTCCGGAACATGCAGCCCGTATTTCAGCCGGGATGCTGTACCGCTCCCTAATCACGGCAAGTGACCCCTCGGTCACCGCCGTGTCGAGATCATGATCCGACATCATGACCTCCAAATCCCTCAGAACCCTCGCGTCGACAGGCGACGGGGGCCCAGAAGACGCTCCCGAGGAATCAACCTCGAGATCACTCCGACTCGTCTCCCCCGACCCCGGGGAAGAAACGACCCTGACGCTAGTCGAGGAGTCCGAGGAGGTCATCGCGACCTGTTCAAAAGAAGCTACCGACTGAAGGGACAAAGAAGTGGCTAGGGAGATCCGAGATGGAAGCAGCGAGAGGGCCAAATGAACAAGTGAGGTCTCTGCCTAACCCCACAACAAACTTATAGCGCCCAGGGGAGTCATTTCAGCTTCCCGAGGTAAGAGGAAGCGTCGCCACCCCGAAAAGACACCCAGCGCATTAAATGCACCATAACTCTGACCGAAACCCTAGGCGGAGGATGAAATATATATATATATATATATATATATATATATAATATAATATTATCGTAAATATGATGATATGCACATGGTAATAAAGAGAGAGTTTACCCTCTCGACCAAATCTCCGGATTTACGCCCGAGTTCACCCTCTCGGCCAAATCTCCGGATTTGCGCCCGAGTTTACCCTCTCGGCCAAATCTCCGGAATTGCGCCCAAGTTCATCTTCTCGGCCAAATCTCCGGAATTACGCCCGAGTTCATCCTCTCGGCCAAATCTCCGGATTTGCGCCCGAGTTTACCCTCTCGGCCAAATCCCCGGATTTGCGCCCGAGTTCACCCTCTCGGCCAAATCCCCGGAATTGTGCCCAAGTTCACCCTTTCGGCCAAATCTCCGAAATTACGCCCGAGTTCACCCTCTCGGCCAAATCCCCATATTTGCGCCCGAGTTCACTCTCTCGGCCAAATCTCCGGAATTGCGCCCGAGTTCATCTTCTCGGCCAAATCTCCGGAATTGCGCCCGAGTTCATCCTCTCGGCCAAATCTCCGGATTTGCACCCGAGTTTACCCTCTCGGCGAAATCTCCGGATTTGCGCCCAAGTTCACCCTCTCGGCCAAATCCTCGGATTTGCGCCCGAGTTCACCCTCTCGGCCAAATCTCCGGAATTGCGCCCGAAGTTCATCCTCTCGGCCAAATCTCCGGATTTGCGCCCGAGTTTACCCTCTCGGCCAAATCTCCAGATTTGCACCCGAGTTCACCTTCTCGGCCAAATCTCCGGATTTGCACCCGGACCCACCCTCGGCAAAAGCCTAACATCACAATTCCTGAGCTCCTGCTCGGTCGGATCGACTCTTGCCACATCACAATTCCCGAGCCCCTGCTCGGTCGGATCAACTCCTGCTACATTGCCAATTCCCGAGCTCATGCTCGGTCGGATCAACTCTTGCTACATCACAATTCCCGAGCTCCTGCTCGGTCGGATCAACTCTTACTACATCGCATTTCTCGAGCTCCTGCTCGGTCGGATCAACTCTTGCTACATCACAATTCCCGAGCTCCTACTCGGTCGGATCAACTCTTGCTGCATCACAATCCCCGAGCTCCTGCTCGATCGAATTAACTCGGGCAGATCAACCACCGCACCACTTGAAATCCCCAAGTTCGCACTCGGAACTAGTTCAGGACGATCTCGAACTAGCGGCTAAACACAAGACATCATCTTCGGCACCCTCATCAGGCGCCTCGAGAAGGCTTTCCCGAGGGGGAAGAATGATATGACAAATGTTGACCTGGCCGCCACGTTATCATACCCTCGGACAGCTGGCCAGCCGACGTGGCCGACTCGACGCGGGCAACTGGCCGAACAGAAGTATGGGGGGCGATAGTGGACGTACAGCCGACCTGACATAGGTAAGGTCGGCACCCCCTACCTGCAAACTCACGCCTCATTACAAGGACAACAAGCATGGTAGAAGAGTACGACAGCATGGTAAGCCATAAAAGCAGTAAGGTTATCAGGTACGAATGATCTACAGCACCCACTATAAAAGCTTCTGCACCTCTACGGGGCAGTGGGATCGCAAAAAAAAAATAAATCCACCAACTAACTTGACCTTCGGAGGGGTCACGTCGGGAACCTACCCGACCCGAACTGGAGTACTCCCTCTTCACCCGGACTCCACAACTCCAGCAGCCGACCTCCCAAGTCGAGTTCTGAATCACCACTCATCCGGACGAGCTCCCACTCTGTACCGAGAAGACCACGGGCAAGCTAGCGCACACGGGCCTGAACCAGCAAGTGCTTGCTCAGCAAACTCGGAGGCGGAATGCATCTACTAGGCAAGCTCCAGATTCGCCCCTAACAATAACTAAGGACTTTAAAAGCTTAATGTAATTATTTTTTAATCAATAAAGATAAATCATTTTCCTCTATTGTCTTAAATCTGAAATCTTCGTATTATATGGTATGATACACTTGGTCATGCCAACTTCAGATCAGTTCAAAGCAAGTCGCATCTTGATTCAATTTCAAAATTTAAATTTGAATCTAAATGTGAGATTTGCAATCAATCTAAACAACCTAGAAAACCCTTTAGACTTATTCAATTTAGAAATACCCAAAAAATTTAAAATACTCCATAATGATGTTTGTGATTCAAATAGAGTACCAACAAAATGTGGAATTCGTTGGTTTGTGACCTTTATTGATGACTTCTCTAAACTCTATTACATTTATATTTTAAATATCAAAAATATTTTTTTAAAACAAATTTAATAGAAAAGTTGAAGTTGAAAACTAATTTGATAGAAAAGTTCAATTGTAAGATGAGATAGAGGAGGTAAGTACACTTATAATGACTTTATCAAATTTTATGAGGATTATGTCATTATCAAATCTCTATTCACCTCAATCTAATGGTGTAGCCGAAAGATTTTTATATATATATAGATATGATTAATGTATTGATTCTTAATTCAAGAATACCCTAGAGCTTGTGGGGAGGAGACTCTCTTATTTGTCTATTGTAAATTTAATAAGTCACCACAAAAGGTAACCCCTTATGTACTTTGGAAGGGTTACAAACTTGAGGGTGTTTAGAATATAAGAGAAAGAAGATATGTCCCAAAAGAGTGGATGTTTCTTTCTAAGGTACTCCCTCGATAACAATACTTATATATTTCTTATAGTAAATTTTAAAATAACTGAAATCTCAAATGACACTCTAATTGAATCTTAAGAAGCAAGAGAGGTAAGATTGAAAAGAACTTTGGTGATTTTTTTTTTACTACTATATGATAGAAGATACACCTAGTTAATTTTAAGAAACTATATGCTCTCTATACTTCTGGAAAGAGATGGTTAATAATAAAATAGAATCCACAATTAATAATCATATACCCTCAATGACTTAACTCCTAGAAATAAACTAATAGGTGGCAATTGAATTTTTAATAAGAAGATTAGAATCAATGGTACAATGATAGAACCCGAAGATTTTATCAGGGATAACTGATTGTTGTAGGAGATCGATCCTCCTTAAATTTTATAGGGGTTTGGCCCTTCAATATTCGACCACCAGGTTGAATAAAATTGTTAAAATTTTTCTTAACGTAGAATAGAAAGTTTGCATGTTTATTTATAGGGTTCATAAAGAGACTCCCTAAACTGAGACTCCTAATAAGAGTCCTATTAGAAATAAAACTCTAACTCCAACTCCTAATCAAACTTCTCCTAACTGAATCCTAGTCTAATTAGGAGTCAAAGTAATTTACATTACATGCCCAATTATTCCGAAAACCTTGACCAACAGCCTTAGTTATATATATATTTTTTAATTATATGATATTACCCTAACTTGTCCGGTCATAATCTTTTGAGTCGAGTATATATATTGGGTCATGTTGATCGGCCTAGACTTAACACTATGTCGATTAAGAGTTGATTTAAGTCAATTTAAATAAATCAATCCAAATCATAATGGGATTAGGATTCGGTTGAATTAGGTCATAGTATGAGTTGATTGGATCCAGTCCTAATTAGATGCCCAATTATTCCGAAAACCTTGACCAACAGCCTTAGTTTTATATAATTGGGCATCTAATTAGGACTTGGATCCAATCAACTCAATTAGGGCATGTTTATTTACATGATGTCTTATGTAAATTACATTACATGCCCAATTATTCCGAAAACCTTGACACTTATGCACCTGTAATGTAAATTACTTGCACATGATGCCTTCATCCTTTTGCTTGGATCCAACTTCTTATTCATTAAATGGATCTGAATACTACATTTCTACATGCAAAGCTAGAACATGAATCTGATAACTATCTATATTCTAAAAGGATAAAGAATAAATTTATCATTCTCAAGCAAACACTAAAGCAATGATATTTATGTTGATGATATATATCTTAATTCTTACTTTAGATTTAGATATAAGAGGGTGAAGTAGCATAAGCAGTACAATTGAATGTAGTTTCATTGTTGGGTACTCTGATAAAGGTGGTTGAGGAAAATGACTAGGGTCCTCTAAGTTGCAGGGCTCATTCTCCGAAAGCTGGATAATCTAGGTTCCTCAGGTGACCGGTGATCCTACATACCAGGCCAACGTTAGGACCAACATTGGGAGTTGCTCCGCATTGCCCCTCTTATGCTTGAGTTAGTAGAGGAGAAAATGCAACGTGTTCCCCCCTCAATGTGAGCTGAGAGGTTCCTTTTATACTTGATTTGGGGGCTTCAATTTTGGTTACAATGCCCTACAAACCAATTATGTGAGTGATGACACACGTAACATGCTGCACAATCTTTTTATATTATTATTATTGATATATTCTCACATTATATTATCTGTTAAATATATATATTGTGATGCAATTAGTTCTACGCAATGAAAATCGAATGGTAATAAGATCACGATAATGAGACTGATTTACCTTTAAAAATATATCCTAAATAATCCCAGTCATAGGTTGCTCAAGAGAGATATCGAGATAACCAGATAGATCGATGTACTGTATACCCGTCCATTTGATGAAGGCAAATGGTCTCATAGCCACTTGTGTGAAGAAACTAAGGATACAATATAAGTGTTCATTGGAGAATGAGTTCACTGATTGATCCACTTATGGAATGATGTATGGTTAATGATACTTGACGTCAGACAATGATTTCGTAGTTTTAGTTGTGTATCTGGTTCATAGACTTGAGACATCAAAGATGTTTTGTTTGAGTACTCTTTTTTTTGACGTCCGACTTACAGATCTAGAAAATTTTAGATTTGGTACAATCGATTATCGGGATTGGTACCAACCTTACGAAGACTATTGAGTGTCAATAGAGGATAATCAACTCTCGGTATCATGAGAGAAATATCTCATATGCTCTTGCTCAACTAAATCTCTGATTAGGTTGGTTAGATTGAAAGAGAATGAGTTCTCTGAGAGAATCCGATTAGAGCGAGATTTAGATGGATTTTATATGTGGTCTAACAATATCATGCCCAGTAGTCTTTAGGATATTAGATTGATAAGGGATTATAGATACATAGAAATTAAGGACAGACAAGTCTCAGGGATAAGATCCCATATATTGTCTAGGGTCTATAGCGTAGTGGCCTAGTACGCCCATAGTCGATGAGTCGAATAAGTTATTATGAGATAATAATTCACTAAGTCAGAATGAGTTCTAACAGATGTGATTCACAGCCAGCTCAATATTAGGCCTAGAGGGTCACACACATATGATGGATGCTACAGTGAATAGATGATTGAATATGAGTTATTCAATTAACTTCAGTTCTAATTAGATGAGACCCTATATTAATAGACTCTTTACATGAGGCCCAATTAAAGGTCAAAGGGGATTATTAGATAGAGATCTAATAATCCAAGGCTAGTGGATAATTAGATAGAGATCCAATGTCTACTAAGACAGGATCCCTACGGTTTTAGGTGGCTCTATATAAATAGGAGATAGGGGCGATACATAAATGATAGGTTGTACCTTTGGCTGCCCCCTCCTTTTCTCCTCCCTCCCTCTGTGCAAGAGTTGCGAGATTTGTCGCTGTGATTGGAGGAGTATTGCTATAGTGATCCATCTTGTGGATACCGCTAGATAGGAGGATGTTTGACCTTCTTCATCCTCTTCATCCAAATCAAAGAAAACATGGATATACTATCTCCCTAGATAAATAATCTCTCATATGATTTAATTTTTTTAATTTTATGATTTTTATTATATCAATCTTTGCATGATGATTTTAATCTATGTGAGAAACTAGTTTTGTTTTTATCTTCCATTACGTATGTGATGCTCCTACTTAAGTTTTTCAACATTCACTTGTTAGGAAACCTTATCAGAAGCATCACACGTGTAAAAAGAAAACAAACAAAAAAGTCTCTCATGTTGGTCAAATCATAGTGCGATGATTGGTGTGAAAAAAATATAAAATTATAAAACTATACGTTGTGTGTTATATGTTTTACCTGGGACATCGTATATTTCTTAAAACTCAAATCTAAAGGAGAGGATGAAGGAGGTCATATGTACTCCTCTTTAGCGGTATCAACACAAGGGATGTGATGATGATGCTCCTTAAATCATTACAGGATCTCCCTCTCCAAGAGGAGAAAGGAAGCTTAGGAGAATAGGTGGGGGTGACCAAAGGTGTAGCCTATCACCTTTCTTGGCTGCCCTTGCTTTTTATTTATAAAAAATCTCTTTAAACCTTAATGGATCTTGACTTTATGGGTATTTGATCTCTATCTAATTACCCTCACCACCTGGACTATTGGATCTCTATCCAATAATCTCAAATTGTCTTTAATTGAGTCTCATCCATACAATCCATTAACACTAAGTCTCATCTAGTAAAACATGGGTTTATTGGATAACTCATATCTAATCCTTTACTTATTGCAATGTCCATCATACGTGTGTGACCCTCTATGCCAATATCGAGATGACTGTGAGTTGCACTGTCAAATTTTTTTTCTGACTTAGTGAATTATTATCTCATAATAATTCACTCAACTCATCAACTATAGATGTACAAGGCCACTACGCCATAGTCCCAAGATAGTACATAGGATCTAATCAATTGAACATGTCTATCCATAGTTATTTTATAGTTTCTCATCTATCTAATATGTCAGAGATCGTATATTAAGCATGGTACTATAATGCCTCATATGAAATTCATTCGAGTCTCGCTCTAATTATATTCTCTAATAGAACTCCTCTATCAATGCAAATAATCCTGGCCAAGGATTTACATGAGCAAGAATGTACAAGATATTCCTCTCATGATACCAATAGTGAAAGATTCTATTTTGACACTCAATTACTTATGTAAGATTGGGTACCAATCTTGATAATCGATAGTGCCAAGTTTGAAGCTTCAAAACCTGCTAGTCTAGAGTTAAAGAAAGGAGTACTCAAACAAGACATCCTTAGTGTCTCAAGTTTAAGGACCAGACATATAATTGAGACTATATAATCGCTATCTAAAATTAGATATAATTAATTATCTAGCATTTTGTAAGTGGATCAATTAGTGAACTCATTCTTCAATGAGCACATGTACTATACCCTTAGTGTCCTCACATGAGTGGCTATGAGATCATTCTCCTCCATCATATGGACGGGTATACAAGACACCAGTTTGCCCAGTTATCTTGATGTCCCTTTCGAGTAACATATGATCATGATTATTTATGGTCTGTGTTTAAAAGTGAATCGATCTCATTATCGTAATCTCATCATGATCTGATTCTCATTCCACATATCCAACGACATCATTATATATATATATATATATATATATATATATATATATATATATATATATATTATTTAATAGATAATATAATATGAGAATATGCTAATAATAATAATACAAAAATAATGTGTAGTGTGTCATACGTGTCATCACTCACGTGATTGGCTTGTAGGACACCTGTAACCAGTACGTTGCATAATGGTATATTTGTGCTAGATATAGTTTCACAGATCATGAATGAAAGTGTATTCAAGAAGAAATGAGATGAGGTGAACAAGAAGAGTACTAGAGTACAAAGTTCACCTATTTCCTTAGAGACCATGAGATTATCTTAATGGACCCTCCTTATACACCTTAGCTCAATGGTGTATCAGAAATGATTCATCTCAATAGACACCTCATAATACACCTTAGCTCAATGGTCTATTCATACTCTCATGTTGCCTCTATAGCTCAAGAGTCACAAAAGCCAATATATAGCACTTAGCCAAAATGGAATCGTCTATATACTTTACGTAGCGAGTAATCTTATCTTCACTTGCCCCTTCCTTTAGTGTGGGCAATATTGTGTAAAGGACATAAGCAAATTCCTTCGCTATGAGAATAATTATGAAGTTGCGGAGCCAATCCATGTAGTTTGTGCTAGGATCAAGTTAGCACTAAAAGGGAGGGGGTGAATTAGTGCAAGTGCAAAAATGACTTGTTTAAAAAAATATACTTGAAGTAAAGAACAAATCGAAAGAGTTTCTTAGAATTCGTTGAAAGCAAGTGAGCGATTAAACTTCAGACCGGATGAAAAATCTTGATTTAGCTACGGAATACTAAAATAAAAAGCAAGTAAAAGAAGACTCGCAAATTTATAATAGTTCGACCAAAAGCTTGACCTACATCCACTTTTCGTGTCCTCCTTCATCGAGGTCTATCGGCGTCCACGAATGATCTTCTTCCATGAGTGAAGATCAAAACCCCTTACACTTTTCTTCTTTTCATAGGTTCAGAAGAGGAACATTTACAAATTTTATTTTCTCTTCTCTTAGACTCGCTTTACACTTTTAAGCACTCAAGGGAAGCTCTCAAATTTTACAGAATTTCAACCAAGATTATGACTATTTTTTTTGTACTTTCTTATCACCTTCTTTTTCTCCAATGCAAGAATACTTGTGATATTTATAGACCCAAATTGGTTTCAAAAAATAGAGCCAAAATTTAAGCTTTATTGGAAAACCTGGGTACCGGCGATAATATCACCGACATCGATGATACTGCCAGCAAAAGTGCCCCGAAAATAGAGACGATGGTGGTACTACTGTTGCTTGGGTGATACCATCGTCGCTTGGGTGGTATTACTATAGGGAATCCCAAAGATTGTACTTTTTGTACAATTTCATACCCAACTTGTACCTCATTGACTCATTTCTAAGTCAACGAAATGAGTTCAACCTGAGGTCAAATCCTAACCTAAAGTGGACCCGGTTGCTTCTCATTGAGTTGATTTGGATTTCTCCGAATCTAACTCAATTATGATTCAAAACACACAATGCTAACTATAACATACTAGGATACAATTATAATCAATTTTGTTTTGTCTAACATGTCAATCGATCTTCCGAACTCCTGGCGAACTCCTGATGAGTCTCTCGATCATCTTCTGACGAACTCCCGACGTGCTCCCAACGAGCTTCTGATCACTTTTAGTGAACTCCTGACGAGCTCCCACTGCATCGTTCGAACCCCCACCCGATGTCCGAACTTGACTTTGATCCAACATCAGATTGTATTACCTTTTCACTATCGTAGTTAATCCTACATCATAGCCTCAAGGAGATGCATAGAGCAGTAAGCCTTGTGGAGGAGAAACAGAACCATTCCGCCTGAGAGAGGCACAAACTACAGGGACAACAGTGCTTCGACCTTGTCGATCTGTTCTTCTTCATTCTTTGGAGCAGTAGGGCTTCTATTTGCTTCCATTTTTCTTCCTGGAAAGCACTCTGTCGGTACATATCTCTCTCACCGTATCTTCCTGTGAATCTTTCCCTACCCCTCAGGTCCCTGCCACCATGCATCTCCCTTGACTGATAGCCACATATATGTCTCCTCTCTTATCATATCTATCATCGGCTCGATTGAAAAATCTCTCAGCCTTATCACCGCGTGAAAAGTCGTTTCCCTTTTCTTCCCTTCTTGCAGCTCCAAGCCTTCGATGATCATGGTGGTTTCTTGGTTCTGGTCCGGTGGGAGGGAGGGGTGGTAGCTACAGAATCCTTTAATGGAGGCATTTTTCTTTCCTTTCAATGAGAGCAGGTCTTTTCCTAGGAGCTGCTGCCTCAACTTCCAACTCAACTCATTGTTGTCACCTACATGAGCTCTAGTCCTGCCGTCGTATTCTCTCCGGACGTCGGGATGCCTCGATCTTGTCCACCCTGTCACCAGTCTTCTCCTTTTGGATTACTCCTTCCTTCACCTCTAATGGCACAAAATATCAAAGAAATCAGAGAAATACTACATGAAAAATTAGAGGTAGCCTTAGATTGTTATATAAAATGAGATACTTGAATGCATGCATCCGAACGAGAACCCCGCTACACAGCGAGTCGCTCGGGCCGACCTTCTCGATCGTTGCTGGATGATAAGTCATCGAAGGTCGTACGAATCAATCGTTCAGAATAAGAAAAGAATCTCCTGATAATCATAGGTGGTCCCTCCAATTGCTTAGATATAAAAGTCAGTCCCCGATGTCTATTTAGGACGGGACCTCTCTCACTTTGAACCCTCTCATCCATATTACTTCATGAAGAGTTGACTTAACCGTCGGAGGGGTCAGATCATAAAATCTCCCCCCACATTAACATTTATACATGATCCTCGAGAAGACCAGGATTCACATCAGATGCACGAAGATCACCTCGGATCCACTTCGATTACTTGATTCCCCATAATAACCACCGTGAGTGGCACAGCTATACAACTTCGCGCCTTCAAGTCAGGATTAAATCGTACTGATTACCGATCGACGATATTGAGGCAACAACACATTGTGAAATAAAAATTTTATAAGTGTTAATATTATTTCTATTATAGTTATTTAATGATTATTTTATTTTTTTTATTAATATATAAAAATCATTATTATTATAGTAGTTGCATGATTATTTCATCATTTATTTAGTTGTAAAAATTAATAATTTGACCTATTCCTTCAGTTTATATTTTTTGGATTTATATTAAAGAGAAAATAACTTTAATAGTATTCCTTTATTCTCTCACATCAACAATTGAAAGACTTTTCTTTCAACTATCTTACTCTCCTCTCAAAAGCTTTTGTTAAAAAAAAAATATAACTAAAATTGGCCCAAGATACATGACAACTTACTTATTAACTATAAATAAATCACTTTTCAACTAAAATTGTGTGTCAAAAATATATTAAAATTTTATCTCAATGAAAACGCTTAGGACAGTGCTTACACGCCTTGGGGTTTTATTCTAAATATTTCATTTTAATTTTTACACATTTAACTTAGTTTAATTTAATCGGAAGTTATTTTAACATTTCTGTTCCAACAAATGGATGCAGGCATCTTTGGCCACATCTCTTAGCCAAAGTTGCCTTCAAGAATTACACTTGGTTTACATAATTCCTTCTTCAATCCACTATCGGTATATAGTTAATGAGATCGATAGTATATTTGGTTGTGAGTCTCTTCCCATTATTATCTCTATGAAGGGAGGATATAACTATATCTATGTTAAGAGAAGAAGAACGCATATGTAATGCCCTCATTTATAGGTTTCTAAGGACAATAAACACCTATTCTGAGACACATTTATTCTAGAAGATTACATACTATAAGATCACTTGTCCACAAAAAAATATCCCAAAGTCAAAGTCTGAATTCATTATACACCCTCTCAATTAAAATGAACTATTCTCTCAATTTCTTTAATAGAAAATATTTATAAGTACCTAAAGTATCTTCCTCTATGCATCTTCCTCTATCTAAAATATTCATAACTAAAATATTTATATTAAAATCTAACTTAGAAGTACAATGATAATCAAAACTACACATATGACATGCTACACGATATTTTTATATAATAATTATTATTAATATTATCTAATAATATATATATATATATTATTTATTATATATATATATTGTGATGTCTTTGGATCTGTGCAATGAGAATCAGATCGTGATGAGATCACGATAATGAAACCAATTAACTTTAAACAGATATCAAAGAATCTCAATTATAGGTTATTTGAGAAAGACATCGAGATAATTGGACAGACTGTGTACTAGATACTCGTTTGTATGATGAAGGCGACTACTCTCACAACCACTTATGTGAGGATACTAATGATACAGAGCATGTGCTCATTAGAGAATAAGTTCATTGATTGATCAGCTTACATAATGTTATATAGTTAATGATACTTAACGTCATACAACGATTCCGTAGTCTCATTTGTGTGTTTGGTCCTTAGACTTGAGACACCAAGGATGTCTTGTTTGAATACGTTTTTTTTTTACGTCGGACTTACATGTTTAGAAAGTTCTAGATCTGGTACAACCAGTTATCATGATTGGTAGCTAACCCTACAAAGGCAATTAAGTATCAATAGATGATCATCCACTCTCGATATCACGAGAGGAATATCTCGTGTGGTCTTATTCGAACAAATCTCTAGCTATGGTCGTTCGGATTGAGAAAAAATGAGTTATTCGGAAGAACCTAATTAGAGCGAGAGTCATATGAATTCTGTATATGCCCTGATAGTACTATACCCGATATACAGTATTTGAGATATTATATGGATGAGGAACTATAGATACACAGTAATTTAGGACAGACAGGTTTAATGGATAAAATCTCCTATATCGTTTGGGGATTATAGCGCAGTGGCCTAGTACTTCCATAGTCAATGAGTCAAGTGAATTGTTATAGGATAACAATTCACTAAGTCGGAAAGAGTTTTGACAATGAGGACTCACGACTGGTGGGTGTTTCAACGAGTAGAGGATTGTATATGAGTTATCCAATTAGTCATTGTTCTCATTGGATGAGACCCAACATTAATGGACCACTGCACGAAGCCCAGAGGCTAATTGAGATTATTGGATCATAGATAATTTGATGGAGATCCAATACCCACTAAGGCATGATCCACTAGGGTTTCTTGGTGGCTCTCTATAAATAGGAGGCAGGGGGCGACACATTAGTGATAGGCTGTACCTTTGGTCGCCCCCTCTTATTCTACTCCCTCCCTCATCTTATGCGCGAGAGTTACAAGATTTTGGCTGTGATTGAAGGAGTATCGCTGTAACGATTTATCGCGTGGATACCCATAGAGAGGAGGACATTTTACCTTCTTCACCATCTCCATTCGGATATGGATTTTTAGGGATATACAATCTCCCTAGGTAATCAATCTCTCACGTATCGTGATTTTCATTTTTGTGAGTTTTTCGTGTACTAATCTTTGCACAGCGACTTGATACACGTGGGAAACATATTTTGTTTTGATTTCTTTCATTGCGCATGTGATGCTCTAATGGTTTCCTAACAGACATACACTCCCTCATCACTCTAGTTCAGCAGCATCTCATCCTCTCTATAACTTTACCTACTTCACAAATTCACCATGTAATGCTCGATGAAGCAAGACCCTCGACCCCATAATTGATGTCTTTATCCTCTCGTCGACCACCAAGTGATACTGAAATGCATCACCCTGATCAAGTATGTGTAAATGACTCTAAAAATTCCTATACCGCCAACATAACCCAATAATACCATCATGTATGAACATCACATAACAACATGCTCCAAAAGTGATTTTAAAATCATGTCAAATCATTGACCTCCATGCTATCACAAACTCCCACATGAAACTATTGAACTTACAACCATCATCCAAGCCTAAAAATTTTCACATTGGTACAAAGTCGTATGTGAAGAATACAATACCCTAATTCATAATACCACATGGATCTTTGTACCATTTCATCACACACAAAATATCATCGGGTGTAAGTGGATCTTTCGAATCAAGCAAAACCCAGATGGATCCATTGCTAGATACAATGCAGTCTAGTGGCCAAATGATTTCACCAATGACGAGGTGTTTACTTCACAAAGACATTCAGTCCAGTGATTAAACTAATAACAATCTGACTTATCTTAAGTTTAGCTATAACTCAAAGCTAGCACATACAACAATTGGATGTTAGCAATATTTTTTTTACAAGGAACTCTAAATAAAGATGTCTGTATATAGTAACCTCCTAGCTTCATTCATCCTTAATATCTAAGCTATGTTTGTAAACTATAAAAAACTATTTATGAACTTCATCAAACTCAAAGAGCCTAGTATATTAAACTTGGCTCGTTTTTGGCATCAATTAGCTTCATCAAGTTCAAGTTTGACACCTCGTTATTTCTATGATAACAAAAAGGAAGTGTTATATATCAACCAGTATATATGAATGATATTATTGTTATATGCAATAATCTTATGGAGATTAAGAAATTCCTCAAGTAATTGACAGATCGATTCATCATTAAGAATGCAGGAACTTTAAGCTACTTTTTAGGAGTGAAAGTAATATATACATCTTTTGGATTTCTCCTATCTCAAAAGAAGTATATTAAGATCTACTATCAAAGATGAATATACAAAATACAAAAGAAATTATCACCCCACTATTGGTTACAAGTGCCCTGCAAGCCAATCACGTGAGTGATGGTACGTGTGATACGATGTGCGATCTTTTTAATTATGAATAATATTGGCATATTATCACATTATATTATCTATAGCATATATATTGTGATGTCCTTAGTTTTTTGCAATGAGAATCAGATCGTAATGAGATCACGATAATGTGATCGATTCACCTTTAAACACAGATCCTAAATAATCTCGATCATAGGTTACTCGAGAGAGACATCGAGATAACTGGACAGACTAGTGTACTTACTATATACCCGTCCATATGATGGAGACGATTGGTCTCATAACCACTTGTGTGGAGACACTAAGGATACAGTACAGGTGCTCATTAGAGAATGAGTTCATTGATTGATCCGCTTATGGAATGTTGTATGGTTGATGATACCTAATGTCAGACAACGATTCCAGAGTCTCAGTTGTGTATCTAGTACTTTGACTTGAGACACCAAGGATGTCTTATATGAGTAATTCTTTCTTTAACGACAGACTTACAAGTTTGAAAAGTTTCAGATCTGGTACAATTGGTTATCGGGATTGGTAGCCAACCTTACGAAGGTAATTGAGTGTCAATAGAGGATCATCCACTCTCGGTATCACGAGAGGAATATCTCATATGTGCTTACTCAGACAAATCCTTGGCCAGGGTCATTCGAATTGAGAGAGAAAAAATTCTCCGGTAGAATTCGATTAGAGCAAGACAAACTGATTTCGTATGTGACCTGACAGTACCATATCTAATATACGATCTCTGGGATATTAGTTAGATGAGGGATTATAGATACATGATAACTATGGACAGACAGGTCCGGTGGATTTGATCCTCCTGTACCGTCTGGGGACTATGGCGTAGTGGTCTGATACGTCCATAGTCGATAAGTTGAGTAAATTATTATGGAGATAATAATTCACTATATCAAAAGGAGTTTTGAGGAGCGACTCACGGTCAGCTCAGTATCGGGCCTAGAGAGTCACACACATATGGTGAATGCTTTAGCGAATAGAGGATTAGATGGAGATCCAATTAGCCCATATTCTCATTAAATGAGACCCTATGCTGATGGGCTCTTTGCTTAAGACTCAATTAGAGACCTAAAGAGATTATTGGATAGAGATCTAATAATGTAAGATTAGTGGATAATTGGATGAAGATCTAATACCCACTAAGGTAGGAGCCTTAGGGTTTTTGGTGGCTCTCTATAAATAGGAGGGGAGACTCATGATAGGCTACAGCTTTGGCCTCCCTCTCCTATTATACTCCCTCCCTCTATGTAAGAGTTGCTAGATCCGATTGGAGGAGTTTCGCTGCATAGATCCATCGAGTGGATACCGCTAGAGAGGAGGACGCTTGACCTCCTTCATCCTCTCCATCTGAATCTGGAAATACAGGGATATGCGATCTCCCTAGGTAAAACAATCACTCACATGATGTGGTTTTTTTTTATTTTTGTGGCTTTCTTGTGACCCCAATCTTTTGCACGAGGATTTAATCTGCGTGAAAAATCAGTTTTTTGTTTTGATCTTCGCTACGCATGTGATGATTCCGCTAAGGTTTCCCAACATCCACTCTCTACTACTAAATCACTTTAATTATATGATGATAGCGCTACTACATATCCCACATAATATAAATAAATAATTGGCTCCTTACAATACTTATCTCTCATATGTCCAAACATTTTATTTGTAGTCAATAAACTATCATAATTCATGTATTGGCCCTCCACTATACGTTAGTCTATAATAAAGCAGATCCTGCAGTGTCTAAACGGGACTCTCAATCATGGATTTTATTTTTTTATAAATACTCATCACTTCATCTTCATGCCTTCATTGATGCTGATTGGACAAGAAACAATGATGATAGAATATTTACGTCAGCCTATATTGTCTTCTTTAGAGTAAATCTAATCAGTTGGAGTTTCAAGAAATAGAATTCAATCGCAAGGTCTACTAATAAAGCTGAATATCGAGTCATCACTATCAACACTACAAAACTCAACTAGGGCACTAATATATACTATGATACTATTGGTGCTATATATCTATGCACTACTTCAATGTTTCACTCACGTATAAAACATATCAAGTTGTCAAACATTAACTATGTGTTTCTCATTTACATACTACTGATAATAAGCAAACTCCTCACAATACCTCTTGCTCATAAAATATTTTAATTACATTGTTTCAAGATTGAAATCTTTGCTAGAGGCCCACATGAAATAACATTCATGTTTTCTTATATCCTCAATCAATCTACGATATAATGATCAATCACATATTTAAATAACTAATTTGATTTAAGTTATTTAAGTGATTGTTGAGAAATCTCTCTCTCTCTCTCTCTCTCTCTCTCTCTCTCTCAAAACCTTATAAATATTTTTCACCTATTTTAATAAAATTATCCCTTCTGTAACATATCTCAATTCTTCACCCAAACCCACCATGCTGTATGTTTATGCAAATCCGGCTTTATCTTCTTGCTTGCATCCCTGTCCAAGTTCGAACTTGAATATATTAAAATCTGAAGAACGATAAACTGTTCCTAGGTTGACGTATATAAATTATTGCTATTTTTAATTAAATAATTTATATAAAATTGCATTGCGGTATTAATGGAAAGTATTATGTATTCTTTCTAAAGGATGAACTTTATCTTCCTGTCAAATGCAACAGAATCAAAGTAGAACCACAAGATACGTCTTGTTTATTCTTGGAAGTAATCCTTACAAGCAACAATGTCAGCCAAGCTCAGTTTGCAACAATTTTAATCTTCATGCCGGCATCACAGTGACCAGGAAAGGAGCAGATGAAATAACTGGTTCCTTTAGCCAGAGTGATCTTATCGTTCCCAGATGTGTAGGTCTTGGAGCCAGACTTGGCTTTGCAGCTATTATAGCCGTCGGCATCGACCACCACCACGTTATGTGCTCCCTGGCCATATTTGAACACTGCATGCACCACCATGTTTCCACATAAGAAGATAAAATAAAAAAAAAAACACGCAATGCAAATGCTCCCATGGAATCAAGACGATCAAAGATGATACCGAGGACGTCGCCTGCTTTGAAGCTTTTGCCGTTGGGCCAGTTCTGGACGTTGAAGCTCCAACCAGCAGAGTCTCCTACGGTGAAGTCGGTGGCCGCAGTGATCTCCAGGTGGTAGAAGAGGCATAGGCAGATGAGCGCCAAGGCAACGATGTAGCTTCGACCAACCATGGTCTCAGGATTTCCTTGATGAGGGACGCAGAGCCTTTGGGTCTCGATGGTGATTTATAGGGTTTTGGATTGCAGAATAAGGCCAGCGTATCCATTCGTGAATGGAAGAAAATGAATAAACATAGATTCAGTGCATTTTAACTTTGTAACTACGGATCCCACATATCCAAGTTGAACAATAAATTATTTGTAAAGTGATGTGTTTTGGAGTCGATATGTAACCTTCATGAACGTTATTTGATATAATAATTTTTTTTTTAATGAAAAAAATTAACTCAAGCACTACTAGAGCAACAATCCATAACACATGGCCTTCTTTTAGTCCACAATATGACCAAATATAAGATCACCAGATAGTCCAAAAGTAGAAAAAACAAATCACAGTCTTCTTTTACCCGGAGAATAATTTGTATGGAGTTGACATAAAATTCATAAAAAGACACTTCCAACTAAATTTCCGACAGCCTTAGAGATGCAGAGTTCAATGAACAGCAAGCCTCATGGAGGAACAGAACCATGCCGCTTGTGCTACCGAGACAACAGTGCTTCAACCTTCGCAATCTGTTCTTCTTCGTTCTTTGGAGTAGGGCTTCTATTTGCTTCGTCGAAAAGATCATGCTTCCATTTTTCTGCCTGGAAACCACTCTGTCGGTACATATCTCTCTCACCAAATCTTCCTGTGAATCTTTCCCTACCCCTCAGGTCCCTACCACCATGCATCTCCCTTGACTGATAGCCATCTCTGTGCATTTCATTTCTTTGCACATATCTGTCTCCTCTCCTATCATATCTATCATCGGCTCGATTGAAAAATCTCTCTGGCTTATCACCACGTGAAAAGTTGTTTCCCTTTTCTTCCCTTCTTGCTGCTCCAAGCATTTGATGATCCAGGTGGTTTCTTGATTCTGATCCAGTGGGAGGGGTAGCCACAGAATCTTTTTCTGTAGGCATTTTTCTTTCACTGAAAGCTGGTCTTTTCCTAGGAGCTGCTGCCTCGACTTCCAACTCATAAAATCCATCATGTCTCCATTCATTGTTGTCACCTGCATGAGCTCTAGTCCTGCTGTCGTATTTTCTCTGGATGTCAGATGCCTCGATCTTGTCCACCTTGTCACCAGTAGGCTCCTTTGGATTACTCCTTCCTTCATCTTTATAAGGACACAAAATATCAAAGAAGTCAAAGAAACAAGACATGAAAATTAGAGTATACAGCTGATTGACACACATTAGATGATAATTACCAGCATCTCTGCGAACATAGCTTCGACCACCATGCCCAGCACCGCCACGTTCGTCGTGCTGCATACGTAGCCTTAGATTGTTATATAAAATGAGGTACTTGAAGGCATGGATCCGAACAAGAACCCCGCTACATCAGGAGGAAAATAGGTTTTGTATGCAATGAATAACATAATTAAATTAATAAAACTGAGTTACAAGGCAAAATTGCTTCCACAGATATAATGAAATGAACTTCAACAGCATAAAGGCAAAATTACTTACCTAATTGGGAAAAGAACACCAACACCCCCCCCCCCCCACCCCAAATGAAAAAACAAGGCAAAATTACTATTTAATTGGGAAATGAACACCAACACTACACCCCCACTCCCCACCCAAAATAAAAAAAACAAAAAACAAAACAAAAGTAACACCACCACCCCCCACCCCCCCCACCCTTCTTCCTCTCTTGTTCTTTTTCCTTCTTCACCTTCCTTTTTTCCAACCAAAAGAACAGTTTTTTCCTTTTTTTGCAATCTATGATGACAAAATTGAGACAATGCTAAATGGAACACAAAGAATATAGTTTGTATGCCCATAATGACATAGTTGTTGAATGCATTTCGCAGGTAGGAACAAGCTAAAGTTAGCCCGACAAGAACAATATAACAACATGATCATATTATTGGGCACCATTGCTTCAGTTATGTCTCTCAAATTGTATCCTAATGAAGACATGCATATGCTAAAAGTAAAAAAGAGGAACCCGAAAGTCATGGGAGAAGCCACCGCAGAGAAACCATCACCCGTGAATATTTTACCTGGAGATGTAGGACCAGCTCGTTACAACCTTACCATAATAAACATGCACTTCACTACAAACAAATGCTAAAAGTTCAAAATTAAGTTACACTAGCATAAAGACTAAGCCTGCAACACTTATATCAATACAACATGAATGCCCTTGGCATAATGATAACACAGTTGCCCTCTTGTTAGAAAATGGTGTGCATAATTCAATACCAGTTAACCTCTCCTAAAGCAAAGTTTTGGTTAATGACTCGGAAAGGAAACAGTGTGGGTGTTTTTAAAACATTAACATAAACAGTACCATTACGAACACAATACAATTAACATATACTAATAATATCTATTGCACATTGATCCCGGATGCTACAGCAAATCATAATGTCAGGACTATTTGGAACCGGCTTCATACTTGTTTTCTCAAAAGCAAGCCTTTGTTGAGGACAATATCTGGTTAGACAAAAAGCAGCCGTGTCTTCTTTTATTGTTGCGAACAGAATTTTCTTGTTTTCTTCTCACTTCTCACACCACCAATTCTAAGTGAGTCCTAATTGATTCACCTCATCCCTTTAGATGTATCCATATCATCACAAAAGGTTCCCCCTTATATTGTCCTGGATCAGAACTACACTTAATTATTCATGAATGTAAACCTTAATTATTCTGTCTATGATAAGAACCATCAATATCCACTTAAATATATTATTTGAGACACCAGATTAGGGTTAACCATGTGAGCCATAGCAGCATCACATTCCATGTATACGATTACATGCTTTATTATATAGGAACTATTACAACAAATCTTTAAAAATAAACAATCATCTTCAATCCTACAGTACAAATTTGCACCATATTAGTTGGCAGTCTGGACCTGTTTGATATGCATAAAAAGAGTCCTATGCTACAAAACCACCACGTCAGCCATTTAATTGTTTTTTCTCTATTGGTACAAAATAAATACCTCTAAGCCATCCCATTACCTTCAAGTGGTGAAATTAGTATAAATTTTCTTTTTAATCCTTTCATCATCCACAAAGCTACACCTAGAGCCATTTTACTGGTAATAAGTTTCAAAATACAAGTCCAAACATAAAAGTAAGCTCAACATCAGTAATCATTCTTTACTTGGGATAAGACATTAATTGTACAAGACAGGATACTGACACCAAGATCCTTGTATGATCAAAGTACATTCAATTGTTCTTCAACTCTATGGTTTCTTAAGGAAGCAGATAGAATATGCTGATTTAGGATCTAGCCTGCGCAACCAACCAATTTAACTGAACCAAAACTGCTGCATTCTTAATTATTCCTTCTTATATCAAATTTTTTTTATTTTGTTTCAAAACTGATATCAGTCAACAGTAACATTCAGTAAAGCTACAAATGGAAAGTGTCCTAAAAACCCTCAAGTTCAAAGTGGTACAGAGGATTCTATTAGGAACATGTTAGACTGTAGATACAGAAAAAAAAAAGGTGAAAAAAATAAGATTCAAGAAGAAGCTATGCTTGAAGATACATCCCCCTCCAAAAAATAAAGACTGACCACACCATATGCAGAAAAAGAGTTGCCCAGACATAATAATTTCCACATGAAGAGACTTCTAAATCACAATATCACATCGAAGGGGCTGCAATGACAAGGGGCAGAACATATACAAAATAAAACAAAGATATGACTGAAATCAAATAACTGCAAACAATTATCTCAGATACAGATGCCAAAAACATGCACAGGCAATCTGATTAACTAAAAAACAAAGATTAACTTCTTGGAAAACAAATTTCACGTGTCGACCAATTTTCAGACCTGAAAGTGGGATCGAGCCCATGGTGCATCCATTTGGTCAGATTGTTTGGTAATATCAGGATCAACCTTCCTGTGAGAACCATCTTTAAGATTTGCAGACTTCATCTTCGTATCAGTTGCTGAAGAATTCTCAACAGGCAAAGCATCTTGAAACCGCCTACGAGTTTTCCGCTCCTTATTATCATCGATATTCAAATCATGATTACCAGAGATTTTTCTCTCAGATGCTGATTTTCCATCTCTTTTTGGTCTTTTTGGACTTTAAAAAAAGAAAGAAAAGGTAGTTAGCTAAATAAACCACCTAATAAGCAGCTACACTATCTTCTAATGATGAATGCAGAAAGAAATGCCCAAAGCAAGCAAAGGAAAAAAATCTTAGTTTACTTTGGCTAAAGTAATACATTTATAGTATGAACTTTTTAAAATATATATTGTTGTTGTTAAAGGTTTTCATTCAAATATTTATCAAAAACGTCATAGCTGAGAAAATTATATTCACATGTAACTAAAACTGAAGTAAACAACACTACAGAAAAGACAAACATAAGATTTTTCACAGCAATTTAATTGTAACGTGCTAAGGGAAATTAAAGATTCTTAGAAGTCACTAATGACTAACCTAAGGTAAAATTTATTATATTACCTAAGGTAAAACTTTATACATATAAAATGGTGAGCTACAAATAAAAAGAAGGCTCAACGACCTGAATAAATCTTACCATTAAAAGGTCGATCACTACTCTACTAATCATAAACTGGACAGATCCATTCATAAGCAGACATGGATGTAGTAGAGGGAATCATGATAAATGAAAAACCGATTCTTTTCTTACAAGATGAAAAACACTTAGGATGACAAATATAGCGACATACTATGTAATACAGACCAAGGTGTGCCAAACCGTACCCTACCAACGTACTGAGCTCAGCTTGGTACGGTATGTTACGTTGGTACCGAGCGATATGCCTAGGCATACATGCTTGGCATGAGTATATATATATATATATATAATAAAGTTAAAAAAATAAAAAAATACATCACCTCGTTTCTTCTCCCCACGCGGGGAGACGCTTCTTCTCACCGCGCGGAGAAGAAATCACCCACGAGCGACGGATCGCACAGGCAAAGAAATCACCCGCGGGCAACGGATTGCGTGGGCGAATGGATCAGGAGAGCAATGTCAACTCCAGGTTCTCCCTTTTCTTCTCCCTCTTCTTCTTTCTCCCTCCGCTTATACCGCCCGAAATCGATCATCGATGATCGAAATCGACCGTCACCACCCAACAGTGGCCAGCAACGGTCGAATTTGACTGTTACCGACCGATTTCAGGTGGTAACGGGGTGGAAACAGACCCAATCAATGGTAACGCCCGATAGTGGCCGGTCCAATTCGGTCAACGGGTGGACCGTTACGTACCACCCGATACAGGCAGTATCCATCAGTATTGTAGTCCTTGATATAGACAATGGTCTCACCAACATAATTTCTTCTAACAAATACACATCACGACAAGGAGTCAAATTCATTGTGGTTATATGGCACCATACAAGTGGCTCATCTAGTCAACCATTTCAAATTTGCTTATGCAGAAATCTACTTGGTATGTATGAACAATTTTTCTGTCTAGTAGCATTGATAATGTTGGCACTCAGAAAGCAATGGTTATCTGTAAATGTTATCCAACAGAACAAAAAATATAGTAAATAAATACATGTTAAATAATATCCACATTATCTGTTGGTTTGGTTGTCTTGGACAAGTATACAAGCATCGCTCAATTACTGTAAAAAGTACCTGGTAAGCTGACTGTATGCTAACTTTTTTGGTGCTAAACTGCCTTTACAGTTTAATTAGACAAATGAAAATTTATCAAACATATTACAATATTAGACAAGAAGAAGTTTAGAGAGTTATTTCTAAGACTGCAATTTGAGGCTCGATGGACAAAGATGCCAAAGATTTTATCCTGCAGTTGCAATTCTAGCATGCTTTGGTTGCAAAGAAATTACTGGTAAACAAAAAAAAAAGGAGCTTTCCCAAGGAAACGAAAAGTTAAAATTTTCATATGTTTGTCTTCTTTTGGAGAACTGAATAGAAAATTAAACATCCATACATTCCTAGAGTTCTCAGTCAACAGATCAAGATTCCCAAAGACATGTACAGTGTTCCATTTCTTATGCTCCCTGCAAAATATCAAAAGAAGGGTCATTCTCTTCGTACAATGTTTGTGCCTCTTTTTCTAGGCTTGTCTCCTAAAAAAAAAAAAAAAATCCTAAGAGCTCACTTTCGAAAACCGTAGCGATTCTAACTCAAACCACCTTTCTTACCACTAAACGCAGATTTCTAGATAGCTATCACCAACCTAACCCTAATATCGTAACAAAAACGCGGAAGAAAAAGTCCAAGAACTCAAATTTCAGTGTCAAGATTTCATTTGAGAGGGAGGTGAGGAGGGGACACCACCTGGGTTCCCTTTCCCTTTCTCTTTCCCTCTCCCGTTCCGATCGTGAGTGGTGGCTTCTGCCACCGTGATCGCGGCCCTCGCGTCGGGGCATCAAGTCGCCTCCGGTGCCGCCTTCCCTTCGCCTCCGCTCCTCCGGCATCTTGGTCGCAAGAAAGATGGCATCCGAGAGCACCCGTCTTCTAGTTAGGGCTTCGGCGAATCGTTTATAGTGCTGGCCCGACCCGCTCCCGTGGGACCGTCACTTGGACCCAAACCGGATCGTATCGGACCGGTTCGATTTTTGTGGATGAGGAGCTAAATTTTCAGTTTAATAGATCATTAGCACCTGTCACGCACGTGATATCTTTTATAATTTTATCCATATAAATTATCAACACATAATAAGATAATGATGTATATATTGTATATGTAACGATAACCTTGATGGTTGGTAAGTCAACATTTGATCGTCCTCTTAGAACATAATTTTATCATTTCAATGCTTATTATTTCAATGCTTATAAGCCTCAAAATGACTTAAATGATAATTTGACAGGCTTATAAGTCCTTGCTTGTATTACTCCTCAACTGTAAAACTAAATATTATTATTAGTGTTCTTAACAGACTTATAAGTCTTTATTTTAAAATCATTTTGATAAGTTAATATTTGAACATTATTAGTGTGACAAATGTATCTATATCATTTTGTTCTTTCGAGGCTCATGAACCCTAAAAAGTACCTCCAAAGATAAGGGTTCATGAGCCTGATTTAGATTTAGATTTAGATTTATCCTAATCTAAAAATTACCTCCATAGAAAATCTAAAAATTACTTTTTATTCTTTGGAGGCTGATTTATCCAAAAAAAAATCTAAATCAATTATCGAAAAGAAGTTAAGAAACTCATACTTTCATCAACTCAATTTGCATATAATTCAAATATATTCAAACTATGATTCAATAATCCACTTTTTTATAAAAATTATTAGTGAAAATAGATAGTCCATACATGAAATAAAAGAAGATAATTTACTCAAAATAAATAGTATTATTATCTTTGGATATATAACTCTAAACTATAATGATATCTAAAATAATATCACCCTATTTCATCACATAATTATTTAAATTAGATTCTCCTTTAGAATTATATAAATCTTATAATTATATACCCCATTATAATTTTATAATATTATTTTATAAATTATTGGTCTAAGCCACTTTGGTAATTACTAGTCAGATAAAACTTAGAGATATAAGTTACAAATAATATTAACTAAATATCCTTTAGTCTAAATTATGTAAATTTAATTTAATAATAATAATCATAATAAATATTGAATATTAATTAGTTAAAAATCATATGATGAATAAAATTATGATAAAACATAAACAATACCTTTATATGAAAATTAAATATTATTTCATAATTTTAAACATATACATATGAATAAGTTAATAAATATCCAAAACATTAATTAAATTTTAATATCGTAAATAAATATTTATTAATATTTCATATAGAAAAACTATTAAAAATCATAATTTATATTTTTTAATTCCGTATTAAATTCTAAGTTAAACTAGTCAATCATATTTAATTAGTTAAGCATAAAATTGGGCTAAGCATCAACCCAATTAGATCAATTAAAATTAAAGTTGATCCAATCAAAATTTTATTTTTTTGAAATTTGATTAAAATAAAATTAATCGAGTCTAAATCTAATAAGTAGTGAAAATATAACCAGAACAAGGTCCGGTCAAAATAGCAAGTCAAATTAGTCAATTTTATAATTGAGAATACAAGTCAAAAATATTTAATTTTTGAAGGATAAAACTATAATTTTTTAGGATACATATCAAAAATATCTAATTTTTGAAAGGTGGAATTATCAAAATGACATCGATTTTAATTTTAAAAAAATTATAAGAGTTTTGCCCCATCCATTAGTGCGACGCGAGAGAAATATATAAAAATGTAATTAAGTAGTCCCCGTTCGGATACCCCTCTCTCTCTTCTTTCTATCTTCCTTTTATTTATTAAAACATCAATCTTGGGAGATATGAAAAGATTTCTGGCATCGTCTATTGGAACCAACCTACGACTATGTAGACCCCACTCAAGATGAGGCAGCCTCCCACTCTCTAGGAAACCACCCTCCACAACCAAACAAAGTACCTCCTCGGGATCATCCCTCCAATGCATGTGAGTCAATCATGCTCACCCATATAAGAAGAAATCCACCACGATGGAAAAACAAACCAAGAAGGTGCCCAAGGCATGTGAGTCGAGCACTCCCAACCTGCGTAATAAGTCAGGAAGCTGCCTAAAGTACGTGAATCAGACATGTCTAACTCGCGTAAGAAGAAATTCACCATGATGAAAAAAAAAAGACTAGGAAGGTGCCCAAGGCATGTGAGTCAAGCACGCTCGACCCGTAATCTACCAATTATAAAAAATAAAAAATCATCATCATGCAAAGTATGAAAAGTGCTCCAAAACCAAAAGAAGATATACTCTAAACACTAGAAACTTCAAACTATTGCTTTAAGGGAGGACACATGATAGGGAATATAATACCAACTAGCCACTATTCACCATGCTCGTATCATATCAGGACCGATATTCTCTTATCTATAAGGGTCGAGGTCCAAAAGATGACTTGGGTAAATCCTTGAGCCATTAAACTAAGCGGCTAGGATCAATTTTCGAGCTATTGAACTATTGAGCTACCAACTTGTCGAGATACCTCCCAAGAAGATCAAAAGGTAGTTTAAATCAATTAATAATATGCTCTTCTATAAAATATCTACATGAATATTTTAAGAAGATTAAATATTTGTTCAGATCAGTTATGGATTAACCTCTCCTACAGAATATCTACAAGAATATTCTAAGAATATCAAGGGATAGTTCAGATCAGCTACCATTGATTACCAACATATTCTAAGAAGATCAAGAGGTAGTTCGGTTCAATTACAAATTGCCCCCTCCATGAGATTCTATACAAGATACTCTTATTTGTCTGAAGGCTAATATAAATACATATTCAAAGTTTACAAAAAAAGGAGAAAAAACATAAGACCACTAATTTAACGTTGGAGAGATCACTCAGGGGGACCCTCCGACCTCAATCTTTGTGCATGAACAAGGAGGGAAAGACACTACATCATCCCGAATAACTTCTTACACTTGGAGCAGGGTCACGTCGTACTGATACAAATATCAAAGATAAAATTTTCTTGTACTTTAATAATAGAATCGAAATCAAATAATAATAGAACAAAATTAGGATTGCATACCTTTCGATGTTATTTAATTTTTTTTTATATGATCTATAAATATGTCACCATCGAATCAAAAAGCTATAGCAATATAGATCTACAAAAAAAAATTATATTAAAGGATCACTATATGTATTGAAACCAGCATTAAGAGAATTTGATAATAGAATTGTAATATATGATGTTGGATGGTTAGAAGTTTATATCATTTTATAAATGAGAACAAATCATCTAAGGTAATAATTAGGAGAGTCATTTTTTTTTAAGTTATTTTCTTAAAAAAATCCTATTATAATTTATTGACTCATGATCATAATTAAAATTTTAATTAAATTTATAATATATTTTATCTAATTAAATAGAATTTATATAATATCCGATGTTTCAATCATCCATGGCCATACAAACGATATTTTGGAGTATTATTATGGTTCAAATCAATGGTTGCTTCTAGAAACGAAAAAGAAAAAGGAGAGAATTTAGTTGTAAAAGCGTGGCGTAGCGCCATTGGTCGCTTAAGCTTGCCGAGATCACGTCTGCTGCCGCTGGGGACGCTCCCATGATTGACCAACACCGGATTGATATTTGTAGCCCTGAATCTTGAAGGAGAAACTTGGTCCAGAGCCATCAACAGCCAACGGATGTCATCTTCTATCCAGAACTTGGATTGATGTTGAATCTTTAAGGAGAAACTTGGTCTAGACCCATCAAAATCCCACGGATCTCATCATCTATCCAGAACGCAGTCCGCAGCACCCTTTTCCTCTGGATTCACTGAACCCAAAGTTTCGTCTGATCCAGCTGAGATGGAACGATATCTAAGCGGCCAAAGAAAAAATCAGTGAAGCTGGAGATGATGCGACCGTGGAACGAGGCTGCGAGATCCGCTTCCGTTCACTGGTTCATCAGTTGAGCCTGTTCTTCGACTCCTCTCGCTTGCTTTGCTTCGTCTCTTATCCCCCCACAGTTCTCCATCGATTAAAGAAAGACAAAGCCAGCGATGCTTGTCTCCGCCGCCACCGGCGTCAGTAGTTCTCCACTGCCGCTGGTCCTGTCGTCCCCCGCATCTCGCTTCTCCGCCGGCGGCCTCTGCTTGAGCCGGAGGAGGCGTACACTGTCACGTCCCTTCTGCTGCAGGAGGAAGGAGAGGAAGCAGGTAAAAGCTGGGCTTCTCATCCTCGAAGATTTTTGCAAGCTGCGCGCCGTGTCGAAGGGCGAAGCTTACTTGACCTCCCAACCAAACCGAACGGAACCGACCCATGCGGTCCGTTCGGTTCGGTTTAAGTTCAAAGTTGTAGGTCAACGTCGACTCTGCACTTCCGTGACTATGTCGTGAGTCGCGATTTATTTCGGACTCCGTAGTATTCTCCCTGTCAGAGTTCTTCTCCTCCTGCGCTGTGAGACCTTCCCACCGCCTCCTCCTCCTCCTCCTCCTTTAGGAAGTGTCGTCCCATTAGCTCGTGCAGAAGCCCCCGCGAGAGAGAAGCGTCCATTCCTGAGCCTGAGGCCTTTAAAGGCAGCTTTTTTACGTAGACATACAGAAAAGTTCGAACTTTGGGAGGGGTGCGGGGGAGGGGGGAAGGTATGGAGAGCTGCATGAACCAGAACTTTGGTGGTGTGAAGCCCAAACACTCGTCGGAAGAGGCCCTCCGGCGATGGCGGCAGCTGTGCGGCGTCGTGAAGAACCCCAAGCGCCGATTCCGGTTCACGGCCAACCTATCGACGCGGTCCGAGGCCGCCGCCATGAAGAAGTCCAACCAGGTCTGTTCGTGTACATCGCTGTTTATGATCGGTTGATTCTCTTAGTTTCCAGTTGATGCCATCTTTGTGTTGTTTGATGGGGTTGCTGGAAATTGGACGTTGGGTTCGGAACCTACTGCGCTACTGCAGTAGACATTCGATTGGACTGTGTATCTGCAGAGGGATTTCATAGTTTCGCATCTAGAGACTTGAGAGCCCCATTGTTGTCGATTTTTTTAGCTCAGGCATTGAGCAAAAGCTGGCTGATGTGTACTAATGGCTAGAACGAATTGTTGTGAAGAAACGATGGTGACTGGTGGAAGCTAACTGGCCAGCAGATGAAACGAGTGAAGTGAGCTTGTCAAGATCGTGACTTCACATTAGCATATCAATAGAGGAAAAGACCATGTAATCTGGCAATAAATGTAAAAGAAGTCGTAATACGATCTTAACTAAGCTTAATCTAGTTGCATGCTCTGGTCGATTTGATAGTTTAATAGTATAAGAGCGACTAAATGATTGGGGATCAGAGGATGCCAATCAGCATTTTAGATACAAAAACCTGATCCTGCATCATTATGTGACACAACTCATAATTGATTTGCTGCATCTACTATTGTTTGTATTTGAGCTGTAGTCAAGAGTATGAAGTGAAGGCCTTTCTTATGGTAGACACTAATATACTAATGTTAATGCTTTTCAGGATAAATTGAGGGTTGCTGTTTTGGTTTCAAAAGCCGCGATACAATTTATTCATGGTAATTTCCCGTATCACCATAAAGTCATAGTTTTAGATTTAGGAATACACGAAAATTTTACTTCCTTGCACATAGGTTCTCTGAAAGCCTGAGTTGGACAAACATGCTTTAGGTGTGACCTTACCAAGTGAATATTGTGTACCAGAGGAAGTAAAGGCAGCAGGCTTTCAAATTTGTCCCGATGAACTGGGTTCAATTGTTGAGGGCCATGACGTGAAAAAGTTGAAAATTCATGGTGGTGTTGATGGAATAGCAGACAAACTTTCCACATCGATAGATAATGGACTGATTGCTTCCGAGGACAAAATGATGTGCAGACAGGAGATTTATGGAATAAATAAGTTTACTGAAAGTCCAGTTCGGAGTTTTTGGGTATTTCTATGGGAAGCACTTCAAGACACAACACTTATAATTCTTGCGGTGTGTGCCTTTGTATCTCTAATTGTTGGGGTGTCTGCAGAAGGATGGCCAAAAGGCTCCCACGATGGGGTTGGGATTGCCGCAAGCATACTTTTGGTTGTTTTTGTCACAGCAACGAGTGATTACCGTCAATCTTTACAGTTCAAAGATTTGGATAATGAAAAGAAAAAGATAAGTGTACAAGTTACAAGAGATGGGTTCAGACAAAAGATCTCAATATATGATATACTTCCAGGTGATATTGTGCACTTGGCAATTGGAGATCAAGTCCCTGCTGATGGGTTATTTATATCTGGATTTTCATTGTTAATTGATGAATCCAGTCTAACAGGAGAGAGTGAACCTGTGGTTGTTAATTCTGACAATCCTTTTATTTTATCAGGAACTAAGGTTCGAGATGGTTCTTGTAAAATGTTGGTAACCACAGTTGGCATGAGAACCCAATGGGGTAAGCTGATGGAAACACTTAGTGAAGGAGGAGATGATGAAACACCATTGCAGGTCAAACTGAATGGAGTTGCAACTATCATAGGGAAAATTGGTTTATTCTTTGCGGTTGTAACATTTGCAGTTCTAGCTGAGGGGCTAATTACACATAAGATTCAAGATGGTTTGTACCTTAGCTGGTCCATAGATGATGCACTTGAATTGTTGGATTATTTTGCCATTGCAGTTACTATTGTAGTCGTTGCTGTTCCTGAAGGGTTGCCCTTAGCTGTGACCTTGAGTCTTGCATTTGCCATGAAAAAGATGATGAATGACAAAGCATTAGTTCGCCATCTTGCTGCTTGTGAGACTATGGGTTCAGCCACATCAATTTGCAGTGACAAAACTGGGACGCTGACGACCAATTACATGACTGTAGTGAAAGCTTGTATATGTGGCAATATTAAGGAGGCAAGTGATCATGAGGAAGTTAGGAACTTCACCCAAATTCCAGATAATGTTATCAAGATACTCCTGGAGTCCATCTTTAATAACACAAGTGGAGAGGTTGCTCTCAACCAAGATAGAAAATATGAGATCCTTGGAACACCAACTGAGACTGCTTTGTTGGAATTTGGCTTGTCACTTGGTGGAGATTTTCAGGCTGTGCGTCAAGAAAGCAATCTTGTCAAAGTCGAACCTTTCAATTCTGTAAAGAAAAGAATGGGTGTAGTGCTCCAAATTCCAGGAGGAGGATACCGTGCCCATTGTAAAGGTGCTTCAGAAATTATATTGGATGCTTGCAGCAATGTTCTAGATCCTGCAGGTTCTGTTGTTCCACTTGATGAAGTTACTGTTGGTCATCTCAAGAGTACGATTGATACCTTTGCTGATGAAGCTCTTCGCACTCTTTGCCTTGCCTATATGGAGATTGATAAGAGCTTCTCAGCTGATGAACAAATTCCTGTTGATGGTTACACCTGTATTGGAATAGTCGGCATTAAAGATCCGGTCCGACCGGGTGTAAAAGAGTCTGTCGCACTCTGTAGATCTGCTGGGATTACTGTGAGAATGGTCACTGGTGATAATATAAATACTGCAAAAGCCATTGCTCGGGAATGTGGTATTCTTACTGATGATGGAGTGGCTATTGAAGGCCCGGACTTCAGAAAAAAGAGTCTAGAAGAAATGAATCAATTGATTCCGAAGCTTCAGGTTCTTTTTCTCTGACCTTCACTGAGGCATTAATTCATATGTGCTAAATTAACAAAAAAATTCTTCTTGTTTACACGCTAGTTTATGTACAGGTAATGGCTAGATCTTCACCATTAGATAAGCATACATTGGTAAAGCATCTACAAACCATGTTTAATGAAGTTGTTGCTGTTACTGGTGATGGCACAAATGATGCTCCAGCACTTCATGAGGCAGATATTGGACTTGCAATGGGCATTGCGGGAACTGAGGTAACTGACCTAACATTTTTTGCTCTTCCTGATAGCTGACCTATAACTCAGTGAAAATATGGTAGTAATTCAAATTGTGTATTCCCACAATATAGACCCTTTTTTTTTTTTTTTTGTAAATTGTGCTGTTGTTATAGTTTCATTTTAGGTGCTTTCATTTATAGTATAACAATACATTCAAAAGTATCAAGTAATGTAAGTGAAAGTAGTCAAGTACTACCAGTGTGGAGGTCACAATTTTCCATTCTGATGTTTGTCAATTCTATGTTTAAATTCATGTATTTGTTGATCATGGAGTAGCTTAATGTAGATGATCATTCTCGGTGATCATTCAAATTTAGTCATGGTTTGGGCCAGGTGCTCCATTATTGCTTAGTTGTATCTGCAATTATTAGAAAAACTTATTTTTTGAATCGTATGTGATTATGCAGGTGGCAAAAGAAAGTGCTGATGTCATTATACTGGATGACAATTTTTCAACCATCGCAACTGTGGCAAAATGGGGTCGTTCTGTATATATAAACATTCAGAAATTTGTACAATTTCAGCTGACTGTAAATGTTGTTGCGCTAGTTGTAAATTTTTCATCAGCATGCTTAACTGGTAAGTTTGTTCATATGTTAATCAATTATATACTTCTTATTTTTTGATATGAATGATAAAATTTTACTTTGATCCTTCACCAGTCTTTTTATTTTCACCACATTCATGTTAGGACATGCTCCACTCACTGCTGTTCAGCTGCTTTGGGTAAACATGATTATGGACACACTTGGAGCACTTGCATTGGCCACTGAGCCTCTGAATGATGAACTGATGAAACGAGCTCCAGTTGGAAGGGAAGACAATTTTATAAGCAATGCAATGTGGAGGAATATCTTTGGACAAGCCTTCTATCAGTTCATTGTTATATGGTATCTCCAGACAGAAGGGAAAGAGCTATTTCAACTTGTGGGCCCTGATTCTGATCTTACACTCAATACACTCATCTTTAATTCTTTTGTATTTTGTCAGGTAAAGATTCATGATTTACATGCTTTATCTTATTACATTACTTCATGTTATTATATCAATTGATGGAAGAATACACTGAATGATTAATGGATTATATTTTTACTAATGAAGAATAATATCTTTTACTCCAGTATTATGCAACTAAAATTGCTTTCTAAGTCTTAGTCATTTTATGCAGACTGCTAAATTGAACAGGCATAACCATGCAAGGAATCAACATCATTCTTGCAAATAGTTCGTATGTAGCGAGAATATCTATGTATAACACCTCAAGAAAGTGATTATCAATCATTCATGTCCGTTATGTTTGTTGTATGTAATGGTCAATGGTTCAGTTATAGAAATATTCATATATTCATTTCTTCTGCCGACAGGTATGATAGAGTGCAATCTAATTTTCAACAGTATTTCAGTACTTTTTTTTTTTTTTTTGTCTCTGTTCCTTTAAGAGAAGTAGATACTTTGGTGTCAATCATGGTTGTTGACTTCTATTCTTAGAAGTTAAGACTTTATTGCAGAATGCATATAACATATGAAACTGAAGTGCTCTTCTTTGAACACAAGGATCCTGCAATTTTATCTCATATTTTTCCAGATTTATCATTGGAAAATGATATAGATTTGCGACGATAAGTGCGCATGCAGTTCTTTCTGGTTGTCTGTTCTGACATTACTATAAAATTCGCTAAGAAAGACATTTCTTTATTATCTGGATGGGCTTACCTAAATTGCTGATACTTGACTGGAAAATGGGTATGTTTGTTCACCAAAAAAAAAATTGTTTGTTCACCTTAATAATTAACAGCTAGTTTGATTTTGATTGCAATTACTTGCTGAAGTGGGCACATAATTATATGCTCTACATACCATGCATTCAGCATTACTTGCAACTGTTTTTTCAATGTATCAGCAAATGCATTTAAACTTAACTAATATCTAGAATTTCTTTTGCAGGTCTTCAATGAAATCAACTCCAGAGAGATTGAGAAGATAGATGTATTGCAAGGCATATTGGAAAACTATGTATTTGTATCTGTCATTACTTGCACCGTAATATTTCAATTCATAATCGTTCAATTCCTTGGAGATTTTGCAGACACAACTCCTCTGACATTGTCAGAGTGGGTTGTGAGCGTGTTGATTGGATTTCTCAGCATGCCCATTGCTGCCGCCATTAAGATGATTCCTGTGGATTCCAAGTAGAAAATCCAAGTGCCGAAGTGATGCAGAAGGCATTAAATTTGTGCTTTTCAGTGTTTTCCCTACCAGTCATGGTAATATTCTTTTGCAAAATGGGATTACATCTCTGGTAATAGTCAGTTGGATTCCCGGTCATTTTTAAACGACTCTTTGAGATCATCCATACTCATAACTGTTCATGGAGAGCTAACCATATTGATACTGCAGACTGCCAACCATCTTTGTACTAGATCTTAGTTTAATACAAATCTGCATTAGTTCCAAAACACAGTTTCTTCTTAATCCCAATTGATGTATATGTTACAAGCAAAATACTCATACTGATACATTAACTTAGTAATAATTTTTTCTTGACAGATTCTCTTTATTTTGTTGTTTCCTTGTTGTTATATGTCAGAAACAGGTCAAATAATTATAGATCAAGAAGATGATCTTGCATTGTACTCAAAGTAGACAGTTGTAGTGCATTTTGCATGTGCAGGCCAATTGGGTTTTAATGAGTTTATCTGACCACATTTTATGCTTAGGCAAATTAGAGGTTTTTCAGCAGACAGTTGAATGAGATTAGAAAAATAGATTTGACACATGAATCACACAAAGGTTCAAAATTATCGGTCAGCGGCCAGATTGATATGGTATCAACAGTGGTCGATGTACCGACACTCATACGTGATTCTTATTGGTCAATATTGGTAGTCTGAAATGTTTTTCAGACCGATAAATATCAACTTGATATTTTTAACTTCAGTCTTGTTCAATGCTTATGAGAAGAGAGGGGTTGCTGACAACATGGATGAGAGTGAAGAATTTTTCCCTGAAGCTGCAGTTGAAGCAGCAGGACTGTCATCAATTAAAAACTTTTGAACTTTATTTTAGTTGCAATTGACAATTGGGGTTGAATAAATGAATTACTTCTTCCATCAAGCTTCAAGTTGCCCTGTGCAGATGCAGATTACTAAGATTAAAGCCTTATAGTTGCAATGGATGTTGGTAAACAATTATATTCTGACTAAGCATCTCTTAATGCAATATTTCAAATCACTCTTAGCTTGCAAAACCCAATCCAAAGCTTCAAAGTAGTCAAGGGCTATTTAGAGGTGTTCAACTTGTGGCAAGGTTGGAGATCAGGAATGCTGGTTTCCTGGCTTGAATTCATAGACAGAGAAGGACAAGACTGGCCAATTTCTTAAGCTACTGCAAACATTACAATCATCACTGTACTTTGTACTTCAAGATGAACTAACCAGCTACTGGTTTTTTGTCTGTCACTGCTGATTTACCAAATGGCATTTCATCATTCAGAGAGGCTGGAGGAGTGTTTTGCTGGCCAAGTCAAGATGGAGATGCCATTGTTTTCTCACAAAGTCTGGTAAAAGTTGTTTACTTACTGCTCCTTAAGAGAGAGATCCTTGGCTTTGTTTTTGTTGTTTATCCTTTTCTGCTGCTGCTACTGCTGCTTCTGTGCTCCAATTGCACAATCATTTTGATTGCATCACTGTGTAGATCACAAGACCCCACATTAGCTACTGGAAGTGGAGACTTGGACAATTTCCTCACTCAAGTAAGTTTGGGGGGGAAAGAAAAGATTACAGTGGCACTATTCACATGCTGCAGTGGCCAGCATACTACATTAGAAAAAGAAACTTGCAACAGCAGGTGGTAGAAACTGAGAAAAGTCATTTGGCTTTTCTTTTGTCAGTGTTCTTTTTATCAGATGTGACAGGTGAAACTTTGGATATTTGGTAATTAATGTTAAGGAGCATTAGAATCTGTGGTTCTGCTCAGCCATCCATCATATGGATGATCGAACCAATTTAGCTGCTGTCAAACTTTTTTTTTTATTGTATAAATGAGTTTGAAACATATAAATGTGATAGTTTCATTTAGAATCTATCATCATTGCAAAGTTTATGACAAAAGAACACCTCATATTGGTGAAAATATAATCTTCTGAAACATCACATATTACATCACACCAAGAAACAGATCAAAGAAAAAAAGAACCTCTTCACCCACACACCACACATTCATCTGGCATTCATGCAGCACCAGTGCAACTGATCTCATGATCTTTTCAATATCAGGAAAGCATCCCAAGCGCCTCCACTCAAAAGTGGATGGCTACAGAAATCTTACAAGCAATGAACACCAGGCTCCACTTCTCACATTGGGAAGAACAAGTGTTACTTCGCAGCTCCGTTCACAACAACACTCCACAGCATCTGCCTTCACAGGATGATCTCTTCCAGCTTTTTGGCTTCAGTCAGTGTTCTTTCACTTTGAGCTGTAACTTTAACCCTTCCTTTCCACCCCTTTCCCTTCTCTTTACAGAAACCGATGCTGCGGGAACCATCCTCTCAAGACCACAAACCCGAGCATTTCAACTAAAACATCAATCAACTATAAGAGATACATGCTTTGTCAGAGAATCAAGTCAATGCCCATAGACAACCTAAAAAAGGCTCTGCCTGTGTTTGTGAACATTACTGCAATCTTCTCTTCTTGCTGCTTTCTACTGCAAAGGAGATGCTGCCATTGGCATCAACGGAGTTGTTGACAGTCTAACGATTTGCTGTTGATTGACTGAAAGCTAAATGTTTTCTCTATCCGTCTCTTGGATCATCAGACTGTAGCAGGAAAAAACACGATCCTGTGTCACAGCCCAAACAAGATCGTGTTCACCATCGAGTGTTCTTCAACATTGGAGGGAATGGAATCTAAAGGTTTACAACTTACAGTGTCCAATGGTTTGCATGATGAGATTGCACTCAGCTTGAGCTCCACTGACTTTTGAGTGAGTCTTTCATGCGATGCAGCAAGAATTGCAGCAACAGCTACGACTGAAGGTCGATATTCCACTAGATTGATTGCTGCACTCAGCGGCAACAATGGCAAAATATTGAAAGATTGAATTTTGAGCATGATTGATCTAACAAGTATCTCACCTTCAATACTTGCAAGGATGAGCGTAATGGCCTCCCACGCCAAGGCCTCTGATCCATGTTCTAGGAATCTGGAAGCGAAATAGCTCAGATAAGAGAAAGGAGTGATCATGTTCATCTTCCACTCCAACGTACTCAAAATGAGAAGCTCCATCCTCTGTATGGCTTCAGTTTGGAATCGGTAGTCCTCTGTTCGGAACTCCGATAAAGCTGGGATTTTGAGTTCTTCCATCTTCACGGCCAAAGATAAGCAAGACACTGACAGCAACCGAATTGCCCACTTCTTACCTCTCTAATCCATTCAGGAAGAAACTTGGTCAAATTGCAAGTACCAGCACGCGAAGAGGAGGGAGAAAACTACATGATCTGAAACACCTACCATTGAGTCAATTAATCGATGCACACAGAAGTGGTCGAGGTAGCTGACAGCCACGTACGCGGTTCTCATGCCGAGGCCAAAGAGGACCCTCATCTGCATCAGAACAGCAACAAAGACATGATGATCGAAAGCACAGAAGCTGCGATGACTCGATGAATATATGGACGCGAACTAACCTTCAGAATCCATCGAACAGCATCAGAACGAGCAGATTTAAGGGAGTCTTCGGACGATGCATCACGAGCTCTGCTGCAGCAGCGGTTCTCTTTGCTAAGCAGCAACTCTATGTATTCATCATCCGCTTCAAGCATGAGTGTGCCTTCGCACGACACCTCGTCGTCTGTAAGGGAAGCCATGCACCCGAATCAGCCCTGTTTGAGGTCAGAGTTCTTTGGTGGGTGAGAGAAGGCAAGTGTTTGAAGTGATGTTCTTGAGCTCTCGAGCTTCTATAGAAGGAGGTAGAGTTGGTCCATAACCTTTCATGAACTCCAAGACTATGGCCTTGAAATCTACATGAGAATATTTGTTTGTATTTGCTGGTCTTTTTTGGGACACTGTTCTATAGATCCATTCTTTACTTAGAACAAGGCAAAAAATGGAATCTCATTCAATAGGCTCTCCTCAGAAACGCATTCCATCCACAGCTACAGATTTGACATGAAGCTAAAGAGCACACTGCTTGCTTCTGCTGTCACACAACTCTTCTCACTCCTCTTGCTTATTTCTGCTGTTACTAATTCTGCTGGTACAGCCGAATTAGTAACATTCAAAATGGAAAAGAAGATGTATTTCTCCCTTCTGATCAATTATAATTCGCGTTACGGAAGGAACAGTGAAGATTCTCTTGTTCTTCAGATTCAGTCACATGACCCAAAATCCTCTGTATTTGACTAATCTGAAGAACTTCACCAAAAACCAAAGCTGAAGAAGACGATCACAATGTCTAATTGGTACTCTTCTTCAGTTCATAATTAAGCTTGCGAATCCCGAGCAGGCCAAGAGTGAAGAAGATGAGGGGATGAACCTTAATCATCCTCTAATTGGGTCTTGTGAGTAGGCCTGATGGGTTGTCTCCATGTTGATGGCATTAACCTTGGAAGACTGGATCAAGAATCTTACAGGTGCATTGATTAAGATGCACACAGTAACATTGGTAAACTAAAAAGATTGGCAAAAGCTACACAAGATCCAAAACCAGACCAGGTTGGCATCTCCCCCAGGTCTTATCTGATACTTGTTATAGGAGTCAAGACCTATGAAGATCTACCAACTTTTAATTGCCTTCTGCCACCTCAGTCTTTGTAAATTCTGGATTCTTGATTGAAGCATTGTGTCAGTGTTCACTTCTGTTGCAACCTCTAAATGATTGGAGCTCAGCACAGCAGTGGATTAAAGAACTGGATTCTCAGCATGTTTACATAATGATCATTCAGTAAGCATAGCAAAGTTCTTCTGTGCTGAATAATGCAAGACTTTATTCTTATTTTTCTGCTGCAGTTAAATTGACAAGCTTCTCATTTATATACACAAAGATGTTCATATAAAATATTACCGACAAGGACAATGCTTTTTGGATAAAACTATTTATTTTGTTGCTGAGACTCAAAACAAAAATTCATATCCTCTTAAAACTTTCTGCATTTATTTTTTATTCTTATTTAGTTAAATCTCTCTGCATTTGTTTTCATTCTAATTGCATTTTGTTCTAATTACATAAGAAATATTTTGCACCATATTCACAAGAATGATGTTGGTTTATATATTCTGATTTATTTATCAGATACTCTCCTTATCTTTTATCAATCACAAGTATGTGTAAAGGTAGCAAATTTCCATGGAGAACATCTTAGACACCCATCATAAGCTTTTACAGAAAGAAAAGAAAAGAAAATTCTGAAGTACAAATGCACAGTAGACTGATTTCTTTTAAGAAAAGGGAGTTTATTGTGAGAACACCAGAAATGTACTTGGACTGATCTCCATCTGACCTAAAATCCCAGAAAGGAGCCAATATGGCCACTAAACAACTTTATGAGGTAAAGAACACACACACTGCCCACACAACTTTCAGATAACAAAGTGGAAATTTGCTTTCTTACAGTAGCATAATTCTGGGAGCACAGATAGCAGAGACAGGCTTTGTGAGGCTAATTAGTCCACTGCCATGCAATTGGGACAGGGCTTGTGTCATAGATGACTAATTTATTAACTTTGTTATGTATGAATCATTCACTGCTACACCTCTGACTGAAATTTAAAAATCCTCTCTCTCAATCTTCTTTAAAAATCCATCATTCTTAGGAACACCCATAGTATCTATAAGTCTCTTCTTCATACCAAAATCTTGAGACTCAAAAAGTATTTTTAAGAATAAATTAAATCACTAAAAAGTTTCTATCTAATTAGGACTCTACCAATTAATTTAAATATAATTAAGATTCCTAAAAATATTTATGAACCTTATGTCCCCCGTTATATTTAATATTAGATCAACTCTATCACTATTTATCATGATCCAGTGAGATAATTGATTCAGAATTTTTGAAATATAACTCAATACTCTAGAATACTTAAATATAAAATATCTTATCCGTTTTAAATTTGAGAATAAAATTGTGGTGTCACAATTTATCTCAAACAAATATAGGAATTCTGAGCTTTCCATGAGATCCACCTGTGTCAATAATGACTTCACAGTCACTGTCTTCTTTGTAATCACTCCCCCATACCTTACAGAAGAGAGAGAGAAAAAAAAAAACAACCCAACCATGAACACTCCCCTTTCTCATTGGTAAGCAAACGAAACTATCTACCCCTCTTCAAGGGCAACGAAGAGACAAGCCAAGGATTCCAGGACCCTACCTCTCCACTTTGGCAGCTCCTACACCATTTCCACGAGAGACTTGCAAATGCTACATGTCAAAGGCAGTCATGTCATCTGTCAATTCTGCTTCTTGGAGAAGAGCAAGCTTGATGCCTGTGTCTGTCTCTATGAAGCTGATAGCTTGCCACATAGCATTTCAATACTTGTTGTTGACTGAATCAACAGTGAGGGAGACAAGTCTTGAAGTATTTTTAACTGAGAAGGCCTACTTCATATCTGGCTGCACTTTTTAAACACCAGTGTGTTAAAAGAATAATTTCATAGGACATGGAGGAGTCAACTATGGGTTTTTATTGGGTTAATTACATATTTTTTTATATTTAAACCCTATTAATATTATGATTTTTATATTAAAAAAAATATTGAGATCATTATAATTTTAAAATTAAAATAAAATAAATAACATCATTTATCCTAACGTCATCAACTGCATTTAACAACATGTAATATTAAAAAAATAAAATAAATAACATCATTTTTATATTAAAAAATATCTATTCCGTTTTTTATGACTGTATTAATAAAAAAATAATTTTGATATCCTATTAGAAATGAAAGAAATATTAAAATTATATTTTTACCTATCACTTTAATATTGATCTAGCACATGGTATCACTAATTATATTTTCAATCGATACAAAGGATGATGTTAGGATAAAAGATGTTATTTGTTTCATTTATAGGAATCCTAAATTTTTTAAGTACAAGGATCACGATAATAATAGGGTCTAAATATAAGAGGTAATAATTAATTAATTAATCTGTTTTTATTGTAGGATATTATATCATTCTATTTAAATTATTGGATATCAAATTCTAAATCACATCTATTGTTGCTAAATTTGTAATGTATAATCAAGTTTGATCATAAAATAAAATTCCCCAATCCAACCGAAATTGATTCAATCCATCCTATTTATTGAGTAACTATATTAGAAAAATTAATTTTTCTAAGATAATAAAATCATGACTTGAAAAAAAAATTATATTTGTGTGGTGTATATACAAAATATTACATTAGATCCGATGTATTTGACATTTGTGTGAAGTTAAAAACTCAAGACATATTAGTATAATACCTCCATCTGAGTTAGGATATTATCTTATGTACTTCGACCCTATTAGTATTGTGGTCTTCATATTTAAAAAATATATATATTAAAATCCTTATAGTTCTCAAAATAAAATCAACAATATTATTTATCCTAACATCTGCATTAACATCTATTTCATTTTTAATCATTTTATTGATAAAAAGATAATTTCAATATCCCCATGTTAAAAATAAAAAATGATTAAAATTATTTTTTTAGGCATCACTTCCATGATCTAATATATAGTGTCATGTGTTGTTTTTCGTCGATACAACTGACGTTGTTATGACAAAATGAGTTATTTATTTGATTTTTAGATTATAAAGATTTTAATATAATTTTTTAAGTACTAAAAATATGAAATTAATAGGGTCTAAGTATAAGAGGTAATATGTAATTAGCCTATTTTTATTGTAGGATATTATATATATCATTCTAAATTATTGGATATCAAATTCTAAGTTGATATCTACAATTACTAATTTTGTAATATATAATCAAGTTTGATCATTAAAAAAATATCAATCCAACTTAATGAAATTCATTCTATCTATCTTAAAAAAAATAATTTTTCTAAGATAATACAATCATGACTTGAAAAAAAATTATGTGTTTATGTCGTGTATATACAAATTATTACATCGGATGTATTTGATCAAGCAAATCGAAACATTATTGTGGAGTCAAAAACTCAAAATGTTAAGATCAATTTGGACTAAAATTACAATTATTACTAACCTCCATCTCAGTTTAAATTTTTTACATGAAAAAAATAAAAAAATTCTATTTATAAGGAAGGCATTTAATTGCAACTGCTTCTAATTAATCTAAATATTTACCTGACCGTCACGTCCTCGCGCCCCCGGACAATTGGCCCGCCAATGTGGTCGACCCAACATGGGGAAACCAGCTTGACACAGGTATGGAAGGGTCAGCGGTCATACGACCGACCTGACACATAAAAGGTGGGTAAGGTCAACACCCCTTACCTGCATGTGCGCGCCTCGCCACAAGGACCATAGACGGCATGATGAGGTGTAGCGATATGATAAGCAATAAATAAGATAAGGGATTCATGTACGGATACCCCGTTACTGTTACTATAAATACCCCTGCGCCTCCACGGAGCAGGGGATCACAAAATCAACCATAGAACTAACTTGACCATTGGAAGGTTCACGTCGGGAACCGACCTGACCTTCTTGCAGGAAATGACGGCTAGACCGAGCTGGGACACTTCCACCCGACTCGAGCTCCACCACTCTAGCAGGTTCTACCCATTTGACCAAGCTCCAATTATGCGTCGAGACAACTGCAAGCGAGCTAGCGCACACGGGCCTGAACCAACAGTGCTTACTCAGTAGACACGGAGTCAGACCGCGTCTACTGGGCAAGCGTCAAATTTATCAGTAACAAATCATAATGTTCTCTTTCCGATCTGAGTGTTTGTTTTCATGAGATTGATATTAATATGAGAGAGATTACATTTTCAAGTATATCATGCATCAACACCACCACATTGAACGACTCCTATTCCGTGCAAAACACGTGCAATGCTTCACAAAACCATAAATAAGTCCGTCTTAAAACAGAAAACAAGAGAAAAAGGAAAACATTTTTTAAATCGTCACTGATAAAAAGAATTTATTATTCACTAAAAATCTTATGCTTCCCTTTTTTTTTAAATAAAATATTTATCGATAAAAAATTTAATGTAGTATATATGTCCTATCAAATATTAAAATCCTTCACATATGCAAAAAAAATAAAATAATCACTTTTATTATTAGAAAAATAAAAAATTATCCAAAATATTATAACAAAATTTTAAATATTAAACATTTATGATATTTTAGATTTTGAAAGAATTTAAGTATTAAACTAAAATTTATTAAAATAAATGCGTAAATCACTGACATTGCATATATATATATATATAATTTTATTTTATTATTAATGCTTGCTTCTTCTTCGTTAAGATTTGACTCCCTACACCGACTGGTCTCCGACGACCACATATAATAAAAAGGGAAAAGAATATACCCATATTAAAGAAAACCCTCCCAAATCTGCGTTCTTCATATGTAACATAAAGAGAGCATCGAGTGCGAAACATTTCGAGATCACTCGAAGCTCCGATTTCTTTGTCCAGTCTCTCGATTTGGCCCCTTTAGAGATGGGGCGATACGTCGGCTTCCCTCTAGGGTTTCTCCTTGTGGCCTGGGGGTTGGGCCTGGGGCTTTGGGCGCCGCTGGCGGCGGGGCGATTCGTGGTGGAGAAGAACAGCCTGATGGTCATCTCGCCTTCCGAGCTCAAGGGGAAGCACGACAGCGCCATCGGCAACTTCGGCATCCCGCAGTACGGCGGGAGCATGGCTGGCGCGGTGGTGTACCCCAAAGAGAACGCCATGGCCTGCGACCAGTTCTCGCGCTCCGATCTCTTTAAGCCGAAGGCTGGGGCGCTTCCCAACTTTATTCTCATTGATCGCGGAGGTAGCAGAAACCTGCTCTTTTCCTTCTTCTCGAAGTCGTCTTTTCATTTCCTTGGCCGTCAAATTGTGAATCGTTTTGAGATCGTTGGCAGTTTGTAGAAAGTCTGACGTCGAATGCGTTCTTTGCCATCAAAGCTCGTGCTTTCTTGAATTCCGTTGGCGTTCAATAGAAAGCGCGACGTGATGGAATGGCTTATAATACCTTTATTTATCGGATTTCATTTGTTATCTATATTTGTGATATAATGGGTGATAGATCAACTACTCTGAAGAGTAGGGAAGCGAAACCTTCACTTGAGTTCTAGGGGGTTAATTGTTGACGGTTCGTTTGTTTTTGAGATAAAGAGTTTAGAAGGGGGGGTGGGGGGGGGCACAAAAGTAGCTCTTTTTTTTAAAAAAAGAAGAAGAAATATATGTGTTTTGATGTGGGAAGGAAGGGTTAATCATTGCCATTTTGCTGCTAATGTTAATGATTTGTTAAGAACATTTTTGGGCCATTACTTCTATTGCAGTTAAAAACACTCAGCTAACATATAGGCACTGCGGTTTGTGAATTGTGAATTTTAGGGATTATGAAAATTTAAAGAATTGAATATTCAGTACATATATAATATCGATAATTTCAGTGATTAACATGCAAATAGCCAATTAAAGTTTATGTACCTCTCCATGTAGAAGATCTTTCTTCTCCTAGATCTAACTCTTTCCTTTAGGATATATGAAGCCCAATTTTTTCCTGGTTCTTATTCTTTCATTTCAATGGGAGGGATGAAGTTATTTGCTGAAATACATGCTCCACAGAGATACAGATTGGTTGTTGAATTTCTTGAAAGGTTTCTTCATAAAATGTTGATGGAATCTGTCTTGGTTATATAAAGTGTCATAATGAAAATAAACAAGTCTGTTTTTAAATTGTGATCTATGTGATTATAGATGTATTGAAAAACCTGTAATAAGTTACCACATAAAAGTTTTCATTTCTAACATTGAGGATCTTTTCATAATTTTTTTTTATCATGTTGGTGAACTCTACAATATACTTTGGAATTTCTTGACAAAATCTCATCTCGACAAAACACATTCACAATCTTGAATCATATGAAAGTGTGCACCATATGTACTTCGCTATGAAGTTTTCATGAATTTAACTCGACTCATGTGATCATTCTAATTTTGAGTTCAATAAATGAACGGGGGATCATTATCTTCTTATGGAATAAGGTTTGGAATGAACTTGGGATCATTATCTTAGATCATTTTTTTTCTTAGGATTAAATTAAACTATGGTTTATGGTTCTAATTTTGAGTTCAATAAATGAACTTGGGATCATTATCTTCTTATGGAATAAGGTTTGGAATGAACTTGGGATCATTATCTTAGATCATTTTTTTTCTTAGGATTAAATTAAACTATGGTTTATGGTTGTAACCACCATCATGATCCTTTTCTGTTTTCCTTTTACAGACTGCCTTTTCGCCAAAAAGGTTTGGAATGCACAGAATGCTGGTGCCTCTGCTGTGCTTGTTGTAGATGACAAGAACGAACCTTTGATAACTATGGATTTACCTCGGGAGGACGATGAAGCTGCAAAGTATATTGAGAATATAACTATTCCATCTGCTCTTATTGATAAAAAATTCGGCGAACAGTTAAAGAAGGCTGTCCGCAGCGGTGAAATGGTCAATGTGAACCTTGATTGGAGAGAAGCCGTTCCACATCCTGATGATCGTGTGGAATATGAATTGTGGACAAATAGCAATGATGAGTGTGGCACCAAATGTGACATGCTGATGAACTTTTTAAAAGAGTTTAAAGGTGTTGCTCAACTGCTTGAGAAAGGTGGTTATAGTCAATTTACACCCCATTATATTACCTGGTTCTGTCCTCAAGCTTTCATCATCAGTAAACAGTGCAAGTCTCAGTGCATCAATAATGGGAGATACTGTGCCCCTGATCCAGAGCAAGATTTCAGCACTGGTTATGATGGGAAGGATGTAGTTATTGAGAACTTGAGACAACTGTGTGTGTTTAGAGTTGCAAATGAAAGTAAAAGACCTTGGATTTGGTGGGATTATGTAACTGATTTCCACATAAGGTGCCCTATGAAGGAGAAGAAGTACAACAAACACTGTGCAGAAACTGTTATGAAGTCTCTAGGTAGGTGCACTGTTAGAATGAAATTAGATAAACAGGTCTTTCCAACACTATTACTATCTGACAAGCTTCAATATATTTCATATTTCATGGCATTTCCTTCTGGCATATATATGGTTTTCCAAATTCTTGTAGTTCTGATTGACCTCTGTGGTAGGAATAGCAAGAAGATGGTATTTATACTCATCAAATATGATAATTTACAATGACTTGCTACGTCAGCATCTTGTTATTGTCAAGTTTATGTTTATGATAATGTACAACCCCAAGACTGCAAGTATCGATAGATCATTTATCAGAGCTGAGGTAACATGCTTATTTCGAGCAGGGCTAGACATCAAGAAGGTTGACCAGTGCATGGGAGACCCAAATGCTGATAGTGAGAATCAAATTCTGAAGATAGAGCAAGATGCTCAGGTCAGTCTTAATGGCATGTGTTTCTAGGTAGTTTTTAGCAATCTGCATCCATGACCTTTGTTGTGGCAGTGAGGCTTCTTTCTTCATACTTGAAGTTCAAATGTCAATCTGAACCAACACCTAATTTCTGGATGGTTTTCTCTCTGAAGGTAGGAACAGGCTCAAGGGGCGATGTTACTATATTGCCTACCCTCATTGTTAATAATCGACAGTATCGAGGTTGGTCATAAATAAAATATATTCTAACTTTTTTGATAAAAATATTGATGAAACAAAAGTTGCAGGAAAATTAGAGAAAAAGGCTGTCTTGAAAGCTATCTGTGCTGGTTTTGAGGAAAATACTGAGCCACCTGCTTGTTTGAGTGATGGTGAGGTTCATTAGCTTTGCAATATTCTTCAACTTTTTTACTTTCATGATTGAAACTGAAAGATAAAAACCTTTCACTATTGCTAATGGTCATGACACAGACATAGAAACAAATGAATGTCTGGACAATAATGGTGGATGCTGGCAAGACAAAGCATCCAACATTACCGCCTGCAAGGTACCAATTCAATGATGTTTTGATATGATTGCAGTGTATTCTTTGTTTAATGGTTTCATCATCTTTCAGGATACCTTCCGTGGCAGAGTATGCGAGTGTCCTGTATTTGGTGGTGTGCAGTTTAAGGGTGATGGTTATAGCAATTGTGAAGGTAGTCTTTGGGTCCTTTCTGAAGAGATCTAGAATTTAAACCTCCCATTATGCATCAAGTCTTCATCAACTTGACTTTGGGTCCTTAACTAGCTGAATGAAAGTAAAAGCAGGCCAAGTATTTCTACTTGGTGAATATTTTTTCATAGTGAAGAACTTGTACGATCACCCTGTTGTCTTCCAATCCATCTTTGTTTTTTTGTGCTGAATTGACCTGCTTGTGCACATAAAGGAGATTGATCATCTCCTAGAAACAGGTTTCTTGTGTATATTATCTTTTGTTTGTCATAACAAGTTACCAAACATACATTCGTCAGGTGGATCAAGTCCGACTCTTTGCAAATTGTTCGTTTTGTAACTCCCACAACCTGGTTTTTGCGATGTCTCTTCTCTGACATCTCCTTTCTTGTTGACATACTTAAGGTTCTGAAGGTTATCCATATTCCTAGAACCTCTAACAATGTTGCCACTCGCTGGCATTTTTTGGTAGGTCTTATAGTTCTAGTTTTCTGTATTTGGATGATCCGCAAGCTCAGAAGTTTGTACTCACTCCTTAAGTAATTTAGATGCTTTCCTTTTCCAAAAAAAAAAACTTTGCAACCTTTATTAGCTTGTGAAAACATTGTTTGAACACGTATGTGAATCAATGTATTTTTCTGTTAGTTCACTGGTTTTTGTTACTGCATTTGGACCTAGTATTTTCATTTCCTTCATATTGCATTATGCCTCATTTTTAGATATCAAAGCACTAACAATCATATCATAATTTTGATTGTTTATATAGGAGGAAATATTGGCCAGCTTCTTAGTTCGACTTGGCAGTTCTGGATGGTTTTTTTTTTTTTGACCTTCATGAGTGCTAGGATTTTGTTTAGTCTCAAACCACCATAACTAAAGTGATTAACCCCATAATTAACCATTAAAGCTTTGGATGAAAGGAGTATTTTATAGCTTGAAAAAGTTATGCATTAAAGGAAGTTTGATGAATTTATCTGGTCTATATATCCTAAAGGCGAACAAGGTATTTACATGCCTTAGTACAATTGAAATGTTTAATATTGCAGTTACTTTTTGATCTATGAGTGTTAATTATATGACAAGAGAGCTAAAGACAAAGATACCATTACGGAAGTAGTACCAGTAACTAAAGTGATTAACCCCATAATTAACCATTTAAGCTTTGGATGAAAGGAGTATTTTGTAGCTTGAAAAATTATGCATAAAAAGATGTTTGATGAATTTTATCTGGTCTATAAGACCTAAGACGAACAAGCTATTTACATGCCTTAATACAATTGAAATGTTTAAGATTGTGGTTGCTTTTTTATCTGAGTGTTAATTATATGACAAGAGAGCTAAAGACAAAGAAACCATTATGGAAGTGGTACCAGTTGCCTCCGCTAGTACTTAAGATGCTCTTGGACTTAAAAATTAGTGAATGCATTTATCCTTTTCAAATAGTTGCACCCTACTGAAGGCTTGTCAGCAAATAGGATGACAGAGGACCCAAATTTTCGTAGCCTGGACAATAGCTTCTCATTGTTGGTTTATCATTCGAATGTGCGTAGTTTTTCGTTGGGAGCAAAAGCATTGACCTTATGTCTCCATCTAGTTAATGGAAAAGACAGCTTCTGAATCAACTTCTTCTCACAAGTTTCTAAGAGTGGCACACAAGAGAATGTTGCTTTGCCTTGCTCAAGAAACTCCATCAAATTTTTGTGACCCTAGCAGAGAGAATAGCTTTATAGTTGATGTCTCACTATATATTATGATAGCTCCTCTCCTGCAAAAGCTGTCACTGAAAGGACTTTCTGTGCAAGATACTTCTTGCTACAACTTTTTTCCTTATGCACCATTCACAGTTGTCAGTTGATGATAGTTGTTTCTCACTTCATCTTCTCTTCAGCAATTGGGCCTGGAAGGTGCAGGATAAACAATGGTGGCTGTTGGCAAGACAGCCGTGATGGCAAGACATATTCTGCATGTCAGGTCAGTCCAGTTCCATGACCTATAATGTTGCAATAATATATCATCGTTGATCAATTAAGCTATGGACTATGAGCTAATTGACTGTTCTGTTATTGCAATTTGCTGATTCCAGTGATTTCAATCTATGTGAATCTTTCGGTACAGGAATCTGGAGATGGTAAATGCCAGTGCCCCCCTGGATTTGAAGGTGATGGTGTCAAAGCATGTGAAAGTAAGATGATGACTTAGTTGCTCTTTCATGCAAGTAAAGTTGCATAAAAAGAATATTTTTTATAATTTTAAAAAATTCGGTGTTGCTGCAAAGCAATAGCCAATTCCTTTTCACTTTGAAGATTAGCAGGCTTTTGAGATCCAATCTAGTACAGCTGCACTTGTGCCAAATGATCAAATGAGTCATAATCTTTCTCTTTTCTTGATTTAGATATCAATGAATGCAAGAAGAAAACTGCTTGTCAGTGCCCTGAGTGTAGCTGTAAAGATACCTGGGGAAGTTATGATTGCACCTGCAGCGGAGACCTTTTATACATCAAAGAACATGATACTTGCATAAGTGAGATTCTAAGTTAATTTATCCATGGTATGATCTGAGACACGATATCACAATATCTTTTTAATGAATAATGTGCAGGCAAGAAAGCCAGTGAAGCAAAGGCTACATGGGCTGCTGTTTGGGTGCTTTTGATAGTATTGGCCATTGCTGCATTTGGAGCATATGCTATTTACAAGTACAGATTAAGAGTAAGTAAACAAGATAACATGATTATATCATCATTGCTTTTTGACAGGACATCATTTTCTCATCATGGGATTTTATTTGAAATCCTCTATTTGACTTAAAATCCATTCTTAGGTTGTATACTGCCTAATATTGAATTTTGACACCTGGTTAAGAGGGTTGACACAAGGTTGATAGTCCGGTGGCTTGCAACTAATAGATTTTTTTGAATTTTTTAGTGCAGTCAATTTGGGAGAATTGGTGCAAGTTGTTAGTGGAATCTTTAATGTAGACTCTGTAATGGTCACCGCACTCAGTCACAAAACCTGCTGATTTTTCTTCCTAGACCTTCTAATATCTAGGGAATAGTTATTCATTGGTTGCAAGAGCTTAAACTATATATGAAAAGGTAAATCTTTCTGTGGCACATAATCGTTTAGGTTACTAGGCGATCCTTGCCTATGACTGCCTTAGATATGAATTTGGTTCTAACCTCAGCTGGTTGATATTAGGTCATGAACATTGTTTATAATTTTATTGGATCGTTGACATATCCTGATCAATTTGAATTATACTCTAGAACCGACCTATATTGTAGGACATTTACTGTTTCAGGGCAGGGAGGAGTGGAAACCAAATGTAAAACAATGGATAGAACAAGTCCAACTGTAACCCTATTAAACTTGTTACTGACAGTTGATAACATTATGACTGCCATGGTTATGAATAACACAAGTTAAATTTTCTCTTAAATAGTAACTGCAACAGCAGCAGTAATAATAACAAGCTGTAAGTTCCCAGTTGTACGGGATCAGCTACATGGATGTTTCCCCCTTATTGAGCTATGTTGAGGTTCATATATGCAGTAGGCAATCAATCTCTGTTTGTTGTTTCTAATAAAGATTTTGGCCTTCCATTTACCTCTACTCCCACCTCTCCAGTCTCATCTTGCAAGTGCAACTGCAGACTCGCCATATATGTATCCATACTATAATAAATAGTTTGGTTACTCAATCTTATGCAATCTTTATTAGTAACTAAATTCGTCCATCTTAATCTCTGGGATACTATCTTTCGTATATGATTGTTTTCCGTTGCTTTTGTATTTGGCATGTAATATTGAATTTTTTGCTGCCTACATTGAGAAATAGCCTCACATGATTGATTGGGATGGTGTTGGGATTTGATCTATGCATGTCTTTCATTAATTCCGATGATAATCGTTACTAAGATCATGATGGCCATGGTTTCTGAATTCAATTTTGAAGTCGTCTCTTAAAAATTACGAACTAAGAAATATTTGTCTTTATTTTATATGTTTTCCATTGATTCTTAGCTAACAAATTATGAGTTGTTCACCATTTGCAACTAGGAAGTAGCTTGACAAATTGTGATTGGTGTCATTCATATGATTTAATTTTGTGCCTTTTATATTATTGGGCTTGCCCCTTGATGGTTTCACTTGGTTCCCATTTTGCAGTCGTATATGGACTCAGAGATCAGGGCTATAATGGCACAGTACATGCCCTTGGACAGCCAAGGAGAGGTTCCAAGTCATTCTCATGAAGAAGATCTTGCCTGAAAATTTCCAATTTGCATTGGGGATCATTCTTATTCCACTTTGTCCCAACACTAAAGGGATACAGGCCTTGATGGAGAAATAAAAGATGCATGGTGGATTGGCCATAAAAGGGTGGAAACAACAGAATGTATAAGAAGGGGACGGCAATTGTGTGCTACGATCAGAACGACGGTTGTGAAGATCTATAATAGCACACTTATTGTGTAATTGTACATGTATAAACTTCTTATGTGCATTATCTCCTACAGTTATTACATCTGCAAGCAGTCCGAGGTTTGTGTATTTCGACATATGTTCAGTATATCCAGAACTTGACTGACAAATGATTCCAAAGTTGCTTTGCATTGTTTTCCTCCTGAAAACTGGAGTTTCCATCACTTTTTGAGTAGTCGTAATAGCATCTTCCGTGGATCATACAACCTATGTTTGTTCTTGAGTGAGTGTTTGTACTCATGGACACAGGTGTTGAAGTCCGCAAAATGAATCTTTAAATGATGAGCTTAACTTGCTATTCAATTGAATTTATCATACAGGAAATCATGGTCTCCAACATGTGGTTGTAAAGTATCATATATATCTGGACAATGGAGAAATACTGAAATGATGTTTGGGCGAATTTTAATTTTTATAAAAATGCTTTTGTTTTTAAAAAATTCCAAGTTAGCACTCCGAATTCTAAAAAAAATTTGAAGAGTTCCTTTTTTTTTTCTTCTTAAAATGATGATCTTACGCTTGTCGACCATGGTTTCCATCCAGCATCGTGCTCAAGCGGATGGGGAATGAATGAAAAAATTTCAAAATTATGGTTTTTCTTTTTCGTTTTTCATGAATTCGGTCGTTTAGGGTATGTTTATGTGCTTACTTTATGTGGATTCTATATTTAGGCTACGCTGTAACATACGAGAGATTACAAGAACCATCAGAGGCATGTCCGTGGAAGTGTGAGACTCTATCAAGCTTTCAAGGCTGCAAGAAATTTCCGTTGTATTCAATTTATTTGTGACACTTGATATCTGCATTGGATTATATATAATAAGATAAATACCAAAATGTGACTCGAGCTCTTATGATGAACATGCTGATTTTTCTTTTTCTGTATCACCTGGTATCTGATATGAATTTTTGAGTAAATGTAGTAGAATTAGGCACTTGTATTCATTTTACATCTGAAGAACAATGTTCTCATCATCACCTCAATAGAACACTCTGAATCAGAAGTTAAGGGAACATGATAATTTTTTAGTAAATGTAGTAGAATTAGGCACTTGTATTCATTTTACATCTGAAGAACAATGTTCTCATCATCACCTCAATAGAACACTCTGAATCAGAAGTTAAGGGAACATGATAATTTTTGAGTAAATGTAGTAGAATTAGGCACTTGTATTCATTTTACATCTGAAGAACAATGTTCTCATCATCACCTCAATAGAACACTCTGAATCAGAAGTTAAGGGAACATGATAATTTTTGAGTAAATGTAGTAGAATTAGGCACTTGTATTCATTTTACATCTGAAGAACAATGTTCTCATCATCACCTCAATAGAACACTCTGAATCAGAAGCTAAGGGGACATGAGATCTGGTCAGCGGGATCATTGACACTTCTCAGAATTGCTGGTCAAGGAGAAGATCCATTTGCTGAGCCAAAACAATAAAGTTCCAAAGATGAGGATAAAGAAAAAGGAAGGGTTATGAACACCATGGTCCCAGAGTCATCCATCCCCCTTTGGGTTCCAGAGTTGGGACTGAGAACCCATCTTGTTCGGATGTCACTGCTGAGACTGTGGAGATATCTTTAGGTCGAATCCGAGGTTCATGCCATTGTAAGCAATGGGAGCATACATCCACAGCTCATCGGAGCTCAAGAGCTGCAAAAAAAAAAAAAGCACGTTGGTTCACATATGTGTCTGGAATTCAACGAAGAGGGAGAAGAAGAAGCCATATTCTAACCTTGATTTGGAGCTGCAAGAACTTCACATACCTCACTGCTTCTTCAAGCATTGTGCTGATGTCTACCTGACAGAGTAATGCGATGCTCATCAGCTATATTGCTCCGAAAGCAGACAAGAAAGAGATCAACAAGACAATATAAGACGCTTACTTTCGTTCCATTTGGAACCAAACTCTGTAAAATCCTCAGCCTCTCATTGATCCTTTGCCTCCTCTTCTGCAGAGCATATCGAATCACAACAGTTTCAGAACCCGAAGACAACAAACATATCGAGAACAATGTTTACTCTGAATCAGGTTTCTACCCTCGCATAGAGGCTCTGTGGGTCGGTTGCTGACCCTCGACCAGCTCTTGCCTTCCTCTCGCTTGGATTCAAGGGCGGAGACCCTTTCGAGCTGGAGCTCGTGGCACCTGCTCCCTTGAGCTCCTGAGACCCATTCGAGTCATCCTCCGAGCTGTAGCAACAGGAGCTGTGAAGATTCATGTCACCATTGCTCTCTTCCTCATCAGCATTCCCACCACTCCTACGAACCTTCTTGGAGGTCACCTAAAACCGATCGTGTCCGTCAGAACAACCGAATGCTGTAGATCAAGCAGAGGTGTACGCGTATGTACTCACAGATGCCATGGCTCGGGCCTTCTTCCTGAGACTTCCCATATGGTTGCCATCCTCCTGTGCCATCTCATGGTCACCAACATGCAACCTTCTCTTGACGGCTTGCGCGGCATGAGGATCAGGAAGAAGAGGTCTCGGAATAGATTCGACAGCTTCATCACTGCTGACTTCAACAGCAAAGGAGGATGGGGTGGCTATTTGCTCGAGCAAGTAGTAGCCTTCATCAGCAGCAGGCGTGCAAGTGCCTTGATTCCAAAAGAACGGATTGCAGCCAGAATCATCAGAACAGTGGAAAGCATTAGCATTATGATCAGAACAAAGCAAGTGTTGGATCCCAGCGCTTGGATCTTGATCTTGCAGAGAACAAAATAGCTGTGTCATGACTTCAGACTCCTCCACCGACATTAATGGATCAAAGGACCTCCAGCTTGCCTCCAATGCCAGTCCTTGAGGCTCCATTTGTGAGAAGACTTGGGGGGGGGTGGAGGGAGAAGGAAGCAAGCTTGTTTGGATGATGAAATAGCTTGTCCGAACATTACAAACTTCAGTGAGTATTTATATGGTTGGATGTATAAGAACTGAAGGTTTCACTCTCTAATCATCATCTATGAATTAATTTTTATTAAAGAGAGGTTATCGCGGGCGATCGATGCTACAGCTAAGATGGATGCAATGATGCATATAAAAGAAAGGAGTCAGAATCCATTGCGACAAAAGGAAGATGCTGTGTTGTTATCTATGACTTTGCTAAGATGCAATCTGCTGGAGAATGATTGAATGACCATGGAGCTGATGATTAACTGAGGTTTAAATTAGGAAACCATTGATTGGAAGTGTGAGAAAACTATTATCTGGCAATGAACAGGATGTGGGTAATGTGATTATAGAAATGGAGAAGAGGTTGGCATGTTGTGAGACCACTCCAGAGCTGTAGGGGAGGGACACAGTATCAAAGATAATGATCTCTGTCCTGCAAACAGGATGCACACCTAATTACTCTTTCCTCTCAATGAATTATTTATATACTGCCTCATGAACTCAGAAGAATCAGATTCACAAATAACATTCCATATATTTTGGACATAGACAGATGTGAGAAATGAAGTGGGCCTAAACCATTTCTGTATTGTAAGACAGCAGCATATTGGGACCATCAAGAACAAACATTAACCATGTCAGGATGGAGGTAATTTACATTATCCAAACATCAACAAGCACATGAGAAAACTCTATCCAAGTGGCCATTAACTCAGCTGTGACTTCTGAAAGATTTGCCTGATCTTTTGCAAGATATATCTACTAGCACATGAGTGTTGCTGTCCAACTGCTAGATGAAGTATTCTATTTTGTTGGTAGGGAGAGAAAGAAATGCAGCATGGCCTTTGGAAGTCATGAAGATACAACTGTGTCAGGGATCTCAGTGCCTCTTGTTCTTCTTACTCTTTAAACACAAACTCTCTTTGATTGACCAGTTTAACACTAAATAAACCTTTGATAAATGCATGTTTCCATGTACTCCTCCAATCTTAAATGCAGAATTGGTTAGGAACAATGGCCTAATGATTTTTTTAGTCTGTAATGACAGAACTAAATTAGTTTATATGTGTATTAGCTAAGAAACAAGTTAGAGAGTCCAATTACAATCATCTTTCTTTTACACAAAACTAAAACTTCAATGGATGAAAGGAAACATGTTTAAGCTTATATGGACATCAGAAGCCACTCCTTTTGTCTCAAAACATATACTTTGTTGCATTTTGGCCTTTGCCATGTACATTAGGCAGCATATGGTGGATAGCAGTGACTCCTGAGAAGCTGGAAAGAGTCCAGTTTGAGAGCTGTTGCTTAGTTGTGATATTATCCATGATAAATATGCTAAGACTCTCTCCAATATATGCAATTTTACCTTCATTCATATCTCTATATTTAGAAAGACTATTTGTAGGATTCCTATATTAATCTTCTCATATCATAAAGAAGTAGACATAGATTGAAGACTGTAGATTAATAAACATATAAAATATTAATTATAAAATTTAGTCTCAATGGGTATGTGTATATAAGTTTATGCAATAACTAATCTGGATGAGATAAATAGGATCTAGTCACAATTTTATTATTATTTTTTCACAAAGAATAAGTGACGAAGACTGGATTCGACGAGTCTACGATCTTACGATAAAACTGTTAAGGTCTTCACCCACTAAGTTATCCAACCCCTTCAATTTCATTATTTTCATATGTTAAAAAGATTATAATTCTTCATGATCTATTTGTGATCTTTGACTTTTATCATTGAGTTTATGATTAAAGGTTTTGAGTATAGATATAACCCCACTCCATGAATATGAAAGATTAATCTAAAGCACAGCTTTAATTAAGGAACAAGAAAGATCAATGTACATAATTATATGACATAACCTTTGTTAAGTAGTGGTACTTATTCTATATTTTCTTAGAAGAAATAAGTTTATATTACAAGGAAGAAAGAACAAGAGCCAATCAAATTGTCAAAGTCTTAAAAGATCGTGCACGAGTGAGGAAAGTGTAGAGTACAGGAGAATCTAAACACCCCAAATCTTCTGTGTTCCCCTGTGGAGATGAACTCATCATAAACTACGATGAAGCATGTCTCCTCGTGGGTCTTATATTAAGGATGAGCTATTCCTAAAGACATGGTGTTATCATCTGCCCTAAGTGGTGGCTGTTGAATCATCTAAAGAGTTAAAGAGGTCTTTGTTAAACCTCATTGAACCTTTGTTCTTCTTTACAATCTTTCTGAAATGAGATTTAGCATCGATTTAATTTCTTACCACACATTGAGTGTAACACTCTAATTTAATCTCGCATCAAATGTAATGAAAAATTTGGATAAATTTACAAGCATTAGATGGGTCTATTATCGCTAAATTTAGATTTGAGTTTAGACTCAAATCCACTCTCGGGTTAGCCCTCACCTACATCATGTTAGATATTTCAAAGTATGTTAGGTCCTCGACATTAAGTGAAGAAGATTAAGTATTTTAAAATGAGATTAGTTGATAGTTCAAACTCAATCCATTATCGGGTTAGACCTCATGTTAGATATTTCGTAATATTTGAGGTTAAGTGGAGGAGATTTGATTAGATTATAAGTATTTTGATGTAAACACCATAGATTTTATTTTCCCACCAATTAATGACTCTCGAAAGCCAAAGAACCCTAAAATCCATGAGGTAGTAGTGACTATTAAATCGGTAGAAAAAAAAAAAAAAATGGAACTACAACATGAGTGTCTTTCCACCACAAGGAAAAGCCGTGAAGAGTAGTAAGTACTTAGACAAGTGTGTAAAGTCTTTAAAGTGCACATTTTTATACATCTCTGCAAATTGTATATTTGACTAACCAAATCACCACACAATAATGCTGAAGGCATAAATGGTCATTTTGGATCTAAATGGATCAATTATAACTTTTGGAGACATGTAAGTAGTCCAATGGTTTGCACTCGAGGAGAAGGGGGAAACATAGTATCAAAAAGATGGGAACGGGTTTTGAACATAATATTATGGAAAGAATCAAAATGAGGTATGTACTATAATAATAATTTTATGTTGTTAAAATTGAAAAAAATCAGATGATAGATAATGCGTTCAGGTCACAACGAAATAACTTAATCTTTTGAATCGTATTAGTATCCAGTCTTCGATATCCAATCAGAGATTTGATTCTTAAGGTATCATTCATTATAAATCTTATTTCTAAACTATACTTTAAAAAAAAAAAAAAGATAGTATGGAAATTGCAAACACCAAATACTATACTAATCACATACACTTTTTTTTTTTTTTTTTTTGTTGTACCAATCATCATGCAACTAAGTTGATTTTATTTAAGTTATATATATACAAAATTTGCTTTTTGTCTTTATATATGGCAAAGGAATTTTCGTTTTTTTGGCAAAACAATTCTGTATGTCTCTTATGAAAGATTAAATGATATGGATTTATTCAAAGAAAAGCCATACATATTCTTAGCCAACTATTTTGGTGTAGAAAGAGGTAAAAGGACACATATAAATATTATTTCATATAAAGCTTGATACGAGTATTCTTTTAGTATTGAAATTTATTTTTTTGTGATCTACATTTATTTTGATAGAATTGAAAATGTAGGTAACATTTTTATGGAACTTGCAGAGTGATTGTGTCAAATTATAATGCTAAGTTTTATTTCCTACTTATAAATTACATTGATATTAATTAGACCAAATAACCATATTAACTAAAAGGGGTTACTCACTACTAAGAATCAGATTAACGAATATTAAACTGAAATTAACTAACATCAAACAAATAAATCTAGAGTAATTCCTGAACTCTAATCTATCCTGATGTAATCAATCCTACATAAAACTTTTCATATGTACTATAACACAAACATGCATGTTGCCCTCCATATTAATATTACTGCAAGTCACAGAGATAGATAGATAGATAGATAGATAGAGAGAGAGAGAGAGTCTTGAGAATCGATACTAACATGCTAATCTAAGCAATGAATATTACTGCATGTTTAAGGGACTTGCATGATGCCCTTCATGTTAATATTACTGCAAGTCAGAGAGAAAGAGATAGAGAGAGAGAGAGAGAGAGAGAGAGAGAGAGAGAGAGAATTGATACTAAAATGCTAATCTAAGCAATGAATACTGCTGCATGTTAAAAGGGATTTGCATGATGCCTTTCGTGTTAATGACTGCAAGTCACAGAGAGAGAGAGAGAGTTGAGAATTGATACTAAAATGCTAATCTAAGCAATGAACACTACTGCATGTTTAAATGGACTTGCATGATGCCCTTCGTGTTAATATGACGGCAAGTCAGGGAGAAGAGAGAGAGAGAGAGAGAGAGAGATGAGAATTGATAGGAAGTAAAATGCTAATCTAAGCAATGAATCAGCACCAAATAGGACTTACAGAAGCATTCAAATTTGCAATGCAATAGTAGTAGTGTTGGTTTCAAGCAGGCAGCCAAGCCGTGGCGAACACCACGTTGTGCCCTTTCCAAGTGAGCATCAAGTCCTCCTCTTCCCTCTTCATCCCCCACCCAGCCGCGTGCTCGTCCAGCATGCTCTTCACTTCCCCTGCCGCCTCCTCCGTGAACCCCACCGACCGGAACCCCGTGGCCCTCATCCTTTGCGCCCACCTCCCCTTCCGCTCCAGTCGTTCCACTCTCTGCACACCCTCCTCCGCGATCACGTTCTCGATCTTCCACCCCACCCCGGCCTCGTACCGCCGCCGCTGCTCGCTCCCCTTGGGCAGAAACGTGTCTACCGCGTCATACGCGATCCACAGGTAGTTGAACGCCGACCGCAGCCTCCTGACCACGTCGCACGCCGTGAAGTCGGCGTCCTCGTCTACCACCGTCACCAGTGTAGGCTCCAGGCTTCGTAGAGCCTTGAGGAACATTGTCCGGAGGGAGAGCATCGGTGGACCTATGTTCATGGTGGAGGCGATCACTCCGACCGTCTCCTCTGGTATATAGTGCAGCAGCATCTGACAGTTCACGATCAGGGCTTCGCCTTCGGACACTAATTGTTGAACCCTTAGTTGCTCGATCAGTGAATCGAACGCATCGCCGGGATCAGAAGGGATCACTCTGAACTCCATAGCTACGTTCCTAGAACTCGCGAAATTGACCAGCCGCGACCCCAATTCATCGTACGTCATGTCCAGAATCGGCGGCGCCGCAGTCGTCGTGAGGCCTGAAACGGTGAGCCTTATTAACGGCGGGCCTTCGGGACGATTGGCTAGCAGGTTGATGAGGGTCGGCATCTGCATGCAGTGCGTGGTGCTGAGATCGACGATATGGACCACGGGCAGCCCCTCGACCGCCTCTGCGATGGCAGCGTTCGCCGCAGCGTAGCCGAAGCGGTGCCAGGGAGTTAGATCGATGAAGCTGGCAAGGTCGATGGCGGAGAAGCGATGGAGGTGGAGGGCGAGTTCGGCGTCGGCACGTGCCGCCACAGCGGTGAGCATCTTGCAGGAGCCGGTCCTCGAGGCTCGGGCGACAAGGGCGCGGAGGAAGGCGGACGTCAGGCGCTGGTTGCAGTCGCCGTCCGGGGGAGCGATGTTGTTGAGAACCCACAAGATCTGCTGGGCCAGGGTGGCGTCGTTGCTCTCGATGGCGTTGGCGAAATGGACGAGCAGCTGCTCCATGCAGCTGGCGGTGTTGAAGCTGCCGAGGGTCTTGGCGGAGGCCAGAAGGCGGCCACGCCACGGCCACGAACCGCCTAAGGAGGGCTTCGGCGCGTCGTCCTCGTCCTCGTCCAACAACAGCCTTAACCCATCGGGACCGATTGGAGGCAGCAGTGGTACACTTGTAGTGAATTGCATCATATGTTGAGAGAGAGGGAGAGAGAGAGAAGGGGAGGCAAACGGGTAGAGAATAGGTGTGAAGAAGTGGATTCGGTGTTTGTACAGGGCATATATAGAGGGTTGCTACTGTTCATATGGAGGATGGAAAGGGAGATCGAACAGGTAGATGTGCAAATCCCAATGCTCCGAGTTGCAGTAGGGTTTGCGTGAGCCAACCCAATAAATTCCTGACTCAAAAGTACATGACCTCTGTTCACTTCAGGAACAGTCGGTAGGAGTACACAGTCGACTACCTGTGTTGGTGGTCGGTCGGGAAGATGGTAAGCTCCTGTCGAGGCTGGAACGACTTTATCCACAGAGAGAGAGAGAGAGAGGTGATGTTGATGGCTGGCATGTGAGGAGGACGGCTATGGAGACTGGCTGTACATGAGATGTGGGATTTGTCTTCTTGTCAGAGATTGATCAGAGATAGAGAAAGAGAGAGAGAGAGAGAGAGAGAGAGAGAGAGAGATGCTCACGGGCCAAAGCAGGGTGACACCGAGTACTGTGACTCCTCACCATAGTGCAGTTTTGCCCGCCACTTTACCCTCTCTCACATCTAAGTAGCAGTCAACTCAATTCCACAACTTTTGAGTTCCTCTCGATCCTCACCAGTTTGTACAAATTTAGTTTCGTTCATATCACATCACATCACAAAACAAAACACACACTTCATAGAGATAAAATTGATGTTTCGAAAAGAAAAATAATTAGTGTTGTTCTAAATCATACTCTAGCAAAAAACAATTCATGAGTTAATTATACATGTTGAAAATAGAAAGAAGTAATGAAAATACCCAATTGATTCATTGATCCATCGTTAATTTATACAGGTGAAGATAAGAGGATTTTCCTCAACTAACCTACGTGATTTCCTCATTCAGTTAAGGAAATCATATCTAAATCCTAACTTCATCTTATCTTCTATCATGCCCCCGCAAGATCGAGCTCCTGTAAGGATGTCAATCTTGAACTGATGGCGTTGATCTTGAACCGATGACAATGAATCCGAAGAAAGGAGCAGACGATTCTGCTAGATCCAAATTCGACAATCCGATTAGATCGAACTATCATGCCCCCGCAAGATCAAGCTCCCGTGAAGGACACAGATCTTTACCCGATGTCAAGGAGACCGCTGTGTTGTCAACCGCGGTGAAGGTCTGACAACGGTTGACTTCAGCGGAGGAGATGCTGCTACGGCTGGGGCAATCGGTAGATCTGAACGGCAGCGGGAGAAGCGTGCGGTCGTAGATTTACTGTCGTTTGACAACGAGAATGAACTTATTGCTGATGGGGTAGGGAAGGTGTCATTGCTTGTTAGTGCTGATGCGACAGTGGTGGTGCACAAGGAAGATGGCCTCGTGCAAAAGAACACCTCGGTAGAGAAATTGAGAAAGCCGACGCACTAGAAGTCTCCAGCTTCGATGTCGACGAGAGACTGTCGTTTGACAACAAGAAGCGATAGATCTAAGGAGAGGGCAACAGTTGTGGCCGACGAGGGCTGCAGTTGCGATTGCAATTGTTGGAGTAAGGGGGGTCGACAGCGAGCATAGTAACTGCCGAAGGAGAAGATGAGGAAGCCGTTGTAGTGAAGGTGTGCTTCCCTTTCTTCCCTAACTTCAGGACCACAATGTTGCGGTCCCTTCTTTGGAGGTGTAGAGACGATGCAGAGAGGGATCTGCACCGAAGAGAAGCGACCGAGTTATTGCTGTGACGACAGCAGCAGCGAGCGAACGGTGAGCCGATGGTAGGTAACAATGAGGCAGATAGTGTCGCCGATGCTACCGATGACAATGGCAAGTGCCAACGAGGTTGAGCGAGAGGGCTGCTTATAGAGCGGGACCCGAATCTTCAGATCCTCGAATGAAAACGACGCTGGCGATGCTCTATTTTTTTTTTTTTTTTTTTGTCAGGAAATAGAGATCGCAGCTTTGCAAAAGAGGAGTCGACCGACAATTGCGGCTTCGCAAAAGGGCAGTCGACGGGGTGGGGATTTGTTGTCGTTTGATAGCAAGAAGGAACTTGTTGTGCCCTCTCTACAAAGCACCGAGAGACGATGGGCAGTGGCCCTTACAGGTGCTCTTGGAAGAGAGAACAAAGGCTGCAGGAGGGACGATGCCAGCGAGCGGGTGTAGAAGTCGTCATCTACTGCAGATGAGGTAGGAGAGATCTTCGGAGCAAAGAATGTCCGGGAGGGTGGCGACAGATGACCCCTGAGTATCTGCAGTTTTGCAGCGGGGTTGTCGACGAACAAACGGTAATAAAAGCTGTCGTTTGACAGTGAAGAAAAAAAGTAATCTCTCTTATAGAGAGAGGGGCTCTGATACCATATTGAAATAGGAAGTAGAAATGAAAAGCCCAATTGATTCATTGATTCATCGTTAATTTATACAGGTGAAGATAAGAGGATTTTCCGTGATTTCCTCATTCAGTTAAGGAAATCATATCTAAATCCTAACTTCATCTTATCTTCTATCAATACAACGTAACATTACAACTTCTTGAATATAATAAATAATACACGCAAATAAATTGATGCCTTCTTCTAATTCATGTTTTATGGGACTTCAAAGGATGCCTGTACCTACCTGATGATGGATAGTAAAAAACCGATAAGAAATTTTAGTTTATTATGATTCATAAAATATTTTATGATGAAGGTGATTAATCTAGAATATTTTATAGTAACCTCTCATCAGTGACTAATAAAAACAAACAAATGGGATTCCAAAGAATTCCCAATGCATAACATATTATGCACGTTGTATTAAAATTCCATTTTATCTCTTAAAAGTTTGCATGATTGATTGTTCTTGCATGCAATCCTGGAAAAGGAAGAAGACTATATAAAGAGCCACGAGGGCCATGAGCACACTAAGTTGTCGAGCTCTCAAGGCTATAAAACAACATTTAGGTAGAATTATTTGCTGTCGGTCAGGCAGCATAAGGTAGATAAAAGCTCTTCTCGCATTCACAAGTAAGATAATTAAGCGAGATGTCAACATCATTCATCGAAACATATGGGTGATTTCAACGACAAAAGCAGGTTTTAGTCAAAATTCCTCCATTAAAATTGTTGTGCTATCTTATAATATATATATCCCTATCCTCACATATATTTTATGAGTTTTGCAAGATACAGTCGATCTCTCTCTCTCTCTCTTTCTCATTCATTCATTCATTCATTGTGTTAGGATGAGGTATGGAGAGAGAGAGAGAGAGAGAGAGAGAGAGAGAGAGATTGTGATGGTGGCTCGTAGGAATGCTGCTGCGTTGGGATGTCTCATGAATGATCCTTCCAACAAAAAGAATGGGAAAATAAGAAGACGAAACGATTGATGCTTGTGATGGTGGTGAGTACTTGTATATATGTAGTCAAAACATTTAGAAGGAAGAAAAAAGCTGAAGCCCGTTGGCTTCTACCTTGTTCTCGAGTGAGACCAACTCAGAAAAGCTGAAGACCCCCCACCCACGCAAATGGCACAACGAATCATCTGTTTCATGCAAAGCTGACCACCTTCGTTGTTGCATGATTTGTAGGACGTACATCTGCAGGCACAGACACCCAGAAGAGCATCAGAAGAATCTGGTGGAAAGCGCATAAGGAGAACAACGTAAGTTAAGGCTGCAAGCTTTGTTAATTCCCTGATGACAGTACTGGATTTGAGACTAATGCTAGAGAACAGATATAGCCAAATTAAAAAAGACTTCAACTTTCTCGAGGAAGAATTTTCTCGCTTTCCTGCACTCTTTGTTCATTTCCAAGAGGACAACACATAGGTCGAGAGCTCAGACATGAAAGTAAAGAAATGCGAACATGTGATCGAGGTTGCCATATGCCCTTTGAGGACTCGCAGACAACAGTAGTTGACATGGAAACAAGCACACAAGCAGTGCATATGCCCACGACATGGCGAAGCCAAGAAGATAAAAGACAAATTTCTTGGATGTGGAGCTGTGGCAAAGAGGAAAGGTCTTTTTTCTAAAGATTCTACTTGAGTCATGCTGTTGGTTTCATGCATGCCAATCATTTCAGAAGACTCACTGTAGCGAAGTGTATGTATGATATATGAGATTGGATCGAGGCATTGGGTGGAAAGAGGAGCAACGCCTAATTAGTTTGATGGAGTTTATCCAAATAAAACAAATGCATAAAGCTCATTCACCTTTCTTACTGTATACACTGTGGACTGCTGTAGCACAACTTCACTGGATACTGATGGAGGAGGAGGAGAAATTTTTATATAAACTATTTATTCACTGTGAGAGCACAACTGTATTTATAGAGGGGAAGGGGACATCCAATCTTCTTGGTAAGCATGATGAAATGAGATCCAGTTTACATGGTTAAAGATAGATAGATAGATTTAAGAATCCCCTCACCAATGCACATGTACTTTTAAAAATTCATGATCCCACCATAAACTTAATGGGCCGATATGGCCCATTAAATCAGAGCCCGGCCCAAGAGGAAGAACGAGTAGCCTTCATCATCATCATGAACATATATATGGGTAGAAATAATTATATGCACATAAATGTAATCTTATAACAAATATAAATAGATGAGATTTGTTATGATAATATAAAAAAACATTTGAGTCAATATATATATATATATATATAAACATGTAAGAAATAAAAATTCTATTTACGTGTTGCATCAAGATCCCTCGACATGTGGCCACCCTCCTCCTCGCTGTACCTTCCGGCTAGTCCCCAGCGAGGAATCGTGGGCGATCACAGCAGGTGATGGACCGGTCCATGCAGCGTCGAACCTTGTTCCGACCGCCTCCTCTATGGGCCGACAGCATAGATGGCCGCGACGCTGTGGCGAGAGGCGCACGACCGCCTCCTCTAGGGGTGCGACGACGGTGGTCGTGATCGAGTTGGACGGCGGAACCGCTCTGCACTTGGGTATTACCGTGGTGACGCCTGCTATCGAGGTGAGAGGAGGGTGGCGAATGACGTCCGATCAACGATTTGACCAAGTCGAAGCGGCCATCCTCCATATTTGTGGACCCCGACGAGTTATAACAACAAAAATCTAAAGATAAAAACAAGGAGATGCTCCCTCAATTTTTAAAAATTCATTCAAAATAATTTTTTCTTTTTGTAAATGATCAATTTAACTTTGATCTACTCAGAACCACCACTGCCTCCACCTTGCACATTGGATCACCATCGTTGCTCACCCACAGCCTTTACACAAGAAAGAAAGGGTACAAGAAATTAAAAAAAAAAAAAAAAAAGGTGCGGGCGCATTCAGCTCCAAACACAGCCAACAAACGCAGGCACACATCATCAGGCTTTCAGCACACAAAACATTATATCACTCCAAAGTGCTTTTAGCTGAACAATAAAGCCATAAAGATCCCAAAACATAGGAGGTTTGTGAGGCACAAGCAGTTTCTCATGTTTCATGCCATTCCAAGTCCTCCCCAAGTTTAGGGAGAATAGGGGGTACAAGGATGAGTAGAATCATAAAACACACCTTTCCTTAGGACCTCCGAAATTTACATCATCATGCACAAAGTGACTATAGAGCCATAGGTTATAATACAACATTGAAGCATGCATGTCTTTCATTTCTACAAAAAAAAAATATATATATATATATGCACAGAAATAAAGAGATATGGCTGCAGTTCAAGTATGAGAAGAATGAAATAGGACAACCTGAGAAATGACATCAACAACCATAACAATTCAATGTGATTCAGCTCACTATGTTAAGTTCCAACTAAATCAAAAGGTTCAATAGGTAAACAAAATTCACAGGATCACATTAATAGAGTTCAGTAACAAACTTCTGAGACAAGCTCCATCCAAATGAATGAAAATATCTTCAGCGGTACTGCACAACACAATAGCAAGAGGTTAAGTGAAGGGTTGTGCCAGAAAGTGCTTAATTGGACCAACAGAAAGCCATGGATCAACAAATATAGATACAGATTACAAATAAAAAAGAGAATAGGCTTATCCGATCCTCCTAAAAAAAATATGTCAACTCAAACTTCATAACAAGATCTGGAAAAGTATTACAATTGCAGGAGGAGAAAATTTATGCTTCCATTTTGAACATGATATCAAACTTCCAATAGCCATATAAATAATGAAACACAAAATATGTGCAACATTGACGATGAACAATGTTCTCCTTTTTTGGTTACTATGTCATCTGCAGGGCCCAGAGACCTGGAATGAATGGGAAAAAAAAAGGGGGTTCTTATGTTGAAAAAACAGAATAATTCATCACCCTCTACAAGCAAGACTACCATAAAGTTCACCTTTGGGGGATACAGATTGCTTCAACGATCAATCAAGGTGGAACACATATGACTAAATATAGCACTGCTATTCCCTTCATCATCATGCTATATGACACTTGAATACATCTTGCCAACTACTAATGGGCAAAAAGAGCAGAAACACAAACGAACAGAAAATGACCTTTCAAAGATTCACTTGCTACTCTTTAAGTTTGTTTACTAATGGGTTCCTTTAAGAGTGATTCAATAGCTGGTACCATACAATCATGATGGTAAAACATCATTTTGAAAGACATCAAACTTCTTTTCAAAATCATCATCCTAGACCATTCTACAATAAAATAAAGTCTAGAAAGCCAAAATCAAACAACATTAAGTGCAACAAGAACAAGCACAAACATAGAAGTAATTCTTAATTCAATATCTAAAAGTACAAAAATAAGAAAAGTAAACACTCTTTGATAAAGAAAAATGGAAGACAAAAGCTTCTAGAAGAACAGCAATAATAACAAAGAAAGACTCTGAGGCAGAAAACAACAGCAGATGTAAAATCATCAAGGAATTCAAATGATTAGTATCAAGAGAATTAGCCTAATATAGACCTTTATCAAAGTCGATTACAATTAAAATATCTGCAGAAGCATAACTGTTACAAATGTAGTGCATCCAGTAAACTATAGCATTTCCGGCAAACAATCTTATAGCTTTTTAATCTGATAGAATATCTTAAAAGGCATATAAAATAATTGCCAAAACTAACCAACTGTTAAAAGTTAGCATACTCTAAGCATTTTGCTTCAAAGAAATAAATAATATATATTCTCAGCAAAATCCTGTTAACTAAATGAATGTCTTCCTCCAATAAATTCAAAGAGGAAAAATATCTTTCACCAATAAACTAAAACATTTACAAAGGACAAAAGACAAGTTAGAAGCAACAATAACCAACCACATTCATTGATCAGTGCAGAAGCATAAATCTACCTTAATAAAGCCAATTTCTTTGGCGTTGCTGCGGAAGCACTGCCTGCAACACATAAGTCCATACTTCCTGATCAGTCCATGAGGGTTCCCACAAACTCGGCTGGAAAAGAAAGGCGAGTTCACATCATGATAAAGAAGCAGCAGATCATACAAAACGACATCTTTCATTTAAAAGGAATCAGATCGCCTAATACAAGTCCAAAGCTATCCAGAGGAATACCCTCCCTCCGGAACACACAGATACGGGGGTGTTAATTCTAACTCCTCAATGTGTTCTAGGGTTATGGCAACAACAGGTAGATCAGTTTTGGAGAACAAGGATGACAAGTACATCTACCGATAACAATATTCAGGTTATAAATTACAAAGCCCCATCAAATTCCATTAAGAAAATAAGTTGTAGTATATAATAAAGTTGCTCAGGAAGCAAGAAGACGCAATCAAGATCTTAACCAAAGAGAGTGAGTGAAGGGATTTTAGTTCTTTAATTCCTCTGAAAGATTTCATCTTTAATAGAACTAGTTCCAGAAACTACATCAAACATGGGCAAAACGAAATCCGTAGAACCCTTGACACACAAGATAAAGCTTTCCGCGAAAGCACCAAATCCAACGAAGAAGAGGACGATATCGCTCACCAAACTCGAGAACCAGGTCCATAGTTCTTGGGATGCGAGTTCCAGACGTTCGAGTGCCCCATCTCGCTACCCGCGCTCTCGCCCGATCGCCTCAAATCCCTCCTCGACCAATAACATCGCGTGGAGGGAAGGGGTTCAATCTATTATAGCGCCACTGGAAACCCTAGCAATAGGCCGACTCGATAGTGAAAGCAAACTATCTCTGCCGTCATTTCGTGATCGGACGGTTTGAGTTCTTAGAGTGCCTTTAGACTCTTTCCAAAGCCCATGGGCTGACTCCATAAGCCCATAGATTGGAGGGCCGAATCCCCTTACATTTTGTACCAAATATTATTTCTGTTTAAATTTTAGTGCTTCTAATTACATACAACTAACTATTTTGGTGGAGATATTTTATTTAATAAGTTGAAAAGTTTCTATATATTTAAAGTTTTATACAAAATATCAAATACCCTCTCTAATGACCAGTGATCTTTCTTCCACAAAAGGTTGGAGCTGATTTGATCATTTTTTTCCTAATTAAATCTAAGTTAATTTTAATTAAAAAATATTAATCAAATTGAGTTTATTATCTTAAGCTCTTAATCAATTCAAATCAATTAATGCAGAAGATCTAAAATACCTAATTTAACTCAATTTTAATTTTATAATTTTACAAATGATGCGAGTCAAATTTTATAAACTTTAATGTGACGACGATCCAATCGAATCCAATGCATCTACTGAACCAAATCAATTCATTTAATATATCTATATTTTATTCAAAATTATAAATTAATTAATCGAAAAGAATTAACTTATGGTGAGTTTCTAATTTATTTTATTTTATTTTAATCAAATTAAATTGATTCGAAAATTGATTACTCGAGTGGATTCGAAAGGATTTAAACACCCTATCCGTGACGACAAGAAGACTTCATCTCTATCCTCTCCCACTTCGCCAACTTGAGCTCGTCTCTTTCATTCCACAGGAGAGAGCATGTACTGTAAAGCTGTGGGGTGCAATGAATGGAAGCAATATTAGACAGCGACCAGTCTCCCGGTGAGCATGTCAGGTGGTGGAAGGAAACAGCAAGTCCATCTCCTTCAGATTCTGCTAGCTTTACCTACCTTAGCTAGACTCCACCTACGAAGCTAAGCGGACAACGAAGCATGGCAAAAGTACAGATGTGATGAACAGGTAAAGCATCCTTACCACTTTAGCTCATCGACTGTTCTACGAGCATTCGTAAACACAAGAAACTGATACAAAGAGGGAGTTGTTGATCTAATCACCTGAGTGATTCTTTTGAGATTTCTATTAGAGCTTTAGATTAGGCAAAGTGAAGCATCTCTTTCTAAGCTTAATAAAGTAGTTGTTGACACATTCTGATCTATCTTGGCATGTGGATTGGCTGACAGATTCTATTTACAAACATATTTTGATCTAACTTTATATTCCTACTAACGATTGCAGTGAATACATCTAAAGAATGATATATATATATATATATATATAACATTGTTTTTTTTCTCAGAAAAGTTACAAGAGTTGAAATGGTAGGATATATATGCTTCAACTCTGTCCCAGGAAGAACAGCTTAAGCATCTGTTCTAAGTAGACAAGATGAAATGGCAATCGAATTCATGGATTGTTTGAACCAAGAATGTTGTGAGCAGCAGACAAAGTCAACAGAAAGAAACTTGAAAATGATGGATATGTCAAATAGAGTCATCTGTGTGTGTTGCTGCAATTGTCATCAAGCTATAGATATGCTGCTTTTGATGGTGTCAAGCAATCTCCTTGTCTTCATCAAGCACACAAACACAGCAAGAGCAGCTCAGTGATCTTTGTGGACCTCTCATCCCATCAACCAGCAGAATCAATCATCCTACCTCTTGACTACCACCACAATATCCCATCACTGTCACCTCTAAAGTTCTTTATTTCCTTGTGGATTGTACCACCCTAGCAACATGAGCTTGGTGGAGTGATGAGGTCAGCACTAGATTCTTAGCAATTTAACCTCTGATGCAAAGGATAAGTCTTGTCTGCTAAATGAACACTTACCCAAGCTGTCAGTGATGCTCAACTCCATTTAGGTTCTTCTCCTTCAAAAGTAAAGCAGTCAGCAGGGAAATCTCACTTCCCTTTGTGGAAGAGGAACTATGACCTAAATTTATGAGTGTAGCAATTGTGAGTTGTTTGTTTACATGCTAAACAAAAAAGTACTGATATTAATAATATTCTTCATCTGATTAGGACTTGACATATGAACGCTAATTTGTCATACAATCAGGTTTACACTGTCACTATTATTGTCAGAGAAAATAAATATTTTATGATTTTGAGAATATTTTTTTGATCTTAAATAGTCACGGATCTCGAGTTACAAAAATAGATCATTCTTTTTCTTTACATTTACTCATATCGAGCATCAAAAGAATTTTATCGTGTGTTTATGTAAAACGATTACGTCTCTTAAAAATTTATATTACTAGATTTGATTCAATTTGTACTTGAAATTTAAACTTCGATTGATCTACCTCTCGACTAACAAATAGAGAACAATCAAATCAAACAAGTTGGAACAGAAGAGGATCTCTTCTTCAGCTTCCATAAACAAAGACCTCACTCAAATAAGAATAATCTTCTTTTTTTTTGTTGCCTTCTCATTCCTGCAGAACACAACCAAGAACATTACAGGACACAGGTATCTTAGTTATATCTGACAACGTTGGCATTCAACAGAACTGCTCCTCACTTTCCCAGTCTTCATCAGCCTACTGAGAAAGCAATATAGCTTCTGCTACTTGTGTGCTGAGCTCATGCATTCTTCCTAGTTCCTACTATATCCTCTCTCTGGGGTCATCTTCTTCGTATGGCTGGCTGTGCCTACCCATCCCGGCAACGCGTGCTCCCCTGTAGGCCCTCCCTGTCTCTCCCCCGCTTTACCTGCACACACACAACCAAGCAAAGGAAGAGCTGGTGAGATGGGGAAAACATGGAAGGATACAGTGCACTGAGAGGAGGAACAAAAAAGAAAGACTTCGTCCACATGACCCCCCACTCGTGATCCTTTCTTGGAAGACCACCCAACCCCGACATCTCTATCCCTATTCACTGTGCTCATAGCTTTTTTGCTTGGAGCTTTGTTAGTTTCCATGTGCTCTGCATACATCCATTTCCACCTACAATTGGATTTGTTTAGGAGGCGGCACTGTCAGTACAGCAGGGACAGAAGCAGAGCTTTCCTCCTCCCCCAAAGAAAAGGAAAGAGGCTTTTGTATCATTGGGGCAATAATGCACACCTCCCCAGGTGTCATCCCTTGGAACAAGTGATGCTTACTAGGTAGTTAAAACCTTTGGGAGGATGCATCCTCCCCGGCATGATCCAAGGTTTGTGCTTGCAGATCCATATGCAGCCAATGGCAGGGCATTCTTAGGCTCGATGACCTGCCATGTCCATTCTTTATCTCTTGACGTCCTTATCATTCATTGCAGATCACAGGAGGTTTCAAGCAATGCTGAACACTCTGTAACAATAATGAGCATATATAAATAAAATATATATATATATATTCTATGGCAAGCGATTTCTCTCGTTCTGGCATCATCAACTAGATCCCAGGACCAGCATGCATTACATCATCCTGGTGGATTCAATACAGAGGATCACATAGTAGTGATGTAGATGAGGATTAAGGTGCTGATGATTGAAGTAACAAAGTACATGAGAGGACCCACTGGCTGTGAATTAGTATTTAGGACTATTTGATGCCACACAAGATGTCATCAACTAATATGTTCTTGGCTCACCCACCACATATATCTGCAAACATCCAGGACAGATCCAGCTAATGGTTGTAGCAGCCACAACCGGCAAGACAATTATATATACCATGTGAATACTAATAATTCTGTGTCTGCACAGCTTAGTTTTATGTTTGAATGCTTAATGTAGCATAAACATATAGATCTTCTACAGGTCACAAGAGAATATGTAGATTACAGAGACCCACATCTGTCCAAAGAAGTATCTACTTCTCTTATCTGTTTCACAAATCAGCACAGAAAATGTTGGTATAGAGATAGATGTATTGATGGAATTTATAGGTATATGGTGAGACAACTTGTAATAATGATAATAAAATTCTTGGGCACATGTGATCTGCAATGGCAGGTGTAGCTGTCTGTCCAATGATTCTTTGGAGTAGTGCTCCATAATTTTGGAAAATAACATATAGAACAAGTGGGTCTTCTTCATATTTTAATACTATCATTTGTTGGCACTGCCTGGGGCATCTTTCACCTTCATATGCCTAAACTGCACTGGCCAAGAGACTGGGATTTGTTTGGCATGCCATGAGCACCCATTAGAATACTCTGCTGGGAGTCTGTGGAGAGAATCTTAAATCCTCCCTCTGCCTCCAGGTTGGGTTGTAGGGAGATTGTTGTGTTGGTACAAGGACATGTTCACTGTAGTTGCAGGAGAAGAGAACAGTCATCCCTCAGGCTGCAGTTCTGAGTCCTCTCTTCCAGGAGCAGAAGAATTGAGCTGCTAACAGGAGCCAGGTAAGGGTTACCTCTTCCTTTGTCATTTGCTCCTTTCACCAATTGTGAGATGAGATCATGATAGTTTCTTTCTCATTTGTCATGGTCATAGAGCACATAATGTTGTTCTCTTATGGCCTTCAGCTTACAGAAGACAGAATGGTTGTGTAGGATGATAGCTCATTAGGAAGCATTTGGCACCAATTTTTCTCTCAAAGATTGACATGTACAGGTTATGCGCCATTCTGTAACCAATGTAATTGAGTTAGAGGAAAAGGAGACATCAGAAAACAAGAAAACTAATACAAAACAGTAAAATCAATGCTTTTTCTAAAAAGTAATTACATAAAATGTTCAACCATAAGACAGAATTGGAATTTAAGGAACTCAACATGTTCAAGAATAACCTGCTGAAACCTGAAAACAGAATTCCTTTTAGGAAGATGTTAATAGTGTTGAAGAATATCTTTCGACTTAATATTCTTTCTTGCTTTCCTTTCTTTTTCTCTTCTTTTATCTTGGGTAGATAAATTCAAAAATCACCTGTATCTTTTTTTGCCCTTATGAACTAATGTACCTAATAAAATTGCATGTCAAAAAATTACATAAGACATGCATATATTATCATGCATATTAATTGAATTATTTTCTCCATGTATGCTTACATACTAATTTGATAAAAAATATCAGTAGCTTCGTTGGCTGAACCTTGATCACCTTTGGCAGTCAATTTCAATGCAACAGAACAGCCACAGTAGTGAATTTGAATGCAAGATGAGATACCGAGAAGGCATGGAAAGCTGGGATGCATGATCTTGTGGCTTTAACTTGCCAAAGCACCACAACACCACTCTGAAGACATCAGAAGATAGAATTTTAAGGCCAATGGGGAGATACATGAAGCAGCATGATAAAGAATACTTGAAGATGGCTATCTTGAAGCAGGAAACTGCCTTTCGACAACAGGTAGCTTCTTGTGCCTTAAATTTGGACAAGCCATGAGGAAGCTACTGCTGACTCTATTCTATCGGCTGCCTGATCCAGGTGCATGAACTCCACCGTCTATATCAAGTTCAGCATCTGATGATGAGAGAAATGAAGAACACCAACAAGAAGATCCAACTGGATGAACAGTGCATGGCACTTGATCTGGAGCTGCCGGCAGAAGGATTCAGTGGAAAGCAACATAGAAATGTGGTGCTGGAGACTTACCAGGAAAGTGACCTAGAGCTGACACTTGCAACTGGAAGCAGCACCCGACGGAAAGAAACATCACCTGCTTCAGATTGTGGATCTAGTTTCTCTTCATCCTCAACACAGTCTGGAGCTTCAAAACGAAACAGCAACAGATCAGGACTGTTCCAGGTTCCTGAGATTGATATGAGGTTCAATCATGAGAGGCATATCGGATTCAAGATCGAGGAACAAATGAGACAGGATGGAGTAAAGCAGCATACCTGGTTTTCTCAATGTTTGGGCATGAACATGACATGATTGCTTTATGCAAAGCAATGAGATATCATTTGTGGTCGTCAGAGACAACCAGTTTAGATGGGAAACTGCCTTGTAGAGTTGAAGATGATGAGCAGTGAATCTGTATAAGCAGAAAAGACAATAAGTTCGTAGTAACAGAGCAGAGATGCATGTTATAATTGGAACTAGAAGGCCTTAGCAGCTTAAACTATTATCAATGCTAGAAGGACATTCTCTAAATGATGTCCTAAGTTGTTTGCTGGATTATGTAAAATCTATCAATCTCTCAATCACCAGCAACTTTCAAATGACAAACTATACTGAAGAAGCAGGCTGCAGGGGCTACCAATATGCAAGCATTTCTCCAGACATACTTTGCATACAGAATCACATTTTCAATTTAGATTCAAGCTAGAGCCAATGGACAGATCAAGGAGCATGTTTCTTCAGCAATTTTTTTCTGCAGTCTTGGTATCTAGCAAGATACAGAATTGATATGGAAGTCAACAAATTCTAATCCAACAGCAAGTTATTTATTACAATATGCATAACTTTTTGAACTTGTCATGACATTTATCCAATAGCTTCAAACTATGAAAGTAAAAAAATATTGTCATTATTTTAATAATATTAATGCATGCAAGCATACAGAAGATCATATCCCTAATTCATTCAGCAAAGTGTATCCTGAATTAGGAGAAAAAATCATATATTGCCCAACCAGACATGTAAGGTCATCTACCAGTCTTGCTCTTGTTTTTCACAACGGAGGAATAGTTGAAGAATAACAAGAAATTTTCATCATTAAACTGCACCCATGCCTGTGACATCTGAGAACTTCTCTCCACTGCCATAAGAAGAACCAGAGAAAGGCACAACTTTCTCTCTCTCTCTCTCTCTCTCTCTCTCTATCTCTTTCTCTCTCTCTCTCTCTCTAATTACTAAGATAAAGTCATAAGCCTACTGAGTGCTCTACTGCTCTTTGATAAGGAATCCTTCTACAAAATTTGAACAGATTTCCTTATTTATCATTCAGAGGCAAGGCCTTGTTTTCATCATCTAAAGGCTGATTCATATCAGACTGATTACATGGAAAAACCACCTTAAGAACAGCAGTATCAATTTCCTGTCATATTGAAAATATTAAATCAATTATGTATTCCACATATACCAGCAAAATACTTATGATGCACCAGTATAAGAAGCATCAAGGACCATACAGTTACAGAAAAAAGAACTTGTAATTCTTAACTTCAAGTTTACACCTGACGACAATGATATCAAAGCCTAAATTATATTTCTTTAATCCTATTTACAACTTTTTTGAAGGCATTATCCGATACATTACAAAGAGAGAAACTGATGTTGCTAAATCTACTGGTTACTATCTGAGCACCTTGCAAAATTTTGGAGAATACAACTGACAACAGAAAATTCTGAAAGGAGTTAGCCAATCATTTTTTAATGCTTACTTTCTGCAAGCTTGCCATGTAAATAAGATATGCCATCCATAGAAACAAGAATGAATTAAAAAAACGAGATATGAATTAAAAAATTACCAGAAAGAATATCATTTAATGTTTCTGCATTTCAAATTAAAAAGGAAAACCTACTGAAGGAGTTAGTTAGAATGAAGCTTAAAAGACAAGTTAAACTATGTGAAAATAACGATAATTCCGAAGCAAGATAAGCTTTAGCTTTGAATCTCTTGATTACAAATCATAATTCAGCTACTCACTGTAATCATATAAGAAAAGGAGAAAGCATAATGTTCTACTGCAGAAGCCATGTTATCTAGATTCTGGACAATCACTGAAGCTTCCTATCACAGAAGCAAAACAAAATTGAAGCCTGATCATCGGTCGCATTTTCTTCCGAAATTTTCCAGTATGTGGTTAGCAATCAGTATCTGAGTCATCACAATTCATGTCATAATTTCACATTCACTATCTGATATAAGACATTAACATTCAAGATTTCAGCTGTTTCGGCTTGTGCATTATATAAATGCTTCGACACAAAATAAAAAACGATATCTCCCACACATAAATGGTTGTGAGTTCAAAATTTCATCATCTTGGGTAAAATCAAGTCCTTATACAGACATTCATAGGCTCTAGTATTTGTATTCATAGTCCACCATTCAAGATAATCCCAATTTTAGGATTTGAATAGCATTCAACATCCTGAGAAGGCATACTATTTCTTTCCTTTTTGTCTTGTTTTTTTTGCAAAAGATAATCAGTAAAGACGGGATTCTGAGTCCAGAATTTATAATAAACTGTCAAAGTCTTTACCAGCTAAGATAGCTGACACCTTCCTGGCTATTAGCTTTACAAACTAAACCCTGAAATCCTAAAGAGATACTCTATCAACCGCACCTCCCTTTAAAGCTCAAGATCAAGAACTATTGAGTGCGCTACACGATTCAGCATTCTTGCAGACATCGAAAATATTAAAAAAGAACCTAACTTTTAAGATACCGGACCAATTCTAACAAGAAACCACCAAAACAATGCAAGCTTACTCGAGAATGGATAAATAAGGGGCAGGTCGCGCAAGAACGATATGTCAACCGAGGTGCACGGCCCCGGCATTGATCGAACCGGGCGCGCCTCGATCGATCATGTCAAGATACCAACTCACGAAGTCATTCCGAGAGGATGTCGCATAAGAAGCGGGGGAAGCGGAGGGCGAGAGCAGCTCCAGAGATTGGAGGAGAGAACATGGGATTGCGTATAAGCCCTCGATTGCGGCAATGAGGGCTTGAAGAGGTCGCCGGAGAGCGTAGACGGTAGGTGGTGGAACAAGAGGCGGAAAGGGAGGAGGCGAGACGAGGACAGAGGCGCGCGCGTGGTACGTCGTTCCCGGCGATTACCTTCTCGATCTCGTGATTGGCGCGTGGGAGCTCAGTTTTTTTAGAATTGCTGGTTACTTCCCTAAATCCAGCCCACAAAACAAACCCAACACATCAGACGATCATCACCGTTAATCCCATCATTCCGATGTGCCAACGATCGCGTTATCGTTGATTTCTTCTCGGGTATGGAAAGCGGTTTTTATGTTTGGTCCCTCTGGATTCGGTCTCTGGTGACTTCAAATGGGCCCCGCGCAGGATGGGTTTGCCGAGTCGCAATTAGCTTGCACGAATCTTGACTTCGGTTCGCGTTCGACTCGAATCAAACCGCTGGACCGGCCCAGAATTTTATCGGCACGGCTCAATCATGAGCGAGTCACGTGCGGGAATCTTAGAGAGGGCGAGCCATGCTTGCGATCCAGCTTTGGATTCCGTGGGTCGCACCCACCGGCGCCCACATTGGCCTTCCCGTGGCTCTCGTGTTCGGTTCGCCGTCGCCCTCTCCCTTTACTCTTTGCTTTCGGCCCCGCTCGTGAAAGCTACACCCGATCGCTGTTAAAATTTCCCCTCTTCTCCCGATTTGCCTCTCGCCTTTGCGGTCGGCGAGGTCTTCGGAGGAGGAGGAGGAGGCCGGGGATATACCGAAAGCCGGGGTATATACCGACGTGAGGCCTTTGCGCTGCCATGTCGAAAGCCCGGGTATATACCGACGTTAACGTTCTCCGGCCCAAGGATTACTGGGATTACGAGTCGCTCACCGTTCAATGGGGGTAAGAGCTGGATTCTCTGAAGCCTAGCCGTGGATTTAGCCCTAATTTATATTTCCCCTCTTTTCGGTGTTCTCTTTCTTGATCTGGCACCGTTTGGGAAGCCGAGCTACCCGATGCATGTAGATTTGCTTCTAACGTTTGTCTCGCATGTGGATTGATGATTGTCAACTATGATTTGCCTATTTAATGTCGCTGTTCTTTTTTATTTTTTATTACGTGAGACAGGGGGCAATATATGAGCAGCGATTGAAGGAATGGGTTTTGTTTCGGGAAAGAAAAATTTGACCTCAGGATAAAAAAGATGGATGGTAGGAAATGTGACAGGTTTAGGAAGAAGAACGAGTTGAAGACTAAAAGCACGAGTTTTCCTGGGACACATGATAGAGAGAACAGAAAATAACATAACAGAGATGTTAGTTTCAGATTTTTTTTTGTTTTGCTAGATCTAAAAGTTTAAATTGAATAATCATACACGACTTGGACATTGTGGATGCTAAACGATGGTTTCAAAACCTGGTCATTACCAGTACCATTGTTTTAAACTGCTTTTCAGGTAACTTATGATTGAGACAGGAGTACTAAGGTGCCTGAAGATTGTGACACAAACAACAAAAAAAGTGAAATGTTTAATATTTTGCATTTGTTGCTTATATGCATTTGAGATATGACAGAAAAATAAATGGAAAAGTTAAAGACATAAGTATCTATATATCAGTTTTCTGGAATCATTCTTGTCCAAGAAAATTGGTACACTTCTTAGAGAGGGGAAGGAATATAGAAAATACATTATTATTAGTCCAAAGACTCAAATGCCTGCTTGAATTTGTGGAAAGAGCATCTGCTAAACCACTCATGAAATCTGTCCTGATCTTGGCATGACTCATGGTACAAATGACTGCATGGTGTAGAACCAGGGATCATTGGTTTTTGTAAGGCCAATTAAGAAATTCAACGGTTCTAGTATTTGATCAAGCCTTAGAAGATCAAAGTCAAATTTTCAGTATGAATTTCAGTTTGCCAAGTCAAGCTACTGTCCATAACAGAAGATCAAAATCCTTCAGTAGCAGTATTTGGAAAAGTGAAGATGCTTCCTTCTTGAGTCAGCTGCATGGTTTACATGTCTTTCTCTAGCTTCTTCATACTTCATTCGAACAAACACTAATCCTATCTACTCTAGTTTATAGTTCTTGAACTTAGTATGTTAATTTGATATGTAAACTAGTTTTTTAATTGAAATGTCATCATATACAGGAATTTGATAACTTATTAGTTATAAAGCTTGTATATGTATCAATGATTAATTTGTACACAACTAACAACCGGCCATTCTGTATTTCTTTTTTTACTCAATTTGCTATCATAGTTATTGATTTGGGTAAGAGAGTAACCCTAAAGCTCCATGGTAAAATTTTTTTACTGTGATCTGGGTGTCAAGGACTTGAATCATATAAATAACCTTTCTGTCCAGAGTAATGATCCATTGACATGTCCTAGATTCCCTTTTGGTTATTTTTTTGGATTTTTGCACATTTCATTGTATGTGTATTAAGCTATTTAGAATTCTTGTAGAAAGAGCAACTAGTTTTATGGTACTTGTTTCATTAGCTGCTTGTGTGGTGTTTTCTTCAGATTTTCAGAATCATTACCAATGCCGATAATGACAAGAAATAATCTTTTGTATTCACTTGGAACATGAATTGTGCTAAACAAAGTTCAAAATATACTTTTTTCTTCAGGAATCAGGATGATTATGAGGTCGTGAGGAAAGTTGGAAGAGGGAAGTACAGTGAGGTCTTTGAAGGCATTAATGTAACCAATAATGAACGATGCATCATCAAGATCCTAAAGCCTGTGAAGAAAAAGAAGGTATTGATTCATATGTTGGTTCTCATGTGCTATTATTGCATTTAAGATCTTTAGTTTTTTTTTATGTACAGGTACTTACAAAAAAATACTGGAAAAAGAAATATATCCTTTTATTTGTTAATAACTTTCTACTGTTCATGGAAAAATTAATCACATTGATGTCTTATATAACATGGACAGTTGGTTTGATGTTCACCTGGAATTTAGTTTGTCAAAGAGAAAGTCGGATGGGACCTCCTCTTGCATCATTTATAACTCTCTTCTTTTTATATCAATGAAATATATTAGCTGAAACGAAACTCCAGAGAATGATTGCTGTCTGACCATCCGTAATGTGAATCTTGCAGAATACATGAAAGACCTGACTCGTGGATCAAAGTAAATAAAATGTTCCATTGGTGTTCTCAACTTCTCATAAACTAATAAGCTCTCTTGAATTTTAGCTGTCTTATACTTATTTTTCTTTTCTTTGCTTAATATGTTTTTAGGAAGTGATATTACATGATTTTATTAAACCAGTTTCCACTTCACACTTGTCATTTTCCTATTGTTCTCCTTGTCTCTTACTATGATGAAAGATAAGTCATGTTTTCCCTGTCCTTATTGTCCAAAAATTTGTAGATTTGGTGGATAGTTACACAAGTTATTCATCTGTTTTCTTTTGCCCTTCTCTTATTTTCATTCTTGCTAGTCATGGTGATGGTTTTAGCTCCCGAAGAACTTAGTAAAATACAGTATTTATATCTAGTTTATTCATTGACAAATATCCACACACATGAAACAATCTGATTATATAATATTTTGTAAGGTTATTCTTTGTCATATCTCTGGATCAGAATGAATGGAGATAAATATTGATTATTTCCCTTTCTTTAGTAAGATTGTTCTTGCTAAGAATGTCACCATGCATTTTTCACATCCTATTCAGATGAAAACGGTCTTCCTTCCCATTCTTTTCTTGAAGTAGTAATTGTGTTTTACTGTCATCTTTTATCAGTTGCTCCAGTTATGCTACGATGATAATAGAAGTTTGTGGCTAAACCAATTTATCTCCAATTGTTCTTTCTAAATTGTTTTTGTTACGTCTTTTTGCAGATTAAGAGGGAGATAAAAATACTTCAGAACCTTTGTGGTGGCCCAAATATTGTGAAGCTTTTTGATATTGTCAGAGATCAGCATTCAAAAACTCCTAGCTTGATATTTGAATATGTTAACAGTACAGACTTCAAAGTCTTGTATCCCACATTGACGGATTATGACATACGATACTATATTTATGAGCTTCTCAAGGTTTCTCTCTTGCCCCTTTTCGAAACAACTCTGCATGCCTTATTTATATGCTTGTTTGTCCTGAGGTTTAAAAATTTATGAAAGCCATAAGATAGCCAACAAGTGTTTGGGAGCTATCTTCCTTTGCAAGTCATTGTTAGGCTAAGTAAGCTATCACATTGAAGAACTTTGATCATGAGATCTAATGTAATTTTCTTGATAGATCCATTCATGAGAATGATGTTAGTTTGTCAGTTGTTGTTTATGGTTCAAAAAGAATTGGCTTCCACCTTATCTAGTAGTGATATTTCAGCTTTTGGACTTCTCTATCAATCTTATAAGAAATATATGTAAACATGGATATATTGTTTAATCTTTCAGTCAGACCATTTATTGATGCAGCTAGTGGGCATCATTGCTTAGCATATATTTTAGCTATAGAATAGGAGAGTACAAAGGTGTAACCAATTCTGCAAATAACTTTGAACTTGTATGCACATGCAATCATTGCCCTACTTCTGGGTTGCTCAACTATTTCTCAAGATTTATTTATCTTCATATGCCTTGTGAACTTTATACTGCTTTGTGACACTTGTAGGCACTAGATTACTGCCATTCTCAAGGAATCATGCATAGAGATGTCAAGCCCCATAATGTCATGATAGATCATGAACTACGGAAACTCAGGCTAATAGATTGGGGACTTGCTGAGTTTTATCATCCTGGCAAGGAGTATAATGTTCGTGTAGCATCAAGGTAGGTATCACATGCTAAAGTTTTTATCATCCTTTTATCTGTCAATAAAGGGATAAAAATGGCACTGAGTAAGGACTGAGAAGGAAGATTAATGAACGTCGATATTCAAAGATCTAATTGTTATTGTTGGTGCATCTTTTGTCTTAGTTGTTCTTCTTGTTCAACTTGCTGAAGATTCTTGATTGGTGCCTCATGTTTGAGTTTTTAAGAAAACAGCAACCTTAATTTCTTCTTAGATTATTGTAACATCTTAAACAGTAATGAGTCTGAAGTCCAACTTTATCATGGTTTGGACATTTAGATAGCCATGACTATCTGGAATTACTGCTCTATTTATGAGTTGATGTTGGCTTAGTTAGGAACCAGCTGGACATTTAGATAGCCATGACTATCTGGAACCTTTCTTTCTAAATGTGAATCTCTATGACCTTGTACAACCAAAATGATGAAATATAAAATGTATTATTTATCATGGATGTTTTTTAAACATGTGAAACCGTTAGATTTATACTAAACTCTATTAATGTACTTAAATGAGTTTGTTGGAATCCAGATACTTCAAGGGTCCTGAGCTCCTGGTTGACTTGCAAGATTATGACTATTCACTGGACATGTGGAGTCTTGGTTGCATGTTTGCTGGAATGGTAAGTGATCTCTGTTGGAAAATTTATCTAATGAAATGCTTAGCCTTTTGAACACTATTAAGACACACTGCTATCAACACTAAGAACTGTGTATGTTAAACACATCTCTGTTGTTTGATTACAGATATTTCGCAAGGAACCTTTCTTCTATGGTCATGACAATCATGATCAGCTTGTTAAAATTGCTAAGGTAAATATCAGTTAAACTTTGTTCTTTCTGCTTTGAGTGTAAGCTTTCTCAATGCAATTTATTTGCATTGGCTTTTAACAGAAAATTTCATTGAACTTGTTTGTTGATTCTCTTTCCAAAGATTAAAACTTATTAAATAAATATTCAGATTCTGATCAGAAGTGAATGTGTACTAGATGGCAACTTCTTGTTATTGTAGCTTATTGTACTTGGTTGCAGTTTGTGGTGGTTTTTTTTACCAAAGAAAATTAAAAATATATTAAAAGTTAACCAAGTCTGATACAACCACTGCTGTTTGCATCATTGCGAACCAACATCTCTGAGACAGAAGGCAGTTCAGCCTGTCAAATAACATTGTCAGCTTCTATTCTTGCATGATTTGCAAGTTAATTTGCTGGTTGATTTCCCTCCTGATAGATATTTGTAATCTTCCATTCCAAAAATTGAGTACATAAGAAAAATGTATCCTTAATTATATTCAAAACTTCCCATGGGTGGTCAATCTTGTTGGAAATTAGATTGACAATTGTAAGAGAATATGTCTCCATTAATAATCTTTGAATGCCAGTCTGCAAAGCTGCTTGCATCCCTTCCTTAATTGCCCAAGGCTCACAGTATAGATTATTCCTTCTTACAAGCTTCCTGCATCCAAAGATTAAAAGTAATCCATTAGCGTCCCTGATAATAAATCCTACTCTCGCGAAATCCTTGTGGTCCCAGGATGCATCCAGCCCTTTGGTGGAGGGATCCATTTGACAAGAATTTCTTATTTCCCTCAGGGACAGCAATTGTCAACACAGTATAAGCAGCAGCAACAACTCTACACAGTAGGGTGAAAGGATGTTTTTGTGTGTTGTTAAAAAGTTTATCATTTCATGCTTTCCAAAGGTACCAAAGAGAAGTAGTAATCAAGGTTTTGACTGCCATAGCATCTTGGGAATCATGTATATAGTTATCAGTTAACCAGGAATTTTCAATCACTGTGACGTATTGGCAATGTTCAGTCCAATATTGGAATGAATAGGATCCCACACCTGTTTAGCATAAGAACATTGGAAAACTAGGTGAGCAATATATTCAACAGGTTCATCACACCAAACACATGTAGAGTTGTTGCTAACACACAAGGACCCAATCCTATCAGCATCGGTGGTGGTGTCACTGACCTATTTATCAAGTGTCATTACAGAAATGTGGTTGGCTTATAATTAGAAGATATAATTGGATATTTATGATCTTATTATTGTTCAAATTGCTAATGTGAACTAACTGTCTGTATAATCTGGTATCTCATAGGGCTTTGTTCGTTAATGCCATTAGAATGTATGTGATGCAAGAGCTGCAACTATTTGGTGTACTTTTCTTCTTTGTTTAGCCACTTAAGAAGGATGTTATTATATAAAATCTTTTCTTCTTCTTCTTCTTCTTCTTCTTCTTCTTCATTCATCCTCCCCTTCCAGAACCACTTTGACATAACGACCATGTGCATCTTGGTATGGGCCTGCCAATGTATCATCACTTTCTAAAGCAGTTTTGAAACATGATATCTGTAGATCTTCTTTGGTTTCACTTTCTAAACAAGGAGGCCTCATTTTTCTCCTTCCAAGAGTGTAAGGTTAAGTATACTAATTACGACATGTGATGACGCATCCCACTTTCTGATTGTGCAGGTGATGGAGCCACTGAGCCACTTGTTGCTGAAATTTCTGTATATAGTCAACTAAACATTTCAACTGGGACTTAAACCATTTCCGACCTGTGATCCCACCCATCCCTGCTTTGTTATACCGATTGGTTTATGCTGGTTCCACCAAGGGTTGATACTGGTCCATATGATTTTGTTTTTTTTTTTTTTAGTGGTGATGATATAAAATTGTATCTTGGTACCGTACCAGTCCGATAAGGTATCGAAACTGGTATTGGACCATATTATTAAACCTTAGACCAAAATAATCTGCATTTAATATGAATGCGAACTAGACTAGGGCTATAACCTTTATAGACCTGGCTGCATTGATACTGATGGGACATAGATGTTCAATATGAAAGGAACAGAATACTATTAGGTAATTCAGAGTTGAGAGACATGGATGGTCGTGTTGAAATGTAATCAAGATTTATTGTTATTAGTTTGTATTTTGCAGGAGAACCATATGGGTTGGTTTGGAGTCGATTCTTATTTTCATTTTTCAGGTACTTGGTACTGATGAACTCAATGCATATCTTAACAAGTACCGTCTAGAGCTTGATCCACAGCTTGATGCTCTTGTTGGAAGGTATGTTTGTGTTTCTTCATGTGGACATGATAGTGGTTGTTTATATGTGATGTACTATACTCCCAGTGGGATGGAGTCTTGCATTTTCTTTCCCAATATCATAGTCTTGCTTTATTTGATACAGACATAGCAGGAAACCATGGTCTAAATTTATCAATGCAGACAATCAGCATCTTGTTTCTCCAGAGGTCTTATTTTGTGCTTCTTTTGTAGCTTTAATGTGCAATATACATTTTCCTTTTGATATCTACTTTTGCCTTCTTTTGTTATTGTCATTCCCAACAGTCCTCCATCCTGACCATGGCTGAAATTTTGCATGCAGGCAATAGATTTTCTTGATAAACTCCTTCAATATGATCACCAGGATAGGCTCACAGCGCGAGAAGCAATGGTAGTATTTCTGAACTCATATATCTTATGATGATATTACTTCTATTCCAAATGAACTCTTATTGTGCTGCTGATTATGAATGAGAATCATGCATGTAATGCCCAATTTTGTTGATCGACAGTGTAACATCTATATGCAGCATATTTTCAGTTGAATTTTTTTTTCAAGAATTATTCGGATAGACTAAGTTAATAAAAAAAAAATCAGCCATAGTAGACAGTAGGAAATCCTGGAAAGAGGATTTAATTTGTGAAAGTGCGGTTATGAATTTTACAGTTAAAGACTGTAGGTAAGGGTTTAAAGGATTTTTATGAACTATTCTCCGAAAGCGATTGCTAAAACTTGCCATTGTATTAAATTGGTCCCAAAATTGCTAATAGGAAATTTCATTACTACAATTCCTAAAGAGACAGCCAAATGCATATGAAGGATCTATCACGAGGGGAACTCAGACCTATGAACCAAGGTTTGCCATACCGGTCTGTACTGGCGTATTGAGCTGAGCTCAGTATGGTATGGTATCCGGTATCGAGCGGTACGCACAGGGCATACTCGCTTGCTATAATATAATATAAAAAGTTAAAAACAAAAAAGGAGTGATGTCGTCTCGTTCCTTCTCCCCACGCGGGGAGACGTTTCTTCTCCCCTCACGAGGAGAAGAAATCGCCCGCGGGTGACGGATCGCACGGGCGATTCTTTGCCTGCGAGAGGAGAGGACTCCAGGTTTTTCTTCTCTCTCTTCTTCTTTCTCCCTCCCTCGGTTGATACCGCCCGAAATCGGTCGGTGACAATCAAAATCGATCGGTACCAGTCGATTTCGCATGGTGACGGGCGGAAACAATCCTTACCTGGCGGTACCACCCGATAGCAGGCAGTCTGTGTACCGGTCTGTTGACGGATCGGTACATACCGCTCATACCGGGTGGTACACATCGAAACGGAAAACCTTGCTATGAACCAATGCTTTAAATATTGATAAGACCAGTGACCGGCATGCATTGGCTGACGTAGAATGGTACAATCTGATATATTCATTACCATATCGGTCTATGTACCGCTTGAGATTGCCACCTAAGACAATAAACCTTGTTATGAACAACTATGTAATTATCTTCATCTAAAAGCCTGATTGAGCTTGCTTTCTATGTCAACACAAGCCTTACATGGCATTTATTGCACAGATGTTGTAATGTTGCTTTGTTTATCTTTTGCAGGCGCATCCATATTTCCATCAAGTGAGGGCTGCAGAGAATAGCAGAATGCGGACCCAGTAAAGCTGCAGGCAGTTCTGTTGCTGCTGTGAATCCATCCCCCATAACGTTATGGATTTGATGTACCTGTGAATCTTTGCCGCAATTAATAGCACTTGGACGATGTATCGAGCTTGTAGTACCACCCGATTGAGCCCTTTATCTCCTTCCCCTTCTGTAGGACTCAATTGTCATAATGCCTGATTTTGATGTATACTTGGAAATCCTTAGTACCTGCATTTTTATTTCCTGGATTCTATTTATTAGAGCACCAGAAAGCATGAATCCAATTTGGTTAAATCGGGCTGTGAACGCTTAAATCCAGCAAGCAAATTGTTGAGTCTGATTCATGTTGTATGTTCGTTGAAAGTCAACGAAATCTTAGTATGGTAGACATGTAGTCTGACAATTTTGGACTAATTACATATTATATTATTTTTTATGATTAATTATTTTTAACATCTTAATTTTTATATTTTAAAAAATTTATATTTACAAAATCAAATATTTGATCTCGTTTCTCAATGGTAAATCTAAATAAAATCATTACCATTGAACATTTGATCTCATTCATCGAGATTAAATGTTCAATGGTAAATCCTATAATTAATTTTAACATCTTGATTTTTATATTTTTACAAATAATGTTAAAATATTTATATTTATAAAAATAAAATATTTAATTTTTTATTTTCATACCATCGACTCCGAAAATATCGTATATGGTCGATGATAAATCAAAATAAAATATAGTCAATAGTAAATCTTATAATATTTTTGTTAAAAAAATAAAATTAAATATTTCATTTTCATAAATGAGATAATCTATAATTAACTCAAAATTTTCACACATTTCCTCTAATCTCATTCATCATCAATGATTTTTTCTTTCTACTTGAATCTATCATCATATTTAATATATCATTCATCATGCATGATTCAATACGCATTAACCTATTAGAATCTAACCATTATTAACTTCTGCTTATGCCCAAACTAATGCTATCATACTCATTGATGCGTTGAATCGGAACCACTGTTGAGCTAAGAGTGATCTAATGGAATGCCGATACGTTTGCAATTGCATCATCCTTGGTAGTGGTGAAGGTAAGCACCTCAACCCTGTGTACTGCGGAAAATACAGGCTGGGCTGATATATATATATATATATATATATAAACGGGTGAAGACTGCCATGACAAGAAGGTTAAAAACAACAGCTCAGAAAAATGCTAGGAAAGCAATACAAATCCATCTTCATCCCAATTTATGTGTTCATTGTCGATGTTGATACTTTTTTGCCACGTAACATTTTAAACATAGCATAACAGATTATAGGTATTCCAAGATTCTGTAACCTTTGTACTATCGCCATCTTGCAGAGTATCTGGAAGCACTCGAGGGCGGTATGCTCCAACACCGGTCGATACATAGGATTCAACAGCCGATATCGTAAGGGACCAGTCCTTGCAGCTCAGGTCCATTGAGTCTGCTGTTGTTGTCAAAACTGAAATGCCACATAAACAGCAAGGAATTACATTTTGATGCCTAAAACCCTGATAGATCTCAATGCGGAAGTAACCTCGACACACAAAACCATAAGATGTGCAGCTTCAGAAAACGCAAGCAATGATTTCAACAGCTTAGAACTTGAGCTCGAGGTAAAAATGCAGAACATCCGCGATAAAAGAACATGAGTGCAATAATTCATCCGTGATCAGTGAATTGAAGCGTGGAAATGTTACGATATGCTCTCTAACACATTGAATGTTGATTTTGCTCCTCTTGAACCTGCATGGTGCTACCATAATTGATCCAAGAACTGAGCCATTCAGCAAAATACTCAACTAAGAATTTATCTTATTCTTGGAACAGTTGTTTGTATGACTTGACCGTATCTCTAATGAACTTAACCATCGAATGCCTCGAGTGCAGTTGTTCGTATGACTTAGAAATGATAACACAACGATTAGCTTATACTAGCTGTTGCAGTCACCCTCTCAGTACTGCATCAACCACCAAATTACCTATATGTTATAGAGCCGTCAAATGTAGCAGCTACATAAGCCTTGTTCTTATCTTCTAGCGCTATAATAATCGCACGGTGGTAGGCGTTGAAACCTAAAAGTTCGGCTCACAAACTAAAGGTTAATTCCTGTAGGATGCATACATAAAGCAGAAATTGGCCACCAAAACGTCTCATGATGAGAATCCTATTCACCTAACATTCCTACAAGCCAATTCAATTCTTCCTCATTTTCCAATCAATGGTTGTGGGTTCCTGAACTCCAATTATTATTAGTATTTTAATTGCAGTTTGATTCCAATGTCCGCATTGAACTAATAAATGGATCATTTGTGTTATTCTTTAACATATGCTGGGAGATCTCAGAACCAGTGTGATTACCTCTGAAGGGGGAAGTTGGCGAATGGCCCATCGATCGGAATGGTTCCACAGAGATCATTGTTTGAGAGGTCCCTGCAACAAATTTAGAAGAGATTCTTCAGTATTAGATCTTAGAAAGGTGTAAGAAACACATCAATTTGGATCTCAAGCCATTGTTCCTTACAGGACTTTGAGATTTGAGAGGAAGACGAGCTCTCTGGGAATGGATCCCGATAGCCTGTTGTTGTTTAGCCGCCTGCAGAGATGATTGCAACCAAAAGGTGCTCAGAAATAGCTAATTTATACTGTAATTTCGACGACGAAGAAGAAACAATGTTTGTGCATGAGCAATGAAGAAGCAAATGTGCTCACAAGAATCTAAGGGACTTCAACTTGGCGAAGGACTTGGGGATCTCTCCCTGCAGCTGGTTCCCATACAAGTCCATGCTGATGAGGCTCCTCAAGTTGCCCAGCTCCGCCGGGATCTTGCCTTGGAAGTTGTTCCGGTAGAGCTCCCTGCAACCCAGGCAACACCATCCGTGAATCAAGCAAGATCCCATCTTTATGGTGACAGAGGACAGAGACGAAAGAAGAAAGCCTGGGAGGGACTTACAGGTACTGGAGGCGCTCGAGGCGGCCAAGCTCGGGGGCAATAGAGCCGGAAATGTTGGAGTTCCCCACGTCCCTGCAACGAAGGTTCGGTCTTTTGTGAGGGAAAAGGGTAAAGGTGGGAGATTTGAGAGAGGAAGAGGAGGGAAGAAGAAATTACAGGCGGATAACACGGTTCTGGGAGTCGCAGGTGACATGGAACCAGGTGCAGGGGTTGACGAGGGTGGGATCCCAGCTTTGCAGCACGTTGGTGGGATCCGTCAGCCGCGCCCTCCATGCGTGCAACGCCTCCCCTGTACCCAACCCAAATCAGAAAAGAACTCGCCTTTCTTCTTCGAAGAGCGGTGAGGGAGGAAAGAAAGCTCACCTTCGGGATTGGTGGACAAGGCCGGAGAAGCGGCGAGGAGCAGGAGGAGGCAGGGAAGCAGCACCGGAAGAGAAGCCATTCGAGGATAATTGGGGGGAAACGAGGAGGGGAGAGACGAGTGGACTTTGTAATGGAAGTTTCAAGGGGGAGACACCATCCATCAATAATGAAGGGGGTGGGGGAGAAGGGAGAAAGGGGGGTTTGGAAGTCAGCGGTCAAAAAGGAAGGCGCAAGGAAGCAGAAGGGAGAGAAAGGCACGCCATCGTCGTGAGCGTGGGGTTTGGTTTTGCGTGTGCGAGGGTGGTCGGGTGGTGCAATCACCCATCCTCGGCTTCCTCACGACGAGCCATTCGAGGCGGCGGTGGTGGTGGTGATCTGCGCGTGGAGAGGCGCATCCATTGGCCGCAGCGAAGTGAAGTCAAGTCGTGAGACTGAGGGCACTCATGCATGTGTCACGTTCTGTCATTGCATGGAAAAGCAGCGAAGTCACACGGTTCCACGCGTTGACTCGGTCAACGAATCCTTTCTTCTCTTCTTGCAAAATGTTTGACTAATTCGACGAAGAATTAATTCTATCTACCAAATATAAAATTATAATTCCTGGGCCATAACATTTTTTTTTGTTCATCTAACATGAAATATAAAACATTATATCGGACCAAATACATATTATGCCTTAGTTAGATGTTCTTAGTATTATAATTTCTAAATTTAAAATATTTATATTGATATTTTTGTGATTATAAAAATGAGACATTTAATCTAATTTTCCTAATGTTATTAGGTTTATTAATAGAAGATAGCATACAAAATTATCGATTTTATCAATGGCAAAATGATCATTTCACGTATTATTAATTTTGATATCTACACCTACACCTTCACGTAACCAAGTAGGTCCATCGGCGATTGCCATGTCCTGTCACCCTCCTCCAATAGCTCTCCCTTGTAGGCACATGCATATCCTCCTGTCGCCGTCGATCTTGCATGTGAATTGGTACCCCACCTCCGCTAGCTTCCCTTCCCCCACGCCGCCTCACCTTTAGACGACCATGTCAAAGGCCTCTATCGTCTATAAGAACTACGCTTATGTTGTGGTGGGGAAGCCACTAAGAATGCACGTGCATAAACCTACAACACTTGAAACACTCGCTGTTGCATTTCAGATTTTGATGATAAAATCAATTGATAGATTTTATAATCTAACTTATGTGTTAGAAATGAGTGATGCATGATTAATTATAGCGATGGAAATGTAATACAATCTAATGTCAAACTAACTCAATGAGAGGCAATAGGTTTTGAATCTTAATTGAGTTAGACTTAGAAAAATCCAAACTAACTCAATGAGAGGCAACCGGATCCACTTTGGGTTAGGATTTGAGCCTAGGTTGAGCTCATTTCATTGACTTGAAAAGAGGTCAATAGGAGGTATACCTTGAGTATAAAACAGCATATGAAAGTACTATTTTCGGGCTACCTGATGATAGTATCGCCCAGGAAGTGGTGGTACAACCCAAGCGACGATAGTACCACCATCGCCCAGGTTTTTAGGCGACTGCTGGCGGTAGTACCGCCCGTACTCGAGTTTTTCGGTAAAGCTTAAATTTTAGCTCCATTTTTTGAAGTCAATTGGGGTTTATAAATATCTAAATATTATTGTATAGAAGAGTAAAAAAAATGATAAGACAGTGCAAGAAAAGTGATCATAATCTTGGTTAAAATTTTATAAAATTTGATAATTTCCCTTATGTGCTTCAAGTATAAAGTGAGGTTAAGGGAAGAGTGAAAGATTGTAAGGGTTTCTCTCCTGAACCTATCAAAAGAAAAGTGTAAAAGTTCTTCTCCTAACCCCGGGAAAAGGAGAAAGATATAAAGGGTTTTGATCTTCACCCATGGAAGAAGATCATTAATGGACAACGATGGGCCTTGACGAAGGATGACTTGGGAAGTGGATGTAGGTCAAGTTGATGATCCAACCATTATTAACTTGTGAGACATTTTTTACTTACTCATTATTTTAGTATTCTGTAGCTAAATCAAGATTTTTAATCGCTCACTTACTTGATTTCAACGAATTCCAAGAAATGCTTCTGATTTATTTTTTATCTCAAACATATTTTTCAAGACCATATGACACTCCTCTAACCTAATACACGTGAAGTAGTGTCACGGGTCGAGCATGGGGACCCAGCGCAAGGATTGATAGTCTTGAGGTCCGAGCACCAATGGTCGACTCAGAGAGCAAGAGATGGAAAACTAAGAGGGACAAAGAGGGTTGTTGCTAGGGAGAAATGGGCTGTGGCTAAATGAGGTTGACAAACTTTCTAAGACGATAGAAGTAGGGCGACTCGAGATAATATTATCATTAGCAAAATCGATAATAACTTGAAATAACCATTTTACCATTAGCCAAATTGATAATTTTGTATGTGCTATCACGTATCGTTTCTTTGATCATTAAAATTGATGACGTTAGAATAAATAAGGTTAAAATTTTAAGAGGGTTAAACTAAATGGGTAATATGTAATATACCCGATTGTATCTATTAATTAATAATTACCATCGATTAATGGGGCATGACAAATATTTTTAATCAAGTTAACACTAATCTCAAAGGTGAAAAGGTTAAGGAATGATCCGACACATATTAGATTATTATCCAATACGTATTAACTCAAAAACTTCTAAACTATTAGGATTCATGAACCAAACATAATATAGGATCATCATCATCGATTAACGATGAATGATATATATTTTAAATGAAGTTATTATCAATCTATATTTTTTTCAATTAATTCATAAAACTTTTTATTAGGATATATTATAATGTAAGAATAAACTTCATATATCAATACGTCCAATATTAAATTGATTATGATGTTGCCCGACGGGACAACTGATTCATAATTTACTTAACGTGAAGAATTGACCTAAAATATTTAAACCTAAACTAATTATAGCTTACTTATTAAATCTTTATTAGTCAACTCAGGTAAATCGGGATGTCATTAATGAAAGATTATAAGTTTATATGGTTCGTTTATCGCGTATTTGATCATGTAAATGCAATCCACCACTAAAATGATCCCATTGCTGAGTTCAATAAATCTCCCACTCGAATTTTGTTATGTCGCTTTGAGAATGCAAAATGGGTAGATGTATCTATCTATCATAATCGTGTATAATAATGGAACTCATGACTTATGGCTAATAATACTATATTAATTGAATCGATATTTTTATTACCATATCGGTCTACTAAGCTATTGAAATTGATATTATAACAAGCATTTACAATTTTTGATTTGATGCTATATCATCATAAAAGTGATTTGCTCATCTAATCAATCACATCTTCATTTTGTATCATATGGCTACGGTAAATACGCAAATAATTATATTGATTCGGAGTTAACTCGGATGGTTTCATAAATAGAATAAAAAATATAAATAAGATCTACGATACAATAGTTAAATCCTTATCTTTAAAACCAATTAAAAATATAATCCGATAGAGTTATTTAGTCTGGTTAAAAATTTTATAATTTTAATCTTTCTATATCAACTTTTAAAGTCATTATAGTTATACATCTAGTTTTATAAATTTTAAACTAAGATTATAAATTTGTTATACTTTTAAATTATTTTTTATTAAAAATAATAGAAAATTTAATTATTGTATCGGAACTGTTTGAAAAGAAACAACAACTAACGATTTCGAAACCATGATCAAGTTTAGTGGTATAGGCTATAAATTAGAAAATTATATCCCAAAATTTCAATAATTTGGTATTATCCATGTCTATTTTTATCTTACAAAATTTAGAAATAAAATAAAATTTTTATATTTAAATTTATTTTTACTTAAAAATAAAATTTTGATGGTTAGAATTAGAATCATACAGATGGTTCTGAAACTATGATCAAAGCTAGGGGGTGTGGGCTATGATTTGGAAAATGATGTCTCAAAGTTTTAACAATTTATTTGAGTTTTCTATTATCTATCTTTACCTCTATCTTTAGTCTAGAGGTGATTGTTGTGATTTCGTGTGTTGTATGAGAGTGAGATTTTTATGACTTTATTTTTTAGGTTTAGAGTTTGTTCTAAACCTATCCTATACTTATAATATTCATATTAAAGAAGGTCAACTCAGAAAGAGAACAAATATTATGAGGTAAGTTTAGCTCCTCTCACTTACAAAAAAAAAAAAAAAAAAAAGTTGCACTCCTCTCCATTGTTATATATACGGTAAATTCTACAAAAAAAAAATAATTTTGATAAAATTTTACATAATGCTCATTCTTTCATAAAAAATAATTTTGCCCTTACATCTCTACCCCTCGTCGCCGCCGTGTGTGGGTCAAAGATAAAATCATCTTTTTATGAAAGAAGGGGTGTTCTATGGAAGTTCTCAAAGTGATTGTTTTTTTCAAAAAAATTATCCTATATGTATAGTTACATTAGTGAAAAAATATTTTAATATAAATTCAATATAATTTTCTTTTATAGATTATATATCTTAAAAATAATAATAGAAAATTCATGTTCAATATTAGCAACATCATCTTATGACATATCTATAGAAAATATAAGACAAAAAATATCTATAGAAAATATAAGACATAAAAAATTAACGATCACTAAGGCATGAGACTTCCATTTCCGCTCCTTTGTTATGAGTTGAGTTCCTTACACGATTGAGGATTACTTTCCTCTTATATTTGATATGGGTTGAGTTCATCACTAACATAAAACTTCTTTAAGAATAGAGTCAATTGTAACATTTTAGAGAAAAAAAAAGATTGACTCATAAAATATGATGAATAATATTTTAAACTAATGATTTAAAATTAATAAGTTAATGGATTACTTAGCATCCGATTTTGTTATGGTATCAAGATTATACTAAAAATAGATCAATGCTTTTTTTATGATTTTGAAATAAGAAATTATTTTAAGGAGAGGATATCTTAAATTGAATGAAAGGATGATCTCCCAATTCATCCTTTCATTCATTAACGATTGTCACCGTCTTAATTCATGATATTAAGAGTGAAGGTGAATTAGTATAAGAATATATTTAAAATTTTTGAATAGAAAAAAATAAATATTTGAAGATTAAAGAATAAAAAAAGAAAAGATATGTAAACTATTTTATAGTGATTTTATAGATGACCTAATCTCTTAAAGTCACAAATATCCACTAGAGAACTTTTTTCAGTTAATAAAAATTAAAATCTTTACTTTACTTTTTTTTTCTTCAAGATAATGAATGAAAAATTCACGATGAGAAGAATTAACGAAAGAATCATAATTTTATGTACTTAGTTGATGAAGATTTGAATTCAATAGTCTCAACTCATCATTATGCTTTCATATTTATAGAGGTCTAAAATAAAAATAAAAATAAAAAATATTTAAAAAATATTTTCTCTCATGATATTTTTTAAATGTTTTATTAAATCAATGTACATGATGCTGATACATAAATTTGAATCTAAGATCTATACAGTTATGTAACTATACATTAATTAATATTTATCTACACCTTTTTTTTTTTATTCTTAAGATATTTTTAAAGTTAAAATATTTTATTTTTAATAATTATTATTAAAAGAGAACAAATATCCTTAGGTATCATTTCCTTCGGTTGTCGACTCCATTCTAAGACCTCCCCGTCTCCCCCTCCTCTCTCTCTCTGTGCTGTAATGGTGGATAAGCTTTCCCTCTCCCTCTCCCTCTCCCTCCCACTCCGCGTTCCCTCCCCTCCTCCCTCCAATTCCAAGCCGCTCTTCCATGGATCCCCATCCCCTAACCCCCCTCCGCCTTCTTCCACACTCGCCCCACTCCTCCACGACCTCCTCCTCCCTCCCCAAAACCCTGCTCCTCCCTCCCCCGCCCTCCGCCACCGCCGCCGCCCCCCGCCCACCTCATCCCGCAAGCCTCGCCTCGGTAGGTCCCACGACCCCAACCGCGGCCGCCCGTGGTCCATCGACCCCCGCGCCTCCCTCCGCAGCCACCGCGCCCTCCACTCCCTCCTCCACTCCCCGTGCCACCAGCCCCCCGACCTCGACGACCTCCTCCGCCCCCTGTCCCCCTCCCCCTCCCCCGATTCTCCACTCGACCCCTTCCTCACCGACCTCCTCGCCGTCATCGAGGGCCTTGAGTTCCACCGTCGCTCCGACACCGCCCTCGCGGTCTTCGACTGGGCCCGCCGCACCCTCGGCGACGCCCGACTCTTCTCCTCCGGCGTCGGCGCCGGTCGACCCATCCTCCCGGTTGTCATCAGCATCTTCGGCCGCCAGGACCGCCTCGCCGATGCCGCTGCCCTGTTCCAGTGCCTTCAGGACCACGGCTCCTCCGCCGACGTCTATACCTACACGTCGCTCATCACCGCCTATGCCCGTAAGAAACGGTACCGGGAGGCGCTCGCCGTGTTCCGCCGGCTGGAGGTCGATGGTTGCAAGCCGACCATCATCACCTACAATGTTGTCCTCAACGTGTACAGTAACCTGTTCATGCCGTGGAACAAGGTGGCCGCCCTCGTCGATGCCATGAAGAGCAATGCAATTTCACCGGATAGGTACACCTATAACACCCTCATTAGCTGCTGCCGCCGTGGGTCACTCTACGAGGAGGCCACCGAGATCTTTAGAGAGATGAAAGCTATGGGCTTTGCGCCCGATAATGTCACCTACAACACGCTCCTTGACGTCTATGGGAAGTCCCGGAGGCATGCAGAAGCATTGGGCGTTCTTCATGACATGGAAGCGGCTGGATTTTCCCCCAGCATTGTCACGTATAACTCTTTGATCTCTTCGTACGCTAAAGATGGGATCTTGGATGAGGCAATGGACCTCAAGGAGCAGATGGAGGTGAAGGGGATCAAGCCGGATGTTTTCACATACACCACTCTTATTTCCGGGTTTGAGAAGGCTGGGAGGGATGAACTTGCTGTGAGGATCTTTGAGGAGATGGAGAGCAAGCGGTGCAAGCCAAACTTGTGCACCTTCAATGCTTTGATCAAGATGCATGGGAATCGGGGAAGATTCACAGAGATGATGAGGATCTTTGAGGAGATCAGGTCCAGTGGCTTCAAGCCAGACATTGTAACTTGGAACTCGCTGTTGGCTGTGTTTGGACAAAATGGAATGGATTCAGAGGTCTCAGAAGTGTTCAAGGAGATGAAGAAGGCAGGTTTTGTGCCTGAGAGGGACACATATAATACCTTGATCAGTGCTTACAGTCGGTGTGGCTCATTTGACCAAGCTATGGAGCTTTACAAGCGGATGCTTGCTGCTGGCATTGGACCTGATCTTTCCACTTATAATGCTGTACTAGCTGCACTTGCTCGTGGGGGGCTTTGGCAACAAGCGGAGAAGATTCTTGCGGAGATGAAGGATGGGCGTTGCAAGCCTAATGAGCTTACTTATTGTTCGTTGCTCCACGCATATGCCAATGGGAAAGAGTTAGATCGGCTGCATGCATTATCTGAAGACATATATTCGAGGACTATCGTGCCACACAACATGCTTCTGAAAACACTGGTATTGGTCAACAGCAAGAGTGATCTTCTAGCTGAAACAGAACGAGCTTTCATGGAGCTGAGGAAGAGAGGTTGTTCCCCTGATATCACTACTTTGAATGCCATGGTCTCCGTCTATGGAAGAAGGCAAATGGTTGCAAAAGTGGATGAGATCCTCAAATTCATGAGAGCCAGTGGCTTTACTCCTAGTTTGACAACATTCAATAGTCTCATTAACATGTATAGCCGGCTGGGAGACTTTGAAAGATGTGAAAAGATTCTTAATGAAATCAAGTTGAAAGGTGGCAGGCCTGACCTTTACTCATATAACACTGTCATCTATGCCTATGGCAGGCAGGGCCGCATGAAAGATGCCTCAAGGATATTCTCAGGACTGCAGGCTTCGGGTCTTAGGCCTGATATTGTAACATATAATATTTTTGTTGCAAGTTATGTGGCCAATTCAATGTTTGTAGAGGCTATTGATGTAGTTCGCTACATGCTCAAAAATGGTTGCAGGCCAAATGAGAATACCTACAACTCTATAGTAGATGGGTACTGCAAACAGGGGCGGAAGGATGAAGCAATTGCTTTCATATCGAACCTTCAGCAACTAAATCGTGGAATTCCTAAGGATGAGCAAGAAAGGTTATCAAAACGACTGGCGGAAAGTACTTTGTAGTTCCAAAGGAAGTTCACACTAGATGGATACAATCAACTTTTCTTTTGCTGGCTATTACACATTGCCAAAAACAAGAGGCTGTTACCACACTTATTTACAACTTTTCAGCAGCTTAGATCATGATCTATATCATCCAAGGTTGCTTCATCCTCTGTAAGCTATTTCTTAGGTATTTCTTGTCCAAATCTCTCTTGGCAAAGAGCACTTTTTTCGCCACATATAATCTTGATTTGATTTTAAGTTGTAACTGACTTGTACATTTCTCATTAGGTTACCCTTTAAGTAAAAAACATGTATTAAAATGTCAAATTTATACTGATTGTGCTATTATAAGTAGCATTTTGTACTGCTACTGTCAGTAATTTGCTCTTTTTTGTTCGCTTTTTATGCATCAATAGTGTGGTATAACTTGTTTGATATCTTGCTCAAGTAACTAGCCACTAAGGTTCTAGAAACCATACTATGATTGGAGAGAGGGGTCAGTATGATGACAAACATTCTGTAAGAATAGATATAAGCTGAGGACAATTATCTAGGTGATCTTCCATTGGCAGCTCACGATACATAGAAAACTTGGTGTCAGTTGATCAGGATTCTATTTGCCATTACATTGTAACTTGGAATTTCTACAACTTGTTAATTTTCATTAACGTAAACTCCACTCATCTTTTTCAGAACTATTGACTTGGAGTTATCTATCATGCACTGAGTGAAAGCATTCTTCCTTTGTCATGTGGTTTCCCTTACCCCATCATCTATGTGCTTAATTATGTAGCAAAATTATCTTGATAAGTGGAGGAAAGCAATTATGTAATTTATGGCTTGTTCTATGCTTGGTTCAGGCCTTTTGCACAAGAGATAATGAATCAATTAAAGACATAGCAGTGCTATTCCCTCCTCTTCGGCTGTGCCTCCACGTGCTTCATGTGGGAATTCACTTGTTCGCCATAACATCATCTTTCCTGTTGTGTTAAGTAATAATGGTTCTATAATGCCCTTACCTTATCAATAGTTACATGTATTTCACAGTCAGCATTGGTTCTGTATTTCTTCTTCCTTCTATCTCCACATTGTGGAGAAGATTATGCTGCTTAAAGCTCATATTTTATGTGTTTATGCAGCTTAGACAAGAAATCATGCTCATTCCAGAATGTCTGGCTTCCTGCATTACTTGAATGATATGCATCATGTCAATTATGTGTGTGCCTCACATTTTAATAAGAAATTTGAAGGTTGATTAGTGATTGAGTTTAGCAATCAATATTCTTCTCCTGCCATGCTTCTGATCAGTTGTGGGTTCCTATTTCCTATTCCTGAATTGAGTCTCTTGTTTAATATCTGATTTCTGCATCTCATTCTACTACTGGCTTTCTCTTCTTTTGTGATAAAACATAATACTGGCTTTGGAAGAAACTCTGATGCTCAAGCCCATTGAATGGCTGAATTTTGATTGCCAGGATCATGAATATCAAGGTTTGCTTTACATCATGTTATGACTATTGACTAGTAGTTGAATTTTGTGGATTCCTATTTCCTATTCCTGGATAGAGTCTCTTGTTCAGTATCTGATTTCTGTATCCAAATGTTCTACTGGCTTCTTTTTCTTTTGTGACAAAAACATACTACTGGCGTTGGAAGGAACTCCGATGGCCAAGTTTATTGTATGGCTGAAATTTTCTTGCCTGATCAGTATCTCAAGGTTGCTTACCTTTACATCTTGTTATACTAGAAGTTGAATTCCACCTTGAAGTTTCATATTCATAGTATGGCTGACGTTTTCTTGCCTGGATCAGTATATCAAGGTTTGCTTTTTCTTTATATCTTGTTATTACTAGTAGTTGAACGCCACCTTGAAGTTTCATATTCCTAGTGTCTTGAAGGTAAATTTTTTCTTTCTTGTACATACTTATAAGGTAAATGCATAATCAAACTTCAGTTGTATGACTTATCAGGGTTTTGTTTTTCACATCTTTTAGTAGTCCAGACAGGTCATTGAGTTGATTTGTTGCACATTAAATCACCTGTGTTTCCTATTTCTCCATCTTTTTCAGAAAAGGTACTTGTGGACGCCTGTCAAATTATTTGTGAGTTACATGTAATATTCAAACATGAAATTTGGGTCCCTCTGGTAATTCTTATCTTGTTTCTGGTGAGACTAATTAGAATTTTTTTTCAGTGGGAACCAAAGAAAATAGGCAACAGATCGACCATGAGAACAATATGGTCAGACCATAAATTGAGTAGGCTCCACAGTGCCACTAGATTCCATTTCATTTATTTGCTGCTGCATGTCCCAGGATCAAGACAAACATTCCCATCAGCATTTCAGTTCAGTTTTGAGAGGAAAAGGTGCCAGCATATCATCACTATTGTCAATTTCTTTCAACACTGATTAGCAAACAAATCTTAGGTTTCCTTTCTCACTTTCATTGTAATGAATCATGATGTGCACATATAGTTAGTACTTTTAATGCATTAGAGAACTAACTATTTATTTTAAGGAGGGGAAATTTTGTTTACTTATATTTAATTTTCTGATCTTTTTTTTTGGATAATTTCAGGGAAACAAACCTTGTTTCCCGATGTCAGATACAGCAAAGAACAAAGAGCATGTTTGGATCAAGTAATCCGACCGATCAAGTTCCTTGTATTTTTTTAATACACGAAAGTTAGATATTTCCTTAAATGATATGGATCTTAATAGATTACCAACCATTATGGTTCCTGTTTTCCTGGAAACTACAATGATGCTGTTCATTCATCAGTACCAAGCAGGACTTTACATGATATGACAGAGAAGAATAGATATGGATGACATCTTCCAGTGTCCTTTAGTAGAGTGGGAGGCTGAAGCACATGGGATGTAAGTGGCAGGAGTTGATGCCTGTGGAAGGCATTAAAGGCCAGTACACTCATGTCCAAAATAGCTGAATGCTTACCAGGACTGAAACAGTGGTGGTTCAGAAACAGGTTGTGTGATATGTGCAGTGACTACAAAATGTTGATAGCCTGATGTCCTGCTACCTTGGACATGACTATAGATTGTTATACAAAGCATGCTCGGTGATTGTAATTGTGACTCATTGAAAGATTGGAAAGAAGACACTAAAAAAGGAACTAAGAGGATGGTTTGAGAGGAATATGCATGCAAAGGCTGGAGGTCTAATTCAACCTAAGAGGAGTAAAACTTGTTTGTTTACATGTTTAATACAGAAACAGCATGGTCTGATCACCTCAATCCTAGTAATAGTTCTTTTGCACACATGTAAATGCTTTTGCTTTAGATGTAACTTGGACTTGAAAGCAATCAGGTTACTTGGTCAATGGGAAGCAGTGTTGATGTTAACACTACTTCAACACAAGAAGACTCTGGATGTACAACAGCAAATCATTTTGTCCCAACTTTAATTGATTATATAAAGTGATGTCTTTAGTTAAATCAAAAGTGTTCAAATCTCTTTTTTATAGTTTTACTAAAATCTTCTTAAGTATTAATGTTTAATGTTCATCTCATCTGACTAGAATATTTGTTGATCTTCTCAAGACATGTTTACTTTAATGTAGGAGCTATAGTTATTTATTCACTTATGAAATCATTTTTTTTTATAGCTTTCCTAATAACTTTGGATATCTACTTCAATATTCTTATCTTGGTTGTACTTTGATGCAGCATATCCATGATATTATATTGGGAGAGACTACACCACAAATATTCAAATCAATGAGATGGATAATATCTGCAAAGGTACTGAACATCCACTGGCAGATATAAGATCAAAAAAAAATACAGAAACAAAGGGCCATGGTGCTGAATTGAAGAGGATCGAGTGTCAGATTTGGTCAAATTTGGTTGGGGATAGATAGCATCTGCAAAGGTGGACATCTCAGATTCACCAAAGATCTTACAGTAGAAAAAAAAAAAAAAACAGAGAAAAGAAAAGAAAAGAAAGGAAAAGAAATCAAAGGTAATGAATGAGATGGGAAACCACATGGAGACCTTGAAATCCCCATGTCCTTGATGCAATGATGCTTTCACACAACCTGTCCCAAGACAAAGCACAGAGTTCTGGGTCTTGGTCAATAAAGGTAGACGAAGACTGGGAACATACCACCATCCCTAAGACACCCTCCCACCTGGACATGACTTGTGGACCCCCTTCCAGTGACCAACTCCCCAGATGCTGTCTCACAACAGGAGAAAGAAGAAGCTCACAACACAGTGAGGGGTTCCTGATATCTACAGTTCTAACTTGATGAGAAGTGAAGGGTGGTTCTACTACACAGACATCTTCAAGTAACTGAATGCTGTATTAGATTAAAGAACAGCAAGATGAAACATAAAACTGAGGAATCAAAGAAGAAGATTCTCCCCCCAATCCATCAATGAATTATACTCTATGGTTAGTCAGCACAAGAAGAAGAAGAAGATGATGATGATGATGAAGAGAAAGCAGCAGTAAACAGTTTCAATCCTACACTTGGAGCCTCCAAACGATCCTGTCACGCATGTCATGTGGCTTCTCAACAGCTACCACCTTCGCCCGGTGCGCAACTCCGGTCGTCGTCTTCCCTCTTTCGCCTTGAGCAAGCTCACAGGTTTCGCCGATCGAGACGCATCTCACGTCAGTAGGAGGAATAAAGCAATCCATGGAGAGGCCGGGGACATTGAAGGCCACTTCCTCGATCGTCCACACCTCCTCCATCCTCGTCTTCGTGTGGCTCATTGCCGCCTCACCGAACCTGAAGAGGGTGACATCGGAGCGACCGGAATGGGCGATCATTATGCCCTCCACCGGGCGGTAGTCATCGAGGAAGGAGTTGATGGTGGTCTCCCAGTACACTGCATCGCCTCCGGCGGTGGCTTGGATTCTCGTCAGGTGTGAATCTTCCATGTGGACGAGGAGGCCGGTTCGCTGGCTGAAGCAGCCGAACAAGACGTGCCGGATGATCTCTGCGGGGCCTTCGCTCCGGGCTTTCAGCGTCTGCGTGTCGGCGCAGAGCTTGAGGATGAAGCAATCCTCCCCATTGACCTTCTTCTCCCCGATGCAACGCGCGTCGGCAAACATGCTTGCCGTGGTCAAAGGATCGAGACCCTGCTCGAACAACTGCACTCAGAGCGAATCCAAAGCTCGAGGCTTCCTCGAGCAATTCAGTGATCACAAGAAAAAGTACCTGGAGCGCGCGGCGGAGGGGGCGAACGGGGCCTCTGGCGGCATGGGCGCCGAGCCAGGGGGTGTGGCGCCACACCACCTTGCCATTGGAGCCGGCGTGGACCTTGCTGCCGCCCACGGCGAGCTCCACGTACCACATGTCCGGGGCCATCTGCCAGAGGACGAAGCCACCGGACTCCGTGGTGCGCGACGAGCCGCCGCGGTTCTTTACGACTTTCGTCGCCGTCTCAAACTCCGACGCCACCATTCTCACCTTCCCCATGGCGTAGGCGTTGCGGATGGATCTCTGGAGCTTCAGACCTCCCGACGCCGCCGTGTACTGCTGTAGTATGTACTGAGCCGACGAGGTCTCCTGAAAGGAAGAAGTATAAGAGATGATGAACTAAATCCAAGCAGAAAAAAGTTACATCAACATGTCATTTTGGCGCTACAGATGTACTTGGGCAATAAATTTGGAGCTTTTATCTCAAAAAAAAAACGAGAAAACCGGAATCAATTAAGAGCGTCAAAGCGCCGTCGTAGAGATTAAAAAAGCTGTAGCTTTTGCCGAGGAAGTGATGTGAACAGAGCAATGAAGGAAAAGAAGGCTTAGCTTACAATGGGAGTGTTCTTGATGCTGAGATGAGGCAGAGGGTCGACGGAGCTGACATGAACCGGGGCGAGCGGCGCACCCATGACTCCTAGCAGGAGGCGGAGGTCCGAGCGGCGGAACGAGGAGGACGCGCTTCCGGCGGACGAGGAGGTGACGGATGGGGCCCGGGAGAGCTGGCCCCTCACCCAGCGGCCCCACCCTTCCTTCGTCGGTGCCCCATCGTCGTCTCCAGAGCCGCCGCCGTCGGGGCCCTCCATGAGTGGCGCGAGCGTCTCCCGGAAGCTCACGGACCTGGCGACCAGCGCTGCCGGGTCAGGGGGCAGCGACAGCGACAGGTGGCGCCCGTGGCCCTTCCTCCTTCGCGGCGCCAACAGCGGGGGGGCCTCCGCCGCCGGAGATCGGCCCCTTCCCGTGCTCTTCTCCCGAGATCCCGACCGCGGCCGCGCCGGCGACAGTCCCCGCACCACCTCCTCCCTCAGCGCCGAGAAAAACCCCTGCTTCTTCTCCATGGACTTGCCCTGCGAAGCTCACTCTCCTGGACTTAACCGTCACTTACAGTCAGTCGCAGCAATGGCCGAGTCGCCGTTGTCCGTTAGGATCTGAGACGCTGGAATATAATAATACTCTTTCCCCAGAAGACGTTGCAGAGTGAGATATATAAGCGGACAAGGAGAAGACAGGAGAGAGAGAGAGAGCAAAGCTGCTCGACTCGGTGGGAAGGGGAAGGAGGAAAGCAACCAAAAGCAGAGTAAATAATAATAGTAATGATATAATAAGAAAAGAAAAGGATTAAATATATTTTCTAAACAACAATTGGTATTTCGCGTCACGAGATTGGCGTTGATCAGAGATCTTCCAATCGCAGCCGTCCGCCGGCGCCTACTTACTCCCCCCCCCCAAACCAAATCATCAAACACAGTGCGTGCGCCACGTGTAAACCAAATCATCAAACCCATAATTTTTGGTGCATTGATTTGTAAACGTACACAATTTGATAGCTATGGGAACTGAAACGGCTCATAGAATCAACTAAGATAACTCTACAAAGAAATCCTGCTTAATTATACTAGTTTTATCATCACTCCTTTTGCTTCGAATACACATTTATTTGATGTATGCTAACAATACAAATTTTATGTCAGAAAGAGTTGCGTCTCTTCTTACATGCTTTTTAGATTTTGTGATATGATTTTATTAACATTTTCTATCACAACTATATATCTTGCATTCACCCTCTTTATCTTGTAAGCTAACCTTTCTTTTCTTAGTCGCTCTCTATTAAAATCTAACAACTTATTTAGAATAATCTTTACTTTTGATTTTTATTTTTATTTTATGAATGGATTTCTAGTTGTTGGTTTGAGGATTTTTTATGAATGGATTTTTTTTTCTTAGTCGCTCTCTATTAAAATACTAAGATGATGGTTTGGGATTTATTCTCGTAGATGATTTATGTTCATAAAGTATGTGCCTTTGTTCTTAGTAGTAGTACACACCAAACATGTCACGTTCACTGCACTCGGAAACAGGACGAGCTCATGTGGAGTTCTGTGATCAGCAGCGATGGCCGGCGCCACCTCCTCATCATTTCTTCTACGGGAACGTTGGACTGAGGCGCATGTTTTTTAACATGATCGGGGAAGGAAGGAAGGAAGGAAGGGGGGAAAGAAAAGGATACAGTGAGACCAATCGATGAGGCGGCGATTGGCTCCAAGGGGATGTTGGGAGGGACGACAGCGAGAGGTGGCGGCCGTCTGCTTTCTCCATGCACATGCACGCTTAGGTGGTCGGAATCTTTCGACGCCTTTGATCCCGGGATGTGCGTGTCCTTCGTTTCGGCTGGTTCCCTTCGTGTGGAACAAGAAGCTAATGGAGCTCCATAATCCCCAGTCTTTGACGTGATCTTCTACTTCGATCCAGGCCCTGAATTGCTGTGCAGCGATGGCTGGTGCCGTGCCCCTTTCAGGCACATGCGTTTGCCTCGCTGAAGTCTCGCGTTCGAGCGATGTCGTCCGATCTTTTCCGGCCTTCCGTCTTCTTCCTTTCACCTTTTACTCGAGCACAGGGACCAACGGAGAGTAGGAGCTATCAATGACGACCAGCGCCTGCATTTCTGACGGTAGTGTTCATTCATGGAAGGAAGCAGACGAGAGTGAGAGGACAGGGGGATCAATACTCGAGCGAGAGGATTTCTTGCTGCTGCGGCCGCCGGGGAGGTGAAGGCGCTTTATCGCAGACCAACTGCTTGATCTTTGGTACGTGAGACGACGGGCTTATGCCCCGAGCTCAGGCTTGGCCCATCTGGCCTTCGTATGAAGCGGTAGCCCGCAGTCTGCGTGCGGACTGCTCGTCCCCACCCCGAAGCCTATGTCTTTCCGCAACGACGCTTTTACGTTACAAGCAAAGCAAAGGGAGAAAGCGGAAGGCATCGTCGTTTCAATGCATCCAACGAGGCCACAAGAGGTCGTCTTGTCTTGCTCGGGCATTCATCATTCACGTTTGGAAGTCATGAATAGCTGCAAAAGATTGGAGCCATATAATTAGGATCGCGATCAATTATATATCCAATTATTGACTTATTTATGTTTATTTAATAAAAAAGAAAAAGAAAAAAGAGAAGTAGATGAATAAAATGAGCGTCTCAGCCTCGGCTTAAGACACACTGGTGGGGCGGGCGAGTGGAGGAGAAGCGATCGGACCACGTCGCTCGACTTGTGGCCGCGCGTTCGCTCTGGGACGCCAACACCTCCACGCTTGCTCGCCCGCCCATCTTTACTCTCTTCCTCCCCCTTTGGTTCCTCCGAACTCATCCTCGCTCCGGAGCCCTCTTCTACCAGTCATGGCTGATCCTTCCTCCCAGCCACGCGCCGACTCCCAGGACGTCGAGGAGTTCCTCTGGGTGCGCTTTCTTGCCCCTTCTTGCTTCATTTCTACAATCCGATCCCTGTTTTCCTTTTCTTGGTTGGTGTTTGATCTTCTCGGAGGAGCCCAGGTGGAGGAGGCGGAGATGGGGATGCCGGCGGAGAAGTTCTCCGAGGTGTTCGATCTCGTGCGCCGGGGGAATCGTGCTTTCCGCGACAAGAGGTTCGAGGAGGTGAGCTTTCTCCGTTGAATTAAGAATTTGGGTTTTGCTTCCGATCTTGGTGCTTATGTGGGGGAGAGACGGCTGTGATCGGTGTGATTTTTCTCAAAATCTTCGCTGAACCGATCTCGGTTGACGGAGCCCCTTGTGTCGTTTGTTGTGGTTTTGCTGGCGAGTAGGCGCAGAAGATTAGTAATGCAGGAATGAAATTGGGAAGTCCTTGTTGCCCTGTTCATGCTTTGTCGGTGTAGAAATCGCTTCTTGCATCGGTTCTGTAGGATTTGAAGCGTTGATCCACTTGTATGACCTCGGGGTAGAGTCACTTGACTGGTTTCATTCGATTTTTCTGCAATTCTTTGGCGAAGGCCGTGAATTAACCGAGTGGTGGATTGATTGATGTGATTCAAGACTCATGAAACCTGGCCCGAGAATCATAAACAGTAGATATTGTTTCATCTAAAGATAGTCATGTCAGGGAAGAAGCCAAGAAGCTCAAATTAATTATCTGCCAATTTGATGCCATGATGTGCGACCAGGAACTTGGCTAAAGAAAGGGTCCAGGGTCCTTTAAACTGTAACATGATCATTGACACCATTTCTTGGTCATTTCATCTAGGTGGTTTGTCGAAAAATGTGCACTAGTTCTTATGTCTTAAACTTGTGGAACAGCCACTGCTAACGTTATATCTGATTTGAAAGGGTGGAGTGTTGGACACTTGACAGTGAATTTGGCATATAGTAAGGGGAAGGCGGGAGGTGGAGGTGTAAGGCAGGCCCTATACAGAATAGGCAACATGGGAAACTAATGCCAAGCAGTGAATGAAGTGGTGGCATGATCCGTAGAGAAACTAGAGCTAGAGGATGTATGGGGGTTGAGAATAGGGCTGGTGACGTGCTTGCTGGCAAGAAGTTTTGACCCATTCCGTTATGTTGTGAAAAAACTTATCTATGCTCAACAAGTGATCCAGCCACCTACTAGACCTAGTGCAGGTCTGGTGTATAATAACTATACCCACCCCTTTCCCATAATTTGATTCTTTGATTCTTACTTATCCTACATCCCAGCCCAATTACCAACTTCACTTTCCTTCCTTTCCTCTATTCCACTCCACTGTCAGCTAGCATAAGGATATTGACCATAATCTTATAATAACTGGCAGTATATAAATGAGAATGATGCATCCCTATGACCATATACACTTTAAACTATATACAACAACAAAATCAGTTCATAAATACTGATCTTTGCTACATGGATCTTTTCCCACCATTGGAGGGCAATATTATAACCAAATGAAGAGCATAAAGCCCCTTGTAGTCTTTTTAGGTATTCCCCTCGTTGTCATTACTTTCACTAATTTGGGGCATTATAATAAGTCTACCTCAGAATTGTCCAAACCACCTTAAAGTGTTCTCCTCATTTTGTTTATAACTGAAACAGCTCCTAATTTGTCGCCAATGCTGATAGTTTACATCGTTTTATTATTTTTCTCTTTTATAATTTGTATTAACCCCACATGTCAATTCAACAACCTTATCTGGGCAGCACTTAACCTTTTAGATGTATTTTTCTCTATTTGCTTAACATTGAGATTTATGAATTACAGCAAACATTGTAATTGTTATATAATTGTTTTTATTTTATCTGGGAGGCACATGAAGAGATCATATATATTTCTATGATTTGATATGTTGTGTGTATATGATGGCTTTAGTGCATTAGATATGTAAATTACACTGTCATTGTATCTATCTCTGATAAATTATATCTATGGATATTCATATACATATATGTAGTATTAATTTTTAGTATTCCCAATCCCTCTTACATGAAGAGCATTCAGTTTTATGTTTGTACTCTTGGATCAAGTGATTTATTTACTTTATTGATCTAGTTAAACATATATATATATATATATATATATATATATATATATATATATATATATATATATATATATTATGGGATAACCCAACTGTTCTATTATTCTATAGATGATATACAGTTTAAATTGGTGTTGTTTATAATGCTTGTCTCTATTGCGATTTTGTGCAGGCAGTTTCCTTTTACTCAAAAGCTCAACTTTTGAAACCACGAGACTCTATCATTCTTAGCAATCGAAGTGCTGCATTCTGCAGGTTTATTTTTATATGATGGCTTCCCTTTTGCTTATTGTACATTTTACTGAGGTTTAATTTATGTGCTTCTGCATTTTGACTCTATTTCATTGTGCTTACAAATATTTAACTGCATTATTTAGTATGTTAAAAGATACCTGCTAATTTAATGTTTATAAATAACAGGATCAGTCAACTTCTTAGGGGACGGTCAGCACGTGAATCTGAATATCAACCGTTGAATGGTCTAGACCCTACTACACATGCTGAGGTACACCTGTCCGTCTACTTCATCCAATCTCCAGTTGGATCACAGTTTAATGGATCCAAAATTCCATTCTTTTTATCCTACTGATGGACAATGCAAATTTATTTGGCCATATGTTAGCTTGCTTTGAAGGATGCAGAAAAAGTGATAAGTCTCCAGAGCAACTCACCAAAAGCATATTTCCTGAAGGCCAATGCTCTTGTTCTGGTAACAATTGGAGAAACAATGATTATTTAATTTTGGACTGTTGTTATTTACATGGGATTTTTTCTTGTTGAGATTGCTGTCCTTGGAAAGTTTTCTATTGAAGAAGAATTTTTTTCTGAGCCAAACATTAGTAGTTTGGTCTTGCTACTCTGGCCAAAAATGATACTTCACTGGTGCATCTTTTTTACCACCAGTCTTGTACGTTCTGGCATTTAGAGGATACTTGTTGTCAGCATCCATGTGTTGTATTATATCTATTTTTGAATTACTATTTTCTTTTTTGTTGCATAATCTAAATGTCAGTTGAATTTTTGTTAATATTGTGTTTCCATTTTCTTCTAGCGAGTCAGGGAGATTTCAAGCTTTGTTCTGTCTGACCAAAATCACTAAAACCATTGGCTACTGGCTAATTTGAACATCACAATGTGAAGCTTCATGAAGAACTTAAAGACGGAATAGCACCTAAAGAGTTGCCAGATGTAATGAATTAACTCCACACGTTCCCACCAGAGACATATTAGCCTGTTTGCAGGCCTGGAAATGGGCTGGGTTGGTGGAGTCTGATAGTCTCGCTTGGGCTTTGCATGTGACTAGACTGATTAGTGGATCAATGAAAGGAAGCTCAATATGTGTGTATATATATATATATATATATTTATATATACATATAATGTATATGTATATATATGTATACATATGTATGTGTACGTATGTATGTATATGTATGTAAGTATATATATGTAGACTCATATACTCGGAATTAATTAGTGTTTAAAACTATTTCATATTTGATCTGAAATCAGAGAGCAATGAGGTTATATTCTAACATCAAGCTCAAGTTCCAACTGTTGTTACAGAAGAGAAGTGAGAGTGCATTCAGTAGGGACAGTAATCTTTGTGGCAATTGATGGATATGCTAACTAGCACCAGTGGTTATGGGAAAAAGAAAAAAAATATTTGAATATATTTGGGAGAAATAGCTTTTGTATTAGGTAGAAATCAAGAAAACTAGCTTTAATATTCTCTTGTTAGGTTCTGGAATCATTTGGATTCCATCTAGTCAGTGTATCTATTAAAACTTTCAACTTTAAGAGGGTAACATGATCAGGGCCAAAACCTTTCAACATGTCAATGAATCAATCACTCTTCAACATAACCTGTATACCTGATGGATCAAAGTAATGGATCAGGCTTGCTGAAGTTGCAGTAACCTTAGGGGTTCAGATTGAATTGCCAGGGTGACTTGCTAGTGACAAGGAAGAGTAGGCTAAGGAAGCAAGGAATAAGTTCAGATGGAAGTTATGTTGAGTTCTAGCCCCCTTGACACAATGTAATTGTGCCACCGAGTTTTCCAAGTATAAAAACAGGCACATAAATCTTCTTTTGGCATTTCATAACACTATAAATATCCCAATAAACACAGTATGCGGAGAGAACAGAGAAGCAACTCTTCATGAAGACTTCAGAATCTTTTCTCAACAACTGCTAGTAGTTCTTGCCACTTCCATAAATAAAGGAGATTTGATGCTTTAGAATAATTTGAAAGTATAAAACATGCTTGCCATCATTGGTGCAACTGTGCAAGTGGAATTAGATATTTGTCCGATTGCATTCAGTCAGTCAGGTATTTTCTGTACTAAGAGCCGAGATGGTGAATATCGTGTCATATGAAAAGTTTAATGTTTTCACAGGCACTATTTATCATCAATTTATCGATGTTTTGCTGCAGTTTGTCATCATAGATTCACTGCTGTCTAACATCAGTATGAGACAGCAATTGTGTAAAATTCAAGACTGAGAAAGCATTATAGATTTACGAAAGATTTAGGTTAAGATCAATGCGTATGCATTCTTTAAATTTAAAGTGATATGTTTATTTTTTGGATTCACATTTTGCAGCAGTGTGGAACTCAATTAAGGGTTTTTCCTGAGTTATCAGTTTATTTTAGTAACTGGCTTGATACCTTGAATAGTGCTGGCTTTTGATTGTTGTGGTTTCAGGTCTTTGTACTGCAGATCATCCTCATGGCTAAACTGATCTTAAGGTTCTTTCCACTGATGCTATATTTCTTAGGCATGGTAACTTAGGATGTGGATCATGTGCATTGTGACCATTGCCTCTTCATTGACATGGATATGAGAATATATGAGGTCGAGCTATTATTATCAGCTTATATTGGTTGTAGAAGGCTCAACTTAGACTGGTCTCTATCCCTTTTAGTTTTTAGTGCCATCTAAATAAGATATGTCATGACCCAAGCTATCAGGATAGTTAGTTCATCAACCCGGGTCGTGACAAGATAGGGCTGGTTTAGTGTGGTTCAGCTCCTTATGTTTCTGCCTCAAACAGAATTAGTGCTCAAGACAGGTTGGAACTTTGACAGTTTAAGTTGTTATACTTCTCTTGAATATCAACAGATTACAAATTGAATGGCAAAGCTACCTTTTCCAATGGTATACATACTGTATAACAATATTTTCTGATCGATGGTTGGCATGAAATAAAGTATCATGTGCTTGTTTTTCTCAAACTGTGAACACTAGAAGCTAATCCATTACTCTTGTTAATTTTCTAAAACTTACCTTATACTTTTCTCCTCTTGCTCTGCAGCTTGAGCGGTATGAGGAGGCACGCGAAACAATTCTTGCAGGCCTTCAAATTGATCCTCTTAGGTATAACATCGACTATGTGCTTGCCAGTTGTTCTTTTCTTTTGTTGGTCTAGCACATCTTTTCAATTTTTTTCAGAAAAACAGTAATTGCTTTGAGGGCAAGCCTTGGTGTAATGTTAAGGTTCCGCTTATGCACTATAAAGAAATTGTCATACTGGTACATGAAATTCTATGACTAATTTGTTTACCTTATAGCAATCTCCTCCAGACATATCTCCAAGAGATGAATAGACTTGCAGCTGGTTCAGTCAAAAAGGTCAAACGCTCAAAACCACAACGTACAGATGACTTTGAATGTACACTATGTCTCAAGTTACTGTATGAACCTGTCACCACTCCTTGTGGGCATTCATTTTGTCGCTCTTGTCTGCATCAGACTATGGACCATGGTGTGCCTAGTATTTTTTTTTTATTTGTCTCTACCATTATCCTTTAAAACACTTAAATTACATGTTGTCTCCCGGCAGGCAACAAGTGTCCTATGTGCCGGACTGTCTTATTTATTAGCCCAAGAACATATCCCATCAGGTAATGTACATTGTGTGATTATTACACTTTCTATAATAAAGTGCTTTTTTAGTTGTTTTAAAAAAACCACAACATTTTTGAAGTTTAGTGGATGAAAATACTTGTTTGGCATTTCTGATCGCTTGTCAATTCATTTTTTTCAGTGTGACCTTAAACAATATTATACAGAAAAACTTTCCAGAAGAATTTGCTGAAAGGAAGTCTGAGCAAGAAAACTTGACGCACTTAGGAGTTGATATAATGCCTCTTTTTGTCATGGATGTTGTCCTCCCATGTCAAAAGTTGTCACTGAATATATTTGAACCTCGCTATAGGCTAATGGTATGTGTTGCTCTTTATTCTCTAAAGACAATGTCTCTAGATCAAGTTTCTCTGTGGATTTCAATCTTTTTATATAGATTATTTAAAATGTGCTCAAGTCTGCAAAAATATTTGAGAGACAAATAGAAAGATCACCATAACTTGGAACAGTTGTGGATAGTTCTTTGAAACCTGTAACTATAATGTAACAGTTGAACTTGACTTGAATGGGGTGTGCTGTCATATTATGAAAATATGGTTATATTATCTTTTAAATTTAGTCCAATAAATAGTATTTTTCAACCATAAACTCTAAAATTTTCCAATGTAAGATGATCTTGAATACTGGTTCTTTTTTTTTTTTTTGGACCAATTGCAACTGTATTTTGTGTATGTAGTGGTGAAATTTATTAAAAAGTTACTTGAAAGTTGTGGACTAAAGTCTTAGCAAATCTATGAAGGTGAATTGCATTGCTTGTCATGCCTTTCTGCATGACAAATTTATTTTTTTAGTGGTGGAGCCAGTAAATTAATGAAGTTGTTGGCTATTGTGATCTTGGAAGGTTACACTGTTATCCTGGTCGGCCTAAGACTAGACACATGGTTTAGTATTTTTCAACTTTTAGATAAATGAGTTTTAATGTCCTTTTGGTGCCTTTGTTTTGGTATTTATAATAATTCTTCTTTTATCTTACTAAGTTCCTTCACAATTTATAGGTGAGGAGAGTAATGGAAGGGAATCATCGGATGGGAATGGTTATGCATTGTTCCTAGCCTTTCTTTAATAATAATTTCTGGTTTCTTTGTTCATTTATTTTCTGGCATAACTGGCAGGTTGGCGTTGATCCTTCAACAGGTTCAATTGCTGATTTTGCTTGTGAAGTAGAAATTCTTGAGTAAGTTTTGGTTCTCTTCTGATCTTATGCTGCTTATTCAGTGTTGTAACCATTTGATAATGTGCCTCATTGGCTTCCCTAAAGTATAATTTGCTTTAATAATTTGATAGGTGTGAACCACTTCCAGATGGCCGGTTTTATTTGGAGGTAGTATTGCATTGTGTGCCTTGAGGTCTCTTAAACAAATTGTTTCCTTTTCTCTTTCCAATTTTATTTGCTCATTCTAAACCAGTTATGTTTATCCACTTTATGTCACTATGATTGCACTATTTTAATCACGTCCTTCATTTCATCATGTGTTGACACTTAATGTGGTGGTTCAATGGAATGTGGAACATTCTGGATTGTGGTATGGGTATGGGCCATGGTATGCAACTCGGTTTATAGTAGGTGGGATTTAGGATTGGGTCTTTTTACTTCCATGCATTCAAATTATTGATTCAAGCATTGTGGTGTATCACCACACCGTACCTCGAAAAAAACATACCAGTATGCAATATTTCACACTGTATTGGAGCATACCAGTTTGTCTACAATTTTATTGAATTTTCCCTTGACATATCATGTATGGTTGATATCTGAAAATTGCAACAGCCCAGAAAGGGACCTATAATGGTTGATATCTGAAAATTATTTCCTGGTTTAAAATTACTTAATTCCTGCCTTAGGTAAATACTTTTAAATTGCTACCTTAGGTAAATACTTAGTCTCACTTAGTTATTAACTGCACATCTAATTGTGTCAATAACGATGGCAGTAGAACTAAAATTATATAAACATTACGTTTGTGGAATTTATAGGAATGTCTGAAATTTGTTAGTTGGTATGTTTATATTAATTGAGTGACAGTGAGGAAACTGGATCCAAAATTCAGTGATCAGGGTGGTATACAATAGTTTTGGCACACAAACGTACCTTGAGTCGGGTCAAGGAACTCATAAAAATAAGGATTACTTGGAAATGCTAATCAGCAAGACATTGTTAAGTATTAGCATAATTTGTATAGTTCTGGGAAAGATAATAATTGGTTTTTCTAGATTAAAGCCAGTTCATGGATTACATGACAATGATCTTAGGATTTGGCTATAATAAATCTCAAATGTTCACTGACAATTGGAATGCCATAATGTACTGTACCAAGAATATAATACAACCCTCAAATATATTATTTCTCTGTGTGTTGTTCACCAAGATTATTTCCTTTATTTGATATATCTAATTATTTGATATGCTTTATCAACCATAATTTAAGCCATAAATTGATATTGTTGTTGTTAGTTGGTCATGGTCCCCCGGTTGTGGCCCTGTTTTTAGTTGTATACTTTTTCCATTTTTTTCATTATTGTGTCCCTACAAAGTCGGTAGAACAATGCTATGGGAACTTACACTACCAGATTTAAAGAAGAGTGAGAATTTTGGTTGGTCAAGATCTGTGGCTCCATCAATGATTTGAATGAGAGAGAGTGGATTGTGACCTAGGAGCATGTTCAGTGATATTCTGTGGAGTCCATGATTACCATATTCAGTCACTTCTTCATGCTGTATAGCTCAAGATAGTAGGCTACGGGGACAGAGAAAGATGTGGAACATATTTCTTATTGTAAGCTGCTGCAATATGGTTAATGCTTAATAGTATTAACTGCACAGCTAGAAGGATGACTAGTTTAGGCCTGATTTAGGCTACTAAAAATCTAGAATAGATTAGTTCAGATTAAACATGTTCTAAACTAATGTTGAGATATGTAATTGTATCTAGGTAGAAGGACGAAGGCGGTTTCGTATCTTACGGTCATGGGATCAAGATGGGTGAGTAATGTCCATACATGATTTAGCATTTGTGAATTGTTTTCACTTTCCAAGCTACTCTATATAAGTGTGCATTCAGGTAAAGAGTAATGTTATTCATAAATCATCACAGGTATCGTGTTGCAGAAGTTGAATGGATTCAGGACACACTTCCACCAGAAGATTCCCAAGAGAGGGAGGATGTAAGCATGACATGATCCTTTGATAACTTCCTTCAATATCTGACAACAGAATATTTCTTCTTTAACAAATAGGACTTTTGAATTAGGTGACTTGATGATTTCGTTACAGTAGCTATGTTTGGTTCCAGAAGTAAATATGATTTTATGTTTTGAGTAAATTGTACCTTTATCATACACCCTGTTTTCTTGCTATAAGCTTATGTATAGACTTTTCTAATAAATTAGAGCTTAATGGACATTTTCACTAATGGGGACACCTCAAAAACATCTTTGTTCCCCATCTGTCCTTGAGTGAGTTGCTATCTTATGCAAAGTTAAAATACAAGTTGTCAGAGTTCTGCTCAATATAGATAGATACACATGGTCAGTATATTTGTAATGTAATCTGCCCAATCATGTAATTGCTTCTTTTTTCTTTTGGTTAAAAAGGGTTGCCTTGCAAGTTACTTTGAACTATTAGAATATGCAGTAGATTGGCCATTGCTATACATTGAAGCAACAAGCTATTTATTAAACCCAGTGGATTCCTCGAAACAATAATTTTTCCTATTTTTACTTGTGATATCAGCTAAATAACCTGTAAATTGTTGTTTGAGTACTGATTGTGAGGTGGCTAATTTTGATGTAAGTCTATATGATTATCATCTCGATGCACAATTGCACATTACCTTTCTCTGATATTGGTCTAATCTAACAAATCAACTTTGATCAGACTAACCTCTCTTTCATATCTAAGCAATTTACAGCGGAGAAGATTTTGTGGACTAGACAGGCACACTATTTTTTTCATAGATAGATAACGCCATGCACAAGCACCTGTCACATTGATTGTCTATTGTTGGCTTATCAACAGATACGGCAAATGGCCAGTGGAGCAGCAGAATTGACTAAATCATGGATCAAGCGTGCAAGAGAAGTTACAAGAATAGGTACTCTATGAGTCCAATATGCATGCCTGACATATAACACTTTGCATTCTGCATCAGGTTCACCAAACTATTAAGAGTCTAGTGATTCACACTGAAGTGATTACAGTTTCCCTACCAGATATTGGTAAATGGCAGAGAGTTTAAGCACCATGTTTTTCATCTTCTAAACATTTAGGGTCAGCAGAGTTGATGTTTAATTGTTTAATTTTAAGCTGTACAGTGTATTGCTAGGTTCCTACTGCCCATTATTGCATATGTCCGACCACAGTGGTAGCTTTACCTAGTGTATTTTCTCGTCTCATTGCCCTGTTTCTCCCAAACACAAATTGGTTGATTCCATCTATTTTTTTTTTCCAGGTAGAAGATCAAGGCAACTGGAACTTCTTGAAACTGAAGGAATACCTAAGCCGCAGGATCCTGAACGTTTCAGTTTCTGGGTATCTGTGTGTTGTAGTACCCTTGAATTTTCACAGATCACATGATAGTATTAGTATATTAACATTCTTCATGTCTAGCAGCTCATCAATCTGTTAAACTTGAGGCCATCTGAGAGATTGGAACTATTGCGGTTACGCGAAACAAGGGAGGTATGCCTTTTAACACAAATCGGTGATGATTTCCCGTAGTCAGTTGTAATTGACTCTTTTATTTATTATGTGTTTGTCTACAGAGGATTTCCCGTGGGCTCGTCTTCCTCAGGGCTGAAGAACAAGGTTGCCGAGTCCAATAACATCGATGGATTCTCGACTGAGTTTTGCACTTTTGTTAGTTACATGGTTTGACAAAGTGATATTGTCCTGAGACAAAACTGAATGGCGGGAAGAGGTTCATGAGCTGATCGATCGCAAATGGTTTGGACCTTGTGGCGGCTCTCTCTCCATGATGTTGTTGTCATTGTAGCTGTTATCTACATAAAGCCAATTTCTTTCTTACTGCAACATATGAATGACAGGTCCATGTTAGCTAAAAAAGTGTTGATCTCTGTACAAACTTGGAGTCTCTGTTCATACATTTATTATATAAGTGGATGCTGTATTATGGCTGTACAAAAAAAAAAAAAAAAAAAAAAATGGAATCAACGATAAATCCAATCAAATAAACTTGCATTATATGTTCATACACTGACTCTTGTCGCATTATTTGTTGCAGAAAGGTTGATTAAAGTGGTAGCAAAGCATAGAAGTCCAGCAGATTCTGGCGCTTCGGATGATCTCTCTACCTATTGTGACGATCGCATGCGTTTATTTTGATTGAAGTGATAGTAAGTAAAGCATACAAGTGATAGTAAATAAAAGCATAGAAAGCTCTGATGATTCTCGCGTTTCCAATTATTGATTCATAACCACGAGCTGGTGATCCTGCCTGCCTGTATGCAGGTTTTGATGCCTCACGCCCTCGTGCCGTTCCCGAAGAAGCTAATACGAAAGCTTCCAGCGACCAAAAAACAAAAAAAAAAAACGAAAGGACCGAATGGACGAAGCCGAAGACCTCCCCCTCCCTGCACGGCACGTCTCATCCAGATCCAACCGTGTGATTAGATCAATGATCGAAAAGAACAGGGATCGCGTTCTGGCACGCAAACAAAACCTGCCCCCGGAAGCCTCTGGAGAACCCGCGAAAGGGGGGAAGCAGCCGAGATAGAGGAAGCTTCGGATTCCTACAGCTACGAAACCACCCTTCCCCTATATTAGTGGCCCCTCTCTCTCTCTCTCTCACGGTTACTCGTTCACCGTATAAAAGCAGAGAGCACGAGAGAGAGAGAGAGAGACAGAGAGAGAGAGAGAATGTGCCCGGGCAGAGGTGTGGCGTCGACCACGCCGGACGTGAAACCATCTGCGGAGGCGACGAGGCCGCCGGTGTGCAGGGGGGGAGGGGGACACTGGCACAACGCCGCAGGGTACTTTAAGATGCCGCTGCACTATCCCAGGTACACCAAGGCGCAGTACGAGTCGATGGACGAGGTGCAACTCGATCTCTTGCTCAAGGAGTACGGCCTGCCGTCCACGGGAGACGTTACTCAGAAGAGGAAGGACGCCATGGGCCACTTCCTCTGGTCGGATGATTGAAGCTTGCGATGGTGCCTCTTCTCCTTTATTAATCTTTTTTTTTAATCATGTAGGCAAAGCCCGACTTGCTCCATGTCATTCGGATCCGTGAACTCAATTAACTATATATATATATAGTTAGCTGTAGTAGTATTCTTCTGCATCAAAACGAAGAAGCCTTTTCTCTCTCTCTCTCTCTGTCATCGCTCTCCTCCGTCGTGACGCGCGCGCGCACACACTCCTTCTCTCGCTTCCACATCGCTCGCATCTTCACGTTATTCTCTCTGCTGCTGCTTGTTCTTCATCTTCTCCACTGCGCCTCCTCCTCCTCCCCCTTTCCACAGAAAGGTTTTCCTGTTAGAGATTATGAGAAGTCGATGCATGCATGCATGCATGCATGCAATTTAGACCTGAAAACAAAACAAAACAAAACAAAACAAAACAATGCCTCTAAAAGTTTCTATTGTCATTCCGTTACTTGTCCCAAAAGTTTGGGTAAGAGGTGATCATAGATAAGAAATTTATTGTGAAAAATTTGATATCTTTTTGCATATCTGAATGTTTTCTGGTGTTTACTAAGATTCATCTTCCTTTATATGATGCTGGTTTAAACAACTCATTGCTTCATACAAAAAATTTGATGGACAAACTTGATGAGTCTTAACCACTAGGATGTGTTATCAGAGATTGGAGGGAAAAAGAATGGAACCACTACTCACAAATTGGTAATTGATGCTTTTGTTGTTGAGTCGATTTGGTGTTCGACAAGCCATGGTGGCCGCCTGCTCATCATTCATGAGCCTTATCAATGGAGCTAGCTGTAAGACAAAACAGATACCTCAAGTTTTATTAGATTACAGATTACAGGATCGTGTATAAATAAAATAATAATAAAAAGTTTGAAGATAAATATCTGTAATCTGTTCTTGTTTAGCGGAACCACTCATGACTTAAGAAAAAGAATCATACCAACTCATGTATCATAATTATAATTACAGTAACTGAGATTTGACATCTGAACCCAGCAACCAACCAACTTAAAGCCTCGATACACATTAGATTAAGATTACCAGACAAGTCGATCTCCATCCTGGGATCTCCTGTATCATGATTCCGGTGCCATGTTTGATGCAGTATCTTGGGTTCAGTTCTATCATTCCTGACCTGAGTCTCCTGGCAGGCGGTGGGTGGTCTTTTGTCATCAACAATGGAGGGATATCATAAGGTGGAGTATTATTTGGGACGAGCTAATTAAAAATAGTAGCCAATAAGCAGGTGGATGGTCATCTGACATTTTTATCCCGTCCATTTGTTTCTCCGGTCTCCTGCATGAAATATTGGAGTTCAATAAATATGAAGCCACCACATAAAGCAGAAATGATGATAAGCATATGTTGAGGAGCAACGAGATAACTTAAACAGCTCTACTCCTGGGTGTTGAAGATTTGGACTGGTCTATCCCCCATTCTTTCTCAGCTTTCTTCTCAAGCTCAGCCTGCTTGCAGTTCTCCCGATGTGCCCGCCCAAATAATGATATGAAATTCATAAGAGTAGTCACTACTGCATTACCAATAAGGCAGAAAATTATAATTCCAGGTTGACAACTTTCGCTTGAGAAACAAAAGTTCTCGTAGCATAAGGAACTTATCATCCATTCTGATTGCTTTGTGGATTCCTTCGCATGCCATAGAGAGAAATAGCCAGGTTAGAATACCGACAGTAATTCCTACAGAAAGTACTCAACTGTGGAGTCCTCGGTAGACAGACGTTTCTCTCCAACATTGTCTCTTCATCCCAGTCTTTGCTTGTTTCATGTCCTCTGAGCCCTTCCAAACACTCCATGTAAACTTATTCTAGTCACGATGTATGCCTAACTTCTATTGCCCATTCTTCACCACCATTCAAGACTTTCTAGACAGTGTCGTATGTAGAAAGTGTCATATATGGACAGTGTCGTCGTATATAGAGTATGAATCAATATGGAAGGCTCCTGATAAATAACTCCCGTATGCACTAGTAAACGAAGCAGCCTATTGGAACAAACCTTCCAACCCACTATAAAAACATGAGATGCTAGGTCATAGCTTCCTTGAATATTGTTGTGTATCTTCCCAATTATCACACTAGCCATAAAGACTCGTTCTCTTGGCTCATATATATAAATAAATATAAGTGTGTTGTATCACACTAGCCATAAGGATTCATTCTCTTTGCTCATATAGATATATACATATATATATATAAGTGTGTCCGAAATCATATTTAACAACCACTAGCAAGAAATAAATTTTTTTATGAAGAATAGAAGTAATATATAAACATCACTTTTTAGTGTTCTAGCGACTAGATCAATTTCACATTTCATGTCGTATCTTGAGCCTACTTATCTATTTCATAGAGATAATGCTGAGATATCTACTTACTCCAGGGTAAAAGAGAGAGATTAAGGCTTCAAACTAATTTAACAACCAAGAAAGCTGGTCATGAAATGATAGACAGCCACACATACATGAGATACTGCTTTTTTTTAAATAAATAAAAAAATTCCATTGAATCGGTCGTTTGTGCCTATGGTATTATTATTAGTATAGGTTCCTTAGTGACATCTCAACAGAAAAGAGGTAAGCAAATCTACCACTGCAGGAGTCTAACAATGATCCAATATCATACCACCAAAATAACAACGATGGGTGTTTCTATCTACCCATCAAAGGAAAAGTCGATCATCAGAACATTTCATCATTTAAATTTGCAATATTGTAAAGGATTGTCCTACCGCCTTTGCCATGAATGAGCAGGAAAGCAACATTGAAGTATGCAGGTCATGCTTACAAATGGATGGAGTTGTTTAACAGAAAGCAGCCACCAATGTTACCATGAAAAGAAATTTATTTGACCAGGTAGTGAAAACTGACCTTGTTCAAAAGGACATTGTGCAGGATCTTCCCCAAAGTATAAGGCAAGGGCATCTGCTTTTCTGCCCTGTAATGGATAAGAACAAGTGTTACTTGAAACTAAGACAGCATTCACGAGTTACACGACTAACTGGTGACCCACCACTTCAGTATAAAGCACTGTTAAGGATTGTACTTCAGCTGCAGCAACAGCAGTAAACTCCTTCAAGGTCTGATAAATTGATAACATAATTTCAGCTATAAAAATAAGAAAATGAACTAATGGAAAATAGGGCAAGATTTTAGCAAACATAGATCAGTCAACAGTTACAAGCAAAAGCTCTTCAAAGAGAAGAATATGGCAAATTAATACCAATATTCATGGGTTGCAAGTGCTGATACCAGGCATTACAGTGAAGCTTAATCATTTTCCTAAGGTAGCTTCGTTAAGGCCATTGAGCCAAGTCCATATTTCAAATGAGATCATCCCCTGTTACTGCTACCATTCAATTTGATTTTCCTCCCAGCTAGGTATTCCTAATTCAAACTGAACCACCATCCTTGAAGTTTAAAACAAGATGATGGTGTTGTTATAGACCACAAGAGGAAGCTTGACATTTTATACTTCATCTAAGTAGGCAATGCTTGCATAGAGATAAGCAGTGGCAACTAGTCAAGCAACAAAAATCAGCCAGGTTTAACTGACAGATGTAATGTAATCATTGACTCATGCCTCCAAACATGTTAGCAAACAAATAGAGAGGGCAAGACCATGGTTCGCTTTATGGTCAGTACCAATGTACCGACCAATCGTTGGTACAATATGTATTGATGTACCAAAACATGGTATGGTGGAGCAGTATATACCACCCACATCGGTTCTCTATCAGATCAGTATGTACCGCCCATATCAAGTGGTACGGCGAACCTTGGGCAAGACCTAACAACGGTTAATAGGAAAGACATTTTTTTGGACATTTGGAAGCCTTTGAGCAAATGACGTGTGTTACTTTGAAGAATAGACAGATGCTGCACCTTTAGAAAAACTTCAGATATAGGGCCATCATTTTCGGAAGATTGCAACTCAAACCTAACCTTCTCCAACCCTTTGACTATGGCCTGCATTTCTTCAGCCAAATATTTCAGTTGTATCTGCAAAAAAATTTGTTTCAGAAAAAAACTATAAACTGTATGATGCTCAGTTTCCATATTGCAAACAATGGTAGCTAACTGACTGAAACCTTAGATGCAGCTTCCAAACTTGTAATATCCTCATGAAAATCCAGAAGATGTGGGGACTTGATAGCAAGTGCCTGATTTTTGTTGCAACAAAAATTCAATGGGATTGTATAAAAGAAATCTTAGAGCCAAGAACATTTTGTATCAAAAGAAACGGATGCAAGTAGAACATAATGATTTCAGACCTGATTGACTGAGCTTTTAATTATGTAGGAACCCTAAAATGGTATATACAGCAATCTTGTCCATTCATTGATGATTGTATAATTTACTTCAATTACTAAAAAGTGAGTCATGTTTAAACTTTAAAGAGCCTATTATTTGTGCATGAATAAAACCTCATCTTAAATTTTCCTTGATCATTTATGGGCAGTAACAGTCATTACTGGAGTCCAGAAAATTTTTAAAGTTTGGAAGCTCAAAAAGAAAGAGGATTGATATTGGATACAACTTCTCTTTTTTCTGCCATTTAGAATTGTCCCTTACAGTAATTAAATGTCTAAGAAACACAGAACTTCAGCCTTTCTTTTCTCAACATTTAATACTGCCTAAAAATAATTTCAATACATTCCTTCCAATTAATCAAAAGTATATAGTAGAAAGCTATTCAATCTTGATCATTTTAGCATAGCTATAGACTTGGAGTAACACAAGATCCTACAGAAATAAAGGAGAAAGAAAATCACAATACCCTTGTATACTATTGCCATTCATCATTTTTGCTCTTAAGGTCAACCATTCTTAAGATCATGTTCATCCCACTTATCAAAATCTTTTTTTAGAAAAAACATCCCAGTGTGGTTAGTATGATCTGATATGCGGGTCAACATATCATGTTAAAATGAGGTCTGAGGGGATAATTGCCACATTAACTTGATGAGCCTAAGCTACCTCTATAAATTGATTCATCTTAGCCCAGTTTGATGATAGTAGATCCATCTATCTCTATAAATTAATTCAGTTCTTCTCTAATATATAATATGAGACTAAAACAGAGTATTATAACCCCCCCCCAAACTAACGGTTTGGTGTCCTTGTCGAAGCCTAAATCATCACCCAGTAATGCTCTAGATTGACATATGATATTCAGTTTAATAGTGAGTCCACTTGATGATGTGTTTCCAGCCATATACATAGGTTATAGGTAGTCATCCCTACTTTGTGCCTCACCAAGCTTCTTAGATATGCTTTTATACCATTTACTATGACTTGATTGAATGGGATTATTGATCCTTTAACTTGATGAGCCTGAACCACTGGTACAAAATGTTCCAATGGAGTCATTTAACCTATAAACCAATATAATGGTCCTTCCATATCCAATTTGAGACCAAACTTGGGTGTTATATATCGGGTTTACAAGAGAACCACATAGGATGACAGTTTTTGGGTCAGAACTTTGGGCAGAGAACCTTATCCTAGTACAAAAAATATCATATGATTCTAATTAACCTCATGATAGATAATATAGCTCTACAGGTGCATGCTATGCTAAGTCCACTCATTTCAAATTTTCAATTATAGACACATTTTGGGATGAGAACTAGCTCGACTAATTTCACCATAAAATACGTACAATTTGTTTTATAAGTTCACAAGATTTGAACTAACAATATCTAGAAATTTCTCATTATGTTATTGTTGGATAGCCTTAAATTTTTAATCCAATTCAGTTCTATCTTTGTTTTCAAAATCAATTAGTGGTTTTATATAATTTCTTGTTCAAAATGGCACACCAACACTTAAAACCAAAGTAAAAGAGTTAGTGTACGCTTGGTCCTGCACGGACCTCCTGATCCACCGATGCCTATTCATGATGATCACATGTTTTATATGTTACAACGCTCTCCTAATAATTTAAATTACTTGGTGTTCGACTAGTATTCCATGTTGAAACTTAATATATGTATAAAAGATTGTTAGCTGACATTTCTAAGTATACATTCCCTCCTTTCAGGTTATATGCTCACTTCACTACTAAAGTTCACTATTATGAAGTTTGAATCAATTAGATTGTCGCACTTTCAAGCTATTAGTATGTAACTGATTTAGCTGAAAGGACCCTTGCATAATGCATATGATAAAGTAAGTGTAGTCATACCTTGCATAAATAATGCATCAGTGTCATCTTATTGTTGGTAGAACGAGTATCAGTAAGTTTTAGAAGACTGTCCAGGTGGAAACCAATAGCTGAGCCTGTAAAATTAGATAAAATGTTATTTCAAACTAAAAAACTAGAAAGTGGAATGTAGCAAACCTAATCAATTGACAAATAATTGGATCATCTCTGTTTATTAGACCATCCATAAATGTTCCAGAAATAAACAAGAATGATGAATATATAATATCAAGAGTACATGAAGATAAAGCTACCTCTTGCAGTTCCTTGGTTTAATGTATTTCCTAGGTACAAAATTTTCTTCATTATCTCCTTTAATTTGGCGGAACTGCAAATCTGACACGTCATACCTAATGTAAACACTGTAAACAGAGTGATCAAGATGATAAATGCTATTTCTCATAATGTACCTGTTCACAAACAGAGTCCATAGTGTTTAAACTCTTTCTAATATCCAAAACCTGGAGAAAAAAAGGCAAAAAAGGAATATGATCACAGCCTGCCATTAATTTTCATGATAAACGTAACATACTGTCATTAATTTTCATGATAGATATAACAACCTGTCATTAGTTTTCACGATAAATGTAACAATAGAAACATGCTGTCACCTGTGAGCCAAACTGAATCTTGAAAGAAAAAACTCTTAGTTTCGACTCCACATGTGGAACTTTCATCAACTCTAGAAAATACTGCAGTGAACACCAAGTGGTATAAAAGTAAAATAATTGTCTTTAATAGTTTAAAAAGTTGAATAATTGAAAAGGACAGACACTAAATTAACAATAGCAGAATAGTTCTAATATGTCACCAATCTCACAGAAAATCCATAAATAAGCTTCACAAGACTTTTCATAGATTAATGTGTCTGTTTGCTACTTCAGCTCATTTATTTATCAAACTCAAGGCAAATACATAAAACATGGAAAAAACTGAGATTAAAATTGAAACTAAAGAAAAGCAATTTAAATTACTTGGGCTAGAATATTGCACAGACATTAGTTTCTCATGTAATGTTGTCTCAGTCGAGGATAAACTGCAGCAAACAGATATTGGACTCCAGAAAGATTTCCTGGTTAATTTGGTTTCAACTGTAACATGACTGAAGGTAGATAAGGATACATTATAGAAATAATCCCAATGCTCAGGTGGCACATCTATGGATATATGTGAAAACAGGACCATAATGCACTGAAAGACCAAGTTTTGGAGCTTCATTTTGTCCCTTAAGAGCATATATAGTAGCACAAAAATTAAATTCATGTGTAAAACAGAGCAAGGTTTTACTTACCAGTCCGTACCGGTATATCGACATATTGTCAGTACCAGTATGGACCCATACCGGACGGTATGCACAGTATGCACCGACGGTATTAAAATATAATATAATATTTTTATAATATAATATTAAAAATATTAAAATATTAAAAAAAAGAAAAGGGGGGCGACGTCGCCTTGATCTGTCTCCTCGCGCGGGGAGACGCTCCGTCTCCTCGTGCGGGGGAAAAAGCGGCCGCGGGCGACCCACGGGCGGCAACGGCAGGCGGGCGAGGACAGCGCTGGCAAGGTATTCTTTCTTCCCCTCTTCTTTTTTTTTTTTTTTCCTTTTCCTCTTCTTCTTCCCTTTTTCTTCCTCAATCAACCGCCGACGGTCGATTTCTCACTCAATCGACCGCCGACGGTCGATTTCTTTCAAAATCGGCCGTCGACGGCCGATTTTTGACGGAACCGCCCGGTAGCGGGCGATCCGCGCACCGGTAACTTGGCAGACCGGTATGTACCGCCCGTACCGGGAGGTATAGGTCGAAATTGCAAACCTTGAAACATAGTAACAACTTGATTATTTGATAAACCATTAACATGAGTCTGTACAATTCTATAATGAATAGATTGTACCAGTACCACAACCCACAAAAATGGAACATGTGGGGCAAACAATTGAACTGCCTGCTTATAAAACACTAAAATAGAGCAATTTGTATTAAATTCAGCTCCACCTGCTCCCATAATAATATATAGCTTGTCAATTCAGTGGTTAACCATGTATTAACAACACAAGCATCAAACTTAAACAATGTGTGAGAGAAGAAACTTGCAGTGAAGATGGATGCCAAAGAACCAACAATATGGCATTTGCATAGTACCATCAGTCTCCAATTACACATTGATTTTGTCAGGTGGTACAGCACCATAGTGGATTTACAGTGTTTGGCAGGCTAATTAAATGTCCTGGCTTATTTTTCAATCTCATATATCATCAGGTGAGCCGTCCATGTGATAGAACTTAAAGTAGCAAAAAGAACAACTGTATTATTGCTGATGAATATCATCATTCTGTATTATTGCTGATGAATATCATCATTGGATAAACAAGTTGATGTTAGGTGTACAACTAAAATGAGGTACAAAAAATGTCATACTGGTTTACGCTCTAATTTTACTTGGACAAACACCAAAATGTTCCCTATGTTTAATCACAACATGATTCTGGAACTTAAAACCCATATAATCAACCCAAAGACAATATTCAAATCTCAGTCCCCATTCCATTCTTAAAATCAATTATTATAGCATAAAATCCCTGGAGATATCAGATCACTTAGTGAAGTAGAATGTACCTGCTCACATTTACCGAGCTGATCCTTGTCTCCAGTGTACCCCTAAAAAACCATAAGACCGAAAAGGAAAATTTTAGTGACAAAACAAGGTGCAGTCTTTAGAACTATAAACTCTGATGTTTACCTCTTAAGTATAAAATTCCTAAAACTATATTCTTGCACTTATATCCTCTATAGGACTGCATTTGAAAATTTTCAGGTTACATTTATACTTTATCACATTAGCATATATAGATTATTAGGAAAAGGGGTATTAACAAGATGCACCTTGAGCAGCTCCATTTCCTCTTTGGTTGGACAAAATTTTATCATATTTTCCACTTGATCCACATCTAAAAAAGAATCATCCATTGCAAGAGCAGCACTCTGGGTAACATTTAACCACTACAATCATTTCCAAATTGAAGGAAACAAAACTAGTATTTTTCAATTATGAATGGCTCAGTTTTGAGAGTAAATTTGTGCTTATGACCTGAATCAATATAAATATATGTTCCCTCGACTTTATGGATGCATGAGGGAAATTAAACATGTTGTATGCCTATACATATAAGTTGTGTTGTGTGCAACACAAATCACCATGTTGATGTACATTAGTAAATATACATGCTGTCCATGACTACCTTTTGAAAGATAAATAACTTAGTGCAAGTATAGATAATGAAATAACAAAAGAATCTTGATTAATGTATTGCCTGTATTTTAATTTCTAATATGATCATTCCCCAATTAAACACACAGTTAATGATTCTTCTGATTTCTCTTTCCAACTATTTTAGTATACTATATATAACAAATAGTTGTAGTATACACTTCAGTAGCCAATGTATAGAACCAACACAAGTATTTATACGAAGCTCTTTGGCAAATTAAAGAAAAAAGAAAATAATACAAACTGAAGTTCAAATTTCTGTTTGGACCCACATATTTTGTGGAACTAAGAGTATAGTTGTTTGTTACCCAAGCCATTTGTACAAACTAGTACAAACCCAGAATTACATTCAATGAAACACTTCCCCATGTTAAAATTGCATTTAATGTTTGGAAAAAGAGGACTCCCAACTTATCATTTTATCACCATATCAAAGCAGGTCATGTGATTGAGTTTTGATTGTACCTACTAATTTTATTTTTCACCCATATACTGCAAAGCCTGGTGGTCGTTGGCTCAAGCTCTAATTTTACACTTAGGTTCATGTGCCAAGTGTTTATCTGGATTCTGGCTTGCTCATGAGATGGATGTTATAGTTTATATGTATTAGGGTCATTTCTTATCAGCTTAAGCTTTTAAAAGTCGTGATCATGCAACTAATCATTTTTATCACTCCATAAAATGGAATTAAAAGATCTCCATGTGGTTAAAACTAACTCAGATTATATTCCAGACATACCTAAAGCAAGATCAAGATTGTATTCCAGACATAAAAAATATGCTTACCACAAAATCAGAAAGTGGAATCTTGACTTTTGTCAGCATGATTTCAGTGTTGTTAGCACGCCTTAAGTCAATCTATTAAAAGAGTTGAGAGAAAAGTTAAGTAGCTAAAAGCTGAAGAAGAAAACATAAATGCACTTGCAGTTATTGAAACCTATTTTTGGTTCACAATGTTGTGTACTGTAGTACACAACAAGAACTAAATGTAAAAGACAAATTTTGTCTGTAAACTTCAGCCCCTCATTTATACACAGCCATGTTTTTATATACTGCTAGCATTTTCCTTCTAAGCTATTAGCATTGCTTGTAAATCGGTCAGCATCATCTTATACACTTTAGCAATTGGCTAAAAAAATAAAAATATTTCATACCAGGAACAGATGAGAGAACATTTAGTTATCGCTTGAAAAGAGCTCCACATTTTCTTAGCTAATAGTGACACAGACAAACCACCCTTAGCTATGATACACCTGAACCAACTAGATTTTGTTTCTATGATCTACACCTAAATAAATATCAATGAACAAGAGAGTAATCAATCAAAAACCAGGTGAAGTATTGATAGTGCTGCATTTAGACTGAAGCTACCAACATTGTTATGATGTATAACAAAAATTATGGCCCTCGCGTCTTACCAAGCAAACTTTGTCAGGTTTCAATCCAAGAAATTTATGACGACCCTCAGTTTTAGAGCTATCATCTTTTTTGGGTACCACTGCCGGGAAGAGTCTTTCAAGTTCAGATACATCAAATTCCGAAGCACTGCATGCAAAATGTTAATTTATAAGAATAGGGAGCAATAGGCAGACTATCATAGTTTACAGTGGTTGTTCATGACAAGGACTAATTATCGTATGGTTTTGTCGAGTTTTCTGGAATTATGCTATTGTTGATGGTTCTACAGTTTTTATTTGTGAATTATAAAAAAAATTACTGATTCTGTAATTTTCTCCTTTATTTCTTTTGTTTTACTGCTTCTCACGTGACTGAGCTTTCTTTCCTTTTATATATTGTAAATGGAAATACCTGGTAAATTCCACCTTTTTTTCTTTGAAAAAATAGGAGAGTACTCAACATCTAAAGCAATAAGACCAAGCAACATCAAGAACAGACAGTAGCCATCTAATATAGTGGCAAGCCTACATTACAAAGGAAGCAGTTTGGAAATTGTGAAACTCACATAGATATATCAGCCATTGACAAATCCAAAATGCACATGGGAAAGAATACCATAAGTACTATCCTTCGGGTTCTTAGGGGACCAAAAGTGTTAGATATTAGATAGAGAAAGAATAGACAAATAATTACTTTGAAGCATCCTCAGATTTTTGAAGTTCTGCCCATATGCTTCCTTGAACTGCTCTTGTTACTTTCACCCAGTGCAACGCCTTCAGTGATGACCTACAAGGTGCTGAACTCACTGAGGTTGTTGGACATATGAGTCCATGCCTAGGTGATATACCTCTAGCATCAACCTGAGAAACAGGCATAGCTGATTGAGTAGAAGGAAATCGTCCTGACTGAGTAGAAGAAGGAAATCGTCTTGCATGAGGCGGGACTCGCTGTTTAGGAGTATGAGCTCTAGGAGGTGGTGGAGGAGGGGGAGCACCACCATGTGCTCCTGGAGCAGGTAGTGGAGGTCCAGCTCCTCCATGGGTTGCAGATGGAGGTCGAGACAGGATAGGGGCAGCACCTTCTGGGGGTTTTGATGCATTTGAGTAAGAATTTAACAACTGCTCTAGTGGTGGAGCAGGAGGAATCACTGAAGAGCATTTAACAGATATTGCTGAATGAGGAGGATGAGGAATATATATGCTAACATTTTTCCTAAGAGGAGGTGGAGGGGGAGGTGGTGGACCTCGACTTCTTCCTCCTTGATTTGGTAGCAACAAAGGAGGAGGTATCAAATTTTTGGTGTGAGGTGGAGCAGAAGGTGATTGTGGCAGAAAAGCACCTTTCATATTGGCTTTAGGACACAAGGGTGGTGGTGGTGGAGGAGGAGGAGGAGGAGGAGGCAGAGCTGCACTTTTGACAGAAGCTCCTGAGATCATATGTAAATCGAGGAATGGTAGGCCTTTGGCAGATTCTCCTAAGAGCATAGGTGGACAGGATGGTCCTTTAGCAAATGAACATGAAAGTACAGCTGGTGGAAGAGGAGGCAGAGGCAGACCATATCCAACACTTTCTTGTTGTTTAATCCTTGTTTTGATTACACCATAATCTGACAGTCTTATACATGTTGGTATTTTCTTTGAAATAGTACGCGGAGACTCTTTAGGTGTCTGCATTTGACCATCATATAGTGCCTTCTGACTGACAGCCTTTAGTTCTATCTCAAATTCAGAAACACCATTCTCTGTATTATCCTTGCCCACATGCATTTCCATCTTGAACTTCCCTTTGTTTTCTATATCCTGGGTCCCTGGACTATGAGCCTCATCAACCAGAATGAACTTTTTGCTGTTAACAGTTATCTCGGGGTTAGGTTTATACTCTCTTTGCTCTAATATGCTTTCAGCCTTTATTTTCAGAGCTTGTGCTTCTGACTCACCATGTATATCATGCAAATTTATCATCTTATCGGTAACAACATAAGCTGAATCATGCTTGATATCACACATTTCAGTTGTATCATCTTCAACAGCTAGAACAACAATGTCCTTTAATTCATGTTGGTAAGTGCTCACTTCTATTATATTTTTCTCTTCACATGTAACCATGTCGTCTGCAAGCACAGACATTTGATCATTTACCTTAGTTTTTGTGCTAGTGGTAGGTAATATACTCATTGTTTGGAATCCAATACCCAGAGTTCCCAAACTATTCTTATCCCGTGGTTCTACCTCATCTCCTGTAATTGAAGAGTCTGTATGTCTACCACAACAAGATGTCTCTGAACTGGGATCATACCTTGCAGCAGTCCTCCCTACAGAACTTTCCTGCTTTAGCATGCCTGCCATAGATGGAGCTTCTAACTTGTGACTTATATTCTCCAGAATAGCTGACACCTTGATGTCACCTACTCTCTCTTGATTAAAATTACAGTTCTCTAAAGCAGTCTTCTCTCCAGCTTCTGAAGTTGATATGCCATTCCTATGCTGAGGAGGTGTGCTTCCCTCTACGATCATCTTGTCTTCAATTGGAACCACATATAATCTTTCAGCAACAATCTCCTTATCATGTTTGAAATTGCCAGTTTCACATATAATCTCAGCTTGACCCAGCATACCAGGAAATTCTGAGTTGACACCTAATTTTTCCACATCAGCAAAATTTTGGGCAATCATACTCTTTGAGACCTTGTCAAAATTACTCATTTCCAATTTGCTCCTCGTTCCCTTGGACAAAATATAATTTCCGTCCTTAGGACTCCTTCCGGGATCTCTTTTGGCATCATGGATCTCAAAATAAGGATCTCTTTTTATGTCATGCCAATCTGAACTGATAAATGCTTCTGCCTCAAAAATCTCAGCTGCTTCTTTGGAAACACCTTGTGTCTCTTTCCTCCCTTCAGCGACCATTTCTGTGTTTGTATCAGATATGGATGCATCAGAGTTGGAGAAGACAACCTGGTTGGGACATGAATTTGATGTTCAATTTCAAACCTGTGAGAAACAAAATAGTTGTACTCTAGGAAACAGAAGCCAACCTCTATTTTGAAGTCCTTTGGGAAATGATCCTTCGCACTCCATACAAGATCAATTTCATCACGTGTCAATGCCAAAATATTAGATTGGACAAATGCTGTGTTAAACATGACTCTGAACATCATTTCCTCATGTTCCAGATCTTTGTCCATATGGAGGAATTCAATGACAATATCTCCTTGAATGCAGCAACAAGCATTAATTTTTGTTGTTACAGCCTGAGCGTGCAGTGATAGTTAAATACCAAAAATGTTTAAACAGAGAAGATAATTAATGAAACGATGGGTATATGCATTACCTGTCTATAATGATGAATGTGCTTCTTGGTTCTTGGTGTTGCAAAAAGAATCTTTGGACTACTGCTCGTGGATGTCAAATGGTCTTGCCGGTATATGCGAACCACTGGCCTACAGCCACCATCACGATCAAACTTGGGAATGGCTTTGATAATCAGGCATTCCAAGGTGAAAGTGGTTTCTCGTGGAGGCCAATCTGACATGCTACCTCGTCTGGATATGTATTGAAGGTATCTAAGATGAGAAGGTTGAGGGTTCAAGGGGGTCAAAAGATGGAGGAAATCCTTAGGAGCATGCTTGTACACCATTTCAAGAGTCTTTTGCTCCCCAGTGTACTGCTTCCCGTAAAGGAGTAAGCTAGCAAGCATGAAGGCAAGGACCAGCCAACCTTCCCGCTCACAGTGCATCAGCAATACATTATGTAGCCCTTCCATTGAAAGCCAGCTCTCGCTCGACTTCAGGAAATGGTGGATCATCACCAAAGGGAGCAAAGGACATCCCTTGGACTGCAGCGGGTAGTCCATGACCATGATATCATACTCCGACAAAATGTCTAAAATTTGGCTCCTCTTGTCTCTTTCTCTGAAATTACAAACCATGAAGGAAGCATCCGGGTGATAGCCCTGCAGTTGGGCGAGTGCCCCACCCATATAGTTCTTGTACTCACCTTCTACCGTGGTTTCAGTCGAGAAGCAGCAGTCAAACACTGCAGAAAAAAAATTCACCCAAGAATCAGAAGCACGGATCATAAAGGAAAAGACCTGTTTTTTGACATAAATCCCGCGGAAGGCTCACATAACAGGCGAAGTACAGATCAAGAACCTCCAGCCGGGAGAAACGTAAAACAAAATCGCCGTTCAAAGGCTACAAAATCAGCCGAGACCACAAAATTCAACACCAAAAATTTCCAAGAACCTCCTTTTTTTCAATAAAATACATTTCCAAGAACAAACCCACCAAAAGGTCACCACACTCCCACCTCAAGAGAAGAGGGAAAATAAATAAAAACCCCAAAGAACCCGGCCATTCCACAAGATCAATGCTCGACGATGGGTTCATACAGAAGAGCACTACCGTAAACGCGTTCGGCAATCTCCAGCAGCCGATCGGGCGGCTTCCGGAAGAACAGCCTCTTGAACAGCGCCATCCGTTACCGGTAGCGCCACCCCGCTTCCGTCACCCGGCCTAAACCCGAACTCTCGACCGACGACCGATCGAACCGGCCCCCCTCGACTCCAAGCTGAATCCTGCCGGTGGCAACTCGAGAGCTACCGACGGAACAAGCTCCCCATGAGAGACCCTTTCACGCGGCCGGAGATCGATCGCGAGGGTTTCGTGTCCGCGCGAGACAAAAGAAAAAAAAAAAGCAAGAGAAGGAAGAGAGAGTGGAGATCAGAAGTGGGCGTTCGATACTTTTCTTAATCCTTCCTTTAATCTAATCGATTCGTAATGTGGGTTTGGGGGGAAAGCGGAAGCGGGAAGGCTGCCACATCAGGGGAGGCTCAAGGCAACGTGGTGAAATGGACGATCGAGATCAGTCAGAGTTTCCTAACGGACGGTGGATATTCGGGAGGGAATGACACGTGGCAGTTAGGCGGAAGGCAACAGCACGTCGGATGAGAAGAGCTCCGACTTTTCCAAGTCATTAACTGATTTATTAATAAAGCTTAATATTTTAGATTAGACGATCTTCCTCTGTGCTGATCTAAACACACAGCATACATTTAAGATTCGAATCACATTACGCCACGTCATTTGACCAATGCGTTGGCTTTCTGTGATTCGCGACGATCAGGTGCGTGTGCGTGCGGATAAATACTGTATTAGACGACGGATCGTAAGAGACTCGCATTTATATCAATATGATGTGGATCCGTATATGAATCCACTTTCTTTGGATTAAATAAAATTTACGGTTTAACGATCTCTCTCTCTAACTCTCTCCTCCTATCGGATTCAGTTTGATCTGATGTGGATCTCAACCTAATATGAATGTTGGAGACAAGGTGGCTACTTTACAGCTAGCTAAAACTTTGAATGGTTGTTGATCGATAATTATAGTTTTATTTTTCTAATATCTCGCGGTTTGTGTATAAATTGATCCCAAGGATTTTGTAAATTGTCACCTTTGTAATGCGTTTATTTGATTGCTTTATTGGAGGAGGATGTAAAGGCTTTTGGGACGTTAGCATCCTTGTCAACTCATCACAGAGCCAAACAAATTGGTGCTGCAGATGGCGGCTTAGGACACGGGTGGCACGCTCACGGATGCTTCCGGAGAAAGGAAAGAAGAGGTGAGAAGAGTTGAGACCAAAGAAAGGGAAGGATGGAGAGGTCTCACCACCCAACAACTAGTCTGCGGAGACAACAAAATGGGGTGAAAGTGAATGATGAACAAGTGGACCAATCAATCATTTCTTCCCTCAAAAAGGATTGATGGAGGAAAAGGAAGACAAAAAGCTTTGGACCCATTGACCGAAGCATGACTCATGCTCATCGAGGTATGATCATAATCACAGATATCAGGAATTCCAGATCAAGTTTCTTACCCTCCATCCTTCAAGCTTGAATTCATTCAATCTTGGGCCATCGGAATCTAGATAACATTAGTACTTTGTGTCGAAAACGATTGCACTGTGAACATACATACTATGATTACAATGAGTCCAAAGAAATCTGTTTGATTAGCCTAAGAATATGTTACATACCGAGCAAATACTGAAGTTTCTGTTTTCAGAGTGCAATCATAAGAAAACAATGTACAAACACTTCCTATGCCTTTTATCGTGTCAATGTATGTGCAAAGAGGTAGGAGGTAAAATAGATAAAAATAGATACAACGACATTTTGTCGAGAAACCTGTATTGGAGCTGAAACGAATACCTTCCACATCTTTTAAGTCTGAGCACACTGCTGGTTTGCTGGCGTATCGAACCAATTGTAGATCCGCATAATACAGCATATAGTTGCACAGGCTTCAGTTTAGGAATTGTGAATTCCAGTAAACTAAGTGATCTCATGTTCTTCTTTAAGCTGCAAAACTGCGACTGGTTGCTGATCATTGTTTCTGGAGTTTGTGGTCCTGAAGGAGGCTTGGCTATTAGATTGCACAATGCCGGAAGCAACACCAGCATACGCCATGTTACGACTGCTATTCCTGGAAGTGGGCACATCATGGTTATGTTTCCCCTCGTATGTTGTTATGACAGATTTGGTATCTGTCGGAGCTCTCTCTACATGCTTCCTGACATTGCATCCGAGATACGTGCACTTGTAATAACTCCTGCACATTGAAATGATGAATATCAAGCACCAAACTACATTTGTTACTAAAGACCATTAGTTGGGATTTGTATCAATGTGGATAGTGCATGTTTCTTGGGTTTATTGAGGAGCAAAATGCAAGTTTGGTACGAAGCCTGGTCAACACAATTCATAGGCTTGTAGGTAAATGATGTATCATTTTTTAGCAAAAATAAAAGAGAGTACTATGATATGAAGAACAAATAACTAGAGTTCATAAAAGAAAGAAAAGCAAAGTTCATATTGAATTAACTAAGGGCAATCTACCCTCTCTCAATGACCCAGAACAGTCGGAACATGTCATGATTTATATCATTACTTAGGTACGTCGAGGGGAAAAATCAATACTGCATAGTCATTCATGTATACGAAGGGAAGCATATTGAGGTGTCTGATCCAGTGAGCAGGCAAAATGGAGAGAAAGATGACACTCGGTAAAAGACTAATTTAAAAATGAGAATATGATGCTTGTCATGTTGCGTGAATGTGAAACACTGGAAGCTCATAAGAAGCCTTAGCATCACAAAAAAGATATATTTCTACAGTATGATTAAAGAATCCGATAAGTATCTGACATGGCTTGTGGGGGTGGAAACAAGACTGCATGCAATAATAGCAAAACATTACGTTACCAACCAAATTATGGTAGGATGTGGGACCCGTAGTCGTGTGTCAAATATGCACTACGTGTTATACAGTTGGTGATGCAATCCACTCCCGGAGACGATACATGAGGATATAATCTAGATTGTGTTAGAATAGTACCAGAAAAATTGGCATACAGACCCATGCCAAAGCTGTTGATATTTAGCTAAGCCAACTATTGGCTTGCAGCTAGTAGCATAGAAGTCTACCAGCATGATACGGAATCATATCATGCCAGAAAGTATCAGCATTACCCAAGTGTCATGAAATGACAATCTTTGCTAGAAGGTGCCATAGAGACTGCAAAACGACACTATTAACAATACACAATGCACTACAAGGATAAAATGTCAAATGACAAGAAAATAAATTCTTCAAACAGAATATACTATACAAACAATTGCAGTTTTGTCAAAGACAAATTGCAGAAATTTGTGACACCAGTACTACCTTGGATTAGGATTTCCTTTAACAACCTTCTGCCCATACTTTCGCCATCTGTAACCGTCATCCAAAAGATCGACCTCGCTTGTTGTCTGCACAACAATCTTAGGTTCTGCTGATGTCGTCTGGGAAGATGCTGACACACTCCTGTCAACCAGCAGAAGTATAAATGAATGAACATATAAGAGCAACAGTTTTAGTATATAATGCTACTTACATTCGTTTAGCATCATCATCATGATTGTCCTTTCCATCTGTTTGTGTCTCAGATGCTTCTTCCCTATCGGTTGACCCAGATAATTGTTCAGGTGTGCCATAGTCAAATTCTCGATCTCTCTTAGAAGCTGAAGTAGCAGCAGTCATGCCATTTGATCTCCTGAGATTCCCATGATTACCATGCAAAACAGATTCAGGTGTAGAAGGATTGTCAAGACTTTCAGTGATCTCATTTGACCCACTAATAAAACTACCACCTTCCTTAAATCGTTTATTTGGGGTAGGACGTTGATGGTTGTGCTGACCCTTGTAAATTATCTCAGTAATTTGACCATCTGCAGAATGCTCTACCTTTTTCTTGACTGGACAATTTGGATGGCTGCATTTATAGTAGCTCCTAGGATACTCACTGCATCTCACCATTTTCTGGCCATATTTTCGCCAATTATAGCCATCATCGGCAGGTTTACCAACTACAATGGCTGTAGGCTGAGATATTTGATCAGAATGAGAGCCCTCTGCAGATTCAAATATGGTATTGTTTCGCTTTCGGGTAGGGATTTCCTGGATAAGTTGCTGTGATGATGGTGCTGTTGTCACAAATTCAGATGGGTATTCTGCCTGACTCAGCATTTTGAATTGGGACTGGGATGCCTGAGCTGTGACCTGAGCCAGAGCCTCTTGATGCGACATTACAAAGGTACTCTGCAGAGATCCAAATTTAGATACGATGGAACCAACAAAAGAAAAAGATGAAGTTTTATATAACTTCACTCTGACGAAGAGAAGACCAAAAGAGTATTGCTTAATCAATAAACTCATAGCGAAAAGCCCTTAATATGGAGTCTGTAAACAGGTACTATTCAATAAGCATATCATACTGCTTAAACACTGCAAAAGCATTTCAAACTCCTAGTTGAATTTTTTTTTTTAATATATGAAACTTTCATACAACAACAAACAATAACAATAAAGCCGTTAAGTGTCGATTATTTGGGGTCAACTACATAGATCTTTTACCATCATTGAAATACAAAAGCTATATGTTCATTTAAGATAAGGGTATTAAAATATTTATTTATAATTTCTATTAAAATCTTTTTAGGTCATCTTCTACCTCTCTTCATACCACTAACAGTAATCATTTTACCTCTTAAGAATTTAGTTTGTGGCAGCTTATGCCATTTGCTAACTGAAATTAGAAGCAATGAAATCAATTATCCAGACATTTGATAACATCAAACAAGTTGGTTATCGCTAATATGAATTGCATAAACAGATGTTATATAAGAACCTGATAGAAAACAGGATCTGGGGACCTGCTATTCAAGTATAATTAAGTCAGCTTCCTTAGGTCAAAAACCAAAACAAATCTACTTCATCAGGTCTGCCATACAAAATAGAAGCGTATGTTCTTCAGTAACAAGACCTTTATTTGCAATAGATGGCAAAAGGTGTTATCTGAACGCAAATTATTTTACTCTAAATGTTAAAATCAAAGAAAAAGTCTGAATTTCCAGCAACCAAACATCACTTCCTACTTCCAGGAATAATTTTTTGCTTATCATGGGAAGGGAAACAAGAAGACAAATCAAGTTCGAATTTTTTATTAATAGAAAATTAAGATCGAAACTAATGAACTCGCATACCAGGCCGGAAGAGAAGAACCCAGGAGAATCCAGCAAGCTTGAGGGGCTTAGTCCTGGGGCAGTCGGGAATGCCTGTGGCTGGCTTACCGTCAGGCTTGCAGGCCGGTTCTGCTTCACCCGATTCAATCGACTTACACCACCGTCACCTCCTATGCCTCCTCCCTCCGCCCCCCCGCCGTCTTCCGAGCCACCATCCGCCACCTTCTCCTGCTCCCAGGCGATCCCAGCCGCCGCTGCCACGGGAGAATTCATAGCTCCGACGAGCAGCTGAGTGAAGGAACGGCACTCCGTCTCGGGATCGTCCGCGAAAAAGCTCGACACCAGCGTCAGCGGGCCGGGGCTCACCTCCGAGGCGCCCCCTCCACCTTCATGGAAGAGACTCGCCATGGAAGAGCGGGGCGGGAGCATGATGGTGGGCCGCGGCGGCTTCCCTGCTCCCGCCGCCATCTCGTCACCTCCACCTGCTCCTCCAACTCCGCTGCCGGCGCCGTTCTCCGCCATCCGCCTGCCGCAACTGTCCTCACCTGCCGTCCTATCCGCGCTCGATTTGGGTTGGGCGAGAGGTCAATCTAATACCCTCACTTATTATCACACTCGCTTTTCCCCGTTCAGATTTGGGGAGAAAACACACGACACACATCGAAGGATAAAAACTCCCTCCAAATCTGAAGAGGAAGGAACGTTGACTTTGCTTCTTCCAATGACCGAACTGCCCCCATCATCCTCTCTTTTCTACAATGCCGATCCCGATCTAAGCCTGAATCATGTGGATCTACAATAATTTAAATGGCTATAGATCGAACCGTAGAGTTGAGCCAATCGTGAGAGTTCGATACCTACGTGCCGGCTGTTGTTTTGTGCAGCCAACCAGGGACAGCTACTGTAGCAACATCCACATATCCTCCAAGAAGCACTTGAGCTATCTCCACTGCTTGCTGTAGTGACGTTAGGTTGATGACGAAGCCAAAAACATGGGAAGGTAAACGACCAAAGAAAGAGGATCAAGATCAAGGCAAACTCCACAAGCCAGCCCTAACCTGAGCATATAATATTTTGCAGGTCACCTCAACAGAGCATGAAATATTCTTCAAGAGGAGGAAGCATTGGGTCGAATGTTTAAAGCATATGGATTGTCTGTGTGACACTTTTGCCGTGCAAGAATGCCAAAGCAGAAGATTCAATCTGATCCAAGCAATGACTAGTTTTTGTCTCTCAACCTACTCGAAGTTTTTACCAGACTATTTGGTGAAGGTTTTGGAGGAGGACAGTCGATGGCACAAATGTGTTTCCTTCAGCAGCACGAAAACAACAGGGGTGTATGAGGCAGTTGGAATAGCATGTCACTGCTCTTCCTTGTATGGTAGTTTACAAGGAGCCAAAGGGTTCTTCGACATCGCCTTCCCCAGCATTTCTGCTACAGTTCTGCATCGGCATTGATTCCCTGGACGAATGACATCCCCATAGACGGCCATCTCAATGATATCCAGCTCCTTATCTGAAGGATAAAATTCCATGCAATAGTTATTGCCAGTTAGAAATCACAAACATAAGTGGATATCAAGATTCAAGTGCAGAAAAGCAACAAATAATTTGATATCATCCACCAGGCGGAATCTCAATCTAATAATAGGTGACGATGAGCAACATAGGTTGGGATGTCTCGGAGATAATACATCACACCTATAGTTACTTCTAATTATGCAACATTAGGCAACAGTGTTTTGTCTGAAGATCTCACTGTTGTCTAAGTTATTTCAATTTGGTAGACAATTTGTTGCCTCAAAAATATGCAAATTAAAAAAGTATGCTAGTATCAAAATGAAATATATGTAACGTGAGTAGAAAATCCAAGACTATTTTTTATTTGCCTTCTTATTTTAGTAATAATCACCCTAATCCTAATCTTCCATGGGTATAGACCTATCCTTCAAACTACATGAATCCAAGTGTGCTTTGCAATTGCTCCACTTTCGATCCTTGTTATCAATTTAATGAAATGCTAGTGGGAAAACAAATTTTGGATTACACCAAAATAATGATATTGGTAAATTAGAATTTAGCCTAAGCTTTTACCAGAAATTGGATAATTTGGCTTTGTATATATTCTATATTTGTTACATGCTTTTGAATTCATAGAATTAATGAATTGATGGAAAGCAACAGGTTTCATTTTTTCTGCAAGTTCATTGAGAACAACATATAATAAGTATCAGATAAGGCAGCTGATATCTTCAATGAAAAGAAATATCAAGGACAAAAATATCATGTGAGCAAAAACTATTAACGCAATTAGTGCAATGTGACAGTTTTAGGTACCACAAAATGCTTGATGTTATTATTAATAAAGTAGGTAAATGTATCATGAGAGAGAGAGAGAAGCATAGCTGACTAGTTATAAGCATGTCATCATAAGCATTAACATTAAGAAGGAAGAGAACCTCACCTGTGAACTTGATGTCACATGAGAAACCTTCCAGTTCAGATTTGTCCACCCACTGCTTGTCTGATTTCAACCTGTTCACCCTCGTCTGAAGAATTTGGCAGTTCTCTGCAGTTGATTCCCCACCTATATCGGGGAGTTAGTTCATCATGTATTAGAAGAAGAACAGATTAAAGAGAGGGTAAGTCCGTCCCAGAGTAGTGATAGGATGATCGGAAGAAAAACGCATCGAGATGCACATTTGGAGAAGGGGATGATGTGGTCGTATTCGTAGCAGAGGCAGCCTTGGCAGTGCCAGAAGCGCTTGCAGACGACGTTGCCGACGGCATCCTTGCGCCACCACTCGGGGTGGCGGCCGGGCACCACCTCCGCCTTCTTCCAGCACAGATCCCTGGCCTTGGCATCGAAGAACCTCGGCCGATCCGTCTCCCCCTCCTCCCCGTGCTCGCGAAGATGAGGACGAGGTGACGATGGAGCGCCCATGCCTCCGCCTCCTCAACGGCCGTCTCGAATGTTCCCAACTGATCTAAGCCACCTGTTTTAAGATGGCTGTTGGGTTTGGGCTATTAAGATGGACCGGGCTAAACCAAGGCCCGATCCTTATGAACCCGCGTCGTTCGATATGGAAGTTACTAGATCCGGATATTTTACTTCACATCTACAGAAACGGATACAGATATCCTTTGTGAAAGATGACTCAGACCATAACATTAGAGAAGAAAAAGAATAAACACAGATATTTAGCGTAAATACCAACACTGTAAACATGTGTACAGACGTCGTCAACACCCAGTTGGAGAAAGCATGTCCTCGAAACAGCACAACAATGTCAAATATAGTGAAACAAAACATAGGTTTTCAAGTGTAGTAATATAAGCTGCAGTAGGTAGGCACTTCAGATTGAGAAGATGAAGGGGTCCTTTGATAGCTGGGCATGTATCCTCTCGAAGTCACAAGCAGCCGCAATCCTTATTTGGGACCAATGTCCTTCAGTGCGCAAATCTGCTCTTCTCCCATGGCAGACATGACGGTCACCACAAGATCCTTCCCCTCTGCAAAACCGTCTTTAATCTGCACAATTGAGAAAATTCAAGTTAATATGACTCCAAAGCTCGCTTGTTAGCTAATTTTGCATCCAACCAAGAACTAAAAAATCACTAAGAACAATGAATTTAGACATAATGATGGAGTTGTGCCTGATCTGACTAGATGTCGACAAATATGCTCTGTGAGAATTATAGAAAGAGTCAAGGATAATAATGCATATCTGAGGTCTTTGCTATATATTACAAATCAATAAATTTTATGTCTGTTACAATAGGTGTCTCTATCCATAAAGAACCAGCAGACCAGAAGAAGACAGAAAATATACCTAAACATGCCCCTAAGTTGCATCAATGCTACATAAAAAAAAAGCCGATGTGCTGAGCACTCTCCACCTTGTAATTGTGACAAAAAAGCCAACCATGTTCATGTAATATGTTAAGTATACAACTGTACATGTCCTCCACAATCTATATATACTTGCAGCAGTTATCAAACTCAATCCCGAGCCGGTGCACCTATTGGCTTCTGTTTTCTCACTAACAATAAGCCTCCTGTGTCTGACAAACATGTTTTAAGGATGATTAACATCGGAGCATACAGTAACCAATACATATTCTGAATTTATAAAATAACTAATAAAAATTATAATAAAAATACTAAAAATTATTGGTCACTGAGACAATTATCTAATATAATTATTTTAAATCCATTATTATTTCAATATCATAAAGTCAATTAAGCACTTGATCCAAGGTATTCGAAGAATCAATCTACATATATGTAGATAATTTTGTTCTACATCTATGTTAATGGCATCCTAGGGTACAGTTACAAGTTTTAGAGAACATGTGGTCCAACCACATATCACAGAAACAAAGAAGAGAAACCAAGATAACCATAGACCTAAAAGTTATAACTCAAAAAGTCAATGAATCGTCGACCATAATCTCCAGGTTTAACAAATGACAGCCAGATTTTGGGCAAATGCCATTATAAATTTATTGAAAATTCAAAACATGGTTAATCACAAAGTACAAAAACATCAAGTAATAATGTATTTAATATGCACAAAAAATGAAGCAAAAATATCTAGTGGACTAACTTGAGCAAGAAGAGTTTCATCAGTTGGAAGTTTCAGATCATCCTTTGTGTTACCATTTTCAGTCAACAGACTAAGCTGAAACATGCAGTTAAGAGTCAAACATATAAGGTTAATAAACTAACAATAAAAGATAACAACATGATATTTTTCAAACATACAAAACCATCTTCAGAGATGTCAATAAGCTGATAGTCAGTGCGAGTGACATGGGGAACCTGCAAAAACATTGGAAAATCAGCATTAATAAACTTCAACAACAAGTATTCAACCACAGAAGCTGGACAATTACTTACATCACAGTTGTGAGAAGATGGAACGATATCTTCAAGCTTCTTGGTGTTGAAAATGTCAATGCCAACAAAGTGACATTTGGCATGACCGTGCTTTCCAGTTTTGGAGGTTGAAACCTCTACAACCTGTTGCAACAATTGTTAAAATTTTCCAACAATAATATAGGATTTAGATGATTAAATTAAATAGAGATTCTGGGATTTCACATCAAATTACTGCTTAAACCAATATAATAAAAAACAATAACAATACCAACAATTTATGATTGATTAGACGGATCTTTTCCTATCATTCAGTGTTTATAGGCAATATTCTGAAGTAGTCCATGCAACCACATAATATGGCAACTTAATGTCATCCACATAAACATGAAGATTTAGCCACATAACCACATAAAAGCCTGTGGGTGGTGCCAGGATTTATATTGGGAGGGCATGATTCTCAAAGATTATAGTCAACATACAACTACAATAGTCAACTTAATCTAATAAAATTAATTAATAAGTTAATCAAATATTTAAAATAAAATTTAAAGCATTTATCCTATCATAAGATGTTTAGAAATAAAAAATAAAATGATAAGAGAGAAATTATGAACAAAATATATTGTCCTTAAAAACTTATGAAATGTGGTTGTTTAGAAGTCCAGAATGAAACTATTCCAATTATTTTACTATCAAAATAGTAACAGTAAATATTCAACAGATACAAGATCAAAATTGCATCTTCATGGTCAAAAAATTAACTGATACTATAAGAGAGGAACAAATGTTGAAAAAAAAAAGGAACATGATATTAAACCCTCCAAAATCCACCAAAAATAGTTTGGTAGTAGAAGGGCACTTACATGATCAAGAGATTGGTAGCCTGAGATCTACATAAGAAAGCACGACAGGCTTTGGTTCTTTTGTAAATTCACAGAGTTGGAGGGCGCAGACACACGAAAGCCCCATCTTTGGGAATTGTCTTTTAAGGAAGAATGCAGAATATATGGATTGGTCACTATATAAAGGACCGGACTCAGATGTGAAAATTTGGATCTGTGTAACATGCGCTCACTCTCAAAATATAAGTCAGTGTAATTTGCATTAGGCAGTCATATCTAACCGATACGAAATGTATCACTATTACCCCGTGAGACCTCATCCCTTTTGAGAATGTATAACACAAGTCCAGAAGTCTTATGATCAACAAATTCTTATATATATGAATAGTTAAAATGTCTATGAATAACCAGATTAATAACGAACACCAAAAAAATGCAAAAGTCAGTATAATACCAAATAATAAGCACAATCAATTTAAGCCCCATAAAACACAAACAAAAAAAAATCAGTCAATTATATGGAAAAATCCCAACAAACACCCATCTTCCCAAGTTCATCAAGAGTCAAAATGTTCAACAAATCAACGAACAACAGAACACAGAGACAAGAAGGAATCAGATCGTATAGAGATCGACCTTGCAAGCCCTCCCTTTGATGACGATATACCCGTTCTTGCGAATAGTTCCTGCCTGCTGCGGATAAGTCTTGGAAGCCCCCGCGTCGGCCTTGGAGTCAAAATGATGTTCCTCGTCCGACATGCTTACTGATTCCGATACCTATCTACACTTGGCCGCATGAGAAGAAACGAAAGAGGAATTAGACCCGACCGATCGAGCGACCCAAAACAGAATCAAAAAACCAATCGAAAGGGCGGAGAAGGCGGTCGAAGCGATTGCTACCTGTCACGGTGGTCAGGGAACGAGGAGAGGGGAAGCGGTGATGGCAGCGGAGCCGGCGAGGGGCAGCGGGGAGCGCCTTAAATAGCGGCACGCCTCAAAAGGGATGCCCGGATTCCAGCCGCGGCCTAGGGTTTCGATTGATCTCACCCTAATCCTCGCGTCACGTCCGGGTCGCATCCAGCCGTCGGATGCGGATTGGCTTTTATTAGCGGTGGGATAGCACACGCGTGCGACGTACGCATAAGAAGGCAGTCGTCTGTTCGCTGCTCTCTCCCTCTTCATGTGTGTCGTGGAACAGCGTTCGGGCTTTCTTGTCCAATAACTAGCTTCTTTCAGTCTCCCAAATGCATGCATTTTGACCCTCCTCCATGCCAATATCAACATCAGTGTTAAGAGAAAATATATATGCATACAAATCTTATTATTGGAACTTAATGTCATGATCAAAGAGTCAACGCGGCTTGATTTCTTTAGTATACGTAATCTTATTCATGTCAGTCGAGAAGAAGTTGGGTCGTTCAAGAGAGATCAATTGGGCCTACTTAGGAACGTGTTTCGGACTCCTCATTTTCGGGGTTCGTCGTGGATCTTGCATGAATGTCTCATCAGGGTGGGGGCACCCAATGTGACGCCTCGTACGATCAAGTTAGTGCCCCAACCTTGATTGTCTTCAAAGATCAAAATGTAAAGAGTCTAAAAGAAAGCGTGAGAGAGTCGGCCCTCTTTTTTCTATTCACAGGAGAAGTTTTTATACTCACCCGGCGTCCTTCAATCGTACTCTCGCCCTTATCATTACTGACATATTAGGTAAGGTCGACGTGCGATTATCGTATGTCCAATCTGTGTGGGACGAGGATGAATACATCATTCCTCATTTGTGAGTGTCTAACTCGACTCCTGCTATCGTGGTGGTCCGATCAATACTGTGTCATCTCGGTTGAGTACTGTGCCAACCGAGTTAGTGTTAGTACTTCTGCTATCGTAACCTGTCGAGTTGAAGAGGTTTTAGTGAGCTGGGCCAGCCCACAAGTAACTCTATCACTTATGAAATTAGATATAGCTTCTGAACCTTTGTGACCAAAAAAGACCAACACATCATACAATGATTCTGCGATCAAAAGTAAAAGAAGGATTGAATGTTCAATATACTCCTGAGGAGCAGAAGCATGAGCTGATGGTGTTCTTGGTCTGCGGCGCCTTCTCGTCGTCCTTCCCGGTGACAAAATGTTTCTCCCTTTGTTCTCTAGATCAGTATGAAGTAGACTGTATTTGAGGGGAGTTTTCAGGAGCTTCGGCGACGGCGACGGCCAAACTTCTTGGCCGTCTCCTTCCCCTCGATTCTGAACTTGGCATGTTTGAGCTTGTGCTTCTCCCAGTGGAACTGATTTGCCAGGACTCGCCTGCTCTTATCATAGCTCCAAGAACCTCAAGATCATCAGCAAGTGCTGGTAGAATCTCTCTGCGAGTCTCTTTTCCGCCTCCTTGTTCTTGCGTGGCCCCTACGACGCCGGGGAAGAAGCAGTGAGGCCATGGACTTCTCATCCATTGGCTTTCCCTGCTGACATGATTTGCAACAGTATTCATATGCCTTGAGTTCATCGAGCTTCCACGCCAAGGGGTCGAAGTCATCCAATCCATCATCAATGGGAGCTTCAACGCCAGTCTCATGCACATAGCATCGGAAGATATCTTCTCTTGTGATACATCAATAGGTGTAATTGGGTGATCCACATTTGCAATCTCAACCATAGGAAATGTATTATTCTCTTCTTCCGTGTCATCAGCGGGAGCTTCCAAGTCAAATTTTCCAGTTGGTTTGCCAGCAGCCCTTGCAAGATAAAGTGAGGATGGAATCTGTGTCTCATCTTCTGCTGGAAAGCCGAACATCTTAATACCATTAGTAAGCATACGATCAAAGTTCAGATCGACGTTGTTTCTAAAGCCTGGGTTTATAGCTGCTGTGGCCCGTCATACTATCTATCATCTTAGATTTATCTAATGAATCAATAATTCCTTTGCTGTTCGAGCTATCAGTTACTATGCTTCTTTCGATTCTGTTTTCTTTGATGTCGAAGTTTAGTGTTGCAGGTGCATACCAACACAATGTATGTCATTTCAGGAGGAAACATGTTATTTGTTAATCTCTTATAATCCTAATCTAAAAAAGGTATAACTTTTATGCAGCTAATTGTATAGAATATACTATATCTCATCCCCCGACGATCGATAGCAGGGCAACAACTTTGTCGACCACCATAGATCACAACCCATGGGAAGCGAGACCCCTCACCCCCCCCTTCTTCTTACTCAGTCCCTACGGGTTCGACTTCACCTTGTCAATCGTTAAGGTTAACAGGCGACGTCCCTTCTATCGTCCTCTGTCGACAATGCGTCGTAGGGGGTCATGCGAACCAACCGTCCACATAAATGGGTCACAAAAAGGATGTACGGATTCATCATTCGTCGACTGTAGTCCCTCCTCTCTCTCCCCCACCACCCTCCCTCTCTTGGCTCCGCAGGTATAAAAATCGATCATTTATGTTTGAACAAGAACCAACCCCTAGACCTATAATCCCTATTGTTTCCACTACTCCAAAGAACTAACTCAACCGTTAGAGAGGTTACGTCGGGAGATCCCTCTCCCTCGAATTCAACCTTTAGTGCAGGACCCTCAGGACATCGGAGCCGACTTCATCACCCTAGATCCCCCTCGAATGCCCAAAGGCCTTCTCATAACCACTTTGGCCAACTCATCCTTGGCACCGAGCTCCTTGCCCCGATTGTCATGAAGGCCATCCTCCATTATCTTATGCCTTCGAGAGAAGATCGAGTCAAGACAGTAACAGTCTACGACGGCCAGGTTCACATCATTCATCAAACTAAAAGATGTGTTGATCAGCGTCGAATTAAAGGTACAACCTCCTCCACGCTATTATTAGTGCCGTACAGTTTGTCGTCAAACTGAATTATCCATTCGTCAACAGCAGTAGAGAATTAAGTTTAGACTCATCAAGTTTGCAACTTAATCCAGCTTGAAATCAGATGGGAGAGATCAAATTAGAATATTGCATATGTATACAGAGTCGGATATGAAGTATGCACAGAGATTGGGACTCCTTCTAAGGACTGGACGCATACTAAGTGGTGTTGATGTGCAGTTTCTGCCATGAGAGACATTTTTTTCAGCAGGCCAAGCAAGCATCGAGATGATGTGCTGAAACAAACAGTGAAGAAGAACAACCCCAAGCTTTGTCATAGATATATCAAGGAGAAAGGAATCCTTGTGTTCCTTTTGGATAAGAAGATGTTACACAGTTCTCAAAATTTTAATTCTGGGAAAATATATTACACACCCCTGCCATGCAAAACACCACAATATATTATTTATCTTCTAAAAAATTTGAAATATCATTTGTATCCCACTAAAACTGTTGAACATGTGGGGATCTCTGTACATCGACCATCTCATGTGTGTTGCTGTCAGAAGCATCCTTCCCAGTAGCTCTTCACGGAGGAAGAAGATGATGTGTCGTGGCTCTGCAGCGATCAATGAGGGGGAGGAGAAGTATCGCTGCTGCCCTCCTCGCTAGCGCCGATGCCACTGCTGTTGCATATCCTCAGCAGCATACCCAGCACCTCCCTCATGTCCGGCCTCGCCTGCGGGGACTCTGCAGTGCATCGCAGCCCCACCATCAGCAGCCCCAGCATCGCCGCCACGCCGTCGCCCGGCTCCTCTCCCTCCGCCGCCACCAGCCGCAGCCCCCCCTCCTGCGCCGCCGCCCGCCTCACCCTCTCCACCAGGCACTCCTCCCCACCGTCCAACGCCCGGCGGCCCGTCGCCAGCTCCATGGCCAGCACGCCGAAGCTGTACACGTCGCCCCGGGTGGTGGCCCTCCACGTTCTCCCGTACTCCGGCGCCACGTACCCCACCGTCCCGGCCACCACCGTGCTGACGTGGCTCTCCCCGGCCCCCACGGCGCGGGCCAGCCCGAAGTCCGTCACCCGCGCCCGTCCCCGGGCGTCCAGCATCACGTTGCTCGCCTTCACGTCCCGGTGCACCACCGCGGGGGTGCACTCGTGGTGCAGGAACGCCAGCGCCCGCGCCACACCCGTCGCGGCCGCCAGCCGCCGCTCCCACCCGAACCGGCCCCACTCCTGGATCACCTCCTCCAGGCTGCCCCCCTCCATGTATTCGTACACCAGCAGCCGCGCCGTCCCCGCCAGGCACCACCCGTGCAGCGCCACCATGTTGGGGTGGCCACGCCCAGTCATCACCTTCATCTCCGCCCGGAACTCCCGTTCCCCCTCGTCCTCCTCCTCCCCCTTTCCGTTCCCCCTCCGCTGCAGCCTCTTCACTGCCACCCGCCGCCCGTCCGGTAGCACCCCACGGTACACCACCCCATGCCCGCCCCGGCCCACCACCATCCTCTCGTCGAAGTTCCCCGTCGCCGCCACTATGTCGTCGTATGTAAATGCCAACCCCTCTGCTCCCCCGTCCAGCCGGAAAACCCTCACCTCCGCGTTGCCCTTCGACGAGCAGCCCGACACACCCTCCGTCGACGACGTGGACGTTGACGTCACCGTCGACGATATGCAAGCGTCGCTCCGACGCTTCGCGCCGTCCAGGAGCAACCCCTCTGGGTCGGGTTCCGGGTCCGCGTCCGTGTCCACCGCCAGGCGGGCGCCGCCGAGGCAGAGGACCGCCAAGGAGAGCGCGCCGCACAAGACGAAGGCCGAGCTGAGAGCGACGAACACCCAGAACACCGCCGCCCGCCAACGCCCACCCTCTCCAGCGGGACCGTTGTTTCGGGCGACCGGCGGCGTGTCGTGGGCGGACGAGGAGGCGAAACTGATGAGGGGGTCACCGAGGAAGCTGTCATTTCCGAAGGTAACGATCTGACCGTTCATTGGTATCACGCCGGAGAGCAGGGGATTGTAGGAAACATTGAACTTGTTCAGCTCGGAAAGGCCGTTCAGGCTCGACGGCAGCTTGCCGGAGAAGTTGTTCCGGGAGAGATCCAAAATCGAGAGGCACCGCAGGAAGCCGATCTCCTCCGGGATCCCGCCGGACAGTCCGTTGTGGGAGACGTTGAGAAGGACGAGCGGCACCGCAGCAATTTCAGCCGGTAGGCGGCCGGAAAGCCGGTTGGCGGAGAGCTGGATCATGCTGAAGTTCCTCATCCTCCCGATCTCCGGCGGGATTTCGCCCGAGAGCCGGTTGCCGGCGAGCTGGAGATAACCGGAGATGTCTAGGGTTCGGACCCCGGACGAGGAGTTGGCGCAGAACTGGAAGATCCCGTAACCCTTCAGGAGGCGGTCCCAAGTGTCCCGGCAGGTCTTCCTCGTCATTAGCGCGTAGATGAAGTTGAAGGGCGGGTAGCTCCCGGGGATCCACCGCTTCATGGCCAGGCACTCGCCAGAGCCGGCGGCGACGCCGAGAATCTCGCGGCGGTTGGCCTCGAACGTGGGGAACGGGTCCTTCCCGATCGCCGATATCTCCGGCGCGATCCTGCCGGAGAGCTGATTGTTGGCAAGGTTCAGCCACATCAAGCTGCTGCAATTGCCGATCTCCGGGGGGATCTCGCCGGTGAGATTGTTTCCCGCAAGCATCAGCCAGAGGAGGGACGTCAAATTGCCGATGGCCCCGGGGATCGGGCCGGTGAGCTTGTTGTACGAAAGGTCCAGTAACTGAACTCCGGCCATGCTGCCGAAATCCGGCGGAATGCTGCCAGAGAACTCATTCCAGGCGAGGATCAAGATCTTGAGCGTCGGCATTCTTGTGATCCCCACGGGGATGTTGCCGGATAAATTGTTAAGGCTCAGGTCTAACGTCACGAGGTTGGGAAGCTTGAGAATCCCCGACGACTCGATGCCTCCGGTGTACTGGTTCCCATGAAGGATGAGGTAACTCAGCGCCGCGAACCGGCCGAAGATTTCTTGGATATCGCCGTCGAAGCCGCTCTTGCTGAAATCGAGAAACACTAGCTTGGAGCAATTCACCAATTCCTGGGGGATTACCGGGTCGAACGAGTTGTTCCCCAGGTTGAGCACGCTGAGCTCCGACAGCGAGCCAATGGCGCAGGGTATCGTGCTGGTGAATGCATTCCCCGACAGGTCCAGAGACGTCAGCTTCGAGCAATTGGCGATCGAGTCCGGGAACGCCCCGGAGAAGTTGTTCGTCGAGAGGTCCAAGATCTCGAGGTCGCAAGTTGACCCGAAGGTGCTCGACGGAAATCCCCCAACGAAGCTGTTCTCGGCGACAGAGAACTCCCGCAGGTTAGGGAAGCCTGGCCATATCCGCCCGGTGAACTGGTTGGAGCTCAGGTCCAGGAACTTGAGCTTGGGGCAGTGGTCGAAGCACCCGGTTATGTCGCCGGCGAAGCCGTTGGTGGAAACGTTGAGGCTAACCAGATTGGCACACAGTGCAGGGAAGTTGGGGCGGATGCTACCGTTGAACCGGTTGCGGGTGAGGTCGAGCGTCTCGAGGTTGGCCAGCCCGGTCAGGTTCAGCTCGCCGCCGATGAGATTATGGGAGAGGTTGAGGTACCGGAGGCCGCTGCATTTGTTGAGGTCGGGGGGGAGGCGGCCGCCGATGGTGTTGGAGGAGAGGTCGAGGCGCGCGAGTTCGGTGAGGAAGGAGAAACCGGGGAAGATTTCACCGGATATGTTGGAGCCCGTGAGGTTGACCCCGACGACACGGGCGTCGTTGCAGGTGATGCCCTCCCAACCGCAAGGGGAGGGGTCAGACTCGTTCCACCGAGCGTAGGCTCCTTGGTAGATCGGATTCCTGCCTTGGAGATGGCGTTTGAGCTGGAGCAGAACCTCCTTGTCGGAGGAGGCGCCGCGGCCGGGGATCACCTCACCTGCAGAAGACGGAAAAACGATCCAATCCCTGCTCCCAAAAGGATTCGCAGAACACCATAAAGAAAGAAGAACAGAGACGCAGTACCTGAGACAAAAACCGAAGACAGTATCAGGAAGCTGATGCAACAGCACAAGCTCACCTCCTCCGCCGACATGTCCCAGCTGCTAACATCGAAACAAGAGCAGCAGCCCGAATTCACAACCACAAGAATAAACAAATCAGATCTCCTAGATCTTTTCGGCCACCTCGTCACCTGTTCTCCCTCCTCCAACCATCTACTACGAGCATCAGCTTGAGCAAACCCGAACCTTCTTCTTGACAAAACCTCACAGATTGCTTGTTTGGTTTGAATTGTATCGTGATCCGTACCAGACAAGAAGAAGCCCCATTCGACTCTCCCCAGTCTTCGCAGTGCAGGAAGGGGCCGACCTTGTTGACTATTGGTCGGCAGGAAGATTACGTGAGGAGCACAGTAAATCCGAGTAAGTCTCTGGTGGATTCAAAGCCGAAATCGTTGATCGGACTGGTACCTCTACAGAATTCCTTTCTACTTGCATGGGAGTTCTCCGGTCCATGGCAGGGATGGAATAGGGATTGCCGCAGATGAGACGGAAGGAGGTCCAAATTAATCTACGCGGACGTCTACATCCTCGCGGGCTTCCGTCAAACAATAATACAAATAAGGCCGCCCCTTCGTCGTCGTCGTCTTCCTCCTCCCGTGTGGCTGTCGCACAGGGTTACCTGCGAGGGAAGCAAAGCCATGGGATCGCCACCTCCGATGGCCTCTCGCGCATCCCAAGAGGCCGCCGCAGCCATTTGGACCAGTTTGCGTGGTCAAAGAAGCAAAGGGCATAATGATCGCACGTGTGTGTGTGTGTGCGTGCGCGCGCGTGTGTGCTTATCGAATCAGAAGATGTGACGCAAGGGTTTGTTTGTGCTTTGGTTGCAGGGACCCACTTCCGATCTCATAATGGCCCCCACCCCCCTTCCCCAACCAAGTCGTTGCCATCAATCTTTGACTTGGAATTGCTTGCATTGATTCCATGGTGGTTGTGGTCGTTAGATTTTTTCCGTCAAACAAACAAACAAAAAAGCCTTTCTTTATCATATTAAAGCCCTTTCTCAAATCTTATACATTTACTACTATTTTAAGAATAAAATTTAATTATAATTAGATAGTTTGATAATGATGTACGTGATTTATTTTCTGTCACTTATTTCTATCGACGTCAAATTATGATAATATTTTCGTAAAAAAAATCATAAACACTCCGTCAAACTTTTAACACTATCATCCTAGAAAAAAATATTTCTTCTCACACGATTTCCTACTCTAAAAGTTCGAACTTCTGAAGATTTAGGAACAAAACTTCCTCTGTTTGTAAAACAGTGAAGAAAAAATATATTCCAATTACTGACAACTTTAGCTTGTATTTGATTTAGTTATATCAGGGTTTAATATAAAAGTATCATTACATATAATATTTGTTCCTCAAATAAGCTAAGAAGGACAGTTGTCTCTCTGCAGGAGTAAGGATGGAGTCATATCCTTCTTGTAATATGTTATGTTACCTAACTTGCAATTGAGGTGGAGTATATATATATATATATATATATATAGGATCTTTTAGTATGGATAAGATCGTTAAGAAGGATTACCTAACCCCGAGTGTAATGCTTAGAGTGATCTCTCAGTCTAGGTTGCTGAGCTACTATGTAATGCACTAAGTATTAGAAATATTATGTTGAGGAGAAATATTGTTACTCATTTTTATGCCATGCCTTGGGACTCGATACGGTTTGGTCTGGTCTTGAAAGCGTAAGATCGTCCAAGTGATTTCTCGAGGGGAAGAAGATCGAGCTAAGGAGGTTGACCTCAAGGTGCTGGTTAGGTCTTCAAGGGCATCCCGAGGTGGAGTCGAGTTGCGCTCAATCTACATCGAGATCCTGCACAACAGGTTAATGTTGGGGAGAGATTCTCGACTTGACATCTTCGATAGTTAAGTTAACGAGTATAGGTGTGTAATTTTTCGATCCTCTATCTTGGAATAGAGAATCATCATTTATACAATCGTGAGACAGTTGGGGGACACGATGGTTGATAATAACCATCAGTACCTTCCGTGACATGGTCACATAGGTGATCGACCCGTACCCCTCGTGTGGAACTGATCAACCTATAGAAGCTCTTTTTGGTGCAACATCGACTCGTACAATCCCAAGCGATGCAGAATTAGGCAAAGGGGCACTGCTTGCTAGGTCGATTTCTTTATGCATCATATAGATGTCACGTTGTGAAGGCCGCCAACTAGTGACCTATAGTTGGTGTGGGAATTAATTTCATGACGCAAATACAATCACATGAATGATGTTAATTTACATCTCATGCCAATCTTGTCACGTCTGAAACAATGATGCGTTAGATGACTTAGTCATGTAAAGTAACGAAACTATCACTCATTGTATCAATTGCAACTCGAGCTACAATTTATGTATTTAAATATTTCAAAGCAACAAATTGGGTAAGAATTGGTCATTTTAATTTGTCTCATATTGTAATGGTGTTGTCGGAGCTGAAATATTCTAAGAATTAGGTTGGGGAATATTTAATAAGGCATCTCCAAAGTCAAATAGAGATATAGTATATGCGAGGTCATGGCTAATGCATGAACATAAATGAGGCCATAAATGAGATCGTGAAGTTTATGTCGAACTCGATGAATAGATGAGTTGAGTTGATCTCTTTAGTGGAGCCATGTTATAGGTTTTAGCCCCTACATGACATGTTGATCGAATGCAATTGACAAGTAGGTCAAGTGAAGATGATGTGTTGGTATGGTGTCAGAGTCACATAAGATTAATTTGTTGAGGCAATAGTCGAAGTCATATTTCTATATCGATTGGGATATCCAACTTTTGTGACTCTGCAATATAACCTACGATAATTCATCTAACTTGATATATATTGATGGATCGAGATTGCTCTTTGGGGTCATAAATGACCTAATGCCGTTAATAAATCTAACTTAATCTTGCTTGAATCATCATGATTTAGTTAACGTTTGAATGCATTATGATTAGGTTGACTGCTAGCTTTGTTGGTTTGATAGTCAAATTATATTTCCATATATTATTTATTGAAAAAGGATGTCATCCTTTTGACTTGTCGATTTTTATCGGTCTGGTCACCATGGGCCACGTTAGTCCCGGAGTCAATTCATCAGACCATGTCATCTAATCGCTCGGGACAGGTGGCGCAACCTCGGTTGACCTAGCACAGTGTCATTCGACTTGGCACAGTGTCGATCTACTTGTCACAAAAGCAGGCTCGAGACTCGGGAGGTGGTGTCGTCTAACACCAACCCATCCCATCGAGGTGTTGCGATTCAGCAGTGCTATACCCCCGGTTTAGCCTAAAACGTCGTCGATATTAAGGGTCAAAGTACGATTGTCTCCCACCCGATTAGTATAAAAGCTACCCTAGGAAACGCCTCAAAAGGGTCTCTCTCACTCTCTCTCTCTCTCTCTCTCTTTGACTTACTATGTTGAACTCTTCATATCCCCTCGATCGGGGTATTGACTTGATGGTCGAAGGAGCCATGTTGGGCGCCCCCACCCCAACGAGATCTTTGTGTAGGACCCCTCGATAAACCCCGAAAGAGGAGGAGCTCGAGACACGCTTCATAGCGAACCCGACTTACTCTCTTCAAGACTCATCATCTTTTCCCGATCGACGCGGACGAGCTTATGCACGTGGATCAAACTGAACCGTGCCGACTCCTCAATCACCACGTAAAGTCAAACTACAACACCGATGAGTGGTCTTCCATATAAGATATTTTAACATGCACAATACACATACTTGAAGAAATTAATAGTAATTTAATATAGAAGGAATTAATCAAACATGGGCTGAACTAAAATCGACACTCGTCATGGCATAAAGTCCGACTACAACAGGAAGGAAACTTTCAAAAGTTTTCTAGAAACAATATGGACAAGTGGCCTTCAAGAAAAGGTATTTGAAGATGCACAATGCACATATTTCAAGAACTTAATAGTAGTTTAATATAGAAGGAATTAATCAAACGACGCTCAAGTATCTGTATGGATTTGATAGGGTGCTGAATGGGTCGGTTCGACTCATCTAAGCTTTCGTCAGATGGACAGCCACGACAACACTTCGGAGGAAGCCACGTCAGCCCGAAGGACCAAGTCGGCGTCCGATCTGGAATCCGAGGTGGAGGTGCCCGAACACGACGTAGCCTGGCCCATGCCCATTAATGCGGCATGGCGACCCATGCCCCCGCCCCATGCCGTTGCAACCGCACGTCCTTCGTACGTCTCGGTCATATCCCAAGGGACGACTAAGGTAAGACTAGGGGTACGGGCAAGTTCCCCTCCAACAGGTATAAAACACTTACTCCGGTAGCAGGTAAAGGGGCTCGCTCTCTCTCTCTCGAATTCAACTCATTTTCTCCGTAAACTCAAGACTCTACCCGCCCGAGAGGGCTATTCGGGATTCTTGCTAACTTGGGCGTCAGAGGGGCCTCTCCGGGCCTCCTCCCATCTCCAGAGAGGCTTGTGTGCAGGATCATCATCCCCGAGACTGCCCCAGAGACAAACCGACCGAACTCCCCATCGAGGACCCCCGAGGGAGCATCAATCCACATGAAGTTTTGACCCCCGCCGACGTTGGCGGACTTGCGCACTCGGACGAGAATAGGTCGAGCCGACACCTCAGCTCGACTCCTGAAAGTTTCGTAACAGGATTAAACGTATGGTACATTTAAATGTTGGCACCAAAAAGTCCTACAGAGAAGCCGGCAACGCGGAGAGAGCCGTCATCCATGGCGTTGATGACATCAAGGAGAACTCTTTGGTGGCAACTGTTGGAACCGAGAAGGTGAGTGCACCTGAAGCTGAAGCCAGAGGAGCATCAGGAAGTACCACCAACAGGTCCTTGCGACTTCTGCTGTAGAAACTATCACCAAAGGTTTCTTCACACGATAAAGGATCGCCGGAAAAGCTCCGGGGTGCTTGCACTCAGCCTCCTGATAAGTTGACGGGCACAACAACGGCAACAGCAGCCGAGGCGAGGAGGAGGATGGAACTAAGCAAATTGAAGCAATCTCATGGAGGAGAGGAAGACATGCTGCGATGGTGGGTGGGTGGGTGTGTTTTTGGCTGCTGTTACCATCTCAGATGGGAATTATACTGCTTTTGCCACACACAAACATTGGTGAGAGAGATGATGAGCACAAGTCTTTTATTAGCCATTCTCCAGCATTTAAGCTTCTGCTGTCATCCTGTCCAGAGCAGATTAACATAAGAGAAAAAGGTTGCCAGTAATCATTATATGATTGCATATATGATGTAGTTCGTGAGTGGTGACAGAATAAATTACTAATCATTAAATATATATTATAAAGCCCAATGCCATAAGTGACAGTTTGGCCGAGTGGTCTAAGGCGCCAGATTTAGGCTCTGGTCCGAAAGGGCGTGGGTTCAAATCCCACAGCTGTCAAAAAATATAGTTTTAAACATGTTTTATATATTAAATTTTAATAATAAAATTTTATTAATATAACAATTATAAATTATTAAGAAACTATGTCAATAACAGACAGTTTGGCCGAGTGGTCTAAGGCGCCAGATTTAGGCTCTGGTCCGAAAGGGCGTGGGTTCAAATCCCACAGCTGTCAAAAAATATACTTTTAAACATGTTTTATATACTAAATTTTAATAATAAAATTTTATTCATATAACAAATATAATGTTTAAGAAATTATGTCAATAACAGACAGTTTGGCCGAGTGGTCTAAGGCGCCAGATTTAGGCTCTGGTCCGATAGGGCGTGGGTTCAAATCCCACAGCTGTCAAAAATATACTTTTAAACATGTTTTATATACTAAATTTTAATAAACATAATTATAATTATCAAAAACAATGTACTAAGAGACAGTTTGGCCGAGTGGTCTAAGGCGCCAGATTTAGGCTCTGGTCCGAAAGGGCGTGGGTTCAAATCCCACAGCTGTCAAAAATTTTACTTTTAAACATGTTTTATATACTAAATTTTAATAAACATAACCATAATTATCAAAAACAATGTACTAAGAGAAAGTTTGGCCGAGTGGTCTAAGGCGCCAGATTTAGGCTCTGGTCCGAAAGGGCGTGGGTTCAAATCCCACAGCTGTCAAAAATTTTACTTTTAAACATGTTATATATATATAATTTTAATAATAAAATAAATAAAATTGGTAAAGTAAAATATAGTTAATCATCAAACAATTTTATTTTTTATTTTTACACGATGGTTACCATAATTATATATATATATATATATATATATATAATTTATGGAAAATTGTTTTATAAATAAAAATTTTATAATAAAAGAAATAAAAACTGTAAAGTGAAATATAGTTAATCATCAAATATTTTATTTTATGTAGAGACACGATGACGCTTTCCATAATTTTATATATGAAATTTATGAAAGAAAAATGACGTAAAGTTAATCTAGTCTAAAACAAATTTATATAGTTTTTCTTTTTCTAGTTTTATTGTTTTTATATTCAACTCAAATTTGGGATGATATATGATGGCTAAAGTATATGGTTGTTTGGCTATGCTTCTAAAGTAATAGTTCTCTATGATCTAATTAACATGATTTGGCCATGTTGCCAATAAGATATATATACAATTATCATGCACCCATTGTTATGAATCAAGATAAAAAATATTTGATGATTATTATCGTTCAAAAATAATGCTCTTCATCTCAATCCAAATCTTATTCTTCAAAACTGAGTCAAAATAAGCATATGCCACAGACATCCTATTTATGTCTGCATATAAGGATGCAAACCAATATCTCTTTGTAGATTAAATCAAGAATATATCATGGTTGATCATATGAAAAAAATTCATGAGAGATAGTATATCTAAATTCCTCACTCATACAGGAAGGACTTAAAAATTTACTAAGCCTCTATTAAAAATTATTCTTGGGAACTGATGACGACGTATTCAAATCTATACTCGTATTTTTCTCTATGGTCAGCTTTTAAACATAGAGATCTTTAAATTGACATTAAAAAAAAGATACAATGAGAGTTTGTCGAAGGTGACAACATGTGAAAGATCTTTGTGCATGGGTGGTTGATAGTTAGGAGGTGCACTTGTGCTAGAAAGAAGGGATTCAATAGATATATATTATTAACACCAGCCAATTATGTTTAGAGCCGTTGATAACAAAATTAGGGTGTTTGATTTTGAATGATATACTATGCGGATAAGATGCAATATATGCTTGGTGATGACAACCATGGGGTATTACTCATGATTGGGTCATGGTCTATCACTTCTGGGTGCTTAGGCGCGAAACATCCTTAGGGTTCATATGCATCAACATCGACTCCATTATGAGAATATGCTTGGTGATGACATTGACTTTAGGCACAGTGGAAAGTAGCCACAATGCCCTCCAACCACTCAAATCTATTTTTCTGATTATTTTTCGACTCATTCAAATCTTATTTTTTGATTTATTTATTATCTTTTATATATTTATAAGTAGTAAGAAACCCTCCTATGACGAAAGTCTACACCCACACATCATCCCTGGGAACTAGTGATACGTGAATGCTAAAAATTTGTCGAACAATCAACATGTGAAATACTACATTTAGTTTGACCAAATCCCAGAGCCTTATAATAAAAAAAATCAGATACAATATCATAGTTCTCCAAGAGGATAACATCAAAGAAAGTATATTAACGACTAAGGAAAAAATTACCGAGGCACGGGTCAGTCCATATCATAACATGGGAGTCACGATTAATAATTTTTAAAATCTCAAGAGACTCTTGACAATCCCAATGATTGCATCCCACATTAGGTTAGCTAGATCTTAACCCAAAGCTTGTCCTAGTGGTTTGGAAGAGGGAGGATTCGCTTGGAAAAGTTCATAGTGTGTTTGACCAAAGTTAAATCTTAGATACCTAATCCTAACAAATAAGCTTGCAATTATTATTATGGTTAGGGTTGCCATTCCAAAGAAAGAAAAAAGAAGCTCTTATCAATTTTCCTCGTGGTGTTGAGGATTTTGTTTGAGGTCCATGAACTAAGTAGAGTGTGTATAGGAATAGAGTTGACCATCATAGCCTAGTACCTCTAATCTAGTTTGCTTTGGGCAATAATACACCCAAGTAAAGGCAACCACCCCTCTTTGATGCTTAGAGAATTGCAGACCCAATGTTTGACTTGAGGATTGAATAGGTCAAGAGCAACAAGAATGACGACACATGATTTATGATTTACCCAAAAAGTAATTAGGATGCCATTTGCAAACATTAATCAGAAAACATTAATCATATTGATATTGAAAGGAGTGATAGAAACCACTGTACCTGATAATAGGGTAAATAATGGACCGACCCAACTCATCCAAGCCCATGCCAGATCGATGGCCACATTAACAACTGGGAGGATACCACGACGGCCCAAGCGACCAAGTCAGCAGTGGACTCAGCATCCGAGGTGGAGGCATTCGGACACTCCACCACCCGACCCCCCCTAAATGCACCATTAATATCGAATGGCGTACCACACCCACGCCCCATACCGCTGCGCCGGTAGAACTGTCATACGATTCGACCTCGCCCGAGGGACAACAAAGGTAAAACCAAACGTACGGGAGAGCTCCTATCCCACAGGTATAAAGCCCTCATTTCGACAGCATGCCAAGGGGCTCTCTCTCTCTCACACCTTTTTTCCTCCTTCCTTGAAGGATCCATCTTTGTTCTGAACTAACTTGGGCGTCAGAGGGGTCTCGTCGGGCGACCCTCCCCCCATCCTCGAAGAGGCCTGTGTGCAAGACCACCAATCCCGGAGCCGAGAGGGACAAACCAATAGACAACCCAATCGACGTCCGGGTGTTGACTACCGAGAGAAGACTCCAACCGAGGTCAGAGATCCAAATTTCGACCAACGTTGACGAGCTTGCACACACGGCAGAGAGCAGGTCGGGCCGACATCTCAGCTCGACCCCTGAAGGTTCATAACATTTTTAGCGCTAGAAGGAGGGCGATGTCATAAGAATGCCCAACAAGCAACCCAAACTTGGAGCACCCTGGCCGATTCACCCATGTCCTTCCATCAACTTTACAGCCAGCCCGATTAACTCCCCGCTTTCCCGTGGAGGAAGTGAGCATGGTGCCACCTTCACCAAATCGTTAATGGAGGTTATTTAATGACCCAAGACTCACTCCCCCAGCACCAGGACTCACTCCTCCGCCACTGAACCTCGGGCCTCCTGTTGTGACAACCGAGGCATTCCTTGGTCTCACCCAGCAAGTCCAGACTGGCGCAAGCGCTGACGCACCGACGCCCAAATATTCCTCGACAGATGCTGCAACGGGAAGTTCCTCAATCAAGGCCGGCCCAAGAAGAGCACCCTGACAACAGAGCACCATACCACCCATCGATCGAAGCTACGACCGAGAACCAGAACGCCTCAACAAGTCAACCGGCAAGTCGTTCTCAGGACGTCATGCGTACCTCGCCAGAGCCGGACGTCGATTCCTCATATTCGACCAACTCGGTGAGGGAACAACTTCGCCAAGTCAACCAGAGGTTAGACGAGGTCCAAAGAGACTTCGTCAAGTACAAGGAGGAGGTCGGAGAGACCACAAAAGGTGGATCCCCATTTGTTCCCAAGATTCAGGACAAACCTGTCCCATCCGACTTTCGGCTCCCGACCTTGGAGCCCTCGACGGAAGTACTGACCCGTCGAAACATGTTACGACGTTTAGAGCTCAAATGGCTCTCTACGACACCTTTAACGCATTAAATTACCGCGCCTTTCCCATAACCCTAAGGGGACCGGCTCAGATGTGGTACAACCAGTTAAAGTCGTCTTCCATCTCATCCTTCGACCACTTCACCAAGGAATTCGAGCTCAACTTCATGACAAGCTCTCGCCCGAGACCAACGACCGCCTCACTACTCGATCTCACGCAAAGGAGCGATGAGCCACTTGCCTAATTTGTCGGCAAATTCGTGGCGGAGGTCCAAAGGATGCCAGACACACATCCTTCTCTGGCAATCCAAGCATTCTTAATGAGGCTCCAGCCCTCCAAATTCTTTTGGTTATTGATCGAGCGGCCGCCGTCTATGGTACAAGAGATGTTGCAACGGGTGAACCAGTACGTAGCCATCAAAACTTTGGTGGCAGAGAAGCGGGAAGATCATAAGAAGTCCCGAGGTGACAAACCCCAGGGACTTCCAGAAGAAGGGACAGGCTGGAGCTACCTGCTCCTAGACCTCTTCCGATCCTGCTCAACTCAACCAGAACCGAGGTTTTTCTCTAAATCCGTGATAAGGGACTCCTCAGGACCCCGAACCCGATCAGGACAAAGCTCAGAGGTCGTGACAAAAGAAGGTATTGTCATTTTCATCGAGACTATGGACACGACACGGAGGAATGCAACGACCTCATGAACCAGATCGAGGACTTAATCCAACAAGGACACCTTCATCGGTTCGTCTGAGATCAACGAGCTCTTGAGGAGCGCCCCCGTCGGGAAAGAGATCCTTTCCCCCGACCGGATCGGCCAATTGGAAAGCAAATAGTCGTCATTATCGGCATACCGACATCCGGGGGAGACAGCTCCTCGGCAAGAAAAGCTTAAGCTCGATTCATGGTGGAAAAGAGGCTGAGGAACAACCATGACCCCGAGATCACCTTTGGGGCCGAGAGTGAATTTTACCTGGACCATGACGATGCACTAGTGATCTCGGCACAGATCGCCAACGCTCGAGTCAAAAGGATCATGGTTAACACGGAAAGTTCTGCCGACATCTTATATTTTGATGCCTTTCAAAAACTCATTCTCACTAACAAAGATTTGCTTGCTGTGATATCAACGCTGATAGGATTCATGGGAGACTCGGTCTCCCCTGTCGGAACAACCACCCTTCCAATCACCATCGGAGAAGAGCTAAAATCAAAAACACTGATGGTGTCGTTCATTGTGGTTGCACTCCTCTCGGCATATAACGCCATCATCGGCAGGCCCACGCTCAATAAACTCAGAGTAGTGGTCTCAACGTACCACCGAGTCATGAAGTTCCTGACCAGGGCTAGAGTCAGAGAAGTTCGAAGCGATCCCCGGGAGTCCAGGCAGTGCTATCTAACGACAATAACGCTCCCCAAGAAACTTAAAGCCTCGGTCCCTACCCTCGACGACCGAGACTCAAGTAAAATATCCCCGAAGCCCGAGTCAGCGGAGAAAGTAGTCGAAGTCCCCCTAAACCCAGGGATCCCAGACAAAACCATAAAGGTTGGCTCGATGCTCTTGGAGGAACATCAGATCCAACTAATAGAATTCCTCGGCAAAAACACCGACATCTTCACTTGGTCCCCGAAGGACATGCTCGAGATTGATCCCGAAGTGGCTCAGCACCATCTCAACATAGAGCCTACCGCCCGACCGGTAAAGCAATGACAAAGGAAATTCACCCCCGACCGACAAAAAGCCATCGAGAAGGAGGTCGCCTGCTTATTGGATCCGGGGCTCATCACCGATGTAAAGTACCCGACTTGGCTGTCCAACATTGTATTGGTCAAAAAAACTAATGGAGTTTCGAGGATGTGCATTGACTACACCAACCTCAATCGGGCTTGCCCAAAGGATTGCTACCCCCTCTCGAGGATCGACCTTTTGGTCGACGCAACCTCTGGTTTCAAGCTGCTTTCATTCATGGACGCCTTTTCAGGATACAATCAGATCCAAATGGCACCAGAGGACCGGGAAAGTATGACCTTCATCACGCCCCACGACACTTACTGCTACAAGGCTATGCCATTTATGTTAAAGAATGCCGGGACAACTTATCAAAGGATGGTCAATCGACTGTTTGAGGAACAAATCGAGCGCAATATGGAGGTATATGTCGACAACATGATAGTAAAAAGTCGGGAGTCAACCACTCACTTGGATGACCTAGCCAAGACGTTCCGAATGTTGAGGCAATACAGGATAAGACTAAACCCGACCAAGTGTGTGTTCAATGTTGGATCCGGGAAATTCCTTGGATTCATCATTCACCAGAGGGGGATTAATGTGAACTCAGGAAAGGTAGACGCTATCCTCCATATGCGATCCCCCCGGACAACCAAGAATGTCCAATGGCTCACCGGAAGACTGGCGGCACTGAGTTGGTTCATTTCCTGAGCTGGAGATAAGAGTTTCCCCTTCTTTAAAGCCTTAAAGCGAGTAAATGACTTCGAATGAGACCCCCAATGCGAAGAGGCATTCCAACGACTGAAGACACACATAACTTACCTTCCGCGCCTCACCTCGACCGTCCCCGGAGAGCCCCTCGGGATTTACTTGGCAACCTCAGAATCGACGGTCAACTCAATTTTAGTCAGGCTTCGAAGGGACGGACATGAACCGATGTACTATTATAGTCACATCTTAAGTGGTCCCGAGGAGCGGTACCCATTGATTGAAAAGCTCGCCTTCGCGTTAATCTTGGCCTCAAGAAAGCTGAGGCCTTACTTCCAAGCTCACCCCATTAAGGTAATCACCGATCGATCCTTGCGTCAAATACTCTCAAAATTTGATATCGCAGGTTGGATGCTAAAATGATCGGTCAAGCTCGGGGAATTCGACCTCAAATACATTCCGAGGACTATGATAAAAGCCTAGGCTCTAGTTGACTTCATATCAGAGTCAACAAGCCCAGAGAATCCACCACTGACCCCGAGGTGGACCTTATACGTGGACGGTTCCTCTAACTCAGAATGCGGAGGAGCCGGACTCGTCCTTAAAGGCCCCGCCGATCAAGCCTTCAAGCATGCACTCCGACTTGAATTCAAGGCCACCAATAATGAGGCCGAGTACGAAGCATTGTTGTTCGGCTTGAAGCTCACCAACGAGTTGCATGTTGAGGACATCGAAGTCTTCACCGACTCCCAGCTCATCGCTGGGCAGGTCAACGGAGAATTTGAAGCCCGAGATCAATCGATGATCTCGCCGAAGTACGGTGCTCCATCCAACGATTAAACCACTTCGTCATCACGAAAATGCCTCGATCAGACAATATGCAAGCCGACACCCTAGCGAGATTAGCCTCTATACACGGATCGGTGGGGTGCCCATGTGGATGGCCAGGATCATGAAGCCCTCAACATCCGTCGAGATGGCCGCGACCGAAATCGACCACGATTGGGTCGAAAAGATGCTCATGTTCAAGGACGATGGCACACTCCCCCAAGACTGCAGTGCTACTCGACGCATGAAGAGGGCGAGTCCATGGTATTGTGTTCTCAATGGACATCTCTACCGTCGAGGATTCGCGCAACCGCTGCTCCGATGCTTGCGTTCGACGAAAGCGAAAACCACGTTGGCCAAGGTCCATGAAGGAGTATGTAGCGAACATATTGGCACCTGGACCTTGGCCCACAAGATACTCAGGCAGGGGTATTACTGGCCAATAATGTGTCAAGACGCACAAGCTTATGTGCAGAAGTGTGAACAATGTCAAAAGCATGCCAGAATCCAACACCAACCGGCGGTCCCGATATCCGCCTTGGACTGCGCTTGGCCATTCGCCCAATGGGAAATGGACCTGCTCGGCCCGTTCCCCCCAGCGTCAGGACAACAAAAATTTCTCATAGTTAGTGTCATCTACTTTTTAAAATGGATAGAAGCCGAACAACTTGCATCCATCACCGAGAAGCAAGTCAAAGGGTTCGTTTGGATAAACATCATTACCCGACTCGATATCCCGAAGGCAATCATCGCCGACAATGGAGCACAATTTAACAACCTCAAATTCAAGGCATTTTGTAAAGGGTATGAGATCCAGCTAAGGTTCAGTTCGGTCACCCACCATCAGACGAATGGATTGACCGAGGTCACAAACCGGGCCATCCTCGATAGATTGAAGAAAAGGGTACAAGGTGCACACGAGACTTGGGTGGATGAGCTCCCGAGCATCCTATGGGCATCCCGAACAACTTTTAAATGCCCCACTAGCGAGTCACCATTCAGCCTGACCTTCGTGACCGAGGCGGTCCTCCCACCCGAGGTGGTCTACCGACCCTCTGGGTCGTGTTTTATAAAGATTCCTTGTCGACCGATCGACTAAGGGAAAATCTTGATTTTCTCGAGGAACGGAGAGCTGTCGCACACCTATGGGCCCTCGAGTACAAGAAGGTGGTGGCGAGGCTCTACAATCACAAAGTATGCCCTCGGGAAATCAAGGTGGGAGACCTAATGCTACGGAAGGCCGAGGTTAGTGACCCAACTCGGTCCCGAGGTAAGCTCTCTGCGAATTAGGAAGGACCATACCAAGTGGAAACTTCACCCCGGGAAGGCACCTTTACCCTGGTCACCATGGAAGGGAAAAGGCTACCGAGAACTTGGCATATTTCGAATTTACGGAAGTTCTTTGTTTAGTGAGACCCGAGCAAAATAAAAGAAGTGCTTTGCATTAATTAAGAAGAAGTACAACCATCGGTCGGGGATCGACAACAAAAAAAGGGAAAAAGGAGAAACCCCCGACGAACCAAAAACGAGCACCAATCTACATTTTCATTCTTCGGGCGGTAGAAGTGAGTCGTCAAAGGGCTGCTCATCGGCCATTGGAACGTCATCATCCTCGGGAAGAGAAACGAAGGGGTCCAACTCAATCTCTACCCAAGATGTCGGGCCAGAAGATGAGCTAGCGCCAACTGATACCCATACTCCAGCGACACCCGCCCCATCCGCATTAAGTCCATCTTGAACCCGGGCGACTTCTTGTAATCTTCGATCGCCCTCCTCGGTAGCTCCTCCCGAAGAACATCCTTGGATCGAGCCAAATCCAACAGCTTTGTCTCCATTTGGCGCACTTGGGCCCTCGCACCTCGGAGTTGGCCCTCAGAGTCGTCCAGTCGTTTCTACAAGTCGTCAATCTGCCTCTCCAGGCTAGCCGATTCTACCCGAGCCATCTCCAGATATGCCTCTGCCCAATGTTCGACGGTCGTTTGCCTCGTCGAGTTCAACTCGGAGATGCTCTACCAGAGATTGGGTCTCGGTCGCTCGAACTTCGGCCACAACCACGACATCCGGATTCCCACCTTCCTTCAGGTCCTGCAATTCTTGGCGGAGGAGATTCACCTTACCATCCAAGGAGGTAATCACTCTGCCCGCATCATGGACGCGGTCAAATAGGGTCGTCTGATAATGCTAGTTCTGTAAAAAAGCAAGTCAGACAATCAGGTCGACAAAAAAAAAAGATGAATGATAAAGGTCCGAGAGGAAACTTACCAGCACCATAGCTTTCGATGCCCCATCCATCAACACCTCAGACGACAGAGTATACAGATCTGTGGCTAGCCACAAGATTAGCATGCCTCGGATGTATATGGCCGAAGCTTCCCCGCTCTGCCAAACCATCATTCCATGGGTCAGAGGCCTTAGATCGGCTCAAGGGGAGAGTCAGAAGCCCTCTCCAGAAGGTTGCACATCCAAATGACATGATAATCCCGGGCGTCCACCCCAGCACTAGCACTGCAAAGCTCCCTCACCGACTTCGGCCTCCACCTCGGAGCAGGGGGTTCTTCCGGAACATCGATCGAACTTTTCCCCTTTGTTGCGATCGTATCAGCCTTGCGGGGGGACTTGTGTCAGTCCTTCTTTCATTAACCGACCGGGTCTTCCCCTCGTCGTTTGTAAGAAACCTCGGGTGCTCCCCTAGCTTCATCGATGGGGATTTCTTGCACGTCGGATGTCGACCCGAATTCAATGCGTGGTGCAGGCGGAGGCGGCGGTGCTGGAGCCGGGACGGAGGGCGTAGCTCCGGGATGCCCCCCTCCGGTCCGGGGATTATCGCGCATCATGCTTATGCTCACCATCTCTGCAAAGCCAATCATGAGTCAAGAAATCAGACAATGAAACTCGAGTAAAAAGACAAGGCATACCGCGAGAAGCTGGATTGAGGCCCACCTCAACCAGCCACTCCTCGGTTAAGCTCGTAATGGCCCGAGACGCGGATAGGACGCCCTTCAGTTACCCGATCAGGTTCGACTCTTCATTAGAAAGGTTCGGGGGGCCGTTGCTAATAGGGTGGGCCGACCACTCGACGCCAAAGTCCCAACCCCGACGCCTACTTACAAACAGGAACCATGCTTTCCAACCCTTATTGTTGGAAGGGGCACCCCCGACCCTGAAGCTTGCCCGAGCGATTAAGTAGTAGCCCCCTTGACCCCTACATAAGCGAAAACAAGAGGAACAAGTCCTGGGTCGGGATGATTCCCGAACCCTTACATTCCCCGAGAAAGGTTATGATATAGCGCCAAGAGTTTAACGCAATCTGACCGAACAATACCGCCACCAATTGAGACACTCCCCAATGACAGGGTGAAGAGGAAACCTCAGCCCTGCCTCCAAGGCATCAATAGAAATACCGAACCCCTCGGGACAAAGGTGGTACGACCGTTGCCCCAACCCCGGAGCATGAAGAACATACTCGTTCAAAAGACTAAAACGCTTCCGAATCGATCCCAAGGATTCTAGACTAATAGTTGAGTCGAAGTCGTGATGCGACTTTATTGCTTCCAAGGCTTGAAGAGCCTTGACATCCGCCCCAGTCATCATGCCCGAGGACGAACTCTCCAGATTAGACTGATTTCCTAAGGAACCACTAGACCTATACTCTTCCTCCTGGGGAGGTGGAATAGGCGAAGAAAGGGCAGAAGAAAAACTAGAAATCGAGAATGAAGGAGAGGACACCATCCCGACCTGATCGGATGGGGGAAGCAGAAAGTGAGGATGGAACGGCCGAGACACGAGGTCTGAAGGCTCAGGAAAGGAAGACGAAGAATGGAAGTGGTCCTTCGCCACCACCGCGATGAAGCTTATATGGATCGCATTATTTCAACTTCTCAAGGAGGCGAAAGAACTCCGCCTAGGGAATACGCGAACCACACCCCTAATGGTGCACAAACGAGTGCAAGAATCACCACGTCAGCTCCACCCCTTTTCTCCCTCATCATGCACCCTTATCTCACATCACGTGGATAGACAATATGTGTTACGAATGGACTGCACCCAAACGCCAGTCTATCAGTCCTTTGCCCGAGTTACGTATCTCGGACAGTCTATCAATCCTTTGCCTGAGTTACGTATCTCGGACAGTCTATCAGTCCTTTGCCCAAGTTACGTATCTCGGAGAGTCCATCAGTCCTTTGCCCGAGTTGTGAATCTCGGCAAGTCTATCAGTCCTTTGCCCGAGTTGTGTATCTTGGCCAGTCTATCAGTCATTTGCCCGAGTTATGTATCTCGGCCAGTCTATCAGTCCTTTGCTCGAGTTGTGTATCTCGACCAGTCTATCAGTCCTTTGCCCAAGTGGTGTGTCTCGGCTAGTACATCAATTCTTTGCCCAAGTTAAACAAAAAATCGATCGAGCCATGGCAAACCCATAAAGGAGCAAGGATTGGCAACGATTGGCGCTCGGGGTCCTCCCCTCGGTTCACGAAGTGCCTCGGCAAGACCCCTCTCCCTGGGGGGGAGAGAGAGAATTATAGGGCAAGCAATGGGCCGACCCAACTCATTCAAGCCCATGCTAGATCGATGGCCACGTTAACAACTGGGAGGATACCACGTCGGCCCGAGCGGCCAAGTCAGCAACGGACTCAGCATTTAAGGTGGAGGCATCCAAACACTGCACCACTCGACCCCCGCCCTACGCCCCATACCGCTGCACCGGTAGGACCGTTGTACGATTCGACCTCGCCCGAGAGGCAACAAAGGTAAAACTAAACGTACGGGTGAGCTCCTATCCCACAGGTATAAAAGCCTCCATTTCAGCAACATGCCAAAGGGGGAGGGTCTCTCTCACTCTTTCTCTCTTTATCTCTCCCACCTTTTTTCCTCCTCCTCGAAGGATTAATCTTCGTTCTGAACTAACTTGGGCGTCGGAGGGGCCTCGTCGGGCTACCCTTCCCCCATCCCCGAAGAGGCCTGTGTGCAGGACCACCGATCCCGGAGCCGAGAGGGACAAGCCGATATACAACCCAAATGACGTTCGGGTGCTGACTATCGAGAGAAGACTCCAACCGAGGTCAAAGATCCAAATTTTGACCAATGTTGATGAGCTTGCCCATACGACAGAGAACAGGTCGAGCCGACACCTCAGCTCAACCCCTGAAGGTTCAATAACACCTGAGAAACTAGAAAAATGGACTCCCTACTACAAAACCAATTGAAAGATTTTCTGTTAATTAAACAAGCAAGGAAAGGAAAATTGATGAAAGATAAGAAGAAATCTAACCGATAAAATGAGAGAAAAAATTCACATCAACTTCTTGAGTGCTTCCCATAAGAGACTATTAAAAGTCTTCTCAATATCCGACTTCAAGATGATAATAACGATAAAAATAAAAAGATCTTTTAAGGAAAAAAGTTATAATAGAATTAACAAGCTCATTTGAATGCTGAATTGACTTTTTAGATTTGGATGAATCAGAAGTAAAAACCTTCTGATTAGGTAAGGGGCTACTTCTGTTAGCCAATTTGGATGCTGAATTGACTTTTTAGATTTGGATCCGAATCAAAGTCAACCTGCATCTTAGAATCAGTACGACTCAATGCACAATGATTACTTCTAAACTCACTGTTAGTGCAAAAAATCTTACTTAATAACGTAGATTATCCTTGCTTAACAGAGCAATCAATTAATGCCGATACCATTTGGGCTTTCCTCTCCATCCATCCTAAGTAATGTTAGTATTATTTCATATCTTAACTTGCCTTTCCCTCAATTAAGTTTCAAGTGCAATATAACCGAGACCTCAAGTCAAAGTCAACAGTAGCAAAATGCAGCATAGCGATTAGATCTAATCTCATCGATCGATCCATTTCTTTACAAAAATGCTTCAGTAACAGCCGAATAATTTGAATTCAATTGTAATATTTTAGTTACTTCGACGGCCGTTTCTCTGCAACCACCGGTGACAACTGGATTGCTGACTCTGATTATTGACACGTGCGGTATGGTGGGGTTTTGGTAATTTAATTCACATACATATAAATGGAGCATGTACATTAATACATACATTATGGTTTCTTGCTGATATATACACACACACCCATGATTCCATTCACGCCCCGACCGGTATTGTTGTCTTTTCGACATCAAACCAATCCAATTCGGGAAAGCCTGTACATATCATGAGCATCACCACGCATGGCTTTTCATATGCATACATAACCTCCCCTCGTCTATATAATTATGTGTCATTTAGATGAAGCCCCCACTATAAGACGTTTGTGCCCTAAAGCCGATCTCTCTGTCTCTCTCTCTCATTCGACCCATTTCTTCGCCTTTTCTTCCTCCTTTCTCTTCCACCCGCGTCGCGCCCCCGATCCTCCCCGAATTCCTGCAAGATCTTTGGAGATGCGGCTCGGCCCCTAATCTTTGGAGCTCGGGTTTTCCTTCCGCTGCTTCTGCTTAGGTTTTCGCCTCCGGGTCTCCTCTTCTTTTGTTTCTAGGGTTTGTGCGGTTAATGCGCGTTGGGCCTCTTTGCGCGTTTGGTCGGCCGCCCGAGTTCCACGGCATTGGAGGAATATCGCCCCGAGAAGTGGTCTCTGCTGACGGACGGTCGGGGGGTCAGTCGAGTTTAGGGTGTGAGGCCATCGCGCTCGAGGGGGAGGGGGGAGTCGAATTCATCTGTTTCTGTTGTGGCCCTCGCAGCAGTCGGAGCGAATTTGAGAGGAAGGTGTTACCTTCTAATTTTCTTGAATTACCAAGTGGAATAGTGGAAGCTTGGATCCTTCAAGAGAAGATGCCCATCGGACCGCGGGTGTGGAGGATAATCGTTGTTTTCGTCTTCAGATTCTGAGTGTTGTGGCAAAAAGACTTGCCTTCGCTGCTTCTGTTGTCATTGGGGCTGTATATCTGAGAGAAAGCTCTTTATATTTTCACTTTTCTGGTGCACGTCTATATGCTATCGCACTCATGTCATCGGTTCTGCTTGCCTAGAGAGTATTCTTTCGCGTTTTCTGCATTGGAAGAGGGGAGTAGGGAAGTTCTTTAAGGAGGCATCGGGTACTGACTGTTGGATAGCTTTTCATGGGTGATCATGGAGGACGGGAATGGCTTGATAACCTACTTCCCAATGGCCTTTTGCCCAGGGAAACAACCAATGTGACCCAAGTGCTCGATGCAGACAGATGGATTAAGGCAGAGGAGCAAACTTCAGAGCTGATTGCACGAATTCAGCCAAATCAGTCATCTGAGGAGCGAAGAAATGCTGTAGCCGACTATGTCCAGCAGCTCATTGCAAATTGCCTCTCTTGTCGGGTGAGTATTTTGACATGTTCTATTTGCTTCCTGTGGCCAGATGACACTTGTTCAAGTTTGTGCTCGTTAGTATTTTCAGTTTTTGTAGTGCTGAAACTCAGGTTTTCATTTTCACTGTTACCTGCACAATTAACCTTACTAACTGATGCATCAATTGTTAATACTTGCACATGGTGCACCTTTGGCTTATCTGCTTAATTTAATGGTTACCTAGAAATAATTATTGTTCCATTTGTAGCTTGCATAATCAGTCACATTAATTAGTGCATATCAAGGATTGCAATTTCGATCTATACCGCTCGTATTGGGCGGTATGTACCAGTCCGCTAGGTTATTGGTACATGGCCCCCCGCTACCCGGCGGTACTACCAAAATCGATCATCGGCGGTTGATTTCGGCCGTCGGTGGTCGATTGAAGGAGAAATCGACCGTCGGCGGTCGATTGAGGGCGAACAAGGGAAGAAGAAGAAGAGGAAAAAGAAGAAAGAAGAAGAAGAGGGGAAGAAGAAAGAACCTTGCGTCATCCTCGCCCGCGCGCTGTCACCGCCCGCGGGTCACCTGCGAGCCATCGCAGCCCTCGCCTGCGGGCAATTTTTCTCCCGCGCGAGGAAACGGAATGTTTCCCCGCGTAGGGTGAAAGATCGAGGCGGTGTCGCCATATTTTTTTAATATATTAATAATTTAATATATTATATTATCTAAATATAATATTATATAATATTAACCGGTACTGGTACCATACTGGTACCGAGAAAATGTTGGTACACCGGATACGGGCCAGTAGGTAAAACCTTGATGCATGTTTAGATTTACTCAAAACCTTTTGATTTTATATCAACATGATGCTTTTAGTAAACTATGTTGCTCGACTGCAGTTTGAATTGCTAAAAGGGTATAGGAAGAAGCAAGTAAAGCAAGAAGATGATGCCTGCGAAATACTAGCACGAAATCAGGCACCGAATTTGGCAGGAGTCATCTTGGTTGTGTAAGTTATGCATGCTTGCTTAAAGTTTGTTGTCGAACTATCTATTTGGGGTTTCACGGTCTAGGGCTTAATGGTTGTTGAATTGGCCAGAAACTTTTAAGTTTAACCAACTAGGTCTTGGCACAATGCTTTTATGGTCTTGTGGTCCTGAAAGAGGCAAGCTCACATTAAAAAAAAAAAAACAATCCATCAAGAGTTCTTAGATCCATGAGCTTATGCTTTAGAATTGTTTTCTCTAGGATTATAGTTGCCCATTCATGGAACTTTGATTCTGGAATGATAGACAATAATAATCCATTGCTAGAAATATGGATTATTGAAAAAAATAAGGCATGTTATTTGGAAGTCCACTTCGAAGTATTGTATTGGGCGTTAAGTGTCTGTAGGTGGCTTTTGAAGTCCGTCATCGGATCCAAGGGCTCAACCTTGGACAGGCAGTGGAAACTATCAAGCTGGAGTATGGTAGAGGCAGAGGGTAATTTCTGGTGGAGCAGTGAAATGAGTAAAGACCGGAAATAACAGTGATAAGGTTGCTTATACCAATCCTAGACCCTGCATCGGCATGCGCTTTGTTCCCTGGACTGCATTTTTCTCAATCAGGGTTGCTGGTTGGGATGGTTTCCTTCATTTAGCCTTATATGGAAGGCATGTTTTCTGTCACTCATGTTCATGCAGAAGAATAAGAAACAAGAAATTTTTTAACTGTTATCTTCCTTTATTTGGCAGCCAAGTTGATCAGATTTTTTATTCAATTTGATGCCAAATCCAAAAAAAATCATAAGGGCAAGGGCTCACTTTATTGGTGCATCTGAATAATTTAATACTATAACAACTCTAGTGGTAATTTAAACAGCAGGTGCTGGGAAGGAGGGAAACAAATATTGACAGTTGGGTATAAACAGTGGACAGTTGTGATATCTGCAGGGTACATCCTGAAACAGTTGGTGCGATCCATGATTGAACTGCATATCAGGCAAGAATCAATATTAGAAAATAAGCTGTAGAAATATGTATCTAGTGGTTTTTTATTAATTTTCGATGCGATGGAGAAATTTCTGATATGATATTTTTGCTGAACTAATTTTTCCATGGACTTGGAAGAAGATAGAAAAGAAGTTTCTTGTAGTTACTGTTTTGTGAATCCTTAAATTGTTTAACAAGTCCGTCCTTTTGTAAAATTTTTTATAGTTAACTGGTTCAGAAATTTCTCAATGCTATCGATATATAGAGTTATAGACTCTACAAAATTGTTTACATTAATGAAAGAGTTATCTCTGTGGATATGCTTTTGGATAGGTGGTTTTTTTTAGTTAATCTTGTTGATGTGCAATCTACTTAAAATTTTTAACCATCAACCATCATGCTGGTTTTCAGGTATTCACATTTGGATCGGTGCCTCTCAAGACTTATTTACCTGATGGAGACATTGATTTGACTGCATTCAGTGATAATGAAAATTTGAAGGATACATGGGCTACTGCGGTTTGCGGTGTGTTAGAAAATGAAGAAAAGAGTGAGAATGCTGAATTTCGTGTAAAAGAAGTTAAATACATCCAAGCAGAGGTGCCGGAATATATTCTGTTCTAGTATTTGATTCTATAAGGATGCTTGCTTATTGCCTAATTGTATATTCTTTATGGTATTATTAGTTCTATATCTTTTTGTGTTACTGGGTTACATTATTTTTCCATAGGTTTAGCTGTTTTTCAGATAACTTTTCTGTTTTGGTGATTGAGCATCATCCAGATTATCTCTGTGCAGATCTGAAGAGTTTCAGTGAGTCTAGTTTAAGTTAGAGCTCGAGTCTATTTTATGTTGACTCTAATTTTTTTCTTGGGTCGTCGGTCAAAGACTACTTTTCTTTCTCTAGGAGTTATATTCATGTCTTTAGTTCAATTTCGAGAGATGGGTTTATTAATTTGGGATCTATCTTATATACAAATGAGTTGTCAAATTACGGTAATTCTTGAGTCTTAGAGAAAGTTATGGTGTTTTGATTCATATAATTCTGTTGAGAATTAGAAAGGAAACCAGTATGGGGAAGGAAACTAATAAGTTGGTATTTCTTCTTTTTAGAAAGCATTTCTTTGAGTACTTAAATATTTTATCCTCGATTCTATGAATATGATGAATTCTTGATAAAAGAAATGTTCATTGAATTTCATGGCCTAGAATCTTAGATATTTCCTTTGTTGTCTAATGTTGTTTCTTTCATCTTCTTATCTACTCCTTCCTTTCCAACAGCTTCTACACCCACGGTTTCTCATGTATCATAGATCTTTAGTTATCTTTTTATTAACGATGATTTTGTTGCATTAAATTGTTGCCCTTTATATTTTAAAACAGATCAAAGAAAAGATCTTGCTACATTGTATGAATTGGAATTAGGGCAAATTTGGGGATCTTGTGAAATATTATATAATATTATTTTTTGCTTTTTACTTAGAGGTTTGTTGTAGCTGTTCTGTTATTGAGTTTGGTAGGCATGTCTTTGGTGCTGGTAAGCATTGCGAGTCACAGGCCTCTGCCGCTGGAGGCAACTGCAGCTTGGTCATGTTCTACATGGTCCATGGTCTGCACTTCCTAAGAATATAGACAATATTTTTGTGAGCTACCACTCATAATTTAGTCATTAGCACCTTTGGCCATGTTTAATTAGATCTACTACACAGAATTTGTTGGGCCAGTAGGTTGTATTGTTGCATCTTCAATTTGTATGCCCAATTTAGTGCACTAGTGTTTGCAACATTTGTATATTTTTATGCATAATAGAAAGACCTCAATCCATTACTTTTGTGATACTAGTTCTTTGATTTGATAGTTCACTGCCAGTTAATTGTTGTTTTGACTTCCATGGTTATGATTGAGGTTGCAAAATGGTAGTGTGAGTCCTATTTAGTCCTACTCACCTTATATTTATATTGTACTACAGAATACATTCCTATATTAAGTTACATTGTTCGGATTGTTTTTGTTGAACACCAGCATTTTCTAACTTACTAAGAGTTTTTTAAAAAGTTAATTTAATTAATCTTCTCTCTGCTGTAGAGCTTGATAACTACTTGTGTTTCTACTGTAGCATAACTTGCATTTTTGTTTTAAATTTTGAATGAAGTTGTTTTTCATCAACTAATTTCTCAATTATTCGTGTTTTTTCTACTGTTTGTTCTGATACAGATATTGATTTTGGCTGTAGCTAGACATGTTTGCCCGTTAAGAATTCAAGATGAGTTTGATGTATTTATATATTTGTTAGCAGCATTTTTTTCACTGAACATTCTTTCTTATGATATTGTTTCCAGGTAAAGCTCATAAAATGTCTTGTTGAAAATATTGTTGTGGACATCTCTTTCAATCAGGTTGGTGGCTTATGTACACTTTGTTTCCTTGAAGAGGTTAGTATTGGATTCTTTATAACATTTTTGTCATATCTCTTTGAAGCATAGAACCTCAGTTTTATTATGCTAACATAACCTTGTGCTTTTCCATAGATGGACAAAGTGATAAATCAAAATCATCTATTCAAGCGGAGTATTATATTAATTAAAGCTTGGTGTTATTATGAAAGTCGTATTCTGGGTGCTCATCATGGACTTATATCTACATATGCCTTGGAGACTTTGGTTCTTTACATATTTCATATCTTCAATAATTCATTTGCTGGTCCACTTGAGGTGACAAATTCTGTTGTGTTTTTTTTTTGCTTTATTCATGTCCTAATTTTAGATAAAGTTCCTACTCTAATTTTTGCCTATACAGGTCTTGTTTCGTTTTCTTGAATTTTTTAGCAACTTTGATTGGGATAACTATTGTGTTAGTCTCTGGGGACCAGTTCCTATCAGATCGCTTCCAGATATGACTGGTAAGTTTATGAAAATTCTTTAGAAAGCTAAAGTGTCTGGTATCTTATTATCATACTCCTTCAAAATCTTGCAGCAGAACCTCCTAGAAAGGATAACGGTAATTTGTTGTTTAGTAAAGGCTATCTTGACAACCGCACTGCAGTGTATTCTGTCACACCAGGTGGCCAAGAAAATCAGAGCCATCCTTTTGTTTCAAAACATTTCAATGTTGTCGACCCATTACGCACAAACAACAATCTTGGACGCAGTGTCAGCAAAGGTTTTAATCTTGAACTTTGCTATTCCTATTGGGGGGTAGCCCTTCTATCTTTTAGCTTCTTTCCTCAAGTGTTATCATCATGTTGAATTTGCATAATTAATTAATTCAATTTTCTTATTCTTAATATTCAGAGCATATTGCACAATCTCAAGTTTAGGTGGTTATATTTCTCATGGTGTTAATGGTGACCCTCAATCCAGGATTATTTTTTGTTTGAACAAACTGTTGAAAGTGGTTATGATGTTGAGCAGTTTATTTTGGTTTTAAGTTGAATCGTATTTAATGTTTTTGATTATTCTTAAATAGTCTTTTAATTATTTTGAGTGTTTTTATTAACTTTTCATATGTTGGTAGTCTTCCAGTTGAACCTTTGTTGCTTTTGGAATTTCTAGGGGGACCCATGGGCTATCTGATTTTGTAAGTGGTGGATATGTGAGGGTGGTGGAAGACGAGAGGGAGAGAGTCACTGGCAAGGGTCGGATATGAACTTAACAGGCTTTTATTGGGCTTTTAGAGCATGTTGATTGTTTCAGGTTAATCTATTTTGGGTTTTGACTGGTTTATTTTGGAATTGGTTAGTTTTCAAGTGGTTTATCAAAACCTAAGGTATCGAAATTCGGTGATCTGTACTGGTCCGATACATTATATCTTGACATGGTTATTCCTTTTACCCAGTTGATGGGATTCAGATATCTGGGTTAGTACAGGTGGTGACATACATTCATGCCTGTTGTAGGTCAAAGCTATAGAGCTTTATTGTTTGTTCCTATTTATTTGTTAACCATTATTCTTTCCAGTAGAGATAGCATTGTCATTATTACAATGTACAGCTGAATCTGTGAGTAGAGTCTGTGTACTCATTTAGTTGTATGAATTTAATGGACTTTTTTGTTGTTGTACCAACACATGCTTTTGTGCTCTAGACTCATCTGGAGAAAAGAACTTGTAGTACTCTGACATACATAATTTCTCCTTGTTTATTGATTTTACTGTCTATTATTTATCGTATGACCTAATGTCATTTGTGATTTGTGAAATATGTGAAATATGTGGTTTTGTTGTGTTTGGCTTTAGAAATCTGGAAAATTTAATAACTCACCTTCCATCAGCATGTCTTGTGCATGCACGGGCATATAAATTTGCAGATCATTCATTTTACATGGGCTTGATTACATAGTTCTTCTATAAGCCTTTAGCTTTGCATGCATGTCTGTTGTGGAAGGGAGGGAAATTTGGTGTTCTTTATGTCCTTTAAATGAAAGTATTTATTTCTTTTCCGTCAGGCAATTTCTTCAGGATACGTAGTGCTTTTGCATATGGGGCCAAAAGACTGGTCAGATTACTTGAATGTCCAAAAGATGAGATAATCACTGAAGTGAATCAATTTTTTATGAGCACATGGAAAAGACATGGGATTGGTGATCGACCTGATGTTCCTAGCTTAGATTTATGGCATTTGCAACCACCGAAAGCTGATCCTGTTAAGCAATCAAACAACTCCAAAAGCACTACAGGTGTCAAGAAGAATTTTCAAAATGGTGTATTGCAGGTTGGTGAGGAGCATCTGGCTGAAACTGGTTACAATTTTCATAGTTCCATCCCTGAAATCTTTAGTAACAATCAAAACCTATTTAGATCAAATAAACCATCTGCAGTTTCTCATGTTGAGAGGCCAACAAATTACAGCAAGCAAGTTAATACGAGATTCACTAATCAGCTGGAGAGAAGCTATTACTCTAGTGGATCTGTTCAAAGTGACAAAGGCCAGAAAATATTAAAACCTAATTGCTTTATCAATGACAGGGAAGAACAGGTTAAATTTCATTTTGGAAGGACGAGATCTAGTCCTGAACTGACAGAGACATCTTTTAATTTGTCTCAGAAAAGGCATGGCAGATCATTAGAAACAGTGAAAGTTCAGAGTCCTGCAAAGTTTGATTCTGATATCAGACGAAAGAACCTGGGCTCTGATATTACAGACAGTCACAGTTCAAAGTCTTCTCTTGATGTTAATATATCAATGAGACAGGCTTCATCTCAAAAGAATCTTGAAGTTGCTTCTGGTGCAATTAGTCTTTCAAATAGCCATCAGGGTGATTTTGGCTTTGCTAACATGGTGGAGGAGCTTGCTTCTGTTTCAGAGACATTGCAGATGCAACAGGAAGAACAGGATTTGGTGAATATGATGGGATCTTGCAATTGGCAGGTTCAATTTCCAATGCATCTAGCTCCTTTTCATCTGCCCCTAACATATTCAACATCTATGGGTTATTTCAAGAGAAATATGGCTGGAGTTGTACCCTCAAATCTATCTCTACTTGGGCCTCCCTATGGTCCCAATATCCAGTTTGGTCCAGGTCTTGTTTCTTTCCCTCTTTCCAATTACTTCCATGCTGCCACATTTGGTTCAAATGCAGATGATGCCACATATGTTAATAATGGTTCTTCCATGATGGAAGTCAGCTCAGAGGATAATGACCGTGGCAAGTTGCGTGAAGATGATGTTGTACTCTCCAGAGAGTTTGACCCTGGTGAAAGTGGTCCACCGATTATTCATGTTGATGACAAGCAACAGAAGTTAGACGGTGGCTTAACCTCAAGTCTTGCAGCAAGTGGCATTGGTTCTGGTTCATCACCTCGGGGACAATTGGGTAGAGAAAACAAAAGTTTGACTAAAGAAGATTATAATGGTTCCTTCCAAGGTAAAACAAGTAGAGGAGGTGATTTCAAGAGTTCAAACCCGAGGTTCTTCCCTCTGTCGCAGGCAAGTTCTTCCAGAACCAGACCTGCATCAGAAAATCTGAGGGATAGATCAGCTGCAAATATCTCAAAGTCACCAAGGGACAAATGGGGGAGAAAACCAGCGTCTCCTTCAATTTCAACTTCCTCTTTTGGAAAAGAAAACAGTCGGTTGCAATTTGAGGGTTCATCTGACCAAGTCTCTTCGAAGGTAGAAGATGATATGTCAGGCTGGATTCCTCTGTCAACCATGGGAAACAGTATGTCTGAAAGAATTACAGAATCTTCATCTTCAGCTTCCTCACATGTGATGAGCCATCATCCACCTGGCTGGGAATCGGCACAAAATCAATTGGATCCACTGACCCCAACTGCACCAGTGCTTGTTGGCACTTCCCAGCAGAGGGGTGTGGATTATTCCAAGCTTCCTCCAATAGCATTTGTTGCTACAGGTCCACCAGTTCCATACTTGATGTATCCTTTTGGTAATTTCACATCTAATACAGGAAAACCTGATGAATATGCAAGACAATTTGATAGAGACGAAGAATCAGATCAGTTCGAAGTAAGCTCTGCTGGTCAGAACGTTGATTTAGTGGATAGCTTTGTCCAGTCTGAGGCTTTCGCTACCCAAACTGTTTCAAGAGATTATGCACTTGAAACCTCCGAGGAGCCTACTTCTGACATTCTGAACAGTGATCTAAATGACCATTGGCAAAATCTGATATATGGACGGTACTGCCAAAACTCCAATCACGGACCTTTCACGTACTCTTCCCCCGCTATAGGGCCACCAATTTATCTTCCCAGTCATCATCTGTGGGATGGTCCTGGCAGACCACTTCCAGCTAGTCTCAACTATATACCTATCATGGGGCATGGTCCTCGACTTGTGCCTATGATGCCTCTCCAAACTGGTGCTGATCAGGCCTCTGGTGTCTTCCAGCGTCATGTAGATGGAGCACCAAGATATCGTGGTGGTACTGGCACCTATCTACCAAATCCTGTAAGGTTTTAACAGTTTTATATTATAAGAAAACCTGAATACTAAGAAAGTAGCACCTTTTATTATTCAATTGGTCAAGAGGTAATTTTCATCTTAGCCTAATGTTCTACTGTCCACATGTTTGTCTTGGAGTTCTATCTTCCTACTTATTTAGTTATCAGAATAGTCGTTTAGACCATTCATCTCATTTTCGCTTTAAATGGTTGTTATTAATGTTATTCCCGGATCTTATAAGCATGAGAATTATGAGTAACCGAGGAATGAGTCAAAGAGTGCTTACCAAATTTTTTTGAGCATTAATGTTATTTCTTTCTTTCTACTGTTCCTTTGGAATGTAGCTCGTACTATGGACCAATTACCACAGTACATCCTGAATTGCTTTTCACAGTCTATGTGGAACCGATACTGTGGCTTTTGAAAAACTGGAAATGATAATAGATATTATTTCTGACAATGTATGAGAAACTACTGTTATGATTAAAGCTGGGAAAGTATATAGTATGGAACATTGATAGACAAAACTTATTCTGTTTCTTTCTCATTCTACAGAAGGTTTCTTTTAGAGATCGACAGTCAAGTTTGAGAAGCCACCGAGGGAACCGTAACTATGACCACAATGATCCTGTGGATAGAGAAGGAAGATGGGTCCACTCAAAATCAAGAGCTTTTGATCGCAACCATGGACGCAACCAGGCCGAGAGGCCAAGTTTGCCGCCTGACCACCTGGCTGCATCAAGAAACCAAGACGTTAAAAAATGGGTGTCATACGGGCATGAGCCGCTTGCCTCATACCAAAGTCATGGAGGCTCTTTTGCATCGATAAATTCATCACATAACCTAGAAAATGCATTTGGCATGTATCCACAAAATGGTGTTACTCCACCTGACTCCACAAATGCTCCTGCTGTGTTGGTGTACCCATATGATCAAGGAGTTGGCTATGGTTTACCTGCTGAACCACTCGAGTTTGGGTCTCTAAGACCTGTGCATCTTTCTAGTGGCCATGGAGCACATAGAGTAAGTGACAGGATTGCAGAGGGTGAGCGCCTTGATCAAAGGCACAGATCAACTTACGCGGGTGGAGGAGGTTATCGGTCTTCTCCAGATCAACAGCCCTCTTCACCTCAGCCACAGATGTAGTGCTCATTTCAATTTTAGTGTTCCATTTCTTTTCTGTTGTACATATTCTTGTTGTAGTTATTTTTCGGGGAAGAAATGTAAAATACAGTTCAGAAGCAAATAATGACGGCCATCATCGATATGATCTTCGAGTTTCACGGTTCCTGTTCGGATATACATATGTTGACTTGATGCTGATAATTTCAGGTTACCTCAATACATTTGTCATTGTTTAGTGGTGAAAGATGTAAGTTCTTTCATGTACTTGGGCATTTTTTTGCAGGTTGATTGACACATTAAGTTGGTTAGCCGCGGCTAACCTGTAGAATTGCTATCCCAGCTGCTTCGTGAAAAAGGCTCGTCCCACATAATTATCAGCATCTTCCCGGTGGTAAACATGTAAGTGCTTTTTTAGATGCATAAGAATTACTCCATCATGGTAATACTTTTCCTCCTGTTGATCGGTCCTTTTGAATGAATTTTTTTTTTCCTTTTTTGTTTTGTTGTTGGTTGGGCACCGAAAGAGACTCCACCCATTTATTGTGAAAAGTTCCATTCGTCACTCATTTGCAATTAATTAAACCCACAAAACCTTTATACCTTTGGGGTCGGTTCTATTGATTCGAATATCAGCAGCATATCTGAATAGTGTTCCTCAAAACACACACTGTTACATCTTTTGCCCCCATCAGTTTGTATTGGGAGCTGTACACAGTACACATCCTCCTCGTTTAAGCAAACGTTGCATGTATTACTAAAAGTAATTACCAAATAGAACTACCAGGTAAAATAATAATAATAATAATAATAATAATAATAATAATAATAATGGTAAAACTTTTCTCGGTATTTAAAAGAAATTGTTGCTGCTCCTCTAGTCTCCTCCAGCCCTCTTCTTCAACATTGCTACAAACTCATCTCTTTCTTCTTGTGTCATTCCTTGTGTGGAGCAGTCCCCCACGCCCCACTCTGCACCTCTCAAGCAGTACTTGTCTTGAATCTCTCTTTGATTCCTGAAAACATTGGAGGAGTAAAAAGTCTGTTACTGTGGACTTGTTTGCAATTCCACTAGTTTTAGTGAAGGAGACTACTAATCTGGTCATGAATTTTCCTTCACCATGCCTGTCCATGCATTTCACTTGGTTTGTAATCTTTAGATGCTTTTTGAAGTCTTTTTTTGAACAGGCAAAAATAAACTAGCAATGGAAAGAGATCATACACAGGTTTCCTCAAATGTCTGTGATGGAGTCCTCACCAGAGTAGAACAAATCTATATAAACTATTCAATGTAGACTAAAGCTATCTCAACATATCTTGTCAATTTCATTGCAACAGATTCTGAAAGAGCATATATGGATTAAAATGTCTCTCCAAGTCCAGGAGGTAATGCAGGTGACTCCTATCTGCGTTCCTCTAGTGTGTGTCTTGATCAACTTGACTAACCCTGGTTGGCACTATTTATCCATGAGTTCTGTTTCTAATAGAAGATTCACTGTTTTACATAAACTAGATTGAAGTATTATCGTACCAAGCAGTTCACACATCAGGTTGTAGAATAAGAGAAGCTGATGCTCACCTTTCCTTATTCAATTTGGATTTTTCCAAAAGCTCTTTAAGCACAGATGATGATTTGAATCTTGAATCGAACTCAGCATACTTCTTCTGGTTTTTTTCTTCATGTTAATGCATAAAGTTATGATCAATGGTCGAAGACAACAAAGAAGAGTAAGATTATGTTCTGCAGAGACATAAGAGAACCAAACCATTCCATTCTTCAAGGAAATTGATCCGTGGTAGCTGGGGACCAGGGACCGATTCCAAGCCCGAGAAACCTGATAGAATTCCAGCATCCACTACAACAACAACAACAACAACAACAACAAAACTGTAAGTCTCAAACTACTTGGGATCGGCTACACGGACCGTATGAGCATAAACATATTTTGTGACAAAAGATTCAAGTACCATATTGAAAATACAAACTAATAAACCATGTCCTATCATTTCATTTAAGCTTTTAGATGACACAACAGATGTAACAACTTTAAGCATGTTAACATACTAGACCCAAAGCATGTCTCATTTTGCCAACTCACATAAGACCCACAAGGGGAAGTGTCAGTAATATGGATGGATTAAACTTGACCCACTAATTGGTAATCTTTAGTTAGACCAGGAAAGGTCAACTTATAAAAGAAGAAACATAGCATCAACTAACGAGAATAGCCAAATGCAATTGATCAGGTTGGTCAGTTGACTCACACCTGGACTTGCATTGCAGATAAAATATCTAACAAGCTGAGATGAGGTTTGTGAACAATCAAAGGTCTTGCATTTAGAATGAACCATGAGGTGAAACTTAAGCTATCAGATATGATTTTGAATAAGTTGTCAGGAAATTAGAAATTGAACTTCTTAGCTATCTGCAGCACCAAGTCCATATCATTTTTTTGGAAGAGGTTAAGAGGGCCTCACTCATAATCTTTGATCAACTTCTTCACGCACAATTTTGAAAGATAATCAAATGTATGAAAGTCTAATAAGGTAACTTATCGAATAAAATTAATTAAGGCAAATTATTCTATACAAAATTAATCAACAACTTCACACAAAAATCGAATAAGGCTTTTTATCAAACAGTTTCCTCGCAAGAAAAGTCCCATCGACAATTTGTGGTTCTTGGCTAAACCAATCCAGTTTCCGGCCAACACTAGAAAGGCATTAGGTAAAAGAGGATCTAAACCTAGAGGCAACGATAGGAACAACTTAATTTACTTGTGTTCGGGTGCATGAACATGTGAAATTTTCTTAATAGTTAGAAACAATAGGCAGGTAAACAAAGCTAGTAGATTCTACTGATACCTCTATCCCTAAGCCCATAAGAAACTCGAATCCAAAGGTTTACAACTGCACACTACCTGGATTCGACCACAGGAGAAGGCAAACAGAGGCGGCTAAAGGGATGGCAACGCCAAGAACTCGAGACGGCGACGGAGACAGCGAGGTTGGCGCGGATGGAGGAACGCCAGGCTGTACTCGCAGCGATTGAGCTCTAACCATGGCGGTGATTCTACTGACCTTTCTGGAGGCCGGTGGACCGGCAGGGGAGGGCGGCGAGACGGCCAGGGTGGAAGAGCAGAGCATGTCTCCCCCACAGCAAACGGCCACGAGTGAGAGGCTCTGCAGCAAGTGGCGATGATATGTTGGGGGGAAAGAAGAGAAGGGATAGATATGTTGTGGCTCCACGTGAGCCACACGTGAGAGGTAAATGACGCACAATTGGGTCGCAGATAAATAAATGTAGTTGAATAAAATCTAATATAAATAGAATATCCTATTGGTACAGTATTGGAATTAATATTAAATAAATATATATATGGAGAGTTGTGCTTCGAACTATTATTCCTCCGTCCACTGCGTAAGCCATGACTTCTTCCCTCGCGGTTTCTCCCTTCCAAGTTATGTCATCACGCAAGAATGCCACCGCCACCCAAAGCTCCAAGGAACCACCAATCTCCCCCGCGAGTCTTCATGCCACCACCATTCCGACAGCCGCGGACTTCTCCACCCCATCCCAACTCCAGCAGCTCCACGCCCGCCTCATCAAGTCCGGCCTCCCACCCTCGTCCTCGGCCTCCGCCCTTCCCCTCCACCGCGTCGCGGCCGTCTGCGCCCTCTCCTCGCCCTCCGCCTTCTCCTACGCCCGCCGGCTATTCGGCCTCTGCGACGCTTCCTCCGAGACCGTCCTCTGGAACTCCCACCTCAACACCCTCTCCTCCTCCCCTTCCCCCGCCGACGCCCTCGTGCTCTTCTCCAGCCTCCGCTTCGCCGGCGTCGCCTCCGACGTCTTCACCCTCTCCTTCGTCCTCAAGGCCTGCTCCCGCACCCCCGCCGCCCTGCCCCTTGGCCGCGCCGTCCACGCGCTCGTCGAGAAGCTCGGCTTCCGCTACGACGTCTTCCTGCTCAACACCCTCGTCCACATGTACGCCTCCCGCGGCGACATTTCTGCCGCGAGGCTGCTGTTCGATGTCATGCCGGCGAAGGACGTGGTCACTTGGAACATTATGATCACGCACTACACGAAGACGGGGGAGATGGAGATGGCCCGCCACCTCTTCGACTCGATGCCCGAAAGGAGCGTCCGGTCGTGGACGGCGATGATAGCTGGGTACGGCCAGTGGAAGAAGCCGCGGGAGGCCGTGCGGTTATTCCGCGAGATGGAGTCCGCGGGCGTGCAGCCGAACGAGGTCACCGTCGTTGCCGTGCTTGCGGCCTGTGCGGACCTCGGGGAGCTGGACTTGGGGAAGCGGGTCCATGAGTTCGCCAGGCGGTGGTCGTTCCAGAAGAACAACGTGCGCGTCTGCAACACGCTGATCGACATGTACATAAACTGCGGGTGCGTCGAGGAGGCTCGCCAAGTGTTCGACGAAATGGCGGAGCGGACCGTGGTGTCATGGTCAGCGATGATTGGCGGGCACGCAATGCACGGGCAAGGTGAGGAAGCCCTGAAGCTCTTCTCGAGGATGAGGGAAGCGGGCACGGAGCCGAACGGAGTTACCTTCGTGGGGCTTCTGCACGCGTGCAGCCACATGGGGCTGTTGGAGGAGGGGAAGCGGTTCTTTAGTAGCATGACGGAAGACTACGGCATAGTGCCGGAGATGGAGCACTACGGTTGCATGGTGGACCTCCTCAGCCGTGCGGGGTTCCTCGAGGAAGCCCGAGAGTTCATCAGGGAGATGCCGGTCAAGGCCAACAGTGTCGTCTGGGGGGCGCTCCTGGGCGGGGCTAAGATGCACAGCAACATCAACATGGGGGAGGAGGCGCTACGGCATCTTGTGGAATTGGACCCCCTCAACGATGGCTACTACGTTGTGCTGTCGAACATCTACGCCGATGCAGGGAGGTGGGAGGACGTAGCTAAAGTGCGGCGGATGATGAAGGACCGAGGGCTGAAGAAGACGCCGGGGTGGAGCACCATATCTTTGGATGGGGTGGTGCACGAGTTTGTGGCAGGGGAGAGCGATCATCCTCGGATCGAGGAGGTATACAGAGGGTGGGACGAGCTGTTGGAGAAGTTGAGGTGCCGAGGTTACGTCCCGGACACATCGGCGGTGCTGCTGGACATGGATGCGAAGGAGAAGGAGAAGGTGTTGTACCGGCACAGCGAGAAGCTAGCAGTCGTGTTTGGGCTGATGAACACGCGGGAGGGGAGACCACTTAGGATCATGAAGAACCTTAGAGTTTGCAGTGACTGTCACGCGGCTCTGAAGTTGATATCTGAGGTCACTGATCGAGATATTGTTGTCCGGGACAGGAACAGGTTTCACTGCTTCAGACATGGGTCATGTTCTTGTAGAGATTACTGGTAGGGTTTGCAGTCTGTAATAATTGACTACAGATGATGGCACCGATGATTACTTGCAGATCAACCGTGTGGATTACTGGTAGGGTTTGCAGTCTGTAATAATTGGCTACAGATGATGATGCACCGATGATTACTAACCGTGTGGATTACTGGTAGGGTTTGCAGTCTGTAATAATTGACTACAGATGATGATGCACCGATGATTACTTGCAGATCAACCGTGTTATCCATTGCAAGATTATGAAAAGATCGGCCGCCCTCCAAAATCTATATCATCAGATTCCTATAGAAACATAAGGGGTGGGGGGCCTTTTATACAGTGCTGTAGCTCTACTGCAAGGTGTGTTTGGAGGAGGAAGAGACCCACCACGGTCAACGACTAGGCAAGAAAGCCTTCTGGTCTTCGGAGGAAGGCTTATCGGAAGAATCTGCGTCCAGCTTACGGAACACCAACTTCTGCTGAGGACGCTGGCCATTGGAGAAAACAGTGACTTCTGTGTCCACTAACACACTGTCCTCATCCTTGAAGTCTCCCCTGAGGATACCTTTTGCAAGTTCATTCTCCACATTCTGTTGAATAACCCGCTTCACTGGCCTAGCACCATAGTTGGGATCGTATCCGAGATTTCCGAGAAACTCGATTGCCGCATCGGTGACCTGAATCTTGATCTTCCGGTCCGCAACTCGCTTCTGTACTCTCTCCAACTGCATACACAGAGACCAATCGATATGTCAGGTGGCCCGCACACAGTAATAAGTATCCATATACATGGCCTGCAAAACAAGTGGTAAGGCATCGATTTATATAGATTTTGTCGGGAGTTGTTTAATTGTTACCATGTTGTGGCAGAGTTGTGAAGTCAAATAAAAGTAGAGATGTAGTAGCTAAGTTTCCAAGTCTATATAGATTTCTTCAGAGGCATGATTCAACAATTTAAATATTGAATCACATCTACTTGCAGCAATCCTGTGTGTCATATAGTCTTGTGGATGATGAGAGCCCATACCTGTAACTTGACGATGCTGTTAATCTGCTCCCGGTCCAGAGGCTGGAAAACAATATACTCATCGACTCGATTCATGAATTCAGGGCGAAATATGGACCTAGCAGCATCCATCACCCTCTGCTTGATCGACTCGTAGGTTGAATCCCTTGACTCGGTTTCATCGTTCATATTCAAGATGTACTGAGAACCCACATTTGATGTCATAATGATGACTGTATTGGTAAAACTCACTGTCCGGCCCTGTGAATCAGTCACCCGGCCATCATCCAGTATCTGCAGGAAAACATTGAACACATCAGAATGTGCCTTCTCTATCTCATCAAACAAAATAACAGCATATGGCCGCCTGCGAACAGTCTCAGTCAGCTGTCCTCCCTCTTCGTATCCAACATAACCGGGTGGGGCCCCAATCAATCTTGACACTGCATGCTTTTCCATGTACTCGCTCATATCTATTCTCACTAGAGCTTCTTCCGTGTTGAACATATAAGAAGCAAGTGCTTTTGCCAATTCGGTCTTGCCAACCCCTGTTGGTCCCATGAACATGAAACTAGCAATGGGACGGTGTGGGTCTGAGAGACCAGCTCTGGACCGTTGGATAGCTTCTGCCACAGCTCTCACTGCAGGGTCTTGACCTACAACACGCTTGTGGAGTTCCTCTTCCAGATGCAGCAGCTTTTCCCTCTCAGACTGTTGCAGCTTGGACACTGGAATACCTGTCCATTTGCTGACTATTTCTGCAATGTCACTTCCAGTTACCTCTTCTCTAAGCATCGACTTTCCTGAATTTTGATATTCGGTGAGCTCCTTTTCTGCTTGTTGAAGTTGACGCTGTAGAGAGTTCAGGCTTCCATACTTCAATTCAGCGGCCCGGTTAAGATCATACTCACGTTCTGCTTGCTGAATTTCTAGATTCACCCTGTCAATCTGTGCCAAAGAAAGTGTAGCTTAGTGAGAATGGAACATACCAATGATTTTATGCAAAATCCCAAACTTGTCGGCATAAGTGATACAAATAATCTCCATACTAATTTTAGTCCATAATCTCCATACTAATAATACATCAAGGAAGCCCTCAGCTCAGATTAACATTACTAATTTCTTTTCGACAGAAGGGAATTTTGGTAAACAAAGACTTCAGTGAACTTGATAATCAGATCAATGTTTCAGACTCGATACAAGTGCAAACCAAACAGGGACTGTGTATCCTGTTAAACGAATTTTGGATGTATTCTATAATTAATCTTTAGATTTTAATGGGCTAATCAATTTAACAATTAGTCACCCTGAACAACTTCGATGGAAGTGTACCTTCAGAGTTTTTGATCATTCTAAGACTGAAATACTAGGTATACTGTGTTTTCCTAGTAAAGAATGGATATTCCAGGTATGCCCTCCACGTATCTCAATGTTGCACATGCAAGCACAAAGATGCTTCAATTTTTTAAGCATTATTTTTTATGGCAAACTTCTATCATGTGAACTGGATGTACATGATATTAGCAACCTATGGGGTTCGTTTACCCCAAAGTGATAAGCAGTTTATCTCAAGCAATAATCAACACATAATGACTATAATTACTTTACAGAGAGCTAAGTGATACCTCTTCTTTTATGGATTGAATGCGTGTCATTACTGATTTTTCGTGCTCCCACTGCTCAGTAAGTTCAGCTTGCTTCTCCTTCAAGAGTGACAGTTCAGCCTCAAGGCGGTTCAATCTATCTTTTGAAGCTTTGTCTGTATCATTTGTCAGTGAGAGTCGCTCCATTTCGAATTTCAACACGGACCGATTGATTTCATCCAGGGCTGTCGGTTTGGATGTGATCTCCATTTTTAACTTGGCAGCTGCCTCATCAACTAAGTCAATAGCTGTAGCCAAACAACCACAACAGAATTCACAATTTGCTGGAAACACATTTTTTAAAGACAATCCACAGATAGAATTGTGCTGAAAGATAAGGTAACAACAGTAGGCTTTATCAAGCGTTTACCTTTGTCAGGCAAAAAGCGGCCACTTATATAACGATCAGAAAGAATGGCAGCCTCCACGAGTGCACCATCAGATATGCGGACACCATGGTGAAGCTCATATCGCTCACGCAATCCACGCAATATGGATATTGTGTCTTCCACAGTAGGCTGATCTACATAAACTTGCTGAAACCGACGTTCCAAGGCTGGATCCTTCTCAATGTATTTGCGATACTCATCAAGAGTTGTTGCACCAATGCAGCGCAATTCTCCACGCCCAAGCATCGGTTTCAAAAGATTGCCTGCATCCATGGCCCCATTTGTGGCACCTGAAGAAGTGCATAGTATACTAATTAGCATGGGCGATGATGGAATTAGAAACTATGAAGCTACCTGTATTAATGATTAAGAAAGACCAAATTTGAATTTAGAAGAAAATTGAAGAAAAAAATCTAGGACATGACTGGAAAAAAAAAAAAAAACTAGATGTAATTTTCAAGATGGAACAACTAAAGTATTTGTAGGCGAACAAATGCTCATGAAGAAAACACAACTAATACAAATCGGCACAAACTTGCTGCTGATATTCACAAACAGAGTAAAGATATTAACCTAAGAAACACTGTCAAGATATTTAGCAAAGAAACAACAAAATAATCAAACCAGAAGCCTATATTTCCATTAATCAAAATCATTAATGAAACAAAGAGTGTCGAGATATTTAGCGACGAAGCAACAAAATAAACCAGAAAGCCTATAATCTACGAATGATTGTTTATTTCTTAATTTACATGAATCTCACAAGTCCCTTTCTGGCAATCTCAAATTACTTGCAAAAGCAATTGTGAGACTAGCAATGAACGACCCATATAGCCCTCACAGAAAACAAAATTGGAGTTATTTCAGATGTTAAAGTGATAGGGATTTGTTAACTTCATCGGAAGCATTTAAGTTCCATATGAATGACTTGCTTGCATTATTCCACATGATACCTTCAACTAATGAATATACACAAAGGATATCATATGTAGAAAGCACAACTATATCACATTCAAATGAAAATTATGCTACTAACAGACCTGAGGATAAAGGTACTTAAGGATGATAATTAACAGTACCTGCTCCAACAACAGTGTGGATTTCATCAATGAAAAGGATTATCTGGCCTTCAGAATCAGTCACTTCTCTTAATACGGCTTTTAGTCTATCTTCAAATTCTCCCCTATATTTTGCCCCAGCAATGAGTGCACCCATATCAAGGGAAATTAACTGCATGACAGATTTAGTGTGAGACACAAAACATATAGCTGCATGACAGATTTAGTGCAAGTCCACCAGCATACCATGTGTTAGTATACTAGTGTTCTATATATCGGTATAGTGACATTAATGTCTGTACACTAGTGTACCATATGTCTGCATGCTGGCACACCACGTGCCGGTATGATATACCATATCTTGATACACTAGTCCGAATTGGACCCATACTAATCCAACTAGGGACTGCCATGGTTCTTGGACCACAACTTAAACCTTAATTGTCACCATGTAGCAAATTTTTATATGTAATTTATCGTTTGAATTTCTCAAAAAGAAAAGAATGTGCTACATACCCTGCGATTCATCAATGCTTGAGGAACATCCCCTTGCACTATTCTTTGGGCAAGCCTGTTAGATTAGATAGCCAATTAGCCTTTTTTTTTATTCATCAGCAAAGTAAGCCAGAGTAGTACTATAAAGGTGCATCAAAACAACATTCTTGTGTTTGTGAGAATAATTGTATACCAAGACAATTGAACCAAAATACTTCATCCTTACCCTTCTGATATAGCTGTTTTTCCAACACCGGGTTCACCTATCAAGACAGGATTGTTCTTTGTTCTCCTTGATAGAATCTGTATGCACCTCCGTATCTCATCATCCCTTCCTATGACTGGATCAAGTTTCCCTTCACGTGCCATAGCAGTCAAATCCTTCCCATATTTCTCCAGTGCTTCGTATTTGCCCTCAGGATCTGTTACAAATTTTTTCTTATCATTAGCCACAATAACTTCAAAAAAAAAAACATAAATTAAAGAACTATAGATTTATGGTAGTCTAACAATACATATAGGAAGCATCTATAGTTGTACAATGTAGATAATTTAGAAACCACGATTTCAGATATCATGGTATAATGACTGTTCCATAAAGACCAAATTAACTAAAAGCATAGTGGTATGCTTGTGCATCCAGTACACCAACCTGTACATACTGGTCTGATAAGGGTACTGGAAGGTACTAGTATTTTCTCCATAGAGAAATGGAAAAGGAAAATATCCATGAGACAAACAAGCAGGTGTGCATGCATGTTCAATGAGTATTTGTTATTTCCATCCATATGGCCGGCCAACTGATTGTTTCAATTATAAATTTTCTATGACAACACATTCAATATCCTCCATCCAAAATTACATGATTATAGAAATTATTTATCCAGCATGCAGTATGTTGCAGAAAACAAAAGATTAGCACTGGAAATATTTACTGATGTTAAAAAGTTCATATAAGCTGTAAAAATGTTTTTAATGATATGCAAACTTTAGTTACAGGCAAAGGGACTAGCAAAATGCATGACAGAAGTAAAACATCCAAACTATGATAAGAGAGCTACATAAGAGGAAGATAGTGACTCAAGAAATATAGGTATAAGAGGATAGAGACATGCATGGCAGGATTAAGACATCTAAACTATGCTATGAAAACAAACCAAAAAGAAATATAGAGAAAGGGAAACAGAGAAATGGATGACAGAACTCGAGAAAGGTTTAGGACATCCAAGTACTCTGATTTATTACGTAAAATTTACAACTTAAGAAGTTCCCCCCAACATAGTCAAAATGATGAAACACATCACCATGATAAGCATACCAGTTACATTTACCTTGATCAATAACATTTTGCCGTCCCCTTATAGCTTGAACGGCAGATTTCAGAGTATTTAGTGAAATTTGAAAATCCTTAAAAAGTTGTCTTCCAAATCTCCGATCATCTGCATAACTAAGTACAATATGCTCAACCGACACAAAAGAGTCACCATACTCTTTCTTGTATTCCCTAGCCCTCCGAATTAAAGCTTCAATATCTCGTCCCAACATGCTACCAGCAGTCTCACCCAGAACCTGGAAAGAAGCCATTCATCTTGGCATCTTGGTTAAACAAAAAGACAGACATATTTTATCTTGGCAAGCTTTAGTTGCTCGGAAATACAGAATTTAAGACAGATCAGAAGATTACTAGCAAGTAGGTACAGGCAGAAACAACAAATAAGGTGAATAACATAGATTTAAGATTTGGTGTGTCATAGATTCTGTGTCCTCATCAATGATCTGAGCCAGGTTTTGAAATTCTTTCACAATGCACTGGTTTTAACACAGTAACAATATGAATATGCAGTATTCAGATCACCAGCAACTTTGCAATCACTTGAAGTGATGTTCATCATAAAACTTTGATCTACAGTAAGTATAGGATACCACATTAGCGTGATCGGCCTAAATTTCTCCTGTTTAGACCCAAAACATCCAAAAGACCTAATACACATCAATGTAAACCTTAATTTAAAATTAAAAAAAAAGACTTAACATGAATCAATGTAAAACCTCAAAGTTGAAAACAAAACCCAAATGGTTCCACTAAAAGCATGTTGCTTAATGGGAAAATAATTTCCAACTATCTGCAGATAAGAGAAGACAATAGATTAAAAGTACAGCCAGCCACCATCTTCTCATATTCATTTAACAAACAGTGTCAATAGTAAAAATAAGTCAAATGAAAACACCCAAGTCAAAATGCACTACCTTAGGTTGCCTCTGTATGAATCTATCAGTAGCTTCTAGAAGCTTAGTATTATCAACTCCTGCCTTGGAAAAGATGCGACGGGCAAGCCCATTTTTCTGCTCCAGCAATGATTTCATCAAGTGTTCAGTCTCTACAATTTGATGTTTGCTCTCTTTTGCAATTTCAGGTGCCGAAACGATAGCTTGCCAACTCATCTCAGTAAATTCTTGTTGAGTAATCTACATTGGATAGAAGTTACAAAGGAGTCATATCCATAATCTGCCTACCATAACAATAGTGCTTAACTTGAATGCAAATATCTATATCAGCAGTATAATTATTGATTATATAAAATTCAAGCACATGCTATAAGGTGTAAATGTTGACAGACAACATATGCAGAAGTCACAGAATTAATTAAGCCAGTAAATGTGTATAAACAAGGGTCTACAGTAAAAGTAAAGCTTTGAAAACATGATATTCATTAGCATATAGGAAACAGAAAAGAAAAGATGGCAAATAAACCATGGCACAGATCCTTTCCAAGACTTCATTAAGAAATCTGCAAACTGTATACTAAGTGCAGGAAGTAACAAGTCAAATCCTCCAAACATCACTGGTAAGACATGTTTGAGGCAAAAGGAAGTTCTGTTAAAACCATGAGAAAATTAAGCTACAAATTAGTGCTCAAGAAAAAAACAAAAAAACAAAAACTCCATTCTAGCTTTCCCTCAACAAGTAACCATTTATCAGGAAAGACAACCTAATGAGAATCAACAGTTCTGCCTATTTTAGGGCACACACATAGCGGAAACACTTATATATTCATATAAGAAAGAACTCCAATTGAGCTTCCACGCTTGCTGAAATTGATTGATCAACAGCAATAATTTGTGAGCTGAAATGAATTTTTAAAAAGGTCACCATGGCAAAGATTTGCTTAAACTCTCAAAAGTTGGTCAGCGTATCATGAAATTTAAGTTGTATGAACAATTTTGTTTTCTGTGGTGGACCTTAACTCCTTTTTCCTGTTGCAACTTCTCCTCTTCCTTCTATTTCTGTTAATGCATTCCTCAATTTTAGATACAGAGAGACCTATCTCTATATTTTCACTTCGTGCACCTCGATGCCCATCTGTGCTGTGTCGCATACTCGTAACGTGATCACTAGGGGGACGTTAATTTCCCAATAAATTAATAATCCTCTTGTCTGTAAGAGCAGAATTACTACATCTAATGCAAGAAATCACAAAAAATCCTTATAATCTAGAAATTGCTAGAACCACGAAGACACCACCAAAGTTAAAGAGTGCCTTCCTCATTTTTGGCACCGAATATCTTAAAGCGCACACCAAGCCAAAACAACAAATTAGCGTAAATCCCCAGTCAAGATCTCCTAAACAAAGCAAGATAGACCGGAAAGAGACGTACCCTCCCATCCTTGTTCGCTTCGCATCTGACAACGACCGACCTCGACCTACACCCCACCCGCCCGGACCTCTTCGACACGAAGAGATCGCTCCTCCCGAGGGTTTCCGACCACTTCAAAACCCTAAGGGGCCTCACCGACGCACGGCCCTTGGAGGGGCTGGGGAGGGCGAGCGAGCCCGAGAAGGGACGGGTCCCGGATTTCCTCGACGGCAATTGGAGGACGGGGAGGTGGTGGTGTGGGGCGCAGAACACGGCGGCCATGGGCGGGGTAGTTCAGCTTTCGTCGCTTCTTGGTTCGTCGGCGGCGAGGGCGTCCCCGTGGATTGGGAGAAAAGCGAAGAGGTCAGTGGTACCTTATAGGTCAAGTGTGTGAATGGGCCGCGAATTCTTCTCGTAGGTTCGTCGGAGTTCGTGAAGGTGTGAGAGAGCAGAGGATAAAGCCCTGGCCTCTGACACTAAAGGTTTTGAGCCGTCTGATCCTGATCCTGCGGCAGTTCCGCGTCGGGCCACGTGAAAAGCTCTCGATGGGTTTAGCCACGCAAATCCGAATTCTATCGCGAACCCGATCCAACCACGTGGAAGGACAGCGGAGGCTCAAGGATGATAGCGGGTCGGACATTTTTTGATGTTCGGATCTATCCGACCTATTTATATATCTTAGTATGTAATTTAAGTGAAATATATAGATAACTAATGGGGCTCTAACTTAGTTTGCACACATATTATTATTTTTATTGCTAAATGACATTAACAGTGAGTCTTCTATTAGATACGTTCGGCTATCGATATAGATGAATTCGCTATGGGGGTGTTTTATCGGATTCGGATTCGGATCAAGACCATGTGTGTGGACTCGGGTTAGCAAAGTCATCGACAAGGCCTTTATCCGGCTTGTGATCGGTGGAGAAGACGAAAAAGTGGGTCCCACAAGGGCCCCTTGTCTGCCTCTGGTCATATATATATATATATATATATATATATATATATATATATATAGTAACGCTATGGTATGTATCATTCTCATTAGCATTCATTAAAGAAATCACATTAATCATAATTAACTACAATTAATATTAACTAATATAGACTAATGTATAAATATATATCTAAAATATGTCTGATGTTCATAATCATATTTTTTTCAAAAGATATTATATTATTTAGAGTTTTAAAACGATTGTAATTATAGGACAGAAACTAATCATAATGATATCTATTCAAAATTTATTATATTTTACAGAGATTATACTAAATTTAAATTTAAAGAGATAAATACCAAAATAAGTTATTAGGGAGGCATATATTTTATCATCATGAGCGTGTTATCACGTTTGTCGATCGGACGGTTCAAGATTCTTCGAAGACCAATGATCAATACAGCGCATATATGTAGTGTCGTGCTCAGTGTATGGTCATTTATAGTGTAGTAGAGAGAATCCCGAGAGAGAGAGAGAGAGAGAGTATCCAAGTCGATTCGCAGGCATCTCGTGATTCTACTGTGATTTCCATTGCAATCGTCTCCTCGACGTTAGATCTTCCGGATGTTTAGATCTTGGTAAGCTTCACTGTAAATTTCGGAAGAAGTGTTTCTATCGTTTTATTCTTCTTTCGAATGATATAATGTTTGGAAAGCACATGTGACGTTGTTGGATAGAAGATGTCGCTTTGTTCTAAATATGTCACATTTGCTTGTTATAAGTCCAGGGGAATTCGATTCCCTATTCTGATGAATAATCTGAGATTGATATATGGGATGGTTGATTTTGTGTTTTGATGGCTCCATCGTTTATCTTTTGTTTAAACTCGTGGTTCGTTAGGGTTTTCATCTTTTCACAGGAAATGAAATTAGGTAAAAGGGGATACGTAAGATTTGGACTTCCATCTTTGTACAAGGTATTAATGATTAAGGACATTACATGTGGAAAGTTATTAGTAAAAATAGAAAAAAAAATATTTTTTTTTATAAACAACTAGATATCGTTCAACAGGATAAGACGAGAGACAATATAATATCAAGATATATATTTAGGAGATCTAGATGAGTTGAAATGATTAATGTTAAATGTAATAATTAGAAGATACAAAATGTAAAGAAAGACCTAAAAAAGACTATTATAGAAATTATAAATAAATATATAAATATTTTAAACTTAAGTAAAAAATATAATTTTTTACACATCTCAATGGTAGTATTAGAGTATGTATATGCTATGATGTGTTTGGTTGACAATTTGGGAAGTCCTCTTTGAGTTTGATCTTGCATTCTCCTATGTTCACAAAATAATTAAATCCATCTCAAAGAATAATTAAGCTTTATATATGGAGGCATAAACTTCATGAAATTTGTTAATTTTAGTTTACTAATCATGATTCAAAATTCAAGATAAATTATCCTAGGTTTTGAATGGACTTGTAATGGCTAGATGGATTTAGTACCATTCGTTTCCACTTAAGCATCTTGGATCAGTGGTGTTCAACTGATTAATGAGTCAACTAAGCTACTATGGTTTCTTATGATAGCTGAGTATTCCATGGTGTTATTTAAGTGAACACTGGTATAATGTAACTTAAAATTTAAGAGTTCAAAGTTATATCATCACTGTACATGCATCAAAGGACCACTTTTTGGCACTTACACCTAATATCATATTTTTTTGACAGAGCTAAGTTTATTTTGGTGTTCTGTTTCATTCTTATGCTAAGATGTTTATTTGTGCCATTATTTGAATTTATAATAAATAATGGATTTATAATAATAATTTTTCTACAAGTAATTATGTGTCCAAGATATGGTTGACCCACTCCAAATTTAAAATCAGCAAGAACCTTGTGCATTCATTGGCCATCCTTTTTTTTTTGTCTATCTAGTTTTTTTAACTTATCCCTATAATAAGAACTAAACCTCATTCTGGACATTTTAGTTGGCAGGTCTTTACATCATCCATCAGTGATTTAGCTATACTTTTTCATGGATGAGTATGTTTTCTTAACTATTTTCACTTGCCATTATGATCCATACACAGGAAGCTTGAATGGCTTATGACAGTAAAACAATGGCCAATCCAAGTATAACACTAGATATCTCAGAAACTAGCAGTGGGTAAATGCAGCCATAGAACCAGTTGAAGTGCTTGAGGAGCATATGTGAGTGAAGGCACTTAGTGCATGTATTAGTGTCAGTGGAAACTTAAACATCTACTTTTAACATATTTTTAGTTGTTTTCTTCTGTTACTCCAATGCCTTTGTTGGTGCTCTCGTCAATGTAAAGTGGAATGACAAACACATGTGAGTTCTGTCAACGTCCATAACCCCCTTTTAGTGACATTTCTACAAGTTTCAAGCCTCTTGCTGTTTGATAACAGTGTAGCTGCTGCAAACTTCTTCTGCCTGTGGTTCTTGTTGATAGGGTGCATGTCAATATTTGTAGAAGGGGGCAGATGAGTAACAAGCAATGCTGAGATGATTTACCTGGATTGCTTCTGATAACAGACAACAAGAACAAGTGGTATTTTTCGCGGGCAATTCAAACAGTAGTGACATGGTACTCGGAACCGGAAGAACCAAGTTAGATTGTCTTGAATCCCGGTTGACATAAACAAACATCACTGGCATAAACGGAATCCAAGTTAAGGTGAAGACAAGTTCTAAAGATTTCACCATCTACCACGATTTCAAGTTTGTTACAATACTAGGTCGTAGTTTGTTACGATACTAGATCGTCAAACAAATGATCCACGGAACACAACCAGTTTCCACTGAGGGTAGGACCAGAATCAGACAGACTAATAAGAAGCAAAGAGCACACCTACTCCGTGCACCGTGGAGATTGCGTAAATGTTTCTTCTTCTGAACATAAATGACTTTGACTCTCGGCCGCAGGTTTTGCTTCTTCCTGTTTCTTCACCATGGCTGCATGTTTCTGCCCCGCAATGTGATATTCATACACTTTCTGACTGTTAACCACAACATTACAAAGGGTGCAAACCTTCACCTCTTCTGCTGCTGCCCCTCCTTCGAGAACCCTGCGCTTTTTCTCCTCCAACTCCTCAGTTGTTGCTAGAGCGCCTCTTTTCCTTTTTTGTTGTTCACCTACAGATTTTTCTTCCTCTACAACGGATGTTTCCTTCTCCACAGTGGCTACAGGTTCTTGTTTTTCCTTTGCCGTGATAGATTCTTGTAGCTTCTGCAGGTTTTTCTGATGCTTTTTACCCTGTTTATGAATCGTCAGGACTTCCTGAGTGTCGCAGTTGATCTTACAAATTTCACAATATGCTGATTGCACCACTTTGGTGGTCCACTTCTGGGTCCTTTTCTTTGTTAGTTTATAGGTAGGATGCATTGCCATGTTCCAATCTGGGGATTGCATATGGGATGAAATCGGTTGTTCCAGTTCCGTAGAAAATTGTGGTTGACCCTGTGGGCAAGTAGCATCCCAAGAAAGCAGTGGAAAACTTGTAAAAAAACTTAAAAAGAATGAAGAAGTAAGCCACCTGGCTACAGACTTTCGATGGCATAAATTTGAAAAGAATAAAGTAAGACGCCTGACTATATTTTTTTTCAATGACATCAGGAAAAAAAAAATCCCAATCATCCATAAAACGATAGTCTCTCCTAAGAAGAAACAGAAACATCTTTTCTTTGGCCAAACGGTTAATAGTTTGAGCCAAATTGAGTATATGTTCTCCAATATGGCTGTATCATAATTGTGTTATACCAGCATATCTATAAGCAGTCAGAACATTAAAGATACAAGGATACTAATGCAAATGTCCAAAAACAATGGTCAATTGAGTAAAAACTAATCCAATTATTGTAAAATAGTGAGCAGCTGAAAGAACTTGCAGTCTCAAAATTTTGAGTAGTAATCCTGTAGCCATACAAAAGATAATACTAAATCAAGGACATAAAGCAGGAAAAATATATTATATATGGATTTTTAATCATTAAAAATCAATTAAAGGTTCTTTGTCCACTAGTTAACTGCTTAGTAGGACATACAGACTTAAACGATATGATCAGTTCAGGAATGTATACATTTAAGCACCAACATTTTGCGTCACAAGTTCCATTTTCAATCACCCAACAAAATAGCATCTTACAACTTCTCTTTCAAATTTTTTTTTTGAATAAAATAGCTACCAGTTGGAGACAAAAGATATCCATACTTACACCATAAAAGATCTAATTCTGTTTCAATAATAGTCTACCATTTACAGGAAAATCTAAATGCACACCAGAGAAAAAGGATCAGTTACTATCAGTCTCTTGCACATCAAAATCGGCTGATCGTATTTGTTTTATATTACTAAAAACGTTTGGTATATTGTGTAAATGCATGATGGAGGGAAGGGGTTGAAAGGTGTTAGAACTAACTAACATAACAGATGGTAAAATAGGAATTACAACAACAAAGAAGTAAAATGATAATATATATAAATTTAGCAACACGTTTTCCTCAAGATCTCTTGCAGGAATGTCCAACTTAGAGTTGTCAATTATATCCTTTATGGAAATGGAAAGTCAATTATATCTGATTCGAGATTTCATAAGAATTGAGGTGGCCAAGTCCACTATCTCGGAAAAAACTAATGGATTAGAATTGCGATAATAGATTAGATCGCACAAATATCAATCCTTTCTTTTACAAGGCCAGAATTCAATAAGGAATGTCAATCTTTGATAGTTTTGTTATCATTCAATTAATCCAAGGGTGAACATGACTAACTCCAAGCAAACAACCTTTTTATCCTTGAAATATATTTTACAGAAGAGGCAAGAGTTTCAAAAATGAAGAACTGGAAGAGGAATTAAGATACACTTACAGCGCTATAACCGAGAGGATTAGCGCCGGGGAATGGATGAATCGCCTCCACCATGAAACCATGTTGTTCGCTACCGCCACGACCGTGGTAGTAGTACGACACCCCGGAAACCCCCGCCGGACCTTCTCCTCCGTGATATGAGTAGGATGCCGGGTGAAGGCCCTCGTGCGCACCACGAGGAGCGTAGACGCCGACGGCATAGGGATCTGCGGGGAACGGGCGGTGGCCGGGCCCGGGAACTTCCGACGGGCTTTCTTGTCCGGGATAAGGGTAGGGCGCCTGGTGAAGGCCGTCGTGCACACCACGGGTTGCGTAGAGGCGATTGACAAAGGGATCGGCGGGGATCCGGTGGTGACTGGCATGGGGGTCAGGTCTGACTGGGTTCTCAGGATCGCCAGGAGGATAAGGGTTGGGGTGAGGATTAGGATTAGGATTAGGATAGGGATAGTGGTAGGAGGAGTAACCGACTGGGTGGGGAAGGTGATGCTGCGGGACCGGCTGCGGCAACGGTGCGCCGTAGAGGTGGGATTCGGGGTGGTGGTACGGCGGCGGCAGCGGCGGCGGCGCCTGGGGTTCGGCCCACCTACGGCTGTAATCCATAACCTAGTGGCAATGGGGTGAGAGAAGGCGAGAAGATGTGATTTACTCCACCATGGTTGCTTTGGCAGAGAGAAGGACACCACCACCGGTGAAGTTACCGTGCGCATTGTTGCGCTACTACCTGCGCTTCAATGAAAGTAAAGTAAGACAGAAAAAATAAAAATTCCGAGGATGGGACGTGAATAAGAATCTTCCTTCAGTAAATGTCATACATAATTATCAGTTTATGATATTAATGCACTCGTGCCTTGTCGAGCTAAGAACCCCTTATGGTTAATTAATAATGCCAGCATTAAACAATACAATTGATCAATTGATTCAAATCTTTATGGTTTTTAGCCCAAATGTTATTTAAAATTCATGTAAGATTCTCATGATTTTCAAGTAATATTACCAATTCGAATTCATTTTCTCTACGGAGTATTTGAACTTTTAAATGCAACATAAGTTTTAAATTGGTATAAAGTTCGATTAAAACAGTGGCATGCCCTACAATTCATACATGAATAATTTGGTAAAGAAAAATTGACGTTTAAATTTGAAATAAGTTAAAACGTTATAAACAAAATTTTAAACACATGTGTCCCTAAAAGTCTTATCTAAGAATGAAAAAAGGTCTAAATTTGAGGTTTTCATGAGTACAAACCATTTTACCAAAACTTAGAACTTTACTCTTCTTTTTTTCCCCCATCATTTGGTATTTTAAAAATTAAAATATGAGATAAGCACCAGAAAATGATTTTAAATTAGTCAAGAATTCAATTGGATCATGATTTCTACACAAGTATATAATTTACATATAATTATAAGCATCAAATAAGAATCAGAATCACCTAAATTTCGTGTTTTAATACTTCATTTTATCAAATTAGGGGATCTTAGCTTTATCATTTTGTATACTGTAAATAAAAAAAATTTAAATTGAGTAATAAATTTAACTGTATGATTTCGAGTCGTATGCATATAAATATAAAATGTATAGGTCATTTATAAATAATTTTAGTATAAAAATTACTTCAGAGGATATCGTATTATTGTGATTTTTTTAGTGTACCATCCTATGAGTAATAAACGATCCAGATGTAAAGATCATCATCATGCGAGGGGATTGATATCGGGAACTCGACCGCTACACAATAATAGCCGTCGGATGGAACCCGATGGCCCTACAAAGTGTTCCCGACTGACACCGTACTATATAACCCGAGAGTGCCATTAATAAGACACTCTCACTGGCTACGCACAATTGGCTTGAATAAGACAACCATTCTTACCCAATCTTTTGTCTTGAAACAATTGTTTCAAGACTCAATCTTGATCACATCGAAATACCTGGTGGCTTCATCTCTCTCGGTGTCTTGGAATTTGTGTCGAATATCCAATTCAGCCTCTTGTTGTTTGGTATGCACAGAACCGGATTTACCTGCAATCAATCAAGCGATAGGTGAGCATCCACACCTCAGCATCTTCTCTTGCAGATGGAGAGAGCATCACCCACGCCACCGCCGAGGTCGTCCACAACCTCGATCCAATTGCAGACGCCGGGACACAGAGACCAGGCCACCAGCTCGCTCTTCGATTGGCATGAGCTCCGAACCATCATCAGCCTCGTCAGCCATGCCCTGACACCCCGGTGGACACCGAATCACCGGAAGACGCAGAGCAGCAACCTGTACGACTCGTTCGAACTCAAGGCAGCGGTGAACCAGATCGACAGGACCCTGCACGCAGCCCAGCATGGTTGTTCACCCTACCCGAGCCCGAACCTGCTGAAGAAGTTTTACAGGAAAAAGGGCAAGAAACTGAGGCAGGTTGCAGAACCAGAACCAGAGAGTGGACATACCTCTTCCAGCCATGCGGGACAGAGAAGAGGGATTGTGCCGAAGATCTGGAAGAAGCTCAAGAGGGCCTTTCGAAGACGACGATCAGCTTAAACCAGACCTCTGCCAGGGACCTGATGCATGAAAGATCAACATAAATTTGCTTCAGTTCTACACATAGAAAAACTACCAACGCACCGAAGAACATGAGAGGAAATAAAGTAGAAATATACAACCTCGTCCAATTTATTAACAAACAAGTTGTTTCCTCTTGTGCACTGTTGACAAGGCAAACTACATAACATACAATCCATAATAAAGTTCTTCTTTGTTCCTTCTTTCAGTGTTTCCCTTCAACTCCTATGCTTCCAGCTGTATCATCTTCCATTTTCATGGTCTCTAGCTTTAGTTTATGCACCTAGACCACAGCAAAGTATTTGCACCTTTTCCAAAAATTTCACTGGATATTTCTTTATGAAACATAACATGGAAAAGACAGTAACAAGTCTTAAAAAGTTTTGAACTGTAAAATACAACTTTGGATGGACTCTGCAACAAGCCCACAAGCATTCGGAGGAAATGGACATAGATCCAATGCCAAGCCTCCATGATACTAATTATAGGCAGCTGTAAATGACACCTATAAAGAAAACATACAAACTAAGAACAAAGATTTTATGTATAATGCACAAGAATTTTCTGATATCTACAAAAGCCACGGTACGATTTATGATTTCAACTTCTTGGCGGAAAGGATATTAAGGTGTCCGATAGCCATCGACATTTGCCCACTTATTATGAAAGCCTTAGTGCCATCTCCTGTAGAAGGGCCCGTTTCTGTGAGGCATTGATAACACGACTGCTTTCAGCATTCTCTAGCACATCAGTTATTATTGCAGCAGCATGACCGAGCGGCTCCTCTGATACTCTCTTCAACATGAAAGCCTAAGCACTCAAACAAGTACCACATGAAAGGAGAATATATTGAGTATTAGTAAAATAATGGCACAAATATGGGGGATAGATATGGAACCTGGCCATGATGAGATATTGCTAATGTGCATGGCTGCTGAATCCAAGGTTCCCCATCCACTTGAACAGGGAACGGAACAAATAATTGAATCTTAATTAGCTGGCCTTGTGCTAGTCTCCGAGCTCGAGAAAGCCCAACCTAGTACCACACGAGAAATTTCAGATTTTGACTCCCATTTAAAATAAATTATACTATGTTAATTGTCACTAGACTACAGCCTAGCTTTATATGCTAACGTGATTAAGTTAGAATTCAGCTAAGGAAAAACAACAAAGTTTTTTTTTTAAAACAAACGTTAATGAACAACAATTTTAGCTCTATATGCCTTCGCGATTAAACTAGAATTCAGCTAAGGGAAAAAAAGAGAAAAGATATTCAGCTATCTACCTGAAGCGTTCCCAGATGCCAAGTCCCGCTGATACTGACAACTTCTATCATCTTGTCATGCATTGACTGAGGATCAAAATTGTCATTATTGTCCTCCTCATTTTGCCATAAGTCAACACCTCCCATATAACTTCCTATGTTTGCAACAAGTATTCCTTCTGCATCCTGCAAATATTCAGTACATTCAGCATTTTGCATGAAGTACATGAAGCAACATGGAATGAGAAGAAAGTCCATCCAATGAACTTAGATCAAACAAAACTTAAGCACAGGACACTTTTAGTGAAATTGACGTCAAAAGTAAGCGGCCTTCAAGACAAGAAAGAAAAAGCAAGGTTGCAAGAACTGATTTGGAGTTTGTACACAAGTACATGCAAGGAAAAGTGTGCATGCCCATACACATCCATATGACACAGGTTACAGTAGAGTCATCCCTACCTACACATGATTTTGAGATATAGTAGACAAACAGGCATGATAACACCTTCAAGCAAAAAGATAAAATCTAAAGGCATATGATAGTCATCAAGACAATACCACACTCCAATGTGCTTCTGTAATGATACACATTAGTTATTTGTGGCATCCACTGCTAGGACATGATAGCTTGATTTAAGTTTTACCATGATTAACACACATGTTACAGGATAACTCATACCTCAGGAACCTCTATCTCAACTCCATCAACCTCTAATCTGATCTGCCAAGGTAAGTCTGCGAATGTTCTGTCCATGATGTTCTTTGCACCTTCTCTTGCATAAAGCATCTTATTTAGGAACTGCAGTCAAGCCAATATAAAACATTGAGCTGTTAAATCATGTAAAACCACAAAAATAAATAAATAACATCAGCAGAGATCAGCAAATTTAATCCAATTTTTCCATGTTAGCTGACAAAACATAGGACTTGAGGCTCTATTATGCTGCTGGATAAAACATGAACTTTAATATTATTATTAGGAAGGTAGGGAAATGGATAAAGATATCAATTAAATTTTGCTTGTTGCTACAAAATGAATTTATGAACATATACTTTTAAGAAATCTTGCAATACATTTCCCATGTAAAGCATTTAAAACCCTGCTCTCTAGATTGACCCCAACCACTACTTAAGGATCATGTGCAAACATCTTTCAATCACATATACATCACTCTAAAATCTTATGCTGGAATCATGTCCTTCAATGAACTCCGGACGGTGGGCATGCAACCACAGTGGTAGAAGTCTGAACCAGATAGGCATGTAACATGCAGTTCTTTCTGTACATATGACTAAAATTTCCAACTCACATCAAGCCCACTATCTGCATTAACTCAGAGCTGATTCTCATGAGCTGCTGCAGTCCCCCACGTCCCACGTGGAATCCTTCTAGTACTAAACCAAATCGCAGACCATTCTTCATTTGCTGCTTTGTGTGTATCAACATATTATATGGTTTGTAATGGTAGCCAAAATAAAAAGCCAAGAAGCTAAGATCAGTTCCCAATCCTAACTTTGAGCAGTTAAAAGCTACCACTCCATCTATCAGAAGTTACGGACAAACTTTGAGCAGCTAAAGCAATCATTTCATCTGCCTAAAAAACAGAAAGCACAAGAACATGTTTTCAAATGTCATCCAAAATTTTGTTATTTCCAGTTCAAGATTTCTAAAGTACTAACCAGTTTAAACCACAATTAAGTAGAGGTAATTATTCATCGAATTTTGTGACATAAGCAGTACAAATTATGCATAGAACTACAGAAGAAAAGTTATAACAGGAACAGAAAAGTCTCTAGTCACATTTACTGCAGAGCTAGCTGTAGGCTACATGCATCACCATGTCATGGGCCCATACGTAACAGCCCCACCTTAGGAGGTCATCTTGGAGCTAGAGGTCCAATCAGGCTTAGTGTCGGCTTATACAGCACGCTTCGGCTCCAATTCTAGCAACTGCAGCAGGCAGCAGTCTAGGCTAGCCTGAAAATGGTTTTTTTTCATTTTAAGGATACCTAACTTAAGTAAGAAAAGGGAGGAGAAATCTCACCTAAAATAGATTACAGCTTGATCCAGAAAAGATTTAGAATAAAAAAGACTAAACTACTTTAACAACAACTGAGAGAAGCTGCCAAGCCTCCTCAAAAAAACCTAGTGGCTTTAAATAGCATTTTTATATTAGAAGGAGCTCTATAGGTGCAGTTTGAGTCTAATTGGTGCTTGATGGATTTTTTCATTTAAGGAAGCCCAACTGAAATAAGAAAAGGAAGGAGAAATCTCACCTAAAATAGATAATAGCTCGATCCAGAAAAGATCTAGAATAAAAAGGACTCAACTACTTCAACAACAACTGAGAGATAAGCTGCCAAGCCTCCTCAAAAAAAACCTAGTGGCTTTAAATTAGCATTTTAATATTAGAAGGAGCTCTATAGGTTGCAGTTTGAATCCCATCGGTGCTTGACAGTCCTCCACAGATATATAATATGGGTTAGAGAAGTTGTTTAGCTGCTACGAGTTGGATTTGACAGGTGGTTAAAGATTCTTTTAGTGGAATTTCACATCATTACAGAAATTCCAGAAACAAGAGAATTTTCACCCATGTGTTCTCTTAACAGCCTACATGCATGGGAGAACATTAGCCCTTGGAGCTTAGGGAATAATAAGTAGTGTTGATCAAGGTTTGACTTACCGGTCCGTACCGGTATACCGAGTTCATCTCGGTACCGGTACAGTACCGGTACCGAGCGGTATGCATAGTGCGTACCACCTGGTACGCATAGTGCCTCGATCTTTCTCCCCGCACAGGAGAAAAAACGCCCGCGATCCGCGGGCGACGACGGTGCGCAGGCGCTAGCGACCCGTGGGCGGCGGCGGCACGCGAGCAAGGACGACGGGCGAGGACAGCACGCGGGAGCTAGGTATTCTTTCTTCTTCTCCTCTTTTCTTTTTTTTCTTCTTTTCCTCTTCTTCCCTTTTTCTCGCTCAATCGATCGCCGACGGTCGATTTCTCCCTCAATCGACCGTCAGCGGTCGATTTCTCCCTCAATTGGCCGCCGACGACCGAAATCGACCGCCGACGGTCAATTTTTGGCGGAATGGCCCGGTAGTGGGCGGTCCGCGTACCGGCAACCTGACAGACCGGTATGTACCGCCCATACCGGGCGGTGCAGGTCAAAATTGCAAATGTTGGTGTTGATACCTCTCTTTTGCACTAAAAATTTTACTCGTTCAGTTAAATTATTTCTATTAGTAGTTTGGAGAATCTTATTTCCTCAACCTAAAAAAAGCCCTTGTTAAGAGACACTCGTCCTCTCACTGTTCTGCAGATGCATTATTCTGGGATATGATATCCAATTTAATATCCATCATTCCAAAAGTCATATCTAATATGTCGGATTTATAACTAGATATTTAACAAATCACTGTTCAAACAAAAATTTGTAGGGGGGAAACATGACAAAAATAGATACCTGATTGAAAAACTTTTCAGGGTTTTCTTCACGAAGATTATGAATGTCTAGGGCAACCTTTGCATCACATCCAATCCCTGTAAATATATAAGAATAAGTTATAGGTCTATTCAAAGGACCATAGGAAATCTTGCACTGTATACTTTGCATTGCATACCTAGATAGTTATTCATAAATTTTGGGGGATGGACATGCTTAGATTGCAAATCTTCTATTGTTATCTTCCACCTATCAAGAATGGTGACTGCAGCATGCTCTATGTGGTGCAAAACTGTGCACAAACCTCCTTGTCTTTGGATAGCCCCAAGACCACCTCCCCAGGACAAAACTCTTGCAAGATCATTGCCTGTGCCAGCTGGAAGAATTGCAACAGGTGGAGGCGATTCATAATTTTGTTTGTCTATGGCATCAAGCACCCAACCAACTGTACCATCCCCACCACATACAAGTATCCTAAAGTGGGGTACCTTTCTGAATAAAGATAATCCCGCCTCTGGCCCATTTGTCGAACTCAACTCAAAGACCTGGAAAAATAGTAGGAAGATATAACAACCATTTGCAGAGACAATGCTACTTCATCTGTCAAGGTAAGTGTGTAAGCAGGTAAAAATCTAGAAGCACAATCTACCTTTGACGCAACAAAAAGGAACCAAAGGAAATCAGATATGGGACTTGGGGAGCTACAGTGTTTATAGTAAGAAGTTCCACAATGCCAGAATCATCGATTACAGAATCTCAATCACCTCTTTGTGATACAGGAGAACTAAACAAGAAATAAAAAGGCAAGTTTGGGGGAGAAAATTTGGCTATTTGGTAATCTTAGTTTCTTTTTGATATTAATATTATGTCTTCTTTTTGAATTATTCCCAATGTCTGATAATTTCATTCAACTCAATCATTATGATGAGCTCCATTCATATTTTTTTCACCTGAGTTAGACCTGACACAATCAGTCCAAAAAATGGCTGAAAAGTATTTGGCCTAGGTCAGAAGCCTAAGATAATATCCAATTTACTGTTAAACGTCCCAAATGAAACTAAAAGGTTTAAACTGACAAATGTCATAATTTAACATAGGGTGTCATCAAGGCAGTTTATTCAAATAACTAAGACTGAATTACCCCAGATGACATGCCATTTTATCACCATTGCCGACTCAGATAACCTAATAGCTGTTGTGACCAATCCAAAAATGATGCTTTAATTTATTTAGCTAGTTGAAAATTTTTATCTGATTTATTGAATGCTAAAAGGAAAAAAGCACCCTCAGGATTTACATTGATTAAGGTCAATAAATAGCAAGGATTGTCATTTCGACATGTACCGCCCGGTATGGGCGGTATGTACCGGTCCACCAGCTGATCGGTTCGCGGACCGCCTGCTACCGGGCGGTACCGTCGATTGGGGTTGTCTCCGCCCCGTTACTATACCGGTCGATTTCGACTGTCGGCGGCCAATTTCAAGCGGTATCAGCCCAGGGAGGGAGAAAGAAGAAGAGGGAGAAGAAAAACCTGGAGTCGCGCTGCTCTTCTCTCAAGCTATTCGTCGCCCACGGGCGATTTCTTCACCGGCGGGCAATTTCTTCTTCCCGCACGGGGAAAAGAAACGTCTCCCCACATGGGGAGAAGGAACGAGACAACATTGCCATTTTTTTATTTTTTAAATTATATTATATTATATATATACCGAGCGGTATGCCCTATGTATACCGCTCGATACCATGTACCATACCATATCAAGCTGAGCTCGATATGCTGGTACAGACCGGTATGGCAATCCTTGATAAATAGTCAGTAGAATAAAATAATATTTAAATAATAAAGGTTAAGATAACATGAAATGGAATAAAACTCAAACATACCAATAAATTGAAGCTTTTGTTTGCATAAGAAAAATGAAGTAGAAATTCAATTACCAAATCAATAGTCAACTATCAAGAAGAAACAGAATAATGTTTTTGTGGATCATCATTGAATTAAAATGTTTTACATGTAAATATTATAAAAATATGATTCTGGAAAAGAACTGAAACAACGTAAAGCAAGGTAGATTTGCATTAAAGAGGAAAAAATTTACAAAAGTGGTCACCAAAAAACAAATAAGCTTTTCATTCTCTTTTCTTGTTGGAACATAAAGCAATGATCAAAGTCAATACAAAATTTATGAATTACACCTAGTCTGCACCATAATGTATGGGAAGCTCAATAGCAGCTAAAAATTGCAAAACTGCAGTCTGATATAATTCTCAATAACTCACTGTTGAAAGGATGATTTAAAAAAAAAATAGAATCAGGGAGCGAATAACATTGTTATAGCAAACCATCTAACAACTAACCTGTACAGGGTTCAAAAGAATGTGCAACCTACGCCTCATTGAGTCACCACGTTGTGCACCACTTTTCTTATTGATGAAAACAAGTAGCGGTCTGGCATCAGAAGGTATGTCAACCAATTCATATTTTTGGTTGTTCACTAAATTATGAGAATCATCTTTTTGAGTAAATGAAGCACTTCTTCTTGGCTCCGCCTTCATCACATCTTCATGATCACTATCACCACCTTGATGGCAATTGCCAGCTTCGGTGACTCCATTACAATGTTCACCATTACCAAGGGAGCCCTTAGACACTGAGTAAGAATCTGCTATGCTATCTTTGGATGAGCCATTTGCACTATTGTTATCAGCAGAATCAGCAGAAATTTCCATCTCATGCTTGTACTTTTTAGTCTGATTCATAATATGTCCCCGTACAGTAGATGCCAGCTCATTTGCCCCATGTGTTATAGAGCTCAGGAAACCACCTTTTTCAGTCTTGCTCAAGTCCTTCACAAAGAGTGGTGACAAGATAAGGCGCCTAAATGGTCCTAGGTCACAAATATCACCTGTTTCATTAGCCATATTTATGTGACAATCCACATGTACGGGGCGTTGGCACCACATACAACACCAAACTGGAGAGCCACTAAGAAAAGATCCACTGCAAGGCTCTTCACAATAACTGCAGCAAGGAGTTTCTTCAGTTCGATCAGCTGCTTCTGTCCATTGTACAGTCCACTGGTGGATTACATGCTTGTAACCTATCATGGAGACACATTTGCAATCTTGGTGTGCCTTTGAAGAGCATGCCATGTGTGCAGCAGCGCCACAAACATCACACAGGTATACTGAACTATTTGTAGTCATCATCTGTCCAAGAGGTTGAGGTGGTACAACATCCTCCAAGCACACACAACATTTTAGACCTTTCGCATGAGAACTACATTCTGTGCTCCAACTATGAGCAACACCTGGAACCTTATGCTTTTCTTTTCTTCGTTTCCTTGTCCTGGCTATAGCCTTCATCCAGCTTAAACTGAGAGTCCGCCGCCATACGGTCAACAAGTAAACCAAAGACAAAATCCCAATAAATGCAGATATTAAATAGACACCAAGAGAACTCCAGAACTCTGCCATACCAGAAGAATGTTTACCCCACCAAAAGCTCTCTTCAAAAGCATCCATTCCTTTTGATGATCTAATAGTATTATATATATGTCTGTGATAAAGAAAGCAATTATGCTTCCGAACTTCTAAGTTGCAGGTCAAACATCGAACTCATGCATGTGAAGATTACAAAATGAAGCTGCACAAGGGAATGTTGTGATCGAGGAAGAGGCTTAACCACATTATGTTCCTGAGGAGCAATTTTTCTCAAATGCAATTCAATAAAGGCTCCCAGCACCTTAAGTGACTTAGAATAACAGCTCTAGTCTTCCTATAGAATTCATTCTTCCACCATTGGGTCTTAATTACCAATAATTAGGGAATACTTCAGTTCAAGAGCCCAAACCATTAGTTTCTGATTTCTTCTTACAAACTAGTGGCCTCACTTTGATCTGCAATAGATAAATAAAAGAGAATATATGTTAAAAATATTTAGCTGGAGAAGTATTCCAACTTATGTAAGATGGGACATTAAAAAATATTATGCATACAATAGCAACTCTTTCTATGTCTTCAAAGGCTGATATACACAAAACCCAATGCCAGATCTGAGAAATACAACAGTATGTCCATTACAATATGCTAACAATATACAAAAGTATATAGAGCTGAAAAAACTAATAAACAACCAAATTAGTGAAGCAAAACAGACACCACAAGAATCAACTAATCATTTGGTCAGTTAATTTTGCCAACTAAGCTGGACCAACCAAACTTCCTAACAAGAGACAACTAGGTGCCAAACCTGGCTGACGCACTCTTAGCCTGGTTCAATCTAGCTTTTCCTTAGCGAATTTCTGGCTCAAATTAAAAGACCTGATTTATCACAATAAATCTGGATTTGGAAAAGGCTAGTCTCAGAGTGAGCTTGCCAAAATACAATAATGGCCAGATCAACCTCCCTGTAAATACTACATGATTCTCTCGAGACAATCATATTAATTCCAAATATAAAGATACTTCAACACATATTACTAGTATCTACAACTAGTCGTTTCACTATACTATGAAATTCTTTTTTTTCAAATAAAAGAATATGTGTTACTCAAAAAAAGTGATTTCAGATCCAATGGGGAGAGGAGAACATTGATAAAGGGCGATTCCTAGCCATTGGTGATGCCCTGAGGTGCTAGAAAGTGAGCTTCACCGTTAGAGTTGTGGGGAATGTACAAAAACTAACAACGATAACCTCCTTGGCAGTGATTTCAAAAGGTGCTCAGGCGCTCGCCTAGGCACTCGGGCAAGGCGAGGCCTGAGCGCCTCGTTCAACATCCAAGCGGCACGCTTCAAAGAGGCGCTGCCTGAGCCTAGGCATCGGGCGAGCACGCGGGTTAAACCAAGCGACTGAACTAGGTTTTTAGGTCTGGTTCGGTCGCATTTGCATTAGTTGGTTCAATCAAACCAACTAAAACATTGATATCAGCTTCCCAGCCTCCCGCTCATGACTTTCCCAACCCTAACCTTACTCACGATTCCGTCGTCGACATTTCTCTCTGCTGCCGCTATCGTTGCTCTCCGCTATCGCCACTCTCCGCTGTCGTTGCCACTGTCGCTACTCACCACTGCCATTGCCCTCAATAAGCAGCTTCCGCTCTCGGTCAGCAGGCTCGTCTCTGCTCTTCTCACATCGACTCAACTCAATATACTGTTAATAATATATTAACAGTATACTATTAATATCATATTTTATATAAATAATTATATTAATTATTATATTATATTATATATTTTTATATTTTTGCACCTTGCTTTGCTTGCGCGAGCGCCTAGTGCCTCGGGTGTTTTGGGACCCTGGTGCCTACCGCTTTTTAAATCACTGCTCCTTGGTCACAAACAAAATGTACCGAAAGAGAGAAGATTGGTATCAAGGTACCTTGATTACATTAGAAACATAGTTGACGCAGTTCATAGAGTCAGAGAGGATCAAAACGCATCGAAGATCAAGCATTTAAGCTCGTTGGAGCCCTTTAAGGATGGCAAGCCCTTCGGCTTGAGTGGAGGAAACGATAAAACATGGAGAACATCCAGCCGCAATCAAGTTGCCCTATACATAACTAATAGTATATCCATAGCCTAAACCGTGTTGGTTAGGTAAAAAAGCTCCATCGCATTCGAGAACAGAATCATGCAGCAGAACGGTGGAAGTGGTGTTAGTGTTGATGGACAAGTTCCCCTCACATCTCTTGTTGAATCGAATGAGGTCATTGGTGGAAGTCACCACTTTCCTCCACAATGAAGAAGTTTTGGCTTGAAGGTTGCAAAACCAGGAGTTGTCGTGATTTAACCAAAGATGCCAAAGTGAAAGGCCAATAATACTTCAAAGATCATAATTTGGAATAAGGTTGGAAGGATGTGTTTCAAGAAGCCAGGAGGTATGATACCAGGTATCAAACAGAGTGAAATTGGGTCGTAGGTGATTTTGAGCAATTGCCCAGGATTCTCGAGCAAGATCATCAAAGAAAACATGCCTAGGAGAGTCGGAGTAAGGCTTGCAAACATGACAAGTATCAATTTGGGCATGGAGGATTTTGGAGATGTAACTAGATGTAGGCAATCTATAAAGCAAAAGTTCCCAAATGAATATTTTGGTTTTGATATAGACATTTAGGCTCCACGTAACCCTCCATCAAGACCAATCATCTTCATCTTTATGGTCCTTCTTTTCAACAACTGGTAAGCACTTTTACCAGAAGCTTGACCATTTGGAGTGAAGGACCATGCCCAAGAGTCATAATCGGGGCGGGCTGAAATATGGATGTTTTGAATCATCTAAATTATCAGGGAGGTGAAACGATCTTTGAAGAGTCTGGGATTCCAATGATTTTCCCACTATACTGTGAATTGGCTTAAAAGGTTATACGATTATGATATATCCTAAGTTTCTAACGAAACTGCAAACATTTCCTGTTTAAGTTGCAAAGCAAAATAGATGATAAAATTCACAATAACCAATCCAAACAGTCTATTGACATCGAAGACAATTATAACTTCAATATTTTCCGAATATTAAGCGTAAATTGAGGGTCCTTACAACAGTAATCTTTAAGAAGAGAAACAAAGTCCAGAACCCTACACCGACTCAAATGCCTCCATCCGCACCAAAAACCCAAGAAAAATATAATTCAAGAACTAGGAAGCCATAGGAAACGGGGATCGAACACCATCTGTCGCCGATTATAGCACGACTGAGTATAAATCGACGAAGGCCAGCAGAATTCAAGGATCAGACAAAGAAAGCATCAAAGATGAAGGGGAAAGGGGTCTCGACCTAAAAGCACGGGAAAATCATATTCCACGTACCAGACCGAGACTACTCGAAGGGCGCGCGCGCGAGAAGGAATCGATCAAAGCCGCCCCTCCCACCCCCAAACCGATCTCCACGGCCTGTGTCCGATTCCAAGGATCCGAACCAGCACGCCTCGCCCTTCCCTCCTCGTCCACGAAACAAGGAGACACGATTACTATTAGAAAACCACCATTGGAAACTTCGCGTAGGAGGGGCCCCCCTGGTGTAGGATCCTGACCGTCGACTCCTTGATCCGCCGCATGCAGCAGCCGTCAGATCCGAATCGTGAGTAGCCCGCTACACGATTACTATTAGCGGTGCTCGATGCCAGCCATCCACCCACGTGTACTTTGTTCGTCGTTGTAGGGCCCGTGATGGAATCGTGAGTAGCCCGTAACGTCGCTGTAGCGGAATCTTCCGGCTCCACCTGGCCGAACCGCTGGGGTCCACATAAAGGACCACCACGATCATGCCACGTACCGGGAAAGGTGAGGTGGTCCAGGCAGAGTAGTCTAGCTTAAGCGGATCCAACGCATGAGGACATGAAGGATTGATTGCATCAGGAGTGGAGCACGATAAGACTGCCTCAGGTTCGGTGAGAAGACGGAGAAGGGAGAATAATAAATACTATGCAGTTAAAAATCTCATTTATCGAGTCGTACATAAATAATAAAAAGCCGCTTTTACGTAATATTATTTAAATGAGTACAAGCAAAGTATCAGATTCATTCATATTAATTTTTAAGTTCGTAAAGGCCATGAAGTGGCATCGTCAACTTCTACCAGACGCTAAACGTTTCCTCGTTCGGATACTTCCTGCAAGCATTCACGGTGAGGAACTAATACACTGAGAGATCAAATGATGGCCAGGAATTCCACTCATTTGAAGAGACAAGACATCAGAAGCAAGAATCTCATACACTGCAGTCATCAAACATAGAGGAACAAGGAACGAGGAAGCGTCTGCAGTCCTATTAAGGGGAATTAGACTAGCTAGTAGCCGATGTACATATGGACGTGGACGGCGAGGAGGAAGATGGCGAGGAGGCCGAAGTAGATGATGGAGTGGACGAGTATGGAGATGCCGCTGGTCTGGAAGTTGCCGAACTCAATGAAGCGGCTCCGGCCGGGGACCTGGAACAAGAGGCCCGGGGAGAGAAGGATGAACAGTATCACCGCCATGAACACCGGCCCCCAGTCTGCCATCTCTGCTACTGCTGCTGCTGCTCTGGTTCTTCTTCTCCGACGCCGATGCTGTATGTCCTCTACGTAAGTACGTGCAGAGCTGATCGATGCTACATACATAAATATATATATATATATATATACGAGGGCGAGGGGATAACCGAGGAGAGAGGTAAGAAGGAGGTGGAAAGTTAATGGCCACGGAATCAAAGCAGATGGAGGAGATCCCAAACCCCAGGACGGAGGTGACCACCCACAGTACTACTACTCACTGCACCATTTCCTGTACTTTGTTTTCTTGAGCCACCGCTGGATTCAATCAGTTCAGAACATACTTGAAATGATCGTTGGTTGGCTTTGTGATCGTCATCGATTACACAATACTATCAGATAATATAAATAAATATATATATATTTAAAGGTTTAATATACAAATATTATTCGAGGAAAACTATTGACTTAGACCTTAGAAGGCTTTTTTTTTTTTTTTTTTTAATGATGTAACGAGGTGGATTGGGTTGGATGCACGCAAGGAATATGAAGGTTGGCACCCCACTCAAGGTAGGAACTTTGTAGGGCTGGAATGGGCCCCCTCTACAGCCCAACTCAAAACATGGGCAATCAAGTCTAATTCAGATTAATTAAACCTTGGATTGTATCATTAGACGACCATCATCAAATTGTAAAAATGCATGGCCAACTGAGTTGATGTTCTTATTGGTGGCACTGTTGGCATTGCAAGGTCAGATCCTATATGATATTTCGGTTGTATGAGAGATTGAGATGTGAGTTGGATGATGTGTTAGTGATGTCATATCTCTTTTATCACTAACCACGATTTCAGTTTTACAGCTGACTAATTATTTCAGTAGTAAAGCTAAATTTTCTCATAAACCCTTTTTTTCATATATATATATATATATATGATTTATTTTATGAAATCCAGATTAGGAAATGATTAATGGGCAGAAATAGATACATGCATGTGAAGATAGATGAGCATGAGTGAAATTATACAGATGGGGATGCACAAACCTTTGCTTCATTTGGTCTTTTATCTCAAAGGTCTTAGCAATATACAATTATATGTTCGATGGATATGAACTATAACAACTTATATTTATTTTTATTATCATACATATATTGTTAACCGATGAGTAGATTCGATTGATTCACTTTCAGAGATACAAGTTTTTTGTGATGTCTCATTTTCATTGATGGTGACAAATCGACGTGACGAATTGGTGTTGAAAAATGATTCATCAAGGATGATCGATCTTAGGAAGGTGAGGTCAGATAGATAACGAATCAAGCTCTTCTTGTTGTTGTGGCTTCAAGTAATGCTGAGCTATCTCTTGGTGATTGGGTTATCTCCTGGTGCCATTGAGTCGCCTCTTGACGCCTGGGCTGTCGCCTGGTGGTGTTAAGGGTCATGCACCACAAGTTTGTACCGGGAGCGTTTAAGCTCGATCTCTTCGATGCTTAAGTTAGCTTGACAGTAGGGGGAGAAAGACAGTAGTATAAGTGATGGAGTAGATAGATTGTTGTTTGCCTATCCTAGTTTGAGCTAGGGCATGGTCTTTATACTTTGAGCACTCGACGAGGGTATATGAGTCTCCATCGTGGTTCCCCCTTAGTGTGACGAAGGTATTTAATACGTATGGCTTACCGACATATGGGCTGCGCTTGCGAAGGGTTGTCAGGGGTATGTCTTTAGTCAAACTTCCTTGGTTTTTTAGTTTAGATAATGTATGATCATTTCATCTTTAGACCAAAAGGAAAGACTAGTGATGGTAGACTGTTTTATGGGCCATTTCTTAAAACTAGAACGAATGATATGATATCTATGGGGGAGCCAAAGATTAAATTATTTGCTTCCGTGACAAAGATTAAATTATCAAGATCTTTATCCGACTAAGAAACGGGATGTTCGTATGTTAGTGTGGTGTCCGACTCTTCACGTCCGTGGAAAAAGATCTGCCATGGTTTTATGCAACAACACATGAATCACATGATTGATTCAACATTCTGAGCTTGTCGTGTACGACACGAAGATTTAAATAAGATTCGATGTTTACTGATGTCGGCGTGAGGAAGGAGCTATGTTTGATGAAAGCACTCACTACCTGCTATTATTGGCCCTTTTATATGTTTCTTCTTTCCTCTCTTCGAGGGAGAGAGGGTGTTAAAGTTGGTTTTTGCTTGTGCGTTATGACGACATAAGTTGGGGAGCCAATCTACTTTAAGATCGAATGTGCCACAAGTTTGGTACCACACTACATATAAGAATCCGAATGACCTATAAAATCAAATCATCCCTCATTCTTAGATTAGTATAATGATAATTTAAATAAAATAAAAAAATCTATATTGTAGTTGATAAGTTAATATCTAATAGGAGAGTCGAGGGCTCATGATCCTCTTTCTAATATCATTATGATAAATTAATATTTTATCTAAGATTTATAATTTCGACCTGTACCGCTCGGTACAGGAGGTATATACCGGTCCGTCAAGTTATCGGAACGCGGACCGTTCGTTACTGGGCGATACCGTCAAAAATCAACCGTCGACGATCGATTGAGGGAGAAATCGACCTTCGATGGTCGATTGAGAGATAAAAAGGAAAGAAGAAAAAAAAAGAGGAGAAAATAAATAATACTTAGCACTCGCGCGTCGTCCTCCCCCACACGTTGTCGTCACCCCCTGTGGGTCGCGGGCATTTTTTCTCCAGTGTGAGGAGACATAACATGTCCCCATGCGGGGAGAAAGATCGAGACGACGTTGCCCTTTTTATTTTTAAAAATATTTTTAATATTATATTTGATAAAATTATATTATAAAAAATTTATATAATATTTTAATATACCGAGCGGTATGCACTGTACGTATCGTCCGGTATCATACCGTACCAATACCAAGATAAACTCAGTGCATCGATATAGATCGATAAGTCAAACATTAATTTTATCATCATTGCTACGAGCACGAAGGCTCACGAGAAATTATCTATTTTAGGTGAGCTCATATAATTTTTTACTTTTGAAGCTGTCCTTGAAAGAACAAAACCTATCATTGGTGCGAGAATGAAATCTCACAATGAATTATCAACTTTGTACTTTTGGGGCTCACTCCGAAAAGGTAAAATCGTGCGTACTCACCTATAGCAAATAATTTATTGTGAGACTCGGTAGTCACACTAATGATGATAAAATATTAAATTATCGCTAGTGAACATAATTAGAGTCTTTTTTTATATAATTTAGATAATTTTAATATTTAGTGTGTTTTTATATCATGAGTTATAAGATATTACTAGAATATAAAGAATCATTAGTTATATATTAGCATGATGTTGCACTTATAAATAAAAAAAATCATATAAGGTTGATTGAGAAGACATCCGAACAGAAGATGAACTAATAATTCTGTGACTTACGGCATCCATGTGTTTGATTTCCAAAGGGAGAATTTTCCTAAGAAATGAGTCAACTTTTCTCCATTTCATCTATGTTATGATTCATGTGTCGGTGTTATAATACATTAAACGAGAACCAATACGGTCAACGTAAACGTATGCACAAATCTCCTCTTAGATTGTGTGAGTAAAGAAGAAGCCAATCTGGCGGTGATCTTCCAAAGTCAAACAACAGGTTTCAAGTTGCAATCAAAAGCAAATCTGATGGCAGCTTTTGTTAGTTTCCATATGTCAATATTGAACTTAGAGAGAAGAAATCATGTGGATATATACATCACTACATGACTCTTTTAAATGAAAGGCTTAACACTCAGCTCAAGCTGCTGCTGCATGGAGAGGGGAGGGGGGGGGGGGCTGTCACTTGGAATCAGCTCACCCACATCTCTTTCCATGGTGGAAAACATAGCCTCGTCTGCACCTCTATCAACTCACCGACACCTCTTTCCATGGTGGAAAACACAGCCTCATCTGCACCTCTATCAACAAAGGGATGGCCCTGAAAACACAGAAAAATCTATCACGAGAAGAAGGGAAAGAAGAAGAAGAAGAAGAAGAAGAAGAAGACACCTCCTTCATCATAACAAATCGTGTTTTGCACGATTGTCGACGTAAAATATTTCAACCTCGATCTTAAAAGATATAAATCCATACTTTTTCAAAGAAGACTACCAATAGTAATAATATACAGATATTTCGTCTCTTGATGAGGTCAAGACAAGAGAGAGAGAGAGATCCAATTTAATGATGTGTACAAAGCTTTTTTTTCCATATCAAATAAGTAAATAAATACGATAAGAGGATAATTCCGTGGGCTCTTATCCTCCTCGGCCACGTCCTCCCTGCGCTGCTCTGGCTTGATCGAACATTCCTTCGAGACATCGTTCAGGAAAGCGCGTCCTCCCGTTGGCGAGCCACGCCGGGTCCGTCCGTGATGTTCTCACGATGACGTCACTGGATGTCTACATGGCCGAGACGGGGTAGGGGAAGTGGTGTTCGCTGCTCTCGACCCACGCAGGGAAACAGTCCACGGGGGGCGGCTGTCGTTTCCAGCTGGCCGCTCATCCCGACATCCACAAGTCTCGATTCTGACGCCGACAAATTGATAGTTTATGCAGGTGACCTTCGACGCGTGAGATAGCGGCCTTCGGTCGTAATGCTCCGCTTCGATCTGTCCACCGTAGAAAATTTTGATTGTTATCGCCCTAATTAAGCCATATGTAATTGAAAGAGCAGAAAAGTTTGGTTCTTGGAAGGGAGGAAATCTGAGATTAGTACAACTGTTCGTTTGACGACTTGGAGAATCGACTTCGAGTGCTCCCTTCTTTGGTTTCTTGAATCAAGATTTGATCTTTTTTTCTGGTGTAAAGGAGGTCATTAGATTGCGTTCCGGGCGAAAAGATCCGAGCTTTGGTGGAGGACTTTGCGATCTTGATTTGGTCGGGAGGCGATGGGTGAGCTGCAAGGGAGGCTGGGATCGTTGTTGCACAACAGATGGCTCGTGTTCGTGGCCGCAATGTGGGTGCAGGCCGTCGCAGGGATCGGGTACCTATTTGGCAGCCTGTCGCCGGTGATCAAGAGCTCCCTGGGCTACAACCAGCGCCAGATCGCGAGGCTCGGCGTCGCCAAGGATCTGGGCGACAGCATCGGCTTCCTGGCCGGGAGCCTCTGCGAGATCCTCCCGCTCTGGGCGGCGCTGCTGGTCGGGGTGTTGCAGAACTTTGTGGGCTACGGCTGGGTTTGGCTCATCGTGACCGGAAGAGCCCCCAGGTTGCCACTGTGGGCGGTGAGTGGATTCTTCCTTCCGTACTCTTTTGTTTTCGTGTTGGTATTTTCATCAAGCAGTCGCTGCTTGCCATTTCTGCTCCTCGAATGAAACAGAAATCGAGAGGATCACTGGAATTAGCTACGAATTTGAAGTTTTCATGATTTCGATTTCATGAATCATGACCTGGTGTTTGGGTTATCGTTCAGATAGGCACCTTCCCCTAAATGAGATTTCACATAGGAGTCCTCCTGCTGATTCTTCATGTTGGTTTGGTGTGATTGATTGAGATAAAGGAGTTCTCCCACCTTCTTTCTCCGACGTTCCCATCATTTCATTTGGTCAAGTTGTTCACTGATGTTATTTGATTCTTTTAGTTTCCAAGCAATACGCTGCAAATTGAAATTTAATCTCTTGCTTTGCCAAAAAACATTGTTGGGAGATCCATGGGTGTTAGAATAGCCAATCTCCTCTTGTTCAGATGCAAATCGGTAGTAATCGACAACTTTGTTCAGAATAGTTCCTTTGACTATTTTGTAGTTCCTCTCTGAGTTGCAGAGAAGCAATCTGCTTTCCATGGTTAAAGAACTGTGAGCAGTCCACATAAATTAGAATGAGCAAAGCTTCTCATGCACACATGGTCAGATTCACCAAATCACTTGGAAAGCTAATACCGGACATCATAATTCTCTTCATCGAGGGGATGTTGAAAGGTGAGTCTAACTTTGTGTGGGTGTCGGGCCATTTAGCTTTAAGAATCTGAAACAAACACCTGTGTTTAGGAATTTACAAGCTATTTTATTGTGGGAAATAAGGGAACATTAACTTTTATTATTCATTTCGGTATTGTGTTTCTGCCACAGTCTTGATTTGTTTGAGTTCAGCATTCGGTTTGTCTACTGCAAATAAATATAGTGCTCATTCCAATCCTGTTCAAAACATGAGTTATATGCGGTCGTAGTTGGTTCTTCATCCATCTGTTGCCTTCTTGATGATGCTTTCGGTGTGATCTGCATCATCTGATTTCGAAGTAGAGCCTCCTTGCATTTGATTTCTAGACAATATCATCTCTCGGGTGAAATGTCAGCAACATTCATCTGTTCTAAGTTCAGTGCCATCGTGTTACTTAGCAGCAACATTGAATCACACTAATCTTCCTGTCGTTGTTCGATCTCTTTGAACATTCCAGCATGGTAATCATGAGTTATACTGTTGCTTTGAGCTTCAAAGCGGGTTAATTCTGCGAGTAACCTTCTTTATCCTTCTCTGCTTCATGCACAGATGTGCATTCTTATATTTGTGGGCACAAATGGAGAGACCTACTTCAACACAGCCGCGCTGGTTTCATGCGTACAGAACTTTCCCAAGAGCAGGGGCCCTATAGTGGGCATATTGAAAGGATTTGCCGGTCTCAGTGGTGCAATCTTGACGCAGATCTTTGCGATGATACATACACCCGATCATGCCGCTTTGATCTTCATGGTTGCGGTTGGACCATCGATGGTGGTCATCTCCTTGATGTTTATTGTCAGGCCCGTCGGTGGCCACAGGCAAGTGAGAGCTTCAGATCAATCTAGTTTCATGTTCATCTACAGCATTTGCTTGGTCCTTGCTGCATACTTGATGGGTGTCATGCTGCTGGAAGACCTGGTTGACCTCAGCGACACCACGATCATCGTGTTCACGGTGGTGCTGCTCTTTCTCTTGATAGTTCCTGTTGTCATTCCTTTGCTGCTGACCTTCCATTTCGATGTCGTCTCTCCTGTTCAAGAGTTTCTGTTGCCTGAACCTTCAAATGGAGAGTCAAGCAAATCTGCAGACCAAAATGAGGTCATTCTCAGTGAGGTTGAGGATGAAAAGCCCAAGGATGTCGACCTGCTTCCTGCATCAGAAAGGCAGAAGCGGATCGCTCACTTGCAAGCAAGGCTGTTCCAAGCTGCTGCCGATGGAGCAGTCAGGGTGAAGAAGAAGAGAGGCCCCCACAGAGGCGAAGACTTCACCTTGATGCAGGCACTGATAAAGGCAGACTTTTGGCTCATGTTTGTCTCTCTTCTCCTGGGATCAGGCTCTGGGTTGACGGTCATCGACAATCTTGGTCAGATGAGCGAGTCTTTGGGTTACGACGAGGCTCATATTTTTGTCTCCATGATCAGCATTTGGAACTTTCTTGGTCGAGTAGGTGGAGGCTATTTATCTGAGGTTATCGTGAGGTATGATTGTTTTTGTTCAACCTAATTTTCATTTGAAATCATAGTTGAAATGACTTCTTATCTACACAGAAATGAGGATTATGAAGAATCTCTCTATCACTTTATGAACAAAGCAGATATCTGCCAATTTGGTTTAGTCTCTAGGGAAGGTTTGTTTGTTGATATTGTAGCCAATGAGGAACCATTTGTCTTGTGTCATGTTAGATTTGGTGATTGCATTAGGAAAAGTAGATTCAGATACAGGAATAAGTCATTACAAATTAACTCCATCTCTGGCTTATATTGAAGGATGTCATAAGAATGTCCCAAGTAAATCCATCTACGTTTTCTTTTCTGTATCTTGTTCTAAAAGTTAACATAACTAGCTGGCCAAATTTATCTTTTCGGTATTGATTTATTCATGTTTTGACATGGTATCAAACTCTGGGTTTCTTTTTGGTGTTGATTATTCATGTCTCAGTAGTGACAGTGTGTGGTCTCTTATCAGGGACCATGCATATCCAAGGCCAGTGGCTTTGGCTTGTTTCCAGATTGTAATGGCAGTAGGACACCTATTCTTTGCCATGGCTTGGCCTGGAACAATGTACATCGGAACCTTGTTGATTGGACTCGGATACGGAGCTCACTGGGCTATAGTCCCTGCTGCTGCATCAGAGCTGTTTGGCTTGAAGAACTTTGGAGCCCTGTACAATTTTCTCACAGTGGCCAATCCTGCTGGTTCATTAATCTTCTCTGGCCTCATTGCCAGTGTAATTTATGACCACGAAGCAGAGAAACAAGCTCACGGAATCCACAGCTCGTTGCGGCGAGTCGGTAGACTGTTGGAAGGTGGTCTACTCGATGTGGAGGAACCATTGAAATGCAAAGGGTCCATCTGCTTCTTCTTCAGTTCACTGATCATGTCAGGACTCTGTGTCATCGCAGTTATCTTGAGCCTCATTCTTGTTCGCAGGACTAGAATCGTCTACCGCAACCTTTACGGGCGCGCTCACACATAGTCATCTGTATCAAAAGTTGCCATCTATCTCAATCTCTGTAAGTGTTGGGTATTTGGTTAGCCATTGAAACAGAGATGCTTTCCTCCTTGTGATAAAGTGCAATAAGAGTTGGCTGCGGGTTCCCCCGGAAGAGTGATCGATGCAGGCCAGAACTGTGCTTCTTCTTCTTCTTCCTTATTCTTCTGTAAAGTATCAGCTTGATTATTGTGTTGTGTAATATATTTACTATGATGCATCAATTGACATTTTGGTATAGAACTTTGATTCGAAGCATCTATGGCTTGTTGTTGTCAGATATAATATCTTTTTCTGATTGATTGAATTTGGATTTCTACAATACAGGTTTGTGGTCTTGAAGAGCTCACATATTAGCACAGGCACAGTGCCATGCCAAACCTTGTCATCTGAGATCACCATGATCTCCATTAAAATCTTCCCTGACATTTTAGATTGAGGCCAGTCTCTTTTAACACATACAATGAGGTCACTGTGGCTTCACTTTCCATGGATATGGCTGTTTCAGCTGATGAATTCATTTCTGGGCAAAGTCCATTTTCTTTGTTCTCTTCAAAGAGTTCTTCTTGAAATAATGAACTATAATCTTATCATATCAAAGGACTGCCTAATGATGCATAAATCTGCTTACTAGATCTAACATATTTGCTATTACCTACCAGATAGCTGCCAAACAACTACCAAGATATCTTCTATCTAAGTGCCATAAATGCAATGATACTGTAAAATAAACATATATGTCAAATGTATATACTGTCAGATGCCAACACATCCTTTTCTGGTGCCCTTCATGTCAATTTTTGATCATTTATGACATTTTCCTCTCTCTCTCCATTTGATTTTGCTCAGTAAGAAGCCAATAAGGAAAGCTAAAATATCCCCAGTCAACCTCTACACACAAAGAAGATACGCAGGATAAGGTCCCTTGTTTCTGCACAGTCCACTTCTGACATTATCCTTTTCCCCTACCTTCTCAATCTGAGGTCTACTCATGCTAAAGCACCACTGGCGCCATTACTAAAGCTGACCCATTCCTCCATACCTTTGTCGCCCACCTCTGCCGCTCTGAGGAAGGAGAAGCTGTCGGGTAGAAAGAGGCCGAAAGATCCAACTCCAGAGGCAAAGATTACCTTTCTTTCCTGAGACTAAGGTAGAAGTGCTTCTCTTGCGGTCTGCAGCAGAGCCTCAACCAATCCTTCACTGATTGCTAGCTATCTTTGCAGAAAAAGAACAGCGTTTGTTGTCAGAAGAATCGGTGTTCAAGCAGCATAGTCTCAACCAGTCCACTGCTCTCCTCCCCCTCTATTGTTGAGCTCGCTGCATGGACAACCAGCAGCTGCACTCGTATCCACCGGCGCCCTTCCATCATCTCCTCCAGCAGCTGCATCAGCAGCTGGAGATGTTCTGGAACCACCGGCGGCAGGAGATCGAGCACGCCACCGACTTCAAGAACCACCAGCTCCCCCTGGCGCGGATCAAGAAGATCATGAAGGCCGACGAGGACGTGCGGATGATATCGGCTGAGGCCACGGTGCTGTTCGCCAAGGCCTGCGAGCTGTTCATCCTCGAGCTCACCATCCGCTCGTGGCTCCACGCGGAGGAGAACAAGCGGCGAACGCTGCAGAAGAACGACATCGCCGCGGCCATCTCGCGGACCGAGATATTCGACTTCCTCGTCGACATCGTGCCGAAGGAGGAGGAGGTGAAGGAAGAGGGGCTCGGACTGGCGGGAGGCGGCGGGGCGGGTGGTGAGGCCGCCGGCGTGCCCTACTACTATCCTCCCATGGGACAGCCGGCGCCGCCAAGAGTCATGGTGGGGCAGCCTGCGGTGGCCGGAATCGATCCCTCCATGTACGCGAAGCAGCCGGCGCAGGCTTGGCAGCCAATGTGGCACCAGGGGCTTTCGGAGGATGGCAGCGGTCAAAGTTTGGACGGGCCCGGATATGCTGCTCCTCCACCGCCGCCCGCTTCCCGGTGAGGAAGATGATGCACATAGAGATCAGACATAACTTGTGGCTTCTCTTCCATGCTTTCCTTCATTGCTCATGTACGTAGAGATCAACACTGCCATGTGATAATGGACTCTGAAATCACTATGATACTGTTCTCATGAATCGATCGGATGCTTGCTTACATTAACATCACTTGGTTTGAGTTCTCTTTAGATTCCTTCATCACCATTAATTCTTCCAAGCAGCAGATAGGAAGCTGCTGTACTGATCATCTACACCAAGAAGAAAGCATTTGGCACTCAATTGTATTGGTCAGTGAATGCCCATAATAATTTCTACAATCATCAACCATATTAAGATATCAAACTTGGGACGAATATATTCTGGTATAAATCATCAAAATAGCTACACATTGTGTTAGTCATTAGTCCTGTAAGTACACACCAGTCAACCATTTCTTAAGGGAATATAACTCATAACTTGAACTTTTTCTAGGAAAAGATTGAATAATTATTACAAGTTATCCATCCTAAGAATATGATACAAAGCTAGCGAAGAAACGAAAACCATGCAACAGGTTGAACCAATACAATAAAGCTGAAGCCACACACACTGAAAAAAGTAAGATGAGGAAGAGAAAAGGAAAACTGATGTTGCTTTCATAGGTTACATATCTATAGCCTCAGAAAGATTGGTGACAAAGCCCAGCTTTGGTAAAAAAAGTAAATGAGATAGAGAAAAAGGAAAACTGATGTTGCTTTCAAGGTAAGCTGGAAGCTGGCAATCATGATCAGCTGGTCCAAAGCCCTGCTTCTTTCAGATGAGGAGATATATTGAGAAGCCAAGAACATTTCAACTCAGAACTTCCACGCAAATCCATATCCTACAAAGACCAAACTAGGCCACACAATCTTGATGTCCAATCTCCTCATTCATCCTTCTTATCCAATTCAGCTATTGCTGCAGAGATCCAAGAAGGATCTACATCAAAGCTTCCAGCACTGATGGCATAGTAGTACAAGTTGAAGAGATCATTTCCACAAGCTAAATTATTTCATCATATTTTAGAGTTCTTCTTTCACATCTGCAATCCTAAACTTAAACAGTTTGCAGAAAAAAAAAATATCTAGCCAGGCTGAATTGTGTTTTGAAGACCAGCCAAAGCCAAACATGATTTCATAGCTGAAGCAGAACCTGTCATCCTCATCTGCAACATTCAGCCAGTTGTTAAATAAGAAAATTTTATATCTTAATTCAAGCAAGCAACTATAACCATAGTAAGATTAAGTGATTAACCCCTTGGTTCTTTACCTGATAGTGAAAAGAATAAGCCTGAAGCCTGTTTCTGAACTTTGTTCTTACAGTACGGAACAAGAGGTTACCCGGTTCAGTGAGGGATTGATAAACTGAGTTTAATTACTTCATGAACTTTGAAGAGCCTTTCATATGTGTCTGTGTCAGTAATTTCTGCTTATTACTTTTTGTCTTTTAAATCCATGATGAAATTATCAGAGTGATCCTAAATCAAACTATTTTGACATAGATTCCTTTTATGTCACTAACAAATTGTTTTAGCTCTGGATTGCCTGACTTATAAGGCATTATTATAGACACTACGACATAATTTGAATGCTCATCCTATGTATAATCACATAGAGAATCCTCATAACATGGATATTTCTTAATTATATCATATTTATCTAATGACATGCATTATATTTAATGATACATATTATATGTACTCCTTATTTGTACATCAAAGATGTTATGCTTAGAACATGTCATTTCTTTGGCAACAACTGAACATTTAGGCAGAAGACCAAGTCATACTTCCATGATTGTCCATGCACAGTGCATATGTTAAAAACATGATGTCTAGTCTCTCAATAGTTTCATGTTTTTATTAGGTAAAATTGTTATAGACTACATTCATAAAGTTACAAAGATCAGATTCAGGTCTCAGAACATTGAAAAGTTCTCATGCATACTACACTATGATTAGTTTTATTTTATACATACATACATACATCATATATATATATATATATATATATATATATATATATATATATATATATATATATATATATATGGTACGGTTGAAATAATAAACAAAGTTTAGAGGTTTCTAAGGAAAAAAATTTAAAATTTCCCTTTTTGTTATACAGCACATTTTGCTTATCTAAGTCTGCTGTGGTCTTGCCTCTACTTCTCTTAACTCGAGTATATATATATATATATATATATATATATATATACACACACACACACACGTGCACTATTATATGTATGAATGTCTATATTGTCCTCCTCATGTGAAATTTTCACCCTAATTATAGTGTAATTTTTCAAATCCCTAAATTTATCTTGAGCTACTCTTTAGTGCAGCAGAACATGAAATTGTGGGATATCTTATTGAGCTAGAAAGGGATCTCCTTCATACTAAATCAGTTACATTCACAGGAAAAAAAATCAACCTCTGCTTAGGATCATGTCACAGATCTTTGTTTCATGCTACAAGAACCTTCCTTGTATGACATCTTTACTAATCATTTCCAACAGATACGGTCATGTATATAGTAATCAGTAAAAGGGAATGAATATAAGTAGTAAAGAAGGACTGGGGATAGAGCTAGGAGAAAAGGACAAGGATGTGGAAAGAAGGGAACTATGACCTGCAATTTGCAGCCACACGACTGTCATATCATTAACTATAAGATACCAGTTATTTCACCAGATTACAATTCCAATTAGGACTCCTCAATCTTCAGATGAGAAAAGAAAGTCCAACACTAAATTACATCAAGTTGTCTGTCTAAAAAGGAAAAATGTCTATATACTAAATCCAAAGACAAATAACAACCACCAAGCCCTGAAGCACTTTCACATTCACATGCATTTTTCCTAATGAATTAAAAAAGCTCTTGTGCCTACTGGGCCCTTATTTCCTGATAAGTTTGTCAAGTTTAAAACCTTATACTTCTTCCTCAGTACCCTTCTAACCTCTGGCAATTCCCTCCCTATTTGTCAATATTATTGTTATCTGATTCTTCATGTTGCTAGACTGGCCATACAAAAGCAAACAATTATCAATTAGCCAAAACAATTCAGTTTTTGCATGTCTCAACAAGTAGGTTTGTCACTCAAAAAAGGAAATATGTTGTACCTTCATGGCTTCATCAGTAGAAGACACCATTTGAGCAAACATAATCGAAGAGATGGCAGTGGATCATAGATATAGCAAATGCTGATTTCTTTTAATGATACATTCTAGCAATATATAATATGTCCATTGAGTGCCTTATACAATTTAATCAACAGCATGAGGTAAAAAGAGCAGCAATATATCTACAAACTTGAGGCTTGGCCTTTGCATCACAAGATAAGACTTGGTCCAACCTTCATTTAGTGCATCTTATCTGAACTGAATAGATCAAATTAATACTAAACAAGGATCTGAATTATAATCCCTGATCTGTCCAAAACAATAACTTTGGATGAGAAGGCTGTCTAGTCGGTAAAAGATTAAATCCACAAACCAAAGATAGGCATATCAGTCCAAAATCGAAAATTGTATTAGACTAATTGAGAAGAAATAAGTGTAAGAAGAACTGATTTTTAACTTCTAGAATTAACTAGCTGAACTGTAACAGCAAATTCTGCTATGCAACTTTAACTCCTTTTTACCAATCGTTCTATTTGAACAAAAAAAAAAAAGGAATCCCTAGATATGCTCTCTGAAAATACACCTATCCACAGACTTGAATGAACTAAATTACCCCAAATGAACCAAAATGGCTTAATTTAAACCTAGTATGAAATGAGCTATAACTCATTTGAGGCTGTGATGTAAAGCCCAAAGGAAAATATTAGGCACTGTCCTCTCCTTATCCACATATTCATACTGTCTCCAAAAGTGCAAATAAACAAAGATTTTCTGTTCTTAATGATCCCCTGTTCCTTAGGCCACAGCGACCATTTCTATTCGCAAGGATAAAAGATTCAGATATATTGGATTAAACAAGTGAAGTAGAAAGCAAAAAGTGAAGCTATATTCTCATGGAATGATGGAACTTAAAAAAGCCATAAGCAGGAAATTATTCTAAAGCTTATAAAACAAAATCCCTGAAAGTGCAACGACGACACCCAGCAATACCAAATAAGTGATAGCAAACAAACTATGTAATAACTTATGATAAAAAACAAACAACAAGATGGAAGAAAAAGATTGACAAGCCTTCGTAGTTTGTAGACATGACTATAACATTTCGTAGTTCATAGATATGACTATAGCCAAATAAAAGCTCATCATACCAACAGGAAAGAACTGATACTCAACGCCACAACAGAACTGAACTGATTACCTATCTTAAAAAGCACTAGTATGGTGTTCTTCCATCTCCATCAAGTATCATATCTTTAAACGCACCGCCACTTGGAATCATTGGCAACACATGTTCCTCATGTGGCACGATCACATCCAACAAGTAAGGCCCCGGTGTTTCCAGCATCTTCCTGATTGCTTCTCTAACCTCACTCTTCTTCGTGACACGAGCAGCAGGTATGCCATACCCCTCTGAGATTTTCAAGAAATCAGGGAATACCTCAGTCTCATTTGCTGGGTTCCCCAGATAAGTATGTGCCCTGTTGCTATGGTAGAATCGATCCTCCCATTGCACGACCATGCCCAAATGCTGGTTGTTCAACACCATTATCTTTACAGGAAGATTCTCAATCCGAATCATTGCCAGTTCCTGAGCATTCATCTGGAAACTCCCATCCCCGTCAATGTCCACGACAGTAACACCTGGATTCCCAACAGCTGCACCAGCTGCTGCTGGTAAACCGAAACCCATAGCACCTAGTCCAGCCGATGTTAGCCACTGCCGTGCCCTCTTGTATGAGTAATATTGTGCGGCCCACATCTGGTGCTGCCCAACACCGGTAGTAATGATTGCCCCCCCATTCGTTAGCTCATCAAGCACCTGAATTGCATACTGGGGAGGAATCTGATCCCCGAAAGTCTTATAGTTTACTGGGTATATCTTCTTCTGCTTGTCCAGCTCTTCTCTCCAGGTCGAAAAGTCAAACTTTTGATAAATCCCAGTCTCCTCCATCAATGCATTCATTCCCTGCAACGCCAACTTCATATCAGAACAGATTGAAACGTGTGGCTGCTTGTTCTTCCCTATCTCAGCCGGATCGATGTCAATGTGCACAATCTTTGCTCTGCTAGCAAAAGCTTCAATCTTTCCAGTCACACGGTCATCAAACCTTACACCAAATGCAAGCAACAGATCAGCTTTATCGACGGCATAGTTGGCATAGACCGTCCCATGCATTCCCAACATCTTCAATGATAGCTCAGCATCGGTGGGATAGACCCCGAGACCCATCAGGGTACTTGCGATGGGGATGCCAGTAAGGTCTGCAAACCGACGAAGCTCCTCGCTAGAGTTCAAGCAGCCACCACCAACATAGAGGACTGGGCGACGGGATTCCGACACCAGGCGGAGGATCTGATCGAGCAGAGGGCGTGCAGGAAGCCTGGGGAGGCGGGAGATGTAGCCGGGAAGGCGGAGCTGTGGGTCCCACACAGGGATGGCAAGCTGCTGCTGGATGTCCTTGGGGATGTCAACGAGCACCGGGCCAGGGCGGCCCGTGGTGGCTAGGAAGAAGGCTTCTTTAATGATGCGGGGGATGTCATCAACGTTGAGGACCAGGTAGTTGTGCTTGGTGATGGATCTGGTGACCTCGACGATGGGGGTCTCCTGGAAAGCGTCGGTGCCGATCATGCGGCGAGGGACCTGGCCAGTGATGGCGACGAGAGGGACGGAGTCAAGGAGGGCATCGGCGAGACCGGAGACGAGATTAGTGGCGCCAGGGCCGGAGGTGGCGATGCACACGCCGGGGCGACCAGTGGAGCGAGCGTATCCAGAGGCAGCGAAGACCTCCCCCTGCTCGTGCCGGAGGAGGTGATTGGTGATAGATGGCGAGCGGGTGAGAGCCTGATGGATCTCCATGGAGGCGCCGCCGGGGTAGGCGAAAAGGTCGGTGACGCTCTCCCGCTCAAGGGCCTCGACTAGGATATCGGCGCCCTTGCGGGGCTCATCCGGGGCGAAGTTACGGATGAGGGGAGCGGTCGTAGCATCTGCAGTGGGGGCGGCAGCGGAGGGTGGCTGGTGGCGGTCCGCGGAGGCGGAGATGGGCCGGACGTGGCGGTGGTGTCTGGAGAGTGTAAGGAGGGACTTAGGGAAGGGGAAGAGGAGACGGTAGGCAGCAGAGAAGGGCGGGTGGGAAGCCTTCGATGGGGCGGTCCCGGTTCCCGCAGCAGCAGCAGCCGCCGCCACCGCCGCCGCAGATGAAGCCATTTGGGCAAGAAAAAGAAAAAAAGAGGGTTTTTTTATCTGACCGAGCAAAAAGAGGGAGGAGAGAGTCAATTGAGGGCGAAGTATTTATATGACGGAGAACGGGACGAGTGGCTGAGATTGGAATCCGCAGATACGAGCGTGGTGTGGTCACCACAGGTCATTCTGACTGCTTCTTCACCATTACTTTGGTACGGTAGTAAACACGACAGGAAGGTATCCTTTGTCCATCACAAATATAATATGATTTTATTTATGACTCGAAGGTTTGCATTTCTCTAATATTATTATGATAAATATTAATAGTTTAACTATATATAATGTTTTTATTTAAAAATACTGATAGGGTGATGATAACTCATTTATCTATAATAATTAATATCTAAAATATTAATCTGGCGTACCTCATTCAGTTATCTTTAAATTTATATCTTTTAATGTATATATCTTAAATTTAGAAAATTGTGGAATTTAAAATTATATCTTAAAACCTTTCTAACCACAATTTTATGTTTTCTGTTTTTTGTTTTTGCTTAAAAAATAAATGTGGATTGAAATCTTGGAAGGCCATCGTTTAGTTAAGAGTAGTCATGCGTCCTTTCCATCACTTGATGATGTGTGAGGTATCAAATCATATGATGGGTGACTTGTTAGGCTTGCGTTTGCATTTGAACTAATTATTAACACATTTACTTACTAACAAATTTCTGGTGCCCTCTATATCACACATTCAATCATATCTCTAGGCACAAATTTTAAAAATAACTCTTTATCATTTTTTTATATTATTATAATTAATTTTGATTGTCCAAATTAAATTTTGATTTAAATTTAACTTGATTCCTTTATCGAGCCGATCCCAAAGTAAATTTCCCAGTACTGTTCTAAAACTACATATGATATTTTCAATAATATTTTTTTTTTTTTATTTTAGTAGTCTAGTCGGATATATCAAACATAAATTGTTATTTCTCTTTAGTTAATAGGATAAATATTGGACTTATCGTTGTTTATAACAAGTTAATAGGATAAATATTGGACTTATCGTCTCGATCCGATCACGACAGCTTGAAGTTCATATAGGCAATCATCTCGGTAACCCGAAGATCACATCATCCCAACCGATTAATCTCGACGTGTCCATTCGGGGACCTTATGGACGACCAACTCAGTAATCTGACAACCCGGACATGTCAGACCGGAAATCATACCAATTACTCTAGAAGTCATACCCGTAGTCATCGGTCCCGTCGATCGAGACCCTAAGAATCGATGAAGACACAGCTCGGTGCATGGCTATACCCCAGCTCAGAGCACTAAACCCATTAAATACTATAGTACAATCTTCCTCAGGCATAAATATCCACTACTGTAGTCTAAAGAGAGGATTTTATGGACTCCCAACCTTTTCCTCTAAAAAAAAAAATCGCTCGGGACCTTCTAAGACCTAATCAGAATCTCTACCCCCGAATACTAACTTAACCATCGGAGGGGTCCGGTCGAGCACACACATCCCCGACGTAGGCTTTCTTGCAGGTCCAATATACCCTCCTTAGATCGACACAACTAACCCTACGATCCGAGGAGCTGCTACAGCACGAAGCCCAGCTGCCTCGTCAAACTTTTTCAAACTTTCAAATTCCATCGAATCGATTCTACGTGCACATAGATCGAGTCATGCTGTGCTGACTTATCGACCACGACACAACATCAACGACAATGTGAAACTATATATTAACCGCGTAGAGTCGACGTGTCTTCAATGTGAAACTAACGTGTTGGTGATATGAAGTCAGCTCGTTAGGCATTGATCAAAAAGCTCTTTCGTGTCGATCACGTGAAGCCAAAAATGCTAAAGTGGAGCTGATGTGTCAGCCAGTGATGCTGACACATCGATCATGTCATTTGTTATAACAGTTGTATTTTAGGATTTTTATAAAATATTCATATTTATATATTTTCTCTTTTGCTTGTTTTCAAATAGAAATCATAATTTAATTAAATACCAAAAAATATCTCTTTTTTTTTCATTTTTTTATTTTTTATCAGCATTCAACTATTGCAGCGTTTTTGTTTGTCTCATCTACAGAATTTTTTTAATATTTTATCGAGGTATTAAAAAAAATACTATAAGTGATATCATATTATATTTTTTAGATTATCATTACTCATAGACTATTTTTATATTTTTAAATTTATAGTTCATTTATTAAGGTTACAAATCCATTCAAATTATTTATAATATTTTTAAATAGGTCTTATAATATTTTTATTATGGTATTAACAATACTACAATAAACAATTTTTTTGAGGGAATATTAAATATTATTAAAATAAAATAAGGGATATAGATTAGAAAAAATCCCAGTATTTTTTTAAGAAAACCATCTTATATTTTACGTATTATTATTTTGTAACGGACACCTAAACAGTGGGAATCGGAGGCGCATATAACACATCTCGATCTCGTGCTACGGAACGGCCGACTACGACGCGCACTGCCCATTCGAATTCGAAGCTCGAAACCCTTCTGCAGTCGCTGGCGATGGAATCAAGCGGCGTAGAGGAATTAGGGCTGGCGTCCGGGTGGTGGATCGCATCACGGCGAAGGCTTATGCCTGATGACCCCTTCTTCTCCGCGGGGAATATAGAACGCGAGCTCCTTGCAAAACAAGTAAGCCCTCTCCTTCTCTGACTGCTCTACCCGGTCGTCTCCTTGCTTTCTTTAACGCTTATTTCTTATGCAGAAACCCTCGCAATTTCTGTTTGTTGTTTGCACATTTTTCTTCGATTCATGGTAAAGTTTTAACCTTAGGGATTGTAAAGGTCGGGTTTTGAGCAGACCGATTTATTGTAAATGAATACCGATTATATCAGTGATTCGATTCTGGTTATACGTTGGGGGAAAATCCCTACGGAATTGCAGGGATCAAATAATCCCGTGAGTTTATAGTGGAGATCAACCGTTCAGAAAAAAAGAACAGGGGCCAAAGTGTAATCAAAGGGTGCTAAATCCGTACAAACTCTGAGAAAAACCGATATTATTTACATCACAACTGAAGAGTAGATCTTCGCAGATGATTTGTTTCGGTGAATTAGGAACTCTCCAGGTAGCATGACTATCTCGTTCAGGCAAATATACGAATGAGATGAGTATTTGACAGCATTGTTCGTCTGTTGATAGTAATATTGGGCTTCAACTCTGCATTGATTATATTTAACAAGGTAAAAGTAACTTTTTCCAGATTCCCAAACTTTTACCTTTAGTAATATCCATTGTCAACTGAGTGTAAGTAGATCATGTGTTGTTCAATGTTCACTTAGGATTTTCCACTATAAATTTTGCTGTCTTCAGAGACTAGGCTTATGAGTCTAACCACAATCATGGAGCAGATCTTTCCACTCCTTATTTTCCTTTTGACTGCCTTTGCTTATCTTCACCAATTCAAAATAAGCCTTAGAAGGTTCATATCTGGTTGGTAAGGATTGGTGAATAATTTGTCAATGTCCTCCGTGTAATTTACACTATTTGATTTTACATAGATGGGAAAAGGCTAGGAGATGATGCCTGTTTAGCTTCTTTCCAGTACTTGTTTTGATTCTTTTTACGCATACAGTTTGTTAGTCAATACTATGTGTGCATATTTTTCTGATTTCATCCATGATTTATGATGCCACTAGCACAATCTAACTTTTACATGTAACATGTTTTTTCTTTCTTTGTCTGTCTCTTCAAAATTCTTTTAGGTAGCATTGGATCTAACTGAAGATGAAAGATATCAGCTCCAGAAAATGGAAGTTGCAAACACTGAGTATGCACTTTTTTTCTCACAAGGCTTCTACGTTGTTTATGAATATTATGGAAATTTCTTGGCATAATTTGGCCATTGTTGTGATCAAGTCTTGGGATTCAATGATAAGTTTTGTTTATATTTTTTAATGCAAGTCTTTGCTAGTATCTTATTTTTGAGGTTCTCAGATTTCTTTACTGAATCTAGTAGTAGTACTTGTAGTATATATTATTCTCAATGGTGTTTGTCCTGTTCCTGCTGGTCAATCTTATTTGGACCATTAAATTTGTTGTGTCTTTCTGCCTTACTTTGACATGGATACATTGCTTTGAATTATCTGATTTATCCAATCAGATACTATGAGATGTACCTTGGTGATTTTCCACTCCTGTACGGTTTTTTGTTGTTATTGTTATTTGTTGTTGCGTATTTCATGACAGAGGCCGAAAACAACTACCATTTCAGAATAGGTCCACATGACATGGGCCAATAAATTTTGGCATGGTACATTCTGCCCTTTGCCTGATAATTTTATGTAGGTTTCAAATGGAACTTTGGAGGGTTACACTGTAGTTACATGAGCTTAAATGTCAATTTTCATATCTTCTTTATTCATCAACTTGACCTGGTTTAACAAGTAACTTCCATTTGGATAGGATTTTGAAGCCAACTTTGTTGAGGTTGATGATAATTTTACATATCACAATTGATCCTACTAATCTTCCATAAGATATTAGTAATCATGATTGCTTGTACCTCTCATGTCAGTCTGTCCACCACCTTATTTTTCTGTTGTTGTCGAGCTTAGGACTTCATACCATGCTAAAGGTCTGCTTATCCGCCATCTGCCCAACCCTGAGGTAGTACCAACTTGTTGGCACATCACTAGCTTGCTGTCATGACATCAAGCTATAAATATTTGTTCTGGATCTTGGGTCATTTTTATAATCAACCCCAAACTCAGTAATTGTCTTCACAGGTAAATAGTTTACAATCACCATGCTAATGTTGAGCAAACTCCTGACTAACTTTGTAAATCAGAAGTAAAACTTCAACGTTTTGCACTTCTACATTAGGATTCATATCTTCAGTTGAGAAACTGTTATTTACTTCTTCTGAAACTTGGAAAGTTTTACTCATTTCGATTAATCAATGTATTGTGGGTTAACTTCTTATTGATTGCAGACCTGTTTTTTGCCCTATTGTTGGTTGTGCTGCTCGATTAAATTGTCTGGAGGACTTTGAAGATCACTACCATGCTCGTCATACTGCTTCATGTTCCGTGTGCTCGAGAGTTTTTCCAACATCACGTTTGCTTAGTATACATATCTCTGAAGCCCATGATTCATTCTTTCAGGCCAAAGTTGCACGCGGTTTTCCAATGGTAAGTCCCTTTCTGTTTTCTTTAGTACAGCAAAAAAAGTTGCTACTGTCATGCGTAGCACTGGAAGAAAAGAAATCATTGTGCTTGATTTCTTAGGAAGCAACCATTCCATTGCTTTTCTAGTAAAGAATAGATTTTGTAAATAGTCTTTACACAACAACGATACCATAACAAAAACATTATTGACAAAAAAAAGGAAGAACACTGAGCTCAGAGGATCTAATTTCAGAATTTGAAAACCTAAGCATTGCTCTTAAAATTAAAGTTCAAAATTTTAAAAATAAAGAGGGACTAATCATGTTTTTTTGTGTGCTTAATTTTGATTTATTTAATAGTTGAATTGTGCATTGTTAATCTGAGAACCTCTCATAATCAGGTTCTTGCATCTTAGCAAAGTTTGACCCTTGCCAATCTAATTTAAGTGAAGTATATGAATGGGATGAATGCTTTACTCTGTTGGGTTACTTGTGATAGACGTTATGAACTCTATAAAGGTTCTTTGATTGGATGGTTGGAAAAGTGTAAATGCTTACTGATAATTGCATGGTGTGATCACAAGTTATCGTTAGTGTATGGTTGACGGCTGAACCTGAGTTTCCCTCGAAATAGAAAAGAGTAATATGTCTGCTATTAGATAAGGGACAGAGCAAATCTGGGAGGGGAAAGGAAAAAACATTTTTGCTGTAGAAAAAGAGTTGAGATAAGAGGACTATTTTTTAGTTTTGAATATAAACTTACTTTTTTCTTAAAGCTGAGGTCCCTATAGTCTGATATTAACAATGTACCCCAAAAACAGACTTAAGAACCCTAAAACTTTACCTATTTCTCTATCTAATCCTGCCTTTAGCTTCCTTCTGTTGTAGTTAATATAATTATCTTTGAATAGGAAACATTGTTTTCAATGCATTGCACCTAAAGAGCACAAGTACTACGAAGAATTAGCAGGAAGGGGGCCTAAATCAATTTGAATCGAACCTATATGGATTTTCCATTTGTTAGAAAGAAATCATCACTCAGAATAGACCCATTAACAGTCTGATTCAACTTCTAAAATAGCTGTTAGAAACAACACCAAAAATAGTTGAATTATCTAAAAGAAGGGGAAAGTGGCAACAAGACAGGATTTCCTTTATAGACCTGTTTTGGCTTGATGTTGTGCACTGCCGTTTATAAATAAATGTGCTATGCTATGCTTGTTTATTGTAAAGAGTAGAACAGAAGTTGTGTTTCTTATATCCAATAGGATTTTCCTCAATCACCTGAGAGTAAGTTGAGGTCAGTTGAAAGTCAGTAAAGGCATCACATATATGAATTTTCAATCGTCAGCACAGGAGATTCCTTTCTCCTGTTGAGAAAGTTGTGATGCCTTGTCCTGTTTGCCCTGAGGGGGGAAGACTTCTATTGGTTTCTGTTGTTGACACAACGGTACTTTGCTGCAACATGCAATGTGCCCTATTTGGTAGCTCTTGTTCTCCTTCCTGAAGGACCTAATGCTATCTGAACAAAAAAATAACTTGCAAGTTTATGGTTTTCCTTTATACCTTCTTGTTATTGCTTGGTCATTTTGAAGTTACAAACTGCAAGTTATATTTCTTGAACTTAAAGACTTACGGATCATAAATATTATGATTGATATGTAAATAGTTATGTTCCTCATTTGTATGATTTTTGGAAGTAAAAGTATCATGTATGAATCAGTATGAATGTTTGGTCGAAGGCTGTGGAGTCAAGTTGAAGAGTTATAAGAGTCGACAGCAGCACCTTGTTGACAAACACAAGTTTCCTGCTACATTTGAATTCTACAAAAAGGCACATCCTTCCAAGCACCAACGCCAAAAACATCAACGAAGGCAAGGTAGCTATCCAAAGGACGCATCGAAACATACTGATATGGATCTTGATAGGAAAAGTTCGAAGCAAATTTACCACAAGTATAGACCAAAAAAGGCTAGTCTCAAGGAGGGGAAGGAAACAGAAATGGAAGTTGAGGAGAGGATGGATGATCTTGTTTCTGCAGTATCAAAGCTGAGCACAACAGATTCTTCTCCTTCAAGCATAAGCTTTGGTCATCGTCATGCTCGTGGCTTTGCTTTTATCCCTCGGTCGATAAATAAGAACGGGAAGCAGACCGCTCAATCAGAAGCCAAGGGATAATGCTATCACAACCGAGTGCAATGTTTTGGCTTCTTGCTTCATTTTGTGAGCACCACCTATGATTTCATGGAAGTGATAAAAGAGTGAACGATGTAAGTCGCATGCGGAGAACCTCTCTATTTGCTGAGATAAACCATTTAGTCGAAGAAACACAGTATTGAGCTATGGCCACGATGTGGATGTCTGGTTTTTGCTACTCCAGTGTTGTTAGCATCAGATTGGACAATGTGATCGGTTATTACACCAGTCGAACAAACCGTAACGAATAAGTTTTCTCACGCTGAAAGTATGCTATATTTTTTGGGTGTAATGTTGTATTAGAAGGAAGTGGATGTTGGTGTGAAGCCATGCTCTTCTGGGTTTATAACAAGGTGTTCCAGGCAACTCATGGTGTCACTGCCACCCATGTATAGCTGATTTCTCATACTGTTTTAGAATATTTCTTGAGTATTTTATATTTGATGGACACTCAGGGCTTCTTTGATCTTTGCTTTGCCCTCAAATGATCCCATCTATTCATGTTGCTGTGAATGATGAAGCATCATCACCTGAGTTCTAAAACCATCCACGCCAATTCCTTCTCAAAAGCCTGCTTCCACTTGGTGGTGGCATTGTGTTCATGGAGAACAAGGCAACAAGAAGGAAATATGAGCAACAACAAAGAAGGCCACCCAGTAAAGGAAGGAGTCTCGGAAACCGGTGTTGTTGCACATCAAAGCATGGCATGCGAACTCAGCCACAACCATTAGATTCATTATTAGATCGAGAGGAAAGGCAAAGAGGAACACCGCATGTTTGGTTGATGTTGACCGTGCAGTAGTCTCTGCAGACCTTATGCCACTTATCTTGGAATCATGGTGAAGGGTGAGGAAGAGGAACCATATTTGTTGTTTCCTTCGTCCTTGAGCTCTGGTGTCTTTGGCCCATTCAAGGATGCTGCTATGTTTCATATTAAGAAGTGTATCCATCAATCCTTTAGTTTCGAGGCAAATTTGTTGCTCTGAGACATTTGCAGCGTAGTTCATGTGCAGTTGCCTGAGGTTACACTTTGAACTTTGAGATCGAGTAGGCCAATCGACATATTAAAGCTTTGTTCTTCTCCATATACTTCAAAACTTCCAATCTTATACCACGTACCCATTATGATACTGAAGGCCATTTCTTAGAACGGGAGAATGAGAATTACCTCGCCTTCCGTTTCCTATATAACCTTTCCGTTCATCTTCTTCCTTCTTTCTTGCAGCCATGGACAGAGTTAAGAGCAGATGTAGCAGGAACCACTGCATGCCTATGTTACGTGTTGTGCTGGTTGGTCTGTTCATGTCGAGTCCCCCCACTGGTTTGTCTCCTCTCTCAAGTTCAAGTTCTTCTTCTTGGTCTGTCTTCCACACAAGGGCACCCTAGTCGCCGGGCCAAAGTTCATGTTCGTCGTCTCCAACATCATCATCATCATCTTCCTCGTCGGGGAGTCGAGGCTCTTCAAGTCTTCCGCACAGCCCGACACTTACGACGAGTGCATGATGCGAAGCCAGGTCCCGCAGCTGGTGGCTACTGTTGGGGTGAAGGAGGAGGAGGCCAACGTAGAAGAAGAGCCTTCGGTGGACAAGGCCAAAGAGGAGGAGGAGGTGGAGGAAGAAGGTAGGCCTGCGGAGGAGCTCAACCGAAGAGTCGAGGACTTCATTGCCAAGGTTACCATGCAGAGGAAGGAAGCTCGAAGCCAACACGCTCATGTGTTGTCAGCGAAGAGTGGTGGTAGGAAGAGAGAAGAAAAGACAAGAGGAAAACACAGGCAATAAAAAAGGTGTTCTCATTGCTTCCAACTGAGTTCAACAAAAGAATCCTCAATCGGATCAAAGCTTCACTGAGCTGCCTTCTTCTTCATTGCTGTTTCTACTCATAGACATCGACCACTGTTATATAGTAAGTATCTCAATCGATAAGTTAGTTAGTTAGGTTTAGTTTCCAACGTCGAGGCCGAGCCCATTGTGGGCCCGCCCGGGCGGGCTCCATTGGGAGACGTGCTCTTGAGACGAGGGAGGCGTGTAAGCAAGTCAAGAGCTCGAATGCGTGTACAATTTAGTTTTCTCCCCTACCTTATTAGTATCGTGTGATGGATGGATACAATAATAATATTCTTGTTCGGATAAATTGTTGATGCTAATAATAGCTTAATCTCATTTGGACAGCATAACCCTAAAACATCGGCCAAATTAATCAATCGTTCGATCGACCAATTCGATGATTAAGTTAGGAAACCCTAACCCTAATTTAATCCCGAGGAAAGCTGCAAACACTCACTCCGTCAACCCAAAACAATACCTGCCCCTTGCCGCTCTCCAAGTTCGTCCTTTCCCATGGGTTCTTCCGAGAAAACAACGCTTCGATGCTTCCAAGGGTGGCGCCGTCGGTGGTTTGGTCCTAATCGGCCAACCAATAGATCAGGGCCGTTGGTTTGCATGGGACCCGACGATGATGACACGGCGTTTTAAATACGGACGGTCCGATCGGAACTGGAGGCGTGTGGAAAAGCAATGGAGAGGATCTGGGCCCCACGGAGATGGACCCAACGCCTCTCCACTGTTTCCGATGCCGTCCCCCCTCAAATGCGTCGCCAAATGCCTCTTCCTCCTCTGCTCTCTCTCTCCCCCTCCTCCAAGGAAAACCCTCGATTCGTCTCTCGCGCTCTCTTGCTCTGTCTCTCTTTGCCGGAGGAGGAGAGATGGCACTTTCCGTCGCCAAATGCCCCTCTTCCTCCGCCGCCGCGCGCTTGGCACCCGGTCACTCCCCTCCGAGATGGTCGACCCTCCTCCGGCCCTTTCCTAGAAGCGTGCTTTCGGGAAGTGTCACGGTACCGTCGTCGAAAAATTGGAGCTTTGGCGTTGCCTGCAAGCAAGAAGGTCCGGTCCCTTTTTCTTTGGTCTGACCTTGATATCGTTCGATCTGCCTTGCTTGACTTATATTTGGGATGGCTGATGTGTGTTTTCGGGATCTTCTTTAGTGAATTTTGGCTGTTGATGCATCTACTGTCGATCTTTGGTTCTTGATTTGAAGAAATAGATAGTTTCTGGCAGAAATTTCATGCCTCTGCTGTTGATCCTTTCCCCTGGTTTGTTCTACTTATTGCACGGCAGTTGGCACTGTGCCTGTATCCAGTCCGAAAGAAGCTCCTTCCAAGAATGGGGAAAATGGTGGCTTGCTTGGTTTATCTTCAGAGGAATACAGAGATGCGATCGGCCCTAATGCAAGTGAAGGGGAGCCTACAGTTAGTATCACTGTCGTTGGAGCCTCAGGGGACCTTGCCAAAAAGAAGATATTTCCTGCTCTTTTCGCACTTTATTATGAAGATTGCCTTCCAAAGGTCAGGTTCATATAATTGTAGTGCAAGTCATTCCTTTGTAGATTACTCTCGTGTTAAGGTGTGTGATTATGTTCTCAATGCAGCATTTCACTATATTTGGTTATGCTCGAAGTAAGATGACTGATGCTGAACTGAGAACTATGGTTAGCAAAACATTAACATGCAGAATTGATAAAAGGTGATTAATGATTATTTGTATTAATACTGAATTAGGTTATGCTAGTCTCTTTTTGACATAGGTGTTCTGCTTTTGTTTCCACTAAGATAATTGATTTGAGGACCTCTTTTTTTTATATCTGCTGATGCTTAATGTTTCTGCTGATTTTTCTCAGAGAGAACTGTAGTGAGAAGATGGAGCAGTTTCTGAAGAGATGCTTCTATCATTCAGGTCAATATGAATCAGAGGAAAACTTTGCAGATCTTGACAAGAAACTCAAAGAACATGAGGTAATTAATATTTGTATCTATGAGCTGTGGAAATCTTTACAACTTTACAAGCTCAAATTTGGGAGCTCCAGCCTCCTTTTCCAACAATAACCATGTCTTGTTTTGCATAATGTAATTATTGTTATGTTGTAGTTCAATGGTGCTTCTCTGTAATTCATTTTTGAGGGAAAATGGGAAGATTTCTCAAACAGACTGAACTATAATAAAAAATAATAAAAAAAGAACAAAGACACAGAAAAGAAGAACAAAAAAAAAAACATGGCAGCTATGTCACAGAAGTGTTCCGCAGACTTTTGCTTGTCTTCCAAACTCTGTCACCTTTGAAAGCTAGGTAAAACTTTGAGGCGCATGCCAGATAATTATGTAAAATTATAGGAACTCAAAATTTTTAGTTCTTTGGACAAGAAATCTGATGATGCTAGTTCGTGGTGGATTGTTTTGATTTGCAAAAGAAAAAAAAAGAGTTTTTGTCTTAAGTTTGCTAGTGATATAACTGAGGCTTCTAACTAGGGATCATATATGGTGGTGAAGCTTGAGTTTTTTGTTTCGACAGACAAAAACCTCGAGAGTCTCTCGGGATTTGACATTCTTTGTTAAAATGATATTTCAGGTGGCCTGACATATTTCAGCTTCATGTGACAAACGACTTCTTTTACTTTAGTTGAATTTGAGATCCTCTTCTTTCACTTAATTGCAGCTAGTGCAAAGAATTTTGATTAAGTCTTTAACCTATGTGAAAGGACTTTTATGTTAGCCTTTTTTAACTTGCAAGACATTTATGTGAACCTTGAATAAGAAGTGACATTGTTGCTTTGATGAAGACCATGATGATGATTAGCATTATCTTGAATATGTTTGGATTCGTCAAATATATAATTTGGTTAAACTTCTCCTCTGCTAAAGATATATTTCATAAATTAAAGAAAACATTTATTAAACTGAAAATACATGGATTTTTCAATTGGGCCTACAGGGTGGGAGGTTATCAAACCGGCTTTTTTATTTGTCAATTCCACCAAACATATTTATAGATGTAGTAAAATCTGCAAGCAAGTCAGCTTCTTCTAAGAATGGCTGGACCAGGGTGATAGTTGAAAAACCATTCGGTCGGGATTCTGAATCTTCTGCTGCTTTGACAAGAGGCCTGAAACAATACCTCGACGAAGATCAAATTTTCAGGTGACATGACATGCTTGCTCTACATGAAAATATTCATGTTCGATATTCCCATGAAAACATCTTACTTACAATGATTGTTTAACATTCCACAGAATAGACCACTATTTGGGAAAGGAACTTGTCGAAAATCTGTCCATTCTTCGTTTCTCGAATCTCGTATTTGAACCGTTGTGGTCTAGGCAATATATTAGGAATGTGCAGCTGATTTTCTCTGAAGACTTTGGTACGGAAGGAAGGGGAGGGTAAGGTTTAGATGATGATAGTATCCATTGAAGTTATGTCATATATAGATGAGCTTTCCGGTAACCTGTGTCTTATACTATGCAGGTACTTTGATAACTATGGTATCATTAGAGATATCATGCAGAATCATCTGCTCCAAATTTTAGCCTTATTTGCGATGGAAACTCCCGTCAGTTTGGATGCAGAAGATATCAGGAACGAAAAGGTTTGTACAAGGAAATATGATGAGACCTTTTTTCCATTAAGTTATAGCCCTAGATGCGATCCTTTGGATTCAGACTCATAACTAGTGCATTGTTCTTTTATTGGGTGAAACTCAATATTATTGGTTTCTGTCACTTGAATAAGTTTCTTCATTACTTAAGGTGAAAGTCCTCCGTTCCATGAAGCCATTGCAATTGGAAAATGTGGTGACAGGTCAGTATAAGAACCACACAAAGGGTGGAGTTGCATACCCCGGATACACAGACGATAAGACTGTCCCCAAAGGCAGCCTTACTCCAACGTTCGCCGCAGCTGCCCTTTTCATAGATAATGCAAGATGGGATGGGGTTCCATTCCTCATGAAAGCTGGGAAAGCACTGGAATCTCGACGGTAGGTTGTAAATGAGTATTTTTGCATTTCTTATGTGATTTTTGTATGTTTCAATTGAAATTCAACGTCTCTAATAAATATTGTTGTGTTGGAAATTTCCATTTGCAGAACAGAGATCAGAGTTCAGTTTCGCCATGTCCCTGGTAATCTATACAAGCGGAGCTTTGGAACTGATCTTGATCGAGCTACAAATGAGCTCGTCATCAGGGTACAACCTGATGAAGCTATTTACTTAAAGATCAATAACAAGGTTCCTGGGTTGGGGATGAGATTGGACCGCAGTAACTTGAATCTTCTTTATTCTTCAAGGTACAAGTTTTTTGTTTTTCTTATAAGGGAAGATCATGCTAATTCCTAGAATGCATAATATCTGATGATGACAAATGACAATCCCTAGCTTGATAAGCTACTGTGAAAATGCTCCAGATCGTGGTCCTTCCATGCGTTACATCGGATTCTATGATGACTAGTAATTGTTATGGTTATTAACTATCATCATCACCAAGAATAATGTCATTTTTACTTGCTTGTTGCATGAAGTTGGTAGTTCAGAGTAGTGTCGTCACCCATCATCTGAAACTCTTTCTGCTTTTGGTAGATACTCGAAAGAGATACCAGATGCATATGAGAGGCTGCTTCTTGATGCCATTGAGGGTGAACGAAGGCTGTTCATTCGTTCCGATGAACTGGATGCTGCTTGGGAGCTGTTCACGCCGCTGCTCAAAGAGTTGGAGGAGAAGAAGATAGCCCCCGAATTGTACCCTCACGGGAGTTGCGGGCCAGCAGGAGCGCACTACCTTGCGGCAAATTACAACGTCCGTTGGGGAGACACTGTTTCAGATGCGTAAATGAATGCTTTTGCTGTCATTTGAGCAGAACTTCCCAATCAATAATCTAGAGATTCACAGTAGTGCAATAATATTTGGCGAGAATTCTCTTGAATAGGGAGGGATGTATGCTGAGCGTGGGAGAGAGAGAGAAAAATATGTTGGTAATCTGCAATTTTGACAGCACAAGGGAAGTGTGTTTTATAGGTTGGGTAGAATCTTAAGTGGTGTAGTTGTTGGGTTTCTTCCTCAAGTGTGAGATTTCTTATGATTTATAGATGAGAAGGTCATTGATGCAGCTGGGCTGATCATTCCTATTATGTTTATTTTGATCTTTCTTTAGTGCTGATCACTTTTTTTTTTAGGAAGTTTAGTATCAGAAAAATAAACCAATGTGTATAATTGTTGAAACCAAAATGGCCCATAGTTTAGTATGATGACAGTCGATCACCGTCATCATACGCACCTCCTATGTTTCTATTTGCTGCATGCATCATGTCTACTTCTCACGTCCCAAAAAAATCCATGCAACTACGTACCGTCACAGCCAACGCTCTATTGTTTTGCCTCGTATGCTTTCCAAGTGAGAGGACTACTCCTCCTACTCTCTCGACCTCGTATGGAAGCAGGGAAGTATATCTACGCATCCATTCATGGAAAACTCATAGCAGAATCAACAAGAACAGTCGAAAAGTCTTTTCTTAACAGAAGCAAAGAAATGGCTTATCTTTGCAGCGTAATCTATTCGATGAAGTTTCTGCCACAGCTATCAGATCGATGCTGACGGTTGTACAATGTTCGAGCGTTCATCGCATTCATTTGCCTTCATGCTCCAATCAATTAGTGTTCATAAAAAGCCCAAACCCCAAAGTCAACAGGAGCGATACTAACTAGTTCAAAAGATGTAAAATAATAGAACTAAGAAAGCAGATATGATCCTGCCCGGTGCATCATCAGATGGTATTCCTTCACTCATCAGACCAATGGAAGCTCGCCGCAGTCACTAATGACGACATTCTTTTTGGGGCGATCCCCGCCGTCAGTCTCCTGTGCCTCGATTTGCCTTACCACTTCCATTCCCTCCAGAACTTGACCAAACACAACGTGCCGCTTGTCCAACCATGGTGTCTGCACGGAACACGGTAATTTACAGAGGTCATACTCCAATTTCTTTGCATTAGAATCAGAAACATGCTATCTCAGTTCTAATGGAATGAGCACAGGTAGGAAGAACAAAGCAGAAAAGATTACCGCTTTGACTTAGGTAATCTTTTCTTTTTTTGTGAATGCCTTATTCTGAACTTAGCTATCCAGATAAGCCCCTGAAAACCTTTATTAACTGCAGATAATAATCAGAATCTCAATATTTACTTTCTTTTAGTAAAACCGCCCGACATCCATCCAATGACCTAACCATGAATTTTTGCTTTTGGTGTTTCCCTTGTATAGTTGAAGGACCAGATATATCGATCGACAAGATGGGTTTGGTTGGTTCACGAGGTTCCTAATTGTCCACCCCACCAAACAACAGTTATCGCAGCGGCGACAAACATAAAATTAAGGAAAGAAAATTAAGACCACGAATATATACACCTAGCAAAGTGTGTAAATAGGTATAAAGCTGGAATTTGTTCACCAAATAAAAAAATTCATCAATAATAGACCAAATGGTTTCTAAAAGAATGAAACAGTTTAGACTTTGATGAATGTGAAGGTAGAGGATTTTAAAACTCAAAAAGTCCTGTTGGATCATGACCTGTTGGAAAAGCAACAACTTTGTGTACAATTTGAGACCTTAACTGTAAACTAAATTCAACTTGAAAACTAGATTGCTAAGATAAAATAAAATGCATCAAACAGGTTCACAAGGCCAGAGCCAGATGCTGGAATCAGTTTCAATAATTAAGCTGTGTTACCTTGACAGTGCAAATGAAGAACTGGCTCCCGTTGGTGTCAGGTCCTGCATTTGCCATACTCACAATTCCAGGTCCCAAATGAGTCACTACAAAAGTTTTTCTCAGATTAGAAATTTTTTTGTGTCGGTTAACTTTGAGTACAAACAGTTGAAGAAATTTAACTTACATTTGAAGTTCTCATCCTTAAATGTTCGGCCATATATGCTTTTGCCACCAGTTCCCTGATGATATGTCACTTTTTAGGTACAACCACTACCATATTTTCAACTAAAACTGTTGAAAACTATTCATGCATGACTTGTGCAATTGAATAAAACACATAAAAACCATCATTAATGAAAAGATCAGACATGGTAATTTGAGACTTTAGCTTTATACCAGAGCAACATGGGAAGAAAAATAAATCAATTATGCAGCTATGTAATTGAACAAACGGACTACACTAACTTGTAGTATACAGGGAACTAAATCAACTTGAAATGCATAAGATAGATAAGGGATCCCAAATAACAACTAAGCACAACACAAGATAATCTGTTGAACACAGAGCAAAGAGACCCTCTAATGTTTGATAATAAACTCATTCCAGGCTGAATTCTAATGTTCTTAATGAATACAGCATAATAAGAAATCTCCAAGAAAATAAGAGAGAAAAAGCTCCACTGTATATTCAATCTAAGATGATAATTCAAGAAATAGGAACTAGTCAAAACCAATGTTTGACTTACCGATCTGTATCAGTGTACCGAGTTCATCTCGGTACCAGCACGGTACTGGTACCAGGCAGTACTCACAATGCATACTGCCCGATATATTAAAAAATAACATAAATATTTTATTATATAATATAATATTAATATATTAATATATTAAAAAAAAAAGAGAAAAGGGGTGACGTCGCCTCGATCTTTCTCCCCGCACGGGAGAAAAAGTGCCCGCGACTCGCGGGCGACGATGGCGCACGAGCGAGGACCGCGCGCGAGCGCTAGGTATTCTTTCTTCTCCTCTTTTCTTTTTTTTTTTCTTTTCCTTCTTCTTCTTCTTCCCTTTTTCTCGCTCAATCGATCGCCGACGGTCGATTTCTCCCTCAATCGACCGTCGGCGGTCGATTTCTCCCTTCAATCGACTGCCGACGGTCGATTTTTGGCAGAACCGCTCGGTAGCGGGCGGTCCGCGTACCGGCAACCTCGCGGACCAGTATGTACCGCCCGTACCGGACGGTAAATGTCGAAATTGCAAACTTTGCTCAAAACATACAAGTAAATAAGCAGTTGTTGTCATTCATTTATTAGCCAAAGTTCATTTCACCCCATCCTTCCCCCCTTTCTTCTTCTTCTTCCTTGTCGCATCAAGAGGACTGATTATAATGCAACTCTACCCCTATTCTTTTGTTTGTTTCCAACTTACTCTTTCAATCTGTCTTTTGCTTGTTAAAGTTAAGGAAACTGAGCAGTCCATGAGAAACAAATAAGATTTTTCAAGTGTTTAGTTAAGCTTGCCTTTATCAAACCAATAATATGATACTTTTTATATAGTGAATTATTTATCTAATTTCAATCTTCATCAAAGAATTCTCTGAACTCATATAAAAAAGCCAACTAAGTTCTTTGAAACTGAAAATGAATGCCAGAAAGCAAATTAAAATGACAAATTGTACAAATTCCCCAAATACAAAATGTATTTTCCAGCCATGTCTCCTGATGATTCTGATCACAATCACATCGAGAAAGCAACTAGGTGATAAAAATAAATACTGCAAACCAATTAAGTCATACAAGGAACTGTTAATTGTTAAGGGAGGGATCTATCATCATGTTATTCGGCTTCTCAAGAATCAAAATTTCAAATATGAAGCAACCAGGATAACTAACCACAGAATGACAGTCCACTAAATAGCAACTTTATGCTCACTCTCGTTGACAAAGGATATAAAAGTATTGATAAGAGCATATTCCTCCTCCAGTGAGCTCTGCTTAGGTAATCAAATCCAGAGGTTGTTCCAGTTTCCATAAAAAAGTATCAGAAAATAAAGTTTATGGAGGGAACACAAAAGCTAATAAATCGGTTCTCCCCAGTCTCCTAATCCATGACCAAAGGCTAAGAGAAATCATCCCAAGCTACCTGTAAATCAGCATAAAGCTATAACCAGAATGAACTTGATATTTACAGTCCACATACAGGCCAACTGGGATCTCGAATAAGATGACCGCATCATCAATCAGCATGATTACTATCATGATTATCTAAGAATATGGTTGGGCTGCAGTAACTGTTAATCTAGCAATTTTTCATGACTAAGTACCAACAAATGGATTTTTATTTGGAGAATCCTCTATATGTTCATCAAAGTAATCATTCACATGTTTATGAGGATTTCTGAATCAACATCCAGAAGAAGATTACCAACACTATGTCAGTACTTTACCTTCAAATGATGAAAGATCTTGTTGAACATCATCTAAGATCTAGAAATAGATAAAATGTTTGTTTGCTTGAGATATCCATTTGGAGAAGTGCTGATGTAGGATCAAATAAAATTATATACTTGATCCTCTCAGCACCGCTTCAGCACTTGAATGTAGCTTCTAAATTCCTTTATTCAACCACAAAATTCATTGTACGGTTGAACCAAATATCTTTAGGTCCTCTCCACACCCAAAAAGCTGATAATCTTTACCTTATATATTTTAAATTAGCTTATTTTTGAATGAAAATTCGATTTGACTAACATCAATATTTTTAGTCTTTGTACTTCTAAATGAAAATAGATAAAATTGGACCCCATTTAACTGGTCTTGAATAACATACATCTGAACTGACTTGTTTGCTAAGTTTTACTTGTACAAGCGACAAATATTTTGATCCTCATCATTGAATCTGACCAATGGAACCAAGATAGCAATTGTAGACTAGAATAATTAAATTCAAAATTTGCTAGTTGTTCCTTATGGACCTTACCATTATTAAATTTATGCACAGCCATCTTATCAATACACAAAAGAAACCTAATCTAGTACCATTTTCCTGAAATGTCAATGACTAAACAACAATAACAACCTAGAGCTATCGTGTGTCAAAAGAGAAGTTCGCACAAAAATCATGGTATAAGGTACAGAAGCACATACATTTCCCTTATCGAAGTCTCCTCCTTGAATCATGAAATCCTTGATGACACGATGAAATGCAGATCCCTTGTACCCAAAGCCCTTCTCACCTGATGGAAACATAATGCTATAAGAAAATGCATGGAAGTTTTGGTCCATTGTATAAAGAACTATGAACAGAGGGTACAAGTGATGAGGCCAATTTTTTCACCTGTACATAAAGCACGGAAGTTCTCTGCCGTCTGGGGCACATCATCCCCATAGAGACCTATCACGATACGCCCGACAGGACTCCCAATGCTAACATCAAAGAACACTTTGGTGGTAACCTTCGACTGCAGGTCAGGAACCTGCAAACGAAATCCAACGATGTCGAAACACCACCATCATGAAATCTAAATAATTCCAATCAAGAACCCATTCCGTCTAGTGCAATATAAGACAATACCCTATGACCTCAATCCCAGTCCAATTAAACTTAACCGTGAATTGTGATTATAGCATGGAACCAAAATGGGGCGGAAGATCGAAGCAAAAGCCCAATTCCAGCTGTAGCAAAGAGAAAGAAGCACAAAAGCCCTGATATGGATTGGCGGACCTTCAGTTCGGCACGAGGAGAGGTGGAGAAGCGGGCGATGGGCCGCGAGGAGGGAGAGGGGAACAAGCCAGCGGGGCAGGAGAGAGCGACGGCGGACGAGAATTTCCGGGAATCGAGAAAGGGTCGGTACGGGCTCAAGAGAGGCGTCCGTCCTAAGGACCTCGACCCAGCGACGATCGCCGGACGGACGCTCACCTGCGAAGTAGAAGATACAAGAGAGCTAACACTTAGTAATACACGGAGGAGGAAGAAGAATTGGATTGTGGGAGAGAGCGCTTACGAGGAATGGGAGGGAAGCCGCCATTAACAGTGAAGAGTGAAGTCGATGGAGATGAGCACGTCCTCGCTGCGAAGGGTTTCCTTGCAATTTATATATATATACCCAAAACCCTCGGCAAAACTTGTGATGGGCCATTAACAGAAGCCCAACGCAAAAGAACTCCACGTTTAGTTAGCAGTACACTGATGTATATATTCAATATTAAAACAATTATAAATTACATAATATTTGATAAAGTTAATTTTATAATATAATGAACAGAATATAATAAAATTAAATTCATAATAAAAATGATTTTATAAAAATATATATATTTGATAATAAATAAAGAGTTTGACGGTATTCGGAGCTTGGTTTTTGTTTTCTTGGATCCGATAAGACAGTTTACTTTGATTTGGGTTTTATAACTATGACAAAATAATAATACAAAAAGAAAGAAACAGAATATGACATTCACACCCACCAAGAAGAACATGAAACATAAATTGAGAGCAGCTTGAACGCTTGCAGACATGCAGTGCGTTATGTTGATGAAGAAGCTTCTCAGGTGAGGAAGAGTCTGTTTCTGCTCAAGTACTAGCAAACAGAAAGAATCTGTAAAACTTATGGACGACACGAGACATGAAAGAAACACTAAGTTCTCGAGGGGAACTAATACTTCATAATGTACAGACACAGAGTAACTAGAAATCCTCAAGTTGGTGTCAAGAATAAGCATATAACTCAGATAAGTAGTCAGCAATCCGCCGTCTACACGGATGATAATTTTTCACTGACATAGTTTCGACTATCTCCTACTAGTAATATCTAGAAAGTAAAATGAGTTCAGTTTAAGCAGCACAGGAATTGATCAAAGCACAAAAGCAGTTAAAAAGGTATGACCTTGTTACCTTTCTGATCGTGCTGCCGGAAAACTATCTCCAAGATAATAAAAAAAAGAAAAAAAAAGCTGCTCGAAATGAAACAGTCTTCTAATTTATCTGCTCCACAACTGCATTTTGATAGTCATTGAATCCGATCCAGCGGTCGAGCCACACTCTTGCTTGGGAAGAGGTAATCTTTCTTTTCACAAACGTAGACTAAGAACTCCATAAACAGACAGATCTGATCATGTCAAGTTAGTGACTTTGTAACCCTCTGTGCATAAGCTACTAAATGCAAACTGGAAAGTAGCCACGATTTTATCCTATCATCACCTAGTGTTCAAGTCCAGCTCCCCAGCTTCTCGCCACTCACCTTGTTCTTCAGTGTCTCCATTCTCAGGTTCATTCTCATCATTCAAAAAATCCTCTGATGGCTCTTCGTCGTCTCTTTGAGCATTTCCCCACCCATGAATTTCGTCCATGTTCCCTCCCTGTTCTTGCCCCATATCATGGCCAGAAACCTCATCACCAAGGGATGCAGCAGCGCCGACCCTCACTGGGGCACGAACATACATTTCTGAATGGGCCTGGGCCTGGGCCTGGGCATCTGCTCGAGCATGTTCAGCCTGAACCATTGCCATCCGCATCTTGGCTTCTGCTGCTTCCCTACCAGCCTTCTCTCTGGATTCGATTTCTGCTCTTATTCCTAACAGAGCTTGCTTCTCTTCTTGCATTAAAAATTGCTCCATCATAAGCCTCTCCTCTGACCTGAATTCTCCTTGTGCTCTCTTTCTTGACATTATGTTGAAAGCAAGGACTTGTTTCTCAAATGTAGTGGTAAACTCCGCAATCTTTGTGAGAACATTGTGGTCCCATTGCTGGATCCGTGAAAACATATGACCAGTGGCATCACTATCAAGGATCCTGTCATCTTCTTCAGCTTCATAATCAGATACCACATGGTATGGCAGCAGCCTAAAAAGTCAGAAGCAAACGATCAAATGAGTCCTATTTCTGGACTGTAAAATCAATTGATCAAATGTCATGTAGTTTCCACATGATAAGCCATATGCTAGTCTATGAAATGGTCCACAACAATAGAAAAGCTCAGCAGCAAAACTATTCTCAAAAAAGGAAAAAAATCAGAAGTGACAGATGTAAGTAGAATGCAAGTACAATGAACACCTTAGAAGCTACACAAAGTTTTTGCTGTTTTCTCAATCTCAGGTCCTCGAGCAACATAAACGAGTCACACAGAAGACTTCAGTGCAAGACAGTAATCTGATCTGTCAGAGACTTGATCATGGTAAAGATCAATAAAAAACACCTTTCACATAATGAAAATTCCAGTTTATCTAGTCTTGTGGTTAAACTGCTATGCAAAATGCTACAAGTCACTATATAAAAATGGTATATGACAAGTACTATAAAAATGAAAAACTAATAAAGTTAAAATAATATAATCCACGGGCAAGTATAAATATTTCCAATAATATTATAAACACCAAGTGATCCTCAAGTATACAACAAAAGTGTAAAGCTTCCCAGATAGTGATGTTGGAGAAAGCTGCAAGAGATGGATCCGCCATATTAAATGATTGAACCAACATTTTATCTTGCCTTAATATCTTCCAATATCCCATATATTTCTACTTAGCAGTTTAAAGTTTAAACTCTGGAATAATCACATATTAAACCTTGTGCCCTTTGTCTCTTACAAAGGTTTCTTCTCATGAATCTCTTCTTTTTTATATAGCCCACTTATCTTTAATCTAATTTGTATTAGCCACGATACAAGGTGATTTTATCAAAGTTGAAGTGGAACAGTTGTAAATGCATCTTACTCTCCATTCTATGCTTCAATCTCACCTTTTCTTTCAGTGCCTTCAGTCCATAATTCATTAGTGAAATCATGTATATATCTCAGTGAAGAATGGCATCATCATTGGACTTAATCAGAAAGACTTTTATTTTTTCCCAAATATACATAGCCTGAGGTGAAGGTATATATATGAACCACTTGCACTCATTTACAAAGCAAAATTTCTAGTTGTCAACATGCAGTATAGTCTGAGGAGAACCTAGATCTAGGTGCCCAACTAAATGCTTCTAGTTGTCAACATGCAGTATAGTCTGAGGAGAACAACCTAGATCTAGGTGCCCAACTAAATGCCTACAGAATATCTTGGGTTCACATACCTACCTAATCTCAAACACTTAAAATTGTGTTACTACATAATCTTTTTCAGTGACTGAAGAAGTAATTATTGGAACAGTATAGAACACTGACAGTAGAAGTCATTTTGGTGGCCGGTTATCCATTCAAATAACTTAGCCATGGTCTTTCCACATTTTTGGATAATGTCAAATCCTCAACAAACATGTGATAACATAAAGGAGTTAGGCAACAAGGAAAAAAGAGATAGAGAACGGAAGAGGCACACTAGATTGATTTTGATCAAACTTGTAGACTATAAAAACTTAACCAAACAACCAAACATTTACAGCTATTATAATGCAGCGTGCTTGCTTTACCAATAAAAATTTGTTATTTGCTTTCTTAACCAATATTTCATTTGTTCCAGTTCCGATAGTGAAAGTAAGAAAGTTCTTTAAAGTAAGAAAGCCAGTGAATATAATAATTCCACATCAACAAATCAAACCTTCCCATCATACTGTCTCAATTAATAAGCAATTTATATACAGATACTAAATTTTTAATCTTGCACAAAGTTGACAAATGTGGAACTTAACACTCAACACTTGAAAGTGGTACTATGGAGATACTTGTTCAAAGAAGATACCAGAAAGGTCATATTTCAGAAATGAAGCAGCAAGATAAACCCTGAAGGTATTCTTTAGTGTCAAAGATAACTATAAAGGCTAAAGAAGATTAACATGATGAAGCTCACAGTCAAGAGATGTTTTGCATGAAAGATCATCTTAATGTAGTAACCATGCCTGGCACTCATATTATCTAAAAAAAATACCATGGTGTTCGAGCAATCTATTAATTTCCTAGGCAACACTGAGGATGTTGGATAAACAAGCTGAACCCAAACCCTAAAATTTACAACATAACCAACAAGAAAGGACATGATTTCTAAAAGTAGCTTCACTAGAACATAAAGGAATCCCTAGAATCTGGATCGGTTTATCACCCTAGCTTGACCTGATGTGTGTAATCCATAATTTCTTACTAAATTGGCAATAAAGCTGCCAGTAACTTCCTTGTGGTACCAAAAAAGGTTGTCATTGTTGGTTAGAGCAAGAAAAATAGCTGCTTTCCTGGAATTTAGGGAAATGCCTACTTCTTGAAATCTGGCTTGATTGTTACCTCCCGATCTGGCTACCTCTCAGCAAACAAGATGCAAATATCGCTGCTAATTAAGCAAAATTCAGGAGACAGATGTTGAGTTCCAGTAGAGCCACCAACATTCTCTGCAGATGCCCCATCTATTCCTCCGTTATATCGATCTGTAGATCCTAATTTCCCCAACCCTTTTAAACCTTGCTATAAATTTCCTCTACCAACATCAAACTCCAAAATCCTCGTTTTAAAAGAAAGAAGCGAACAGTCAACGAAACCCTAAGATCACAAGGGAGATACAGATCTAAGATGCAACAGAAGAAGGAAAAGAAACGAAACCCTAGAAAGGGGCATACCGGAGCACGGCATCCTCAACGGAGGCGAAGGGGCGTTTGAAGTCGGGGTTGCAGACCATCAAGGCGTCCTTCTGTGCCATCTCAACCTCCAGGGGGTTCCCAGGCCTCCCGGCGCCGACCCCGACCCCTGTCGCCGCTGGCCTCGTCGGCTGGGACTGCGAAGCATGGTGGTGGAGGTTGGAGGAGGTAGGCGGCTGTGAGGAGGAGGGCTGCGCCGGCGGAGGAGTAGGGGCCTGGAACTGGAGGGATCGAAGGCCGGGGGCGCGGAGGTGGGCGTCGATGTTGGAAGGGAAGCGGGACATGGCCTGCTGCTGCTGCAGGAGATTATAAGGCGATTGGTGGTGGGCAGATGGCTGCGATTGCTGCTGCTGCTGCTGCTGCTGCTGCTGTTGTTGCCGTTGCAGTTGTTGCTGTTGTTGGAGCTGGAGCTGCTGCTGCTGCATCAGGAAGAGCTGTTGCTGGTGCTGCTGCAAAAGGAGCTGTTGCTGATGCTGATGTTGTTGATGCTGCTGCTGCTGCTGCTGCTGCGCTATGGAATTGGCATTGTTGCTGCCGTTGTTGTTGGCCTCCGCCATATCTCTTGCTCTCGCTCTATGCGGGATGCTTGTTCGCCCCGAGCGAGAAAGCAAAAAAGGGCCAAGGGGGTGGTTTAAGGGGGAAGGCACAATAGTAGGTGAAGGGACGGCTGGGATGATGGGATCTGAGATGGGACGGACTTGATTTGATATGGTGGTGCCACATGAACGGTGGATTAGCCGATGAAATGTCCTGATGAGTGTTCATGTTGGATTTGTGCTTACCAGCGGTGAGGATACCACAGGGCTCCACCGTTCTTTCGTTCTTGATTAGTGATTGGAATCCCCATCTGAAATTAAAATTTATTGCAAAAATAATAATTAATAAGTGATATTAAGTAATTAAGATGATGACAGATATTGTATTTTTGTTTGTTAGTTTGCCGCGCACATGAATGATCTCCTGAACACCGAACACCGCAAATGTTCGTACCACCGTTCTCTCCTCGTCTTTTAAATGCCACCGCTTGGGACGACGACCTTTCCCTCCTTCCATCAGATTCCACGGCGCTCAAGGCCGTGCATATCGACGACGTTACGCTCGACCAGCCACCGGAGCCGCCGCCGTCGCCCTCTCCTCCTCCGCGCCCTCCCGCCTCCACGAAGGTTGATCCCGCTCGGCTCCCTCACTCTCCGTGTAACTCGAAGTTGGAACGTCAATAAGGATCAAGGCGGAGAGTCCGATGGTGATCCGGCACCGTGGGAAGGGGATGAACGAACGCGCTGGCTTAGACGGACCCACGGCTGAGGGAGGTGAAGGAGAACTCGCTCCGCTCCTTCAACGAGGCCGCTCGATTCCCCCATCGACTTCCTGGAGTAACCATACCCCTATTGATTCAACCATCGAGGATTCTTTCGGGTGGTGATCGAGCAGCTTTCCTCGTCCACGAGAACCTTAAACAGAATAAATCTCAAGGCACTGATTAAGCGGTTAATGCAGAGCAAGACAACCTTGATGAGCAGCCGGGGGAGGCGGAGGTCTTCCGGAAGCGGGCGGCGGCGACGAGACCGCTTGGAGGATCACGGCCTCCAACGACATCGCGCCACGGAGACCTTGGCGACGAAGACATCATGAGGAGACCGGTGGATGAGGCTTTCCTTAAGGCCTCGAAGAACCGGGCCGGCCGAACTAAACTTTGAGACCCAATGGAGCCCTAAACACCCACTAAGACATTAACGACCGGGAAGTGAGGGCTTTGACCGACGGCGGCAGCGGAAAGGGTGAAGGGGAGAGGAGGCAGACGGCAACGTCAACGTCAACGTCAACGTCGGCATCGCCATCCACCACCACCAAAATGTTAAATTTATCTTTTTTACTTTTTATTTTAGTATTTTTTGGTATTAATCTATAATTAGCCCACTAAAATTTCATATGCTCATTTGGGTCAAGTAGAATATGCCTTTGATTCAGTTTATAGTTCTGGTTACCTTCCAAGTTTCTGGTCCAAACCTATTAATTGAAGCTTTTGTTGTTCTATCCGTATTTTATTTTGGTCAAGTCACACATGTCCAAACAGGTTATTCTTTGATATAGATTGATGGCCCAAGTTGTGTCACTGTAAGAGCCACACATATAGCAGGTTGTTTTCTACTGCAAAGAAAGAATTCATCAACTGTTATTATCTTTCCACAAGAGAAATTGACAGGTTGATGATGAGATCTATCAACATTATAGCTCACAACTGTTGCTCATCTTCCTGAGCAAGGAACCTTTATGCTTGCATCCATGTGCTGCTTAGATCATGGGGACAGGGTGGTAGTAAATCCAAAAGCTTCTTAGCTTTTGAACACCAAGTTATTAGTGGGAAGACTTGAGATATCTCCTTTACCTTTGTTGTAAACTATGTCATCTCCCCAGCTCTTTGAAGGTTGGATCCACATTTGGTCAATGGTTTTAAGGGAAATAACTTGCAAGATTGGGTAAACAAAACTGAAAGTGATTTAGGAGAGAGATTGCAATGACAAAGTACACTTATGTAGAATGAAACATCATGATGATTAAGATTACTGAGTCACCGCTAATACTTTCATTTTGTGACAGGAATGATAGCTCAAACATAGTAGCAAAAATATTAGCTGAGGCAGGTTAGATGAACAATATTGTTTCAATGGCCATGAAATTTTGTGATAATGCCAATTCACAATTTTCAAGTGCAAGATGATAAAGGCTCCAAATGCAACACTGCAAATTCTAATGGATGTGGGAGGAAAAAATAAATAGACATGAAAATTCTTAGCTATGAATTGTTCGAAACAGTTTGTCCTAATATCTAGCCTGCCTAATTAAAAAAAAAAAAAAAACTGCTCAAAAAAAACTTTTCCTGTATTCACCAAAATATTGTACAATCTAGTCATCAAAGTTCAATCAATTTCAAGATATTTGTAATTCCTCTTGTTTGTTTTGGCAAGTCTATTATTCATGTCAAAAAGAGTCTTGAATGCCTCACTGACTGCTGATCACTTTCACTGTATAAAGATAAAGAAGGTCTGGATTTTTATTTAGATTTTTTAGACTAACAGTGCATTTTTTAAATTCCAATACAAAAAAAAAAAAAAAACAGGAAAAAAAACATAGGCTCACAGGCAAACCAAGAAATCAAATAATGTCAGTGTTACTTGTCACTGCTGATCTGCTGTGCTACCAATCCTTGTTTTTCATTATGAAATCAATCAAAGATCAAGAAAAAAAAAATCAACACACTTTGATGGATAACACAGAATTGCATACCATAGTTATCCAGAAAATCCACCTCTGTTTCCAGTTAAAGTTATTTCAAATATAGAATCATGATTCTCTGAGAGTTCCTTTTCTTTATGAGCCAAGACATGAGGGCCTGATGGTAGTGTTGCCCAACACGGAACACTGAAGGAAACCGAGAAGCACAACAGTAAATTTTAATCAAGTTTCATATTCTTCTGAAGATTCATGCATTCCTAAAACTGTTTCTTACCTTGTTCAATGAAACTTATCCTAAAAGTTATGCAACCAAGGCTAATTATCCCAAAAGTAATGGGGGAATGATGTCATTTGTGGAAGTAGTTAGTCAAACTTGGGAGGAGGAGAGACATGAGAAACATGTCCTATAACCTGCAATGCCAGTCACCATCATGAATTCTGTCTTCCCTTATAATTCCAATTTTATGTTTGTCTTTTATCGCAAAGAAAGGCATTTTGATATGTGTTCCTTCCAAGGAAGAGACTCAAGGATAACCCCGACATCCAACATCACAAACACATGAACACACAGAAATCACAATTCTACTCTTCCAATTCTTCTCTGATACCCACAAGTGGGACTGTGACACATCCTGACGTTAGATGCTTCCCCAAAGGAGTATTCAAGAAAGTGAGAGCCATTGAAGCAGAGACTGAGAACCATAAAATGACTAAGACTTTAGGTAGCATAACAGTCACTAATTGATCATGAGATTATCACCCTTTTCCGACAATGGAAGATCTGCTATCTCAGATTGCTTGGCTGATTCAACTACATGCTTGCTGACCCATTCAACTGTAGATGCCTTGTGGATGGTGAATTGTGAGGTTGCAGAGGGGTAATACCTTAGACACCTTATCCTGATATCTGTGCATTAAGCATGCCTCCTCTGTAATCAAGTTGTACTCAAGTCCCAGCAGATGTTGCATTTTAAGACTTGGAGATGCTTCAATCCCTATCTAAAATTGTGATGCTTCATGGGGATCATATCTGATGCTATGTAGGATGATGGAACAAGCCAAACCTACTTATATGTTCATGTAGCCATGTAGGTAGGTAAGCTAGCCCTGAATTCCTTATGGGACAGGAGATGCTAGGTCCAAAATTTGACTCCTTGGAACACAAGTAATGCCCATTAGGGTTGATTTCACTTGCTTGCTTCAATGGGGAAAAAAAAGGACCCATTAGGTACTTGTTTGTTGTTAAGTACAAGAAACAAGAACAAGTAGATATTTCTGAAGCAGAAATGCTTAATTATGAAGCCCTATGACCCCATGCCCTATGTTTCTTGCTGCCCCTCGTCCCACCATGTGCAATGCTCTACCCAATTCTCTCCCACCCCACCCCCCCCCCCAATGTATGAGCTTCTCCTGCTCTATCAATTGAAATAAACAAAGCAAGGGCAAGGCAAGCAAGCAAGAGAACACATAAAAACGGATCTTGTACCTTGTTGACGTCCTCTCTTCTTCTTCCTCCTCGGCCCCTCTTCGATCCCTGCACGCAAACCCCCTTGACCAGAAATAATAATAATAACAAGTTGTGGATTATCTGATGAGAAGAATACGTCAGTAGCTACACCCATGTTTTACACGGCCGCATGTTGGCTGTAGATAGCACACCTCGAGCGCACTTGTTCTTCCCGTATCTCCACATTGCAAGTGGGACATGACATCTCTCCCTTTCCCCCCCTTCGTCTCTCTCTTGGCAAATGAACGGGGTTGCCTTCCCCCTACGGCAGCAGATGAGGCCATGCGATGTCAATGCCGCAGTTTCCTCCACACACGCATGTCGCTGCCTTGCGCTGCCACAGCTTTTCCCCTTTGATCATGTCGATTTCTGGTGGAAGGTAATGCCTTTTCTTCCACTGTGGTATTAGATATGTGGTTGGGTTGGGGTCATTTCCACGGTAGGTGGCATATTTGTCATTTTACCCCTTTTGTCTGTGGTTTTGGAAGCAAGTAGGTCCCCTCGTCTGTGGCTAATGCGTCTTGAAATTACCGTTTCGCCCTCTCCAAGCTGCGTATAACCATGCTTTTTGATAAGCGGAGATGTCTGATCACGGAAGATGGACGGGCGCGATTGGCTCTTATGGCCCGAGGATGGTTTCGTCATAACAGAAAAATACAAGGGCTTTATCTCAGGCCGAGGAGTCGTTCGTAAGACTGACGTAATCATGCAATGACTACATTACCCTTTCAGTCATCGCGAAATCTCACCTAAGAAAGCATGAAAAGATGAGGGTAATTTGGTCAATTACAGAGAGTAAAAAGAAGAAAAAGAAAACACACTCTTTTCCTTTTTTATTTTTTGTTTTCGATGCGAAACACAAGTCTGATTTGATGTGCTAATTTACATCAAATATTTTTTCCAATATTTTTGTATAATTAAAAGGAAAAAGTTCTTTACACATTGGTCTATTCAATTTGACTTCTTCTAATTAAAGAAAGCATTCTCCACTTCCATTTTAACCAATGATTCTTTTCTCTCTTCCTACTCCTAATCCAATATATATATATATATATATATATATATATATAGAGAGAGAGAGAGAGAGAGAGAGAGAGAGAGAGAGAGAGAGATATAGATAGGAGGAGGAAGCTTTGAGTTTTGATTGGATTTGTTGTTGGAGTTACTTCTCCTACTGGAATTGCTGTGGCAGCAAGAAAAATAAAGGAGGAAAAAAATAAGTCTTTTTTGCCCTCTTCCCTTCTTCCTCTTAAGAGGAGAAGTTTCATATGACTTGATATGGTCTCAGATATGTGAATCGCTGTCACCAGACATTTTATTTATATTTGTTTAAGATGCGTCAAAGGTTTGAGTCGGGTTCACGCCACAGGAGTCGTCGCCTTGCGGCCGCAACCTCTCCTATAAAGCCCACCACCACCACTCCCTCAACCACATCCCGACCCCCACCCACGCTCTCGCTCTATCCACCCCCTTGGCCACTGCTCCCTGGACCTTCTTTCCGCTATATCCAGACGAAGAAGAAAGCATGAATCGAGCTTAAGCTCGACAAAGAGAGACCTCGCTGTCGTCGTCGTTGTTGCTGCTGCTAGGTGCAGTAGTTTCTTTCCTCTGTTTCCTGGTTCGAGTTGCAGATGGACAGGAAGCCGAGTGCTGTTGCAAGGCATGGAGTGCTGCGGCTCCCACCTGGGTTCAGGTTCCATCCCACCGACGAGGAGCTGGTTGTTCAGTACCTTAAGAGGAAGGCCTTCTCCTGCCCATTGCCTGCCGCCATCATCCCTGAGATCAATCTCTCGAGACTCGATCCGTGGGACTTACCAGGTTCGTCCTATAGCGAATCCTTACTGTGCCTGTAGCAGAGGTTAAAGCCTTGTCCTCGCGGTGCTCAGGTGGGTGCGAGGAGGAGAGGTACTTCTTCAATTTGAGGGAGGCGAAGTACCCCAGGGGGAGCCGGTCGAACCGGGCGGCGAGGTCCGGGTACTGGAAGGCCACAGGGAAGGACAAGCAGATCACATCTTCCTGGTGCAGCCAGGTGGTACTCGGGATGAGGAAGGTTTTGGTCTTCTACCGGGGAAAGCCCCCGATGGTGACCAAGACCGACTGGATCATGCATGAGTACCGGCTCGCCGGACCTGAGACTAGAGCCTGCATCTTCCCCCAAAGAAAGAACTCGACTCATGTGAGCTCTCCGTCTTCTTCCTCCTCAAGAATCTACACTTTGCCAGTGACTGCGTGATCTTTGCTGAGTCCTATGATGCTTGTGATCATGCAGAGTTCGGTAGATCCAAGCGGCGACTGGGTGCTCTGTCGCATTTTTAGGAAGAAGAGGGCTACCAAGACGGAGGTCGAGACCGATGAAGCTGGTGAAGAAGACGAAGACCCCATCACACGTAATGGCTTCATTGATTTCATGGGGCAGAGAGGTGGAGATCAAAGTCATTCCACATCATGTTCATCCGGCTCGAGCTGCGTCACAGAGCGCTCCGATGGATCCAGCAGTACCGGAGAGGAAACCAGCTCTAGCAGATCACTTCCATAGGGAAGAGAGGACTATCAAATTCTCTGTCTCAGTGTACAAAACCTCGAGTCTCCTCTTTTTTTTTTTCTTCGGAATTCAAAGTCTAAATAATCTTTGAGCTATTGACTCTAGGATCTCTAGTTTTCTCATCTACTTGTAAGTGAGCTTTATGGAACAGATGAACTGATGGTTAATGTGGAAGAAGAACTGTTCAGTGTTGATGCAGCCATGTGTCCCATTTACTCCCATATTTGATATTGCATCACTGTGGATGGCATCTGCCATGAAGAGAGGATCCTATGCTGCAGCAGAGAGAGAGAGAGAGATAGGAAGGAAAGGTGAGGAAGGAAGAGGAGGCATGATTCCATTTGGCTTGTGAAAGAGATGCCATGGGTCTCTGGGACCAGCTGGAAGAAGAGGGAGGGTGTGTGAGCTCAGATGCTAGTCAATGGCATCTGGGGCCCAACTTGGCCAAGAATATTTTGCTCAAGATTTTGCTTTGACATGAGGGAGGTGGAGCTCACATCAGATTGAGACCCATGAATAGTATTGTGTTTAATGTCCATCTCCACTCCTGACTTGGTCAGATGGGGGCATCTGTATCAGAGTCTGTAGAACAGTGGCTTCACAAGTGACAACTATTCTTCTACAGTCTCAATATTAATTGTGGAATATCTGCTCCAAATCAACCAAATAGTGCATAGTAACGAGATGCTGTATTGTATGTCTGGTTATACATTTGGGTTACTCTCTCTCTCTCTATCTACCTCTTCCATGGACCACTCTTGTGATATCTTCTTCTTCTTCTCCAGTCATCTGTGCTGATTCAAAAGCTTGGAACAGTCTGGATGAGGACATGGAGTGGACAATCATTTGGATGGTGTGAGCTACTGCTACTTTTAGTGATCTGATGGAACATTTTATCTTGTGGATGACTCAATGATGGAACTCTCTTTGGTCCACAAATGCCTCCAATTTAAGGTCATATCCATTCTCTATTCAAGAGCTAATGGTGAAACTGTTGATGATCATATATCTCCATATAACTTCTGATACTGAGCTATTTTGCTGAGTTCTGCAACCTTGGATCGACAATGATATCGCAACTCACAGAGCGCAACACAGTAAAAGGCTGGAACTGCTCCATGAAGGACATCCATGAGTGTTTGCTAGCTTCACCAACACACAACACAATCAAGCTGTGGGGGCAGCATGGGACAAGGAGCAAAGCTCCAAGCTTGAAGAAGGTGGAGGCACATGGGAGACTGATGTAGAATTCATTGCAGGCTGCCCAATACATTTGGCAAAGGCATCCATTAATTGCCATAACCAAAGTTTACAGAGATGAGGCAATTCTTAGCCAATCTCAAGTTAGTGATTCTGAAAAATAGACACCATCCTCCTTTACAGGATGAACAAAGAGTTCAGGTGTCAGAACATGACGAAAGCTGATCTGCAACCTCAATGGCATGGTATCCCAGCTTACCTTGACTGCGACAATGGATGGTGTTGCAGTTTTCTTGTTCCATTTCAGTATTTTAAGGTCACGCGATGGAGGAAACAAGACAGTTCTGGAGGCTGCAATATTAAACTCAAACATGGCACAGATAAGAACAAGGAGGGCAAGCAATAATAATACATAACCTAACCTATGAAGGTGGGCAGAAGAAGGACGGACATTGGAAGGGATCTGAAGCTGCCATGAACAATGCATGAGCAGTATAATTAATGGCTTACGTGATTCCCACGACATGAGGCTGAGATGTGCTGCCGCTTAGGGTTTCTTGTGTGCGTGGGTTTGGGATCAACATCCCACTACGGGTTTGGGAGTTCGTCCACGACACTACCTGTGTGTTTCTTTTCTCCCATCCCCAGTTCAATGAACGCTCTCCTGTACCCCTGCAATCCTCCTTGTCCCTTTCCTACCTACCATGAGAACCAGATGATCTCACATCCTTATTCAACTGAATCACCTTCTTGGTTTCGGCTTCTTCGTTCTAGAGGTTCTCATGGAGCAGTCAATCCATTAAACATCAGGCTGGAGTTCTTTTAGAGCCTTAGATTTGTCTGAGTTCGTATTGGCCACCACCTGATGAGGGACTTTGAGCTGAACAAGAAAGAGAGGCATCACACTCCATACCTTCATCATCCAGTTGAGAATTATATTAATGGTGGTTTGGAGACTGAAAGGGGTTTCTTTGAGCGGCTGTGGTTGTAATAGCCATCATCAGTACGCTGAAGAAAGGAGAAGAAGAAGAAGAAGAATAGACATAATTTGCACAAAGAGAAAAGAGAGAAGTTTGCTATCGACTTACTTAGCATCTCTGAGCTATTATTATGGTTGACTTTTATTTTGAACAAGTTATAATAAAATAAAAAAACCACTAATTAAATCACAAGTTTTCCATGTATGCTTCATGAGTTATAGTGTGATAAATGCAAATCTATTCATTCTTAACTTGACACAAAATGATGTAATTAATCGTGATGTTGAATCGACTTAGGAAACCTAACTATGAATAGCATATTATTTTCTATCGTTTCTTCTTTAGGCTCTCTTGCGACATTACTTTGACTTCACTAATTTAGGTATTAGCGGCATCGAATAAAAATATTAGATTCCAACATGTCAAGAGTTCCACTTAGATACGTCAAGAGCTTCACTTTGGTGCTTGAAGGCACCCATCAAATTAGGTTAGATTCCCAGCATGACAAATTTATGTGCCTAATCCATCTTATTTCAAAAGTTTAGGATTGGATAGTTCTATGCACGATTAGGAACAATTTGAGGTGGGCTTTGTTAATTAAGGGAATCCAATCCCAAATCAACCTTATACTTACCATGAATCTTGACCTAGAGGAACATGTTTGACTTTTGAATGGGAAAAGAAAACAAATCATCAAGATTCTTTTTCCTATCGGTGTAATTTTGATAGGGAGGTTAGAGATTTGGTAAAGTTATTTTTATATTATTGAGAAAAAGTAACATTTTTGCTATTAGATTTATCTTTTGGAGAAAAAAAGACAAATATAATAATCATCATAATTTCATTGATTTAGGTATATATGCCTCTAATGGTTCATATAACCTTACTAAACCTTTTTAATTAGTGGAATATTCAAAACATGCCAAAAATTTGAGATCTAAACCCACAAATTTTATGCTATATCTAATTTGCATATCAGCTAATCCTAAATTGAATGGCTTCTTGTGTTCATCCCTCCTCAACTTTATGTTCTATATATTTGTTTATAGATAAAATTTAATTTTGAAAATAAGTTACTTAAACATCTCATTAATAAAAAAATAAATAATAAGATAAAATTGTAAACTGAGTTGGAAACCAGGAGATTCAACGCTTGTATTCACATCTACCTATGAACGATCTTAAGAAATATTCTTTTTTTTTTTTTTTTGAGTCGAACACTATCTTCATTGGTATTGCCCACAAAAACCCTAACTATTTCGTTTATCTCTCTTGTTAAGTATGATAAATAAGAAGAACCAATCCACAATGCATCAATGGAGATTCAATCAGACCATTGGAGAACTTCTCATTAGTCAATAACTTTTTTTTTTTTTGCTATCAACAATAGGATTTATCATTAAAAAACATTAATGATAATATTATGATTAAAAAGATTTTTAATAATCATCATCACTAATTTTTTTTATTTACAGATTAATCATAAAAAATGACTAATATAATTACAAAATATTTTAGATTTTATACTGATAAATTATGATTATTAAAAATGATATTTTCATTGACAAACAATGTACATAAAATAGCGAATGTTAATGTTTATTTTATAATATTAAAATGTTTAGATTTAAATATATATTAAATATAAAGAGATAAACTGATCTGAACCGTCGACTCATATGTAATCTGGTCCTATAATTGCTTGATCTACGATTGAGATGAGTCTTGCCTGGAGACATGCGTCTTATGTGTGGGTGAAACCTAAACCTAATTTGAACGAACGAACGACGACGTCTTCCTCCGACGATCGGCGACCAGCTTCCCTGCGCAGGCGAACCTCCGGCTCTGTCTTCTACTCACGGTAACTCTCTCTATCTCTCCTTTCCCTTCACGACAACCGCTCTTTCCCTCCCCGCTGTCCTCGCCATCTCCTTCTCCATTGTCGGCCCTCGAGTTCTCCTCATCTGTCGCGATCTCCCAAACCCCAAAACACTCCCCCCGCCCGCCCCCCCCCCCCCCCCCCCCTTCCACTTCTCGCCTTCTCCCCGGCAAGTCCCATCCCTCGTCCGGCCCCCACGCTGCCGGGCGCTGTCCTTGCCTTGACTTCCTCCGCCACCGCGCACCCCGACCCCCCCGCCCCCTTCTCCTCCGACCCCGATAGCCCCCTTCTCCCATCTCCTACTCCCCAATAGCTACACCGCTCAATTACTAGTGCGAACTCGCCAGGTAGTCTGTTCTATCTCCCAGATAACCCTCGTTGGTTTTCTTGCACTTCCATACTTCTCACCCGCTCTTGGTAGAGATCAACAAATATACTTCGTTCTAGTTTTTGTTTTCGATTCAATGTGTATGCTTGAGCTAGTGTGGTGCTAATTGGCCAGATGGTTGCGAATCAAGAAATCATGGATAAAGATCGATTGGTTACTGCAATTGAGCAGGTAAAAATTGAATCTTAATGCCTTTGTTGTTCGTGTTTGATTGTTTCTGTCCAAATCGTGGGGCTGATGATTAACTTAGGCCTGTGGCTCCAGTGAAGTCCTCGTCTGATATTAAAGAATGATTCTTTATGTATTTGTCCTCAATCTTTGGCATAAATTGAGATTGATTTTTCGTGATAGCTGCAAATTATGTTCTTTAGATGTCATTGGTATGACTCCTTTTCTCATTTAATATGTTTTCTTGCGCCTTTAAATATCACCTTCTTGTTGGAATCAATGTGCAAAATTTTCTTTTGCGGAGTCAGCGAATATTCATGAATCTTTGGTTAGCTGCTTGTTGACTCTAGAACTAACGTATATACATTGTTATAAGTTCTTCAAACAAGGAGTTACTTATTATTCTTTCTTAATTTACAGGATATGTCTGATGAGTTGAACTTGAAAACAAGAAAATATTTACGTGGTGATGGTGCTAACTTGGAGGTATGTTATTATTATCATTTATTTTGAAGCTTGTCAACTTCTAATATATGTAGATTTTGCTAGATTGACTTTTCATCTTTTTTTCTTTATGCTTCAGACTTTAAGAGATAAAAAGTTGAAGGGCCAGCTTGCTGTTAGGGAAAAATTATATGGCCAGTCTGCAAAAGCTGCTGCCAAGGCAGAGAAGGTTCAACTGCAATATTCGTTTCTTTGTTTCTTTCACTAGATTACAGCTTAATGCCAATGGTTTTGTAGCTACATCTAGTGAACTACTTGGTGTTCTACAATACATATATCATTTTGAAATGTAGCAAATTGTGAGGCACTAGTGATTGCTAATGAGCTATTTTTTTGATAGATTAGCTTAAGTCAATTTAGGTTGCATGACTTGACACATAAGCAGCCTGACTGCCTTGTCACGTCTGTTGTGCATTTGCTTTGATAGTGACCTAGTTTGTTCCATGAAATTTGAAATTTTACTTGGCATTTTGTTTTTTTCCTTTTTCCAATATTGCTATCTCCTACCATTTGCTGCTGGAAGATGTTAGTATGAATTTCTTTTTGCTACAGGAACATGAATGATTTTCTGTGTTCTATTTCTTTCAGTGGCTAATGCCCACAGAGGAAGGCTATTTGGAACCTGAAGGTTTAGAGAAGACATGGATGGTCAAGCAGGAGTCTATACTTCGTGAAGTGGATGTTATAAGTTCAAGAAAGCCATTCGATATGATTTTACCTGGTAAAATTTGCTTTTTCTTGTTTGGAACTAAAAGTCAATCTGGTACTGAAATACTTTCAACCCTTGCGTTACACAACTGTTTGTGACATCTCTAATTTGGGCGTCATTCATCTTTCCTTTTACTATATTGGTTATATGACATGTCTGTTGTTATTCTGATTTTCTTTTGCCTCTTAGAATAGCCTTTGTTGGGTAATATTTTATGCCCAAATTGTCTTTTGCTCGATTATGTCCAGAATTAGGTCCATATAACCTCGAATATGCATCAAGCGGACGCTATATGTTGGTGGGAGGACGTAAAGGCCACCTTGCTATGATGGATATGATGAGTATGGATCTGATCAAAGAGTTTCAGGTTTGTCTTTGGTCAAGATTGCCCTCAATCTTTCATTGATAAGGAACCCAAAATGCTATGCATGCATCTAATATATTTGGAGTTTGATTTCATGTATGTAATATGAGATAGGGAAGATTAGAATATATATCTTCTTTCTTTTGCAATACTACTTGTGAGGTTTGCAAACTGAGAAAGAATGACTAATGGAAGTTGTCTTATAATTCTGTGGTACTTCTTTAATTTCATAAAGAAACATACCCAAGCAAAGAATTATCCACTTGATCACCATTGACAAGTATTATTTGAATATACCTTGAAATAGAGGGAAGCAAAAACAGGTGTCTGAGATACATATTTGATATTTACCTAAAACATGTCGAATGTAATTCACTACTTCACTAAGGCAAACTGCATTTAGGCGTGCATATAATGAACATCAGTTTGACTTTGTGATTTAATTATTATTATATAATTTCTACTGAGCCTAAAGTTGATAAATTTTCTCTTTTTCAGGTTAGGGAGACTGTTCGTGATGTTGTTTTCTTACACAATGAGCAATTTTTTGCAGTGGCTCAGAAAAAGTAATGTCTCTTGAAGTTTCAAATTTAAGAATAATATACTTGCTTAACTCATTTGGATGATTTTTTTCTTTTGGAATAGTTCTTTCACTTTCTGAGACCCAGATAGTGACAAAATAAGCTTGATCACTCTGATAAACCTTCCACAAGCTTATTATATCAGGGAAAGTTACAGTGAACAAATTCTTTGAAACCCATTTTATTTATAAGAAGAGAATCTATTCTGGTCTATTTGAGTTGCAATATTTTTGACATTAGAAATTTTTAACTTTTAGGGTAAAGATAAATCTAGATTGTAGATCTGTCATGCAAGAATTATCACCATGGGGTGAAATGGATAATAGGAATTGATCTTTAATTCATTTAGAAAACAACTATTGAATGGATGGTTTTCTGAAATCTTAATTTCTTTAGTCAGCATCATGAATATGTTGCCTCTAGAAACTTGGATAGGTTATCTGCATCTGATACGATCAATATACATTGCACATGCATAGCCAATAGTAGAAATTTTGGAATTTCAACAGTATCGAGGTTCCACTTGTTAAAAAAAAGTGTGAACGTTGCATAAATTCTGATTTAGATTGTTGGTTTATTTGTATAAATTGTTATATGTAGATACTGGTGCAGTTTGAGAACATCAGATTTCTTAAAGCAGCGTGTATTATTTGATATGTATTATGTGATAGATCAGGTGCCACCTGTTATCGGCACAGATGCATAATCTGTGAACAGAATGCACAAATATAGGGAAATGCCAGTAATTTTTAAGATATAGAGAGAATGAAGATCCCGCATAGCATCTCATTGAAGGCAAATTTCAATCTTGAGAGAAAAATGGTCAATTACTTGCAATTCCTAGGTAAATTGGCCGATCTATACATTAATTTTTGATGTGATGTAAATCAAGATATTATTATTTATCTATCATGAACTTATTTAAAACAAATGAGTTATGATTGATCATTTAAATGTCTCGCGTGGTGTGCATGCATTTGCGCATATGTTTGCTAAAGTTTCGACACAATTGTCTTGAGTGATGCATGGTCTAGACATTTATATTTTGAGTGTGCAACGAAAAGATCAAACTAGTCTGTGGCGCTTTCCTATATGTGGAAATCAAGTAAGATGTTCACATTCTTTCTAGGATTCAATTTGCTCACATGCTTAGGACAAGCACTAAGTTGTAAAAGTATCATTGACATTAATTGTCTTGGTATCATCACAAGCCATGTCAATTTGTTTATATATAGATTCTTCCAAGTATAACTGCCCAAGGCTTTGTCATCCTGTATTTTTTGCATTCGCTGGCTACTGTAAGATACTATCAAGTAAACCTCCTTGTCAATTTGTCAATGCAGAACTGTTGGCTTGGAAATCTGCACTTTTGCTTTTTTGTTTACTATGGCGTTTGTGTTTATGTTACTGTTACCATCTCAACTTCTGATATTAATTATCAATATACTGGTCTTATATTTGGCAGGTATCCTTATATATACAACAGACATGGTACAGAAATCCACTGTTTACAGGTAAGGCTTTGTGAACATGGATTATTCGTTTTTACTTCTATTCTAAAGGGGGAAGTTTGTGTTTTTTTCTTGTTAACCTTTTACCACATAAATTTCTGTAAGTTCAGTTGCATTAAGGTTGTAATTTTCAGTCAACAGATTTTATTGCTTTTGCAGCTCTTGTCCATCTAGATAATGCTAAAGCATGATGCTATGTTCAGTCAACAGATTTTATTGCCTTTGCAACTCTTGTCTATCTAGATAATGCTAAAGAATGACACGATGACTGATTGGCTATTTTTAGCAGAACTTCCAACACTAGTCATGAATGCAACTGTTTAGTGAAACTTGCCTTCACATTCTAAATGACATTTTGTGCATTATATTTTAATACAGTATGCTTCTCTTTTTGGTTGATAATATGATAGGACTCAACTCTTGTCGAACAAAAAACCATGGTAGACTGGAATTGGTGCTTCCCCTCAAGTCATTAACCACAAAATGCCTGCTGTTCATTTATTATATTGTTTTGTTGGTTGATGGAAATTACTAACTGTTGTTTTGAATCTTAGGAGCATGGTGCACCTTTAAAGCTTCAATTTTTGGACAAGCATTTCCTCCTGGCATCAGTAAACAAGTTTGCGCAACTTCATTACCAAGATGTGAGCACGGGTGTGATAGTTGCTAATTACCGGACGGGTCTTGGCCGTACTGATGTTATGCGGGTGAACCCTTATAATGCTGTCATTGGTTTGGGCCACTCAGGTGGTAAAGTCACCATGTGGAAGCCCACAAGTGTGAAACCCCTCGTCACTATGCTGTGCCATCATGGTCCTGTCACTGCAGTTGCCTTCCACAGTGGAGGCCAACTAATGGCCACAGCTGGCATGGACCGCAAGATCAAGTTGTGGGACCTCAGGAAGTTTGGTGTACTCAATACATACTCGGGGCATGCTCAGACCATGGACTTCAGCCAGAAGGGCTTGCTTGCCATTGGAAATGGATCTCGAGTTCAAGTATGGAGAGACTCAGGGAATCAGGAATATGAGAAGTATATGAGCCATGCTATGGTGAAGGGATATCAAATAGGAAAGGTCTCTTTCCGACCATATGAAGATGTCTTGGGCATTGGTCACTCAATGGGCATCTCTTCCATACTTATTCCAGGATCCGGTGAGCCTAACTTTGATACTTGGGTTGCAAACCCATATGAGACCACGAAGCAAAGGAGAGAGAAAGAGGTTCATGCTCTTCTCGACAAGCTTCAGCCAGAGACCATCATGTTGGAGCCCAGCAAGATTGCAACTGTGAGGCCACCAAGGAGAAAAGAAAGACCGACCAAAAAGGAGACTGAGGAGGAGATGGAAGCTGCGGTTGAGGCTGCCAAGAGCATTACATTCAAGAAGAAGACCAAGGGCAGGAACAAGCCAAGTAAGAGGGCAGCAAAGAAGGAGGAAGAGGTTCTCAAGGCGAAGAGGCCGTTCTTGGAGCAACAAATGAACAATGATAAACCCTTGAAGAAACAACGAATAGTGGAGGCAGAATTGCCAAAAGCACTGCAGCGGTTTTCTCGGAAAAAGGCATCATGATTTTGGGACGGGCATTTCACTTGTGGCAATCAATAGCAATTTCGATTGATCCCAGTTGGCAGTTCTGAATTTGAGTTGATAGCGATTCTGATCGCGATTCGAATTGGATAACCAATCATACCAGACTCTCTCGATCCACTTGCATTTGGAATTTTGGTTTTCCTTTTGATCTTTGTAATTTAATCAGCTCTGATGCAGCTGGAAACTCTTGTTACCATTTTGCTAGATTTTAACTAGAATCATATCATTTTTGGAAAGAAAATATAAGATATGGATCTTGAAGGATGACCCTCTAATGTGAGGACAATGGATGGGGAAGAGATGGTGGGATGTAGATGGGTGGGCTCCCCTTATCAGTGTTGTGATGCAGCTTAAATTTCTTTTAGGGTTTTCCTGAGTCAAATGTGTTGTTTATACCTATAAAGCTTCTGAGTTCCGATCATGAGTTGTATTCTTCCATCTTTTTTGTATATAGGATGCGTTTCTACTTTTTATCATTAGAGTGCACTTAAATTTTGTAGTTTGTATGTCTTGGTTGGTTCTCCTCATTGCAATAAGTGCTAGACATGTCCAGCACTTGAGCCATCATATGCATCCAGGTGATTTTTCGATATATCACAATTGCACTTCATCATAACAGTCATGTCAATCTCACATCATATATTTTTTCAGGTGGCTCTGTGTGCTTGAAGCCTACAAGGTTGGCTCTTGAGAGGGGTCTTTTTGGTTTTCTGATGTTACCTTCATATTTAATTAGTGGTCCCCTCATGGTTTTCTTTGCATGAACTCATTTTGTATTTTTCAGTTATAGATAGGAAAAGCTTGGCAATAGAATTGCTTATGTTGTGAATGTTGCTTATTTGTGTTCTTTAACATCATACATAAGTGAAAATTGCAGGGAACTCACAAGGCTTCTCCTAAGGGCCTGTCCTCATATGTGGAGTAGGTCATTTGCTTTCTGAGAATGGTACACACTTGCATATGCTTATCTTGCCTGCTTTTGCAGCATTAGAAACTTTCTCCGTTATCGTGCGACTTGTTTGGAAATGAAGTTTGTTAATTGGAAGAAAAAAGAACTCCAGGGGACTTGGTTGATGCTATTGTTCCCTTCATGGGTGAATCTATTACTGATGGGACTTTAGCTACCTTCATGAAAAGTATGTACTTTGCTCTTTGCTCCATGCATATAGACATGGTTGTTGATGCTTATGCAGGCATCCTTTTCCGCATATACATTGTTGTTAACCTCAAAGTTTCCTGAAATAACTGTGATAAACGAAGTCGAAAAATCATATATTTTTTTTTGGTTTTGTGATATCTAAATGTTCCATGTGAAACATCTAGGGGCAAGTTCTCATAAATGCATGTAATTTGCTTGTCTTTTTACATTCCAAATGTGCTAATTGTCTTAAGGGCATGATCTCTGGCACAGAGCCTAATGATAAGGGTTGAAGTTGATGAACCGGTTGCCCAGATTGAGACTGATACGGTTTTAATGTATGATTTTTATAGTGTAGCTGGTTACTCGAACTGTTTTCATTATGGATCTTTGTTTCAGGTAACAATTGATGTTAATAGTCCTGAAGCTGGGATTATTTAAAAGGTCAGAGGTCATCTTAATTTGGCTTCTAGTAATTTTCTCCTATATAGTTGATTCTTCCTTCTCACAGTTGATACAAAAATCAGTGTTTTTCGCCATTGACAGTTTGTAGCCAAGGAAGGTGATATACTGTGACACCTGGAACTAAGGTTGCTGTGATATCCAAGTCTTCTCCTAGCGACACGCATGTTGCCTCATCAGATAAAGTGGTCAAAGATGCTCAACCATCATCACCTCCTGCTGGTGCTCACCGACCAACTCCTCCAATGGAAAAGATTGACGAACGAGTGCTAAAAGAAGGTTCTACCAAAGAAAGCCAAAAGTAACCTCAGCTGCAATTCCCAAAACCTAACCTTTAGAACCTCAGTTACCTCCCAAGGAAAGGGAAAGACGAGTAAGTCTCTTGAGTTTGCCTATCAGAATTATGTTGTGACTGCAGATTTTGTCCAATTAAGACCACGATATATTCATCAAATGTTGTTGAAATGCAGCTTCAATCTTTTGAATTTCATTACCTTTGCAGGTTCCAATGCCTAGGCTTAGAAAAAGGTGGTCGCTGCACGTTTGAAGGAATCTCATAACACATTTGCAATGTTAACTACTTTCAATGAAGTTGACATGTAGGTGTTCCTGACACTAATTAGTTGTGGAACTTAAGCATATGTTTATCCAGTGACTTCCAGACTTAGTATAGTGATTAAGATACTTTATTGTGATCTGAGCACCATGAGTTTAAATTGTAGAAACAGCTTATTTGGTTTGTTAGGGTAGAGGCTATGGCAAATTGACTTGCTGTGTCCATATTCTGGTTTAATGTGATTTCTGAATGGAACATATCTTAGGACATTGTGTTTTGTACAATTGTAGTTGGAATAATGTAATTTCATATCTATGTGCCTATATGTTAGTAAGTTGGAATAAAATGGAGATGAGGCATATATTGACTATTGTATCTGTTTACGTATAACCCATCATTACATTATATTCAGTTTGGTTTCGTTTGGACTGTTTTTAAACTCCTGGCCGAACCGTTGAGAAGCAATTCAATATTTAAATTTTCAAGCCAAAATGACCAGTTAAAATAATCCAAATCATTAGCTGAGTCAAACCAAATGCGACAGTTTGGTTCAGTATAGTTTAGTTTGTTTAGTTACAGCAAGGGTATGCTTCGTTAAGCCCAAGTTTTTCCGAACATTTTGCATCTATTAGTTCCGTATAGTTTAGTTTGTTTAGTTACAGCAAGGGTATGCTTATTCGTTAAGCCTAAGTTTTTCTGAACATTTTGCATCTATTAGTTCCGCTTTGCAACTATCAAATCAACAACTTGATGTTGTTTAATATACACATCCAATTGTTGTTGGAGAACAAGAATCCATCACCATAGCATTTTACTTCACTTATCATGGTTGCTTTTCTGGTAAATATGCATATTCTAGTCCTTTTTACATCATGAACTCTATCTATATTGTAGGACAAATATGCTGAAGCTTCAGTCTGAATATAAAGATGATGCCTTTGTAGAAAAGCATGGTGTGAAGTTGGGTCTCACGTCGGGTTTTGTTAAGGTATGTGGTTTGATAGGCGATCAAGATACGTCGATGACTCTCATCTTTATATATTGTGATTTGTGTTCTCAGGCTGCTTTGTTTCTGGACTCCCAAACATCAATGCGGTTATCGAGGGGGATCGATGTTATATATAGAGACTGCGTCTGCATCAGTCAGTACAGCTGTTGGAACACCCAAGGTATGTTGATAGCATAGAGATTTGTAAACGATAGATACACACGTTTGACTGTGTATTATATGCACTGACGTGTTGAAGTGTTTTGCCTAGTTGAATTCCTAGCACTCAAAGAGTGTTCCATCAAGATTGGGGAAGATGGTCGGGTAATCAATTCTTAAAAAAAATTTCAGGTTTCACTCATCAGGAATGCTGAGAGGTTGAATTCTAGAGCAAGAGATCATCAGCAACCTTGCAAAGAATAAGACTCCCACCTCATCCCATTGATATCGTCCCATTATTTGCGGGGCGGGGATAGAGAAAGAGATCAGCCATCTTACTTAGACATGCACCCCATAAGAGTCCTGCCCTGCCCCGATGCTAGTTTGATGGTAACATAATTATCCAGAGAGGCTGATGTTGAACATTTGCTCTGACTTGCTATATTCATCGACTGACTGACTGATCGACATTATCCCAAAGCTGTTGATGTACATTTGCTCCAACTTATTATGATCTTCTACTGATCATCAAGATGTGGTTGAAGACTCTTGTTGGTTATTTCTCCATTTATAGTCACACTTTAATACGTATACCAATAATAAGAATAAAAATCATAAACTTTTAAGATTTTTATTCTTATATAATTACATATATATATATATAATTAAATCGAAAATATATAAATTTATGTTTATAAATTTTATTAAAATGTTTTTCCTGATCTCTTTGCAATGGCAATGATTCGATTTTAAAAGAGCACAGTAAGAACCACACCAGTCCAGAAATTAATTGTAGCTACAGTTGACACTTGATTCATGGATACGGTTGTGGAACCAATCCTCTATTTCATTGGAGAGAAGAAGATTTGATCCTAACATCTCATACTACATACAGCCTCCATCAAGCAAGCTTAGCAAGCAAGCAAGCAAACAAATAATAAACAAGCAGATTAAGAGGTAAGAAAATGGCATGCCTTAAGCTCACCATCAGCCTGATCGCAAGCAGAAACAAGAATCTTTGATTACTAAAGAATTTTGCCTGCAGAGAATGTTATATAGATATCTCATCAAGGGATCTCTCTCAAGAGACGACTACTAATAAAGATCACACACAGTTGATGAAATAGCAAGCATCAATCATAATAAATGAACCTTCATCCTATAAACTAATTGGATTAACCATCAAAGTCATGGTTGGATACAAACATTTGAGTAACAAAGATTGATTGAATCTCTCTTTTTTTCCTTAAATCTGGTTTTCGCCCCCCCCCCCATCTTTCTCATCCATCTAAGCTGTCATCCATCTAAGCTGTCTTCCAATCACATATGTACTGATCTTTTCTAGGTTCCAATCAATGTGGTCAAACAAAGAGTAAGTACCACATCCAAAGAGTAATATGGGTTTGGTGAACCACAGAGGTATTGATTACTCATTATTCACTGATGCACCACATGGGTTTGATGTAACTTGGACGGACCACCATCAAATGCTGTGAAATCATATTTTAATTCTACAAGCACCTTCAAGTAGAAAAGATAATAAAAAGACTGACATCTCACCTTTATACATCATAATCCTTTCTTCTTCTGCTTTTGCTGTGATGCTTGGATCTCTTTTTGGTCCTTCTTTTTTCTAGTTTCTCTTCCCTTGATCTCCTTTTCTTGGAATGGCATTTACTTGAGCTACTTGTATACCACACCCTAGTTTCTGCATCAGAATCATTACAAAGTGCACTGTCGAGCTTCAGAAAGCTTGGTTTCTCAGGGCCAAGAATACGGTTTTCCCATTCTTCCTTCACCCGCACATCATGACTTGGCGAGTGGCCATCTTGATCAGAACATGTCTGTGAAATATATGGACCAGCCTCATCCATTCTTGAACCTACAGCGCCTCTACCCCGCTTTGCCCTGTAAACAGTCCCGAAAATTTGGTTAAAATGTGCTCGAAAGAGCAAAAACTCAGATTATGTACGTGCAAAGGCAAAAGCAAATGCTTCAGGAAACCATGCACCTAGGTAGTAAGTACCATAAAATATCTAGAATGCTCTTAACCATACTGAGGTTAACAACCATGAGGCCTACAGTAAAATCATTTATAACCTCGAGTGAAGAAATTCTTCGACTTCTTCGTCTCCAAGACCATCATCTTCATGTGAGCAGCAGTCTTCCAGATCTTGTTTGCTTGTCGACAATGAGATGGTGGTTCTCGTGTTCTCCTTCTTGTGCCTTGAACTAGAACCCATATGTAGTGAATTGGTGCAGTGCTTCTCACCCCTACTTCTTTTGTGTCCATGCTTCTTTGATCTATCCTCAAGCTTAGCTTCCAACTCCAATTCCTTCTCCCGAGCTCGCCACATTTCAGTAACCTCAACAGTTCGATTTGCTGATGAAGAACAGAGGGCGTCCATAAAATTAACAAAGACAAATGAAGCAAAGACATATTATTCAGGTATTTCATTGAGGAAAAAATGGTGGTACATTTGGCATATAAGATATAACACTTGCAGCTCCACTGCATGGTTTGCTAAGTGGTCGCTCATGGTTTCTCAGAATCATGATTTTATTAGACACCAATTGAATTTTTATCCATGAAATTTTTTTACCTAACAAGAACCAGTGACATCTTTTTTGGTATCATTTTCCTATAAGACACTAGAAGCTCATATCTCAAGCACAAAAGGATAATTTGCACCCTCCTGCAGTTCAAGAAGATAGCATGGGGTAATAGAAACATTGTACACTAATTAACAATTTAACTGAATGGACTTTATCAGTTTGCTACTGGAAGAATACATATATATTTCAAAAATATAGCAATAATTCACAATATCCATGCTTGTCATCCTTGTGCTTTGGTATAGGAACTAACACACCAGGGGAGTAAGAGGGCAGATGAGACGACGGCTGTGATCTGATTTGTAAAATAGGCTGCGTGGTTTGGGTGACTTGGCTGATCTACTGTCCGCCAATTTCAGTGGACTTAATATCACAGAACAAGTAATCAGATCCCAACATCAAACACAATAATAAAAGAATATCACAATGCACGAGGCTCACATCAGCAAGGTCTGAGCGTCAATGTACGCCGCCTTACTCTTGCAAACAAAAAGACTATTTTCATGGTCGAACCTTGGTTGCCTAGGTCATAAAGAATCAACCTTGAAGTGACAACAAGACTTGCCCTCCCGAATACTTATATACATATATTACATACTAGCTGCAGATTTGTGCCTCATGAAAGATACATGCCTAAGAAAATTGCAAGATTAATTGCCCAAAATTAATTTCTGAAACTTCCATCATTAAGAATAAGAACATCAAAAACAAAACAACATCAAAAGATGTATAAAACTGACCAACATGTATTCTCTATTTAACAAAAAAACAACACGGCATAAAGAACTACTAATGAATGTATTCTACATGTTGCTAAACTTGGTTTTCTATTTACCATCCAACCTGTCATTTGAAATACTATATAGAATCCAATCCTTTTTTCTTCTTCTCAAGGAAGAGGGTGGAGTTCCAGAGGAAGTATAGATTTATTCTGAGATAACTACTACAAAACTACAGTGGCAACAGACTGATTCAACATTCACATCTAGGTAATCAGTCAAATTCCAAATGTGCACCAGAACATTTTGCTTCGTGGCAAAAGTTTATCATAGTTTTGGACATCCATGTTGACTAAGATTTTCCTGATATGGAGAACAATGACAGATCTAATCAGGATGTTTGACAGATATAGAGCCTAACCATCTAACGAGCTACTTTAATGTAGACTTTGACAGCTAATATAACTTATCAAGTAATAAAAAATTCAATTAGCTCAAGCCTAAGAATATTTGAATTTTGAATGTTTCATTTGATGTAAGTTATTCCAATTAAAACTTGTATTTTGAAAATTTCCAGATCCTTAACTAATTCTATTTTTCATTCTCTTTAAATTACTGCGATCAATGGTTTTATACACTTAACAAGAGTCTGTTCATTTTTTATAAAATTTACTAGTCTTGGGCCATGAAAAGGCTGCAATGAATATGACAACTCTTTCCTTCTCCAAAGATAAGCTTATTATAAAGAATCCATTCAGTTCATACTTATTTTGCTTAACTTGGACAAGTTTTGCAATAAACAGAAGCCATACATCAAATGTCATCGTCCAATATTGAAAAAGAAAATCTAAATATGAAAAAGCTATGCAACAAACCTTGCTGCACTCCAAGAACAGTAGCTGTCAAAAATCGTGAATTTGGTCGACCTCTAACATTAGGCTGGTGGAGATAAACATGAACACCTTCTTTTTCAGCTTGCAAGCGCAATCTCCTGGCCTCTTCCATCAGTAAAGCAGCAAGCCGATTCTCGGTCTCCAGATCCATATCAGGCATCCAGGCTGTAGTACAATATTGTATTAGATATAAGCAAAGCAGAGAATCCAAATAAAAAAGGATGATATTGAATGCATAATAGAGCATTTAAAATTTTCAGCCAGCCAAAAATATATAACTATAAAGAAGCACATCAGAGTTGTCACAACTGACATCATGGATTCATATGTTAGATTCATGAGAAGCAAGGTTGTCAAACTTTCCTACATAGGATTTTGTAAAGGGGGTCAACAAACTTGGATCATAGGATCCAATTGTAAGATCCTACAATTTATAAAATAATAAATTTAATATAATATATATACTTATAGAAATTTTTGAATATTTTTTGTTATGATTTAGTAACTCTCAAATATCATTAAATTAATAATTGCATTTTTAATAAAGTGAATGCATAGTTCAATAATAATACCTCTTATTTGAATGAATAATAATTTTATTGTTTTGTGTCTTTTTTTCAGGTTTACAAGGATTCAATTGGTCTCCCTACTCAAGAATGATACCCAAAAATGTTTGTATATTGATATTGGTGATGAGATTTCTATTGCCATAATCAAAGAACACTCTATTTATTAGCTTTATTTTGGAGATATTCTGATTCTTGAGCTGTGACCTTGACCAAATGCTTCTTTCATGACTGGAAAAAGGCATACAATAACCTTTTTTTGCAAATAAGGTGTTACATAAGCAATGCTCATTGCCAAAGCCATGGTTGTTCAACTCGCGACCTCTCATAAGATCACATGATCCTATGGCCAACATCGGGCCTGGCAAGTTGAGATGGCCCTTGAAATGAAATATAGTGATTTTATTGAGTGGACTCACAAGTCGGCCCGAGCCCACTATATTTCCATTTCAAGGACCAGTCCAACGCACTAGGCCTGATTAGGGCCATAGGATACGATTTTAGTCTTGACGAATGACGACCATGGTCCTCCATCACAACTTTTCAAGCTTGATATGAGTTAGCTTCACATAACACAATTTTTGTCTTGTATTCAGCAACTCAAAGATGTAAAATCGGCCACTGATGACTGCAAATTATAGAAGCAATATCAAAGACTGGAATGTAGAATCCATATGCAACTTTTAAGAAGAACACAGGGAACAAAGTAAGATTTCTCCATAGTCTTGTAAAAAAAGAAGCAAAATTAGCTTACATCACAGACTAATTTTCTCATAATTCACAACCTATAAGACATTTACTACAGAATAATTCTTTTAATCTTAAAAGAAGTGCAGGAAATAACAATATTCATGATGTCAAACTTAACTTTCTAAAGGGTTCTTGACTAAGATATGATAAGTATTCGTATGGAGTCATTGTTTATACCATTAATTATGTAAGGCATTTAATATTACATACAAGTAAACAACTATAAAGAAGAAGGAAAAACCCATAAAATGATGAATAAATTAGTTTGATCACTAGGGTTTATCAATTGATCCAACAACAAAGATCAAATTTAATCTCTACATAGCTAAATTTGGCATTTAGTATTCTGTAGTGTTCACAAATGCACTGATAAGGTTCCAAAATGCCTGAAGTGCTAGGAGTTTGCCCGTAGTTAGTACATGAGTTTCATGTCATCATATATTCAAGATTTTACCATTAAGATATCCAAATACATTCATTTAATCATATATAAAGCAGTGGCAATTGAAAAAACTAACATTAACAATGACAAATTTAGTCTTTTAAACAGTTTATAAACTATCATGAACAAACTTTAATCATTATTAACAATAATTAAAAGTACTACTAAATTCAAAGTTGGCCAGATGGGGGCTGTCGGGGAGAGAAAGGAGTTGAGAAGGTTAACCTGTCAGGAGAAGCAAGATCGTCGGAGAAAGAGGCAGAGAGAAGGAGGAGTTGGGCAGACTCGGCGAGGGGCGGCGGCTCATCTGGGAAGAAGGGAGCTGTCGAGGTGGCTCGGCAAGGGGCAGCGAAGGAGGAGGAGAAAGAGGGAGAGGTGCGTCAGGAGGAAAAAGGAGGGGGGAGGGGACTGTCAGGAAGGCTCAGCTGGAGGCTGCCACGGAGGAGGAGAAGAAAGAGGGAGCGCAACAGCGGGAGGGAAGAAGAGGAGGGGAAGGGGAAGGGGCAAACGCACCGTCGGCTGCCTTTGCACGCGGTGACGTAGGAGAGAGTATCGCCGATCTAGGGTTAAATCCATTCTCCTTCCATCCATATAATGTTACGCGTTCCCAATTCACTCAATTCAACACTCAACTCTCGCCCTCGTAAACATCTCCCGAATCCTCTGGTTCACAGCCCAGTTCAAGACCCGTAAACCTCACACCGTTCCGCCGATGAAACCCTAACCGATCGGCTCGAAACAAGCAAAGATTCGGCCACCGTGTTCGAGCGACGTATAGAAGAAATCGATCAGGATAAGGGAAGAGCCGAAAAAGGGACAGTGGGAATCTCACCTGAATACGACGAGGGGAGCGGAGGAGACGATCGCCTTGGCCTTCACGACCGCCGTTTCCTGGGGACTTCACAACCCTAAGCACCCCTTTCTCGTCGTCCGGAGAGCCGACGGTCGACCATCCCACTTGGCGTCGAACCCGGCTCACGCTGACTCGGGCCGCGTCGATTTAAGGTCAAGGGTCGAACCCAACTCGCAAGTATATAGTGAACCGTGACACGCCACGTGTTATAATAAACCCGACTCGTTCTCGAGTCCGGTTAACCGTATCCATTTTTACTCGACTTGTTCTATCTTTCTCTTTGGATCACCATTTCCATTCTAAGCTCATGTCAATAGTACTTACTATATATATTCTTTTCTTAGAAAACATAGCATGCAAGAGAAGATGGATGAAGACTAATAAGTTCTATCATACAAGGATGGGTCAGCTTTCAATTGGTGATCTAATGTACCAATGGATGGTTCTGTTGCTCCATCCCTATCTTGATTGCTTGAGAAATTTTTTTTTCTTCTGGTAATTAAGTGTAGTGAGGAAAGATAGCATTTCCAATCCAAATGAAGAACATAACAGATATACTTGAATCACATCTCCAAATCATTCATCGGAGTGTTGGGTTGTTAGGCAGATTCAATTCATAATAGGCTTTAGTGAAACTCATAATATATAACCTTATTTATATTAACCTAAACCCTAGATTATATGACTAGGATTGAGATTAAGATGGCAACGACGGCTGAAAACGTGAGAATGAGAGAAAGAAGGCTACAGATTGGCAGTAGAGGTCAGAAAACAAGAGATCCAGGAAAAGAAAGAAGATAAGGACAAGAAAATACTATTCTCAATTATTCATATCTTAGGTTAGATCAGTTTACGGTGGATTCTTACTGTGATCTTTTATGAATGTTTTGGATATTATGCTTAGTAATATAATCATTGTATCATTGTGATTCTCTTGTAGTTGTTGCCTTGGGTTTGGGCAAGAAGCCTTGAGATCTATATATTCATTATTTTGATATTGAATTTTCTCTGGCTTGTCCCGTAATTTATACCCTTCAAGTTGAAAGAATTTTCCAAGTAAATCTTGGTATTCATCTGATTGTGATTTTTGTTTGATTCCGCTGTATGTGACGATCCGCTAGTATTTATTCATATATAAAATTTATTTCTATTTTATTTCTATCACGCAAATGCAGGAGAGCATAGGTAAGCAATTGAAAAGAAATAACTGCTGAGGAGAGACCAAAAGCCAATTGCTGATGGTAAGAAAAGCTTATCATCCTCTAAGAGCCACAATGTGGGGAAGAAGAAAGGCCAAATGAGCCAACACAAGAAGGGCAGTGGATGTAATCATGAGTTCAATGGGAGGTGCTGCAAGAGAAGGCAAAAATTGGAGCTTTCTTCTGCACCAAAGATGATGTGTCACAATACTAAGAGCAAAACAATCCATATTTGAATGCCATGGTGGGTGTCACAAGAATTTATAGACAATTTTGAAAGAAGCTAATCTCATTTGAGTTGAATGGATATCAACAGGAAAGACAATAAATCCAAGGAAATGAAATCCATAATCCAAAACTGTACAAGAAGTTATAAATGCCTCATACTTTCGATACAAACCATATAAAACTACTAAGTGAAAGCAAATACGACTGGTGATTTTTTCATCTACCATTAAAGAGAGAAAACAGCTACAAAGATTACATAAGAGCAAATCCACAAACTCGGGAATCAAGTTCAGCTTCCCTAGCATCAATCTACAAAACCAACCAAGCTAAACTGAGTATTGAAAAGTAACACTTTCTCAATGTTAAAACAAACAAAACATCAGACGGACTTGCAAATATACGGCTGTTGTGTCTGATTCCTACAATGTCCAAACAAAATCTGGTGCATCATTTCTCGGCCCAGCAACAGTTCGATAAACATAAATCTTCTCCAACTTGTGGAGATCACTGAGATTTTCTTCAAACTCATCGGTTTCTTCATTTTCATTTATGATCTCCACGTTCAGCCTTGGCATCTTTGCCGCAAGAGCCTTGCAACCTCCCAGGGTGATGTCACAGGACGACATCCAAAGGGATCGCATTGTTTCATATTTTGCCACATTTTTCAAGAGCGCGATATCACCAAATGGGCAATCCCTTATTTCAAGTTTCCTGAGATTTTTGCATCCATTGAGCACGTAAATCATCCCCTTATCGCTATCACCAGCAAATGCAATTGACAGCATCTCGAGACGTTCTGCGTACATGCCAATGTATAAGAAAACCTGATCCGTTAAAAGACCTGACAGCGACAACCTTCTGAGGTTTTTGCATGAACGCACAATTGCACCAAAACCTTCATCAAGTGGCTGATTAGTGACAGGGTCTGGCTTTCCAGGATCAAGGATGCATAATCTGAATCGTGTGAAATGTGGGCAATTTTTTGCGATGGTTATTAGTGCAGCATTTGTCATTTGGCAGCAAAAGTAAAGCAATGAGTTAAGTTTAGGACACCCTGAAGATACAGCAAGCAAACCTTCTTCGGTCACAGAAGTAGTTCCAGCATCATAGATGTCACATGGAAATACCCGCAACTCCTGCAACTCTTTACAAGTGGAGGCCACAACCGTCAATCCTTTATCCCCTATGCTATCCAACACCTGTGAAATGATCGGCTTATAGTTAACACTTGTTTCAGATGAGAAATTTCCATCATCTCAAAAATGAATTGACAAGATCTCACCCAGAGCTTTTGAAGCTTAAAACAACGGCAAATTATCTTGATAAGGTCATCCCCCTGAATTGCAGGAGCGTAGCTCAAGTTAAGAACAGTCAAGTTTGTGCAGACAGGATAGACTGCTCTAAGGCAGCAAGGAGAAGCATCCCAGAACCCCGACAAGTTCCTTAACGACTCGAATTTGGGGAAGGAATTCATGAGCGTGTGATACGCATCGGTTCGGTGGTCAACTGCAAAAGATCCAGTTCCAAGGTCGACCAAGTGAGAGGCCCGAGCAAGGATCTTGGTTAGAGACTCCACAGATACTGCACGGTTAAGCTTCAAGCTCCTTAGATTTGGGCACCTGGCAACTAGCCTCTCCAGAGCGCCTCCATTGACCTCCCCTTTAAGGCAACCAAAGTTTAGGGAGACCAGAGAAGTACAGGAATCAGGGAAGAAGCTAAGCCATTGGCACCCATGGTCTTCCACCTCATTTTCCTGTAAATCCAACTCCCTCAGACCTCTGATAAGCAGCAACAAAGAAAAAAACAAAAGAAAATGTTACAACCATTAAGGATGCACTTTAATCAATGGAAAGCCTAAATTTACTTCATAGTCACAAGAATTTAAGCCTAACACGTTGGCAGGTGATTACTTGTGGATGCATTAAGACATCTCAGCCTCACAAATGCAGCCAATTTGGATTCAAGGGAGAAAAGAAAGCAACTAATAATCAATTTAAATGGCTAAATAGCAATGGATAATCCAGATAAATTTCTGCATGAAGCAAAGATGAAAGCTTAGCAGCACAATACAGAAAAGCTCAGCAAAAAGACCGCTGCTTGAGAAAATGGATCCTTCAGATGCAACACAACCAAAACATAGCAACGGGCTTATAAACCTTAGTATAGATGGAGATGTATTTGCAAAACATAGTAAAGATTCAACCTTGAACTACAGCAGCTGGTAACATACAATCCTGAAGAATAATTGCAGCAGAGAGAGAGAGAGTACACCTTCGAGATGTGCTTGTTAAGGTAAACATTCCAATGAAACGAAGTCAAACACAGACAGGCAGCTCACCTGCAATATGTGGCAATCGCAGCAAGTCCATCAGTACTAAATCCTTCACAGCTAATGAGAACAAGTGACTTGAAGTTGGGAAAGGAGCGCGCAAGGAGCTCAAGGCCATCATCGGTGACCACCATTCTCTTCAGCCGCAGCTCCTCCAGACCAGGACAGCTACGCGCCGCGGCCTCAATCCAGGGGAGCGCGAAGCCGCCCCAATCGTAGGGAACCAAGTTGAAGTCAGCGAAATGGGGCTTCCCCTTGACGCTCAGCGACTTCATCCCGGGGAACCTCGCCATCACTCGCTCGGGTCCGATGGCATAGCAGTTGCCAACAAACACAGTCCGGCGGCTGAGCCGCTCCACCTGATACCACGCCTTGCACACCGTCGACACCGTGTTCCGGTCATGGTGTGACCCGACGAAGTCGAAGATGTGCTCCACCACCTCCTCCGGGAAGTATGTCATGGCTGAAGACTACAACCAACCCAATCCTTCCTCACTTCTTCCCCATTACGGAAGAAGAACAAGAAACCGAACAGTAACCAGCGGAAACAGTATTCAACGAAGTAACAGAGCTTCCATCTTTCACTACGGATCACCCTCGACCACAATTTAACTTGGAAGCAAGCTCCGATCTACCCCAAAATGACAGAAAGAACGCTCCTTTCTTGAACAAAGACATAGAAGATGAGTTTTGGGGGCGCTAAATCAAGCAAAAAAAAAACTCATTTTTCTCCCTCGAATCACATCGGATAGAAACATGGAGAACATTTGGGGCGGGGGGGAACACACTCGAATCACATGGAAAAACCCCAAAAGAAGATAAAATCTAACGAATCATGAAAGAACAACTCATGGAAAAACACCGAACAACAAGTCTAAACTACTACTACATAAAGGATAAAACCTAAACAGAGATCTAAAGAATGATGCAAGGGAAGAGGACGACCTCCGCTTGTCTTTTCTTTTCGTCTCATTTTTTTCTCGCTTTTCACGCTCCTTTAACCGGAGTCGAGAATCCGACGGTCAGTACGTTTTGTCAGATTACGTGGACAAGTAAAATCCGTTCGATCTCGGTCTCCTGTCCTTCTTCACCCACCGCTTTCGGATAAGGAGAGGAGGGAAAGGAAAAAGATTAGGCGTAGAATATAAAAAATTACTATATTATGGTTTTTTTAATTTGAAAAATTAGTTTTTAATGATTAGGCGTGTCAGGTAAAAATAATTATTTAAATGGGTTTCTATTATTTTGAGGAACGAATGTTTCGGAAGGGGTGCAGCAGAATGGACGGCAGTGATCCGTTGTACCTGGTGATAGCGGGAGATCGGACGGTGAAGATGCACGCCCCTCCCTCCTCCCCACGATCGATCCCTGCTGTCCTTGCAATAATTCCCCACTAATTGACGCAACGGTCACGTGGCAGACGTCGACGGTGGGTGATGTGACGCGGAGGGCGCCTGATGGACGGGTGCTGATTGCTGGTGGGAAGCGGACGAGTTGGTGGGGCCACGCGCCTTGTCGTTTGGCGAGGAGGAGTGGGCGGTATGGGTGGGTGTGCCTCCGGTGCCGCCTCGTCGGCAGCCGCAACATGAGCGACCGTACCCACAATCACACCCACCTTGTTGGTACTGGTGGGGCCATCTAAGTGGCATGGGCGGTGATTGGGTCTGCAGCGACTCCATTTCCGGGTGTGGCTTCAGTTGATAAGACGTCCACTCCATAGATAATAGAAAGTATTCTCATTTTCAAAATTCTTTAATAATATTTTTTTAACCTAATATCTGAAATATTTTTGATTTAACAGTCAGACACTTATCCTTTCTTCTTTTTTTTCTATAGATCGATCTATATGATAAATTGATTCAGTTATAATTTTTTTATATTAAATTATAATATTTTTAATAATTTCAAAATAGTGAATAAAATATTACAACAGTATCTTTTATTTACAGTGTTTTGATCAAATTTTTGAAAAAATATAATATTTGCGCACAATATTATAGTGTCTGTAATAATATTATTATATAATCCATAATTAAAGTGAGAGAAAATAAATAGATGATATTATATAAAAATAAGAATGTTATTAAAAAAAAAATTGAAAAACGAAGGAAACCCACACTCTAGAAATATTATTTCATTTTATGCATGAAAAGGGTGATTAGATGTTGGATTAAAAGATGATGGAAGAGTGACTGTGAAAGGCATCTGCAGCACTAAAAACACCATTTGCTACAATTGCTAAGAGCAAGAGAATCTGATATAATTTCCACTACTAAAACATTTGAGTCTGATGAACTATTTGCTTGCAGTGAGATGGAAGGGTTTAGCAATCCCATCTTTGTTCATCTTGATCTTATCTTTTAGTGCAGTGCAGAGGAGCAGTGAGTTGCAGGCTTTAGCTTTTGGAGATGTTTCTTTTGCTGATGTGATTGAAGTCAAAAGGGGCTTTATGACCTCTGGGATTCTCTAAATCCTGTCTTTCATAGCTTCCAAGGTATTAAAAATGAGACTTTTCATATTCTTATGAAAGAAAATTAGATCTAAAATCTTCAACCAATGTCTCTAATTTCAAATAATAATAATAATAATAATCATTTTGTCACATTCCATGTTTTATTGCTCTCTATATTGCACATGTTGTATTTTGTATATAAAGAATATATATATATGCAATAGAGTTCTTTTAGAAAAAACTCCTTTTTAGAATCAATTATTAAAAATTTACTATATATTCTTTTGATAATTTTAAAAGATATTGCATGTGTGATGAGTTAAATAATAAATAAGCTTCGTTATGTTAGAAAGCCATGAACACATGACACGTATAACCACCGGATGTGTATGGCCTGCTTTAGTATTTTATATATATATATATATATATATATATATATATATATATATATATATATATATATATATATATATATATATATATATTGATCAGTAATAAATAAAGAAGTTAAACAAAATTCTAAGTGTGAAGGTGGCAGTTTTAAGTTCTCAGGATTTTCTTTTTCACACATAATCTGTGCAAAAATTTAAATTGTTGGACTTTCGGATGGGTTGATCGGTTCGCCTCGCGGTATGCATTGATCGTCTCATCCTGCCTTCGACGTTGTTACTTTAAAGAAATTAAAGTGCTCAAGGCAAGTCTATGGATATATTAGCATGAGATAACATCATAGGATTTCGATCATATTTCATAGTCAGAAGTGAAATTCTTATATTTATGAAAGACAAATCATTGCGAAAATATTTGTCAATGATGTTTTTATTAATCAAGAACGAAAGTTGAGGACTGACAATTAGATACCATCCTAGACTCAACCATAAGCGATGTCGACCATGGATCGATAGATGTTGCTCTTATGACTCCACAAGCACCTTATGAGAAATCAAAGTCTTTGGGTTATGGGAAGTATGACCGCAAGACTGAAACTTAAAAGAATTGACGGAGAGCAGCACCAGGAGTGGAGCCTGTTACTTAATTTAACTCATTACGGGGAAACTTACCAGGTCTAGACATAGCAAGGATCGATAGATTGAGAGATTTTTCTTGATTCATTGGTGGAGTGATTTGTTTGGTTAATTCGGATAACGAACAATGGCTCAACATGTAAACTAGCTATACAGATATATCCCTCCGCAGTCAACTTTCACTGTTGGGCTTGAATTATTAGATGACTATCTTTAAAATTAAGTTAGATATTTGATGTAAAAAAAATATTTACATCTATTTTTTGATGTCATATGGATCTCAAATGGATGAAAATATTTATTAAATACAAGAAATATATATATTAGTATAGTCAGAGCACATCTTCCCTCGAGTATTAGAGAGCCTCTCTCATGGAACGTGCTTTTATCATTAGTTTAATTATACAAAGTGCATTGGACTCTCAATTTATATTTCAAATATAAATTGATTTTTGATATATATATTTTTTTCAAATCATATGTAGCGTGAACAATGGATTGAAAATGTTCAGATGGTAATGTCAATATTTATAGGATGCTAACATAATTTTTTAAAAATTAAAATATATTATGATTTTATTTAAATCTATAATATTATGAAAATGATTTAACAAACAAATAATATGATTTATATTTTCTATAAGACACATTTTTTAATTTTTTGTTTATATAATTATTTCTTTTATTTTATTATATACTTGGGCCAAATGAATTTTTCTATAAGATTATATATATACTTATTAATTTAAATAACAAATATGTTTTTTAAAAAATAAAAAAAATAAAATTATCACAAAAAATCAATACTATTGAAATATAATTTTTTTTAATGAATACGTATCTAAAATATAATTTTTATCTATCATTTATATATACTCAAAAGTAGCAACTACCATAACTCAGCTCATAGCATATGAGCAAACAAAACGGCTTCGGATTTCTAAAAACTTGCTTCGCTCAAGCGATCGACGTGAAGCCTCAATAGTTGCAAGAGTCAAACAAGTGTTCCCCGTCATTAAGACGGCCGGTTCCGAAGTCAACTTTTCCATCCTAAAGCTTCACTAGATTGCAACTTAACTAATTAATTAATGCTTCACGTCCAAATGATGTTTGGTTTCTTAATTCAATTAAGAATTATCGTTTAATAAAAAAGTTAATGATGGAAAAGGGTGTTACAGTCATCGAGACGATTGACCAAATGACATGGTTGACCGAGACCGGTTCGTTCATGATTGGATCTCGGAAGGCGGCTTCCATGGTTTATGTGCCGGCTTTGACCAAGTCGGGCGTATTGAATAGGTTAGATGGGATGCAGCATTGGATTTCATTGATAGATCTCGTCGGGTTTGACTTACTCGAGTTCAACACCATTGTGTCAACTCCTATGAGCTGAAAGTTTAATGCAGTCGACGACAACAAAAAAAAGACGGTCAATTGTTGTGGTAGGTTTTGATGTTCTTGGATTTCATCGCGTCATGCAGCAAAAACTTGTTCCTGTTCTTTCTTATACTTGTTGATTGACTTGTATTATGGTCAAATGTTCAAAATGGTTATATCTATATATATATATATATATATTTCATGAATTATAATAAAATAGAGGAGAAATATGAACAAAGAATATGTCTTGAAAAATCTAAAATCCATGAATTTACATAAAATTATTTTAAAAAATAAATAGGAAAAATATTATTTGCGATTATAAACAATTTTTTATTTCACAAATTTGGAGAGAATAAATAAAAGGGGAAGGAGAGAAGGTGAGAACTGAGAGAGTGTTGTACTTCTCCCGCTTCTTCTCCTGTCAACATTACCTCTCTCTCTCTCTCTCTCTCTCTCTCTGTGCTTACCGTCCACCCTACGTTTCAACGCTCTCTCTATAATTCCACGACGCCATCGATGACCGTACGCTCCATATAAACCCCACAGCCTCGGGCTCCTCATCCCCACATTGCCATCGTCGCACCATCGAATCTCTAGTTTGCGCTCTCGCGTGATTCATTGCTGGATTTGGGAGACGAACACCGGCGGCGTAAGGATGGTGAGACTACCGTACGTGACAGCGCTTACCACCCTCTTCAGTTACGGCCTCCTCTTCGCCTTCGGCCAGATGAGAGATTTGTTCCGGAAGCTCATCGATTGGTCCAAATCCAAGGGCAAGGACCTAAAGGTCCGTTCTTTGATCCACGACCCCCTTGTTTCGCATCCCATTGCTGCGGTCTTGCCCTTTTCTTCTTTTGATCTTACGTTGGCTTTTTGGGTTGTAATTGGGAATCCGGTTCGTTTTCTGTTTTTGACAGGGGTATGCGCCCATCTGCTTAGGGCTCGAAGATTTCTACACCCGCCGGCTCTATCTCCGGATTCAGGTTTGTCCTTTCGGTTTCTCTTTCAATCCCTGAGTGTTCTTTCCTCTTCAAAACTTCGATTTGGGTCGTTCTAGGGTTAAACGCTACACTGGATATTCTGACAAATATTTCCATGCTCACTTGATTTCCTGATAATATAAAACTTGAAAACGAATTTAAGAACTGCTGAAAGCACTAGGCAGCAGTAAACTGCATTCCATGATGAAATTAATGATGGAAACAAATTGTAATTTTTGTTTCTCAGCTAAAATTTGATAACTTTGGCATAAATATTTAAGAACGTAACGAGAACACCTGAGAAAGTTTGATTGTTCTTCGAACTATTTTGACGATGATAGGATCTTATTGTAACCTAGCTGCATGGTTTGTAAAGGAGATAAGTCTGCAACTCTGCATAGTTGACTAAATAAACCATATCTTGGCTAACAACACTTGCTTTAGAGTTTTGGTACCAACTTAACATGACCAGAACAACTTATCTGTATATTTGTTCCGACTTTCACTTATTTTGGCTTTCATTATAAGTAGCTACGAAAGCAAACTAGCAATATATGGTGCTTCATTTCAAATATGAGATGACACACTCCTGAGCTGCATGAGATTTTTTACAACGTGCTGCAATGTTTACGATATAGGCAACATAAACATTGTTTAAATTTTAGCTTGCTATGTGAATTTTGACAGTATTTTAAATTAACCTCGTGTCCATCAACCAAGCTCATTACATGTTTTTAAGGATCCAAGTGTAAGAATTATCTTTCATGGAGTCATTGTTTCTTTTTCTATGTGTGTTGTTCCTGATCTACTCTGATTGAGGCTTTTAAGCCTGAGGATATAAGCAAACTAAGATATCCACACTCCTTTATTAGCCACCTCAGAACAAGGTTGATCTGCTGCAAATGAATTGTTCATGCACATCATTTAATCAGCATGTCCTACTAAGGTTTTTGTTGGTAAGCTGCTAGTCTTTGAACAATTTGTTGATAACATTCTAATTTGGCAGGATTGTTTCAGCCGACCAATTGCTAGTGCACCAGATGCTTGGATTGATGTAGTTGAGCGTAAATCTAATGACCATAACAAGACGCTACAGTAAGTGTTTTAATAGGTTTTTTTAACTGTCAGAGACATGCAAGCTATTGTTATATAGAAAGCAGAGGTGTACCTTGCATCTTATCTGAAACATACAGCATTTAGTCTCTCTTCTAAGGATATGGGAACTATAAATTCTTTCTGAAATAACATAGACGAGCAGACTTACAATTTGCTGCTATTAGCAACCATTTGAAAGGCCTTTTTTTGTAATTGAAATAGAAATGTGTTAAGATTTGATTATTTTTGTTACCTGATGCAGCCGGACCTCAAACACTACCAAATGCCTAAATCTGGGATCATACAACTACCTTGGATTTGCAGCAGCAGATGAATACTGTACACCCCTTGTTATCGAGTCTCTGAAGAAATACTCAGCCAGTACCTGCAGCGTTCGTGTTGACGGCGGTAAGAATATTCTGCAGGTTATGTCAATTAGAAAAACAAATATTTAAAAGTTTGGATTAATTTATTATGCTTTGTTTGATATCAGGGACGACAAACCTTCACACCGAGCTGGAGGAACTGGTCGCAAGATTTGTGGGAAAACCAGCTGCTATACTTTTTGGTATGGGTTATGTGACAAACTCTGCAATTATTCCCGCTCTGATGGGGAAGGTATGTATACTTCCTTGAGTCACCGGATGGTTAAAAGCACTGGACTTGCAGTGATGAGATTCATATAGATTTCGGTAACCAAGTAACACCAATCATGGCCATTCTCAGGGAGGACTGATCATTAGTGATTCTTTGAACCATAACTCTATTGTCAATGGTGCCCGAGGATCTGGTGCAGCAGTACGTGTTTTCCAGCACAATAGTAAGTTTAAAATGGTCAAATATTATATTACCTCATTTGTCCTTGCTCTTAACTTACTTTTAAATGTTGTCTAGGCCCCTCACATTTGGAGGAGGTGCTGAGAGAGCAGATAGCTGAGGGTCAGCCGCGGACGCATAGACCCTGGAAAAAGATAATTGTTATTGTTGAGGGCATCTATAGCATGGAAGGAGAACTCTGCAATCTTCCTGAAATCATAGCAGTCTGCAAAAAATATAAGGTTTGATGTGTTACATGCTAATATTAGTTTTTGATCTTTAATTCACATGCATCTCGAGAGAAACAGATATGAGAAGCAGATTTGTTTGCTTAAGCATCAGAAAGACTTAACTAATGGTTAAGAGTTAAAAAAAAACAAATTAAACAACTATGAACAAACTTTTGTATGGAAACAGGCATACACCTACTTGGATGAGGCCCACAGCATTGGTGCTGTTGGAAAATCAGGCAGAGGGGTGTGTGAACTCCTAGGAGTCGATACAGCTGACGTGGACATCATGATGGGAACATTTACAAAATCATTTGGATCTTGTGGGGGCTACATTGCAGCATCAAAGGTAATCTTCTTGTTGGACCAAATTTTACAGAATCACAAACAGAGTAGGGCCAGATTATAATGTAGTTCCTAAATCCTTACCTCTTATGCAGGAAATCATTCAGTATCTTAAGCACACTTGTCCTGCTCATCTGTATGCTACTTCCATGTCACCACCTGCTGTGCAGCAAGTTATATCTGCAATTAAGGTTATCCTTGGTGAAGATGGTTCAAATAGAGGTACTTAATTTTATCATATGTGATGAAATTTTTTTTTAAAATTTTGTTACAGGCATCTTTTTTGATATTTATTGAAGCATAAAAAATGCTTACATGTGGTTTGTTACGGTCATACCAGGAGCTCAGAAACTTGCAAGAATCCGTGAAAATAGCAACTTCTTCAGGTCAGAACTTCAGAAAATGGGATTTGAGGTTCTTGGTGATAATGATTCTCCAGTAATGCCAATAATGCTTTACAACCCAGCAAAGATCCCAGCATTTTCAAGGGAATGCCTTAGACGGAATGTAAGTGTCATGCTATTTCTTGATGGTTTAATAATGATTGATGGTGGTATACCCAAACTTCAGTATGTGATTTTTTTTTAACTTCAATGTGTTGCATATATATGTTGTGCTTGTGCTTGTGTCGTTTCCAAAGCTTTAAAGCTATATTTTCATCAAGGATATGATGACACATGGAGTTAGTTCTCCAGGTAGAAATATTAGTTGGATGCACAATTAGATGCCCGTATGGGCATTAAGGTGGTTTTGCATACAACAATTGCAACTATAATATCATTTACTAGATGGAATTAGCCTTTAAGCACCTGTATGTTTAATACCTTTTCTTGTTAGTGAGATGGCACTTTGATGAGTATGCACATTCACCTTCAGGTTCTCTTCGCCCTAGTATTCTATGTTCAAGTTTTCATGCTATTTTTCATGGCATTAGTTATAAATTGCCCTTTCTTTTCCTTTCAACTGGTGAATAACAGAGGATAACAACTATTCTGGCAACATTGTAGGTTGCGGTTGTGACTGTTGCATTCCCTGCAACACCTCTTCTCCTTGCAAGAGCTCGAATCTGCATTTCTGCTTCACACACCAGAGAAGACCTGATGAAAGGGCTGGAAGTAAGCAAATATCATACACAATCTTCCTTGGAAAGATCAAATTTCTTGAATAAATAGTTGCCTCTGTTATATTCATATCTTTGTTATGCAACTCCAGGTTATCAGCAAAGTTGGAGACCTTGTGGGCATCAAGTACTTCCCTGTGGAACCACCCAAGCATGTGGAACAGGACAAGAAGACCCTGTAGTAGAAGACTCGGTTGTAGATCCACTGGAGATCATGCTACCGGCGACATCTTGGGTCGCATCAACCATGTGCCTTGTCCAATTTTCTTTGACGGGGGTCTACTTCTTGGGTTGTTTTCCGGAAGTTGAGTTTATTTGTCCAGCTGACACTGCTTGTTTGAGTCTCTAATATGATCCATGTACAGGTTTAGCAAGTCGAGTGTGTTGTTTATCTTATATGTGGTCGATATCATCTCAACTTTTTGATGTAATATTCTAGTAATCAAAGCTACAAATTTCTTTAGATGTACTCTAATAAAAATTGGTGGAATTCAAAGATATATTTTGACGGAATTATGTTTGAGAAATAGTACTGTCTGGATTTAAGGATTTTGCCTTCTCTGTGCTATGATTATTCACTGAATACACTATTATTCAGGCTGTGATTCTGGGCATCATGATTAATGATTTGTATTTGAGAAATTAGATGTTAGTAAATGATTTGTAAATTGTTAAAGCTTGGAAAAGGGATTTGTCTGAGGAATTAGTATTACATCTTTGCAGAGGATGACTGATACTCCAATTTGTCTTTCATCTACAGGACTAGCAATCCTACAGTCACCCAACTCCATATCTCCTTTGCTCATCATGGTTAGTAACTGAGCCCCCCTTTGCATTCAATTAAAAAATTACAGGCATTTGAGGTTGCAGTGCCAGAGAAAAAATGAATCCAAAACTGTTCTCAGTCAATAAAGATCAAACCAGTCAAGCCAAGTCTCTGTTGGTGCTATTAAATGGCCGTCCTCTCCCACCCACTGCCCATTGGCTTTATAAGGACTCAATTGCTCACATCTGTGGATGCTCTCCTCATCCTCTCACGGAAAAACCCACCTTGCTTCACTGCTGCCACTGCCTGGCCTCTGATCTCTATTTCCTTTCTTCTTCTTCTTCTTCTCTCCCATACATTGGCATCATTCCTCAGCTCTACACGATGGCATTCTCATACAATGATGAGCATCAACATCCTTCCCTTGTGGAGTTTGGCTATCTTCCATGCACGCCCACCGAGATCCCCTTCCTCCCACAGCAATCGGAGGACGTGACGACCAGCGCTTCCTCTTGCTTCCTCCACTGCTACTCGCAGCTGCCGGTGGCTGATGCCACTGGATTTGGCGGCAGCGGTTCTCTTGACATTGCCGGATTAGAGCCTCCTTCGGTTGCTAACCGAGTTGGTCATGCACCAATGGTGGGCGAACCCGGTGACGGCATGGCCCCGAAGCCACAAGGATCTGGAGAAAAGAAGAGAAAGATCGACAAAGATGAGACTAGCTTGATCACCGGTCAAGCCAAGGTAATAATAGCATCAGGTATCATCTGCTGCGCTGTGAAGGGGTTTCATTGACGGCGAGCTGAGCTGTGGTTTTCTTTGTGTTGGGTTGGGCCCGTGCGAATTAGGAAGGCAAGATTAGGAAGCAGAGAAGGCTAAGGGAAACCGACGACAAGAAACCTAAAGCTGATGCCATGAAAGCTTCGAAGACTTGCGGGGAGTCTCCCGCGGGGTACATTCATGTAAGAGCAAGGAGAGGTGAAGCCACAGATAGCCACAGTCTCGCGGAAAGGGTACGCACGCAGGGTTTCTTCAACGGCATCCTCTCGCCAAATTTGGCTTTGTTCTTGCCATGGTAATAATGGCTTCGCTCATGGTGTTTGGCTTTCAGGTGAGAAGAGAGAAGATAAGCGAGAGGATGAAGGTGTTGCAGAGTATTGTTCCCGGCTGCGAGAAGGTGCGGATGTTGAATCTTCTTCTCCTCCTCGTATGCTTTCTTCGACCTCTGTTGCATCATCCATCTCCTGTTGATGTCTACCGAGTAGGTTACCGGGAAGGCGCTCATGCTGGATGAGATCATCAATTATGTGCAGTCCTTACAGAACCAGGTCGAGGTAAGCGAAAGGTCAACAACGAGTTGACAACAGCCTCCTCCTTCCACGGCATGCTCTAACCCAATCTGTCTCCAGTTTCTCTCGATGAAGCTCGCCTCTCTCAACCCCATGCTATACTACGGAGCAGAGGCTGAGGAGTACATGAACCACCACCAACCAGAGGTAGGCTAATTAAGGAACCACGTCGATCTGCGTGCTCTGTAACTGGACAGAAGTCTCTAACATGTCGATGGGTAATTGGTAGAAGACGACGATGATGAAGCTGCAGAGTGCAGTGGGAAGCATGCCACTGCCAATGTCATCATCGACTGTGCAAGCCAATCAACTTCAACCCATAGCAGCAGCTGCAGCAGCTATGGAGAACGGCCAAGCGATGAGACACTCAGCACGTTTTCTCCTGCAGGGCCAAGGGACCACTTCCTTTCCTGAGGTTTGATGATCTTTTCATCCGAAAGCTCATATATGGTTTGGTTTTTTGACACATTAGATGAGAACAGAAGTCATGTCCCCAATTACCAAGTCAAGACCATCTTTTTCCAGGGTGGTAGCGGTTACATGATGCCGGCCATGGGTGAGCAAAGAGAGGACACCAACTCTTCTTCTTCCTTCCAGTAGTCAGTCAGTTAATTGATGTGAGAGTGAGAGAGAGAGAGAGCTGTGGCCAAAGTTACTTGAGAAGAAGAAGAAGACGTAGGTTAAGCTGGGGAGAGAAAGGAGAGCCGACACAAAATAAAGAGCAGATCTTGGGAGGATCCTTGCTGTTGGCCTATTGGACCATTGGGATGATTCACGGATTCCGAGAGAGTTAGCTCATGTAGGTGGAAAATAGTAAAAACTACGTTTGCAACAGTGTCTGTCAGTAATCCTACAGTGTTACAGTATGTGAGAGAAGATGAAAGAGAGAGAGAGAGAGGGTGGTCATTTGCATCATAGGATGCGTGATATGACAGCCATGGGAGTTGCCTTTGGCCTCTGTGAATGAGCTCCACCTTTTTGCTCTCGAGTCAGTGACTTCCTTCTGCAACTGTTTGGCTCGGTTTGACCTGCCGAAATCCATGTGAGGTGTCATAAAGCAAATGAAATGTTCAGAGAAACTTGGAAACAAGAACAGATCACATCACGAAAACTATTCCTAGTCAATGACCTTTGTGTAAGAGAAGAGACAACAACGTCGACTTAATTGCTTTCGTTTGCCGACAAAAAACATCATTCAACCCATGCACAAAGGCGAACGCACTTTGAGATTGAGATCGATGCATGCGTGATCGGAGGGAGCCATGGATGTTGGGGCTTTCGTCCTCGAGTCTGCAACGCAGTGCGGTGCGCAAGGACATGATATCTACTTGAAAGGAGCCTACGCAGAAGAAGAATCGACTCCCGGTTTAGGTTACACATCAATTCGATGGACTGCGACGTGTATCCTTCGACGTGCTTCCATACATAGCCATCTATCTATCTCTGCGTCCGCATCGTTTGAGCTTTCATCCATCAGAATCAAGACCAAAGAAAGCTCCATGGCCAGCGATGGCAACCTCACCGTGACCCCGCCAACAGGCTCTTTGGGTGTGGATTACCTTGCACCATTCAATGCTTCTGCTGTTTCTGGGGACCGGAGGATGAGATGGTGGCTGCGGCCCGGCCGACATGGGTCGGTGGGCGATCCGGGTTCGGCAGCGACCGATGGGGCCGGGAAACGAAGCGGCGGCCGAGGTGGAGCAAGCCGGCAGGCGGCATGGCGTGGAGTGTGGCGTTGTCCATAAGAGGAATAGGGCTCAGCTGGGGAAGACGACAGATGGTCGTAAATGTCGGATGATGTCCTCATGCGAGCCTCCATTCTTGTCCATGAAACTGCACGCCCCGCTCATCCCCCACATGTCCATGTTCTTGATTTGTCCTTCCATCCCTCCTCTCTCTCTCTCTCTAAAAATATGTTCGGATGGCGTCCAATATTTTCATAACTACAAAAATCTTATACAGAAATCATTAGCTCAGTATACAGTGACATACTCATAACTTTATTTCATTCTAAATTAAGCATCTTATAGATCGTGTTATCGTAATTATATTGTGACTGAGGTGTTAGACAGGTTTGATCTGATCTGAGTGAGTAAGATTGTCAACATTGATCCCTCCAGACTTATACGGGAGGATTGACGTCAATGATTTCATAAGTCAATCTTAATTTTATCCACTTCATTTTCAATAATCGAGATACTTCATTTTCAATATAAGACTAATCGAGATATTACAGATAACGATATCGATCACCAACAATGCTTGCAGTGGTCCAATTCGAACAACAAGGAAGAATCGGAAAAGGGGATAGTCATGAAAGAACAGACGTGAAAATTAAATTCGAACAACATTCTATTTTTCAACAGTATCTCTTAGGAGATCTAAAGTCAGAATTGAAGTGAAAATAAAATTTGTTATTATATAAATCGACCTCATGTACAGAAGAGATTTATATGTTGAATCGGGTAAACTCAAAAAGTATATGAATCAGAGAAGAAAGAGGAGGATTAAGTGGCCACCAATTTCCTTTGCTTGCAACCCATGTAAGAATAACAAGTCGAACTCTCAGTGAAGAAAAGCCAGTCAATATAAATGAAGAATCATCGGAAATTGAGCGGAAAGCCCGGCAGATTCAGATGTATGAGAACATGAATCACACAAAAGTGTCACTGCCAGTTTTGGCTACAACAATTAAATTTGCTCCAAACTATTTAATCTTTTGAAGACAGCCAGCCCGCCATCTGGTTTTTGTCGAAACAAAATTTCCTATTATTGCGCTGCGATAATGAACGGCACTGGTTTTTGTCAAAACTGTGTATAAAATTGAGCAGCAGCAACACTTTTTTTTACCTGCAGCTGTTGCAAAGATTAGCAGCCTACAGCTTGGCAAATGATTCAGGTGTTGATTCTGGCACACCACTCCCACCACTGAGAACTGTAACATTCCCATCAAAGTCGACATCCACAATTGCCGAGTCTCCCTCCTTAATCTCCCTGGCTAGCATTTTCTCAGCCAAGCTATCCTCCAGTAGTCTCATTATGGCTCTTCTAAGGGGCCTAGCTCCATAACTTGGGTTGTAACCTTCCTCCACCACCCTATCCTTAAATCTCTCCGTCACTTGGAGTTCTATAGCCTTCCCTTTCAGCCTGTCAAATACCTCCTTGAGCATTATATCAGCAATCTCCTTGACCTCCAGTTTTGTAAGCTGTCGGAAGACGATCATTTCATCTAGCCTGTTCAGGAATTCTGGCCGGAAGTACTGCTTCAACTCTTCCGTGACAAGGCTCTTGATTTGGTTGTAGCTGCTGTCCTTCTCATCATAGTCAAGATCAAAACCAATTCTATGCCCTCCCTTCTCGATCACACTACTCCCGATGTTGGAGGTCATGATCAGGAGCGTGTTCTTAAAATATACTGTTCGCCCTTTGCTATCGGTCAACCTCCCATCCTCTAAAATCTGAAGCATCATATTGAAAACATCAGGATGGGCTTTCTCTATCTCGTCAAAGAGAACAACTGTATATGGGCGACGACGAACAGATTCAGTAAGCTGACCACCCTCGGTGTAACCAACGTAACCAGGTGGGGATCCGATGAGTTTGGATACGGTGTGCCTCTCCATGAATTCACTCATGTCCAGTCGGATCATGGCTTCCTCGGAGCCAAAATAATAGGAAGCTAGTGACTTTGCCAACTCTGATTTTCCAACACCAGTTGGACCAGAAAATATGAAGCTGGCAATTGGACGGTTGGGATTCTTGAGACCGACACGAGCTCGCCGAATGGCACGGCTTATAGCTTCGACAGCCTCGTCCTGGCCAATAACACGCTTGTGGAGGGTTTCTTCCATCTTGAGGAGGCGGTCAGACTCGTCCGTGGACACTTTCTCCACAGGAATTCCAGTCCAGGAAGACACAATTTGCTGGATGTCTGCTTCTGTCACCACAGGACCTGAATCACCTGCCTCGCTCTCAGCTTTGCTTCTCTCTTTCCCTTTGTCAATTAGGGCCGAGATCTGAGCCTTCAGCTCCATCTCCCGATCACGCACCTCCCTTGCCTGTCAAAAACACCCAATTCATATAGATATTTTAGGATCACATATCTAGGAGCAGCTACAGCATACACAATCATTACCAGGTATTGTTCAGTTATACTACTTAAAATACATGAATAAGATGTACTCTTAGCGCAATCAAATGATATTATTCAAAATTAAATTGAAACAATTGATGTACCTTTTCAAAACATTGGCTGCGGACTGCCTCATTTTTCTCTTTTGTAATCTGCCTTAGCTCTTTGTCAAGTTCTCTGGCATCCTCAGGAAGCTGTCAAGAACTAGTTTTGCTTAAAACACAATTGGAAGAACATCAGGCTAGAATGTATAATACCTTACCTTTGCGTGACGAAGCCGAACACGAGAACCAGCTTCATCAATCAAGTCAATTGCTTTATCAGGCAAGAAGCGGTCACTGAAGGCACAGCACAATGTATAAGAAAATGTTATGTGTATAAGAATAACCATTGCATTAGTGACAGAACATGAAGTCTTCTGAAAATATAAAGGGTTTGCACTGTTCCAAGATAATTTCTTTTCATTTGTTAAACCAAGACTAATGAAGAAGATCAGAAATCAGAATACTAAAAAAGCTCATAGCATAGCACAGTAAAGCACAAGGGAAGAACTACTGACTTCAGAAAAGGTCACAAGTAGGAAAAAAAAAAAATCAGCGAATACCAAAAGGTGTAATCATCACATTTCATCAAGAATCAATTAAACACATCAAAGTTAAATGAGTTAGGGTTCATTTTAGTCCCTGTGATTTTGGTCATGGGTCACTTATGTTCTTATGGTTTACTCATGTCTAAAATAACCCCTAAACTTTCAAAAACATAGCATATAAGTTAATTCCATCAAGTCTGAGTTAACAAACATTAGAGTCTGCTTACGTGACATGCTGATTAATAATAAACTATTAATATAATAACATGTATAATTTAAGTTTTTAAAAAAAAAATATTTTAGCCCCTATGATTTTGGTCATGGATTATTTAAGCCCTTATATAATTTTGCTTTGTGTCTAAAATAGCTCCTATATCTTTAAAAACGTAGCATATAAGCCTCTTCCGTCAAGTATGAGTTGACAAACATTAGAGTTTGCTTACGTGATATGATGACTCACAATAAATCATTAATATAATGACACGTATAATTTAAGTTTTAAAAAAAAGTCTATCTTATTGAAGAAGAGGAAGCGGCGAAGGCCGTAACAACATCACATCGTAGGTACAATGGGTGGGAGCGTAAGAGAGGACGAAGTGGAAGGCGATGGGGACGAAAACGTCCAAGAGGAAGAGCGACCATGAGACTATTGTATGCCTAGCGTCGAACTGGTCGATGTACATCCACCTGAGGTAGGACCGGAAGCTCCTAAGCTTGTCGTCAGCATAAGAGAGACTGTGTGCGTACGACGCCTTATTAGGCAACAATGGCTCGATGTTGTTGCTGGTGGTCGCTTCCACGATGATGCATCCTCCCACCATTGATGATGATTTTAATTTTTAATTTAAATTATACTTATTATTATATTAATTATTTATTATGAGCCAGTATGCCATCAGTCTCTAACGTGTATAAGAGTTATTTTAGACACGAGCAAAACCATAAAGGCTTAAGTGGTCCATGAACAAAACAACAAAGGCTAAAATAGACTTTTTTTAAAAAACTTAAATTACACGTGTCATTATATTAATAATTTATTATGAGTTAGCATGTCACGTAAGTAGACTCTAATGTATGTTAACTCAAACTTGATGGGAGGGAGACTTATATGCTACATTTTTTAAAGTATAGAGATTATTTTAGATATGAGTAAACCACGAGGAATTGAGTGGTACATGACCAAAATAACAAGGGTTAAAATGAACCTTAACCAAAAATTAAATCAATAAAGAGTCAATGGAATATAGACTTACACTTTATCTACTAGATAAGAAACTTCCCAAAAGAGAATATGCTTCAATTCTTTCTACCATGGATGATATGTTTCTTCTCCAACATCAAAGAAAATAAAAGAGAGAACAATACCAGTGGAGTCACTAAAAACTATCATCCATCATTTGGGTGTTAAATCTCTATGCTTCTAATACATACAAAAATCTTCAACTATATACTTGGTTGTCATTGAATCAAGCCTAAGCACTAGTATCTTCTAGTACTTGTTATTTTTTTTATACTTTTGTTATAATTGTTCTAGGCTCAACTTGCACTAGTATCTGCTAGTGTCATATAAGTAAATTATATGAGACTTATAGCAGAATGAACATTTGTTAGGAACTTAATCAGATAACTATATCTCAATTCATTGTCATAGGCAATAAATGCCTCATAACTAAAGAAACTGAATCCAATAACAAGATATTATTTGTTTGAATCAACCAGAATATTATTATTCTAGCATTAGAATAGAAAATTCATGTGCACATCAAACAAAACATGTAAACGTTGAGGCTCCAGAATTTCACCGTTTTACTCGTCAAGCTAGCAAAAAAAGTTCTTATGCTATGAATCCTCATCACCTTTTTCTTCTAAAGAATCTTATAACCACTCCATCTAATTTTTTGTTTTTCAGTTGGAGCTTTCAGCAGTACAAAACAAGTTAGCAAAAATATAACAACGAAAGAAAAGAACTCTATGAAATAATTACAATCCTATTATTTAGCCATTCATACTTCCATCAATAGAGAAAAGGAGAAGAAAACAGAAGTTACAAAACATCCAAAATACTTAGTCGTGTAAAACAAGTAGAGATAATGATTGTTAGATTTGGATAAGTATAAAGGACTGTTAAAACATAGCTCACAAACCTAATATATTGATAGGACAACTGAGCAGCAGCAACTATAGCATCATCAGTGTAACAGAGTTTGTGGTGAATCTCATATCTTTCACGAAGCCCTCTAAGAATTTGAATTGCTTCATCTACTGTTGGTTCTGGTACTCTTACAGGCTGAAAACGTCGTTCCAGAGCAGGATCCTTCTCAATATGTTTCCTGTATTCATCGAGTGTTGTCGCTCCAACACACTGAAACAAATTAGCTAAGGAATCACTGCCATAAGTCATTAAAAGCTTAAAGCTTTCCATGAATGAAAACAATTGGTTCATAACATATGAAGAGAGAGATCATAGATGATAAAAACAAAGGAAAAAACAACAAAACAAATGCATACACTATACCTGCAGTTCACCTCTTGCAAGAGCTGGTTTCAAGATATTGGCAGCATCTATAGCACCTTCTGCTGCTCCTGCTCCAATTAATGTATGTACTTCATCAATGAAGAGTATTATGTCATCACTTTGTTTAATTTCATCCATCAACTTCTTTAATCTTTCTTCAAACTCTCCACGGTATTTAGTACCAGCGACAAGAAGCCCCATATCAAGGGTAATCACCTACATTTAAAGTTAGTGTTAATTCTAACAAGTTTAAAGACAACAGAGATACAGATAGGATGGTCTTGCAACCAGCATGAAATATTCTTCAGCTAACCAGACATGCTATTAAACAAGTACAGCGTCATCCTGGAGCACAGATGCACATTTTGACAAGAAGTAATCTCAATTAAGGAAGCATGATGAAGCTTATGGCATAAGGAATCAAGATATACGAGCTGACAATATGAGGCAGGGGGCTTAGACGAAGCTCAACCTAAAACTACAACGATACATTATGCATATAAGTATAAAATGAAGAGAAAAAAATCCAACAAACCTTTTTTCCTTCGATTGTTTCCGGAACATCTCCATTCGCTATACGCTGGGCAAGTCCTTCTGCAATGGCAGTCTTTCCAACACCGGGCTCCCCAATAAGGCAAGGATTGTTCTTTGTACGCCTTCCAAGAATTTGTGTAACACGTTCTATCTGCTCCTGCCTGCCAACAACTGGATCAAGTTTGCCCTGCAGTGTAATTATCTGCCTTTGATGATTGTTTTGTAATTACAACCAGCACGAAGCAGAGTGGATGACAAGAAAGATTACCTCCTCTGCCAACTTTGTCAAATTAGTTCCATACTCCTCAAGTGTAAGCATTTTATTGCCACTGCTTCCTCCCCCAACCCCAGCACCTACAGCTTCAGTGCTTTCACCAACCATTCGAATTACCTATTCCATAATGAGCTCAAAATTCACATCACTGCGAAAAATTTACAACAATGAAGAACATGGACTAAACAAAAATTTGCCTGGGTTCTTATGTTGCTTGTATCAGCTCCAAGACTCTCAAGCACACGAGCAGCTACACCTTCACCCTCACGAAGAAGACCAAGAAGCAAATGCTCAGATCCTATATAATTATGACCTAAAAATTCACCAAAATATGTGATACAGTCAAACTTAACACACGGGGAAAAGAAGAAAGGCATTCTTGTGATCATGCTTGTTAACAGTGTCTATCTGTAGAATTCATGGACGAATGTTATGGGAGTGATTCAGAAGGCATGAGAACAACCATCCCCTTAGGAAACAACAAGCATTCTGTGGGGAGACAGTTAATCCGGTCTAGTCAGGGTTTTGAGGACAGCTAAAACTAGAGGTTACCACAGTGGTTTTTAGCATGCACATTTGTATCGAATGCAACGATGTCCTTGTAGAGATGCTGAGTTATCCAGAAATTCCAAAAATCTTTGTATAAATAAATGAAGTATACCACCACAAAAATCAAACACATTGTTGAAAAGCTCATAATGTATATGACACTCACACACTGTCTATGTTGCCCGAAACTGATTACAAATGGGTGAGATGCTGGTGCAGGTGCAGAAAATGGCAAAATTTAAAAACATAGGTGCACTCGCTCGGTTCAGTGGCTGAAGTGCATTGCGACATATTGGCAACAGTAAGAGTGTGGGCAAAGCACCATATGGCTGGAGGAATCCAGGTCGGCTAAGGCAGGAATGCAATGTAATGGCAACAGTGATGGTAGTGTGGCAGTCCACCATATGGCCACAGAGATGGCATTTTAATGCTGAATTCTATATTTTGTTATGCTTCACCTTTTACTTTGACTGCAAACTAAACAAAAGTGCACTAGATTCACATATAGTAAACTACATTTCTAACATGTCCTGAGTTACATGAAAAAACAAGGGCACTAAGATTACATAGTCAATTGAAAGGAAAATTTTAAATAAACCAGAAACAGAGCTGAAAATATTTACATTAGCAAATCAGAAGATAGGTGATCATCAGTATAATGCTTTCAACAAAGTACTACAAGTTTATAGAAACAGGAGTTAAATGACAGGTTTAAGACAAAACTGTGTGCAGGACAGTTTAAGTACCAAGTTGACGAGCCTCCTCTAAAGATAATTCTAAAACACGCTTTGCGCGTGGTGTAAAAGGTATCTCGACAGCAATAAATCCATTTCCCCTACCAATAATCTTTTCCACTTTCACACGGGCATCCTTAAGATTAATTCCCATTGATTTCAAAACTTTTGCAGCGATACCAGTCCCTTCACCAATAAGGCCTAACAATATTTGCTCTGTTCCAACAAAGTTGTGGCCTAGACGTCTTGCCTCTTCTTGAGCAAGCATGATAACTTTAATTGCCTTCTCCGTGAATCGCTCAAACATAGCCTTAGTGACTAATCGACTGGGTCTTCCCTGTGGGTTAGTTATATATCCTGAAACCACTGAATGAAGATCCTGTCGATGTCTTGAAGAGAATAAGTTATCTGCAACTCGCAAGCCTGCAAACCCTTGAAGTCTTAATGGATGCATTTGCAGCTGGCACATCATTCTGGCACCCCTTTTAGCCTTTCCAGAACCTTGAAGCTGACAGTGGCTCCTGTTCATGATGACAGCAGGAAGAACTGCCGACCGAACCAAAGAACCAGCCATCTCTTCTTCTAGTAATTAATAGGAAATAAATAGACTTAGGTGCCTGCAGTACCTGCAGGCAACAAGAGATTGTTAGACATGAATATCTTCTTATATCAACAAATTATTATTTCAGATAATTGACCACATAGTGACTAGTACTATTGGAGATCTCAAGCTTCATGCCTCAAGCTAAAAGGAAAAAAGAAAATGTCATAAGATGACAGGTAAAATTTAGACAAACAAGAATGGTAACTTATGATTAATTTTCCCATTCTCTCTCATGCTCACTCCTTTTGCATATGATAACGTATGATCTTTTTCCATACTCTTTCAATCTTTAGAGAATTATTTCAAAATCACAATTTACCAAACAAACTTTTGTTTATGTTCTCAAGAATATTTTTTGAGGAATACTTTCTTAGGAATGCATCCCTCGGATTGAGAATAAGTACGGATCGATAACAAAGCTAAATAATATTTTCTCTAATTTGAGATGAATTGGTGCCACGATTCAGAAAGAGAGAAAATCAGAAAAAGCTAAATCCAAGCTTTCTGGCACCTCAAAAAACATAACCTTTTCCTTGAAAAGTCTTGAACAAACATGAAGCAACCTAGAATGACATTGTCGCTAAAAACCCAATACACGATACATGTAATCATTAACGAAAAAAATGCCCCGATGCTCCCAAAGCCTCCCAAGTTCTACGCCAACCTGACAATTAAGACGCATTGTACATACCAATATCTCATCCAAGAAGAGATATTGGTATAAACCATGTGCATGACAACGATTTCAACTACAAAGTAGCTATATCGCATGAGTTATATGCTATTTACAGAACATCATTGCGTCCGATCACATGTAAATGTAGATTCCCAAGAGCAACCCAATGCAAAATAAGGAAACAGAACAACGCAAGGACAGAATCGCCGCAATGCCTCCGATGGGATCAATCGACGCAAGGACGACTCATCACCGACATTGACAATCTTTGAGCTAAACAAGCAGACGAAATGGTAGACGCGACGAGTGCAAGAAAAGTACCTCCGATCTGGCGCTGACCGAGTAAACGAACCCTAAGAGCAGATGTAAGGGAAGGTGAGGAGAAGCGGAGCACCCGTCCTTTCGTGACGAGGGGACCAAGGAAACGGAGGCGGCGGCGAGGACGCCGAGAGGAGCGCGGCACATTCATATCTCTTCCTAGAAGACCTTCTCCGTACCATCTCAAATAATACCCGCAATTGTACCTTCTTGATGATTGGCTCAATGAATCATCTCTACGATGTACGAGTAGGTCGCGACATGGGTACGTACACAAACCGTGTCGGACCCAATCAACGATACGGTGAAAGAAAGCGATCAGTTGCGTGAAGATTCGCGTGACAAGGAAATCGGGTCTTCCCTTGGCCCGCTCAAGTGGATCCAATTACTTGATGGATGGCAATGATGAATCCGAATCCGCTAACCAGTTAAAAGGCTATCTTTTACTTGTCAAAATAATTGAGCTCACACCAAATCCAATTCACACACATTTGGGTTAAATTGTGATGTCTCAACATTTTGTTTGAGATACTCTTCCTCTATTTAATTAAACATCAGTGACATAATTGTCCAATTAACTGACATCTTTTTGATATATTTTTATAATAAATTTATATTATTTGTTTTGTTTCCTTTACACAACTCATTTTTTGTGCTACCGTTCCCAGCATTGCAACTCTTGTTGATTTGAGGGCCTAATGGGCCGACTAATGACACCATATAATTAGGGCCACATAGCGGCCGAACATTTCAAACACCGGAGACCATCATCAGCCCAATGGACACAAATCCAATTCAATAGAATCCATCTTTTATGTCCCTTAATTCCACCTGACTTTGGCAATTCTGATATATAGTTAGCTAAGAGATAAGGTTACTTCGGATTATTAGAATTTGGGACATGGACATCTGCTCAGTGTAGAATTGAGAAATATATTATGAAAGGGATGATTATATTATTCATTTGAGTATTTATATAGGTTTTGATTAAGAGATTTTTATTAATCAAACACTCAAATCACCGTAATCGGATCAGGTACTCAAATCCATGATTGATCCTTAAATCATAGATTGATTGAGTATATAAGAAAGCAGCAGTGTTATTCCATATATGCATATATCATAATCTTCTATCATGCCCCTGTAAGATTGAACTTTTGTTAAGAATATCAATATTGGATCGATGTAATTGAAATATCTTATAGGCGAGATGCTTTGTGAGAAACTCTGCTAGTTGATCAGAAGTATGTATATGAGAAACACACTTAATGTTTGACGACTTGATCTCTAACGAACTAGAAGTCGATGACATTATATTTCATGCATAAGTGGAATACTAGATTGGCATATAGGTAGATGGTATTGATATTATCATAATATATTAAATGAGTGGATTTGAAGGTTATGTCAAGTTTTTATAGTAGATTAGTGACCTAATTGAGTTTAACAATGGTGGCAGCGATGGCTTAGTATTCAGCTTCAGTGGTGAATCTTGTAATTATTTTATATTATTGGACCTCCAACTGATTAGGTTGCTTCAACAAAGATAATATAGATTTACATAGATGTTTTATCATCAATGTTGTCTACCCAATCAACATCAACGAAAGCATGAAGATAAGTGATGAGTGTTTACGAAGAAAAAATCTATGATTTAAGAGTCCCTTTAGATACAGTATGACTCGTTTTACCACACACTAATACATAGTAGAGGGCTAATGCATAACATATGATAATTTATTGATTGCAAATAAGATATTTAAACGTGAAGAGATAAGTATTTTAATGAACCAATTACTTGGTGATACTATGAGGGATCTGTAGTAAAGCTGTTAGTATATAATTTGAGTGATTTAGTAACAAAGAGTGGGGTGGTAACTTCTTTGGCATTCTACATGTTCGTCTTTGATAGTAGATTTTGAATATATTTTTTAAGATAAAAATCTAAATGATATAAACACTTCTACTTCAAGAAATTAGCTTAAGGTTCATGCATCTTTAATGGAGAATCGGTGTGCTAACTGATTAAGAAATTATTAGATCACCATATGATTGTTGCATATAATGATAATGTCACTCATATATACTAGTATGTATCTAGTATTTCCTTTTTATTATCATAGAAATAATAAGGTGTCAAATTTGACATCGATTAAACTATTTGACGCTAAAAATGAGCCACATTCGGCATACCGCTTTTGGAGCTTGGCAAAATCCATAAAACACTTTTTGTAGTTTACAAACATAGCTTGAATATTAAGAGGGAATGAAGCCAAACTGTTACCGCATAAAGACATCTTTAGTTAAAATCCTTCGTATAAAAGCATTGTTAACAATTTAGTTGATGTATGTGGCAGCCTTGAGTGATAACTAAACTCAAGGAAAGTCAATTTATTATCGATTTAATAATTAGATTGAATGTTTTTTGAAGTCAGCACATAGTCTTTGGTGAAACCCTTTGGCCACTAGACATGATTTGTATATAACAACTAATACATCTAGGGGTTCACTTAATTTAAAAAATTCACTTATACTCAATAATATTTTATGTATGATGAAATGACACAATGGTCCATGTGATATTTTGGAGAAGAGTATCTTATTCCTCGTATATAACTTTACGCTAATGTGAAGATTTTTGGACTTAGGTGATGGTTGTGTGTTAAATAGGTTAAGTGGAGAGTTTATGATAGCATAGAGGTCAATGATTTGACATAGTTTGAAGATATCATTTTTGGAGTGTGTTGTCATGTGATGCTCAAGAACAATGGTATTAGTGGATTATATTGGAGGTATAATAATTGGTGGAGAGCTATTGACACGTGACTAATTAAGCCGATGCACTTCAATAACGCTTGGTCGAGAAGACAAAATCATCATTTGTGGTGTCGAGGGTATTGTTTCATTGGCCATTGTAGGTTAAATTTACGGATAAGTTATAAAAAGGTGTGAGATGCTACTGAACTACAATGATAAGGGAGTATATCTTAAGGAGAACTATTAATTGACGTGGTAAGATGTGTGTTTGAGGGAGTCTCAGGTACACTTATATGAATACAATGATATATGATTGATGGAGTGGCTTGCATTGGTGAAGGCCCATAGTTTTGGAAAAGAAAAATAGACTCAACAAAAATAACATGATATGATATAAAAACTTTTTGAGTTTGAAGATCATAACATTAGACGCATTACATTCAAAAGAGTATTACATGAAGATGTATAGTTTGGATCTTCGTGTTAACTTATATGAAGCATAGGGGTGTCGCTAGGGACAACATAAATAATAAAATACTTTGATTTGTTAAAGTTTGAGATATGAGTTCATCATCGAGGAAAAATAGGACGATTTAAGCAGAGAGCACTCAGAGAAGAGATTGACAAGATATGACACTCGAGGAACAAGAGTAGGGCATAGAATGCCATCGGAGAAGGAGGAAGTAGAATTGGTCTTGTAGAAGCAGAGTAGGGCAGTGGCATCACCGACGCTCCGGAGGAAGAATAGAGAGTCTAACGGCTTAAGCGAGAACCAACATTAGCAAATCGAATGAAGTAAGGCGATTGGATCCACCGCCCGTCGTCTTGATTCTGAAGAGGGAGGAGGAGACTATTATTGGCACAGGGAGGAAGGGGGAAGACGATTGCGATAAGGCGAAGAAGAGGGGGCACTAGCGACGGGTGGAAAGGAAATAGGAAGGGGAGTTGTTGGAGTAGTCGAGGGTAGCGTGGCCTTTGACAACTAAAGTCATAGCAATGACAACAAAGATAACATGCGGTTTAGCAAGATGCCGAGGTCTGAAAAAGACTATCGAGTAGAAGAGGAAACTGTCAATGTCGAGCAGAGGAGAAACCAACAATGGTAGATCAACAAAGAAGAGAAATTATTATCGTTGTACAATAAGGAATAAAATGTTTTACTCGAAACAAAAGGAGCTATGATATTATGTAGAATTGAGGAATATGTTAAGAAAGAGATGATTCTATTAATTAAATTGATGAGTATTTATACAGAGAGATTTTTCTTGATCAAGCACTCAAATCATATAATCGTATCAATTATTTAAATATGGGATTGATCCTCAAAGTATAGATTAATCAAGGATATATATATAAGAAAAAAAAACAAGGATGTTGCTTCATGTGTGTCTTATAGATTGATATAAATTAGCATGTAAAGTGTGTTTTGGATTAATGACTCGTGCTAAAGATCAATGAGGGAGACACCAAGAAGATAGAATAATGTACCATAATAATTAATTAAGAAGCTTCGTGCATGGCCAGGTTGTTCGCTTCTTATTTTATACTTGGCATTTACACATGCATCTCCTTTTATTAATCGAACGATTTCAGCCTATTCCTAATCCTTATCGCAACAACAAGAAGCTAATGCGTGCCTAAATTGAAAGCTATCTCTTGGATCATCTCAAAGGTTAACGTCGACAAGAACAAAGCTTCCCTTTTACTTAAAGAAACCTGCGGCAACTCAACGTGAAAGGTGGCGGATAAATGGCACCATTAATCCGACGACCAACCAAATAACGACAGCGGCGGCGGAGGCAGTAGTGATCCGAATCGAGAGCCGTCCGATGGCGATCGTGCGGTTCGTGCAGCCCGTCATCATTGCATGGCACGAGCATTAAAGAAAGCTACACCCTGTTGATAAAAGTGTGGCGGAGACGTACAGCGGCAACAGGGGCGGCCAGCTGGGGATGTCTCCCCACCCTGATGAAAGAGACAACATGGGAATTCCATCGGATGATCGCAGGGCGGGGTGGTGGAACACAACTGCATGGGGGATAAAAAGGAGAGGAAGAAGACGATGGGGGAGAGAGGGGGAGGGGGTTGCTTTTTGGATGTAGTGGCATTAGGTACACCAGCTTTTTGGAGTTCATGGCAGCAGTCATCCACTGCAGAGTCAAAACACAGCACAATTGGGACCCTTTTTCCCTGCATTTAGCTGATGCCACGCCATGGATGATGGTCCAGAAGGCCGACCAGCCATGGCCAACACATTAATAATACGGACAAGAGAAGGGAGAAGGTGAGTGAGCTGTGCTTGTCACGCCAGCTTCTTCGAGCCTAAACCATGTGTTCTGTGTCCTCTTGAAACTGGAATGTCATCACCTGTATTCATAGCTTTTTATTGCCAGAGATGTGATAGTTCACCTGATGTCTTGGCTCTCTAGTTCCTCCGGTCAAAGAGTTGGGGAGGTTTTACCCCTCAAGGAACGAAACGAGGTGAAGCTGCTGCTGCGGAGATCTTTTCTCCACCTGCTTTTGGAAGATCTGCGACCAGCTTTTATGGCTGAAACCTAAGAGCCTCCTCGCTCACCTGCTCTGCAATTAATTTCAACTCAGCTGAGACCAAGCACGCCGGGCCATCATTTTCTTACTCTCTCTCTCTCTCTACCTGCCTCTGTTTCTGCTCTCCCGAAAGCAGCAACAACGATGATACAGCACACCAAACCCTCCCTTCATACGTTGACGAGACCACTCGCTGCCTGTCACACGGCAACCTTCTTCGTCTCCTCCTCCTCCTCCTCAGGCGGGAAGACACAAGCCGACGCGAATATTAAAGCAAACGCCACGGCTTGTGTACGTGGCCCACCATGCAGCAACGCGCAGTTCCAAAGCATGGGCGCCACCCCATTGGGGGGTGACACGCGTCGGAGAACCGGTGGCTGACAGGGCTCTGCGCTACGAGGCGCGTTGCAGCGAGGAGGGGCCCAATGGGGCCTCCCCTGTTCTTGCGGTATGAAGTCATTGGAAGGGGACGACATCTCGTGCTGTGTAAACAATGGTTTCCCTGCGAGGGGTCTGACAGCGAGCTAACGTGTAACAGAAGGATCGATGAGCTCTTCTCGACGTGATTTCTTGGCAGGGCTTATGTTTTCCCTTTTGTCCATACCAAATTGGCCTTTTCGGATCCAAAAAGGAGATCTACTCTTTTTTATCGTAGATAATATTATATCGGCAAGCGGGTTGCATGGGGAAGCGAGCTCGTCGTCGTTATATAGTGGAGGAAGGTGAGAGAGAGAGAGAGAGAGAGAGAGAGCAGCCCGAAGGAGATGCGAAGGCAATAGAAATATAAGCGAGCTTCCGTGGTCCAAGGATCGTGTCCTCCCCTGCCTTCACCTTCACCATCGTTAGGATGCTCCGACTTGTCGCCAGGCACGTACTCTCCCTTTCTTTGGCTTCCACCTTTTTGGTTTTACGTGGTCTCTTGGCCTCTGGGATTGAGATTACGGGTGTGGAGGGTGTCAACTGTTCTCGAAATGTGATCACCGTGGGTTGTGAAATGGAGCAGGAGAGTGGCCGTGGCCGGAAGGAAGGATGGCTCGTGGCAGAAGAGGGTCAAGTTCTCGACGGCGGTGCGGAGCGGCAGGTGAGTCTGAAAGACGGTCTCGGCTTCATGCCGAGGCGAAAGTCTTGGTAGGATGCGGCAGTCGATTGATGACTGTTTCACTGTTCTAAATGCACCGCTGCAGGTTGGAGGGGAAGGTGGCGCTGGTGACCGGCGGAGCAAGCGGGTTGGGCAAGGCGACGGCCCTCGAGTTCATCCAGGAGGGTGCGAGCGTGGTCCTTGCGGACGTCGATGCACAGCTGGGCCGGCAAGCAGCCCAACAGCTCGGCCCGAGAGCGGAATTCGTCGAATGCGACGTGACCGTCGAGCCGCAGGTAGCCGAGGCCGTCGACTTCGCCGTGGCCTGCTACGGTCGGCTTGATATCATGCACAACAGCGCCGGCATCACCGGGCCGCCGACGGCCACGGACGTCGCCTGCCTCGACCTCGCTAACTTCGACCACGTCATGGGCGTCAACGTCCGGGGGACACTGGCGGGGATCAAGCACGCTGCCCGCGTGATGGGCCCGGCGGGCGCCGGCTCCATCATCTGCGTGTCCAGCATCAGCGGCCTCATGGGCGGCCTCGGCACGCACCCGTACACCATCTCAAAGTTCGCGGTGGCGGGGATGGTGAGGTCGCTGGCCGGCGACCTGTGCCGCCGCGGGGTCCGAATCAACTGCATCTCGCCGTTCGTGACCCTGACGCCCCTGGTGGTGGGTCAGTTCACCCAGTTGTACGGCGACGTGGGAAGGCAAAAGTTGGAGCAGATCGTGGATAGTGTGAGCGAGCTGAGGGGAGCAAGGAGTGAGGAGATGGATGTGGCGAAGGCGGCAGTTTACTTGGCGTCTGACGAGGCCAAGTACGTCTCAGGTCATAATCTCGTGGTGGATGGGGGGTTCACAAGCTACAAGCAGCTTAATTTGCCGATGCCGGAGGGGATGGAGCCATGACATCTATGCTTCCTGCTGTTTCGGCACACGGTACATCCGAGGACAGAGTTGGTCACAACCTTTTTATTTTATCTTGCTGGTTTACATCTGTGTGCATGGATCCAAACTGGAGTGGAGATGGTGCATTCATTAGTTGGAGGCAGTGAAAGGAATCGAGGTCCATTTCATAAAGAAGACAATATAAGCCACACCGATCTGGCTTGGAAAGGAACCGCTCAGGTATTAATGGTGATAGGTGGTAGCCATGTGGGCTGTCCACTGTGTTAGATAGAATGTTTCAAAGGTTTGTCCAAAATGCTTCGATCAATGGAATTTGGATCATATCACCAACTCATTAATGCACTTAAATCATACAAGCACCCCTTTGTAGAGTAATTTGATAGATAACATTTGAAAGCTGTGTGACCATTATACCTGCGCAGAAAAATTGTTGTGCTGATGCGTGTGTTCTAATGCTGCAAAACTAAAAGACGAAATCATCAAAACAGAGATGGGGTTCTTTTCCAGGCAGTGAAGCAACAATGTTGTTGTCTCTACTACTAGCCATGTTTTGCTACTTTGCATGTGGTTAAGACAATACAATGGAGGATCTCCTGGCTTGAGGAGCTTCGTCTACACTTGGTGTCCACGGAGGGTGTTAAGTATTGTTGAGAAACTTTGAAATCTGATGCAACTTTCTGACAACGAAAATTGCAATATTCCAATAGTGAAACTTCACCAAAGGTCTCAAACAAATGAAAAGATTTAGCAAGCCTTGGTAACGGGTTAAAAAAAAATAAAAAAAAATCCTAGCTTTGTACGTATACACATGCACATCAATTCACAGTGGGGATTGAACAGAATGGGGTTGCAGTTAGAGTGGGGCGTACCTCGAACAGGCATTAAAGGCAAAGTATGCTGATTGATCTAAATTTACATCTCCCCTTTCAGCATTATTGTTCACATCTGGGGCCGGACAGCCTGCCACAAGCTTCAGCAGCGTCCATGACATGTCTTTACAACACAGCAGTAGCTTGTCGTAAGTATACTTGCAGAAACCCTGCACGGAAAGGTGAGGAAAAATACTACCCCGTTTCTGTTTACATTGCTTTGATGGAAGATTTTGGAATTAATACTTGCTCCTTTCAAACTGCAAGTCATGTTCTAATACTTTTGAGATATATTTATGCACAATTCTTTAGACCTGGACATTTATAAGAACAAAAAAACACGACGGAATTTAGTTGATTCAATGATACAATGCATTGTCCAACCCAAACCCTGGTTGGTTTTTTTTTGTACCACCAAAGATGTCCATATCTGACCTGCATGCATCACTGGAGTTCATATGAAGCCACAATTGTTGGCAAACACATTAGATCCACAAACAACGTTTTGCTAACTACCAATTATAAACTAGGAAATGTGTGAGAAATTTCACTGTTCACCCATCGTTCCTGTACTTTTATGATTTTTTAACATCATGCCAAATCTGTGCAGTAGTGACACAAAGCTTAGGTTCTAAGAAGCTGGGAGACATAACACAAGCTCCAATTACTTACTGTCAATCTTAGGGTTTTCTTGAGAACCAGAGGACAAGCACTCAGTTGCAAATATTTGATCAGAAATTTAGAGTGAAATATACACAATATGAAACTGCAAACTAGATCTATCTATCAATTTTCTTAAAACTGGTATGATTTTGAGCAATCCAGAGAATATAAACAAGCCCCATGTTAGTTCCAAGAAGAAAATTCTATCAATTTTCTTAAAACTGGTAAGTTTTTGCTCAATCCAGAGAAGATAAACAAGCTCCATGTTCATTCCAAGAAGAAAATTACCATGGCATTGGCATGCAGAAGAGGACACAAGGATGGGGGGTGAAAGTTATAATTACTATAATAGACGGATGGGCTATTCACATGGTAGGCGCAAAAGATCAAGCCCTACCTTACCTATCCGGTATATATACCACAAGGGATTTTGTAAGCAAAAAATTACAACACCACCAAAACTGTAGGAAATAAGAAAGGTTCCAAGCCCCCAGCAACAAGCACAAGAACAAAGATGGGGCTTACCAAAGCATAAAGCATTTCGTAAGTTGGATCCACCACAAAAAGCTATCTTAGACGTTCGAGTTTTTTTGGCTTAACATCTTCAAAAAGCCTGCATGATGCCAATAGACAGACAAGAAAGATAAGTCCCTTTCAGTTCTAATAGTCTGAAATCCAAAAATATGATCCAAAGCATGTCATATATGGGTATCTTTTGTCATCGTCATGATATATAATGATCTGTCAATGAGGTGTAGTTTTTAGTATGCACCTTAAAATAATTTCAAATATTTAATGTCTGTATTTTAATACTGAGATCCAAAAGGTAGTGCCGGCCCAAAATTATTGATAAAAGATAAGTTCCGAAAGGACCACACTTTGTTTTGGCAAGAGAAGCTCAGAAAAATCCACTTACCGTGCCAATACTTGGACACCTTTCAGAATTCTCAGAGTTATTAGCAGGCACAGGGCCCTTTGGTTCTTTGCCAGCTATTCTTCCGTCAGAAGTGGCTGGATTCTCTTCAACTCTAGAACTTAGTGTTCCTGGGTTCATCCGGTGGACCTCCTCTCGAGTGTAGATGTATATCTTATGAACCATGTTACAGAACTCTCTGCAATCAGCAGCAAGTTAGCTTCCTAGTAATTAAGCTCTTCCAAAATGAAGAAAAGTCGAAAAAGGAGTAAACATGAATACTTACTTCCAAGGATCATCTCCAACAAGCATCATATCACCTTCATTGTCAGTGTACACAACCAACCAACTTTTGTTGGGAGACACTAGTGCACCCTCAAATTCAAACATGCGATCTAATTCAGCAATCAATTCATCATAACCATTGAACTTGGTGAGATCAACAGATCTACCAAGAGCAATACCTTGCTTATGCACCTGAAATGTAAACACTTGGTCAAAGCCCTTGCTATATCAAACTTACGACTTACTGTGATCTTCATAAATGTTCAATCAAAATCTGAAGGTCCTTAAGCCCCAGAACTTGTTTCATGTAGCAGACTTGGTGCAAAGAGACCAGTCTTTTGAAGAAAATTAGCTTTTTGCCATTGTCAATATAAGCAAATTGTAACCAAGAAGATAGATATAATTCATCGTACAAATCAACTAAGCAACACACTATGTCAAGGGTGATGACAGTAGCCAAAGATCATTAGAAGCATGATCTAACATTGATTAAGATAAAAGGAAAGAGATAATAATTGTGCACTTCAAAAGGATTGATACCTTTGTGCAACTCCTAGTTGAACCATTTTGCAGTTTGTTCTGGAAATCTTGAGGAGTCTGTGGAGAAATGTGAATAAGTTTTTCAGTTTCACCATTTGTTGGTGCTGCACCAACCAACTTTTCAGTTACAGATGACTCGGAGTTTTTGTCAGCCTCTAAGCCTTGCGGATGAGGCAAGGCTGCTTCTAGATGGCTATGTGGCATCAGGATGTCTGCTGAGTTGCTCCGTGGCATAACTGATTCAGATATTACTGGATTGCTGTTCAGATGAAACCCAAATAGCTTGTAAACACTATTTGCTTTCGGCTTTGCCACATCAGTTTGTGATGGTAACAGCGGTAGAAGTTTCACAACCCTAGGTTGTGCCATGTTCTCCATTTGAGAATCCGGTAGCAAATGTGTAAACCAATTAGTTGAATTTTGAATGTTCCCTAAACTTTGAAGTTCAGAAAAAAAACCACGTGTGCCATATCTACAACTTCCAGCTTTCTGATAAGACACCTCACCAATTTGTGCAGTTGTCTTTAAGTTGTGGTCACCCATTCCAAAATTTGAATTTGGAGGAATCAAGGACCATGAGCCTGGAGAATAGTTATGTTTGGCCTCTTGAACTTGAAAGTGAGGCTTTAAAATATTTTTATCGCCTGGAGTCTGCCCAAAAAATGGTGACTGAAATCCACTTGAATCAGGAGGGCAGTATCCTGATAATATCCCATTATATGTTTGCTCGTGTCTCTTTATATGCATCCGGCTATCTGATCCCAATCTTCTCCGAGCAGGAACATCATTTTTCTCTTCATCATTCATTGACCATACTATTGGCTTGTGAGTTGCACCTGACTCATTACTATCAGCATAAGAACTTCTCAAGGTCATCTCTGGACCTTGCAACACCATTGGTGCTCCATATGATTGGGAAGGCTCTGCAGTGACTTTAGGAGCAGCAACTAAGTAGCATGTCACATTATTTAATTTCGCATTAAATTCATCATGACAGTTGTAATATTAATCTCGCTCCAATCATTCTTTACCTTCTCTTTTAGGAACAGATGAGTCGGGGGAACAAGGAAAGGAGGTTGTTCGTGGCTTTTTTGTCCTAGGCATGGGAAGGGGATTGAGGGGAGGTGTAAGAACAGGCTCAATTTTCCAGGGAGAAACCCTCTCTGGACGAGGAATTGAAGATGTCTCATCCCACCGTACCTAAAATTTGAAACACAGTCAGTCAATTTAGTGCAAGGAATAATATCAACAGTCATAATAAGCTACCTTGAGGCATTTCCATTTTGAACCAGGCCACCTACTTGGATTGGCATCTCCTATGCCGACAATAGTTCCAGTGAACCTTTAGGCAAAAAATTGTGTAGATCAGAAAAGATTATATGATCTAACTCGAGATACTGCTAAAGTAACCTTATGGCTAGAGTAAATTGAAAATATAGATTATTAATACCTCTGTTCTGGGGCTTCTTCACCTTCAAATCTCATTTTGAACCTCATCCCTACAGAATGGTTACGCTTGATAGACTCCACATATTGATCAAAAGGAACAATGAACTCTGATGGACTAGTCCTGTCACATAAACAAAAGGAACATGTAGCTAAAGTACCTTATCGGTTATCACCAGAAGTTGCTAGAAAGGTAATGAGTTTTTACTCACCCATGTAAAATTTCTTTCCAGTATCCAAATTAATGTTTAAGTACCTTGTACGCCTTATTATGGGTGAAATAATGCATGGAAAAGAAAAACATAGGCAACAAACCGTGGTTTGTAGTACACTGTAAACATCGTCCCAGTGTTGACAGCATGCCATGCTGTTGCAAGGACTCCCAGGTGCATGCTGTGACTTGATATAACTGAAGATGGAACATTAGTTTGCTGTCTCATTGCACGTCTCACTCCGACACGAAGTTCACCATTCTCCCCTCTGCTAACCATGCAGCAATCACTTAGTGCATGATACTAGGAGTTGAATATGTCAGGTAGGACAGGAACAATAAAAGACCTTAGAAAGATAAAGGCATCTCCAGCAACAAGCCTCTTAGAACTAACAAAGACACTCCATCCACTCTGAAGCAGGTGTCTTCGTGGTTGACCTATTTAAAGACAATGGAGCAGATTATCAGGTCCGCTGATATTATGTCTTACCAGGTGGACAAGGTAACGACCATAATTAAAGAAAAAACAGATAAATTTAGCTTTCAGATTAACCATACAGAGTTTAACAAAAAATATACATTTCTATGTGATCTAGTTTACAACGTACAAAGCTCAATAATCCAAGATATCGGCCATCTACAAAATATAGTTAAAAAAAGACCAGTTCATGACTATCGAACATCATGGAATTTCATGCCACCTTTGCAGTATGCACATTTTCAAATAATTTAATTATGGATATATACTTCTGAGACAAAGCCCATGACATTTGGTAAACAAGGCAGGCAAAAACATTTTTATGACTATACAGAGCGATTTAGAAGTCGATGAACAATAAATTCAGAAGAATTATCAACAAAAAGAGGATACAAGATCCATAACCAGACTACAAATAGAACCAACTGTACATGCTATAAAATTAGGATACCACGAAAGATGTGACGGAAGCGCCACTCCACTCTATGCAAATCCTTTGCCACCAACTCTTGACTTGGCGGCTGCCTGCTCATGTCCTGAGCACCAACAAAATAATCAACAAAAGGCCAAAAAGTACATACTCGAGGGGAAAAGACAGTCTTGAAACCTTACCAGCGGAGGAAGGCACTCATCCGCATGCCGTCTTAACACCGAGAACCCACCATGGGTGCTCGTGTCCGATGCGGTCAGCGTCTTACAGAAAGAATACACATGAGGCCGTGGCGGTGGAGGCGGAAGCATCTCCTTCTCCACGGTGTTTTCATCTTGCTGAAGCAACAGACGTTTTGTTACAATTCAACTAACTACTCTCTTCAAGGCTTAACAATATCCACAGTGAACAATTTGGAGTTAGCCAAAATATTTAAGCTTTGAAGAGTTACCTTTGAGACAGGGAGCAAAGTCACCTGAGCAAATACTTCATCGGTGTCCGGCTCAGCCTATTAACCGAGTTTCACTCTTTAAAGATGAGAATCAGAAAAAAGGGAGAAATCTGGAGTTCTCCACACACACGTCACACACACACACGACAACAAAAACAAGGGGATTTCGTCGGAGCACCTTCAGGTCGACATTCATCACTCGGCAAAGGATCTTCCATGGTAGATTGTACACTGGCATCTGCTGGTCCGCCCCTTGATTTGTGGACGCTTCCACCTAAAACATCAAAAAAAGAGCAGCAAAAATTGAACGCAAGGAGAACCTTCACGAGAACGCAAACAGAGATGGAGAAATACAGAGAACGATAAGGAGGAAGCCGAATCAAAAATTTTGGGACGAATTCGAGCAAAAAGTTGGAGCTTTCATGAAAATTCCCATGGCGAACCTGCTCTATATGCCCCTGCGGGAAGTAGAAGACCTTCTCTCCAACTCTGGGAATCGTCACCAGAGGACCGGCGCAAGCGAGCCATAGCTCCGTGTACAACGCATCTTCTGAATGTACAGTAAAAACCACGTCATAATCAAAACCAAAACCTTACAGCAATAACCACAGTAATTACATTACCTCCGGCCACATCCGGAGATCAGGGATGATACCCACCTTTCCCGCACACAGCACCGCCCGAAAATCCCAGGCTCCCCTCGGCGTCTCCGCCAACCTTGACCGACGTACCCTCGTGCAGCTCGCTGCACCCCGATGACAAACTCTGCACTTGTCCTCCGCTGCTCCCGTTCACCGACACCTCCGACGACGCCATCAGCCCCCCTCCGAGCCCACCGGAATCCATCTCAACTCCACAATTGCGTCATCCACCACCGATCCAACCCAAGCAACCCATCATAAACCCTAAATCGAAGCCCCCCGAACAACACCCAGGATACCAGACCGACAGAGCTGCGGACGACCTAATCAAAGAGATCGGGGGCTCTCCGGAGAAGCCTAAAAATCCCCGCCTCAATAACCTTTATACTTCCCCTTCCACTTCACCTATCGCTTCTTCTCCCCAATCCAACTCCCTCTCTGTGTGTCCCTTTTATCTCCCCTTCCTTTCTTTCGAGCCAAGAGACCAAAGAAGAGAGCAGAGAAACTTCGTACTATCGTCGACCGCGGCATAGATGATCCTGTCCATCTCCCAAAGTACAAATCGGCCGTCCGCTCGCTCTACCGAATGCACTGAGAGCAGAATTCACGGGAATGGAGGGTGGTGATCCGAATTGGAAGTTAGTAGTTGCAGGGATGTCCTGCGCTAGAACGTACAAGGTAGCCTAACCCGGTTCCCCCGGGGGCCGTCAGGACGCCGTTAAATGAGCCCCTCCACAGATGTGGAAATGAGGAGACGGCGTCGCGCTTGCCCGTCTCGCCCCCGATGTCGTGCTATTATCGGACAGCCTCCTGAAATTATAAAAATACCACCTTTTTTCCCGTCACAATTATATTAAAATTAAATCGTAATAATTATTTTCCTTTTTTTATTGCCAGCTGTGATCCCGTGGTCCCCGCCTCCGACGAGGACACGTTTCGAGAAGCCACTGGATCGTAGTGGAGCCCGCGAGGGCGTCATAAGAAGGTGGTGCTGATACCGTGAAAGGTGATCGTAACGCGGCCCGCGAGCTCAATGCTGTGCCGAAAGGACCCGCGCCACGTTTCGTCGGTCTATTCGCCCGAGATAACGGACCGCTTCCTCGGTCTCCTGCCTTTGCTGCCCCGGATCAGACAGCGTCCATCCAAACTCATAACGTGTCGCGTTCGAGAACAGTCGAGCGGCGCGATTGCGTGTTAAGCGTGGTGTATGCTGCATGGTCGACGCAGCTGTTTGGGCAGGCCATGGAGTAGGTCGCGGCGGCCGACTCCGAGGGCTGTAGCATGTGACTCCTGCGGTCGTGGGCGCGTCACGAGACCTTTCGCGACAGGGGGATGGGAACCATGTGGTCTGACCTCAGCCGTCCATCCGGCGGTGGGTTTCCGGAACCCGTGGGAAGACCTTTTTGCAAGTAAAAACGATGGGTGGGTTGGTGGGGGGTAAGGCCTGTAATAAACATTAATAAGAATAATAATAGTAGTAGTAATAATAATAATAATAATAAGAGATCGAAGCTGTGGTCGAGGACAGTGGGTCAGCGGGGGCGGGTCCCACGCGTGCTACTTCCCGAGCCGACAGCTCTCGCGCACTGCCCAAGCCGAGTGGGCCCCGCTTTCCCTGACCTCGGCCAATGGAGCGCGCCAGGAACGGGTCCCACCCTAACCCCACCACAGCCCAGCACCCCGGGTTCCCTTAACCCAACCCTCTTTTCCCATCCGGGACCGGGTCGGGTTAAAGATGACAACGGTAACGGGATCCGTGTCCGACGTTACGGAGTTTGGTGGGTCGCTGCAGCGGAAGCAAGCAAACAGCGCCGGCGGGATGGCGTTTGCTTCCCGGCTGCTGGCAGTTAATTATAAGATAATTATGGAGATTACACGTTAATGATTAAGTCTACTTTCTCAAATCACAAGCTAATCCTTGCTTCATTATTTTATTCTGCTGGTCATTACGGGGACAAACAAAATAAAGTCCCTCGGATCGGTTAATTTAGTCGGCAAATCTGTGTCATGGTATCCCTCGTCCATTATTTTAATGGTGGGGGATAATAAACCGGTGCATGATTTGACTGACTCAATTAAATAGATACGTGGTCTGTAAGCAGCATGATACGTCGATCGCGCCCGGTCAAAAGCGCCATAATTAAGAGGCTTTGTTTTTGTTGGGTCGGTTCGCGGAAGAAAAAGATGACGATTCACGTGCGCGCGAAGAGAAGGAGGGGGGGCACGCAAAACAATGGCGTAGCTTCCCGGGGCCACCCACCGCCCGAACCAACGTGGATGGAGTCTGGCCCACCTCCTCGTGTCGTACGTGCGTGTGGCAGCCTTCATGTGAGGACGTAATAGTGATATTAATTCTGCGTGATATGAGTGTGCTTCGTGTGTTGGTGGCTCGGGGGCGGATGAGTACGTCCAACTTAAGGAACATAGTGGGATGGTAGGGATATGGTCCGACCCGGGTTTGACGCTTTGATTCGGGTCACGTGCTTATCCCTAGCCAGCATGGGTTGGGGACGGGCGGTGGTAAGGCCTCCACGTCCAAGCGAGGGCGTTGGTGCGGGACGTTGCTTGGTGGCGAGACAAGACAGCTGATGATGGCTAGGAGGGCGGGTGTGAGCATGGGCGCGTAAACGGGGAGGACGATGAGGATGAGGGAGACGGTGGTGGTGCGAGGTGGAGGACCACCAGCAGGCGCACCTGGCTGGATTCAAGTGCCGGGGCCCGCCGGCCCGGCTGCTGCTGCTCCTCCTTCCTCCTCCTCCCCCCGCCCCCCCCCCACCCTACCCTCTGCTGCTGCTGTGGAAGAAGAGCCCACGTTGAGGGGAGCAAAGGCCGCAGGTGCCCCTGTAATGGCGCTGCTCCCCCGTACATGGATCATCGAACCCACCGCTGACACTAATGTGAGCTCCTCAGACCCTCTGGTGAACCACTGACCCCTCCCTCTCTCTCTCTCTCTCTTTCTTCTTTCTTTTTCTGCAGGGACGTCGGTTCTGCTGAAAAGGAAATCAATCGAGCAGGTCATGAGATTGCTGACAGGGTTGCTGTCAGACGGATTGATTCACCTTTTAGTAGGAAAAGAAATGAAGAGTTGCTTCACTTTTCCAAAAGAGAGCCTGCAACTCTAGTGGCATTTGGTGTGGCTGGTGGCCGATGCTTGAGGGAGACATTAAATAAGATCATGAGAGAGTGGTTGGCACCCTGATGATGATGATGATGATGAAACGGACGTGTGAGAGCAGTCTCTCGGGGAGCGACAACTTGGTGACAACTGAGATGAAGAATATATTTGTGTGGGTTGCACACTCCTCGATCAACTCTCTCATCCAAATATTAGGGTTTCCTGTTGGTTTATACTGATGAGGCAGAAGAATATATGCGTGTGGGTTGCACTCCTTGATCAACTCTCTCATCCAAATATTAGGGTTTCCTGTTGGTTTACACTGATGAGGGAGAAGAATATATAACAGCATGAATTGAAGTCCAAAAAGAACAACAGTGGGGGCGTACGAAAGGCCTTGTGATTCACGCAATTCACGAGTTTGGACTCATTCATATGTATTTATTGGTGGGTTGAATCTTCCATATGTGTCACGGAGCTTCGTAATTAAACCCATTGGCTTACGTTAAATAACATTATGGGAAACGCTCTCGTATCGATAACTTTCCGTGACCGTAATGTGCATTGCCGTCACATCAAGAAACGATGCAACGCGTCTCGATCGGAAGAAGAATACGAGTCAAGCATCAGTAGGTGAAAGGGTTTAAAGAGGTCAGCATCACCAGTTGTTGACATTCCCTGTGGATCGAGTCAGACAGATGCCAATGCATAAGAAGGTCAAACGAATGGCCTCATGATGTCGCCTAACGCGAGCTTGACATGATCAGGTTTGCATCACGCGACTCCGTCAGTCCACGTTGCTTCTTAGGTAATGTAGAATTTGGACGGAGAGGATGATTGATTCATGGTGTATGCGAGACATATCACCGATGATGACTCCATATTACAGGGAATAAAGCATAGATTTATATGATAAGTTCCACACTTATGGCTCTCATGATTCCTTATGTGGCTCGTGAGGGAAGAAACCAAAAACAAGATGTTTTTGGACAGATGTATATTAGAATATTTTATAGGTGAGACACTTTACGAGGGACTATGCTAGTTTAACAGTAATATATACGCTAGAAATATATAGTTGACGTCTAATAATCTTATTTTTTATAAAGTTAAAATTGATATCAATGTGTTTTATACATGAGTATGTGTTTATCATAATATATTATATAAGTGAATTTAGAGTTGATGTCAAATTATTATAAAAGATTCTGTAATCCAGTTTAGTTTTATAGCAGTAGCGGTGATAACTCGGTATTTAACCTTGGTGGTGGATTTTGCGATAGTTTTTTATATTTTTAGAATTTTAATTAATTAAATTTACTTCAAGGAAGACAATATATGTTGATATAGATATTCTATCATCATGTTGCTTGCCCAATCAATATAGATGAAAGCATGAAAATGAAATTACAGGTGTTTACGAAGAATAAGCTCAATACTGCATTATTTGTTTTACTTCAACCTAATGCATAGTAAAGAGTTGATGCATGAATAATGATAATTTGTTGACTACTGATTAATTCATGGTGTATACGAGACATATCACCGATTATAACTCTATTTTACGATTTATGAAAGAAGTATAGCTTATATACGTTGGTCTAACTTTATGTCGTGGCCAAGGTGTCATCACGACTTAATTCAGTTCGAGTGCGCAAGGTCGCCCACGTGGGTAATCAGGTGGTCGACACTTGGTTTCAAGTTTAATCGTCGCCTAACGGTTCTTCCACGTGCCAAAGTTCGAGGGTGTCTTCCTGACATGACCCCTTCAATGGTAAAGTCGGTATGTGGTGGAGAGTTGTGGGAGTTTCTCTATATTTTTGATTGGATCATTGGCATTGGCCTAGAGATTGTTTTTTATACATATCGTATAGAGTTGGTTGTATGAAACCTCTTAATGATCGTCAATGCTTCGGATGACTTGTTTGTACACTTTGTGAGACGCGAGGCATCCGTATCACGTGTTCCCAGGCGACTCATGCGGTAGGGCATCATCTCCCATGATCCCAAGCAATGTGGCGTTGCCTCACACGATCCCTAGGCAACTTGTACGGTGGGACGTTGTCTCACGCAATCTTAAGTATAATTTTACTATTCTGTGTGAGTCCGATGCACCACATCGACACTGATGTGGCTTACTGACAGTTGCCATGAGGGTAATATGTAATATTATCCTATTTATGATAATTTCCATATTTATCCTCATGATTCATAAGCTGCTCGTGAGAGAGATCACTATGAAAACGTTGACTTGAGTGAAATAAAAAAAAAGTGAATACAATTACTTTTTATTACCTCTGAAAAATTATGATTTTAATGCTTGTCGTTTTGGTTTATCATAAACTGTCATGATTTTTTTAAAATAATATTTATGTATATGCTTTTCTAGTTAGTACTGATTACTTAATTGTCACTTGGCTTTTAAATGGTAGATTCTTAAAATTGTGATCATAGTGATGCTCTTATGTTGTTTTTAATAAAAATGAGATTTGAGATTTGAGTCTAGGTGTATGATAAATTATTAAAGTATATACCAACTAAACTAACGAATAACTTTAATAAAGTTTCTAACCTTAAATCTTTCGTAAATGAGTTTGATACATCATCATTTAAGATATGTTATATATATATATATATACAATCCCATAATATCTCATCTATTTAGTGTCATTTACGTTGATTTTTTTTTTGTTATTGAACTTTGTATAGGATACTCTTTCTAATTTAACAAAAGATTATTCATATTTCTTTTGATTGTTTGATTCAAGTGAAAAATTTCTCCACCTTGACTCGTATTGCTCGTATCACACATATTTCGTCATCCTAATTCCATAATGCACACATCAATATTTTAATTCTATTAACGCAATAATTTTATGCATGCTACTCTAGAGTCCAACAATTTGCTTTCTGAAAGCAACTCAACAATTATGTTTTATTTTTATATAAAAAACAACATCGTTATTTAAATTAATAAGATGATTGATTCATTAATCTTGTTAAGCTATTTTTATAACTCGAGTTTAAAATTCATAATATTTAAGTTATCAATTAAAACGATGTTATAAGCAAACAACTTTTTAAACGTTTGATTGGATGGAGGATGATGATCGATGAATGTACGATGATCATTTATATAAAAAAATATTTTATAAGAAAATTTTAAAAGTTATGACAGGAAATTTTTAAAATTATGAGATATATATTTATTAATTCGCACTCTCTATATATAATTTGGCAATAATTTTGTCAAATCGGTTGAGGTTGACAAGTGTTTTTAATCGTGTCTATTCGAGCGGTTCTCAGCGTCGATTCCTTTTGGACGACGCGTGGCGGAGTTGCCGGGGAAGGGCCGAGGAGGGAGGATGGGGATGGGCACGGAGGAGCCGAGCAGCAGCGGAGGCAGGTCCGCTGGCCGCGCGCGAGGGCTTGCCGTGAAGGCGCTGGTACTGCTAGGCGGCGTACTGCTGCTGAAGTGGCTGAGGAAGTCCACCACCCGATGGGACCACGCCCGCACCGTCGCCGATTCCCTCATCGGAGTGAAGGTTCTTGTCGTCTTCGATTCCCTCTTTCTTTTTCTTTCCCCTTTTCCTTTTCTTGCTTTCGGTTTGGGGGTTTATTAGATGTAGCGATGTGGATACTAACCAGTTTGTCTGCGTGAAGTTCTCTCGAGAGCAGGCTCGCAGGGATCCCGCGAGCTATTTCAATATGAGGTGCACCTTCTCCGATCATTTTTTTTTTTTTGTCTTCTTACCCTAGTGTTTATTACTGTCTTGGCAGCAAATAGGACGAATAGGCGCATAATTTAGCCGAATTATATCATTCGTTTTCATCTCAAAGATTGTCGAGTTCTCTGAATACCTATTGAATTCGAGCTGTATGCGTTTTGAATTTGTTTGTCACGTATCAGTCTCAGTAATCATGATTGATTTTATTGTTTAGATCTCAAGGAGTTATCTTGGATATAGGGTTTGGTGTCTGGAATCGGAAATTGTCATGATTATTGCAGTAGCAAGCATGATCGATAAGCTGTGGTCTGCTGGCGGAGAAAAATAAGCCTGTCAACCTGTTTGAGTGTTGTGTTTGTTATGCTGAATTGCCTATCTAGTTTAGCTTTGTGCAATCTTGCTAGGATAGATTCGAAGATGAACCTTCCAGTGCACACCAGCGAGAATCCAAATTTGCTTTTTGAAATTGATTTGTTTGTTTGTTTTTTCTGTAATTTGTCTGCATACCTTTCTGTTGCATGCAGTATTGTCTAACAATTATACTTACAAACAGAACTCTCACATGCCCGGCGACAGACATGGTAGATGACTCAAGGGTTTTATACTTTGAGCAGGTTCCCTTTTAGCTTTTCCTCAACTTTTCAGAATCTAATTTCTTTATGTTTCATTTCTGTTTTTTATGTTTTCTCTATCTTTTTTATAGGCATTTTGGAGAACTCCTCAGAAACCTTTTCGACAAGTATGATAATTACGAGCAACAACTCATGCACTGTGTTCCTTTGCTATGGTTTTGACCTTAAACACATGCATTTACCTGTCCTGCTTATCAAGATGTTTTCAAAATTGATTCTAGAAGTTATTAAGAATGGTGGCAAATTGTGGTAAATGGATGCCATAGGTTGTATCTAAAGAGATCCTTGACTTATAAACCTCTATAAGAGTGTACAAGACCTTCTAATATTTTAATTAAACATGTTAGAACATGTGAGTCCACTTTGGGAAGACTATCATTATCTTGCTTTCTGCCTTTAATTCTTTTTCAAGCTTGGTTGTGTGTCTTGTGACCTCTTTCCAAAATTTGACTGATAATATTTGACGACTTTAGAAGACCCATTGGTTCACAAACAACAATAGAGTAAGCTAATAATTATCTTCTTTAGAACCAATGAGTCTGCTATGCCATCATGGACCAGTTTGCCCTGAATCGTAGGTTTAGTACTGATGCATTGAGTTTCTGTTAGATGGTTTTGTTTTTTTTTTTCTTCTTTGAGGGATCACTAGATGTTTGTTTAAAGCTATGATATTGTGCTTATGCTCCAACGTATCATTATCGCCTCGGTTGATTTATTTTTCTTTTGACGGTTATCTTCTAGGGCATGGAGAAATGTAAAATGGTGTCTGGATGGTAATTTATTGGAAGTACACGGGAAAGGATTTGTGGTTGTGGTCACAATTATTCTCATTCTTTAGGTCCAAGAAACCTGTAAATATGTTAAATAAATTAAAAGGTTATGTATGGCATCTCATGTTCTGGCTTTGTGTTTCATGGATTGAAACTAATCACTGTTGTCATCACTGCAGAGATTTTATGTGGTGAAGCCTTGCCCAAAAGAGGTGAAATGTGATGTTCAGGTTAAAAAAGACCTCCATACTAATCACTGTGTTTCATTTTGACTTCTTATGATAAGTTAGAACTCAATCTTGTCTGATCTTTTTCTTTCTCAGTCTAGGATTATCAATACTGCTACCTTAGTTCATCATATTTTACTGTTTCATCATTTTGAGAGTATGTAGAATTCATAATATCCATGATTTTATCTTGCTATTTTCTATGTTATCGGACTGCCCATAATTGTTTAGTACATATGTGAATATCATTGCATGATACAGCCCCATTTAGTTGAGAACATATCAGTTAGTTGCCTGGACTTTAGAAACTTGTATGCTTGCTAATACTTTTTATTACCTTTAATCAACTCACTTGCTGATCTTGAATTGTAACTCTTAAGATATTTTTTAATGGACAGTTGAGTTCATATGCAATAAGAGATGTGGAAGAGTACAAAAACTTTTGTGACCGTCCAAAGGATCAGAGACCACAGCCTGAGGAGGTTATTGGGGTATGTCTTAATTTACATGAGAACTTTAGATGGTTTTTAGTCTCTGACATGTTTTTTATATGGATATGCTTGTATCTTGGTCTATGATGGTGATATTCCTTCGACAAATTAAAATGAAACAGAAATCACAACCAAATACCATATTCTTACCTGTTTTTGGTCTCTGGATTGCTTTAGTTTCTTATCATTTGCTTCAAACTGTGGATTATTTATTAACAACACTGTTGGCAGTTTTTAGTATCTTGTGATATAATATTGCTGATCTTTAGGTGTTATAGCATTTGAATGGACCACCATGTTTTTTTATCACATTATAACACTAATGATATGCGTTTTGGTAAGCCACTTCTCGAATCAATCGGCCAATACTTATGACCATAGTGATTTGTTCATGGTCATAGTGATTTACTTGTGGATTTAGAAAGGTACGAATAACTGAGAAAGATGGAGTAAATGATTATTGCAGTACGAACATGTAGAAATTGCTCCAAGGAGTGTCTCTTGGAATTAGTAGGTGATACTAGCTCTAAGAGTTTGCATGCTGATATTTCTGACGAAGTAATGCAAAATTCTGCAGTATAATTATTGCACCCAGGTTTTCCTTTTAACGCTGACATATTTGTTGATTACTTCTCAAAGTCAGTAACTAGACTTTGTTATGGTTAGTTGACATTTTGACTCAAGAAAAATACTTGTGGATTTAAAAAATTGAATTTCCACATTATTAACTTGGAACTTGGATAAAGCAAAACAATTCATGATGGTCTGAACATATCTCAAAAGATCTTTGAGCGCATGGTGGGAAAAGCTGAGTTTGGTTCATGCATGACATTTCCTTTGACCATCGGAAGGAACCCTGTAAAAGTCAGCCAAAAGTAATGATCCTAATTCCTAATAATGGTACCTAGGAGTTCATGTATTAGCTAATAGCTAGCTAGTTGCTATCCAAGACTGATATTAGATCTGTCATCTTTTTGGCCATCCTTCGAATTTGACCTGTAAAATTATGATTTAGGATCAGAACAAGGAAAACAAGAAAGTAGGAAATGCATATCTAAGGTGTGCTACAGATTTAACAGGGTAATTGACTCTTGAGCTCATTTTTCTTTTTCATGTTTCTTAATCCTTGTAACCACAACTCCTGAGAAACCAGCATACTGCAATCAACATGGTTGTTTGTGATTCTAATCCCAAACTCCGTTTTCTAAAAGACCATATAAGGTGCACTCATCTTTCTTCCTGCCCTTTATTTTTTCTTATCCCTTGAATCATTTTAGTAGAGTAAGCTTCCTGGAAACTTACATGTAGGATTATCAGATTGCTGGTGTTCTAGACTGGGAAGATCATGTGATCTTAGGAAATTCCAGACCGAAGTGTTAGAAGAAAAAGAAATATTCATTAGCAGAAGAGCTGTTGGATCAGTTGAATTCTTCAGTTGGATATTTTCAGTTGGTCATCTATTAATGAGTCATTCCATCATTCAATATCCAATCATCAGTTGTTTGAATGATATCCAAAACTTCTACCAGTATACTATTGTTATTGGAGGCTATTTTTGGACATCTGCAATATGTTCTGTGATTTTCTATTGCAATTGAAGGAACAGTAAACAAATGCAAACTGCTGATTTAGCTCCTTTGCTGTTTGCTTCATATTATTCACTCCAACAGCTAAGCCATTTCTCGTTGTAAAAATTATTTGCCATAAAAAGAATTTTTTTTTTCCTTTGGGAGCAAAAATTTATAGCAGGTTCCTTGTTTCATTTTATGCTTTATCATGGTCTGGTGTTCAGGACATCACAGAACATCTAACAACTGTTCATCTCTCACGTTGTGAACGTGGAAAGCGCTGTTTATACGAAGGTTCAACTCCGCCCGGTGGCTATCCTAGTTCATGGGTATCCCCGTCTCTGAACTCTTCCTTATACTGTACGCCTTGCTTTCAGCTACTATAAGCAGCACCATGAACTGGCCTTTGTTCGTCGCTCATCATTCACTAAAAAAGAACTGTCTGTTTAATGTTCCTGACTAGAACGGCTCATCATACTGTACATCTGAGCTTATAGTTCACAAAAATGGCGAAGTGCATACTTGGGACAGAGGCTATGATGATGAAGACAACCAGGTGTAGTGTTCAAAATTGGCCTCCATAATATACTTATTATCTTGATTCGATTATTTGAGAATAATAATATGTGCATGTACGTGTCAATGTAATTACTTAAATCATTTCATGTATTCAGGTCTGGGGTCCAAAGGCAGGTCCATACGAATTCAAGTGTGCAACACCGCCAAGCTACGATTACATGTTTTCACCTTTGAACTTACCCGCTGCGTTGGCATTGGAGTAGACGGAGGATTCTTTTGCAGTCGGGTTCATGATGTAATCATGTGTCGGCATTTATAATTTTATTCTATTTTCCAAATATTTATTCTCCTCAGGAACCAAAGAACGTTCCCAAGAACACTGTTGAGTTAACCGCTCAGCATGAGAGAGAGAGAGAGAGAGAGAGAGATGCCCAGTTTACCTGACAGCAAAGAAGAAGAAACCCAAACTCTATGGGCGTACTTGTTTTCTTGGATGCTGTGGTCCATTGGATTTTGGTTCCTGTTGTCACGCTAGAGGAGGGCGGTCAGCAGTCAAAGACAGGAATGCTTATACACAAATGATCGAAGTTGGCTAAGAATGAATGATGAAGATGGTGGATGCTTTGTACATGGCACAGCAGTGCTTCATTCAAGATGAGCCAGAGAGAAAACAAAAAAAAATCTATATGGCATGATAGAAGTGAGAAGGGCAGAGAGATTAGCGAGTGAAGAAATGTTCTTCACTTCCTTTTTCTGTTTGCATGTTTCCTCACTTTCCATCTCTACTATCATATAATGCTCAAAGGGATTATTGGATCAAACTACAAACGATTAATTACTTTTGGCATTAGTTAATCAATCAGCTGCTCTTTCTGGTTATGGTTTATGATGAATATTATCCAAAGCCTAAGCATCATCCTGATATTGAACTGATCGACTCTTGAAGCTTTATTAACTCTCTTTTCGAATGCACCTTGACATTGAACTCTGATGGTCTGTCCCCTTAATTTTCAAGAAGACGATCCTAGTTTTACTTTTCGGAGTTTTCCAATCATTAGAAACATTCATCGGGACAAGTATCCGACGACGATCGTGCGGACAATAACCATGAGACTGACATTTATTCACATTTTTGGGGAAATGATTCATACAGATAGGCTATTCTACTTTGTTTATCGGAAAAAAATAATAAAGACATCATATTTGGACACAAAATGTTTGTTCCACGGAAACCTATAGACACCCAGTCCTTCAACCAATCATGAATCATGCCCGACATGATCATCATGCTCTTAACTATAACGCATTACTCAAATACAGCAAACGAAACGAGTAGTGTTGTCACCGATATGGAGGACATTGCCATTGTTATGAACAGGAGGCATTGCGTTCCCCAACAGCTGCTCTTTAACTGCGTATCGATGTTTGAGGCACAGTTGGTAACCCTAGTTCATCCTCCGTCTGTATCAGATCAAACAAACAGGTTACTTACACAGTGATTACTTGAAAACCAAAAATACTATCCAAGAGGCATTAGAAGATTCATATAGGGAAGTGGAAATACTATGCCTCAAGCATAAGGATGTCAAATCACCAGTTCAGTTTTTTCGGTCCTCCTGGGTTTTTTTTTATCATTAACATCATAGAGGACGAGAACACAACACTACACAAAACAATCTTTTAGCAAATTGATCTCATGATCACAAGATAGTAGGCAACTATCACTGTTGTACCACATCCAGAAGTTACTGTTGTATTAGCAATGGCTTAATGAACCATTTAAAAGAATGCATAGTATAAAAATTACCACTACATACATAACCATGGCCCTAATGCAAAAAAAAAGATCATCTTTCAAAGATACCAACACACATCTGATATTTCATGGAATGTTAGACGTCAAAGGTGAGTAATTCTCCACAAATGATCCTAGATAATCATCATTCATGTCCAATGTTCATGCGTTTTACACAATTTTAGTACCAATCAAGTGATGGATATACCTGGGGCCTCACCCTGTTGGGCACTGCTGCAGAATTGCCTGTTGGAGCTGCCGGCAAGTTGAGTTCTGCATCCAGATTGGATTCCTTGTCTGGTTGAAGGTAAGATGGAATTGCATCGGATTCTGTCTCTGCTCCCATGTCAGCTTCCAGAGCATCTAGCTCTGCATTATCCAAACCAACAAACAATAATTCAATATGATAAATTACACAAAGAATCTTAAAAAAATAAGCCGAGATATCTAATGTAATATTATCGTACTATCTTACCACCCAAAAGTTCGTCCTCATCAATGTCATCAGGGACATTGTAGCTTCTCCCAAGAGATTCTTGGATTTCTATACTCATGTCCATCATATCCATCATCTCGTCCTGTAAATTCTGTGCATTCCAAAATTGATTTCAGATATCAAAGGTACCAAATACTGCATTTTCACATCCTTACAGTAAACTAACTTGTAGAAAAATTAGAAACGGGATACAATCTTTTAGTACATACTATACAACAATAAAAGGAACATACATCTATGCCTGAGATATTCACAGTTTTCATCATCCCTTTCAAGTCCTTGTTAGCTGACTTCAATGCTGACATCTGAAGAAGTCAAATGGTTTATTTATGTATCAGCAAAAGCAAATGCTCTTAGAACAGTTCAATTCTAAAAGGAAGCCTGTACAACATACAGTCTGTTGAGCATCTTTAATTCCCTCAGTAGCAAAGGCAACTTGATCAAGGTTGAATGTCTGGTTATATATCATATCGCGCTGTCCCTCATACCTGAGAAAAAGGAATTGAAAATTGTCAATTCAGCAAAGAGATGAAGCACTAATGTGTGCAACATAATAAAAAACAGGAAGTAATGCAAACAGAGTTATCAGCCAGCCCTCATATTGTACTTTATGAAATGATGCAAATTATTGATTCCATTTATAAAACAAACTTTGTTTCAACAGTACATATGCAATGTGTAAAACATGCTCAGAAGTCATGCTGAGCTTCAAGAGGAGATTTGTAGTTGAATCTAGGGTCATGACATCCATGATAATCTTTAAAGCTTCAAATTAATCTGTTACTATGCAATTGCAAATATCTGTATACCTATAACTCATATAGGATCCAATCCGCCAGAACATTGCTCGCTAACAACATATGTACAATGCTGGAGCAATAATTAGTGACACTCTAACTTTGTGGCAAACAATTCTCAACGCACTGCCATATAAAAGATAGACAAAGGAGAACATTGCAGTACAACTACAAGTAACAGGTTTGTTTCAGTATACTCATATTATCCAATAGCAACAGCTTTAAGAGGGAAAATTACATATCATTTAGTCATAGACGATATGTCCTAGAAGATATGTCACCAGCATGAATGGATTCATATTAAGACAAAAGGTTGAGTAAAAAATAAGCACATTAAATAATAAAATATACACCAGCATATAGTGATCAAAATCAGTAACCAAGGAATAAGTTCATAATAAGAAAAACTGAATTTTCATATAAAATCTGAAAGGCTCAGTAAAAAAACGTTATTTCTCATTAAGAAACCTCGTAAAATTAAAAGCAAGGCCAACCTAACATGACAGAGAAATAAAGTTGGAGATACTAAAAAACATAGAAAAGGGGTCAAATTTCTTTGCATGCATAGACTATGTAAAAGATATATTCAATAAATGTTCTCAGGTGAAATGTGACCTAATGCCAGTAATAATCCATCACATGTAATCACCGTTTGGCCATCGGGTTTGGCTAACTCGTGATGATAATTAAATCTTTGGCATGGAAAAGTGTACCATGATGATAGTTACTATAAAATATAACATCAAATTTCAATGGTCAAAGCTACAAGCCTATGATGAAATAGTATCAGGATAGAGTGGATCGAGGTAGATCCATAAAATCCAGAAATGGGATGCAGGTCGATGATAGGAGTTATGTAATCAAAAGCACCAATATAGGAGAAGCTCCCTAATGCATGAAAAAAGATGCCAAAATAGGGACAATTTACCCTAAATCATTAGATGCTCTTTAGAATGATGTTAAACAATGGTAATGCCAGACAACATACACCAAAACTATCCATAGAATGGACACAAGCATGCCAGACAAAATCAATAAACATTCAACAGATGATAGATAAACAAATACATATGCAAGTTAGTTTGGAGTTGATAAAAAAACCCCTAATAACTATATAAATCTGAATATCATGACTGTAAAGCAAAAAAAAAAAAAAGACCTACATCCTCTTTTGCTTAAGAACCCTCATTGCTCGAGCTTTAACAGCTTCTTGAGCCGGACCTGGTCGCGTCTTCTTTATCTGCTCCTTATATCTAGCTAATTCAGCATCAAGGTTCTTGATTTTCTCATCAACAGTTTCCCCCCTTTTATTTATCTGAAACGAGCTCATTATTAATGAAGAATAATAGGAAGCACAGGAAATGATATTTACCAAACCTGCATTCAGCATGACTAAGAAATATAATAAACTACAGAGTAGATTAAAGTCACATTCAAGAACATCCAGAACTTAAATAGGGGACAAGTGCCTGCCAACTGACACAAGCCTGAAAGAAGAACAAGGCATGCATGAATCAGATACAGCATTGAAGATTAGGAACCTATAAGTGATAAGCAAAGCTGTTCACTATAGTGAAGCACAGTGGCTCTTGAATTACCTTGAGAAATCAAATATCTCATTTATCACCAAGTTCACTATCTACATGCCTGATGTACTCCGGTAGATAAAATCCGGACTGGCATTAAATATTACACCAAATATAATGTAGGATCATAAAGAATGTACAAAACAGAAACAAAAATCAAAATAAGTAATTATATGCTCCCATTTAAACTAATATATATATATATATATATATTAGGTCGTTCTTTCGAAACGTGATGATCGGGTAGAGAAAACCTGGAAGAAAGGATATCAAAAAAGATTGGGCATCTAAGAGTTTCTATAAAGGGAAGAGAATCGTTCTGGCAGCAATTTCTTGAACTTATATTATGTCGTCTGTTCTCCAAATTCATTAGTCATCTATCAAACAGACGTCTGTTTACGGGCTCTGTTCATCTCCCTGTTAGATCAGAAGCAATCCTAGTTTCCCATCATCAGTGGGATTGCTACGTATTAAAGAGGACAGCGACTTGCGACCATGAAGATCGTACGACTTCTCATAAGATCCCGTCAAATCACGAGCGCCGTCACACGGATCGGTAAAAGAGAGAACTTTAAAGGGCAGGAATAAGAAAAAAGGGATCAAACAGGTCAAACCCTATCGGTCGCGTCCTGGATCGTCGGCGGCGGCTCCTTGTTCTTCTTGGCGCCAAAGACCCGCTTCATCTCTAAGCGATTCCGGATGAGCCTTACGCAGCGGCGACCTGGTTGAGGGTTTCGCAGGCGGGACGAAGGCTAGCAGGCGATGGAGACGGGATGATATCGAAGGAAGCAGCCAACAAGATCTTGAGGGTTCTTCACGCGGAAGCCCACCGCGACCGCGTGGAAATGGTTCTGACGGTTCGAATCCTCTCCAAATTATGCTTATCCGCTTAGCTTCTTCAAATGGCCTACATCGCCCTTCATCCTCCCATTTCTCACATCTAAACCGTCCATCTCCAAATGTCCTTCCCATCAACTGTCAAATTAGAGAAACGGAAGTTGTAGAGGATCCAACGCTGACCTTTTCCTTCAGTTGGCCAATTGGGATACTTAACTTGGAAGGCTTTAAGACATTAATAGTAATAGAAAACACTGTACTACAATAAATATATATTACAGAAAAGATTTAGTTTCTGAAAAGGTCAGAAAAAAATTGCCTTGGAAAATAAGAACAACTCTTACCAGGCTCAAGTGATTCACACAATAAATCTAATGAACAATATATCCATGATGAGAATAATACTAATCCACTGCTAAGATCAGTCTACTGCACTTTAGTGGGTGCTAATAAGATTTTTTATTTTTTGAAATAGTGACAAGTGTTGATAAGATTAAACACCAAAAGAATGAGAAATCTTAATAACTATCATCAAATTTAAATTCCCCCCCCCAGACTGCTTGCCATGAAGTAAGTTATTAAGCAGAAAATGCAAGCTGATATGACAGATGCCGACCTGACTGTCAAGTCATCATGCGTAGGCGCACACCTCACCACCAGTACGACAGGCGTGGCGGAAAGCGCGACAGCATGGCACCGTACGGCCGACCTGGCACAGCTAAGGTCGGCAACCCCCGCCTGCAGGCGCACGCCTCACCACCAGTACGACAGGCATGGCGAGAGGCGCGGCAGCATGGTGAGTCATGAATGCGGTAAGGTCGTCAGGTACGAACAACCCACAACACCCACTATAAAAGCTCCTGCACCTACACAGGGCAGGGGGATCGCAAAAAGAGAATATTAGACTGACTTGATCGTCGGAGGGGTCACGTCGGGAACCTACCCGACCCGACCTCCTTGCAGGAACCAGCGGCCGCCCCCAGCAGGACGACCTCCTCTCCACCCGGGCTTCGCCACTCCAGCATCAGAACCCCCGAGCCGACCCCTGAAGCACTGTCCATCCGAACCAGCTCCGCTCTGTGCCGAAGAGATTGTGAAGCGGGCGGACTAGCGCACACGGGCCTGGACCAGCAAAGGCTTGCTCGGCATATTTAAAGGCGAAAATGATAGTGCTCCGGATTTGCGCCCGAGTTCACCCTCTCGGCCAAATCTCTGGATTTGCGCCCAAGTTGACTCTCTCGGCCAGATCTCCGGATTTGCGCCCGAGTTCACCCTCTCGGCCAAATCTCCGGATTTGCGCCCGAGTTGACCCTCTCGGCCAAATCTCCGGATTTGCGCCCGAGTTCACCTTCTCGGCCAAATCTCTGGATTTGCGCCCGAGTTGACTCTCTCGGCCAGATCTCCGGATTTGCGCCCGAGTTCACCCTCTCGGCCAAATCTCCGGATTTGCGCCCGAGTTGACCCTCTCGGCCAAATCTCCGGATTTGCGCCCGAGTTCACCTTCTCGACCAAATCTCTGGATTTGCGCCCGAGTTGACTCTCTCGGCCAGATCTTCGGATTTGCGCCCGAGTTCACTCTCTCGGCCAGATCTCCGGATTTGCGCCCGAGTTCACCCTCTCGGCCAAATCTCTGGATTTGCGCCCGAGTTGACTCTCTCGGCCAGATCTCCGGATTTGCGCCCGAGTTCACTCTCTCGGCCAGATCTCCGGATTTGCGCCCGAGTTCACCCTCTCGGCCAAATCTCCGGATTCGCGCCCGAGTTGACCCTCTCGGCCAAATCTCCGGATTTGCGCCCGAGTTCACTCTCTCGGCCAGATCCCCGAATTTGTGCCCGAGGTCACTTTCTCGGCCAAACCTCCAGATATATTCCCGAGCTCAGGCTCGGTCGGATCTACTCTCGCTACGCTGTACTCCCGAGCTCAGGCTCGGTCGGATTCAGCTTCCTGCGCCATATTCCCGAGCTCAGGCTCGGTCAGATCTACTCTCGCTACGCTGTACTCCCGAGCTCAGGCTCGGTCGGATTCAGCTTCCTGCGCCATATTCCCGAGCTCAGGCTCGGTCAGATCTACTCTCGCTGCGCTGTACTCCCGAGCTCAGGCTCGGTCGGATTCAGCTTCTTGCGCCATATTCCCGAGCTCAGGCTCGGTCGGATCTACTCTCGCTGCGCTGTACTCCCGAGCTCAGGCTCGGTCGGATTCAGCTTCCTGCGCCATATTCCCGAGCTCAGGCTCGGTCGGATCTACTCGGGCTGCCCTACGTTCCACATCACTCGAAATCCTCAGAAGTCCGCGCTCAGGACTAGTTTAAGGCGGCCCCAAACAGCGATCAAGCGCAAGACCTCATCTTCGGCACCCCCATCAGGTGCCTCGAGAGGGTCTACCTGGGGGGGGGGAAGAATGATATGACAGATGCCGACCTGACTGCCAAGTCATCACGCGTAGGCGCACACCTCACCACCAGTACGGCAGGCGTGGCGGAAAGCGCGACAACATGGCACCGTACGGCCGACCTGGCACAGCTAAGGTCGGCAACCCCCGCCTGCAGGCGCACGCCTCACCACCAGTACGACAGGCATGGCGAGAGGCGCAGCAGCATGGTGAGTCATGAATGCGGTAAGGTCGTCAGGTACGAACAACCCACAGCACCCACTATAAAAGCTCCTGCACCTACACAGGGCAGGGGGATCGCAAAAAGAGAATATTAGACTGACTTGATCGTCGGAGGGGTCACGTCGGGAACCTACCCGACCCGACCTCCTTGCAGGAACCAGCGGCCGACCCCAGCAGGACGACCTCCTCTCCACCCGGGCTTCGCCACTCCAGCATCAGAACCCCCGAGCCGACCCCTGAAGCACCGTCCATCCGAACCAGCTCCGCTCTGTGCCGAAGAGATTGTGAAGCGGGCGAACTAGCGCACACGGGCCTGGACCAGCACAGGCTTGCTCGGCATATTTAAAGGCGAAACTCATCCACCTGGCAAGCTCCATAAAAAGCACTATCACAAGCAATGATCAATCTGATACAATTACTTTGCTAAATTCCAAGCAAAGATAAATACTCAAAATCCACAAGCAGTATGACTCTTCTTGAAGTATATTACCAAAAATAATCTGCTGCTACAATTTCAACTTCCATAGTTTTATCCAATAAACTTCAAATCAGTGATTTTAGATCATAAGAAAGCAATTGGCAGCTGCCAAAACTCTCCTCTCCTCTGTAAGTTTCAATTATCACCCTATCAACCCTATCACTCCCAGAAAGGAAAAGGAAAAGAAAAAAGCTTTACATTCCAATGACCAATTCACAGACTAGTTTGTACAAACATCAGGAAATATATTCTCAATACACCTTCATCAAGATCCACAAAAGTCATGGAGCATATTTAGCAGAATGGAGTCTTCGGATGACCTTGGCGCCAACTCATCCGGAAGTTGCTATAACTTGTCAGCTATTCTGCCAAGAGCATCTGCAAGTTTGCCCAGAACAGCGAGCAAGCTATTTGTTTGGTCCTTCCTCTGGTCTCTGTCCAATTGGCAATTTATGTTTTGAGCTTCTAGTTGGGCTGTCAGCATTCTACTGTTCATCTCTAGGACTTTAATTAGTCGATTCTGTAGATCGTTGTCTTCAGCTCCTTCTGGTGATGTTCGTCTTCGCTTTTGACCTTCTCGTGACGGGGAGCCCTTCTCAGGGTTGTAATCTTGTTGTTTATCTTTTGTGGTAGCTGCATAGTTAAAACAAATTAAATAGTTTCTAAAGGCCCATATAAATAGGATGAGCCAATTCTCAACAGCGCAAATTTCAGCGTAAAATATGCAACCATAGATTAAGCATTCAATGTTATATTCTAAAACTTGAGTATTCATGTAAAAAACACGAAACATTCAATATAAAAAATTATTGGTTACCATGAGCATCAGTGTTTCATGAAATCCACTTGAAGTTGTTAAGGAACTTAGAACTCAAAACACCTTTTGGCTTGGTTGCGACAATTAAGTATGCTATTATGATTAGAAAAGTATTTTCTTCATTGTCAGCTTGTAATGTGGTTCACTTTAGTTTGTTTAGATTTCCTTGAAGACTCTATTTATTTGGCCTCGAGGAATGGTAAGGAAGAATAACAAATATTATAAGCTGATAATAAGAAAAACGATCCTAAAGATTGATAAAGGCACAAAAAAACTTCAATTGCTAATGTCCTCTAGTATGATTGTTGTTTTACAAGTGAAATTACTACGATGACTAGGGCATCATAAAATAAATATATAAAAATTATCTCACATGTAAATTGAAATATACCAAAGAGAATAATATGAAAAAAAGCATCCTTTGTGTTAAGTACAGATTCTTAGCTGCAATGAGACCAATATATCTGCTGTGGTTGCCATAATAACTAGGCATTATCAAATAAATAGATCCAGCTTATCTTGCATGTCAATTGATAGATCAGAGTGAATAATGTGAGAAAATATAACAACATGATGAATCATTCACGATAACACTACATAATCATAGCACAAAGAAGAAGCCTTGAAATTTTATGGTAGGATATAATTTAGGTTCCGTCAACATATGTAATCAGATTTGAGTTGAGTTGGGATGTTAATGTTAGGAGAGTATAACAGGAAATCAGACAGCTGCAGAGATATATATGACAACACTATCTGCTTATCACATTTCAGATAAATTTTCTTCCGAAACAGTTGCAGAGATTCATTGCTCCAACTTTTTGGGGAACTCTGGGAAGAAACATATGTATGTATACTGCTTTATATTAATTACATTATAAAGAGAAAAATTCTTGTTATTCAACCTTGAAATATGCAAAGGCCATGAACTCTTCACTCCTAATGATTCACTCAACTCGATGTTGCATTACCAAACGGAAAATTCTTGTTACGCACCACCGTGCATGTCCTATAATTTCCAATTTTTTCACCGTTATCTACTTCTCCCCATCACCGATATCATGAAAATTTCTAATTCTCTCGCATTAAATTAATCACTCGAAATTGGGTACCAGTTTAATACTAACAAAGATAAAAGAACATACACACACCAAGCAAATAAGATAGGCTTTGCGGAGACACAGTCAACAGAATTTTTTTTTTTTTTTGCTTTTCCATGAAATACCTTTTAAAGAGCATGGAATGTGGTAAAACATGGAAATTTAGCAATTCAAGCAGCTACAAGTGATGAAAAGGGACTGACAAAAGCTAATAGAATAGCCATTACCTTGGTCGGACCTCCTCTGTTGAGATGATTCGCACATCTTTTCTGCAAAACAAAAGGAGCAATGCAACGAAAAGAAAGATCAACAAAACAAGAAGACCTAAATGTATAAGAAAAAGCTCAAATCTTCATCAGCAAAGAGATGACTTTTTTTTTTATCAAAGTTAGGCTAAACAATACTAATCATCCGAATCGAGCTCGAGGATGCCATCAACATCCATTTACCCGATATTGGTACAGCTGCCACCGGCTGCAGTGGCGGCGCCGAATCCTCCTCCTCGTCCTCCTCTCCCTCCTTCTCCTCGTCAAAGTCTGAGAACAATCCATCCTCGGCTGCGGTCCGCCCGCTATCAAAGACCGCCTCTTCCTCCTCAGCCCCCGCGGCGGCCGCCCGCCCGCTTCCGTTTTTCCCCTCCTCCTCCGCCACCGCCGCCCCGGCTGCACCGTCGAGGATATCGTACACCTCTCGATCAAAGAATCCCGGCAGCCTCTTCTCCCTCCTGAGATCGCTCCTCATCGTCCAAAACGACTCCTTTCCCTTCCCTTCCCACTCCTTTACCTTCTTAAAGTCGCCAGCGAGGTTGCTCCACCGCTTCCGGCACTGCACCGGCCCCCGGTTCACCCCGTGCAACCGGCAGTAAGACGACACCGACGCCCACTTGGGCTCCACCGGTATGGCTGCCCCTTCCTCTCCCCCGCCGCCGCCGCCGCCGCCGCCGCCAACTGCCCGCCCCACCCCGCGCCCTCTCCCTCGGCTCTCCACCACCCTCTTCCCCTGTATCAGCACCAGTATCTCCTGCCTCGTCCACCGCGGCAGCCGCGGGGCCCGCCCTCCCCCTCCTCCGTCGCCGCCGCCGTTGTGGCCATTGGAACCACCGGTTTCGACGGCGTTAACCATCAGCGAGAACGGCACGATCCAAAAAAGATCGCAACTTCCTCGCAAAACCCACGTGAAGACTTAACGGCGGGTCAACGGAATTGAGAGGGCGCCGTTACGGCTGTCTGGCTCTCCATGCATACATACCCTTAAGAAGGGAAGAAACAGAGAGAGAGAGGAAAGGAAGGGAAATGAGTGCAAGAAGGGGAGAGGAAGACTTGATTAGGCCCTAATTAACATTGGTCCCTTAGTCCCTGTCTACATCTAAGGTGTCATTTAATTAATGGGGGGCATAAAATAACACCATGGGAGTTGAGTAATTCTACACCATTAAAGATTAATTATGGAAAAGGCAGAGGGGAGGGGAGGGGAGGGGAGGGGGATATCCCTTTCCTAGCTTAAGGGTTGACAAGGCATTCCCACCATCCTCCTCTTGTGTTGTTGTTGCCTTCTCCCAATCCAAAACCCTCCTCCCTTTTATCCTTAATATTTTGTCATCTTATTCTTCTACTCAATCTTAGATTGTTTTTTTTTTTTTTTTTCTCTCTCTCTCTTTCTCTTGGCTTCCAAATATTGAGTCCTAATTCAAGACATATTAAAAAAATATTTTATATAATTTTTTTAAAGATTGGAGATCTCATAATAAATAATCTTTTAGACTCTTAATCTTAATTTATACTTGATCTATTTATCAAAGATTAAGGGTTCGAGATATCTAAAGTATTAGTCCGGTGTATATAATTAGTTACCAGAATTAATAATTTAAGAATTTAATCAATAAATCTAGAAATGTTAGATTGATGATAATATGATACTAGAATTGAATTGAATTGAATTGAATTTTTTTATATAAAAAATAATGATACAATAATAAGTAATAATCTCGGATACTTATTAAGCCATAATAAAATATTTAAATGATATAAAATAATCTTTTTTTTAAAAAAAAATTGTATAACTTAATTTACGAAGCACAATGACTTGTACATGCGTTCATTTTATTTTTTTTCTGATTTTATTATTTTTGTAAAAGGTGATTTAAGTGACTTGTGATGGGAGGAGGGAGGGGTGGGACCGGGGAGATGCTCTTATTATTATTGTCCGTAAGCGACACGTGGAGAGCCGTGGCATTGACGTAGAAACCCATATATAATACATATTACGTGTTGTTTTCAGGTGCATTAATCTAAAAGACTACTACTACTACTGTATATGGATTGGATTCATTGGAGACCACTGCGAGGGGAGATGGAGATGGAGTTCGATTAAGGGGGATGGAAAAAAGGAGCCTTCCCTTTCTTTCACTTCATTTCAATGCAATAAAGAGTGAGGAAGCACAAAGGGAAAGTTGAAGTAGAATGGGATAGAGAGAGAGGTTGCCTCTTCTTCTTCTTCTTCTTGTTGCTTTGATGCCCTAGGCTCTCTCAATCAACTCAGTCTATATATATATATATTGATGCATTTTTTTCCCTAAAAAAGACTTAGCATTCTTGTTTCGAAAAGAAATAAACTAAATTCATAGATATTGTAAGTATCTATTGTTTTTATTTTATTTTTAAAGTTGGTGTTTATTTCATAGATATCAACATTGTTTGCTTCTTCAAGAAATAAAATTCATAACCTATAAACCTTCGATCTTGTGATCGGTGATTTCTCTTGATAATTTGTTACCTTTCTAACTAACTAATTTTAGATGCAGGTCGTTTTCAATAGAGCATCTCATTTTTTTAATAATATAAAAGGTTTCGTCAAATTATAAATAAGACTAGTTTTGATGGCAAGAAAAGAGAACATAGTATTAGAACATTTATTTAAAAAGTAAGAAAAACTTAAGTGTCCAATGAGAAATTACAAAAAAATATTTTTTATTAAAGGTGAAAAAATAGATTTTTTTTAATAATTTATCTAAAAAAAATATGTGTGGAAAAAAACCATAAATTGACCCCAAGAAATTTTAGGGTTGACATTAACGATTAATATGTTTATTTCAAATAAAAATGCTTATTATTTATAAAAAAAATATTTGTTTTCTTATAGAATAAGTCTTCTTTTTTTTAAAAAAAATTCAACTTGATTTTTTTAAAATAATAAAAAAACTAGGAAAATAGTAAAGGACATTTCTGTAAGGTAAAAAATAAAGAGAGAGAGAGAGAGAGAGAGAGAGAAATTAGAAAAAGAGGAACTTTTTGTAATAAAAATACATAAAAATGGATTTTTGTTGTTGTTGGAGGAGGAATTCATTCTCGAAGAAATGTGTATGAAACATCTTATAGGTTGACCGGAAGGAATTCTACAAGTTTGACCTTTTATGACATCAACGGTTGCTGAGGCAGTTTAGTTGGAAGATATGATTCCATGCTCACATAAGATAAGTGCACAGCATAAAACAAAGTGAGTGCGGCCATCTCATCCGACGCCAAATAAATATGCTCTGTTAAAGGTGTCATGGGATATGGTTGATTACTTTGCAATGGATGGATTGGATTGGATTGGATTGGATCCACACATGATCTATTGGATTTGTCGCGAGAGAGAGGATTTGGAAACATGCGGCTGCCAATAATCACAATAGTCAAACCGCGACGACTTTTTCCTCACCCACTTCCAAAGTATTCAAATGGGAAAGGACAGCACCAGCCAATGGTCCTTCGATTCAGTGCTCGAGTCACCATTGCTCTTTGGGGCGGGATCTTTCAAAAGTAAAAAAGAGGAATCCGTGATAGATATCAGCAAAATAGACTCCTTTGGTCGATGATCTTTTTAAACTCTCCAAAATTGTCCTTTTCATTTGGGTGAGTGCCGAGATTTGGCTTCGTTGATATAGTTAATGGAAGACAAAGGGAGGACAGTCGCTAGTGGAAGGTTTGGCTCGGGGAATCACACCACCACCACCACCACCACCGGGCTTTCTTTCACCTTGGCACGAGGAGGTAGGTTGGTTGGTAGAGTCATGCCTCTTCCCTCCCAAGCTCCGGTTCGATGGCGCCTCTCTTGATGCGTGTCTGAAACAAGATGAGTTGTGGGTTAGTATGCTTCCCCCCTTTTCGCTGTAGATTTCTGAAGAGATCTTTGGCTTGGTGGTGGTAGAGCAGCGCGTCTGTAGGGTGCGCAAAGCCATAGAAACGTTGTACCATTTAGCTTGATCCATCTTTCACCATCATAAAATGGACAGGTACCAGAAACCATTGGCAGACTCCACAACTTGCAGATGTCGAGCCCAAAGTGTTTGAGTTTATGTCGAGTACAGAGGCCCTCATAGAATTCTTTGCAGGCAACTTTGGCTGCAATCCAGACGAGCATTCTGTAGGGGGCTTCGTTTGGTGCATCGACGACGAGATAATTTATGTCTGCCGTGCGTGTATTCTCCCCCCCAAGTAAACTGCAAATAAATGGTTGAAGAGAAAAATAAATAAATAAATAAATATTTTATTTATAAAAAATAAGGGGCATTCCGAGAATTGAACTCGGGACCTCTCGCACCCTAAGCGAGAATCATACCACTAGACCAAATGCCCTTTGTTGTTGTTGCTGTTTTCGATTAAAATTAATTTATTTATATATTGATGTAACAAGATGATTCACAAAATTACCACCATATTGTACAGTGAAATAGGTGATAGATTTAGCGTTCAATCCATCACGATACACTCCATTTCTTTCTTAGTTTCGGATGATTGAGGAAGGAGAAAAAGACTACTCTATAAACCAATGATGGGGTATTGAGCGAAATAAATTTACGATAAGTGATTGAGAGTCACATATTTCTTATCATGATTCAAGAACAACTTAAAATGGTTTAACAATTTTTATTTTTATTTTAGATTTCCAAAGGCAAAAAAAAGAAAAAAATCATTGTGCTTAACACGGAAAAAAAAATTTCAACGTCATTAATGAATAAAGCCCTCGATTTAGAATTTGCAGAATTATTATTTTTTCTCGGCAACACATTTCTTATGATCATATCCTAAAAAAGATAACATTGTACAAATCTCGCTGAAAATTTTCAATCAAGTCAGTATTTTCAATAGAAAAATCAAACTGAGGAGTTTTTTAAATAATATTATTATCAACAATGTTAAAACAATGTCCAAGGTTGAGCTCAATCGATACTGTTAATTAAGGCCTCTATCTTTGACATCACACAAGCTTAATACAACAACTATCGGATTCTCGACTTCCCCTACCACTTCAATGTTTTTGTTTCAGATGTCCCATACTCTAGTAAGGATACACTTACATGAAATGGACCACAAAAATGTCGCAACATACTCATTTTGCCGTGTGCCACAGCTACTTCCAATCAGGTACAACAACATATGCTACATTTGCAGAATACTACTTCAGAGCTCAGTGTACGATTTTGCAACGCTGATATGACAAATCTTCAATAGAAAGGTGATGACATTTCTCTGTTCTGGGTTGTCCGCCCGAACATCAAAAAATTTTATGGTGAATTATCAGACTCGGCACTTCAATCCATTGGCACATGGCTGATTGGATGACCAAGTGGACTAGAAATCGTGATACATTTGAGAGCATCCATGCTGATTGTCAAGTTGGTAATCACCTCCATCTGCAAATGATGTAGTTGCCAACATGGGGTTTTGCTGAGGGAATAATAACTTTAGGCGAAAAGCATCCACGCCATTCAGATAGTATCTGAATAGCCTTTTCGCCCTTATAAATCCTAGACGACCATATAATGCAAGGGCTCCCTTGTTCGTCACTTCCGCTTCAAGTGTTACCTATATATTATCATACATATTCACATGTCAGCATGATGACTCTGACGCACAAAAAGAGAACACAGCTGAAGTAAGAAGATTAATCCTTCACTTCCATTCCCCATAAGCAGGGTTGCACAGCCAGAAGAAGATATATCAGACAAATTGAAATTTATGTAACAAGCAACAATGAGAAAAAGTCATAAACCAGACCAGAAAATTATCGTTGTTGCAAGGTTAGACCCTTGATAACATTCGCTCTTATTTGTTTCACCTGTTACTTTATAATGGATAATTACTTGAAGTAGTTGCCTTCAAATTCTACTGCAACTGATGTTCATCATTCCCTATATGTAGGCCTATTAATGTGTCAACTAGATGCCATATACATATGTATATGTATATATATACATATATATATGCATATATATATATATACATATATATATATATACATATATATATATACATATATATATATACATATATATATATACATATATATATATACATATATATATATACATATATATATATACATATATATATATACATATATATATATACATATATATATATACATATATATATATATATAAAACAACTAGAAACTATCCTTCTTTATAAACAGCACCTTGTTTTCAAATGTCCTTGTGAAGGATCAACTAATTTTAGCTGTTACAAATAACAAAAAAGCAGAGGGGGAGAAAAGGTGAGAAGATGCAAGAAGAAAAGGACAACTAAAATAGAGGAAAACATATAACTTTTACTACTTTTGCATTTACTGTCTACCATCAGTGTTGCAATCTTTGTCACAACCACATACATTAGGAAAGAATATAAGAAGAAGAAAACGGAGGATAGGCTTAACCTCTTAAGGAAATGGGGATGTCATCAAGGAGGAGATGACATCAGTTTCAAGATTAATGACAGATCCTTTGTGCTCATTAGAAATAAATGTTTTCGTTAATTTGTTTTGAGACACATCCTTATCTTCTAAGCTGCAGGTGATAGGTTGGATCCTTTTATACATATACACCAATTATTTACTATAAATGATAGCTTCATAATGATGTCATTGTATTTTTTTAAATATATGTTTTCCTTAATTTGTTTTGAGACACATCCTTATCTTCTAAACTGCAGGTGAATAGGTTTGGATCCTTTTATACATATACAACAATTATTTACTATAAATAATAGCTGCATAATGATGTCATTATAATTTTTACATAAATACAACAATTATTCTTCAATATGATTCATTGTTATCACTTATGTAATTATTTATTTCATATATTTAGCTCTTTTTTCAATTTACACATCCTATAGAATATGCAGGTAGAAAACATTTCATAATAGTGTTTATTCTCTAAAATTTATTTAATTTTGCTGGATTGACCTTGTGAGCTATGCTTGTGATCTAATAATAGAGGAAGAATCTATTGTTCAATCAACTCGCCCATTCAGACGAGATTTAGACATCTTTAAAAACTCCATAGCACCCAGTGCAATGAAAAAAATGGAAACACAATTGTCTTTGATCCTCTACTCATCTGTTAAAAGACTTCATATCTTCCATCTTGGCCAAGCAATAACAATTATTTAAACAGGCTTGCAGAAGGACATATGGAAGAGAGCACCAAGTTTAATCATAAAATTATGTATGGGGAGAATCTCTGCCTTTGACTGAAGTGAGCCAGTTGACAATGAAACCCAACAAAGCTGGGTTGAATAGTCTCTTTTGATCTAAAATGTGGTTCATTGATGCATTTGGATCTAATCATACAAATATTAAAGCCTGGGAAAAACTTTCTGAGAAGAGAAAGTAATAGTTTGAGTAAGACGAGCAACATTTGTGTAGACTTAAGCCTGATGGATTAAAGGACAAAGGAGTGACGCTAATATATGTTTTGCAGCATAAAATTAAGTGTGCGGAACGATTACAAAAGATATAGAATAATCATGAGTGCCCAGATCATATTTATGAGAACAATTTTAACATAACAGCATTTGATTTGGATACTGAAATTCCATCTGCTACATCTATAGAATCATTAACAGCATAGTGCTAATATCATAATAAAGCAATTTACCTCGTCACACCCTGATTCCATCATCACTCTGATAGATCTAGTAACAAGTTCGGTTGCTGTAGCATAAAAAATTGTACAATGAGTTGCAGTATTAAAAGTAGGAAAACATATTCACCAAAAGATGGTAACATAACAATAAAAGAAAACGGGAAAGACTGTTGTGTAAGATACTTCCAAGATTGATATTAATTCAAAGAATATCACACTAGCATCTACATCTAGTCATTCAACTTTAAGAGGTCCAAAGGAGAAAATTCATTTGACTCCTCAAAGGTCAACTCATATTCATGCTTTGTGGAACTTAATATGCAACAGGAAACTGTATATTCAAGGAACATTTCCACTAAGACAGATATCAGGCTCCTGGACAGTTTTGACACAGCTCAATCACTATCTTCTGCTGCTAGATCCTCCACATATTCCAAGTCTCCATCAATAGGTGCAGCCGCAAATTAAATCAAAATTTGAGCCCTTGCACCATGTCAACCATCGGAATAGTATGCCAGCTTAGCCTACAGGCAGACAATGATGTCACTTCAGGCGAAGCATTCTCCAATTGCATAAAGATACTAAGAGATGTGAAGTGGCTCTAGAAGTTTTCCACCTAAATAACCAAGCATGCCACAGATACAAGTAGTGCCGCGCACGAGCTATGGAACCCATCAAAGCAGATTTTCAAGGTGGTGATGATGCAAATTCCTTGTTTGATCAGGTAAACAAATGCCATTGCATCCTAGCATTAATACAAGACAGACAGGCCAAAGATTTCACTTATGGGTGTTTGGTCAGGCATAAACTGGATTGACAACATCATCAATTCAAGGTTATTTTTTATTCTAAATAGATATCGGTCTATCGTGATTATATTTGTGCAACAAACTTCTATAAATAAGGACCTAAAGAACCACACGATAACATCTAGGGGTATCATTATGTATCTATCTTCCAGCAATTTATATCTGCAATAAGTCTTTAGTTCTAGTTAGATTAATTATTCAGATGCTTCCTTTTTTGCTCAAACTAGAGAAGTGGAGGTGAGGAGGTAAAACTCCTAATATAACTCTTTAGAACGCCAATAAAGTTTATTTGGGTCTTGGTTTTATCAACAATGCCTTCAAGCACTCTAATGCCACATCGTGAATCGAGAGTGCTCCCTTTTCCATCACCAACCAAGAAACAGATCATAGTTACTTACAATCAATAGGTAACATTAGTTTTTATCGTGCAGTAGCAAACACCAAATCAACAACACAAAAACATTGACCAATTTTGCACATTTTTCATCTGAATCAGGCCAAAGAAACAATGTAGCATCACTAAGCAGCTAAAAATGTTAGCTTACGGTTGATTTACCAATGCCTCTGCCCCTGTAGGACTTGATGACAACCAGCATCGCGATGTACCCCCGGAAGGTGTTCCTATGATCCCCCATCTTGCACACGACCGTCCCCACGCACTTCTCCTTGTGGAACGCCTGGATTTCGCCACAAAATCAAAGAAATCGTCTCTCATCCGAACCAAACAGCGTAGAAACCCTAGAAAGAAAGAGAACAGCTGGGAAATTACGAGGAAGGTGAGGTTGGGCCACAGGTAGACGAAGTAGCGGTAGGTGAAGATGGAGTAGGGCTCGCTAAGCTCGTCGTCGACAAGCCCCATGATGAGCGGCAGGTGGTGCTCACCGCCATAGCTCACGTACTCGATCTCCGAGGGCGATAACACCGCTGACTCCTCTTCCCCTCCTCCTCCGCCGTCGCCCTCCGCCGCCGCTGCCTCCTCCTCCATCGCCCCGTTCCAAAACCCTCATTCCACGATTTTAACCACTTAATCTGACCCGGTACAAAACCGGACCGAAGACCTATCGGTTCGTGCCTTCATCGACGGCCGGTCCGGTTCGTATGGACCGGCCTCGACCCACGTACAAAAATACGAAGAAAATAAATCAAAATAAAAATTATACGATGATTTTTATATGACATATCTCCAGTCTCCACCCTTCACACTGCCGGTTTCGTGAGCGAAGTCGTCGAGTAGCAGAGCACGGTGGGAGAATGGATTGGAACTTGAAACGATATTGATCGATATGATGCAGGCGCCTTTAATGCTTTCGATAAGGATGCTGCAGGCTCGGCAGCTGCTGCTCCCGTACAGATGATGAGAGGGCATGCGGAGTTCGCAGTCGCAAATCCAGTTTCGAACGGCATCTGAGTCTCATCTTCGACCACAGCAATCAGGTTGGCATCTCAGCTCCGGTCGTCTCTCGCTCTCCTTCCTGCGTAATCTGTTTGGCTTTGTGCGTGTCAGTCGACGGGAGAAGAATTAGAATACCTACACAGCTACTGCGATGCATGCAAATCGCCATGCCGTATGTTCGACGAAATGCCTCAGAGAAGGACGCCACCTCCGTCACTTCAATTCCGTCATCCGTGCTTCGTTGGAAAAGGGTGTTCCCGATAATGCGCTCTCTCAATTCAAGGCCTTCCTCCTATCGACGCCCTTTCGGCCCGACCATCGGACATTTGCTCTTGTGCTCGCGGCATGCCTCCGGTCATCCAACCTCGACGCCGCAATGGAAGCTCACGCTAGACTCGTAAAGCATGGCGTCCAGACTGGAGCCCCCATAGCTACTCCGCTGTTTCACTTGTATCTGAAGCATGACCGTGTGGCCGAAGCGCTCCTGCTACTCGATGAGGTGTTGGGTGAGAAGGCTGATGCTGTGCATGGGAATTTGGTGATCGTCAAGCTCCTGAAGAGCGGAGAGTTCGAGAGGGCAAACCGGGTGTTCAAGAAAATGCCGGTTAAGGACTTGGTTTCTTGGAACTCCATGATCGCAGGGTGTGTGCAGAACTCACGTCCGAGAGAGGCCATGAGCTTCTTCGACCGGATGATGGGCTCCGGGTTCGAACCCGATGGTTTCTCATTCTCATCGGTGCTTTCGGCGTGCGCTCGCGTCGGTGCTCGTGGGTACGGCGAAAGGGTGCACCGATTGATGCTGGAGAAGAGGATTCAGCTTAATTATATACTCTGCTCGGCTTTGATCGACATGTACGCAAAATGCGGGAGCATCAATGCGGCTGAGGCAGTTTTCAACAGCATCGCAAGGGATGATGTTTCGATTTGGAATTCGATGATCACCGGCATGGCCATTCACGGGCACGGATCTGATGCCGTCGCATTGTTCTCTCGGATGGAGAGTGAGGGCTTGGCGCCCGATGGAGTGACGTTCCTGGCGCTGCTGACGGCGTGCAGCCATGCCGGCATGGTTGAAGAGGCTCGCAAACAGTTGAGGATGATGACACAGGTGCACGGAATCGAACCAAGAATCGAGCATTATGGTGCAGTGGTGGACGCCACAGCTCGAGCTGGGCTGTTAGACCAAGCCTACGAGACGATACGAGGAATGGCTGTAGAGCCTGATGGCATCATATGGAGGATACTGCTGAGCGCTTGCAAGAGGCACCACAGGCCCGACCTCGGGGAAGTGGCAGTCAATCGCATGGCAAGTCGTGGAAGCGGAGACTACGTGCTGCTTTCGAGCATCTACTCGTCGGCGAGAAGATGGAATCGTGCAGAGCAGGTGTGGGATTCCATGAAGGCGAACAAAGTCCGGAAGAAACGAGGGATGAGCTGGGCGGAAGTCGGGGGAAACCTGCACCAGTTCAAAGCTGGAGATCGATCGCACCCCGAAACGCATGACATCTACAGAGTCTTGGATAGCTTGGCGAAGAGAGCAAAGATGGAGGGCTTCCTGCCGATGACGGAGCTCGTGTCCATGGACGTCTTGGAGGAGGAGAGGGAGGAGAATCTCAGTGTCCACAGTGAGAAGCTAGCTGTCGCTTACTGCGTGCTCAAAACTGGCCCTGGCACAGAGATCAGGGTGTCGAAGAATCTCCAGACATGCGAGGACTGCCACGAATGGATGAAGGTGGTCTCGAAGGTGCTGTCCCGTGTGATCTTGGTTAGAGATAGAATTCGCTTTCACAAGTTCGAGAAAGGTGCTTGTTCCTGCAACGACTATTGGTAGTCTTGCTTGCAGTCTGCGGCCAATCGATCTCGGAGAAAGATACATGTTCTTGCTGCCTGGAAACTGAAAGCAAAACCTTGGGTGATGAATTCAACAAAATCTCATATGACGCTGCTACACGAGGTTTCAGTTCTTTGATTCTGAATTCAGAGGAAGAAGCCAGCCTTTTAAAACATAAGCCAGACTTGAGATGCATTGGCCACAGAGGAAGTTGGTAACAGAGGCCTAGAACATTGGTGGCGGCGCCGGGAGACCATCGGATGTCGCGGCCAAGACAGAGCTGGAGGAGGCGTTGGCGTTGCTGCGTGCAAGGTGGCAGAGCTGGCGGAGCTTGGTGGGGACGTACCAGATGGAGAGGCGGGGGTGGGCGTTGAAGACGGCATCGATGTCCCAACCGTGCCTCGCCGAGATGGCCACCAGGGGCTTGTAACAGGCTTGCCTCCAGGCTCCCACGTTCTCGCCGCGCTCCTTGAAGGCTCTCCGCAGCGCGTTGGACGCCTCCTCGTCGAGGCAGTGGAGGGCGTAGCAGTGCACGTAGTGCCTCATCTTTGGCTTGTTGATGTAGCTGGCTCCGACCTTCTTGGCATATCGGAATACTTGGTTGGTCACCTGTTATGAAAGATCACATGTGGTTTCGGATGTGCTTGATGAACATTACCCGTATCGGTTTATTTACGGTGCCCGGCACGAATCTCGACGAGCTCAGGAGGCCGTACGCTTCGTGGCGCCGGACCAGACGCCCGCTCTTTGCTGTACCGTGTCGGACGGCGACCGGGCGTACAGCCCTGAGCAGTGGTCAAGTCGATATCCAACCCCCGACAAGACAAGTCGTCCTACGGTAGATATCAAACAAGAGGGTCCCGACGCGTGGTACGGTCAACGGTAAGACCAACATGACGGCCCCACACATGGCATGGCCGACTAAGGCTCACGGGACGGCAGAGGCACGGCGGTGCTACGTGGAGGGACGGGGAGGGGGGCTTACCTTGGTGGGGCACTTGTGGCCGTGCTCGCGGGCGAGGGCCTGCACCTGGAGGAGGAAGTGGCGGCACTGGTCGTAGAGGTGGAAGAGGTAGTCCAAACCGTTCTTCTTGGCGCGCGCCACCTCCCCCGGCTCCGTCACGATGAACGGGTGCTCCCGCTGCCGCTCCGCCCGCCGGCTCTTCTCCGACGTCTCCGAGCCGGAGCCCCAGTCGTCGTGGTCGTCGTCGTCTTCATCTTCGTCTTCCTCGTCTCCCTCATGGAACGACCTCCTTTTATTGCTCTTCCTGTTGTGGCCGTTGCTCTTGTGCTTCTTCGAGCTCCGCTGTTGCTTGCCGTTGCTGTCCTTCTTAGCCGCCCCCGCGGCTGCCTCTCCGCCGCTCCCTGCTGCTTCCTTGTCGTGCTGCACCGGCTCCTCTGACAGCCCTATTAAGTTTCCCGGATCACAAAGGACACGCGAGAGAGAAAACGTGCATCCAATATATCGTTGTTGAAGCCTCAGCAAGGTAATTTGTGGTACGGCAGACCAAAAAATAGCTAAGCTTAACGCGCCGCGATGTGAAGCGAGCAGAACAGCGCACCTTCTTGGGAGAGAGCGTCGAGGGCGTTGTTGTTGCCGTGGAGATGGTCGTTTGGGAGGAGGAGGAGGCGACGGCGCGGGTCGCCGTCGCCGTTGTCGTCGTGGCGGTGGTGGCGGAGTAGCCGGGAGTCGAGGAGGCGGCGGCGCTCGGCGCGGAGGGCCGCCTTGATGCCGTAGCGCTCGCCGAGGAGGAGGTCCCACCGGAAGAGGTGCGCGAGGGTGGCCATCATGTCGTCCACCTCCGCCTCCGTCATCCCCACCAGCGTCGACGCCGTGAACCCCAGCTCTCCGATCCGCGCCACCGTCGCGTACCGCACTCCGTACCCCGAGAACACCTCTTCCAGCTCCCGAGGCCGCTGCTCCTCTACCTGCGCCGCCGCCATTGGCGGCTGAGGGAGCGGAGGCGGCGGCGGAGGAAGTGGTTGGAGGAGCCGGCACGGGTGAGGCGGCGCCTCTCGCGGTTCCCACTTGTAAACGTTGGCCGAGAAGGCGTCGCCCGGGTCCATCGGCGGCCTCGTCTCGGTGTTCTTCCTATCTTTCGTGTCATCCTTTCTCCGTCTCTTCGTCGCAACCTTTATAGCGAGGCTCCCGTAGGAGACGGGAACAAATTTACATGCTTACCCTCACCGAAGCACTTATTACCTTTTTGTTTCGCCGGCATATATCACCCGTGTATTAATATTAGCTTTTAAGTCTCCAGCTAATCATAGTCCAAGCGAGGTCAACCCACAGTAACTATTGGAGGACAAAAGCCGTCTTCTTAGCAAGAAAAATAATCTTAAAAAGGTCATTATATTTATCACAATAAGTTTTGTGCAAGATTATATTGAAGATTAGATGGAGATAGTTAGAATCAAACAGCGTCTGGAAAAAATAATACTTTGGAGTTCACATCACCAACATTGGATGGACTGATTTGATGGACGCAGGACCTACATTATAGGAGAGAACCCAAACTTGCAAAGCTATGATGAAACTGAGGATGACTCAATTCTGGGTTTTGGCTCTCTTATCAAGAAAGAAAAAGGAACAAGAAAGAGGGAAATAACCCAACACCATAAAATAAGTTTTCACGTTCTCAAGTCCGGAATTAATTTGCCGACTATTTAAATTTTTGAAAAAAAAAGTTCTTTTTTATTTTTTTTTCGAGTAATTTCTTTAATTTTAAATTTTTAAATAATATATTTCTTTTTACCCTAACACATAAGAATTTTTTTTGTTTTTTTGATTCCTTAGGATGAATCGATCCCATTATATTGTTTTTTAGAGTAATATAAAAAAATATTATAATTTATAATATAGATTATAGTGTATTGATGAGTACTAGAAAATTATTAAAAAAATTATGAAAGAAATTAACAACACAAGAAGTCGTAAGGCCTCATGAGCAGGTGGAGAGAGGAGAGGAGAGGAGAGGAGAGGAGGGGGGAGATGCCAATGAGGTAAAGATCACACATCCAATCCATCTCTTTAAGACCATGGTCTTTTGTGTCTGACTGATTCCTGCTCTGAAATTTTTGACCATTGACCACTCCCGCAGGGTCCAAAACACTGTCCACTCGACTCCATGGCCATAAAAAAATATACATGGCCGGGGAGGCATGGCGGAGTCGTTGGCTTGGGCGAGGAGAGGAGAGGAGGGAGGGGGGGGGGGGGGGAGGGGGGGGGAAGCTGCTGCTCCTCAGAGGGGGCTCAAATCCAAAGTGGCGGGAGGAAGCACGAGAAATGATGAGCTGCCACCATCATCGCCGTCGGTGGTAAACGACAACCATGCACCTGCGGTGGCTTTGAGGAGGTACGACGACGTCCAGCTTCCCTCGTGTGGCGAACCAAAGAATATGATCTCTCTCTTTAGCTGCTGTTTCATAAAGACTGCAGTTTTATTTGCTTTGAAATGCTGTGTGTCAGGCTATTTTTTTTTTTGTACTCCTTTCGCTCCCATTATCTATTTCTTTTGATTTCTTCCTCCCTTTTCCTCTCTCTCTCTCTCTCTCTCGTGGGTATGCTTGGGTTAGCTTTCTGCTAGAACAAGAGCTTGGATCCAGAAGGAAGCAATTCATGGAGCACCTGCAATTTGGGCTGCAGCATTTGACCGAGCCATGGACAGAGCACCTGCAAACCATCTGAGGAAGAGTAGTACCATGAAAACCCTTGCACTAATCTCTTCTGTTCGTTATTGGCGTACGAAATTGTTAGATTGACAACCGTGATCAAGAACATGATTAGAAAAGAAGATTCAAACGGGTTGTTTATTCTGACCAGGATTTTGCAACCAAGCTCCAAAAGAAAGCGGACAACAGGGGGGAATTGTAGAGAGAGAGAGAGAGAGAGAGAGAGAGGAGGCACTTACAACGAGAATAGAGCTGAGAAAGGCTGCCGGATGTACTTGGCCACAGTCTTCTGTTTTGTCTTATCCTCCATTAAATCTTTACACTACAGCTTCCTGTTTCGGGGCGCAGAAGAGATCAGTGTGAGAAATGAGGCGTAAAAGCTTCATACTGTTTGCGTAGATAGATAGATAGATAGATAGATAGATAGATATAAAGAACATGTCGTCTTCGGGTACGTCGACGAAGCGGACAACAGAGGGGGATCGGCAACAGTGAACAGAGTCGATGCACACCGACGTACGCCATGGATGGAGGGTGGCGTCGGAGGAGCTACAGTAGATTTTTACGTACATGTACAGGAGGAGAGGGGGGGGGGAGCCATTCTCCGCCACGCCGTCGAATCATCTCCTCATGCGTCTTGTTGCCGTCGGCAAAACCTTGATCCCCGGCTTCCGCTTTATTGTACGGCACGCTTTGAACAGTCACCATCACGTCTTGTATTTACAGATCTGATGCGGGGTTTGGGTCTGAAAAGATAACAACAGGACGAATCATTGGCGGTAGGAACAAAAGTTTTTGTTCTTCTTTCCTGTTTTATAGTTTAATCGAGCTTAGTTTTCCCTCCTCTGATGCTTTCATGTGCTGCTCTCAAAGGAGACAAAAGAAAGTAGAGCGAACTCATAATCTAAAAGAATTCATGGCGTAAACAGGCCAAGTAAAGGAGCAGAAAAGAGATAAGAGGCAGGAGAGATTGGTGGTGTGGCAGCCAAGCTTCCACGTTCCCATGAACAACTACAAGCACTTCACAATTTGGCCTGCGATCGCCACTCTTCTATTCCCTTCTCTCTTATCCCCTCCTCTCATGTAACGAGAGAGAGAGAGAGAGAGAGAGAGAGAGAGAGATGGCCCTTCAAGCAGTGGCAGGGCTGAGGTCCACCATCTCGGCTTCGCGGAGGACCAATCCACCCCTGCCCGGCCCCGGCGACCGCTACGCCCTCCGGTCGGCCGCCTTCCCTCCCTCACTGCACCTCCTGCTGCCGCCACCGAGCCGATGCCCCGCCACGGCGCCGAGGTTCTCCATGCGCGTGACGTCCAAGCAGGCCTACATATGCCGCGACTGCGGGTTTCCCTTCCTTCCTTCTGTTACCTCCGTTCTCTCCTATAACGTTGATGGCTAACATACTTGTCTGTCTCGGTGCTTTCCATGACGATGTACTTGCAGCTATGTCTACAATGACAGGACGCCATTTGAGAAGCTGCCTGATAAGTACTTCTGTCCCGGTGAGTTCCAACCTTTTCATCATCACATTCAATTAGCGCCTGCAAACGGAGTTCAATCATCAAAACCGAGTTCAATAATCATCAACATGCTTGCTCAAGGAATTTTCTACTACCTGCAGTTTGTGGTGCCCCAAAAAGAAGATTCAGGCCTTACGAACCAGCCGTCGCCAAGAACGCCAATGACACCGACGTCCGTAAAGCAAGGAAGGCACAGATCAAGAGAGATGAAGCTATCGGGTGGGTAACTTTCTACAACAACAAGCTGAATCCATTGTACCACCTGATTAGAGATGAGCAAAGATCTTGTAGATTTTTCATCCTCCTGACTGCTGTGTTCTGCAGGCGAGCATTACCTGTTGCTGTTGTGCTTGGAGTTGCAGGATTGGCTGGTCTTTATTTCTATCTCAACAATGTCTACTAGTCTGTTTATGCAGGAGCAACTCCTAGTTTGAGCCATAAGCAATTCACTGGAGAACTCCCGAACCTCTTTTTCCTGGTCCAATTGAGGTCCTGTGTTATCGAATCTTTACCTGCACAAATGGTCAAAAAAACGCATTGTGCTTCAACATTTTAGATTTTGTTTGTCAAAACAGTGAGATAAGGATGTGATGGTAATAGTTTTTGTAAAGGCAAAACTGTTCAGATGTAGCCATGCATCAGTATATATATATATATATATATATATTGGTATGTCCAGCTTATACTATAGCAACAGTCTTTGGAATGAATGAGATATGAAGTAACACTCTTTATAGTCAGTGATACAGTGAAAAGTATACCTTCCCAGGAATTATAGATGCACACTATGTTCATTGGCTTTTATTGGCTTGAACAAATACTATGTTGAGACATGGTAGATGCATGCAATGGTTACTGTAGTTGAAGAAAGCATGAGACTAGCTGTAGCATCAAAGATTCAACAGCAGCATGATGCAGAAAGCAACTATGCAGGACCTGAAGAGAGAAAGCTATGAGAAAAAAAATAGGAGTAATTTGTCTTCTTCACCAAATGATGGATGCTAAAAGAACTCTGATTGTAACTCATGCAGTAACAAAATTTTGTTTTTGATTGATACAATACAATAGGTATAAGTTGCTTTAAGCGACACAACAAGTATTTTTCTTAAACTCAAAAATAAATATAAGACAAGTGGCATAGCATCACTTGGCTATTTTATGCACCCATTCATCATCTTGAATTTTAATGGCACATGATGAGCACTTAGCATAGTTCAGCAGTCCTTTCATTAATATACAAATATCAGTTGCCTTATAAACAGAGTTGATGATTGTTAGACTGTGAAACTGTAAAGTGTCTACATAAACATCCAAATAAAAGCATCTCAGATAAATTTAGTTCTTCAAAGAAATAGTCTATTTATGTTCTCTTTTGCCCCTTATCTACTCTCTGTTCTCCCTCAGCACAGGACATTCTTTTGTACTTCAGACCAGTGGTCTATTTATTGTCTCTTATCCCCTTCACTTCTCTCTAAAAACCCTCTGTTTCTATTTCTCTACCTAGTTGCTTATGCTACATCAACCCCTCCATCTGTTGGACATCACTGTATATCACATATAGGATATATGTGTTTTACCATCATAGCAAGGGAGACCTGCAACTTTCTGCGGTTGAGGATGTTTGGTTGTAAATTGAAAAAAACCCAAGCAAGCAAGCAAGATCACTGAGACATATCAGAATTATGAATTTGACACCTTTCTAAAACTGAAAAAGTAGAATGTGACAGTGAGCAAATTGAAAATGATATAGGCAAGTGAGAGGAATAGGAAAAGGCTCTGTTGTTTGAGATTTGCCTTGCACTGAAGTTTTCATAATGAGCAAGGCAAACTAAATCAAATAGAAAGTGATCAAAAGAACCTCTGTTTTGTTCCTCACTGATTTAGTAGCATAAATGTACTTGCAATGCAAATTGGCAACCAGAATGCTTGGATCAACAGCTAGAGAATCATTAACTGAAATTTCAACCAGTTACTGGGCTAGTGCAGATATGTACCCAGTGAGATGGATACCAAGATAATGGACAGAAACGAGAGATGTACTTTCTAATGCATCTTTATGCCTTCCTGAACATATCTTGAATATACTACAATAAGAATGATGTGGTCTCCTTCTGTTCATCTGATTGCAATTACGAGTGTGTGGTTGAACAAAAAAGTAATCTTGCACATAATGCAATAGATTCTCTCTAGTCTGTTTAGGATTGCTCTTCATCAAATATCACTATTGTTTTCTATGACATGTACATTAGCATTGAGGAAAACATTGACTTGCTCCCTTGGTCAATTTTCCAATTGATGTATATTATTTTGTTGATTCAAACATTACAGCACATAAAGATACTTGTGTTTTTTTATGTTTTAATTCAAACATTGCAGCTTAGAAAGATTCATGGAAGATAAAGTGATAGCATTATGTTCACTGTTGCACATTGCGTCATCATGAAATCTGAATCACGAAATCAACTTTAAACAGGCTTTCAACAGAAAAGAAATCAACAGCCGACAGCTTTCTGTGATGAAGATAAAGAATCCGAAACCTCCAACGAAAACCCTGGGTTTCAAAAGTGTACCAGGGATAAGAAGACCATGACACCGAAATCTCTCGACGCCTCAAAAAGATGCCTCTTTGGATCTTGATTCACGAAAAGATTGCACCTTTTTTGGAATTCTGAACCACGAATCCAGTGGTTGAGGAATTCCATCGAACAGGTGGTGCTGATTCATGGAACCGACCAGTATATGAGACCCAACCGCACAGGCCTCCTGGTGTCTGGTGTAGAGGGACGCCTTGTTTCCTCCTCCTTCCTGCAGCAGCTGCCGGTGGTGGTGGTGAAGAAGCTGCAGAATAGATGGGAAAGACGAAGAGGCGAAGAGTAGCACCGGAGAATTGGATAAAATCTTGGCGCTCTATTAGTGGAAAGGACTTACCTATGCATGATTTCTATTTTTTTTTTTACTATTTACAATCTTTTTCTATTTTTTTATAAATAAACATAGGGCTTCAAACGACAAGGATGAAATAAGAAATTATTGGAAAAAAACAAAGATAAAAGATAAAATCAATAATATGATGGTAGTAAATAGTAAAATACCTTTTTTTTTAGATTATGATTAATAAGCTTCTAATATATAATATATATGTATGTTAAAGATAAAATTATATACCTTAATATGACATATTTTGGTATTACGTGTATGTCAATAGCCATTAAACACGAGGGTGCCAATAATGAGTCTCAGGGCTGATATGTAAAATCACATCAATGTAACAACTTAGACATACAAACTGAGATAACCTCGTACAAGATGGTAGCGGAAAATACAGAATGGCACCGCTTGATGCCAACCCATACATAACCCACAAGCACGGGAAGTTTGGGGCAGCGCCAACCCATGTAGGTCGATCAACGCCTTATATAAGGCGTACGATCCGATTGACTAAGATGACGAAAGCCGTAAACAAGCTCGGTACAACCCACTTCTACCCATAGATATAAAACAAACCCCTGATCAACGTTAAGGGGGACACTCAATACTTATCTTTTCTAACTTAATCTTCGGAGAGAGATCGGGTTAAGAAATTTGACTTTGATCTATACGTAGGATTTGACGGGCATCTCCATACTCCACCACCTATCATCTCGGGCACGGGTGATCGCATCTTATCCACCTTTGGCGTCGACATCGAGAAGTTGCATGGGCCACCTTATGTGTCTAGGTACAGATCTAACTTTGGTGGCGACTCGACCACAATAAAAAATTGTACAATATACCCCGTGCATAATTGATTAGGGAAATTATAATTTACTGGTAATTGTTTAACATCATAAACGTTGATATGTCGATCATATATTAACATTCTATATATTTTTAGTATTTAAAATATTATTCTAATGATGATGTAAGATAAAGTTTTTAAATCAATTCTAACTGAAATGTTAGTTACTGAATTGAATTGAGCTTATTTCTAGTTTGATTCGGTTAAACTAAGGTAGGACTGAACTCGAATCGATTCAGACCATCCTAAAAGAATTGATTCTAAATCAATAAGTTTAGTTTGGTTAATCAATTAATTGATTTATAATTTTAAAAAAATATTTTTTAATTAAATTAATTTGATTCAACTAAATTGAATCAGAATCTTAGCCTAGTGGGATTGATACCATAAAATTTATAAAATTGGTATCAAATCTTAGCCTAGTGGGATTGATACCATAAAATTTATAGATTTTAATTGTCGGTGATAGGATTCTGGTATCAAATCCATGTTTTCACCATTAATTTTTTTTTATTTGTTCGATGACAAGAATGAGAAAAGTTGAGAAGGTAAGACATAAGCACATAAATAAACAAACTTTATATGGTGTAACATCATATAAAAATGTTGCGCTACATAAACATTTTATTTAAACACTGCGTGAAATGAAAAAGGATCGATTGCTACCATGTCATGAGACCTATTATAAATTTGATGATCAATAATTTGCAAGACTCAAGTTTTTAAGGTTAGGTGTATGTTCTAATATTTCCAAGTCCTCGATATATTTGATTCAATTCTCCAATATATATATATATATATATATGATCTATAAACATCAATTATCACATTAATTGTAATCTGTGCTTATAAATTATGATTATAATGAAAGTTTTGATGGGTGGGTATACCACACCAAGCTCGCAGCTCCAACTAACGTGTGAAACGAAGCACGTGCCGACCGACAGGTCCAGTCGTCACGCAGTTGTCACCGTATCGGCTGACTCGAGTGCAGTAAATTGATTACGTGTCATTGGCAGACTTTGCTTTAGGCCATTAAGGTTAAATAGAAATCTGCCACGTGGTTCAATCCAGGGCGTCCATCAAGTGGCAATACTAGGAGATGGGTTCAAGCCATGTAGACCGTTGACGTGCGATGCGGTGGCTTGGAATGGCCCGACAGCGACGTATAACGAGACGTGTAAGCGACACAAAGCACGCACAGACGCGTACATTTATTTATGCGTATATTGATGGATACGTTCATCATAGCATGGAGAAGAGATTCCCGTGACAGCAGTGGGAAAAGCTAGCTTGGATGCATGACAGTCTCTCTCGTCCTTTCATTGGGCAGCAATGGGGATGCTGTGCAAGACTACCGTCTCCACCGTCAGCCCCGGGCCGAACCCGAAGAGCACCCCCCACTCCAACCCCTCCCCGGTGGTCGCCTTCCCGTCCTCGGCGGATCGCTTCCTCATCTCGTCGAGGATGAAGAGCACGCATGCGCTGGACATGTTGCCGTACTCGCTCAGCACCTGCCGCGTCGCCTTCATCTTCTCCTTCTCCAGGCCCAGCTTGGCCTCCACCTGGTCGAGGATCGCTGGTCCGCCGGGGTGCACGATCCAGAACATGGAGTTCCAGTCGCTGATCCCCAGCGGCTTGAACGCCTCCACTAGGCTCTTCTCGATGTTCTTGGAGATGAGGCCGGGCACGTCCTTGAGCAGGTGGAAGGTGAGGCCGACCTCCAGAAGGTGGCCGTCGATGGCACCTTCGGAGTCGGGGAGGATGGTCTGGCTGGCGGAGACGATCTGGAAGATGGGGCGCTCCGTGGCGGGGTCCGGGTCGGCGCCGACGATGATGGCGGCGGCGCCGTCGCCGAACAGAGCCTGCCCCACGAGGCTGTCGAGGTGGGACTCCGAGGGCCCGCGGAAGGTGACAGCAGTGATCTCGGAGCAGACCACCAGCACCCGGGCGCCGCGGTTGTTCTCCGCCAGGTCCTTGGCCATGCGGAGCACCGTGCCGCCCGCGAAACAGCCCTGCTGGTACATCATGAACCGGTTGACGGAGGGGCGGAGGCCGAGGAGCTTTGTGAGCTGGTAGTCGGCCCCGGGCATGTCGACCCCGCTGGTGGTGCAGAAGACCAGGTGGGTGATCTTGGACTTGGGCTGGCCCCACTCCTTGATGGCCATGGCTGCCGCCTCCTTCCCGAGCTTCGGCACCTCCACCACCACGATGTCCTGCCGGGCGTCCAGCGACGGCGCCATGTACGCGCACATGTTAGGGTTGTCTTGCAGGATCTCCTCGTTGAGGTGCATGTAACGTTTGCGGATCATAGACTTGTCACCTGAACAAACCCATGCAGTCAAAAGACACAAAACCAGGTCACTCGCATCAGCATGCATGCGTTACAAAGATCACAGCCACACGCCTATACACCTCCGTCCTTCTTCCTCGCTAGTTTCAGTCTCTAGATGTATTGTCTATTTGTTCTCAGGAAAGAGTAGCTTTTCTTTTTCTTAAGGCCTTTTGTCATCTTCTATGTTCAGAGAGATGACAAAAGCAAGCTTTAATCAAGCAATGGTACTTCAGATGGTAAAGAGATCAATCAATAGCATCAAAGATAAATAGTAAGAGAAAAAGGAGCACCCACACATCCTCTTGAACTTCTCCTTGAGCTCGGTAAGGTGCTCGCTCTTGGTGATGCGGAAGTAGTAGTCCGGGTAGTCGGCCTGGTACACGGCGTTGGCAGGGGTGGCGGTGCCGATGGCGAGCACCGTGGCAGGCCCCTCGGCCCTCTGCGACCGCCTGATCTCCGGCACCTTGGCCATGGATGTTCCTGCGCTCGCTAACCTCACCGACAGCCACCAGCGAGCTGCAGCAGCAGTAGTGAGCGGCAGCTCGAGGTGTCGTGCTGGTTTGGCCTGCAGATGATACGGTGTGGGGGACGAAGCCGGGAGATTTATAGTCGAGGGCAGGTCGAATGGACGGGCAGATGAGAAGCCACGAGCAGCTGCGAAAGTTTGGTGGGAGACGTGCCACATTGCGCGCCACGCCACCGTCACCCTTCCTTCCACCGGCTGAAGTCCTGTAACCCGTGAAAGAAATAACTGACTTCAATTTCTACTGAATTCATACACATAATAATTATACAATTGTTTGATTAAAATAAATAAATACAAAAAATTATTTAAATCGTTTATAATAATTAAAAATAAATAGTATATTAAAAGAATCACAAGAATGTTTCCTTTTTTTAATAGGCAGAGCATCTCTCTCGTTCACTTCGTCGCGCGTGCGGAGGCGTTTTGTTCGGGGGCAGCGATGATGGCGTGGCGGCGGAGCGCCTGAGGAGCCGTCGCCGTCTCCGACCGCAGGGAGGGCAACCTAAGACACAGGTGGGAGGAGGAGGAGCAGGAAAGGCCCCGTGACCATGAGTTGAGGCACGAATGGTATGACGAAAGGCAGAGCCGCACGTGTCTCGGCCTCGCCGCCTTCTTCGGTCGTAACTTGTGTCGTGGATATGAGTCACCACACGTTGAACTCGTCGAATCCTCTGCCGAGTATATTACAAGATGCGAATCTAGTTGGTGTTGCCCACGTTTTTATCTCAATTTAATATCCGATTTTTCTATTCGTCGTTATCATCACGTTGAGATCAGTGTACTCCATATGATTCTGTGAAAGACTCATGCATTTGAACTCATTGATTGCTTGGTTCCAACATTTTGTTCCTGTGCTTCATTTACTAGTTGAAGTCTTTGCGAGACTCGATGGAGGCCACAGCTTGAGCTACCATCGCACGGTGTGCGAGCTACCACCTAATTCACATCAACAACCAGTCCTCTTCGGCTGAGTGAGTTAGCTTCATCTTCATCCATCTGTGTGGGAATGTACTCTTGCAGGCTGAGATCTTTAAATGCCGCAGTCTCGTGGGAATGTACTCTTGCAGCTGATATCTTTCTCTTTTATATTTCGTCTCTATGTTATTTTGTTTCTTTCTTACCACTAAATGAAAGAATCAGGGTGCCACTCCAATTCAATGGAGGAAATGGGTGATTCATTGTAAGAGACTGTGTGTAGTTAGCATCATCTCCACTTCTGCGAGAGCTTCAATGCTCCCCTCAACATATCAGACAAGTTATCCTGCATATAGCATCCACATTTGTAACTCAAATGATTTAAATATGATTCGATTCATCAAACTTGTGGAAACAGATGGTAATAGTACGTGGTGGGACTCTTCCATACAATAACCAAATGTCATAAATAGGAACCTCTTGGGAGAACAGGAGAAAAGGAACATTTCTAGCAGTGGCATATCCTAACAAAAAGGATGATAACTACTAGCATAAACTTGAAGACATGCCAGAGAGTACCAGAAAATGCGAGAAATGCAAAGGGTCATGCAGCATGCTGGATTTGAAGAACAAAGATTCTCCAAGTCAACGAGTCTATTCAGCTTTATTTGCTATGACTCTTTCGGCTGTTTTTCTCATCGATCCCCGATTGTGAGAACCTTTTTCTCAGGACTTCGAGGACCTCTTCCATTTTGACATCCTTCAGCTTAAGCAATACCATGGCATGGTATAGCAAATCGGCCATTTCAGATGCGGCACGAGTCTTGTCCTCGTTCTCAAGCAATGTCAGGACAAGTTCTCCTGCCTCTTCTCTGCACAATGCATAATCAAAGGGAAGAAATATATTAAATCCATTGCTTATAAACAAAATACAGAAAGGACAAGAGTTTAGCTGGTATTAATTATTCCAGGGATTATTAACACAATACTGATGATGATATTGTCTCCATTCACATGAAGTATTTGTACATATTTCCTTACTAGTTTATGAACTTTTCACAATTAACTATATAGTGATATAATTGAAACAAACAACACCACAGCCATAGTATAAAGGACATGGAGCAGAGATCCTTCACCAATGCCTCACAACACCCGGAGTTCATGGGATTTCTCATAGGCTTCTAATGCAGTTAAACTACTATGGTTTGCAAATTGCTGAACCATCATCCTAACGATGCAACCTTTTTCAATTTCCTGAGCCTTGTATATTTGTGTCCAAACTCCTATTATACTCTTTCCTACCACATGTTGATGTTTTTCTGGTTCAACAAAGTAACTTATCAAGTCCTGACATAATATGATACATTTAGTTCAACAAATCAACAAAATCCTTTTATACCCCTCACCTCTCCCTCTCTACCCTTTTAACACAACTTTATCGCCTTTCCCTCAAATTTCCTCTATCAGATCATACTATAACAATGCATGAATTAGATCAGCTTGGTGTATGGTTAACCAAAGAATAGTAAATAAATAAATAAATACCACATGAAAGTATTAACAAGAGACAAGCATAAACCAAAAAAGTCTGCCAAAACCACTTTAAAAAATATAAGAATAAATTACCAGTATGAAATAACTTTTGGATATTAATGATTCTGCTCATACTGGGAAATAAATTTTCTTCGCAGTTGATCATCATAAAGTTATAATTTTCTCTTTTGCTTTAGACAAATAAATTCAGGCATGCTAAAACATACAAGAGGTAGGATACGAGAGTTATCCCTGGAGTTTCCAAAATATCAGTTGGGTCTTGATTTGCGTAGCATAATGTAGGTTTAGAAGCTTATATTGATCTGCTATAGTTTGTCTCTGCTGCAATCAGATTATATATGTTAAGATAGATAAGAATAATAGATAACAACAAGATAATCAGGATGTACATGTCATAGAAAACTGTCAATGCTGGTCAACCATGTTCAGAATGAACAAATCATATATTCTAAAATGCATCTGGTCTACTTATAATAAATTAATTCAGGAACTTACTAGGGAATCAAACACAGATTCCCAGTGAATAATAATTGAACTTTTACTTGGAAGCAAAGTCAATTAACAAAAAGTGAAATATGTTGGTACCTAAGGCTTCACGTAAACTCAGCTTCTGATACCCAAGTCTCTTACATTAAAGCATGACGACCAATAATACATAACATGTTTTATATAATACATAACAAGTTACATATCAAAGCATAACTACTAATACTTCATAATAACTTATCTGTCCCCTGTATGTCCCTTCTCTCTTTTTTATATCCTTGTCATCCAGGACACTTAAAATACTTCCGCATTATTACTAAATAACAAAATCAAACATCTGTCCCGCATCACACCCCTCCCCAAAAGAGAACACATGATTTATCTCATAATTCTCATATTTCCTTTCATGCAGTGAGCTGCTTACGTTTCCTTAACACTTGACTAATGAAAGCCTACTCAGCTCATTCCACATTTATTCTCATTTAAGCTACTCAGAAAATAAGAAGACAAAGATATCTATATATGTATATGTATCTGTATATATATATGTGTATGTATATATATATATATATACAGAGAGAGAGAAAGAGAGACAGAGCAGTCTGCCACCACTAAATGAGAACTACTAATCCATTTGGTCCTTCATATTAGCTAAAAGCTAAAATTAAATCCACAACAACTGCAAAATAATCAACAACTTATCATGGTCTGTTCCTTTTTTCTTCTTGTTTGCAATAGTAATGACATATACAGATCAAAGGAAAAGCACAAATTAACAGCATATTCAATCAAACAACTAGCGGGTTCCTTACTACTTTAAACTAGGTCAAATCTTTGAAAATCAGTTTGCTTTCACATTTTGAAAGTGAATCGACTACTTGACAGACAATGATATGACAGTTTGGTCACAGTGTAGCTGATGTGCATAAATTTTAATGTCACATTAAATACTAATGTGAAAAGACAACAATCAGCCACGGTGGCTTGACTATTTGCAGTTGGCTACACAGATTTTTTTTTCCTGCAGTCAATTCAGGGAAATATAACTGGTCAAACTAAGACGAGTTTTTAAAGTACTAGTCTTTGTTCCAGAAATTAGGTTAAAACTTGTTACCAAGCGTGGCAGCATGCACAGACTGTAATACTCAATTTTACAGGACCTCTAGGAGCTGTGTATTTGAGAATAGTGAAGACATGCCAATGCGATTGAAACAAAGAAATCTCATCCATACCTGACTTTGGAGCAAAGCAACTGTTCATCAAGAAATAGCTTCTTTGTCCATGATGGTTTCCCATTAGGCAACAAATCAATTTCAAGTTTACGCTGTGAAATTGTAGCCTCCAGCGAATACAATGTTGTAGATGCTAGCCGATCTTGTTTGGACTATCACAGACCTTTTAGTTAGATAAAATTTGACGACCATATGCCAAATAACTATGAGCGAGTAGCTTGCAAACTCTTCTTGAATTGCTTTAACTAAAATAAAAAAAATAAAGGACAAACTAAATGCAGGATATAATAAATCACAAGGAAGATCAAGATCACAAACCTCTGGTTCATCCAAAAGATCATAAACTGATGAATAGTAACAGGTCTCAGCTCCAGTGTGGCAAGTTGGTCCAACAGGCTTCCCTAGATATATAATCTCAACAATGGCAGCAAACGTTAGACATTGATAAAATCCCAAATCAAGCAAATTAATCATAGATCGTTTCTTTTCTATTAGAAGCTTACTGAGTCACGATCACAATCTAGAAAAATGTCATGGACATTGATGAAGTTCATCGAGGTCTCTCCCTTTGTCCACAAAGATGATCTTGATCGGCTGTAGAAAGTTGCCTTCTGAGAAGCAATGGTCAATGCAAGCGCTTCTCTATTAGCAAACCCCTGCATCAGAATGGCTCCAGTGTCCACATTCTGTGCAATGGCGACTGCCAATCCTTTGCTGTCCCACTTTACGCTGTCCAATAAGCTCTCCACCTAATAGATTTAACAAATCAATGTAACTTTTTCTTGGGTTGAAGAAACCTAAAATTCATGCTTATTATTACCAAAAATCGTAATTTTTTAGTCTTTTCCGTTTCTTTGTGCGCAAATTAAGCTGCAACGAAAGACTCTTCAAATTTCCTACTACTGAGAATTGAAGATTCATTTTTTACTTAAAAACAAAACAAAAGAATGAAATTTCGAAAGGTATATCTAACAACCCAAGGTATAGTCACATAACAGAAAATATCGAGACCATTATTGCTGGATCAAATAACAAAAGAACGAAAATTCGAAGGGCTAAAACCTAAAGAGAGCTCTCAACCTGAAGCGATTGAGATCACTAGCGTTGGATCCTAAAACTGAAATTCCACTAGGAGGAGTGTATGGAAATCAATGGTTCCAGTGATTACCTTTGGGGTAAGCTTTTCAGCTGCAAATTGAGACAATCGCTCGGACGAGGAAGCAGAGATCCTCAAGCAACTCTTCTGGTTCCAGCAATACCTCCGACAAGAGAGGCGGCGATCTCCCGCGCCACAGCTCAAGGAAGAGAGACGGACGAGAGAAGCAGCCGCCATGGCAGCTCCTCACCGACCTAGAAAGATTGGGCAGAACACGAGACCAGAATTGGGACCTAAAGAAGCGCTACAGCCGAGCCCTCCGACGACGTATGCTCTGCTCATCGTCGACGCACGAATCTTCATATCAGCATCATTATCATACGCGCAGCCGACGGTTACCTGTAATCTTGAGATCGAACATTGGTCTATTCAGGTTTAATCCGGGCCGGAACCCGAATCAATTAAAGAAGTCGGGTTTGATTCAGACTAGTAGGACATCTATCGCACCTGTCGACCCGACATTGCAGATCTTATACTCGAATCAATTTAAGCGGTCCGGTTTGGTTCGAATGGCACACACGTTGCAAAGATTACTGGGTCACTTACCGCACCCGTCGAACCAAAATCGCGGTTCGGATAGCCTTCTTGGGCCAGTGACGAAATATGCCAATCAACGGCTTAGATCGAACGCAAGTCGATCCTACGGCCGATGCTTGTTAAGATTTCCTATAAAAGCCGTTTAATATACCGATGCCCCTCCCTCCCGTGCTGCCGCAATTGGACGCGCGATCTAAGAGGCCGACTCCGTTTCTAGGGTTCGTGGTGTTCCCGTCGCTATGGTGAGTTCTTCTCGACGTCTCGCTCTTTTATCTGGTGAATTTTCTTTGCTTGTATTAGTGGCTTAAATTTCATCATCGGTGTCGACTTCTTCGGTTCGTTCTTGATCATTAGGTTCTACCCAACGACATCGATCTGCTCAATCCGCCGGCGGAGCTTGAGAAGAGGAGGCACAAGCTCAAGCGTCTCGTTCAATCTCCCAATTCCTTCTTCATGGTGATCCCCAATTTTTTTTTTCGTGAAGTTCCTCAACTTCTCCTTCCTTCACGTAATCTTAGCTTCTGATACATGTTTTTTGTTTCTCGTTTATTTTGTTGAAGGATGTGAAGTGTCAAGGATGCTTCAACATGTAAGTTCTGCTTCTGTTAGGTGTAGTTGATGGTGTATCTTTGTCCGTTTCACCGTTGTGGTTATGCGTCGTTCTTGAACCGATAGTGCTTGAATGTTGCAGAACTACGGTGTTTAGCCACTCGCAGACTGTGGTGGTTTGCGGAAACTGCCAGACCGTTCTGTGCCAGCCAACCGGCGGCCGCGCCAGGCTTACTGAGGGTTGTTCTTTCCGGCGGAAGGGCGACTGAGCCTTATCTGTGATCTCTTCTTTCTTTCTTATGGCAAATTTTTACCAAATTTGGAATTAAAATTATGCCATGTTTTGGTATTATGTTTGTCTTAGTGGTCAGAAAGGACAATATATAATGCATATGATGTTTTATTGGAGTGCAGAGTAGAATTTGTTTGTTCCTTTTTCATATAGTAACTTAAATGTTCTTGCAGAATTATGGTTGTCATGATTGGATTGCTAGAACAATTGTTTGTTTTTATTATTTGTCTTAGTTGAATGAGTAAAACCAACATGTCACCATGTAATTTGTTATTTATGCTCAAAAGTTATAAGCTACTAGTTTCCCATATATATACCACATTCATCATTAATTTTGTTAATTTTGAAAGCAGTAAGTATTAGTCCCTCTTATTTGACCATTCATCTTCTGAGATCTGCATAACTGCACTGCATGCTGATGGTAATTTCTAGGGACCACTTATAAAAAAAGATGTTACTGGGTTACAAAAGATGATATAACTTTTAGGTCACAGTTCATATTGTGTACAGTAATATGATATGCACTTCTTGCCTATGATTAGTTGGGTTTAGGTGTTCCCCATTAATATACTTCTATGGACTTTCATATATTGGTAATAATGTCTATTTCTGCTGTTCAATTGAACATGCTTTATTGTTAGCCCAAGTAATAGCGTCCTACTCATGTAGGAGATTGGATTTGCTAGACTTATCTGCCCTGGAAATTAGTGTATTTTATGTGCAATGAATGGAATTGCTTGATGTTAATGACAACAGGAAGTATGACTATGACTACAAGAGGCCCCTAGTTATAGTTGAATTTGTGTTTTAGGCATTATCCCCAGAATCAATTGGCTGGCCAAGTGGTGTTAGGCTTATTACCTGTTTTTCTATTGGTGTAGCTCATGTCTTGCATTAGGATGTAGAGACTAGGGTCAGTGCATGTTTATATTGGTTGATTAGCCACATTTGTTTATGCTTGATTCAATGACAAGTCAAGTATAAAACAATGATCCTTGATTAGTCATTGTAAAACAATGACTCATCTGGAACATGGAAAGTAGTGCATTTTATTATGTTAAAACTAAAAATGGTGTTGCCTTGGGATCTCTGAAATAGCCATATTGATGTGGCAGAGCTAGCATATTGTTTGCCAGTCTGTTGTCTAATTGAATACGGTGGAGAATGTGCTTAGTTGATCCTTGGTCTTACCGTTACACAGTTTCATGGTGTTCTTTCTTGGGTTTCCAAAGCTAAACATACCATCAAAGAAGCTTTAGGAAACTAACTAAAATTTTAAATTTTTCATGTAGATTTTGAATTTGAGTGTTCTTTCTTAGTTTCTTTGAGATTTTATGTCTCTGTGATGCGGGTTCTAGCTTGGCTAGGTTATGCTGTTTGTAATCTTGTGCTGAATTGAAATGCCAACTTATTTTAGGAATGTATCAGTAGTTAGGAATATCACGCTGCATATACTTAGAAATTCTGCTTGTTTGTGTTTCCTTTAGCTTTAAGTTTATTAAGACTCATATTGAATTCAACAATAGTAAATTGCCTCCTAGTCATATTATAAGTTAATCCTGGGGAAAGTTTATAATGCTTCTTTGGTTAGGACATGTGTTTGGACTGGTTTTTGATTTATATAAAAAGGGTGGATGATTTAATGTATGGTTAAACTATATTTTTTTGTATAATTTTATATCGTTTTGTTGGTATTTCTTATAGCCTTTTGTTCTTTCTCCTCTTATATTTACTCTTTACATAGAACTTTTCAAAGCATTTCTCATGATTTATTTACATTATTATGTAAATTCTTGAACCCACCTGAATCCAGGTGGGAAACTGATTGGCTGTGGATAACCTGAATAACATCTACTTTGCAATTATTTTGGCCCTTAAATTTTGTTTGCTCAGTGCTAAATGGCTGGAAGAATCAATGTAATCAAGTTGTTATCGTTTCTATTGTTATTTCTGTTTTTTTTTTTAGTTTTGCTCAGGACATTAGTTTAAAGACTGCTGTGCAATTGTGAACCATTTATTTGCCGGAGGTCTTATATATTTTTTGGTATATTATGGATCCTTTTGTATGTTTGGTTTGCTGGTTGAAAAATGAGGAGGAACAGGCTATACTTTTAATTCTTCATGGGGCATAGTTGTCATCCCATTGTTGAAGTGCTTTAGCTACATGAGCTCACATAGTTTTGTTTAGTAGTCAGATTTAATCTGACTTCTAATGCAACAAGTTTGGCCGAGGCAGGCCACAGCTGTTAGTGTCTTGTAGGCCATCATGTGATCGTGTCACATAATAAAAAGTAATGATCTTTGTCATTCTTATTCACTAGTTCTGAAGTTTATTTGATTGGTTAAATGGGGATCTAGACTACGTTTGGGAATGTATTTATATTTTTAATAGTATTTATATTCTAATATTTTTAAAAGATATTTATAAATATCTTTTAAAATATTTATATAAAACTGAATATATAGTTATTTAAATTATAAAATAAGAATTAATTTTACGAAAAAATTGTATTGTCCAGATATACAACACATATAAAACGTAAATATATAAATATAAATGAAATAATTTATATTTAATACATATTTATTTAATAGAAGTCGTAAATCATGTTGGTAATTTTATTGTTTTAGATAATGGCGTAGGGCACTTTAAGAAATAAAAAAATTATATTTGTATCTCGTAAATAATAAAATATTAATACTACAGTGAGATAATATCAGTATGTGTGTATTTGTAACGCATCAATGAGATTAAATATGATTTTTTTTTTAATATAGTTTATATTTGAAATATGTATCGAGTCTTCAATGCATATATTAAGTATGTTTTGAAATGCATGAGCCCTGGAACATTTCAAATGCGTTTTCAAATACATGCACCGGAAAGTGTTTCGAAAGGCTTGCATTGAGCCCTCAAGGTTCATTGCCACATTTAAATCACAGTGATTTAAATTTGATCTAAAATGTCAGCAGAAAGAAGGATAGGATAATTTTTCTCTAGTTGATGAGATCGCGAGAGGCGAGGTATCAAAGAAATAATGACGGTAGAAATGGAGGCTGAGCTGGGCCAAGAGTGTTGGGTCATCTCCAAATAAGTGGACGGCTGCTAGCCACTAATGGGCCTTCTTCTATGGTCGTCAGTTAAAAAAGAGTCGGATAATGGAGACAAAGTTATTTTGATTATGCATGATGGGCATAATCAAAATAATCATCATCAATTTCAGGGAGCTAACAAAGGTGTCAGGCTGTAGAACAAACAACAAACGTAATAGCTGCACCAGCTTAAACGCATCAGATGGATGGGGGGGGAGAGAGAGAGAGAGAGAGAGAGAGAGAGAGGGACAGTGTTTCGAGCCAATAGGCGCGTCATCTCTTTTCTCTTGGATATGATCATATGGCAATATAACTAACTAGCCGCCCGCAGCTTTCGACGCTCCTGGGATACATACATACAGACAGCATAAGACGCTGGCAGCGACAAGTGCAGGCAACACCCACCACGCACTCATCCTTCCACGTCAGGCTTGCACCCCGCCACGGAAATGGATCACCATCGAAAGGTCCCACGCGGCACACGTGTCGGGACAACTCGTGGCACCACGACAAATCTCTTGCAATCGGCGCACGCAACTTGAGGGCCCCGCCGGCTTTCACGTGGTTGGACTTGTGAACCCCGATCCGCATCAGCGACCGGCGAGTGGAGGGCGGAGAGACACTCGACGGCGAGAATGGGATGGAATGAATAGACTGACGAACGAGGCGAGGAAGACGAAGTCGCCTGCACACACACCCGTGAAACCAACCTCGACTCCTTCCAAAGCGGACAGCTGACGTTGACTCCCTTGGAAACGAAGCTCCACAAACCACAAGAGCTGCTCAGCTCGTCATGTCATCCCCACTTACATCACGTCCGTCTATGCATCCCCACGACCTGCTGATGCTCCAGTGATTCGAGCCCATGCTGTGATTCCAACTGTGCGATAAGTGCCCCCCTCCCTCCCTCCTGAAGAAAATAAGACTAATTATGTATTCAAAATTAGATAAGAAAATAAGACCTGATGAAAATACAATTTTTTTTTTATTTTTTATAGCGAAGTATAATACTAATTATGTATTCAAAATTAGATAAGACCATATAGCATCAATCCTGAAGTATGATACTGTGTACTTTGTTTCTGTAGGATTAAATCGATTGCCACATCATGTATTGACTTCATCACTTGATGATGATGAGGCATCCATCATCCATCGTCTTTCACGTGCCAGCATACCCACAACAAATAATGTTAAGCATATAGGACATGTGATGTGGCAGGCCATGACTAATGATACTGTATCTTTACATCATTAACATGCCACCTACCTTATTTTGAAACATAGATAGATAGTTGGAATAATTGCTTCTAGAACCAATATTAAAGTTGCTAATGGAACATGATACACACACACACGCATAATGAAATGTTATTATATCTATCTAATTTATTGAAGTTAGTTGTCAAAATTTTTCTTTTTATTTTCCTTATAAGCACATTCAGATATAGATTCAAACCTGAGATCTATTTTTACTTGTGCAACAATGTACTAATCATAATTGATGAAATGACTATAATATAAATTTCGACGCCCATTCCACCGTCATGAAGCAGCAAAACGATTCACTACCTCAATTCGACATGTAATATGACTCCATTTAGTTGGTCAACAGGAGCTTCTTCCCACTTGGAGGATTATTCATGGCAAACATGGGTGGGTGCATTGACTTGCTAAAAGTCTTCCCTCCCTGAGTCATTAAAAATAATACAACAGATTAGTTAAGTATCACCGCGATATCTTTAGTGGAAAATATTCTTTGTGACATCAATCATTCATCAAATGATTTTAATTATTTTGTGAAAGATGCGTTTTACTAGTACACATATCATATCATTCATAATCGAACTATATTTCTTTCAACAAATTGTACAACATCTTAGACTACATGAACGACCATATGCTAACGTTATTGAAGATTTTTGACACTTATTACGATCCGTTGAATTTGATCCATCTTGAATCATGCCTTCTTGATCTTTCAAAAAAATACTTTCAATTTGGATGGCGATCTTTATTGTGACACATCCGACAAAGTTCTTCCAGTTGGATTGACAAGTGTTTTGAAAATTCTGAAACTAGTATCCTAGTATGAGAAGGAATTCTCGTGAAAGAAGAAAATTATAAAAATTAGAGTTTGCTTTTTCTATGAATATTTTATATATTTGTGGGTTTTGAAGGATGATCAACATGTGATGAATACTTTGGATTTCTAGAGAATGTAATCCTCTGGAGTCTTTAGAGAGGGTGAGAAAAATAACATAAATTTTTTAGGAATTATAGATTTATATGAGAATAACTCAAGAATCTTATAATTAATCTCACATGATAAAAAAATTTGTGGATATAGATGGGACTTGTCAAATCATATTAATCTTACGTCTGGTATATATATTGATTATTGATTTTTATGATTTTTTTTTTTTTAGTATGAATGTTTTTTCTCCTTGATGTTCAACACAATGAATATAAAATAAGATTGAAAATAGGATAAAGAGATATATATATGGCAGGCACATAATTCATAAATAAACAACTAAGAAAAATATGGGGTCTCATATCTTCTTCAAGATGCGAGTCTCACTTTGGTTTGTGAAAAAGTATTTACTTACTATATTGACTAATAAACCAAACCAACTTGTGATCTCAACACAAATCTCTCTATATCTAATTTAATAATAACAAAAGAAATGATTCCATTGCACGAAACTCACACAAAAATTAGTTCCATCCAATTCACGTCATTTATTGCAAAGATAGGAGTGGCTATCAACTTTAAGGTGTTGATATGGACAGATGGCGATGCACTTAAATGGCTTCTCACATCTTCTTCTCTGTCGGCACACAGATTAGAGGATCCCACCAGTTTTCTCCATATAATAATACCCAAAGAATGGCCACGTAAATTGATGATCTCCATCTTTCCTTTAAAATCCAAAATCGTCTCCATCTTTAGGACTTTTCGAGTTAGCTTTTCTTGACTAATCCATTAGTGTATGTATGCTTCGAACATCTAAAATTGTCACCATCTTCTTTTCTTAATCAGTAATCGTCGTAACTTTGGAACTTTGAGACATTTGTCGTCGTACTTAAAAACTTCTCTTAGCAATACCATGAGTTACATACATCATGGTGGATGGACCGAACTCCACGTAAAGCAAGCATTAGGTGCGAGCTAAAATAAACGATGGAGATGACTGTGATATATGTGGCATTGAATGGGCATGTGGATAGAACTTTGGCCACCATGGTTATCCACTTCTCTCGTCCTCAATAGTATCTCAGTGTCTCTTCTGTGGTGGACGGAGTTCGATTAGTAGAAGGATAAAGACATTATCGTTCCAATAACTTTTCTTCCATCTCTCTCTCTCTCATCTTCTAGATGGATTTGCTTGATTTAATATTCTAACGACTGATCCAATCATTTGACTAATGGTAATGAGGATTTGGGTAATAGAAGAATTAGGAGGACTATTGTTGCTTGCTTTAGATTTAATATGACCTCTAATGCATGTATATAAAGGTGGCGAAATTGGAAAGGTGAAGCAATCATTCTTCTCGATTGGGTCATCACATCATTCATTCATTCATGGAATGGTGGGTATTATTAGGTGTGTCGACGGTGGTGACGAAGGCCGAGTCATGCACACTGCTCACGAAGTTTCCTTCTTGGAAGAGTGGGAGTGGCTTGTTAATGACTTCGATCCAGTGGAGGTCACTTCGTCCACACAAAACAATGATCCAATCTATATGGATGTTTTTTTTTCCTTCTTCTTTTTTTAAGACGGCTGATTGCATTAGTTTGAATCGTACAAATCCTCCCGACTAATTCCTCTTTCAATTTTCTTATTATTTTTGCTAAACGAAATAGGATGATTTTTTTTAAATTTTTTTCTCTTTTTGGCTTTTCCCTGTAAAGGTGATTCTTATTTTCATTTGTCCTCTATTTTTTATGATTTTTTATGATCTCATATATATCTTTCCTCATCCCCTGTTGGTCATTGCCTTTGACGCCTTCGCTCCATCGAAGCTCGACACCATCGACTCCTCTTCGTGCGTCCTCCCACTTTATCATATTTGGCATCATTGGCTCCCTATCGAGCTAGTAGTCACATATCCACCGACGTGGTAGGAGCAACCCCACCATCATTGACGAGCCTTGTTGCATTATCATAGACGGTCATCGTGCACCTACAACACCTTCATCGATGGATCGTTCGTTACTTTTGTTTGCGTATACATATGTTTGAGCAATATGTTTTACCTTGTTCTTGTGTGTTTTACTCGAAAAACTATAAGTAAGAACAGTTTGCAAGGCTGTAAAGCGACCACTCACTAGAATAGATAAAATTACCCTAAAATGATCTAGTTTTCACGTGTCATGACCTGTTTTCTGTCGACTATAGTACAACGAAAATCATCAGTCATCTCAGCACCCCAGAAACCCCCTAGGTGGCACATGGGGAGATGGGGGTTTGGGGCAGTGTTGGGTATTGATTAGATTTACAAGTTGACATGTTAAGCTTATGAGAACTTGTCAACATGCTCAACACCCGATGATCAGTTGTTTATGGACTTGTGATTATTCGTTTGTCTTTTAAAAATTTTATTTTCTTCTTCCTCTTTTTTCTCTCTTGCACACGAAGTATTTGTTGAATTAATTGTAAAGTTGTCTTCTTCACGAGCTGTCGAGACTTGTCTATCACTCGCTTTCGAACTAATCAATTTGTTCTTTTATAAATCCTTAAGGACTCGAGTGAGATTGGAACTAGGCTGATCATTTATAGATTGATAATGCAAGAATATATCACGACTTAGGCAATCCTAATTAAATCTGTGACATTAAGTGTCTCATGACTTATGTAGTTCTAGCTAAGTCCATGATATTACCATAAGGGTACCTCATAATTTAGGTAATTTTAGCTAAATTCATGACATTGTGATATCAAAGTGTGCAAGCAATTTAAATAAATAGTGAAAGTTTTGCAATCTCACCATTGTGAAGTGAGCAAGATGGAGTAAGTCAGACCATTGCCCCAACCAACCAAAGGTGGTATGCAAGTGTAAACTCACTGTCAAGCTATTGGAGCCACTCAAGAGGAGAGCAATAACAAATAAGATGAGCGAGAAGTTGGTTATTCTCTGTAAGTGGAGGAAGTGTAATCTAGAATGCCAATCGGGAAAAGAAGCTATAAGGAGAGGCTTACAATTGTAAAAACTCATCTTGACATTCTTAAAACAAGTCTAAAGGAACCTTACCAAAGTCCACAAAGGCTTCTTAGGGTAGACAACTCGCAAGAGGAGACAAAATTTTAGATTGACAGGGTCGAGTCCCTAGTAGATAGATTGACATAAGACACCAAAGACTCAATGCAACACCTATACAATGTCATGGTAGAACTCATGTTTAGGATTACATTTGCTTACAAGGGCTCTTAATACAGCAGGGAGCAACACCTACGTTACTCACCACAAAACTTAATGGCACCTGAGTCGCATTGCTATTGGGGTATTAGGGATGCGAAAGAGCTCGAGAATTTTTTGTTCGACATGGAATAATACTTCCAAGCTACAAGGCCCAATTTTAAAGAAACTAAAGTTTCTATAGCAATCATGTATATGAATGAGGATGCAAAACTTTGGTAATGACCACATTGGGATGAGACCTAACAAGGTCAGATCGTTGAAGGTTCCATTCGAATATGCACACTATGGCAGAGTGGTGAACACCAAAAAGGTACTAGAACTAAGATCCTTCTTTGATTTTGTCAACTATTATCAATGCTTTATAGTTAGGTACTCAAAGCATACAAGTCTACTATCAAAGTTGCTAAAGTAAAAATAGCTTTGGCGATGGATAGATAAATATAAAAAGACATTATAAGACCTAAAGTTGTTATTTTGTAATAACCAATATTCAAATTATCAGACTATAAAAAATCTTTTGAAGTCTATATAGATGCTTTCAACTTCACTATTGGGGGAGTACTTATGTAGGCGGGTCATACAGTGGCTTATAAGGTCCAAAAGCTTAATAAGATTGAGCAGCGGTATCCAGAGAAGGAAATGACAATGATTGATCACTATATGTGAGTTTGGCGACACTACTTTATCGGAATGTGATTTGTGCTAAAGACAAACAACGTTGCATTGAGTTACTTATAAACTTAAAAAAAACTATTCCTAATGCAAGCATGATGGTAGAACTTTCTATCTTAATTTAATATGATAATGAAGTACAAGCCCGAAAGAGCAGATGTTGTGGTCGATGCATTGAGTAGGATAGTGGAGCTAGCCAATGTCATGCAACTAGAAGGCGAAGACTAAGTAAGTCAACTACACTCTAACTTCCTTTCCAAGATCAGGGATGAATCATACAGTGATATCCCCAAATAGTAACCCCGATGCAATTAATCAAAAAGGATAAAACACGATGATTTTGAGTCCAGGAGGGATTTATCTATACTAAAGAGAATAAAGTTTACGTTTCTCGTGCAGATAATTTGAGGCATGAACTCTTGAGAGAGTGTCATGGTTTCCTTTGTGATGGACATCCGAGTATTCACCGAATGTTCACTCTCATGGATAGGATTTTCTATTGGCTGAAGATAAGGACAAATATGAAGGAATATGTTCAAACGTATCTAACTTGCCAACAAGATAAGATATAACAATAAAAGTTGATATGACCTTTGGAGCCATTACCAGTGCCAGAGAGGCCATGGGAGAGCATTATTTGGACTTCATATCAAGTTTGTTAGTAGTAGGGGGCCTTGGATCGATACTCGTAGTGGTCAATAAATTTTTAAAGCATGTATTATTTATTACTGTACCCCTACATTACTTAGGGAGAAGGTGGCCAAGTTGATGATGAAGATTGTTGTAAAGTATTGAAGAGTCCCGCACAATATAGTTAGTGATCTAGACGCACAGTCCCTAAGATAATTCTGGACTGAGTTATTCAAATTGTTAGGATCTAAGTTATACTATTCCATAAGCCTTCACTCTTAAACGGATGGCCAAATTGTAAGAATAAATTTGCTCATAGAATAAATTTATTGGATATAGCTCAATTTTTCTACAACTTGCAGTGGAGCTCTCTATCCAACAAGAGCCCATTCGAAAACATTACGGGACAGCAATCATCGACTCCACATATCTTGGTGATTGACTATATCGAGACTAGTATGTCAACCTATCACTTTGCAAAGGAATATCAAAACATAGATATTACATAAGATTATTTTGAGAAAGTGGCCAAAAAGATAAAGAAGTTGGCAAATTTGAGAAGGTGATCATAAGAGTTTAAAGTCAATGACGTTGTGTTGGTGAAGGTTCAACTAGCATCACTTCAGTTCTTTAGGCATAAAGTGCATAAGAGACTGATGCACAAGTACAAAGGACATTTCTCAATTATCAACAGGGTTGACAATGTCTCATACTAGTTGTAGTTGCTGGCATGACTCAAAATTCACAGTGTCTCCCACGCTTGCAATTTAATATCATTCAGATCCACAAAATACTTCTCGAAGTATTACAACTCGACTATCTTCCACCAAAGTCTCCTATGAAAAGTAAGCTAAAAAATTATTTTAGCGGATCACAAGACAAAACTACCAAATAGAGTAGAGTAGATCGAGTACCAAATGTGACCTTGAAGATGTCTTGTGACATAAAGAAGCAATCATCAAAGCCTACAACAAGCATTCACGAGGGTGTCAATAGTTTAAGGGAGAATGTCACGGATGGTCATCATGCACTAGCAACACCATCATCAATGGATCGTTCATTGTTTTTATTTGCTTCTACATATGTTTGTGCAATGTGTTCTACCTCATTCTTGTGTGTTTTGCTCGAAAACTATAAGCATGAATAGTTTGTAAGGCTATACTCACCAGATTGGATAAAAATGCTCCAGAATGACCTAGTTTTCATGTGTCATGGCCTATTTTCTATCGACACAAAGAAAAATGTTAGCCATGTCAACACCCCCGAACCTCCTAGGTGGCACTTGAAAGGATGAGGGTTTGGGATAGTGTATGATATTGATTGAATTCATAAATTCATATGTTAAACCTATGAGAATTTTTCAATGCACCACCCAACACTCGGTGAGCAATCGTTTGCGGACTTATGATTGTTTGTTTGACTTCTAAAATTTATGTGTTCTCCTTTTTTCTCTCTTGTACATCAAGTATTTACTAAATTACTTATAAAACTATCATCTTCATGAGACGTCAAGACTTGCTCATCACTCATTCGACATCTTTTAATAAAACTCAAAAATAAAAAATAAAAAAGAATTTTATTTATAAAATCACCCAACTAAATAGATTACTAAGGAAAGAAAAAGGAGAGAGAAGTTGAGGGCTATTTCCCTCGTAAAAAAAAATGATTGATTCATCAATCAATTGACAACCCAATTATCTTCTCAATAAACATGACTTATAAAAATAATTATTTGTTTTCATCTGAGTCTAATTTGATGTGTATCTGACTCACACCCTATGAAGCTAGAAGAAGCCCTACTCCATCGGTCATTTGCTTATAAAATTTATTAATATTCAAACTCATTTTACTTCTAATTTTTTTTAACAATAAGTTTTAGCTAATTGGATACATCTAATAAGAAAAAAAAATTCTTCTTCTACTTTATTTTTTATTTTTTCATTATTTCCAATGAACCCCTCCTTCCCTAATTTTTTTCCAATCCATGAATGGATTACTTATGATAATTTTTTTTTATCTTCTTCCTTCGTTAGAAAAGGCTGATTAGTTTTTATCGGTGATGAAAGAAAGTGCACAGCAACATCAATAAAATACTCTCTCTCTCCCTTTCTCTCTCATCTCTTCAAAATTTCTCAACAAAAAAAAATAGAAAAAAAAGGAGTCTCATCAAACTGCATGTGCATGTCGTCAGTTACAGCTGAAATATATCATATAATAATAGCAATAACCATAGGAGGAGGATAATAACATCATCTTTTTGTCCTCACATCCAACCCACACTAAAAATTCATTTTTTATCGCCGTCTCCTTCGAGATTTGATTTGGTTGCGCCCCCTCAAATCTCTCTCTCTCTCTGCGGGGCAGAGCGGGCTTCGCTGAAAGATCCCAACCACTGCTCACTGTTGGAGCTATATAGTTTAAACAAGTCTACGTTGCTGGTCGCGCGGGCTCTGATCTGCTCCTGTCTCCTCCCACCGTCGGTGTGTTGGGCTCGAGACTCCTCGCCAAAAAAGAGGGGCTTTGGGCGGTTTGGTTGACCCCAGAGGCATTATATTCGGCGGCAAGAAGAGGCAGCGGCAGCTCCCCACTAGGCGGTTGGTTAAGAAACTACAGTGCCAGTTTCCTCTCTTCTCCAATCCACCTAGCGTTGGAGATCCTCAAATGCGACGGCGAGGAAGGTTCGGAGAGCAAGCGAGGGTGGTTGGGAGAAGAAAGGTGCGACTTTTGCCTCTGAGTCGGACTACTACGAGGGGTTTATGACGGTGCTGTCGTTCTGCTTGAGAGGGTCTCAGGTGAGATGGAAGGTGTTCATGTTGCTTTTTTTGGCTTATCGTTCCCAACAAGTTGATGTCTTTTAGCCTTTACCGGTTTCTTCTGATCCGTTTGGTGCCCTTTTTGTTGGATAAAGTTAGGAGCTCGTTTGTCTTGGAAGCATGTCATCTCCTCTGCTCGCTCGCCAGGGCCGCCACCAACAGCGGTATGACAACCAGCTCCGGCTTGTCGCAGGGTACCTTGCACTTCTATCCTTTCCTGTATATTATTCTTAAAGCTCTCATTCTTGGAGTGGATGAGCTTCGACTTACTGTAGTAATGCTCCAGTGAGAAGGACAAAGATGATTTTGTCCCACCTACTGTTAGATGGCTACGAAAGTTGGGGTTCATATGCCTAAATAAATGGCCAGCGGAATTGTTGTTCTAATCTGTGATCAGAACAACAATTTGTAGTGTGTCTATGTCTGTCCTACATCCAACCAGAAACAAAAGTGTTCCCAATTCCAAGCTGTGGAGTCAAACTTGGTTTTGGATTGGAAATGACAACACTAGAAGCAGTTGTAGCAACATGGCTGCTCCAGATCTATCATATAATGCATTTATGTGATGTTCTGATGTGGATTCTGCTTCATCTGAACCAATAAGTGTCAAGGTTGCATGCCAAGGAAATGACTGATCTATGTGTATAAAATATGATAGATCAATGTTCAGTTTCTTATTCGTGTTCCTTTTGATCTGACCAGATGTATTCCTTACAAGCTAAACACAGACGGGGATAACCAATCCTGTGATTTGCTAGATAGAGTGGAAGTCCTCATGGTCACTTCTCCAGGTCGACTTGATCTTGTCTTCCCAAAGGTGAGAAATCCTTGTTCTCCTTTGGGGGTTCAGCTCTCACAGAAAGAAAAAAAAAAGTTATCGTGGCTTGTGGTTTCTGTGTCTGATACAGCTGCTGTGACAGGGTGGATGGGAGAATGATGAGACTGCAGGTGAAGCAGCATGCCGTGAAGCTTTGGAAGAAGCAGGAGTGAGGGGAATTTTGAATGTGAGTAATGCATCAAACCTTTTTGTTTGATGAGATGAAATCTGCGATCATGGACTTACCTAGATTTCTTCCATTTCCCAAGCTTCATTTCAAAGAAACTTCCTTGAAATTGGTAAAAGTTTAGGCATTATTTGAAGCCAATGAGGCACTGTGCAAGAGAAAAATTCTTTTGTGGATGATCGATCCGCAAAGAATTCAAGTTATTTGTTCACATTCATGCATTCGATTTCTAAGAACTCAGGTGCTCTTCTTATCAAAAAGTCTTCTTTCATTGGTGTGATCAGATCATGCTTTCATTTGAGACCCCAATGGGTATTCTCTTCTCATATCTGATATATGTTATATGATGAACATGTTTCCACTCCTGTAATCTTTGTGGACCTCAAGTCAGCTGGATTTTAGTAAGATTAGTGTGCTACTCGATCCAACCACCATGCATGTGATGTGTTTCTTGTGTCCCCAACTATTCCAGTCTGCTGGTAATGGGAAGCTAATGCTCATCATGTAAGGTTGTTCTTTTTTTTTTTTTTTACAGGAGACTGTGGTTGTCAGTCATATTCACTGTAATCACTTCCCAAATAACATTTCCTTGATAGATTTACGGGAATTTATGTCTATGGACATATTTGATCGACCATTTATTGATCTCTTTCTTCACTTGTTGCTCCAGGACACAGCTCTTGGTGTTTGGGAGTTCAGAAGCAAGAGCAGACAGAAGGCCTGTAGTCTGGAAGGAACTTGCAAAGGCTACATGTTTGCCTTGGAGGTCACTGAGGAGCTCGACTGCTACCCCGAAAAGGACAGCCGTGACAGGAAATGGGTGAGTGTCTGAGCAAAAACGACATGCTGTCATCGTCTTCATCATCTGACAAACGCCATGCTTCCTTTCTTTCCTCTGAAGGTGCCTGTGGGAGAAGCCTATAAACTGTGTCGATATGATTGGATGCGCAAAGCTCTCGATTCGTTCAAAGATCTTCTTAGAGGAAGACGCATACCGACTGCCCCTGAGTTATCGGAGCCACCGAGCTTGTGCATCGTGAAGCCTTCCGCAGCTGATCATCCCATTGCGCTGTGCTGATGGTCTCCCTCGACCCTTCGAGGTGGAGGAGAAGCTAGGCTTTGTGCCATGGCGGCCTGTGACCCGGTGAAGTGCTTGCTGTGTGGAGTGTCTCAGTTGCAGGCATTTCTGTGACGACACCACTTCATGCTTTATGCTGTAAAAGATCCTTTTATGAATGTATCAGAGGACTGCGATAAATATTTCAATTTTAATCTTCTCCTCTCTCTCTCTCTCGGCTCTTTGAAAACAGATGTTCATGTAGTATATACTAAACCCTTAACCTCTTTTTACTATTCACAACGGCACAACCCCTTCCTATTGATAATCCTTTTAAAAATAATAAAATATTATTTTATTATGTATAACTTTAGTATCATTGATTTTACTTCTTTTTTTTATCTTCTCCGCATCTTATTTTATCCTGCTCCGACTTATGTCTCATCACTCGTCTTTGATGTCACTTATTATCAACGTGTTATCGTCTTCCCCTCGTCTCACCATCGTTTTTCTAAGAGAAAAGAAAAATAGAAAGAAAGATGATACTTATATTCATTTCAAAAAATAATTTAAAAAATAAATATAATAATAAATAGTGAAAATGAGGTCACAAATAAAAATCTCTTATACTAATATGTTTGGATATTTTTTCATCAATTTGATGAAAATGTCGTTATGTCCTCCACCATCAACCTCTGATCTCAACTGCTACCCCCTATTACCATCGCAAATGGCATAGCTCATCACTTCATCCTTTTCTAGTCCTTCTAACCCCACTTTATCTTCCACTTGCTTTTCTCTCCACCCTATTTAGCATTGTCTGTGGACAACAATTTTGTCCCTCTCCTTTATCGCCTATGCAGTGTAGTGTTGATAGTGAAAGATAGATGATAAGGATGTCAATGTTTAGAGGTAGATCTTGTGGTGAATAAAGCTCTATGAGTAGAGCCAAAGAGCCCCTTCGTCTTCGATCATGAGAAAGACGAAGCAACTAAGGATGACGTAGGCAAAAATCTTTTTGTCTTTGATTATGATGAAGGGGGAGTGACGACTAGACGGTTGTGACTTTGCTGAGGGAAGGGGATAAGCCTATCGTCGTTCGTAAGCAATGAGAAGGACATTCAATAAGAGAGGAGACGACAATCGATATTGTTCATGATGAGAGCAATGAATGATAATGATTAGGGAGATCTAAGGAGGAGAGAGAGATTTTTCATCAATATTTTAGGATAAAATATTAATTATGTCTAGGTAAAAAATTAATTATGGTTTAGGATAAAATATCTCAATATTCATATCCCCAAATAATTGTACCCAATTTATACCCAACAAGGATGAAGCTTGCGACAATAATGACGTGACACACCTGTGAGGGGTGAAACGACTTTACGTATTATGGCCTTATCGCTTGTTTTATGCCTGCCAGGGTTCAGCATTTAGTCATCATGTATCTAAAGCTGAAGAGTTGCATACAACCACGTGGAAGGTAAGTATTGGACTTTGCCCTCCCAGCACACAGCGAATCCTTGCCCCACCTGAAAGGAGAAATAAGTGCTGAGAAACACTTACAATATAATTCTTTTCGTTGTTGTATATCAAAATGAGTTGGGCATCAAAATATCAACTTATTAAATATTATCCATAAAGTGAAATTAAATTTTTATGTGAAAAATCTAATGTGAAAAAAATCACTAGAGGGTACTCCATTTCAAATATTCCCTACCATCAATAATGATAATAGATTTATAATAAATCTTCTCTAGAATAACTAGAGTATCACATTAACATAAAAAACACAGCTCTTACCTCAATAATAACATATCATCGTCAGTATGGATAAATTTAATCAAAAAAAAAATTTAGATCTCACCAAGTGGATATATCTCAAAAAGTACCTCAGAGAGGATAAATCTTAGATCGACACCGTTAGATTGTATAATTATTGCAAGGATTACTCTAGATAAATTTTGGGCCAAAATTGATGAAGCTTAACCGCTTGATATTCTTTAAAAAGTTTCAAAATCCTAGTTTTCTCTCTCCTATCTCCCTTGCGTCCCCACTACCGTGCGCATATCTCTCTTCTTTTTCTTTTTCTTTTTAACTAATCAGATTTGGGACCAAATCATCATGTCCAAGCTCATATATGGGTTGGATCTAACAATTCTCTAACTTCATATGATGTGGGTACTAAGTTTGCTCTTCGTCTACATGCTTCAAGCTTCTCTTTAGGCAAAGACTTTGTCAACATATCTATTCCATTCTCATTTGGTACATATTTTCTAAGTGTAATTCTTTTATCTCAAGTATATCACTAATCCAGTGACATCTTATATTAATATACTTGGATCTAAAATGGTATGTTGAATTCTTAGAGAGATGAATGACACTCTGATTATCATAGTAAAAAGTATATCTTTCATGTTTTAAACTCAAGTCTTGTAGAAACATTTTCATTTACAAAACTTCTTTATAGGCTTCAGGAATTGCTATGTTATCTGATTTTGTGGTTGATGTAGTAACACAATTTTGTAACTTCGACTATCAATAGATTGCTCCTCCTTCAAAGGCCATCAACAACCCTGAAGTAGATTGTTTGGAATCAATATCACATGTCATATCTGCATTTATGTACCCCTCTAACATAGGTTCACAAATGCCAAAATATAAACATAATCTAGAAGTATCTCTTACTTATCTTAATATCCATTTCACTACTATCTAATATTTCTTATCATGATTAAAGAGAAATCAATTGAAAACTCCAACTATATAAGCTATATTTAACATAGTACAAATCCTAGCATTCTGCTTAACCACATGAGTAATACACTCTAAATATTGTTTTTAACTAGACTTAAAATGATCTGCTTTAATTTTACTCATGTTAAATCTTTTAAAAAACTTTGTAATATAGATCAAATCTTTTTAGAAGAATCTTCATGCCAAATAATGTTATTGTGATCCTCTTGAAAAAAAAAAATATATTAATACACATGATTTCTTTTGACTGTGCTAAGTCCGTTACTCCTTAGAAACACTGCATGGAGTTATCCATCAAAGATGATGATAGTGATGGAAAAACGAGGCACACGATGTCTTTGCTGTCTTAGTTTTGCAGGTACGTGTGGCCTTCGGAGCAAATTCCATTGTTCCTTGAAAAGATGGTGATTATGGTTTTTTTTTTTTTTCCCCTGTTGCTTCCTAGCAACATGAATACGTAGATAAATTAATTCTCTTCAATTAAATGCCATATATGTATTTTTCGAGGTCCATGGTTCTTTACTGTTCCAAATATCCGTTCTCAAGTGTGGCATCCAAACACATGTTGCTTCTTCTGACTCGTGTGACTATGGTACGATCAATAACTATTTTTTATAGAATAAATATTGTATCCATCGGCCAACCTGATCACATCGGGCCAAGAGCCATGTTTGCAGCTACGTTATCCTAATCAGTTAATCTTGGCACATCAGTCCGAGGAGTATATGGACGTCCACCTCGGTAACCTGATAGCTTTGGTCACGTCAAGCCAAGCGCCACATCGTCCCGATGAGTCAATCTCGACACGTCAGCCCGAGGACTACATGGATGTCCACCTAGGTAACCCGACAGCCCAGTCACACTAGACCAAAGGCCATGCCGATCACTTTGGGCGTCGTACTCACGATCGTCGGCCTCACGATCAGACCTTGGAAACCGACGATAGCGTCGCCAAATGAGCAGGTGGATTTCGTTGTTTTAGCACCTACCAAATTTATTCGTAGTCATCGATAGCCATAACAGTGTTAGGATACCCTCATATGTGTGTGTTCTTGTCGTAGAAGCAATTCGGTGCAGATTCGCGTTGATAGCAATTGGCATTTAATTTTGTGGCAGTGCTTTGTTCCCTCATATCTGCACCCTTATTCCTTCGCTTTTGGTGCAGATCCTCGCCCTCATCATCTCTCTTAAAGACCTGCTCGGGTGCATCAAATGGAGTGTGGAGTTGAAGCACTTCATGGGTGCTCTGGACCTGACTGTAAAGGTGTCAAATATTTCCCCAAAGACAAGTCGAGCAGATCTTATTTTCTTCTTCTCGTACTGTGGTACCGTTGATGAAATCCAGATGCACAGGTAACTCGCTACCCTCTTCCCTTCTTCATGCTCTACGTGCTGACTTCAATGACTTGCTGCCGATCTATCGGCCATCGTCAGAGACGGAGTTCAGTCCCAAACGGCTACTGTGACCTTTCGGCAGCCATATGCCTTTCAAACCGCGCTTCTATTGAACGTAAGAAAAAAACGATGGATTCTATTATCAATCTCTGAATCATTTTACATTTGCCAAAGGGATTAACCTATGTTTCACAGGCCTATATTGATCTCACTTCTGGCTTTGAGAAAAATACAATGGTTTCACTAGGTTAGAGAGTTTGGTTGGGTGAAAGAACACTTGTATGACCATATTTTGTTGGATTTCTTCGTGCAGGGTGCACCCATACTGGATCGCTTCGTTCGCATATTGCCTCAAGCGAACTTGAAAGACATACCGGTGGATTGATGCACTTCAGAAGAAGGTGAATCCAACTCACGTTTTGATCAGCGTGGAGCATCAGCATCTTACATGGTGGAGCTCTCCTGCACTGGATTTCTGAGGCACTCGAGAGGAAACGTCAGTGATGCTTCGAACTGGATGGATTAATAGATTAATATCAGAGTTTTCCACCTTTCTGATCCGCTTGCTTTGAACAATCAGCTCGATTCTAAATTCTGCGTATTAACAAAAGAGAACTCGTACATCAATTCCACAACTTTACTGCTCTCCAAGTCATATTTTTTTTATTAAGAGAGATAATATAATAATTTGGTGTGGTCTCATGCAAACCTATTGAACTATATTGAACTGAAGCTACTCAATTAGGATGGGTATCGATCAACAATTGGGTCATCATGATATTAGTCTAAACTTTAAAAAAAAAAAATCAAAATAATATTTCACCTCGTATGAAAGGTCAAGGGGGGATAATTTGATCCATGTGGTAAACTTTTTTTTATTAAACCTAATATAAAAAATTATCACGTCATAGTGATCGAGGTCAATTTATTTTTTCATTGGCTTGAGGGTCGAAAGGATCACATCATAAAATCCATCAAACCTCGATGATCCGAAGTATCCATAAATAGTTAAGATTCAAAAGCATTTAGGTAAACTTTTACTTTTACATAATCTAGAGGACTAAGAATGTGTCTAGATCCTAGGGGCATGGGGAGGGCGCTTCGGCTCATCCGTTTGCCTGGGGTGCTTCTCCACAATGGCTCGGGGGTAGACCTTTCGACTCGACGTGTTGTCCCCATCAGAAGTCAGTTCGCCAACGATAACCTTGCCCGGTCCTTGAGCTCTCATGGGTTTTCATGGAGTTGGGCATTCTCAGGAGCTCCTTTTCTTTGATATGGAGAAAAATTTCAGTCCTTATTGAGTTCAAAGGAGGTGCGCTGTGCAAGGAGTTGAGCCCGAAATGAGTCCAAGGAGTCGGACGACAAGGTGTCTGGTACTGGGCAGCCATGCTTGGGCGGAGGTCGTTTGGTTCCATACGACTCTTCGTCTAGCGGACAACCATCTCGGGCTTGCCTAACGAGTACAAGGGGATCTGGAGGTGCTTGAAAAGGAGTTGGTTGGGATGCACAGGGCGCCCAAAAGATATCTGGTTGGGGCACTAGTGACGGTGCCCACGGTGGCATTGTCTGCTTAGCGAACTAAGGGAGAAGGTTCACTTGGGGAATGATGAACTGTATCATTCAGGTCGTTGAACAGCCTCCAATACTTATTCAAAGTTTGGGACGAAGCATTCCCATACTGAGAGGAAGGGAAGGAATCCTATTCCCCAAGGTCGAGGATATAGTGTGCCATGTGGGTCTCCTCCCCAAGGAGCTCCCCAAGGTTGGGCGACTATTGGTATTCTTGCAACATCTACCCTCTTTCTAGTGCTAAAAATATTAACATATTTTATACTAGAGTGGAGGTGGCAGCACGGCTTGGTCTAATCCGAATACGCAAGATTGCGAACAGTGATCTAGGTCGTCGAAGAGGGATTAACGAGAATCTCTATGCAAACTTCTTGAGATGCAACAGGTGATTGTCTATTCCTTGCATGAGCTAGCTCGAGACGTCCGACTGACTCAATCGTGACGATCTAGGGGACCCCTTAGAATAGGAGGGGGGGGCGTAACATGTCATATTAAAGAGTTACTCCATCACAAGAAAGATATAGAGTGAGGTGTGGAATCACCAAAGAGACAACCCTATATCGGGAACATTACAGAGTCATCTCTGCACTGAGAAAGCAAAGAAACGTTGCAGAAGAAAAATGGGAAACACATGGGGGCTTTGGAACACTAGTGCAGCAGAGTCATACTAAAGCACCAAAACCTTTAATTCTGCTGCAGCACCCATCTCCTTCTATCCAACAATTCAATAACTCCAAAAGTAGAGAGAGAGAGAGAGAGAGAGAGAGAGAGAGAGAGAGAGGCCATTCATTACAACTGTCCTCCAAAGAATCTTTTCTTTCACATGCCATGGTTGCTTTCTCCCACTTCTGCTTCCTGCTTTAGCTTTCGCTTTCCTTCCTGCCTTCGCCACTAAGTTTCCCTCGTCAAGTCCCAATCAAGCTAGCACAAGTCCTGCGCATGGCCGCCATCCTCCAGTGTTGTATATATACCCCATGATATCCCACCAGACAAAGCCCATGCAGCACCGTTCACTTTGAGTTCCTCGTGTTCGGCTCTGTCGCTTCTCGCTTGCTGAGAACCGATCTCATCTCAACTCTCTACAATTCATTTCCTCCCAAATCGCTCTCTTTCTAGACAGACCAACATTTCATGCCCAACACATTGCCACTTTGTCCACTGATCGATCCTTTGTTCGCATCTCCTGCCGTGGGTTCTACACGTCCTCAGCGGTCCAAAGATGAAGATCCGGGCTCCTTCCGCCTTGAAGCGGATATACTCCGTTGTGGTGGCCATGGTGAAGGCCAAGTCGATGGCGGTGAAGAGCAAAACCAGTGCCCTGAAGACCAGGCTCCTGGTCTTGGGGTTGCTTCATAACAAGAAGGTCCTGATGAAGGCAATCAACCACAAGATCCATGCGCTGATGGGCCAAGAGAGAGGTGAAGGAGGTGCCCATTCCGCCGAGGAACAGAACAAGGCGATCGTGCTCTACGATGCTGCTGCTAAGAACGAGGCTCTGCCGAGTCCAACGAGCGCGGAACCTTCCTACTGTGACGACGACGACGACGATAACTATCCAGATCTGAGGCATTCCCTCTTCGACATGGAAGACGAAGATGATGAGGAGCTCGTGAACACCACTGGATCCGTCGTTGATCTCGTCAGGAACTCCAGGGAGGATGGCTCTGAGTTCAGCCTGGAGGACGAGATCGACCACGTAGCGGACGTGTTCATTAGGAGATTTCACAGGCAGATGAGGCTGCAGAAGCTGGAATCCTTCAAGCGGTATCAGGAGATGTTGCAGAGGAGCGCGTAAGAGCCTCAACAAAGGTATCAGAATTGGCTCGAGTGTGGAACTGCATAAATAATGCTACGGATGGCATCATCCCTCGCTCTCTCGTTGGATCTGTGCTCCATATTTTTACTATTACATCAAGTTATCAGTCATTCTTTCTCATACAACTGTACGACCACAAAGATCATACAATAGTATATGGGTGGGAGAAAGCTTTGTAATATGATCTAAAGAAGCTAGCTATGTGAACCAAGCAAGGCAACTGCGTTCTTTGTAGTATGTATGACACACCATTAGTTTCAACCATTGCAGAAGAAGAAAATATTCATAAAACAAGTCATTTTTTATCAACATTGTGTAAGAGTTGTAACATATAGTTCTATAAAAGATCGTTGTGTTCATGCATGCCTTATCATTACATCCACCACTCGGCTGTGAGGAAGTGATCTCTCATGTCTATGATGCTAAAAGCTCATTCTTGAAGACGCACAGAGTCATGAGCTTTTTTTTATCTTGCTAAGTTGGCATTAGAAGAGCCCTTCCATTGCAGAAATGATGGAAGAGGAATATGTTACCAAAAGAATTACTGAATGAGAGCTACCTGCAGTTGCCTTGGATTCATTCTTCCTGATTGCTTTGACCACCATCTCGGCAACTTCTGATCCTACAGAGACTTGATCACCTTTATTTTGGTCGTTGTTTACGTCCTGTCGAGCTCGGTACACCATGTGGAAGAACAATCCTAGAACTAGCTAAGTTCTGGTTGCCCGGTATCGCTGCTACGGATTCGTGTTTCTCCACATTTTGCTCCAGCCTATCACTTGGGTCAACTGGTTTTCTTTCATCCATATAACCATTCAAATTCTGAAAGCTTCTCAGAATGCTTTCTTTAATTCCTTCTGTCATGACTCTCTCTGGAAAAATGGCACTGCCATACACTTCACGTTTTGGGCTCCTCTGATAACACTTTTCCTTGGTTGAAGCCAGTTTGTTTTCATCTCCAGTGGCTGCAGAAGCATACCTCCGGCTGAAGCCATTATTTTTGTTGTTCACATTGAGCTCAAACGTATGCAGGTCACTGTCTTCCGAGTCTGTTCCATCACTCTCTTCTTGATCCTCTTCTCCACCAGCAACTCCTCTGTCCATAGTTGGATAAGTCGCCATGTTGCTACTGCTTGGATGAACCATTTGTCCTTGGCAATCACTGTCCAAGCTATCTGCAGCATCCCGTTGCGCATTCACAAGATCCTCTGTTCTCCTAGCTGCAAGAAATGCTTCAAGCTCAAATCTCAATTGGTCAACAGCTGCATTTTTCTCTTCGAATTGATGTTTGGCTTCAGAGAGCTTCATCTGAACTCTTTCCTCGCGCCATTCATCAGCAAGCTGAAGCATTTCTCTCTCCTTCTGCAGCTCTTCTCGTATCTTGGCAGACTCTCTTTTCATTTCCTCTACTTCAGTTTTGTTGTCACCAATTCCCCTTATCATCTCACTGCAGGCTTGCTCAATCATTTCTCTTGTTCTCCTCTCGCTTTCAAGTTCTTTACCTGCATTCGCCAGCGAAGCTTTCATCTGTGCCACCTCCATCATGAGCTTTTCATTCATCCTCTCTGCTTTTCTTCTCAACTTCTTTTCCTTCTTGACTTCCTCGATCATAGATTGAACAGCAACTCTGATCCCTTCCTGTTTTTCGCCATTCCACACTTCCTTTTCTTCAGTGAACTGTCTCGTTAGATGGCTCTTCTCACTGTGATCAGAATTTTTTGCTTGGATAAGCTGAACAACCTGCACGAGCGCCTGATCTATCTGGCAGTAGAGGGCTGTAGCAAGAGACATTGCTGATGTTTGCTGCTTCCCTGTCCCACCGAAACGGATCAATATCTTCACAAGCTCTTTTGATGTCACCAAACCATTTTGCAAGTCCTTCAGACAATTCTTGCTTTCTACAAGTGAACTTGTTGGTGCCCGGCCTTGAAAACATGCTTCTTTCTGTGACAAATAAAAGCATGCAGCAAAGGAAGGGGAAAAAGTTAGAGACGATGCAAAAAATGTTAGTTTTGGAGCGCATTTATGTAGGCAAATTGTTGAAATCTTGGAAGGATGGTAGTTGATTGAATAAGCTTAAATGATGTCTAGAAATTTGACATTAAAGTTGGAGAGTTAACACCAGACTACTTTACACCCATCAGCAAATTTCTATTGATCTTTTACAGATCCATTTTTTGACTTTAAGTAGGACTAATCTAGTAGCCAGCAATCATCGCTGTTATGAATAAAAAAGTTCTCCGGTTAGTATCATCAAGCGAAACATTTCACGACAGGAAAAGAAACACCTTTTACACATTAAATAGTAAATCTACCTCCAAATTGCACGAATATTGCTTCCAATTACCAAGTTGTGCAGAAATTGATCACATAGCAAATATTAAAAAACTGCTTCCTATTTATGGTGGATTATGCTATCCATGAGATGTCTACATGCATCAAGAGTTGCAAAGAAGAAAGGAAAAGAGAACTGGGAGGAGCCACTAAGGCTGTTGCTTATTCTCAATGTACTCCAAGATCATGGCATCCAATATTGCTCCTAAAAAATTGGAATTTGCATATTAAGATTGGAAAAACCTCAGCCATGACATCTTTTCGGCATTTTATTACTGCTACCGAGCTTTCTGTTACCTATCTCAGATCTTGATGAAGACAATTGGACATTTGTTAGACAGGGTAATTCCAGAATCATTTTACGGGGGGGAAATTAGAATGTTATCCAACCATTGGATTGTGACTTGTTCATGCAATAATTATTGCAACATATGAATTGAAATGTTCTGTTTATTGGATTTTTTAATACACCGATGCAAATGAGTCTAAAATTGATTAGTGATAATGGTCTGAAATGTGTGTCTTGTTGAAGATAAAGCAGGTTAGGTGTTATCCAATAGAATTTGGAATTCAGACTATAAGAATTACTCAACTTTCTTACCACTGTGTTACATAAACTAGTCAAGTACATCAGCTAAACAACAATTAGCCCCCTCCGAGATCCCTGCCAAGTCTTGGTGTTGTTTACGCAACCGTAATGATACTCTATACGAAATCTTCGATCAACCACAGATTGCACTTTAATTAACTCAGTGCACCAATTCCTCTCTGTTTTCTCCAAACAAAGAGCTCTTTGACCTCCCAAGTTTGTGTTCAATAGAAAATTCTGCTTCTTAAGATCTCAATAACCAAGAAAAATTCAATTTTGTGTGTATGATATCCTATTAACTGCTTTGCAACCACAAGTACAATATACCAATCAAAACAATGAGATGGAAACAATTAGCTGCAGCAGATATGTTGGTAAGAGAAGAGACGACAAGAGTCAGCTTACCTCCATTAAGCTGCCCTTGCTCTGCGAATCCACAGCTGCATGAATCTTGTCCCGGGAATGAAACTTATGATGAAGCAGTGGCAGCATTCTCCTGTGACCGCTTGTTCGTGATCGATTACACAACTACAGCACAACCAATCAAAGACGAATCACCAAAAGAATGAATGAAGAGAACTTCATAGAAGCTGACAGACAAATTGAGGAATCACATACTCACTTGGGAGATTGGATTGTGCGCCGAATCGGATAACCGATGAAGCAGACAACCAGCCATGGATGACCTTGATGTCCTGTCTCTTCTGCTGATCTCTGTCATCAACCTTCTCTCCTGGAAATCTTCAGGAATCGTCGGTGAAGCTGTATTGTTCAGTTCCCAAAGAGCATTGCCCAGCTTCCGAGCTGACACTGATGCTCGGGTATCTTTGACAACATCTTGGATTTGCTGGTGACGGGTTGCTTCAGAAAACCCTGCGGCCGAATGTGAAGCACGCAACCTCCAAAAGGGAACCGGCGTGGTTGAAGGCCCCCCCTTCTTTGCGACAAAGATCTCCCTCTTAATCCGGTGATTCTTCGAAGCAAAGGATGCCGACGAAGGCGATGAGCAGACTCGCCTTCCGATGTTGCAATGCCCATGGAGGAATTTGTTCCCACCTGAATTATGCCTCGGCATTCTGCATAAGCGACTCTGCTTCCCTCGGTGACAACATACAAAGCCCAGCTTTTGTAGGATCTTCCAGTTGCAGGAACAGCAGAGATGGGAGTTACGAAGGCAAGGCGAAGTTAGCACAAGTAAAAAAAGACAAAAAAAAAAAAAAAAAAGGCTTCTTTAACTCATGATAAGCATTTCTGTGACGGAAAAATAGGTTCTTTAGAGAAAAATCTCAAGGTGGAATGATAAGCCAATGATCTTTCAACAGGGATGTCAAGCGACCGAAGGCTCAGGATCTTCACCTCTTGGACGACTTATATATATCTTCTTGGGCGAAGGATTACAACCAGGATAAAAGGGCGGGGGTGGAGTTGATCAAAGGGCGAGACCTCGAGTCCTGCAAAGAACCCTCAAGAACTGTTAAAGATGGCATCTTTGGATCAGGAAACCTTCGATTCCCGCCAAAGAGACACGACAACCAACATTCTTTCGCTTTCTCCTCGCGTCGCTTTTTGCTACAACGCAGCGGATGATGACAAGGGGAAGCAGGTGAAGGCGCGGCTTCTTAAAGACGATTCCGGAAAGGAGAAGGGACTACCGGAGGGAGGGGGAGAGAGAGAGAGAGCGCACGGATGGAGGCCGATTCGACTCCTCGAACCGCTCACTATCCTTCGATTACAAACAGGAGGAAGGGAGGAAGAAGATGCAATTAAAATTGAGTTGCAGGGGAATTTATTGACAGTTTCTTTGTAGTTAAAACAGAGTTTTTTTGGCAATGGTGATGGCATTTTGATTCCTTTCCAAACAGTGATGCTTAGAGAGAGAGAGAGAGACTCTCTGATCATGCAAGTCCATTGCCACCTTCTTGTCAACTTAGAAGCAAATAAGGAAGACCATGATATTGATGATTATTTCAGTTCTTTATTATTTTCTAGAAGATTAATTATTATTTAGAAGAACTTTGCCATCAAATATGGAAGACCATGATGTTAATTATTCTTTAGAAGATTAATAAACAAGTGTTGATTGGTAAATAATTTTGGATTCTTGAAGGATAATGGACTCAAACATAAAAAAAAAAGGTCTCTGTATAGGACAAAAAAAAAAAAAAAAGATAGAGAACCAAGATTTAGTAGTTCTTTTTTAAATATCTCAATATATCCCTATTTCTTCCTAGGATGAGATAATTCTATTGTTATTACCTTGAGAGAACCTACAACACGATTTTGCGTTGGACTTTATACTAGTTTAACAAAATTATAATTTATATTTTCTTTGTAGACTATCAAAAAAAATTAGCACGTAGAAGATATAAAATGATTATTACCATTAGCGTCATGACGAAAGAGATATAAAAAAAAATCTAAGAAAATTTAAAAGTTATAATTGAAATAATTTAATTATTCTTAGTTAATTAATGACTCTCTGCGGATCTCATTTACGATCATAGAAGATTCAGATAGTTAATTTTAAATTATTATTATTATTATTATTATTATTTTAAATCAATGATGATAGGAGATTCGTACTATCGATTTCAAATAATTAAATGTCGTATTCGATTATTAATTGTTTTGAGTTAAAAGATGGTAAAAGATTTTTGTAGTGGATCTCAAATAATTTATTATTATTATTAATTTTCTGAATTATTTCATTTGATATCAAAAGTCTTTGTTCCACAATAATTATTGGACAGGAAGGCGTATGATTGCAAAGGAAAAATAAAAGAAAAAAAAAACATGATGCTCAACTTCACTAAATCATGCTAAATTAAAAGAAAAAAAAAAAAAAGAACTCATGGTTCTTGTCGACTCATCTGTCCTACAGCCAGGAGAATTATTGGTGCAGGTTATTAATTCTCTCCTTTGTCTGCTACCTCTGTGTCCACATCAAATCACAGAATCGATTTGGAGCCATCAAAGCACGACAACAAGAACGAAAACAAAGAAAAAGAGCCAAAAATATCAAAGGAAAAAAAAAGAAAGATAAAAGAGTGTCGTCCTTAATGATGAGATTTAGGTAAGAGAGAGAAGCTAATATATCATATCATCAACTTGTTTTAAGCCCAAAACAAGCGTTATAGTTTTTTTTTTTTTTTGGCAGAAGGATGAGATGTGATGCAACGACAAGAGAGTGAAGGAAGGTGGTGTACATCATATGTTATGTTTTGGCGGTGTCGATAGGGTATGAGAAGGCTACTATATACTCCACATATGGGGAGGAGGAAGCACTCCCAACCCCACTTCACGTTGCGTTGCACCCTATAATGGTCAGCTTATCGCCGCCGTGGATGAGGCCAAAAACGCACTTCTCCACCAATCAATTCTCGAGGTGGCAAGGAACTGTCGAGTTAGCGTGCATGGTGGTGGTGGTGGTGGTGGTGGTGGTGGATCATTAAATTCTAATCCTTTTGTTTCCTCTTCCATTATTTATTACGATGAATTGATGTATAGTAGTAATTGATAAGGGTAAAAAATCTTAATTTTTTAATATTTTATAAAATAATATTCTTCAGATATGATATAATTCAAAGAATAATTCTCTAGATGCTCATGTTGACTCGAATAGGCTCTCGTTCTCCCTATATTTTTTCATCTCTTATATTAAAAGGACATATTCGATATCAGATTTTATTGTAAAACGAGACTCATAGGAGATTATACTTTTTTTTCTTTTGTTTTCAAAAGTATCATCTTTCACCTTTCTCCTCTGGAATATCTTTAGGAGTAGCATCGAAGGTGTTTTCGACTTCTATGTTAATCTCGACTTTTGAATCAAGTTGAGTTACCTCTAGTTTTAGAGGATTAATTGATAAAAAGATTAACGATTGTGTATGTCTCGTTTCACCTCTAGTGATCCATATACAAGTTTAAACAATCGTTGAGCATTCATTCATACACACAAGATAGACTCTAGATCATCTTTCACATCCTTCATGTCATTAGAGAATTAAATTTGAGGAATATAATATTATGAATCGATTGAGAATGTATGTATCTTGATAGGATATGATTCAAATGTATGCTTAATGAAGCGGGATACTTGGGTGGGATCGATGAACCAACAAAGGGACGAGACATGTTTTGATTTGAAGTGATAGTTTACCTAAATGTTACGATCCGATCAATATAGATCAAAATCTAGTAGATTGGTAGCCCCACCTTATTGGAATAGATTGACATCAAATTCTAAGCCTTTTTTTGTTTCCTCTACCATTATTTATTTATTTCGATGAATTGATGTATAGTAGTAACGGATAAGTGCAAAAGCTTAATTGTTTTTGATATTTTACAAAATATATTCTTCTGATATGATATATATAGTTCACATAATAACTTTCTAGATACTCACGTTGACTCGAATGAACTCTCGTCCTCCCTACATTTCTTATCTCGTATATTAAAGAGACAAACTCGATATCAGATTTGTTGTAAAAGGAGACTAATGGGAGATTACACTTTTTTTTTGTTTTAAAAAAATATCATACGTTAATCTCGACTTTGAATCAAGTTGAGTTACCCCTAGTTTTACAACGTTATATGTCTCATTTCACCTCTAATGACCCATATAAAAGCCAGCAATCATTGAACATCCATACACAATATAATACTCTATATCATCTTTCACATCCTTTATCATTAGCGAATTAATTGAAGGAATATAATATTATGAATCGATTAAGAATATATGTTTTTGATAGGATGTATGCCTGATGAAGCGGGATATGTGGGATAGATGAACCAGCAAAGGGATGAGACAGGTTTGATTTGAAGTGATAGTTTACCTTAATGTTGCAATCGGATAGGCAAAGATCTAAATAGGTCCAATAGATTGGCAGCCCCACCTTATTGGAATTGATTGGTAAAGATCGAAGGGTACTTCTCATGTCGAGTACCACATTCCATCAAGTCTCACTGAAACCAATGAAGAGATGCGTTGAGTTTGGGTGTGCATCCAGAAAACGTAGATAAAGGATGGAAGAATAATAAATAAATTTTGAAATTGAAAACTCATATTAAGCATGACTCTCTCTCTCTCTCTCTCTACCTTATCTCCTTTTGAGGCTATCTCGTTTCTCTTCAATTCTTCGACACAGTATTGATTTTGACTTTAACTATGATAAAAACTCATATCTTAACTAAAACTTTTAAGTCAAAATCTTATCAAATTATATAGTTTAAACTAATATTCCAACAACGAAATTATATCTTACAAATAGAAGATTTATATTTTTGTTGGTGCAATTTTTAGCATTACATATTGGGGTTTATAAGTTTTTTTTTTTTTAGATGTATGAAGGAAGATAGTGTTTGAGGGGGAAAGAAATCATGGTCTTGAAATCATATAGAACTAACTCTATGTTTTGGTAGGAATATAATAAAATATTTTGAGTATTCCTTAGTTACTCTCTAATTAAAATAGAGATGGTTAGAAATATATGTATATATATGAGTGGGTGAAATCAGATTTAGGAGTTATCATGAATTCTACGCAAGTGTGAACACTTGCATGGAAATGACATGGGCCGACCCGGAACACTATTGGGCCGGATCTGTTCATTCACCCTGACTTGAAGAATCCAATCAATCTTTAGTTATCGTTCAATTTCACATCTTAGCAACATAATAATAGTAGTGTGTATAGGGATCCTTATACTTGTAAAAGTGAAACTCTTAATCTTATTTCTTCTTACGTCGTTGACTCTGTTAATAGAAATACCGCACATGCTATTACGTATGAAAAATGACACTAAAATAAAATTAAAAAATAATTTTATAATACTATTCTTATTAATATTAATTTGCCCTTCTATAATTTATGTGAAATCAATAGTTGAGAAATCAGTAGTTCTACAATAGTCAACGAATGAGAAGAAAGCAGGATCAAAGAGAGATATATTATATCGAGTGCTTCACTTTTCGATAAAATCTTTGAAGATACAAAGAAAAAAGGTGGAGCAATTAAATAGCAATAGTTTATTTCATTTTCTAGCAAATCTCTTTTTCTTATTTTTTTTATTTTTTTTATAGTGAGAATAGTACTATAGAATTATCTTTCTAATCTTGTTTTAATGTTATTTTCTATCTGTAAAATGGACGAGGTGAGAAAAAACGAGATTCGTAAATATAAAGATGCCAAATATAATTTTAAAAAATATAAACATCAAGATGTTAAAGATAATTAATTATATGAGATAAATATATAATTAGGGCTCTATCCACATGTATTCATATCACATGGCACATCTTTTTCTACTTACTACTTGAGAGCTGTCGCTGTTATCAATCGCCACACTACAACATCAACACATGATTACACCAATTGCCATTGGGAAGAAGGCAACGACGGAGATAGTCTCCATTCGTATCTAATGTGTGCAGAGATTAAGATCACTAACTTTGACTTTTATGTTGTCAGCGAATAAGAGTACTCCTTATCGAAGACCCACCGGTAATAATTCTATGGTGGGTGAGCTACGCACTGTCGCACTACCGTCAACTCCCCCCTTCACCAAACATCAGATTGATGACACTACATAAAAGATAATGAGAATGCGATAAAGCCTACAAGAAGATTAAAGTCGAAAGAGAACAATCATCATAATCTCTTGAATGCTTTCTTGAGATGAGATTAGAATATGAAAAAAAAAGAAGAAAATTTGAACTACGCATAGATCCGGGATGTGATATGGTTCCGAAGGATGAATCGGATATGGACAGTTCCAATAAGATTTCATTCTTGAACAAAAATCCATTTTTTGACTTATTTAATCTATTCCATAACCGGAACAAAAGGGGATACACGTTGCATCATGATTTTGAATCAAAAGAGAGATTTCAAGAAATGGAAGGGCAGAGGTCTTTGGTGTCCCTTCCAGTTAAGAATTGGGGCCTCACAATTACTAAATTTTCTCTCATGCCTTTCTTCGTTCATGATTTGGTTCAATATTATGGTGTCCTAGGCGTAGAGGAACCACACCAATCTATCCCGAACTTGGTGGTTAAACTTTACTGTGGTGACGATACTGTAGGGGAGGTCCTGCGGAAAAATAGCTCGAAGCCAGAATGATAAAAAGCTTAACACCCCTTATTTGACTTTTTCCACTGTTAATAGTTCTATGGTGGGTGAGCTACGCACTGTCGCACTACCATTAACTCCCCCCTTCACCAAACGTCAGATTGATGATACTACATAAAGGATGATGATAATACGATGAAACCTTCAAGATTGATGATACTACATAAAGGATGATGATAACACGATGAAGCCTTCGAGAAGATTAAAGTCGAAATAGAACAATCATCATAATCCCCTTTGATGCTTTCTTGAAATGAAATTAGAATATGAAAAAAAGAAGTAAATTTAAATTCTTAATCGTCTTCGTGTTTACCTTTTTCTACTTGTTGTTTGGAAAATATTTCATATAATATAAAATATTTGAATAATACTTTATATTCTAATTCGACTATCTTGTAACTATTGTATGTGGAACTACTTAAAAAACACCATATATTTATGTATATCAACTAATGTACATATGAATCACATAAATAGATAATTTTTGGATCAAAGATTCTATTCGGTGAAAGGAATACTCCAAACTGTTAAAACATAAATTAATAATGAAAAGTTTGATTATAGTTTGTTGATTTATCATCTATTTATACATACGAATAAGAAGATTTTTCTCAACTAATTCATGATATTTTTTAGTTTAATTAAAAAAATTATATCTAAATCATATCTCTATCAGAAGTACGAGAGTTTACTATATTATGAAGCTTTCCTATACGTTAAATAAATCTCATATATATATATATATATATATATATATAAAACCATAATAAGCTTAATCATAGTCGATTCAAGATTCATGTGACACGCTTACAATGTTAATATACATACATACATAGCTCTCAGAAGGATCATTCATTGCATGCGAATTGATGATGAAACATTGATATGATTTATTATGAGGACCAGATCCAAACATGCTTAATTAATCAAAAGATATCAAGATCGACAAAGCGTGCATGTTAAATTGTCTTCCATCATGATGTGCAGTTAATTCAAGCATTTTTACAATTTACAAGACAATTTTTGTAGCGAAAAAAAAGAAAAGAAAAAAGGTAAAAAAAAAAAAGCAGGGTTTTTTTTAATTTTTTTATTTCATTTTTAAGAACACAGGAGGAGAGTTAGCTGCCGCTACTGCCAAACTCTCAAAGACTCCGCTTCGTCTTCCTCCTCTTGAAGCCACCGAAGGGGCTGACTCCTCTCCTTCTCCTCTCGGACTCCCTAATAGTCTCCAGCTTCGGCTTCCACTGACTCGATCTGCACCTCACCAACGTCCTGTATTCCTTCTCCAACGCCTCCGTGGTGACGAGTCTGCTGGTACCGTCACAGCTCTCTTCTTTGAGGAACTCATCGGCGACTCTGATCTGAAGCGTCCCCGAGGCCGTCTTCTGGATGTCGAAGGGCCTGAGGAGGGCACTCTTCCCGGCGCCGCTGGGGGCGAGGAGGGAGGTGGCGAGGGTGACGAAGGAGAGGACGGAGTGGAAGAAGTGGGAGGGGAGGAGGAAGTAGGAGTGGCCGGGCTGGAGCTGGTCGCCGGCAGCTAGCGGCGGGACCTTCTGGCCTATAAAGAAGGCGTCAGAGCGGCAGACGAGGTGGCAGGGGTGCTCTTTCATGAGCTCCGCCGCTGCCACTGGTCTGTGGTACACCCTGAGCCGGCCGTCGCAGCCGATGAGCCGGACCCCTGCCGCCTGGACCGGAGGAGTCGGGCTAGTCCGGCTGGAGGCCGCCGGCCTGCACGCCGCGCCCACCACGTGGAAGCACCATGGGATCATCTGCAGATCGAGCGACTTCAACCGCATCTACGCTGCTACGATCTTTCTCCTCGGACGCACGCTGTATCGACGTAGCACGACTGACACAACCCACCGAAAAAGGGTAGACCGTGTGCTTCGATCGAGTAAGAGAACAGAGACGAGAAGAGAGGAGAATGCAGGAACAGTGTGAGGGAATGATAAGGTTGAGATCAGAGGGGAGGAGGATATATACAAAGGCTGATTTGGGCATCGATTTTTGTGGGCATGAGGAGGGGAGGGGAGGAGGCGTGAGATGTGGGAATAGCTTTTTGTTTTGGCTGTCTGACCGGAGACTGTACACAGTTCCACATCTTTTTCGCTTTGCCACAGTAGTAGGCTTTTGTTCTTTAGGACCGCTCGTTGGGGTTTGGTGTCAGGTTTGACGCTTTGACTGAGCTCTCCTCTCCTCCTGCTTTCCACCGGCGCCCTTTGGGTTTTTTGCCGTCTTCTCTGTGTCTCAATTCACGTGATGAAGACGAGAATGGGACTCGCGAGCTAACATGAACTCAGAAAGGTATATTTCTGACGACGGATTGGATTCAACTCGGACACCTACCGGTATCTGTTGGTGACTCGGGTCTGGAGCAGGTCAAACGCCACCCATTGTTGATTCAAAGTAGGGTGTTTGACCACTGAACACATCGAGGAAGGGTTTGGAGTAGCCCAAGATACGTAGAACCCGGATGTGAAGCTTTATGCACCTAATACACTGCACGAGGGACCTCGATACTTACTGCTCCTCCCTACCCTTTGAAATAAAGGGGAAGGGGAACGAGGGGATGTGACCACAACCCTAGACGAAGTCTTATTTAAAAGTGTTCAAAAGCTTCAGAGGCAAGACGGCATCTTTTTTGAGGCACTCTTCTCCTCTTCTTTTTATCGGTCTGATGAGAGGACGGCGACAACGATGACAAGTCTGTGGACCTCATCACTCTGGCCAACGTGTTTGATATCAGAAAAATAGGGGAAGAAGACATAACTATATCATAGAATCCATGTATACTTCTGGAAGCCATTAGTAATTTAGCATAGCCCATAGTTTTCTTCTGACTCGAGGTTTTTCACTCTTTTTCTTTTTTAATAAATTATTACGGGTCGATTTCATGGGATAACTGACAAATTTATTTTCATTATGTTTGAATTATTGATCGAAAAAAATTAAGTTAATAATTATATATTTATCATGTCCCCTATAAAAAAGTGTCTCTACTGGAAGAAGTGAAGTATGAACTGATAGAAGAACCACAGAAGCAGCTCTCATTGGTTTGATATGTTGTTGTGCTCTATTTCTGATCTCGTCATTACAGGTTTGTGTTTATAATGATGGATGCAGCTGATGTAGCTTAAATTATTTAGGATTTCCTTTTTTTTTTTTTTTTTTTGCTGTGAGTAATTTCAAATTCTCGCGGATAAAAACAAACAAAAAAGAGAAAATACGACCAAATTGCGTGGGCTCAGTCTGAATAGCCCAATCATCATGTTGCCAAACGGCTTAGGGGTTGGTTACCCAGCCCACTCGGTGCTTCTTTGGGCCTTTGGAGAAGTCCGGTAAAATGGACCCGTGAAAGACGCATGCCCTCTGCTTTCAATGTGGGGAGCCCTAAGTGTAATTAATCATCGCCCTTATTTGGATCGAGATTGATCACCGCCACTATGACTGTTTTAGTTTGGATGCGTCGTCCTTCCTACGGGCCACCGGGCTTTAAATTAAAGCAGTGGTACTTGAGAACACTTACGACAACACATGCATACGAAAACACAATAACTTGATGCACACAGGATACGTGTCTTGAGTTACACATCACGATAATTCGATGCTAGCGATATTAAGTACAACTGGGAAAAAAAATAAAAAAAAATAAATAAATCAACAAACAACATGAGAACCAGTAGTCCTTGGCCACGTGGGATGAGCAAGTACTGTGATTAAAATATCTCATCCTACGATCTCTCGGCTCGGGTTTTTGCAGTTGTGATGGTGAACTCTAGGGATTCCAGAACCAATAGGCAAATAGCTGTACAAAAGGGAGGAGGGTGGTGTCCACGGTGGCTGTGTGATGGATGATAGATACTGAGATGGGGAACCGGGGGGGGTGTCTCTTAGAAGTTCTCCTTGTGGAAGTCGAACTTGGTGCTTGTCTTCCTCGAGAAATCGGTGGCCAGCTGGCGCAACTCTTTGGTCAGGGTCTGGGCTCCACAGTAGAACACGCCTGTGAGGACGAACCAATGCTAAGCCAATGTTCTTTCTGCTAGATAGTTTATAGAGACTGCTCCCCACATGTGTATTAGTTACATGGGCAATGATCGAGATGCACATGGTTACACTCTGTAAGGTGCAATCATGGAACTGTTGTGATGGAAAATGGCTAAATTTCTTGGGCGTAATTATATGTATGTATGCATGTAGTTATAGATGTAATGGAGGATGTTGAGAAGACACGCACCGATTCGTTGGTCGCGGTGGTTGAGCGCGATGCGCTTGTAGACGTTGCGCCAGTTGGGGCGGGCGAAGTGGGACTTGACGCGGGTCCCCGACACGATGTCCACCCCGTGCTTGGCGTGGTTGAGCGACTGCAGCATGACGATGAGGGCCGACCGGGCGTCGCCCTCCTCGTACACGCTGGTGCAGAAGTTGTGCAGCTCGATCACCCCCTTCTTGTCCGTCTCCGCCACCTCGTTCATCACCCCACGGAACCACTCGAACGAACCCTGCTCCCGCGTCACCCAGTAGAAGTAGGCCCTCCTCGTCCTGAACGACGAGGACGACGACGGTGTCAGCTTCCTCTGGTGGCTGCTGCCGCTGCCATCCTCTTCCGACCTGCCATCGTCAGACGACGACTCGTCGGGGTCCAATTGCTTCATGTTGTTGACGATGTCCTTCACGATGCTGATGAAGGGGGTGGCGCCGATGCCCAGCCCCACCAGCAGCACCACCTCGTACTTCTTGTATTCTTGGGCGGGCGCACCATACGGCCCATCAATCAGCACCCTCGGGAAGCTGTTTGTTCGTGAACTCGTTAGGGCAGGCAGTTGAGAACATTTTATTACATGTAGTGGTGGAGTTGCAATTGGTGTGTGCAAGTCTTGGGTCTGATATTAATTAGTTAGGGGTGAGACTCATTATTATAAGCATCAGCCTCCTAATGGTTACGATAAAGATTGTTTGGATAATGAGGGGACGGCAGGCAAAGGCATGCATTCATTTCACATGTCGGTTTCAGGCAGCTCAGACTAGTACTGTTCCTAACATCATGCCATGGAAGAATAATTCAATTTGAACTTACGGGAGGCTGCTGCGGCTCTCGTGGTCTGATCTGAGAAGACCGCTTTGCCCGCTCGTTGGTGGCTGACACACCTACACACACCGAATCCACGTTATCTTGGAGCTCAAAGAAAAAGAAGAAGGTACCCTGGGTCATGTAAAAATATTCGCCAAACCACTAACTATCGAGCTTGATCATGCCAAAACCCACTTTACCACATAGTTGAATATACCTCCGAGAAAACAGCTTTGAGCTGCCTGGTCCAGTCACCCAGCGTCCGTATATGAACACTGATGTAATCATCTTGCGGAGCCGACGTGATCGAGAATGGGTGCCTGTTCCCAATTGTTTTTTTTTTTCTCTATTGGTAAGAACATTGAATCATCATGGCAAGGTAACAAGCAATTTTAAGTGTGGGTAATTACCATTGGAAGGGGGAAACAGCGGCACAGTTGACGAAGATGTATTGGCCGCTTCGGCACTTGAAGCCCTGAGGCTTGGACATTTGAAGAGTCAAGACGTTGCCTGGGTACACCGCCACTTTCAAGATCTTGACCGCCCTTACGCTCGATCGGAGCGCTCGGATCAATCGTTCGCTACCGTAGACAATGACCGGGATCGCCAAGTACATCCACGTCTGGTGCGAGTTAACATGGACAGCGTCGTGGTGGATCAGTGACGGAGGAAGAGGAAGGGCAAAGCTGTATCATGTATGCGCGGGATGGTTCGGACTACGTACCGTCTTCTTGTACCATTTCTTGGTGAGGTAGAGGAAGGTGCCGTGGATGATGAGGAGGATGTAGACGACGACGAAGAGGTGGTGGGAGTACCAGAAAGCGTTGAACCCGGTTAGCCGTTTCAAGGGCTTGGGCAGGTTGAGCCGGTTGCGGCGGAACCAGGGGGAGGCCAGCGTGAAGGCGATGGCCATCAGGACGACCATCACCACCCCCGTCCACCCCTCCGTGCCCTTCACGAACCACCAGTAGTCGTCGGGCCGGGTGTCGCCGAAGAAACGCTTCATGGGCACGTACTCTTGGTCCGTCGCATGAAGAAGCCGCGGGAAGTCGCAGGTCAGGTGGGAGATAGCATGTAGCCCAACGCCAATGGCCACGCCCACTGCAATCACCTGTGCCACGCAGCCAACGAGACGGAGGAGGAAATGAGGTTGGAGTCCCAAGAGACGCCAGGACACAGGGCCTTACAGTTGTGTACCTTGTGGAAATTGAGGTTGTCGTCGAAGGGCAGGACCTTGCCGAGCCTGGTCTTGGTGCGGAGGCAGGTGATGGTGTTGCGGCAGACGGGGAGGAGGATGAGGGCCATGTTGAACTTGAGGGTCTCGGCACCACCCTTGGCGACGCAGACGCAGTAGCCCATGACATGGAACACAGCGCGGCGCCGGTACTGGACAAACTTCCACGCGAAGAGGCCGGCGCAGACGCCCAGCCACAGCGCCATCACCCACGCCCGCTTCCAGTGGTCCTCCAGGAAGTAGCGCGCCTCGTGGTACCACCGCACCAGTGGGTTGGGCTCCCGCGTCGGCCTCAGCTTCTGGCTCAGCATCTGGCTCAGATTCCGGCTGTTGGTGGTGCCGATCTGCGCGGAGTAGCCCGGCGCCTGCAGCAGCAGCATCTCCAGGTTGTATATCTGAGGCCACGATCACCGTCACTTAGTTACTTACCCACGACTCAGATCTGCCAATCCATTTCTCCAGCGCTCCAACGAGACTTCTCTTACCTCAATGTAGCCAAGATTGTCCGGGTCCAGTTCCTCCATGATAAGCGCGGCGTACTCCTCCGCCTGTTCTTGAATGTTGGAGAGATTATTGGCCGAAGCGCTCAGCGAGATGATCTGTTTGCCAACCATGTGTTTGCTAAGCACGAATACTAGTATGATGTGCCAAAATTAAAAGTGATAATTAAGACGCCAATCTGCTCGTCTTCACTACAGAGTACTGAATCTTGAGCTCGAGTACCTCTCGGACTTCTTCTTCTGTGATCCTTCCATCCGCGTTCTTATCGACCCTGTTTAAAGGATGCCAAATTAATGACCGCGAACTTATTCCGAATTCTAATCTCTTATGCAAATTGCAAAGGAACAGAACGTAAAATTAATCTAGTTTTTTACATGTCGAAGAAGGTTTGGAGTCTCGAATCGAAGCTCTGGTCCGCAATCTGATCCCAAAACTCTCTCAGCTCGGCCTTTGTGATCTTATCCCCTCCGATGTGTCTTCTTCTGGACAATGCATCGAACAGCTCTCCTGCGAAATCCTTCGACTCCTTCATCCCTGTTAATCCCATTGTCGTCAATTTTAATTCTAATATCATAAAAATGTATGATATTTTCCAAGGAAACAAGAAATAAGTGACGAAAACACAAAAAATAAAAAGGAGAATCGGTGGAGGTTGCGGAGGGGAAACGAAAGGGAACGAACCGATGCACTGAGCGAAGCGAGATCGGTGGAGGTTGCCATCGACGGCTAGCTCGTCGAAGCGGCGCTCGACAGCAGCCCATCCGGCGGCACCGTCGGCCCTGCTGATGAACTTGAGGCCCTTGAGAGCGTGGGCTGCGGCAGACCTGGTACGATCGAGCTTCCCCACCCCGCTGCGCCGACCGAACGACGCCAGCCGCCGGATCTCCTGCGACACCTGCCGGAACTTCAACGACGCCGTGCGCATGACCGACGATCCGAACGCCGGGGCCGCCGATCGCCTCTCCAGCTCCCGCGCCAGCGCCGCCACCTCCGGGTCCCCCTCCCCGTCCCCGCCGCCCCCTGCCGCCTTCACGCTGTGCACCGCCACCGCGTCGTCGCGCACGTCCAGGGTGATCTCCACGTACGTCGCGTCCTCCTCCTCCGTCCCCTTCGCCGATGCCGCGGGGGACGGCGAGTCCGAGACGCTAAACCGGACGCCGTTCTTGTCCCCGAGCGGCACGGTCAAGGGACCACTGAAGCTGGTGCCGCCGCCGGTCTGCGCGCCGATCGCGTCCATTGGGCTTTCGCTGCCTGTTCCCTCTTCGTTCGACGCCGTCTTCTTCATCCCCGATTTTATATCTGCGCTTCCAAATCTCCGATCCGACTCCAGTAAAAACAAAATACAAAAAAAATAAAATAAAATAATCTGGCGCTAAAGATTTTAGCCAAACCGAGAATGGCGTCACAAGACGACGTAGGGGGAGAAGAAGTACGCCTTTGGTTTCATTTCTGGGGCCTGATCCAAAAACAAGTAGCGGTGGTGTGGGAGGAGCAAACCGGGAGTAGGTGCAGCCTTGCCCATCCGGAAGGAGACGAGGTGGTTGGGAATGTAACCCTCCTCGTTCCGAACATGGCTTTCCCTAGAAATCATATCGCATGTGGCTCTCTCCAATCAAGTGGGTCCCGCGGGATAAGGATATTTAATGCACTCTAATGTGCGAACAAAGATGCTGATGAATTAACGGCTTCGAAGTAAAAGGGTCCAACCTCGGTCAAAAAAATGTGCAAATAAGCATTCCTTTGACTGGTGCGATTGCGGGTCGGAAAAAGTAGGGTTCCTTTAGTTCCTGCTAAAAGGTTTCGTAGCGATGTCGATGCGATCGGAGGTGGAGGATGACGCACCGTTTCTTTCGCCCAGCACATAAATTGGGAGTCGCGACTGATATATCATTCAGCTTAGGTGTGGCACATGGAACGGCGATCGACAGCTTGGCCGGCGCAGATGAGTTGGGTTTGCTAAAGAAATGTGTGTCGGTGGCTGCCGCGGTGGCGATGCATTTCGTCGATCATGTGGAGGGCAGTCATCCGTTGGGCGGCAGAAAACGAGCACATCACGGTGAGGGACGAGCTAATCCCCACCCGCCCCCCTCCGGGCCAGTTTTCGCAGACACCAGTTGTTGGTTTCGCAGCATTACAAGTCAACGTTGAGGGGAGAGGAACAACGCGTTTCTCGTGTTGACGAAGCTTTGATGCTGCGTGTTGTTGTTGTGGGTGACAACAGTGAGGAACTACAACTATCTTGTCGTTGAATACATCGAAGACTCGGTCTCGCAGATGACATCCTAACTAATATGTAGCCGACAGCGAGGAGTGACATGCACTGCACGCACACGTCTTGAGGTTGTGCAAAGCAGCAGTACGTGTTCCTAACACTACGTGTGTGCGTGTGTGTGTTAGAGAGAGAGAGAGAGAGAGAGAGAGGATGTATTTAATGCATGCGGAAGAAACGTGAGAGATAAAAGAAGTGAAAGCTGTTCACAAGACGCTCTCAGTTTTCCGGCATCCTATGCTGCGGATTCCAATATGCGAGATAGCAACAGTACAATAGATAAATAAATGTATACGATATGATAAATATTGGGTCCATCCAAACTCTCTTAATATATTAGCGCGAGAAACACGTTGGTAGCCATCTCGGCAATGCTCGATGGTGCCTAACGTAACGTTGTCGACTCGGTTCAGGACCATACTGCCAGTCGACAGTTTCATCGAACGGGATCCCGAGAACCGACGAGAGTAACGATCGACGCAATACCTGCAAGTCGGCCAAAGGTACCGCTCTAAGTCTCAGTACGACCTCCCTTCACCCTTCAGAAATAAATACCTCACTGTAGCTAACAGTGGAGGGGGCTTAACACATTTCACCACGGTCTTTTAATTCTACATCTCGAGTGCTAACTTAGTCATCAAAGAGACCACATTGACCTCGGCCATTTTGTATGGATCGATCGAGAGCTCTAGCTCTCCACTAGCAAAACTCATAACCCGAGAACTCATCGACATCTTCCTCTCCTAGTCCAATCAAGTCGGTCCAGATCTTCTGACTGACTCGGACGATCCTATGCATGTGCGTCGAATCGTACCATACTGACTCACTAGTGCACGACACAAGATCCAACTATTTTTTTTAGAGTAAAACATCGTCATTTGGCGGATACATAAGATTGTCACCCAATTAAAACATCATAATCATTTGATCCATACCTCAAATCCATTCGACTAATATCTCATATGCGGTCTTCTAAGTCAATTGCAATACATAAGAGCTTACTCAGCAGATAATTACTGTATAGTACACGTAATCTTTTTCGACACTTAACCATGATCGTGAATTCGACCATAATTTATTACAAAATAATTATACTTATATAGATTCGGACACTTAACTGAACCCTCCAAGAAAAGAAAAATTACCTTAACAAACAAAGGGATCTTGTAAGATATGTTCCAACATAATTTTAATGGGACTCGACTCAGATCTCATCTTCTTCCAACGAGTGTGATTAATGCTCTTATTATCTTTGCCATGAATAATTGTTGCTGACGAGTCATTTTCCAAACCAAAGGGAGTCAATTAATTATAATACCAGGCTTTAGCTCCTAGACACCATAATTAAGTTTCTATCTATATATCCAAGCATGAAGAAAAGATGTATGGAGAAGGATGACCAATTTGTGTGTGTGTGTGTGTGTGTCAATTGATAGAGACCGATACAACACTCTATATGTGGTAGTCCAGTCAACATAAGGAGGATAGGGTCTCAATCAATGAGCTATCATGTGAATATCATCTTAATTTATTTTTTTTTATTTTAAAAAAATAAAAAATATTCTTCCAATTGGACTAATAATAAAAAACCCCACAACACTATAGTAATAATGGTACATCATTATCTATCCAAAATTTATTGAGTTCCCTATTTAAGCATCATAGAGATCACATTAAGAATTCATATGGTCTCGATCTTTATATAGATTGATACCTAACCAAATGTCCGAGGTCCTCTCGAACACAAACTAGAAGCTTCCAACATACATAAATTCAATTCAAATCAAATTTGTTTGTAGACTTTGTGTCGTGGATGACAAGTCAACATGATTTGGTTTGGCCCACGTGCGTAAAGTTAGTCATGTCGATTGAGATGAGGTAAGGTGCTCGGGAGAGATCAGGTGGGTCTTTTCAAGAGCACGCCTCGAGTTCATCCTTCTCAGGGCCTACCAAGAGATCCTGCACAAAGACTTCGTAAGGGAGGGGGAGCCCGAGATGATCCCTTTGACGATCAAGTCAGTAGTCCGACCGAGATGGTTTGAATATTATAGTATGTAGAGAGAGAGATCCCTCTTTTATATTCCCAAGAAAGGTTTTTATACTCGTCGATCGGTGGTCGTCAGTATTTTCATCCTTACTGTTGTCGGTGTACTGAGATGGGATGGGTGTACGACATCACCGAGTGACGAGACATCATACATCTAATCGTTGTCAAGTGATGGCGTGCACGACATCCTTCATTTATGAGCACTTTGGTTCGACTATCGACGTGGTACCTTGGTCAATACTGTACTATCTCGATTAGTTACTGTACTAGCTTGGTCCATCATGTTGCCAGCTCGATCAGTGTCAGGCGCTCTCATGGCTTGCTGAGCTTGATGGGGCCTCGATGAGTTAGGCTGAGCTATCAAAATTGGTAACATAATGGCATGGGATTAGTTGCCACATACCATTCCTTCTAAAAAAAAAAAAAGATATCAATGCGCCTCACGATGTGATGTTGTCTTTTCTTAATGGTGAAGTTTATGCTTTATATTGTTGCGTAGGCCCTATGGATTCTGTTCTCTCGTGACAATATTAAATTGTGAGGGGAGAAGCTTACCACCGGATGAAGGTCGTCGTCAATATGAGTTGTTTGGGAAGAAGTCGGTGGAGTTTGTTTTCTTAGTCTATCAACGTCGATAGCACAACCAAGAAAACCCAATGGTAAATGAACATTGTTCTTCCTTATTTGGAGAGACAATTCCACAACATAGATACTAAAAGTTTGTGGATGGAACTCTTTGGATGTTCAAATTAGTGAGATGTCGAGAGCTCTGATTAGATCCATTTTATAACATAAAATGCTTCTGCCAAATTTAATATTAATATACTTATTATATTTCTATAAGTCAATTTAAATCTGACATAGTTCTCATCACAAATCGTCATAGTTCATCCACAAGTAATTTCTTATTATTCGAACTATCTTATCATATATAATACTAGAAAGACTACAATACCTTTTATCATGAATTGATTTGATATGATAATTGACATATTAAATTTGTTGAGCAGGTTACCATATCGAAATGCTCAAGAAGTTGTCTAAATTGATGTGGTATAATGCATGACCTCAACTAAGTTACAAGGAAAATTTTGATTAAGGTGGTCAATGAATGATCAATCATCTAAATCACATCTTGATAATTAAGTCGAGATCAACGTTAATCTCTCCATGAAGCCACAAAGTATAAAGGAAAGATGGTTATAGGAACTATGAAAACTATCTAAAATTTCATAAAATGTCATGCAAACCGCCAATTGCATGCCCCCTTCTTGAAATATTGGAAATGTAGAAAAATAGTTATAAACATCAAAATGATGGCCCAACTCATTGACTTGGGCTCTAATTGGGCCTTCTAAGAACATGATACCGTCAGTAATTGGAAATGTGCCGATCACTTTCTGTAGCTAAAACCTCCCAAGCCATAAGACATGGTGGGAGGAAACAGTGCTCTACATTGCACCATTAAAAGAATGGCTTGAGCTGGTTGGTGGTGTGTCCAAAGCAGCCAGAGAGGATGAGTACAATGTTGCAGAAAAAAAAAGTGTGTGAAAGTGAAGAGATCTTTTGAAACCATTTATCCAAAGTGTTATGATGGGTGGGGAGAGGATAAATAGGAGTCCTTTTGTCCCAAAGGCCAAGTAACAAAGCTGGGGGGGGGGCTAAAGTTTGAAGCTTTATGGATGGGTGAATCTGATTCCATTCTGCAATTTATGATGTGTGGGGAGAAAAAGAATGAAATGGTATCATGAGTTTTATTGACTCTATCAGATTCGATCCTTCACATGAGCTGCATTACATACAGTTCCACCTATCAGATATGGAATGTGCAAGTAATCATGCATATTGAGTTAACAATCTATTTATTCTCATCATACTCACTATATGTTGTGATATTATCCAAGTTGTTTTGTTTTATAAATTATCTTGATAAAGATGATAATGTACTCAACTTTACCTTTCTGATTACCGAGAATGTTTTTTTTTTTTTTTTTTTTTATGCTTAGATTCATCTCGCAAGCTATAAAAGAGTGTAAATTTACTATTATACTAGTAGAATCTTGACGAAGGTGAGCAACTATTAAGTTAAATATGATTTAATGTTGTTATGTAGTTAATCGAGTCTACAGTAAGCGATATATCATACCATCATCATCTCGTTAGATTTATTATTGCTCCATGTGCCTTGTTTAATACACCTAACTCAAGATTATATAATAATAATAATAATCAGTTTTATAGCATTTAAAATTCTTTTTTAATGTTTAAAATCATATTTCATCATACACCACGATGGAGGATGAACTTGGACAAATTTATTAAAAAATCAAACAAAATTATATTTTAAATAAAAGTTATAAAAAAGAAAAAATCTAGAATCAATTTCATTGTTATGCTAAGAAAAATCCCGCCCTCATGGGATATTATAGGGGATTTAACTTTTCTATTGATTCCTATGAGTTCAAAAAAAAAAAAAATCCTCGAATAAGGTGTTCGACTTCATAGATGAATCGAAAAATAAATATTTATTGGTTCTACCTCCCTCTTTTTTATGAAGAGAATGAATCTTTTTATCGAAAAAAATCGATCTGGATCGATTGACTGAGGAAATCAGTAGAAGAGGAGATCTTTATATGGAATCCAAACCATCAACCGGGAATTTTCATATATTTTTTATATTGAAAAAGTAGATACCATTAACATAAATTAAAAAAAAAAATGAAACATGAAAACAAAAGCAATGTGAAGAATAAATAAAACATTTTAAACTTCTTTCCATTGCTCAATCCTAAAACGTATCATCTGTGCAACCATACTCGTTTGCTTGCTGCAGGAATCACTAGCTGGTGTAGCCTGTTTTGATTCATATGACTCGTGAGGGCGACTCAGTGGAGGCACCGTTTCAAACAAGCCCACCCTATTTCTTCATTATAATACCAACATGTCATGGAATACACACATCTGTGTACTCAAACCAACACTATATGTCAGCTTGGTCTACATGCAACCATGGACGGATGGTATATTATACAGCATCATATATATATATATATATATATATATATATATATATATATATATATATATATCCCTGACATCAATAAGATGATTTGCCTTGAAGACGGAAGTGGATGGAGATATTGAATCCAAACGAGTCAGAGGCGGAACGAGGACTATGCATCCATCTATCTATCAACAGATAGGAACAACGATTGATTGATTGATTGATTGATTGATTGATTGGAGTCATGCCTCAGATATAGAACAGAAGCGAGAGCTGGAGGCAGGTCTGCTGAGGTGACACGCCGTGGTGTTCGCCTGATTGATTAGGGTTGGCAATGTGCCTCAGAATCTAGCGGCAAAGACATCCACCACTGCACCTGTTTCTTCCTTCTCGCAGTAATTTGTGTGACCGAACAGTACAGAGATGTGGAAGGGAGGAAGCTTTAGGTTCTCGGATCAGGAGAGGTCTTTATCAGGAAGATCGTCTTCCTCTGCAGCATCTTTGTCAAAGCTTATGAATGGTCCACAGAGCTTACGATGGAGTGCAACGACAACAGGTGACATTAACAGCTTGTGGATGAAGAAGACAGTGTGGGGAAACCTCACCACCGGCTACTAAGTTTTCTCTCACGATAGTTGTATCAGAAACCTAGAATTCTAGAGGGTTAAGATGAACTCAGCCTAAATTATTTGACCATCATATTGCAAGTCAAACGTTTGACCGTCATCTGCTCGAGGCATCGTGATGATTCCAAGCTGAAGAATTCTTCCAACGATGGTCGAAGAAACTACGCTGCGTATTCTACGTTAAAATTCTAGATAATTCAAAGTCTAAATCCGATGGGAGATGGGAAGAAGGGGCCACTGCAATGTTTAGACATGTTATATACCTTCCCATCTTGTGTCATTTCTCTGTCATATTGGAATCCAAATCTTTTATTTCTTCTTCTTCTCCTCTCTCTCTCTCTCTTCCTGGCCTACTTCAGCTCTCGATCCACATGAAAGGAGCCATCAATTACCTGTGAGACCGAAGGAAAACGACAGAAACATAGCCTTCAATATGTGCAACAAACGCTGGACATGTTTGAGAGAAAAGGAGAAGGATCTTGAAAACCAAAGGAAAAAAAAGCAAGGGGATAAAGAAAGAGAGAGAGAGAGACCGAAGGGGGTGGCATAATGCGTGACGATGGGGGTGGTCGAGAAGAGTGTTTATTTGGCTTCTTTCATGGAGTCTTTTATATTCTGGCTATGATAACCTACCTGCATGTAACCTAATCGTCAAGGGTTTTTTTTGGTTCAATTTGATTCGAAATGGAATAGATCTAATTTATTAAGGGTTTTTAGTCTGATTCGATTACACTAAGTTAGATCTAAATCGATTGAAAATTGATAAATCCGATTTAGTTAATTAATATCGAACTAAAATTTAAAGCAATTTAAGAAATATATATTTTTTAAATAAATCGATTCGAGAATCTCGATCCAATTAAATCGACATAATAAGTAAGATTTATGAAATTAAATTAACATTATTTGTGAAATTATGATATTAAAATCGCATCAACATAGTTATTATACACCCGATTTGATCGTCCATTCATTGAACCTAAATACCTAAAAAAAATTATTAATTGGTCGTGAAAGAATTTGTGGAACTCAATTAAGTTGAGTTTTTTAAAATTAAAATTAACTCGGTTCAATTTAATTCGATTAATCGAATAAAAAAGAGTATCCTTAATTAGAATTATTTATTATATTTAAAATTAAAATATTGATTCAGTTCAAACATGCCCTAATTGATAACGGCCAGACTTCTGCATATATTATTTTGAGGATGCCTATGTTTACACGTATCTATATTTATATTTTAACATTTACACTTTTTATTTAATTGAGGAAAAGTGCAATCCGTGATATGCATCATTTAGAAGAAATATATTTTAGCCAAGAAGACGACAACTACAACAAAACAAGAATATTGTATGATAGTGAAGCATGCACGATAAGTCATTTAGAATGTGGATTTTGATTTAATAGCAGCAACCCAATCATCTTTGAAATATATGTTACGTATGGATGAGATGTAAAAGATGCTCTGTCCATTATCCAAATCTTTGTATTTTCTTGCTCCTAAAGTCATATCACATTATTGTTCACATCAGTACTCTTCCACAAATAGTTGTCGAAGTCCAATTTCACTGGTCCCGACTAAGATAGATCGATGACATTTCCTTCATTTGTCGGAGTTCAATACATTTCCTTCCAACATTGTTACATCTCTACAGCTCATCTCTCCGGTCAATTCCGTATCGATTTTTTTTATTTATTATCAAATCATATCTAACCATAGAGTTTAATCGAAGAGCTTTTTTTTTTTTTTGTTCTTATAGATTTTTTTTATAAAAAAAATCTATTGATAGCGTGTAATATTTCCAACAGTTGCATTAACAGCAGCCGTTAGACCTAATCTCATGCTTCAGACGATGATGTGAAATGTTGTAATGAGGAGGTCATGCATGCCATAATGTCCCATCTACCTGTCGTTGACATAAGGGGAGGGGGGGGGTCACTCTCGTGGGACCCAGCAACGAGCTCCATGGCAATTGTTCTTTGCATGTGAGATGTTGTCGAATATGCAGGCAGCCAACCTTGAATTATTTTTCTATCAACCATCCAACATTTTGATGCCTCGTAATGTTGGTGGCATCTCTTTCATGCGATTAAACAAATAGCAAAAGGCTCTGTAATCGGCTTCGTAATGACCATGTTTCCGACACTACAGGAACGAAGCTCTTGTGCGGTCCTGTAATCTTGTTCCTCCACCACAGAATTCAAGCTTAAGCTCAATCAATGGCGAAGAAGGGTGGTTGGAGCAGACGACTGATTCAAAAAATGATGTCCCTCCCACCGGAACGATCCGAGCAGATTCTTCGTGTGTTTATGTTACGGTCAAAAGCAAAAGTTGCATGTGTTCTTCGTTTCCATCGCCCGCTGTGTTCTTGGTTGCCGGAAATTTCTGGTTGATTCCCTCTCCGTCCTCAAGTCTGGAGGTGCATGCACATCAAGCGAGATAGAAAGTTCAATGAATGCATGCGTGTCTTCGACGCCATGGTTGTTCGTAACGTAGCCAACACTTTGGTCATTGTCACTGCCATTCGTTTCTTTCATGTGTTCACCGATCCTGATGATAAAACACGAGATAGTCTACCTTTGATTACTGCGTCTGTGCCCACCCCAAGTCCAGATGGTAAATAAAAAGCTCTCTCTCTCTCTCTATCTATCTCTTTGGGTTTTCCAAAGGACCGAAACCACGAGGAAACCGACGGACATTTTGTCACTTTTAATCAAAGTAGGAAGCGGACCACTGCAAGTGCATGCCGGAGGAGGACTCCATCATCTCCATAGGACAAAGCAGACAGCCATGACCATCCCTTTCCTACTCAAACCGTGCCCCTCTGCGTGTCTATGAGAGAGAGAGAGAAAGAGAGAGGTTGAAATGGTGTGGTCATCTGTGACCCCTTGCAACGTGATAGGTGGTGGGCTGCGCGAATTTAAAGCAGTAGAGGACAGATGACCACACCCTATCAACTTCTCTCTCTGGGGCTGTCACCTTTCGAGAGAACCAATACATGGAAGGAAACAAGGTATCGACTACTACTGAGGGGCCATTACTTTGGCCGGTCTTCATGTGAACAGTGAAGGCAGAATGGCTCTCTCTCTCTCTCTCTCTCTCTATATGTATACACGTCTGACAACATTTGTGCTGCTAGTGGGAATATATTATACGTATATGTCTACTGTTCACTTTCATGGTTGGACCCTCCGGTCTCTTTCCACAGTGGTGACTGTGTGATGATTCCAACCATGACAAGCAATTCGTGTGAATGATTTCAGGGAGGGACTTCCATGGTGGGTGTCCCTTTGCACCCCAGTGGAGGGCCCCTGCGATGTTGTCCAGCGTGATTTGCCGACTGCAACTTCACTAAAGATCGCAGTCAAAATTTTTGATCCGATACATCAACTTCACATATACCACCATATCATTTTTTTCTCTCCCTTCGAGATTGTTTTCCTTAATCCATAAATCATACCTGTAGAAAAGCTTAACCCTTATATGCATGCATGCACTTGTAATCCTTCCTGTAAAGATGGTCGTGTTCGATCGAGAGCAGACCGAGCACGACGAGAACGGATCGTGGAAGGCAAAGCACAACTCATTTGAGAGGTGGACATGGATATTATATATTTCGCATGGAGAGCTGCTGATCCCCATGGAAACCTGTCGTTGTTTGGTGTGTTCTAATTGTGCTCGAACCCACCAAATGGGGCCCAAAGCAGAGAGCTTATACGGTTGGGACAAACCATCTTAATCGAATCATCAGGATGTAATTATCAACTCCAACACTTGTTAAACAATCCAGCATGCAATCTGACAACACTTGGATCTATGGAATGTTGTAGTCAATGGCCGTGAACAGTGTGTGTGAAGCACTGGTAAGTGGACCTAAAGCACAGCTAGCTTCATGCGCCCACCTCCATCATCATTTGGTAGCAGAAAGGAAGATGAAGGACTTTTCAGGGCTTGGAGAAATGAAAATTAAAGGTGGGTGGTCATCACAACTGGTCCTTCTTAATTGCTCGGACAACCATGTTTCTTCTGCCCCCAGCTCAATCTTGATCTCACCTTCAAGGCATTGGACCATGCGATGTTGTACTACTCCCTTGCAAGCCACACAAAGGGTCACTTCGCTCTAAACTCCCCCTCAAGGTAATTTTCCTTCCTTGAACCGCTGGATCTCCGGTTGATGTTTCTCGAATGGAGTTGCGTTGGAAGATTCGACTCCCACGTCGCGCTCTTGCTTGGAGAAAAAGGAAGGAAGGAAGGAAGGGTCGTGGAGTTGGCAAGCATAAGCAATGCCCAGGGTTGGATTAACTAAGACAGGAAAGGGACAGGTGAGGTGGAGAGATCTATGGACGTACATGTGAGCGACACCTTGAAGGCCATGTCGTCCACATGTGACGGCCGCGATCGATGCACAGGGAGAAAAAGGAGACGAGAAGAGCTGTGGAAGAATGCAACGGGGAAAGGACGGCGACAGACAAAAGCCATCGCACTAAGTCACGCAGCCCCCAAAGGCTATTATCCATCCATGGATCCATTCACCCGAGGGAGGGAGATGATGAGAGAGGCTGTCTCCTAGAATTAACAACGTTGACGTCGTGTGGACGGGAGAATTATGAGAGAGAGAGAGAGAGAGAGAGGAGAACACGACGATCTGGTGAAACTTCGTGATCCTCCAGACGGATCGACGACGTTGGCTGCACGACTCACACAGGAATGGCGAACTGATGCTTCCCCTTCCGGGATTGCTTTACGTTGTCACCATCGAGCAGTAGTCGCAATTCCCACATCAACTAATTAATTAATCTTTAAGCTCCTCCATGCTGCTGCTGCAGTAGTTACTGCAGCAGCGGTATAGGGATGGGAATTGCCACTGTAAGGTGAGGACAAGAGCACCACTGATCATGGTCCTCTTGGCCGGCCCCTCATCCCCTACTGCTACAGTCTCCCCGTACGTTGCAGATGCAAGGATGGCAATTGCCAACGCTTCTGATGACACAGGGCGAATGGTAGATAGGAGGAAAGCGTTAATATATGTACTCGGTGAAGAGAGATGACCACCTTTCTCGCTCTCTCTCTCTGTATATATTATATTACATACGAGTCGCGATATAAAACAGCAGAGCCAATATGAATCATCATCACGCAGTGGTGTCAAAAAGAGAGGAAGCCATTAAAAGGATTGGTGATGGGTGCAGCAGCAAACCTCCACCCACTGGGCCCGAGATGCTGGGGATCGCGGACCCTAGCACCGCCACGATTCCGTGGTGGCCAAGGCACGGACGTGCCCCCGCCGGCGACGTGACGTTGACGTGGTTGTGTTCCGTCACACGACTTCAATTACCTTCACCCGTACATACAAAGTTGCCATACTAATTGTTGTCCTATATATATATATATATATATAATTCGAGTCAGGGTCTCTGTACAATAACTGGAACAGTTGTTTATTTATTGTTGAATTATGTCATATTGTAAGTATATTGACCATAATAGAATAATATCTTCCATTCCTTAAATTAATAACGTCCATGAGTGGTACAATGTCTCAATTAAATAATCATACACTGCACAGACGTAGCGGATAAAAACATTTAATATTCTTTTTTATTATTTGTAGCCTTTTTTAACATGGAAATTGGTTTTTTGCACCAAAGCCTTACACGCCTTAATTATTCGATGCATGTATTAGTTGACAACTCGATATCCAGGGAAATCTTGATACAGAAGGCTGTCAAAGCTACATTATCCATACAACATGGTTTCACTTTGAATACAATTAAATACAAATCATGCAGGTTCGACGATATGCAAGTATAATAATAATAGTTGTAACTTGATTCAGTATGGCAAGCTGGCAGCTATAATTTGAAGTCACAATACAATATGATTGCGAGACAATTGGTCAAACAAAGCACAATAAGAACAGGTGGAGCAAACTACTGTATGGATGTGGAGAAGAGTCCAAAACATGTTCTCGTCACTTGTAGAAAATTCGCGGCTAAGCATCCACAGACTGACATTGTCGCGTTGATGCAAGCAAGCATTTGGTTTACCTGTGTAACGAGACAAGAAGAACCCAATCAAATGGTATCGCCAACTTTTCCAGCACCGTCAGAACGGTAAGGTAAAAGGAGAGGTTCAATGTCATCTGCATGAACCTGACAAAAAGATGCAGCATGAATTCTAGTCTATCCTTCGCTGTGATTTCACTTTTTTTTCTTTACGTTTCCCGAGGCCGACGTCGTCATCTCTCTCCCTCTCGATCTCGTCTGCCTCGTCGTCAGTGTCGGTTCTTGACCGGCCCTCCCCCCACGCGTCGCCGTGCGACTCTCAATGCCTATCCGCCACGCGAATCGATGCCAAGTCCAAGAAAAGTTATATGGCGTAAATAATTGTGCCATTAAACAATTGATCCGTCCGTTCTCTCTCGTCTCTATTCCTCACTCTCATGTTATGTCGTCTTATAAATAGTGCACCGCAACACCTTCCTCAGACCATTTCGTCGGTCTTCCGTCTCATCCCTTCCCTTCCCTTCCCTTCCCTTCCCTTCCCCTCTCGAGTCTGTCCTCCGTCTGTACCATCAGAGCAGCAGCGTGGTGGTGGTGGTGGTGGTAGGGCGAGATTTTTGGATTGGTTACGAGCAGAAAGGGATATGGCCGTGCAAGCGCAGCATCCCGCCGGTTTAGCTTTCGCCCCCCCGGATTTCCGCAACCGGTGAGCGAAGCTTACCTTCCTACTTCTACTTGCTCATGAGCGCTACCTTCCTTTTGTGCATGGGGATTCCTTATCTTGCATGTTGTCTACCTCTGCGCAGTTTAGGAATGCGTTATTACGTAATACGTTGATCGTATAATTCGAGGCGTTTCGGCTTTGTCTCTTACCTTTGGTTGCTTCCTCTTTACGTGTATATATGTGTGTTTGCAGGGGCGGAAGCTATGTGATAGAAGATTTCCAGATGCTGCAGGACCAGCGCAATACGGTAGGGCTGTACGGCGGCCACCTCGGCGGCATTAACAATGCCACCGTGTTCAGCGATCCCCAGAGCGAGCTTACGTGCAACGTCTCCGCGAAGAGGAAGCGGCCGCTGGAGGAGCCGCCCATGGTGATGCCGCAACCTAACCCTGACTACGATAGCAACCTTGCCTCCGTCTTGTCCCCGATCTGCTACCCCGACATCGCGGCATCTGACGCCGGCTGTCAGCAGAGCCGCCTGCTCGAGTCCGGCGGTACTTCCACCAGCGGCCGGACCTTGTCCCCTCTTACCCTGAACCTTGTCACCCAGATCGTTCACCACAGCGTCGAGATCGACTCCCTCATCCGCCTTCAGGTACGATCTGTTCCGCGCGCTCTAACCTATTGCATGTGTTTGATTTGTGGTTTGGTCTTCTCGGTGTCTAACTCATCATATCCGTATTGCTAGCAGAACGAGCGGCTGCAGAGTGGGTTGGAAGAAGCGCGGAAGAGGTATTTTAAGGCGCTGCTGTGGGGCATGGAGCAGCGTGCGGCGAAGAGGCTGAGGGAGAAAGAGGCGGAGCTCGAGAAAGCGCGGCGGAAGAACGCGGAGCTGGAGGAAAGGGTTCGGCAGGTGGCCACGGAGAGCGAGATGTGGTTCGCTGTGGCCAGAAATAACGAGTCCATCGCCGCCAGCCTGCGGGCTGATATCGAGCAGATCCTCCTCTGTAACGCAGCAGCCGCCCAGGTCAAGGAAGGGTACGGCGACACTGACGACGACGCCCAGTCCTGCCGCTCGGTAGAGGCGACGGGGCTGAAGTCTACCGCGCCGGCGCCGGCACCGGCACCGACCGACGAGATCCGACGGTGGCCACGTGCGGCATGCAAGTCGTGCGCTGAGGGCGACGTGTGCGTTCTGCTGCTCCCCTGCAAGCACCTCTGCTTGTGCAAGAGCTGCGAACCCAAAACACACGCATGCCCTTGCTGCGGCACCGTCAAGAACGCATGCCTTCAAATCTTTATGCCGTAGACAAAAAAATTTCTTCGTTCGATGGCCTCCTCTTTCCTTCTTTCTTTGTAAGGTTCGCCGCTGCTAGTTGACTGAACAAATGGATTTGTTTCATGACATAGTTTTCGCATTATTTTCTGTGGTTTCCTCCTCACCAAATTAATGACCGCCTCAAATTTCTGGTGTGCAAAAGTAAGATCTTTAGCCTTCCTCAAATGTTCGTTCTAAAGCGAGGAAGCATCGTGTCTTATTAGCTCAGAGAAATTAAAGCTGGAGGATTCCTTTGGCTTGTCAAACCTCGTCAGATCTACTTTCGCAAAGATACTTCACATTGTTTCCTCTCTTAGCATTCATTGTCTACAGTTTAATATTATTTATCAGTTAGATGAGACTATTAATTAAAGAGCGGAAGAGGTGTGGCAGAGCATGCAGGGGAAAAGGAAAGATCTCGTGGAGCCCCTCACGGTCTGTGTACTATATAGGCTTTGTAGGAGAGAATAATGACATGGGAGGAACACCAGGGGCGGCAGTATTCTATTGTTCATCATGGTGATGCTGCCTCATGTGATTTGATGAAGAGGTAATGGATGGATGCTTAACGTCATGGCTAAGCTTTGCAGGCCAACCGATCGAGAAGATGCAATGCACTTTGCCTCTATTTGCATCTTATAGGACAACCAAGGAGGAGGAGGAGGACGACTTCGCCACCTCATGCCATTGATTACCTCCACTCCCTCTTTTGTTTTTTAGCTTTTGGGGGATGGAGGGAGCATCGATCAAAGCAGGGGATGGTGGAGGCGGTGGTGACTTTAGGTGGCAGAGATGTGATGAACAGATCATCCCTCTCCGTCTAGTTATCCTCATCTCGCAGCTAAAAAAAGTTACCTTCTAATCCTGTGCGTAGGAGGAGGAGGCTTTTCTTCTCTTCGCAATGGCGAAAACTTACACAGAAATAAAGCTTTGGGTGGCCATGGACGGAGGCCGTAAGTGGCTACCGGTACATGCCGCACATGAAACGTAAACGACAGTGCCGAGATCGTAGCCAACACGGGGCTGCTAGTTTCATTCACTTCACACGCCATGTGAGAGTGGCTTCTTCCGGCCACCATTAATGGCATGTCCTGCTGGGCGTGAAGACTTGGGTACACACTGCTCGAACTCACAGGTTGATCGCTCTGACCTACGTTTACTGGCGCACAGAACAGCACGGTCACGTAAAATTGAGTGGTACTGAATCGGGTTGGCAATTATTACTCACGCTGCGGATTGTTTTGGACAGTAGACGTTCAATCTCCTTCTGAACACTGACGAAAAGATCCACGTAAAAGTTACGGTCAATGACTGTGCAAAGTGGCTGCAGTGGGAGCAGGGGTTTGACAGCACTCCCATGGATGCCTCCATGATTTCAAGTTTCCTTTTCCTTTTCCTCGTCTCGTCTTTGTGGGTTCTCTCCGTCGAGCTTGAAGGTTATGGAGCAGGGAAAAAAAAAGGAAAAGTGGCATGTATCTCGTTGATGGCATCAGATGCCACCGGCAAAGCTCTCTCTCACATGCCCGCCCTGCTTTCTTTACCCTGTTTCCTTTGCCCGCCCATCCATATGCTGGCTTTCTGTCATTTTCCACTGGAGTAATGGCCCATGGCATGTGAAAGTGGTGAAACCATTAAGCCCACCTACTCTTCTTCCTCTTGCCCCCGCGGGCGTTCGGTGGAGAAGATGGAAGGAGAAAAAGGCAGGCCATCACCTCTTCCTTCCTTATCTTTTCCGGCCCTCTCAGTGTCCTTGTGACAGTGGGATTAAAGAAGCACCTTGCTCTTTCGTCCGACAAGCTTCTGGCTGTTTCCATGGCGGAATAAAGCAGCGGTAATTGACCGTGGCCGAGCGGGTTACTAAGTGGATGTGGACAAGATTTGGACGGCCTCCGCCATGGGGAATGGAGATAGATGCGTTGAGACGAAGACAGGTGAACAGTGCCGATCTCGGTCTCAGTGGGTGGGTGGGGTCAGGGCTGTTACAGAGTGGAGAGAAAAAGATCGACCAAAGGGTATTTAGAGTATGATCAACGTGTGGTTCCATAATTTTTTTTTGTATTTATAAAAAAAATAAATTATATATATATATATAAGATAAATTATAAAAACTTTAAGTTATCTTCACTCAAATATGATTTTTATAAAGAACTCTCGGAACCCTAAAAACCCTAAAAAAAATATCCTTAACAATAGTCAACTTATTTTAATACTCTTCACACCAAAATCATGAGACTCAATATACCTAACTCACAAAGGACTTTTAAGTATGTATCTATCAACTAATTTAAATATAATTAGGATTCTTAGAAATACTTACCAATAATCCCTACAATCTCCAGCATGATGAGTATTTTTTTACACTGTGAACTAAACTTGATTTAATCTTCCTTTCATTATGACTATGTAGCATGGAGTAACTTTTAGAACTCTACATCCATTTTTATAATCATCACCTTGGAATTTGAAAGGCAATGAAATTAGATTATTTAGCTTTTTTCAAACACAAGTCACTTCATTCAAAGTATGCATTGCTTCATCAATTATTTTAATCTTTAATTTAATGACACTCATGACCTCCACAATGAAGTCATCGCCCATATTTAACTTACTAGTCAACCTATCTATCATTCATATAAAAGATGAGTAATATAGAATCTAAAAATCAACTCTTCTAAAAAGACTAATTATTACATTTGATGATATGGGGATTTCCATTAGCATCAATCACAAGAGAGCACTTACTAGCCTTTTATTCTTGTTTTTTTTTTTTTCTTGGATAGTTTTCACATCTACGATATTGAATATTATCTAAAAACTTGACTCTTGATCTTGAGCTTCTATGCTAAGATTTAACCCTATCAAATTTTTTTTTTATAAATCTTCACCCTGAGCAACTAAATTCTCAGGATCCATATTTCTAGATTTATCCTTTTATACAACTTATTTTGAAGTTAATGCATCCTTCCCACATAATATTATCTCAAAAAAGTTGGTGAGCAACGAAAGAAGCAAAGTTGGTAATATTATCTTCATATCAGTTTTCTTCAATAGATCCAATATTATTTTGAATATGTTTATACTCTATCAAGTCCTCTACCAAGTCTCCACCTTTCTCAATCCTTACTGACTTTAGCTTTAGATATAACTTGTTAATTAAACTTTTTACAAAATAAAACTATTTAACTTTCCTAAATAATCACATTGCAATCATAACCAATAATATTATTGATAATATTATCAATGATATAAAGACGAATGGTACTCACACACTTTGCCTCGAGCTCTTCTTAATATTCATCGCCCTTCTTTTCTACTTTACCTACTCGTCTTTATATCATTGATAATATTATCAATAAACATTATCAATAACTATAAAGTAAACATATTTCTTTTATCAATTTTTTTTCATAGAAAAGTAAGTGAAATAATCAACGACATTCTTATCGAGTAGAAAAATATGCTATGAAACTTTCGGATTTTGATATCATTTTATTGAAGAGGGAGAGTAAAAAGATAAAAGAAAAACTTCAAAGATCAACAATCTAAAAATATACTAGAAAATAGACGTAAGATTAATGGGGTTCGACAAACTCCTATTTATATTTATGAGAATAATAATTTTTTAATATATTAAATCAATTATCACCACTCAAATAAGAATTTTCTTCTTCATAACTCTCTTCACCCTCTTTAAAGATTATAGAAATTACCATTAGCAGCAATCAAAATACTTTTTTTAACTCTTCCTCTCATCAAAAGCTGAAGACAAGATATATATTTATGAGAACAAATCTCATTCACTAATTAAGTTTTTTTTTTTTTTAATCTAGTTAAGATTCTATCAACCAATTTAAATATAACTAAAATTTTTGACAATTCTTATCCATCGGCCCTGTCAACAAACTTTTGTGTTGGTATGTGTGTGCATGGTGGGGTTTTGCTGAGGTTATCTGAACATGGACATCAGTTGACCTGTCTTGTTCCATGTTCTGTAGCTTTTCCAAGGTTTCTGCCCACTGAATCTTAGGCCACTGTGCTGGCTGTTCTTTATTGCCTCCTCGATCCACTTGGGTAGCTCTACCAACATGGCTCCAAAATTTAATGCAATAGGTCTCCCTCGAATCCCACAACCTTGTCCACTAGAAAAAAAAAGTTCTTCTACCTTTTCCTCCCCTCCCGATGTCTCTGAGTTTTACTTCCACTGTCTTGCGAGATGTCTCCATCTCAATGCTGCACCTTTTCTTATTGCTTTAGAAGAGAACACCTCACTCATCTGGGGAGCCAGCGATGCCTTTCTTGTGTCTTCGAGGCAGCTTCCTCTTAGGTCACCACGGTTCTTGATCCTCTCCGTGATCATGTCATGTATTTGATTGACCTTATGCCACCCAACGTTTCTTGTCAGAACATGGCTTCCCGCCTGACGATCTGATCCTGAGCTGATACAGGGTGGTGTGGTGTCCGTCCATGCGCAGAACATTTTATATGAATCCTCAGATCGGGTATCATGATCCACAAGAAACCCAGCAGTTTGGTCAAAAGAGTAAGCAAGGCATGAGAAGAGATTTGGAGTACACACAAATGCATCTTGCAGAAAACCCAGCTGGTCTATCTACCCTCAGCTTCCACGCTGTAACTAGGTCAAATGCTGAAGGAGGAGGAAGGAGGAAGGAGGAAGGAGGAAGGAGGAAGGAGAAGAAAAGATAGGATGCGCCTTCTCTACAGGAATTCAATGTGTGCATGTGATGGAGGAGTAGCCTTTTCGCCACTCTTTCTTCAAGTGGCCATAATGGGAGCAGCAGCGTGCATGACAAGCAGTACTGTCGTCCCTCGACGCATTCATCTCCCTCGTGAATAATCATGCAGCAGAAGCCATCGGTCCTCTGACTTCTCAGCGTTCAATCGGCCGGACTTGTCTGGCCTCATCATCGATGTGTTCTCTCCATCGATGCTAACTCTTTAACCACAGAATAAATGCATCAGAGTCGATCGGGACCAAACTGCGTCCCCATCTCTTGTCTCCCTCCTGCAAATTATAATCCCCACCAGTACTCGTACCTATTCACATTCTGACACCCAGCATAATAAAAGACAGGAGACTGGGGTAAACTCCATGGATACCATGAGCTACAGGGCAGAAAACATTGATGGAGACGGGTCATCAGGATAAATTAGGATAAGATGCAAGCTCAGGGAGAGCGGACAACACAGACGTGTTACCTATAAAGAGTCGTTTGGACAGTAGCCGGCCACGGGCCACAGCTGCAGCTGCAGCACCAGAGGAAGAGGAGGTGTTGTATTGGGAGAAGAGGGACGACTCCCCAACCCACAACAGTTGGAAGGTTGCGTGATTAGAATCGCCATAAATGGGCCGCCTGCCTGCGTGAAAGGCTGATTCCAAGGACCACCACCTCCAAGGTCACAATTGCACACAGCAGCTGACCCAACGAGAGAGATGGTCCATGGGAGGGGGGCTCTCAAAACTGTCCAAAATGTTGCAAAGATTAATACCACTGGTTGGTGGGGTTGATCTTGAATCAGACATCCACGAAGAAGCCGAGCCATGCGGCCGTCGTTGCCGGACGTGCTGTCGGTGGCACGCTACACACCCAAGACACACTGGTGGTGTTCCTGAGATGCTTGGTTAACAGCACATTAGTTATGGTTTCCCTAATGATACATAGGTCTCAATATTTTCCTGAATCAGTGCTCCACTCTGAGCTTAAAGATCAAAGCTACATTCGATTGATTGGGCTGCACAACATAGAACCAGAATCGACATCTCTCTTAACAGTTTGTGTTCATAGAATTGGGCTGATGTGTTTGATGGGCTTACTTCTTTGAGAACATATATTGGGTCTTCTTCGAACATATACAACTGAACTACATGCGACTATTTCTCTCCCTTACTGAAGCAGAACAGGAAAACCACATGAAATTTACACGATATATATATTGCTGATAGCAGAAGTGGAGTTATACAAGGATAATATACCAAAAGACTGAGAACATATCGACTTTTTGGTGACTGTGTTTAGAAGAGAAGAATTTTTGAGACGAAGAAGAAGAAGAAGAAGAAGAAGAAGAAACAGAAAGGTTACAACAACTTAATCGTCCACTTCGCGATCACTTCCACTGGTTGGCTACGATGTCAGCCAAGTCGACCACCCTCTGTGAGTAGCCCCATTCGTTGTCATACCATGCAATCACTTTTACCATGTCATCGCCCATCACCATGGTCAGTGACGAATCAACGGTCGACGACACGTCGGAGCAGCGGAAGTCCACGGAGACGAGAGGCTCGTCGCAGACGGAGAGAATGCCCCTCAGCTCCTTCTCTGCAGCGTTCCGGAAAGCAGCGTTGACCTCCTCCGCCAGAGTCTTCTTGGATACTTGGACAACGAGGTCAACGACCGAGACATTTGGGGTTGGGACGCGGAGGGCGATCCCGTTGAGCTTGCCCTTAAGGGAGGGGAGGACGAGGGCCACGGCCTTGGCGGCGCCTGTGGAGGTCGGGACTATGTTTAGGGCAGCAGCTCGCGCACGTCGCAGGTCACGGTGGCTCGCGTCGAGCAGCCTTTGGTCGCCGGTGTAGGAGTGGGTGGTGGTCATCGTTCCCTTGATGATTTCTGTCAGTTCATGCGTTACGTTACTTTGCAACAGGAAAACCTATAGATACCAAATCTTAACACTTGCATCTCTACATCAGCTGCACTTCAAAGATCGAACAGCAACTGTGAATCCCACATCCACATCCACATGAAGATCACATAAACGAAGTTGAATGCAATCAGCTTGGAGATCTCGCCAGTATTATATTTCTCGATCTCACTCACACACACCATCTACAGGAGTTCATCAGATGACTTATAGTTTCTGTTTTAAGCTTGGCAGTCCATTCCATTGATATGTCATTTTCTTTGTATATATCTAATGTGCATGAGGCAGAATCGGAACTTATGTGCTCTCTCTACTGAGCAATGTGTTACAAAGAGACTATGTTTGACTAACAAAGGAACTGCAAGTCAACGTTTGAGACCAGATACGTTGCCTAAATGATTTGACTCTGTTTCTCTTTGGCGAACTTAGATTGGTTTAGTCACAAAGATTATTAACCTATGATTTCAAGTGCAGATCATACTGAGAAAACAGCAAATAGAAACAAATTGCAAAGGTCGATCAAAATCTCAGAGGTAAACAAAGATGCGATGCACACCAAACTTCTGGTCCAGGACCTTGACGAAGGGGGCGAGGCAGTTGGTGGTGCAGGAGGCGTTACTGATGATGGGCTCATCGGGGTTGTACGTATCGGCGTTGACGCCCACCGCGTAGGTGGGGATGTCGCCTTTGCCCGGGGCGGTTATGAGCACCTTCTTGGCGCCGGCCTGGATGTGCTTCCCTGCTCCTTCTCTGTCCACGAACACCCCCGTCCCCTCGATCACCAAATCCACTCCCAGCTCCCTACGGCGCGAACAGGTTTAGTTGGATTCGAGATGCTACGCGACGCGACCGCGACTCGAGGGAAGTGTCATGGGCGTGCACGTACCCCCAGGGGAGGTCGAGGGGGTTGCGGTTGGAGACGACCTTGATGACCTTGCCGTCGACGGAGATGGCGGACTCGCCCTCGGGCTTGACGTCAGCCTCGAAGATGCCTAGGGTGGAGTCGTACTTGAGGTGGGAGGCCTGTTTGATGCCTCCGGTGTCGTTGATGGCCACCACGTCCAGGGGCGAGTCCTTGCGCCCGATGCGGCCGAACCCATTGATCGCCACCTTTATCTTCGCCTCCGCCGCGCCCTTCCGGTACCCGCCACTGCTAATCACCTGCGCCGCCCGCTCGACCACCCAGGGGTGAGGCAGCGCCACCCGAAAACCCAACAACCACGTCAGGCTTCCGGATGAGAGAAAATGTGTGCTCAGGGCTGAAACAGCCCAATGAAGAGCTCATGTTTGGCCTAATTGACACTCTCGGTTGAGCCTACTGGCGTTTAAAGCCCATGCCATACGAAGAATAAGAAACCACGAGCAGCTCACCGCGGCGGTTCTAAAGGCGACGTTGGAGAGGAAGTCATCAGAGGAGTGGATCTTTCACAAGGGAATGGAACAGGAAGCACTCCTCAGCCCGGAGAAGTCAGAGAGCCCCTTGCCGCTCGCCTGCCACCACAGCCAAACAGAGTGTCTAAGCTTAACGTTAGAGCTGAAGCAAGAAGGGAGGACCCGACCTGAAGACAGGCATTGGCGGCCGTGAGAGTCGCCGAAGCCATGGGAACAGAGCGGGAGAAGAGAAGCGGCGGCGGCGGCGGCAGCAGCAGCACGAGAGCTTATAAGTGGGGAAGATAGGAAGAGAGGGCAGGTTGTGGTGCATGGACGCATGAGGGAATCGAGAGGCGAGGAGGAGATGAGACTTTGGATAGCTCATCCGTCAACGTATGGATGGAAGAGCTCCTTCATCACATCACCGTAGACATGGGCTTCGCCTTCGCCTTGGAGCTTGGTGATTGGTGGTAAGTATAGCTTCATTCCATGGTGGGATCGCATCATTATATTCCGTGGTTCTCCTTTCCGGTTTGGTAATGTTATTGATTATAATAAGATCTCCTTCGTATTACTATAGATATAGATGCATAAGTATTCATATATTGGCCCCCCTCTAAAATATGAAAACCTTTAAAGTAGCTATGAAAATTAAACAAAAGGATAAATACAAACCAATTAAAATAACACGTTTATTACAATCCAATCTGTTCATTAATTTGGTGAATTTATAATTAAACGGCTTAAGATTATTAATTGGAAATTAGATCATCATAAGCTTTCTCGCTTTCGATTCAAACGAGATACACCGAGGCGGTAATTCTCACCACGGCTTGGGGGCAAGAAGGTAATTTAATAGATCGATACAGCGAATATACTCTACCCGCTCTACCCTTTTATCATTTCTCGAAGCGAAAGCTGCGGCGTCGGCGTTCTCCTCCCTCCTCTTTCTTCCTTCGCGTAATTCCCTCTCCCCGTTGCAAAGGTAATTCCCGTGATCCATCCTCAATCCATTCATGCCGCTAGGTTCATGTGTTTCTACAGAAAACTCGGGGTTTCTTCGTTGATTAGGGTTTAAGGGTTCTCTCGTGTTTCCCTCGATGTTGCGGTGGTATTTAGCCATTCGGGAAAGATTAGGGTTTAGGGGTTTTACCTGTTACAGTCGATGTTGCGGAGTACGTAGACATTCCAGAAATGATTCTGATTGGGCTTGAAATTTGGTTTTTGGTTTCGGTGGGATCCTTTCTTTTAGGGTTACTATTTTTGATGTCATCTTGTAGATGGGGGATCTATGCTGATCTTTATCTGTTCATTTATGATGCTTAATTTTGTCCTACTTCTGAGTACAATCTCTATCGAGATGTTGGATCCTAGGTGTTTGGTGCTCCTCTAATGACCATTCTATCTTGTGTATGTGCCTATTACGGTAAAGCGTCTTTCGAATTTATTGCGGTAGGTTCTTGATAATCCACCAAATTATTGTTTTTGTAACAGATATATATCTTCAGCTTTTAGGCATCGGTAGTGTATAAGAATAGTGAAGAGGTAGCAGCAGAGATCCTCGTCTTTTTGATCTAATAGGATGAAGCAAATGGAGTTGTTATGAATGTTATTCTTATAGAAATCTCATATATGAGTAGTTTATGACAACTCTCAAATCGCTAGTTGGCATCCAGATCCTGTTGTGAATAAACATTACCTTCAAGTGCTCATCGCTGAGGGCTTTGAGAGTCGGCAACTTGAGATTTGTGCCTTTCTGGTTAAGAATTTTTGGATGCAGTGCTAGCAGACATCAGGCACGGTTGGTGAAAGGGGAATAGTAGAAAATCTGCAGCTGTCGTATGCAGAGTTGCATACTGCAATTGTGAACATTTTGAGGACTAGGAAATAGACCAGTTGTCTTTCTTCCCCGCTCACACGATGTATCAACAGAATTAAACCCTTATGTGTTTTGATGCGCAGATTGTAGTATTTTTGGGCTATTTGGTACCTCATCTCTCGCACCCTGAAAATGATCTGTTATTATGAGATATTTGAAGACATCAGTCCTTGGTGAAAAAGATCCAAAATTTATCTCCTTTTATGCATATGGGACCTATCTGATGTGCCCATGCTCAACTGAGGTTTTATACATGTGAAATATCTAAGCCTGTAAATAAAAAGCTACAATGAGATTTTGGTTATGGTTTACAAGAATTTGGGTATGGTATGATAACTCTTCAAAATGTTGGAGAGACTCAATATTTGATATAATTCCAAGCGAAATTAAATAGATAGATTGCACATATTGCCTTGTTGTGTTGTATCATTGCAGCTTTCATTAGTTATTTGCTTTTGTTTGCTGGTTCTAAATACTAAAATCTTTTATCAGATTATAATGTTGTCACCTGTGCTTCACTACAGTTTCTAATTCCATGTGATGTTTCTTCCCTGTGCAGATGAATGTGGAGAAGCTTATGAAGATGGCTGGTGCTGTTCGCACTGGTGGAAAGGGCAGTATGCGCAGGTTCAAAATTGTTCTACTGCCTTCTTACGAATAATAGTGCCTTGATTAGTTGGTTGTTTATAGTTAGAATTGGAGGCTAGAACTTTTGCAAATGTGCGATTTGTAATGTTAATTTTAGAGGTCAACTGGAGCTCACACTATAAATGCCTTAATCTGATACCTGCATTTTGATCAGGAAGAAGAAGGCAGTTCACAAGACTACAACAACAGATGACAAAAGGCTGCAGAGCACACTGAAAAGAATAGGCGTTAATGTCATTCCTGCTATAGAAGAAGTGAATATTTTTAAGGATGATCTCGTCATTCAGTTTGTTAATCCGAAGGGTAAAGAACATCATATGCATAAAATGAAACAGTGATATATATGCTAGAGGAGCTACTCATTTTTTTACCTTTTCATTCTTTTGCAGTCCAAGCTTCCATTGCAGCCAATACATGGGTTGTCAGTGGCTCTCCACAGACAAAAAGTATGTAATTTGATGAATAACTATCAGAATATTATGATATTGAACAATGTTAACAAGATAGTTCATAACAATTTGATTTAGAATTTTATCGAAATCCATCCCTGGATTCCTTAACTGATACATCTCATGCATGGCATTTTTCTGTTTTGACAGAACTTCAAGATGTGCTGCCTGGGATCATTAACCAACTTGGTACTTTTGTTTCCACCAGCTCTTTTTTGATGTTTATTGCCCTTATTCATTATATTATTGCATCATGATCTCTCTGTTATTGCTAATCTCCTAATTTGCAAACGCACCATTGCTTCAAGATTTATTTCTCTTGTGTCTAATCTTCCTGCATCATTTTGTTCCATGTTTACTTGTAAAATGTTGAATGCTAAGGTTGTCAAATTATTTTCATCTACTAACTCGTATGCCATTTTTCTACTTTGTTTGCATTTGTTTCAATGGAATTGGCGAATAGCTAATGCAACTACTGCTCTTGGTAGCTTGCACTTTTAAAGGTTTCATATTTTTATGGTTGTTTTGTATTGTATGACTTACTGATGATATTAGTTTGAACATTATGTTATTCCATCATGACCCTTTTTGTCGTTGATAATTTTCTAATTTGCATACGCACATGCACCAGAACTTCAATATTTATATCTCTATTGTCTAATTTTGCCACATCATTTTGTACCATGTTTACTTCCTTCCAAAATGTTAAATGGTAAGGTTGTCAAAATTTTCTTCATTTACCAACTCAATTGTATGCAGTTGTTTCTACTTTGTTTGAGTTGTTTCAACGGAATTGGTAACTAACCAATGCAATTACTGCTCTTCAGGCCCTGATAACTTAGAGAACCTGAAGAGGCTTGCAGAACACTTGCAGAAACAGGTACCTGGCACCGGTGGTGCCGTTGCCAAACAGGATAATGATAATGATGATGATGATGATGTCCCAGAACTGGTGCCTGGGGAGACATTTGAAGCAGCTGCCGATGAAAATCAAGCTTCATAGAGAATAGATTAGCCCAGATAAATTCTGGCACCTTTCACGATGTTGTTTTCTCATTTTGGGTTGATCTGGATCGAAGTAGATTGTGCCATTTATGTTACGTGGAGTACTAGATAAGCAAATCTACGTTGGTTTCTTCAATAGAATGATGGACTGATGCTTATTTTTAGATTTGACACATGATGATATGCACCTGGGCCAGTTTATGAATTGCCCAGAGGAATTATGCATTCCTGTCTTATTGCTTACCAAGTTTCCCGGGAGTTGATGAATTGGCGAGCAGGTTTCCCGAAGGAATCAAAAGCAATTCCTTCACGTTGATTTTTGGCTTTCATGGATCCTGATGTTGAGGTGGTAAGTGTTTATTTATGCCATTGTTTAGTTCTAGTTGATTGGCATGAATACCTGACTTTAACTGATAGGTAATTTTTCTGGAAAATTTTCAAAAAATATTTATTGCAATATAATTCATATTTAGATCTTTTGCAAAACGGAAAATAAGGTTGTATCTGGTGAGTGGTTGAAGGTTTTCAAATCTACCTAACGATGAGGTTGGTGGTGGAACGCAACGACAAGCAGTCAGTTTTGCGAGACAGGCAATTCGAGGACGTCACTTTGGGTGTACCAGACGACAAGCAGTCAGTTGTGACTCAACATCTGACTCGAGATTTCTGATATGGATTTTTATTTTGGATATATTAAAATTGTGATTTTTTTTTTCTCATATCATTTCTAGATTATAATATTGGATAATAAATAATATACGTGAATCTGAAATGTCGACTACGGACCCTCCCTCCTTATTCAATTGAAACACCACTATGGATCCGATCTGAAAAGCTACAAGATTTATTACAATAATAATAATACGACAGATCCCAAGAAACGCTGAACTGTCCAAAGATTATGAGATCGGATTCAGAGTGGTCCGTATGCTTTTTTATTCCGAGATAAAAAAAAACTATCAGCTCTGGATCGTCTTTATATATATATATATATATATAAAGACAGTGGTTGAATCACGGGGATCATATTTTTAATTCGTGATCGACGGCGTAATAATACTTTTAGCTTCGATGGGAATCTGAACTCCGTCGATGCCACACACCGCAATAAATACCGAATAAGACAGTGGTGAAGATATCTTCGTCCGTCTTTTGTCATTAATTTGTTCACCAATATAAAGACCACACTTGTTCAGCCACCAACCGACTCCGTTGCACACCGTAATCCAAGATGTCCACCTCCCCGCCGCTACCTAACAATTTATTGGTCCAAAGGCATGCAATGACCATCTATTGAGTTTTCCTTCTTCCCGATCTGATGATGCCTTCACCGGTGATCATTTGTCGTTCCCAGGAATGCGGTGTAACGCATAGGATAGTTTGGAATTGGTTGTACTATATTTTACGGATAGATGTTATAAATGGAGAATGTCTTAATTCTTGATGGACCATTCATCATATATTAACAATTTGTAATAGAATGATTTTTTTTATTTCCAAACTTCGTAAGGATGGATATTCATGTTAAAAAAAAAGTTTTTTTTTTTTTTTTTTTTTTTTTACAGAAGCGCCAATCATCTCTACAATTATTAATTATTAATATGAATAATGCGCATCTTATAAAACAGACGCCGTCTCAGATCTCGGCGACGACTTCTCTCTCCTTGCGTTCCGCCCTCCAAACTCTCCTCCCTCGCTTCACCATACCACCTTTGGTCTCCGCCGAGTCGGCCGTGGACGGCGTCACTATTTCGGGATGACAACGGGTGAGTTGGCGACGGCGTCTCCGCGGCGGAGTTTCGCGTCCTCGGACCACCTCCGGCACGTGGAGTCGATGGCCCAGCTGCCCTCCGGAGCCGGCAAGATCTCCCACCTTAACGCCGTCATCCTCGGCGAGACCCTCGCCTCCGAGGAGAACGACCTCGTCTTCCCCTCCCAGGACTTTTCTCGTCAGGCGCTCGTGTCCTCCCCCGAACAGGTGCGTTCCGTGTCTTCAGAGCCCTTGATCTGAACTCTCGTGAGCGCAAGATTACTCATTGAGCCCAAGGATCTGGCTTTTGATGAAGATTCCATTGCTTTTCCATTAGAAAAGATTTCTTTTTGGTGGACGGGGAGATTAAGGATACTTGCTATTTCAGCCAATGTTGTTTTCTTCAATTGATTAGTTTGCTTATGATCTCTGCATTGATTTCATAAATCATTAGTATCGAATAATGTATGAGCGGTCGATTCAAGATCCTGCCGGGTTCTGGTCTGAGATCGCTTCCCAGTTCTACTGGAAGGAGAAATGGGATCCGGAGGTCTACAGCGAGAACATTGATGTTAGGAAGGGGACCGTCAAGTTTGAGGTCGGTTGTGTAATGTGTAAGCTTGATCTATTCCAAATGATGATCTGCACAGGACGCTGAATTCGTGTAGTACTTACTATTGCTGATCGCAGTGGTTCAAAGGAGCCAGTACGAACATAAGCTACAATGCGTTGGATCGGAACATTGAGGCAGGGAATGGTGGAAAAGTTGCTGTCTACTGGGAAGGCAACGAACCTGGTGACGATGATCAGCTAACCTATGCTGAGCTGTTGGAGAAGGTTTGCCAGGTATGCTTCGACCCGTTCCAAATTGAATTTAAAGATCCATGAGTTTGACTTGTTTAATTGATCATACAATTATTCGCCGATAGCTTGCCAATTACTTGAAACATGTTGGCGTTCGCAAAGGAGACTCAGTGGTGATCTACCTCCCTATGCTGATGGAGTTGCTCATCTCAATGTTAGCGTGTGCCCGAATTGGTGCGGTCCACTCGGTAAGCTGGTGAATTTTCTTTCCAGATTTGTGTTCTCGAGATCGGAATTAAGAAGTGAGATGTTACAAGCTCTGCTCAGGTCGTATTTGCGGGCTTCTCTGCCGAGTCCCTTGCACAAAGGATCATTGACTGCAAACCCAAAGTTGTAATAACATGTAATGCTGTGAGGAGAGGCCCTAAAGCCATCCATCTCAAAGACATAGTTGACAGCGCTATCAATGAATCTGTCAAAGGTGGCGTCCCTGTAGGTATGTTAGTTTTTGCAATGATCAGTTTTTAACATATTATTGAACAATATGCATATATCATTGTAGTCCATTGAATTATCTGCCTCTGAATGTAGGCAGTCCTTTTTCATCCTTGACAACTTACATTCATATTTGATTTTTATTTTTTTATTTAGTTAATTTTCTTTTGATTAGTTTTTTATTTTTAAATGATATATATGTGGAATATTAAATATATGCTAATCAACTAGTTTATGCAGAACTAGAGAAAGACAGAGCACAACATCCTCACATTTTCTTTATGTTCACTAAACTTCTCTATAAGAAATCATAAAGTTCACTTATATTATGTTTGCAGAGCTGGATTCTTTTTTCTATTGTCAGCTTTTTCTATCTACTTCTGCATTGTTCAATTTGAAGATCTGATTACTTCTTTTTTCCTCTTCTGGTTAAACAGACCTGTGTTTGACTTTTGAGAACCAGTCAGCTATGAAGAGAGAAGATACGAAGTGGCAGGAGGGAAGAGATGTATGGTGGCAGGTTAGTCCAATAATTTGTTCAGTGCTGGCATATCGCAAATAGAATATTTAGTTATATGATTGGATCTCTGCTGTTGAACACTAGCAATAGAACTAGTATCTTGATTACATCTTTAATTTGCATTCAATGTTGCAATATTCAGGATGTAGTCCCAAAATTTCCAACAAAGTGTGCTGTGGAATGGGTTGATGCAGAAGATCCACTTTTTCTCCTGTACACAAGTGGTAGCACTGGAAAACCAAAGGTTACAAATAGTTCTTGATTTTATTTTTTTTCATTAATTTTTTGATTGATAAGTGATGGATACTTATGCATCAATATGCAGGGTGTTCTACATACAACTGGGGGATATATGGTATATACTGCAACAACATTTAAGTATGCATTCGACCATAAGCCATCAGATATATATTGGTATGCTGGCGCTTATGTGGTCACGGGTTGTTCCAGAATGTGTTTATGTCATTTCTGTAAAACTTACCTGTTCTGCAATGCCTTCATATAATTTATTCTCCAAACTCAGGTGCACTGCTGATTGTGGCTGGATAACAGGACACAGCTACGTTACATATGGCCCTCTTTTGAATGGAGCTACTGTTGTGGTATTTGAAGGGGTAAAGATCTGCCAATGTCTCTTCCTTCCTTGAACATTAACAATGTTTAAATGTGCTTTCTGGCAACAACATTCAGAGTTCTGATTTTTAAATTGTTACATTCAGCAAATTGATAGATAAATAAAACTCAACTTTTTTCTTCCTTATCCTTTGTATATAATTTTTTAATAGATGTTATGTTCGTCAGGATTGTTTTTCCTTTTTCATGTCAATGAAATATTTTTATCATGGTAATACCTTGTGAATGATACCTGTAGGCCCCGAACTATCCCGATTCTGGACGATGTTGGGATATTGTTGATAAATACAAGGTGACATTATTTTACACAGCCCCAACGCTAGTGCGTTCCCTAATGCGTGAAGGTGATGAGGTATGAGTCTTCGTATATTTCCTTCATAATCATTGCAGTTTTTTTTTTGCCTAGTTTCAGTTTGAACTGTTTCACTCCTATTTGCAACATAGGCTGATATTCTGCTTAGTTTCAGAATGTAAATAATGATTTATGTTTTCAGCACCTGTTCCAGTGGATGCTACATTTGTCTCATGTACACTAAAGGTGTGCCTTGTCACATTTCAAACAAGCAAACTCATTTCATTGGTTCTCATTTGAACTTTCTTGCACAAATCTTCCCTGCCAAGACCTCTTACCTTACATTGTCTTATGGAATTCTTGGACCTTAAACCATTGCCATCTACTGTTCATTGATTCCTTGTAACATCCTGGCATTATTTCACCAGCACTGTAGCTTTATAAATTGCATTCAAGAAGCCCTTCTTTGTTTAATTCACCTTCATGAGGCACACTTTTTCATGTGTATCCATTATTTAGTGATAGATTAAAAGGTTGTTAATCTTGTGGTGGGACATGATCTTATCCTGCGATAACCTGCCAAATAACCTTATCATAGTACTAGCCAAAGGGATCTATTTATCGGGTCAATTGTTGTTGCTTTACTTATCCTGTTAATTGTTGTTGCCAACAAAATAACCTATTCTACCAAAATGATATAGTAAGCTCTTCCTTTAAATTGTCCACTCCTAATCTTCTTCGATGCAAAAAGGTAAATTTTTTTCTGACGTACTTACAATACAGCAAGAGTGGTATAACTTATCTTTTCTTGGTACGGAACAACATACTTATTCTCTTAATACATATTCCTCAAATAAACTGGCCCTAAGATGTTTTTCTGGCTTACTTGGAGAGAGCTATGAATAACCAATTCTATTATCTGTTTATCAATTTTTATTGACCCCTCGGTGCTTTGATGCAGTATGTCACTCGCTACCATCGAAAATCCCTGCGTGTTCTTGGTAGTGTAGGGGAGCCAATTAATCCTAGTGCATGGAGGTTGCCTGACTGTTTTTAGGCTAGCTTTTTGCATTTTGCTTTTGCAATTTAACAACTTCCTTAAATGTTTATATACATTTAACAGGTGGTTTTACAATGTTGTCGGTGATTCACGATGCCCTATATCAGATACATGGTGGCAGACAGAGACTGGTGGCTTCATGGTAACTGAATGCTCCGTACCTCTGCCCATGCTAATTGCAGTAGCTGTTTTGTTTGAAAACATATGTGGTAGTTTGGGTTCAGTTCCTAATATTAAATGTCCTTGGTCAATCTACAATGTTTGATCTTGAATAATTTTATATACAGATTACACCTTTGCCTGGTGCTTGGCCTCAGAAGCCTGGTTCTGCTACCTTTCCTTTCTTTGGAGTTCAGGTATGTGTTGATGTACTAAGGAAATACATGTTGTAAATGTGAATTATCTTTTTCAGTTTTCTAATACTGTGAGAAAGTACTGCAGCCAGTCATAGTTGATGAGAACGGGAATGAGATAGAAGGTGAATGCAGTGGGTATCTTTGCATCAAGAAGTCATGGCCTGGTGCATTTCGTACACTTTATGGTGACCATGAGAGATATGAAACCACGTATTTTAAACCATTTGCTGGTTATTACTTTACTGGAGATGGATGCAGCAGGTTACTTTCTTCAGAGCATCAACTGATCCAAAGTTCCTCTTTCACATTCACCAATATGCATTTAATAAATGCTATCAAGATATTTCAACTCTGACGAATGGTCTCGATGCAATGCAATTTAAGAAAACTTGGATGTTGATGATTATAATGTTTTTTTATCATGTTGATTTGTTAGAGACAAGGATGGATACTTTTGGCTTACTGGAAGAGTTGATGATGTCATTAATGTGAGGTACTTTAAAACTAACACATCCTTACCATATTGTTACAATTGGAGAGATCTTCATCAAAGCATGACATATGTCGACATTTTGGTTATTGCTTGAATCTTGTGGGCTTGACAAATTATAGCACATCAATTCTTTGCAGTGGACATCGTATTGGCACCGCCGAGGTAGAATCTGCCCTGGTCTCACATCCCCACTGTGCAGAGGCAGCCGTAGTTGGTGTTGAACATGAGGTATGACACAATACCTACCTTGTGCTGGCTGTACCACTCTAAGCAGTAAGTATCAGTCATCTGTCAAGTTTGATTCAATAACCTTGTTTTCAGATCAAGGGACAGAGCATTTATGCTTTTGTCAGTCTAGTGGAGGGTGTTTCTTACAGCGAAGGAATCCGGAAAAGCCTCATTTTGGCAGTCAGAAACCAGGTGTGTTTTGCTTTGAGATGTTATTATCTTATCAAAATCATCTAATTAACCAGGCATCTTAAATGAATTGGCTTGATTTTTCAGCTTTATGTCATGTTTTATATTCAGCTCCAACACTTGGGCTATAAGTATACAATATCTTGTTAAAGTACTAGTTTAGACCTACTGCTAGTGCATGTACCAAGGTAAAAAACTCTAGATTCAGTTCCACATGTTACAGTCTGTCAGACCTGTGCATCATCCACTCAACTGCATGCCCTTGTTTGGCAAGGCAGAACCTCTTTCTCCTGGCTTAAGTTTGTATTGAGTACGATGTAGTACAGAATTGCTGAACCATTATAGTATATATGGTGACATAAGAGATAAAAGCACAGAGATGAGGAAAGAGACATAAAATAGGATCTTAGTAATGTTGGCTATAATAGTCATTTCTAGTCATTAATTTAAATTCGGAGTCCTGTGGGGTATTTGGCAGGTAGCTTGTCTTTGGAGTTTAAGCATGATTAATTTCCTTTATATATTCAGTTTTTTAACCAATTGATGGTGAAGAATCAAGTCTATTTCCTGATCATGGTATCAGTTGTTAGAACATCCATTTTTGTTTAGTTTGTAGAACTTACCATTTAGTTGTAGTTCAACAAGTAACTGTAAGTCTACATTTTCTATCTTTGTTATGGAAGTTAAACCATTCTTTTAAATTTGGATTCTTAACTCTTCAATGCCATGGATGGAGTTCTGCAAGTATGACAAGGATCTCACAGAGCCTTTCTGAAAAAAAAGTGGATAATTTTTGGTGAATTAAGTGTCAGTATCAGCTTGTGTCATTGTTTTGCTTCTTAATGTATAAGGTAACGAGTTTGAAGTTCAAGTAAACAATAACTACTTGATTGCCTGTCTGATTGGAATTTTAGAAGATTGTGCTTTACTATTCATTGGACAATGATAGCATCACGTTGTTCGCTCAGTTACATATGGATGCAGATCATCATGTTGGTAGAAATACTACTACATTTCAATTACGTAATGGATTATTGTGGTTTGGCACGAAAACGGGTGAGCTCATTTGTGCATTGTACTAACGAAAAGGGATTCCTCTTCAGATCGGTGCATTTGCTGCCCCAGACAAAATTCACTGGGCACCCGGGCTGCCAAAGACGAGGAGTGGAAAGATCATGAGAAGGATTCTACGAAAAATTGCGTCCGGGCAGCTGGATGAGCTTGGAGATACTAGTACCCTTGCTGACCCCAACGTTGTTGACCAGCTAATTGCACTCAGTGATTGCTAGTAAAAGATTATGATGATGACCATCCATTTCCTTAAATGTTGATACATTTGTGGCGTGGTTTTATGTGATTCTAGAAATTTATTTGTGCCTATTTTTTCATGCCCAACCAGGGTATCTCAACATAGTCAAGAGATGTGTGAGGGAGTTGTCAATGGGGCCAAGTGTGATTCATGTTTCTGATGTTTTAGTGCTAGAATAGTTTAGCTGTATGCTACTTCAAATCATTCCATGCCTCAATTCTATCTATTTGAACATTTGACAAATCAATCAATAAAAGTGTGTCACTCAGGTTTCCATGATGCCCTGTTGCCACGCTATTTTCTTTGATGGATCCGAAGAAAAGATGTGAGAAAAGGATACTATAAATGTCAAGAACTTAACTGATTTTGTATGTTGCATCATATTATCATGTCTTACCGGTAAAGATAGAATCCCTAAAAGAGGTGAATACATGGCATTGGTATACACATTGCGTACTCTGCATGGTGAGTTGCAGCAGTCTGTCAAGACATGCATGCTTGTGGCTGAGCAATCGAGGAAGACGAGGCCACTACGTAACAGTTAGGAAATGCCAATGACCCTCAACTGTATTGGAAACAAAGACATCAGAGGTTGGTGCAAGGAAGGGTTGGTTCATCATCAGATTAGGTTTACTCACAAGATTGTTCTGAGGCTCTCTCCAGTAGAACCCCTGGATGAAAACTGGCAAGATGTTGCAACCTATTAGAAGGTAGACCATGAGCGCATGCATCCCCAACCATTCCATGGCCAACATTGGCCTCCTGTAGCCGTAGACATCAACCTGTAGACATCGAGCATGTTGAAGAAGCCTGAGCAGTGTCACAGATGCATATGGCCATGTCGAAGAAGAATAAAAAGGTCATGGATATCCAACCAGCAGATACACTGCAGTAAATAGCACTCCAGCAGCTCCAGCAGTGACGCATGTGTAACTTACTGTGTATAGCGGCTTGTTCATATGCATTCCTACATCAAAAGATGAAAGCAAGACATGAACCAAATCGACGTGACGAAGACGAAGAAGGTAATCTGGTGGATACCAAATAAGTGCAACGACAAGGCTAGTGCTAACAGGCAGAAGGAAGGAACCATCCACTGGATAACTCTATCCTTGTGAACCTGCAATTTTTAGTTCTCGAGTGTTGAACACTGACTGAAACAGCGAGGGAGTGATTCTTCAAACAAGAACAGATTAAAGAGAAGACCATCCATCACCTTAAAATGTATGATAACATGCCCGAATTGCAATCCAATCAAGCAAGTAACAGTTGCCATTACAGAGCTGCAGCATCGACTTCCTTTTAGTTGCAGCAACACCCAAAGAAAGGGGCAAATAGGATGATTGCTCCAGACTGGTTGGCAATGAGATAGCTGACCTGAGTAGTCCTTCAGGATCAAAAGGAGCTCGGCACCATGAAGGAGCATCAGGCGGAGCTGGGCCACTAGCTGGTGAATTCATGCTGCATTGCTGAAGACAAAAAGAGTAAGAAACTGCACAAGGTTATTTATGGAGGAACAAGAATCCATGGATTGACCAATGAAGTAGATCCAGTACTATACGTGAAACCTTTGTTCTCTCATAAACAGGACGTCTATGTAGATGTTGGATGCCAAAGATCTGACGGTCGATCATTCCCACCGCGTTGCAGGCAGGTCCTGTGTCACCCCTAACTCCACATCTCACCTAATTTTGGTAAGTATCAATAGCAATGAGAATGAAGAAACTTGATCAGAGTTGACTGACAAAGCAAGGGATTGGACTTACTGATAAGGATTTCGACATGGAGCCTCCCACTGCTATGTGATACTCCCAATCAGGAACATATAAGCCATACAGAAGAAGCATGTAAATGGTTGTAAGAGTCAAACCCATCAACCTATTCAGACACAAGAATGTTGCAATTAATCTCTGGTAACAATTCTTCAGTGCCTCTCTCCATTCATCTCTCTCTATATATCATCAGTTCCTTTCTTTTTCTTATTTCCAGTGAAGCATTTTTTTATGTCTGTTAAACACAAACTTCAATAGTTTGCCATGATGTCATGATTGGAGAGTAACCTAGAAATAATGACAAAAATACAATTTACCAAATCCAGAGTCATACATACAACTGCAATCGGTATCGCCTGATTAGGGAATATCCATTATCAACATTATCATCAGTTCTAAGCCATATCTCACATAGTGCTGCCAACAGATAGGCTATTGCTATTCTCTGCAAGAACAGACACTTAGCTGATCAGACAACCTGTAGAAACATAGAAGTTCATTAATCTAATAGATATTGTTTAGTAGAGCCGATATAATCTTTAGCATCGAATTAGCAGAAATCTTGTATGAACTCTTCCAGGATCATTTGGGTTTGATGAATGTGTGTTCTTTGGTAGTGTGATTGGAGCAGCATATGGTGATTATTAGGTTGTGGATGATAATTTTTTGGATCACAATTTGTTCATAGTTTCACTTGCTGATAGGTCGAGCTGACTCTGAGAAGGACCTGCATGACTACAAGAACTTCTGATCTCCATGAAACAAATGCAGTTATACATATCAGTAGGAAAAAATAAGGCATTTTTAGAATGAAATCAACATGAGAGTTTGTAGGCAAAATTAGAACTATTGAACACTGTTACAAATCATCATAGAGCTGAATGACAATCTATGTAGCATATATGCAAAGCATCTTTTAGAGATGGATATCCTACCTGTAGCACTCCCATCCATCTTATTCTCGAAAGATCAACTCCATAAGTTAAATTGTGAAGGCCATGAAGAAAGCCACCTAAGAAAGTTGTGACAATTTTTCAGGAAGCAACCAAAATATGAATTTGAGATAACTGAGAAAGGAAGCAAATTTCATCTAGTAAATGCAGTAGCAATTTTTCAGGAAGCAACCAAAATATGAATTGGAGATAACTGAGAAAGGAAGCAAATTTCATCTAGTAAATGCAGTAGCAATTTTTCAGGAAGCAACCAAAATATGAATTGGAGTTAAACTGAGAAAGGAAGCAAATTTCATCTAGTAAATGCAGCAGTGAAAGCTAAAAGAGTTGCATACCTTGAATCAGAAGACCTACAACAAAGAGCTTCAATGCTCGAAGTACCGATTTCCTGGTTGCTACAGCTTTGTTTGTGACTCCCTGAGCACAAAGCTAAGTGTAAATTGCATCTTTCTTACATCGAAATCCTTAGCACACTTCCATCCAAACCGACTAATTCCGCGAGGGGATTAAACATTTCGACAAGCAATTTGGCTTACCTTGTGTGTAATTGCAAGTGTAACTCCAACTATGAACAAGAAAAATGGCATGACAAAGTCAGCAAGGGCTACACCATCCCATGGAGAATGGTTGATAGAAGGGAAAAGTGCTCCAGCATCGTCTACAAATATCATCAGCTGCAGCAAATGATATGTGTAGATTATTAAGAGGTGATGAGACTAAAAGAAGTATAATATGAGACAAATGTTATACTGTATATCAAATATGCATTGCTGACATGCTTCTAATATATATATATTAGAAGACTAAAGGAATTGTTTTTCCTATTTCACTGTTCTCGTGATTAATTTTTTCTGTAAAGAAGACTCAGTTTGAGGTCTTCAGACTTCAATGAACAGAGGCCACTGGCACAGGTCGAAGTTTTTGGCACTACCGCATGTCTTCTCAGTGGCAAATATAGCAAACTCATTACTTCTGTTGTACTCGTCTTCTTCAGGGGGTGCAACACCAGCACAAGCAACAACATCGATCAAATCACGCAAAGTATACAGGGATGGGAGCCTCGGAAGCCTTCATGGCAAATCCTGGTTCTGCTATCGAAAGAGAGATTGTTTGCTAGAACAGAATGCTTCCCCTCGTACTTTCTCGGTTCACCGACGGCGGGTGTGATGCTGTCCACTACAGTAGCTACTGTTATCGGTGGAACTGCTCATATGGTCGTCCTGGTGATCGATCTCCTCCACCGTCGGAACTCATACGAACCTCCAGTGTTGTCAAATCCTAGTGGTGTGGGACTCACCGCTACGTTAATCCGTTCCGGTTAAAAGTTGGTATCTGTCGGCAGAAAACACCTGCAACGTTTGCAAGGAAGTGGGAGACGACGCAATGGATTCAAAGCAGCAAGAAAACTACTGTCTCTGTGTTCATCGTTTCGGCCATTTCTCCGGAAGCAATGGATTCAAAGCAAAGTGACTATGACCTTAGAATGTTGTGATGAGATCTGAGTTTAGGAACTTCGATAAATTATCAAAATCATTACAAATTATTCCAACAAAAGTATTCTGTAAAACCACAACGACATCTATCCATATTTTAACTTGCGGGAGGAATAATGGAGATTCCAAGCGAATAATTACCGAATATTTTCTTCTTATCCTAATTATTGATTGGGAAAACACAGTTACTAAATATAAAGACCGAAGAAAAAGGGCGTAAGGGAATGCAGCAGCAACGCGGAATGGACGGCTGACGTACCGCGACGGTGAGTCCCCGGAAGACGTCGAGGGAGACGACGCGCTGCCCCTGCTTCTGGGCGGGGAACGCCTCATCCTTCCGCGACGCTCTCCGGTTGTACTTGATGTCGGCCTCCGGGTCGTCCTTGTTCTTGATGAGCTCGTACGTCCTCATATGCTCTTCGATGGATCGTCGAGCGGTGGAGAGCGTCGGGTTCCTACTTGCGGCTTCTTCTGCGTGGGTCGGACGCCGTGGCCTGCCTTCTCCTCCAGCATGAGATCTCTCTCTCTCTCTCTCTCTCTCTCTTATATATCTTCTTTGCCTTCGTTGGGAGGATCGGGAGATGCACCGGAAGATACAGGTCATTCATTGTACAGCGTATACACACTATTTCATACGACACGTGACAGTCACGTGAATACATATCGCATAAGATCGATGTTTCCATGTGTGTATATATATATACACACAAATAGTGAAATTATTATCAAGTTGGGGATTAATTAATATTCACTTAAGAGATTCATTCATTTAATCTAATTAATATTCACTCAAAGCGATTCATTCATTTTTCAATACGTTTATAAATAAAATAAAATAAAATAAAATAATTAATGTTAGTGATATATAAAAGAATATCTTAATAGAATATTTAAATAAAAATTTAAATATTATAAATTTAGTTAAATATAGTTTTTATAGATATCTGAATGATGGTAAATAATTAAGATTTTCTCAATTTGTTATTATAATTTTCTTTTTTTTTTGTTATATAATCATTCATTTTGATCGTGGGTAATTGATCTATTAAGTAAGATAACGATAGTATAAAATTTGATATTGTATATTGCTGTAGCCAATGCATCTCGAGTATATATGCATGAGATTACTCCAACAAAATCATTTATATAAGAAACTGATTTTTTTTTTTTTTTTATAAACTAATTGTTATTCCATGGTTTTCAAACTTGACAATATAACATTTTAATCAAAACCTCAAATGCGATCCTAAACCACACTATGAAATAATTCTTAGATATGCTCACCACCATCTCATATATGTTGAAATAATTCAACATTTCACCGAGTTCTTCGAAACCAACCCAACTGAAACATCGAAGAAGCTTTGTCGAACCCACCGTCAACCTAATTCTTGCAGAGTTCTGATTTAAAAATTTTTCTTCGTCAAATGCCATATCACTCAAAGAACCTTCGAATCGACATTCATGTCAGACTTAACATTTATCATTAAGTTATTAAACTAGTTAAATTAATATATCATAAAACTAGATCTATTTAAGCTCGTGAGTTAAGTTCACATATGTTCATTTATGAATAATTTTGATAATATGAACCGATTAAAAATTCTGATTGGTTTAATATAAAACTCGGCCCCGTTTAGCTTCACTTATGAAAATATATACAGGGAATTGACAGACTGTAACGAGTTTATTTTCTTTCATGATGTAAATAATATATATAGGGAATTGACAACTGTAAGCATAAAAATTATATTATGCTATTATTAGTGGAAGCCGTTAATGACGAAAATCTAAAATCAAGTAATAATATATCTAAATGTGTGATTCATATCTTTCGATGATGTTTAGAAAATTTTTTCTCTGATTTACGAGTATACCATTGACTTATATTCTTCTCTCTTTTTTATCTTTCATAGTACCACTATGGTTGATAGATACATTTAGGAACAAAAATAATATTAGAGAAGACCAATAATCTCTCATTGACTGATTTACGTGATTATAAGAGATGAGAGAAGATCTGTAATCTCTCAATCATATGATGTCACGTATCAACATATTTATATACACACATATTTGCGTGTCTATGTATTCAATTATTGTATGTTTATGTTATTGTTAAGTCCCTATGAGGTCCTCTACGATAATTAATTATAAAAGTTCCTCTTATCAAAATCATCTCTTCAGGAATCTTATTATAATTGAGCTTCCTTTGTACGATCATTAATCATAATCAAAATCTAAGATAAGATCACATAATTTAACATTTTATTCTCATTAAGCTACAAATGGCTTCAAAATAAAAACTAAATAAAATAAAATTTATTAAAAAATAATTTTATCTAATTAGATTTTACATTATTATAAACTTCTTCTCTATATCCATTTATATTATACGTACAATATAAACTTAAGCCCAAATCTCTTTTTACATTCTATTCCTATAATAAATCAAAAGAATATATATATATAAATTAATTTATATAAAATTTATAAATGAGATGTTGGGAAGATATTCAGCTCATAGTAGCCTATGTTAAAGCCCATAACCTATAAATATTTTTTTTTAACTTAAACCATAACTCTTTTGATCCAGACGTGGTGGCTAGGGCTGAAAAGAGGATAACAACAGTTGTGAACGTGGTTGAGAAAAAAAGGAGAAATAGAAGTAGTAGAGGCAGAAAAATAAGAAAGCAAAAAATGGAAGAAGATAAAGACAACACAAATATTATTCTCAATCATCTAAATAATATTATTATCTCAGGTTATATTAGATTTGTAGTGGATTGTTACCGTGATTACTTGAGGATGTTTTGGATATTATGCATAGTAATATAATCCTGGTATCTCTATCATTCTCTTGTGATTGTTGCTTAGACTTGGGCAAGAGACTTTGAGATTTATACATTCATTATTTCTTATAATGGATTTTCTCTAGTTTACTTCATAGTTTTTACCCTTTGAGTTAAAAGGATTTTCCACATAAATCTTGGTGTTTCATTTTATTATGATTTTATTTAATTCCGTTGCGTATTACGACCTACTAGTATTTGTTCATATACAAAGTCCCTTTTTTTTTATCACATTAACTGGTATCAAAGCGAGGTTTTTAGTGATATTTAATTTTTTGTATTTGAACATTAAGGTCGGAAATGTTTCTCATATGATTAGCTTAAATAGAAATAATTGGATAATATATAAATCAAGAATGGAAGATCTATTATATTGAAAGGATTTGTATGGACCTTTGGAAGGAAATAGTGCAAAGCCCATAACTATAACAAATGATAAGTAGAAGAGGTTAGACCAAAAACTAGTTGGGTTCATATGACAATAGCTCGATGATAGTGTCTTTCATCATGTTTCCATTGAAAGTTATGCATACTCTCTTTAGAAAAAGTTGGAAGGTTTCTATAAAAGAAAAAGACGGGCAACAAGACTTTCTTGATCAGAAAATTTATGAACATGAAATATAAAGAGGACACTTCTATTATTGAGTATTTCAATGAAATGTAGGGTATTACTAACTAATTATTTTATATGAAAATATCACTTAATGATGAGTTATAGGCATTTACTTCTTAGTTTATTATCAGAAAGTAGGGAGACACTAGTGGTTTTCCTTAGTAATTCTACACCAGATCATATTGTCATCATGAGTCAAGTAACAAGCAGTTTATTGAATGAGGAATTGAGGAGAAAGAATTCAGTAACATCTCATATTAATTCATAGGCATTTGTCTCAGAGAACAAAGGAATGTCAAAATTCAATAATAGAAGTGTAACATTTTATTTTAATTAATTTTTTTATTTATTATCATTAACATTTTTATTAATTATAGTTTTAATATTTATATTTTTATTAATTATGAATGTAACGATTATTGTTAAATTTTTTATTCATGATAATTAAAATTCTTAATTATGGTCCAAACGTTTCTATCTTGAATTAATTCTTGAACGTTACGAATTGATGGTAATAAACGTTCTTGATGGGAGAATGATTATATATATGTATGTTTTGGTTCCTTAGCTCAATCTCAAATTAAAGGATTTTCTACATCATCTAAAGTGGGAATTCAGAGTCGAGAAGTGCCAAAATACTGAAAGAAATTGTTACTAAAATCTTCAACAATAATAGCTATAGGTACAAAATTTAAGTTTATGTATTCATTTAATTATATTTCTATTAAAGTGGTTTATAAACACTTTTGGTTTTAATGTTTTAACATTTGGTATCGGATATTAACCTCTATATATGGAGAAGATTTTGATTTCTCTTTGAATTTTTGATGCATTTGGTGTTGGAAACCATGAAGATATTAGATTTTTAATATTTTATCAAATGAAAATATTTGTTATTTACAATGCTCATATTCTATATGAATATTTTATTATGGTAATTCATGCTTATGAGTCAATATTCTATATTCAAAATGTTTAGTGATCAATATAATCTTATTTATTTAGGGATTAGCTACAACATCCTTAGTTAATTAAAATTATTTATAAATTATGATCACATAAGAAATTAGACATAATCTTGTGATTGATTATATTTAATATAATAATTATTATCCCATGTGATCTTTTATTTTTATAAATCAAGATAAAATATCAAATTATTTTTATAATTTACCCACAGGGATTATAAATTAGTATAGTTTTATTATAAAGATCATTTGAATCTATTTGAATTAAAAATTTAGCCCATAGATAATTTTTATGTATGTTTTATATTGGTAAGACATGCAATTTAGACTTTTAAGCATCAAATCTTGACATAAATATTTTGGGTTTTATGTAGTTTCTCAAACTGTTAATTTCTTTGATATTCGATGTGACATTCTTGAACTTAAGGGTGATAACTATAAGATATGAAAGGAAAGAATTCTCCTCCATTTAGCATAGATGGATATTGATTATGCTATTAAGAAGGACGAACCACCATAGTCACTAATACTAGCACTCCAACTGATATCGCACTATATGAGCGATGAGAGCAATCCAATTGGTTCACTGTGATGTTTATTAAGACTAAAATAATTGCTAGTATACGTGGTTATGTTGACTATCATAATAATATTCTAGGCTTGCTGAAGGTCATTGATGAGCCGTTCGTCATTTTGGATAAGGCACTAGCAAGCACCATAATAATAAAGTTTTCCCCTTTAGTGTTGGTGAGGACTTGGTTTGTAAGCTTAAGAAATTAATATACGGTTTAAAATAAGCCTCATGTCAATGATATTTTAAATTCTATGAAGTGATTTCTTCATTCAGATTTGTTAAAAATCTCATGGATCAATGTATATACCAGAAGGTTAGTGGGAGTAAAATATATTTTATTATTTATACGTAGATGATATTTTACTTGCAACCAATGATAAGAGTTTACTGCATGAGGTAAAACAATTCCTTTCTAAAAATTTGACATAAACAATATAAGTGAAATATCTTATGTCATTGACATTGAGATTCATAGAGATAGACCTCGAGGCATTTTAAGTCTATCACAATAAACCTATATCAATAGGCTTTTAGAAAGATTTCAGATGAAGGATTGTTCACCAAGTGTTGCTCCAATTATGAAAGGTGATAGGTTCAATTTGAACCAATGCCCGAAGAATGATCTTGAGAGGGAATTAATGAAAAACATCCCATATGCTTCTGTCGTAGGAAGCTTTATGTATGCTCAAGTTTGTACTAGACCTGATGTAGCATTTTATGTGGGGATGCTCGGACGATATGAGAGTAATCCAAGTATAGACCACTGGAGAGTTGCAAAGAAGTTGATGAGATATCTTCAAGTAACTAAATATTACATGCTTATATATAAACAGACATACAAACTGGATGTGATTGGTTACTTAGATTCAGACTTTACCGGCTGTGTTGATTCTTGTAAATCAACACCAGGATATATTTTCATAATGGTTGATGAAGCTATTTCTTGGAGAAGTACTAAGTAGACTTTGATTGCTACTTCTACCATGGAAGCTGAGTTTGTCTCATGTTTTCAGGCTACTTCATTTGTTGTATGGATTAAGAGTTTCATTTTTTAGCTTAAAATAATAGATTCTATTTCTAGGCATTAAAAATTTTCTGCGATAATTTAGTTATTATTTTTATGGCTAAGAATAATAAAAGTGGAAGTGAAATTAAATATATCGACATTAAGTATTTAGCCATAAGAGAACGTATAAAGGAAAAAAAAGTGATCATTGAGCATATTAGCATCGAATTGATGATTATGATCCTTTGATTAAAGGTATGCCACCTCTGAAATTCAAAGATCATGTAGAGAAAATGTGACTTGGTTCCACTTTGTAATTGTATTGAAACTCTTATATATTGTGATATTTTTTCATATTCATGTTCATATTAATTTGAGAAAATATATTTATATGGACCTAGAATAAACATAGGGTTTATTTATTAATTGATGTTACCATATTAAGATTAATTTTTAAGAAACCAAATACATTGTGATACATGGAGGATAATACTCGCTCTAAGAGAACTTATCGCTATGATTCATATATTTGTTTATGAAAAATATTATTCGATAAGATTAATTCAAGTCATTAAGTTAATCATTTATTTTAATTAAGTTTTTATTTATTAACATTAATATTTTTATTGATTATAGTTTAAATATTTCTATTTTCATTGATTATGAATGTAACAATTATTGTTAAATTTATTTATTCATGATAATTAAAATTCTTAAGTATGGTCCAAACATTTTGATCTTGAATTAATTCTTGAACGTTACGGATTGATGGTAATAAATGTTCTTGATGGGAGAATGCCTATATACATGTGTGTTTTGGTCCCTTGGCTCCATCTCAAGTTGAAGGATTTTCTACTCCATATAAAGTGAGAATTCAAAGCTGAGAAGTGCCAAAATACTAAAAGAAATCATTGTTAAGATCTTCAGCAATAATGGCTAGAGGTACGTAATTTAAGTTTCTATATTTATTTAATTATATTTCTATTAAAGTGGTTTAGAAATACGTTTTGGTTTCATATTTTTTTTCTTATAAGAATTAGTTCACGCATGAGTATAAGTAAGTTAAGATCAATAAAAGATATTGTTTGTTACAATTATGGTGAAAAATGATATTACAAGAATCAATGTAAGCAACTTAAGAAGAGTAATATAAAAAGGAAAAGAAGTGGAGCCTAAAAAGTGAAAAGAGAATACCGCAGCTATAGTGCAGGGTGGTGAATATTTGATTTTGTCTATTTTATTATGATATTTTTTTCTTATGTGTATTAGGATCTCGAGTAAATAATTGACACAGTTTCCTCTTATCAAGCTACATTATAGAGGGAGTTATTTGCTACATATAAGTCTAAAAATTTTGGTATTGTCAAAATAAATAACTATAACACAATATATATCATTGGCATGAGTGATATCCACATAAAAACCAACCTTAACTGCAAGTTGGTGATTAAGGATGTGAGACATGTGATTGACTTGAGATTGAATTTAATTTTAGTTGGAAGACTAGATGATAGAGACTTTGATATCAGATTTCACAGAGAGTAGTGAAAGCTCAGAAGGGTTCTCTTGTTGTAGCTATTGGAAAGAAATGTTATATATTGTATCGATTGTAGGTTAAAGCTTGTAGTGAGCAGTTGAATGTTACGGAGAAAGACTTCAGCATAGAGTTATGGCATAAGCGACTGTGACATGCGAGCGAGAAGAGGCTGCAAGTTTTTTCTAAAAGAGATGTATTGCGAGACCTTAGAGATACACGTCTAAACCCTTATATTGATTGTTTAGTTAGCAAACAACATAGAGTTTCCTTTACTAGTCCTGCTTTATCTAGAAAAATACATACCTCGGACAATGTTTATACAGATGTATATGATTTTTTTTAAAATAAAAACTCATAGTATATCTATTAATGTTCCTGGTGTCAGTGGTGTACTTTATTTTGTTACTTTTATAGATGAATTTTTTAGGAGAGTTTGGACCTGCTAATCTTGATTTGTATAAAAAGTATTTATTTTATCTGAGATTGTTCATAAACATAATATGAAGTGAACTTATGAGACTAAGTAAAATTTTATCATCAAACTCAAGTTTGGATCACCAATTTTGGTGGGAGAGTTCGAGTGAGACTTTTATCCAAACCTATTGGAGAAGCAACTCGATGCATTGGGTCCCAAGAAGAACCGAGTGTGGAACGAACCATCCAAGCACAACTACACCACTCACAAACGATGATGCTACATAGATTAATGGCGATCTAAAAAGCACAATGGCAACTGCGACCTTGATTTCCTAAATCCACCATCCATCACATGTTCTTAAGATTAAGTAATAGAAGATAGAGAGGAAGAGTAGAGGGAAGTTTACGCAAGAGAGAAATAAAGTTTTATTTCCTTCCTTTTCTTGACCAAACTCTAGACTTTCTTCTTCGACTTCCACTATCTTTATTTGACTACAATGAATCCCATCTATTTGTGGAGTTATAGAGAGAGGTTTTAATTCTATCTCTGAATCAAGTTTATTTCTATCAACCACTATCAAACTGACCTTTTCGGTGAGACCACAGATAACTATGCTTCTCCTCTTCACCGACGAACTGTGCTCTCTTTTTGTTCTTTGTTTGTTTATCTTGTGCAGCTGATGCGGTTACACATATGTGTTACAATAGGATTCTTCCCTTTCAAACCAATGTGGAGAAAGAGACATCTGCTTGCGGAGGTTCTCACGATTCATAGTTCTTTGCTCTTCGGCATCAACTGACGTCGAAGAGCATAGACCAAGGAACTGCGACAACCGCAGCAACCAGATGTCTATCACCCCCACATCGGTCCGTTGAAAGGGAAGAACCCCAGGGTACCATCGATGCGTAGCCACACAGCTGGATGGAGACTTGTGCTTGGCAGCTGCCGGAACCATGGTCCGTCCATCTTGCACCCGTGTCGTCATGTGTGGTCTCCATAAAGAAGGGGGTGAGTAGTTCATCGGAGAGGGTTTCGCCAGCGGGTGCTGCTGTCACTACGCTCTCTACTACTGCCATCCTTTTTGGTCATCTCGGAGTGGTGAAATTGTAGTTGGACTCATCCAAACTTCTTCTTGGGACCTTTCAACTATGGACTAGGAAGGAAGGCAAGGAATGCATGCATCGGGTTGCTTTCCTGCACCATCGATGAGCTCCTACGTCCCCGTCTCTCTTCCATGGATCGAAGGAGGAGACGGCGGAGAGAAACACAGAGATGGTGGGCGGGGTGAGAGAAGGGGGGTCGGCCTTCATCTGTGCTCTTAACCTGTGGCCTACCGTACTATTTATAAGGACAGGAAGGAGCGAGCTGACGTGAGATCTCCCTCGGTTCTTCGTCCCCTTCTTTTCTAACGTATCTGAAACGGTGAGAAAGCAGCAGGATATGGGGGGAACACCCAAGAAGATATGATATGTTAGACTGAGGTATGTCATCATTAATAGCTACCTACACATAAGACACTATTGTGAAATTTAATATTAATATTTTATACACCATTTGAACCGAAACAGAATCGATAAAAAAAAAAAATCAAAATTAGAATTAATTAATGATTTAGAATCGATCAATTATCTTTTTTTTTAAAACCTATGATTTCTTGGTGATAAATACTATCGTACTATCAAATAATAGATCGAAATTTTTTAAATTGACTATTTATATTATATCTTAAAATCAAAATCATCATTGGTACTTTAAAATTCATATAAACATTTTGATTTTGTGGTATAATGCACCATTTGAATTGAAATATAATTAATAAAAAAAATAAAATTAAAATTAATTAATGATTTAGAATCGATCAATGATCACTTTTTAAAACCTATCATTTCTCATTCATCTTTTTAGAAGACTTTTTTCAAGTAATCTCTTTATGTAGCTTGGTGACTAACATTGCCATATCAAATAATAGGTTGAAATTCTCGTTGACTATTTGTATTATATCTCATATTATTTGTACTTTAAAACTCATATAAGTAATCCTCTGTATTATGATTTTACATCAAAGTGACTCTTCTGGTTAGAAATATGATTATCCCATTAGGTAAAATAATGGTCAAAATTTTTATTAATCATTTTTGCATCAAAGTGGTCTTCTCTATTAGAAATAAGGTTACGCTATTAGGTAAAATAATGGTCGAAATTCTTGTTGACCCCCCGTACTATATCTTAAAATCAAAGTCACCGCTTATACTATAATTTCACATCAAAGTGGGCCTCCTATGTTAGAAATAAAGTTACATCATTATGTAAAATAATTTGATGGGTTATTTTTTATTTGGGGATTAAAATTAAATAATCCCCAAGCCCTAACCCGTCCTTCTCTCTCTGTATTTCTTCTCCGATCTTCATTACCCTTGTCTCTCTTCACCTCTGCCGACATTAGTTTTTGCTACTATGTTGCATGTTAAGATTTTTAGATCGATTTTTTAATTACTTAAGATAATTAAGTGTATAACAAATAAAAATCATAATCAATCAAGTTTAAAATGTAAAACAAATTTAAACAATGTCGAAAGTTAAGACTAATTTTTTTATCACTTAACAATATTGTATTAACATTCAAGAGATAAATTTGATGAATAATGATAATACGGATGATATATTTAATTAATATATTATAATACAGGGATGTCTTAATATCTACATAATAGAGATCAATTTGATGTAAAATCATAGTTAAAAGAATCATTTATACGAGTTTTAATTTTGAAATATATAGTAAAGGGATCAACAAAAATTTAGACAGGGTGGTTTATTCTAAGTTGAGAGAATATACTATAAAGCTTCGTCACTCAGGTCTCGATCACATTACCGTTAGACTCGAGAGGAAACATGGACATCAGGAGGTTACCGCGGTTGAACTTGAGTCTCTTGGCCTCGTCCCTGGAGATACGATAAGAGTTCATGAGCACCTCCACCGGCATGCCTCGGAAAACCGACGCCTTCCCTACGATCTGGCTCACCATGGGATTGCCGTTGGTCTTGAACGAGACCCACTCGTAACGCTCGCCCCGGGCCTTTGTTATCACCACGTACTGCGGCGGGATCGCCAACAGCTGACCTTGACGGAGCTCGCCGTCGAAGACGGTCCGCCCTCGGTGCCCCACCACCTGCATCTGGCAGCTTCCCCTCAGGGCGTACGCTATGCCGTGTGTGTTGATGTTCCAATACGGTGCGCCGACGGTGTTCTGCAGGCAGCAGACAAAACGTCACCTTACTCCATCGACACTTTTGAGATCATCATAGACATCGAAGACGACTTTTTACCGGGCGGAGAGATCCCCTCACAGCACCCATTTCCATGAATCTTAGCACCGGGAACTTGCGACTGTTGAGTACGGTGATCCTTCCGGCGTTCGGATCGTATGGTCACAGAGGGTCGTGTCCCCAATGTTCTGCTTGTAATCCATCGTGCAGTATGCCTCTTCCAATCCATTCGATTCACGTCGCCTTCTCTCCTGCTCTCCCTTCCTCGGTGATGGCTGCAGCAGCTGTAGCCCTCTGTCGACGCCGACAATGTCACCCCTTCCGTCGTCTGGATTCTGGATTTTCCTCGCCACCTCCTTGTCGACGCCAGTAGCTCAAGCTCGAAGCCATTAAGGAGGTTGACCCCCCTTTTGCTGTTCTAATCTCTCTTCTGTATGTTGACCTTGCTGTGCTCGTCTCTCCCTTCCAGCTAGTAGAAAGAAACTGCTGAGCACACACATTGAAGATGTGAAGAATATGTTTGCTCACCAAATTGGTATGCTTTTGTTATGTTTCAGTAGAGAATTGGTTGGTGGATTCATCAGGACTCTCACCCTGTGCTGACGATCCAACTGGTTAGCATTACTGCTCGTGTGGGAGACCGTAATGGCTACGACAGGTGCTTCGCCGTTGTTGTAGCACCAATGAGCGACTCCAGCGGCCAACGCGATGATGTCTCCCTCCCGAAAGTAATGGATCCTTTGGTGTTCGTCTTCCCCCTCCCGTTGCTGTTGGAACGATTGGTACGTCTCCGGGCAACCGGGGATCACTGTTCCGGCAACACCCCTTCCTGCATGCAGGGACCAGCGACGACGACCTGTCACACCATAATCGAACAGGACGACTGATGATTAACATGACCGAGGACAAGCGGCGATCGAGCCTTTGTTGAGAATTGATTCATGGTAGTTACATAGGTAGTTAACATGTTTAGAAGTAGTGGCTCATGTTTAGGAGTTGTGGAGGTAGTTTAAGAGTTAGTGGGGGTAGTTATTAATCATGGGTGAGATAGTGGGATGAAGGAAGTGGTGTGAGGTAGTTATTATTATGTCCTATAAATAGGACCTTAGAGAATGAAGTAAGTAGGCAGAGAGTATGTGAAGAGAAGAAATTTTGTGCATTTGGAGATAATCTTTATTCTGTTTTATCGTTTCCTTGCTCATCCTTCCCCAACATTTGTGGTATCAGAGCCTTGTTTCAATCTGAACTGGGCATTATGGCTTTTAATGGCAATTCTATGTCTCAACCCCTTATTCCCATCTTCTCGGGCAAATCCTATGAATTTTGGAGTATCAAGATGAAGACTCTATTCAAGTCTCAGGATCTTTGGGACTTGATAGAGAATGGATATGCAGATCCAGATGAAGAAACCAGGCTGAGGGAGAATAGAAAGAAGGACTCAAAGGCATTGTTCTTCATTCAACAAGCTGTGCATGAGACAATCTTCTCAAGAATTGCAGCAGCAACAACCTCAAGACAAGCTTGGCTGATACTTCAAAATGAATTTCAAGGCTCATCGAGGGTGATCATGGTAAAACTTCAAACCCTTCGCCGTGAGTTTGAAATTTTGTTTATGAAAAGCAATGAATCAGTACAAGATTTTCTTTCTCGAGTGACTGAAATTGTTAGTCAAATGAAATCCTATGGTGAACATCTTCATGATCAAATAATTGTTGCAAAAGTTTTGAGAAGTTTAACTCCGAAATTTGATCATGTTGTTGCGGCAATTGAAGAGTCAAAGGACTTATCTACTTATTCATTTGATGAACTAATGGGTTCCTTGCAAGCACATGAATCAAGGTTGAACAGGTCACTTAAAAAAAGTGAAGAAAAAACATTTCAGGTTAAGGGGGAGTCTTCTACTTCAAAAGAAGACAAAAAAGCAACAGGAAGAGGACGTGGCAGAGGAGGATTTCGTGGTAGAGGAAATGGAAAAGGAAGAGGAAGAGGACACTTTGATGGACATGATGAAAGACAATCAAACTATGATCAGAAAAACTACAAGAGTGGAATTCAATGTCACTATTGTAAGAAGTTTGGTCATATGAAGGCAGATTGCTGGAAAAGAGAAAAGCAAGCAAGCTATGTGGAAGAAAATGAAGACAATAGTAAGTTGTTTATGACTCATTCACAAGTTAATGATATCTCAAATGACATTTGGTTTTTGGATAGTGGATGTTCTAATCATATGTCAGGCATAAGATCAATATTTAGAGATATTGATGAAACTCACAAGTTGAAAGTTAAACTTGGAGATAGCAAGCAAATCCAAGTAGAAGGAAAAGGAACAATTGAAGTGAAGACAAATCAAGGGAAGGTAAAACACCTTGATAATGTTTTCTATGTTCCTAGCTTATCACATAACTTGTTGAGTGTTGGACAATTGATAGATATTGGATATTCAGTTATATTTGATGATGGTTCATGCACTATTAAAGATAAGAAATCTGGTTTGATTATAGCAAATGTTTGCATGACGCAAAATAAGATGTTTCCAATTGATGTTTCAAATATTGAGAAACATGCTTTTGTTGCAAATCAAAAGAATGAGACAAATTTATGGCATTTGAGATATGGACACCTTAACATTAAAGGTTTAAGGTTGTTAAATCAAAAAGAAATGGTTTATGGATTGCCTAAAATTAATACACTTGATGTACGTGAAGGATGTATTTATGGCAAACAAAGTAAGAAACTATTTCCTATTGGAAAAGCATGGAGAGCATCTAATTGTCTTGAATTAATTCATGCTGACTTATGTGGACCTATGAATACAAAATCATTTGGGGGAAGTCGATATTTTCTGTTATTTACTGATGATTATAGCCGCATGAGTTGTGTATATTTTCTGGAATTGAAATCTGAAGCATTTGATAACTTTCAAAAATTCAAGGCACTTGTAGAAAGGCAAAGCAAAGTGGTAAATGCATAAAGACACTTCGGACAGATAGAGGTGGTGAATTTATGTCTAATGAGTTTAATTCCTTTTGTGAAGAAAATGGTATTCGCAGGGAATTGACAGCACCATATACACCGGAGCAAAATGGTGTAGCTGAACGTAAGAATCGAACTGTTGTCGAAATGGCAAGAAGTTTGCTTAAAGGAAAGCATCTTCCGAATCAGTTTTGGGCAGAAGCAGTTGCAACAGCAGTTTATTTGTTGAATATTTCACCGACAAAGGCTGTTATGAATCGAACTCCTTTTGAAGCTTGGTATGGTATAAAGCCAACTGTAAGCCATCTAAGAATTTTTGGTTGTATTGCTTATGCTTTGGTAAATTCACAAAATCATCATAAGCTTGATGAAAAATCAGAAAAATGCATCTTAATTGGATATTCTGCACAATCCAAAGCATATCGATTATATAATCCTGTAAATGGCAAAGTTATTATTAACAGAAATGTTGTATTTGATGAAAGGGCAAGTTGGAATTGGGAGATTAATGAAGGTGATGCACAAATTCGTGTTCCAGCAGAACTAGTTACTCCACCAAATCAAGTGACAGATCCTGCTCCAACAAGATCAACGTCAACCTCACCCAATAGCAGTTCAAATTCAGCAAATGATTCATCAGATGAAACCTCTCCAGGAAGGTTTAGATCATTAACAAAGATTTATGATTCAACATTTGCTTTATCTATTTCAGATCCTATAAGTTTTGAAGAAGCAGTTGAGGAATATCGAAAAGCGATTAAGGAGAAAATCAAGTCAATTAAGAAGAATGAAGTCTGGGAGCTAATGGATCAACCGAAAGAAAAGAAAATTTTTGGATCAAAATGGGTGTTCAAAACAAAGTATAATGCAGATGGAAATATCCAAAAGCATAAGACTCGGTTTGTAGCAAATGGAGCCATAACATGAAGTATTTATGACACGGATGAACAAAGTTGCAGACACTCTCACCAAGTCGCTTCCCGTTAAGAAGCATATTTATTTTATGTCTCAAATTGGTGTATGTAACTATGAATCAAGGGGGAGTGTTGAGAATTGATTCATGGTAGTTACATAGGTAGTTAACATGTTTAGAAGTAGTGGCTCATGTTTAGGAGTTGTGAAGGTAGTTTAAGAGTTAGTGGGGGTAGTTATTAATCATGGGTGAGATAGTGGGATGAAGGAAGTGGTGTGAGGTAGTTATTATTATGTCCTATAAATAGGACCTTAGAGAATGAAGTAAGTAGGCAGAGAGTGTGTGAAGAGAAGAAATTTTGCGCATTTGGAGATAATCTTTATTCTGTTTTATCGTTTTCTTGCTCCTCCTTCCCCAACAGCCTTGCGCGACTTAGACGAGGCTGGGGGCATTGGAGTAGGAAGGCAAGAGAAGGCCCCTCGGCTGGATGGTACGGCGATGAACGGCGACACCCGCACACCACGCGCAACGTGGGCTCCAGAGCGCTAAGCCTCTCGATTCGGCATCGGCTCCCCCACGGTTGCCCTGTTTCTTGCTGCCCGAAGCCAAGCTGCGTCTGAGCGCAGTGGTACAGGAGTAGTAGTAACACGCAAAGACGGAAGGAGAGCATGATTGAGTACAGAGCTTACCATGTATCAGGGTGGGTGCGAGGAAGGTTCTTATAGTCTCCCGATGTGGTTGCTCACGGGCATCTCTGGAACGCCCGCTCGCTCGCGTGTCGCTGCACCAGCTCGACGGGTTGGAAGAAGGGGGAAGACGTGTGTTGAGAGAGCGCAATTGCTTGCTGCACACCAAACAGTGGGTTCGGACGGCGGCATGCAGTTGGATGATACCGGTGAACTGGTGCTTGGGTTCGTCCTCCGCAGCTACAAATGCATTGGGTTGCTTCCCTGCACAGTGTTTGCACCCCTTAAAATGAATGGATGCGATCCACAAAACCTCCACCTTTGAGTCGGCACATGGATTGCCACCGTAGAAAACCTGGCCATGGCTTCAACAGCGGAAGAGCAGCCAAGCTGTATGTTGGTTGAAAGAAGAAACCATGCCAAGTAGCAAACGTATGAAGAAGAAACCATACATATCATTACACAATTCATCATTACAGAGTCAATTCTGGCAAGCAATCTGCCAAGCTGTATGTTGGTTGAAATGCCTCCTCACCAACTCCCTTTCTAAACTTGAAAGAAGAAACCTAACCAAGCAGCCAACGTATGAAGAAGAAACCATACATATCATTTACACAATTCATCATTACAGAGTCAATTCTGGCAAGCAATCAAACAGAAGATATCTGTGCAACACTTCTACTTATAAGAGATGGATGAGCGTAGTAATATTAATTTGAGCTTAAACATTTTCCGACACAATGAAATGAAAGTTTAGTAGAAAGGCATCCAACCTTACATTATCTTCCCCACCCAAGTCTCATGAGCCTTGAGATACAGAATCAAACACTAATGGTGAAGCAGCAGCTTCAGTATCGGCTGGAGATCTGCGGGAAGGAATCAACTGTGGTGTGGACTTGCAATAATTAAGTAACAATGGATTTCTGATGATTACGAAAAGCAAATATAAAAAACGAAAAGAGAGGAAAAGAAGAAAAATTATTCATGGAACATTGCTGTGATAGAAACTATAGCGACTGCGATCAAAATGTACCAGAGCACGGTTTAAGCAGATTGTAAGTACAACATACTGCACCCACAATAGCATTTCTTCAAAAAGATTTAACATTGAGATAGGAACCATTCCTAACCGGCAAACTACTGCCATATAATGGTTGTTTGAACTACCTAGATGATGGAATATACAGCAAGGCGATGATGATATACATAATGATGGAGAAAGGAACAATCATAAGAAAAGTTCAAACAAGAAGGGAAAAAGAATCAAATATTGGAAGATGCAGAAGTGAACCAAAATCAGCTTTCAGAATAAAACCATGCCGCTTTGACTTAAAAGCTGAAGTTTGGAATATGCTACACATAAAGAAGAGCACAGGTGGTTGTGTGGTAACACATAAAAATATGGACATATCATAAGATATATTGCAAGTATCATACATTAAGGGACTCTACAAAAACAAGCATGAAACTTCATTTTTGCACTTATTCAGTGCTTACCGAAAAGAAACTTCATTTTATTGATAACAGGAGACAATAGATACAGCAAGAAACTCCTGCCGTTATATAAGGCACAAAGTTCAATCCAGAGTGGCTTCAAATAAGGCACAACTATGAGGCTTCAGTTCATAAGAAGAGAATCCTTCCGCCTTCTGAACATTTGGATCAGAACTATTTGAGAAGAATCCTGGAAATGCAAGTGAGGTATCGACCAAACGAAGCCAAACATTTCCCTCTGACTGTCCAGGCAAAACAACAGTCTCTAAATTATTGCTGGCATTAAAGCATATAAACAAGTCACCGCAGTTTGAATTTAACACGTCAAAACTCTTTTTTGACTTCAGAGCCAAAGCCAAAAATTTGTGTGTTGGGTCATCCCATTTTGGCTCAGATTGATTACTTCCAAACCAAACAATGTTTTCTACTTTACGAAAGTGCTTGCTCTGGAAAATATCACCTCTTCTGATTCTAAGTGAACCTAAATATGCAATAAAGTTTGTAATTTGCTTACTGAAGCCTGTTCCTAGGCTATCCCAATTGATAGGCTTCCTGTCACCATACATTGGAGAACCACTAGTGGAGTAGCCACACTCATCCCCCATATTTAGAACAGGAACACCGAGTGACACAAACAAGACAAACAAGAAATTCCGTATCTGTTTCAGACGTGTCTCAAGGACAGTATTATTGTTTGTTGGACCTTCGTAGCCACAATTCCAGCTTAATTCCGAAGCGAGCTCAGCATTACTGAAGCTGACCAAATCAACAAGAGGAAGTCCAGAGTTCTTTGTGACAAAATTAAAGGAAAATGCTGGGCCCCTGGAAGAAAATAGATCACCACTGCCACAAAGTCTAGTAGCAAGATCGCTCAGGAGCCCTTCACCTCTCAAAAAGTTCCTTACATCACTGCAAAATCTCATGTTCATCTCTGCCCATGTTTTCCAATGAGGAAATTGGATTTCCATGTATGACATGTCAAGCGGGGACCAGCAGTCTGCGACAATCTTTGTCCTAGCAAGTACAGGATCAAATGCTATAGCTTCCATCAAAGGTGGGCGAGATAAATGATCCCCATTCTGTCCTCTAGCCATCAAAGAAGAATTCACAAAGCAAAAGCCATCTACATGGAACTCGACAACCCAATGCCGGAGGCTGTCTATTATTAATTGCTGGACAATGGGGTTATTGCATTTCAATAGACGACCGGTTCCTGATCCTACATTCTTGTCAACGAAGTAATAGGAAGAACTATCAATACCTCGGAATGATATCACACGGGAGTTTGCATCTCCACCTTCAGCGCTATGAGTGAAAACAACCTCCATCAAGACCTCTATGCCTTGAGAATGTAGCATCTTGATCATCTCCTTCAGAGAATTGATTGCTGAAGCAGCATTATGTTCTTGTCCATACTTATCCATTACCGAGAAGAAATGATAGGGGAAGTAAGGGCCTTTGTTAATATCAAAGGGAAATATAGGCTCTAGCAGGATTGCATTGACACCAAGTTCTTTAAAATGCTGTACTTTCTCACTCACACCACCGAAAGTCCCAGCAACATCTTCTGGCAGCCCGCTCGAGTTATCTATTGTGAATTGCCCCACATTTAATCTGTAAACCACCAGCTTCTCCATTGGCAACCGCGGATGAACATCACCACTCCAGTCAAATATAGGTTCCATGTCCAAAGAACCAAGACACTTGGTTGGAGTCATTGTATCACCCCGAACAGAAATAAGATTTCGAACCATTTTGGCATACGGATCCAACAGCACATGCTGCCTATCAAATCCACGTCTTTTATCTACCGGTCCTTTGCAACGATAACCGTAGCTCACATAGTCTTCGATGCTCTCCATCGAGACGTGCCATATATCACCTGTACGATTGACATAAGGATCCAGTTCGATCTCTAAACATGGAACCTCTGCTTTCCCTTCATACAGGCAGAGGACAACGCTCTCAGCATTCCTCGAAAACAAAGAGAAATTGACCATTCCATCATCGGAAACAGAAGCACCCAAGGGCGCAGGATATCCTGGGCCTAAACCCACAGGCACACAAAATCTTGTCTTTCTGTGCGTTCTAATCCCCGAGCCAACAACACCAGCATCAGAGCACAAATGCAGAATAAATGATAGATACAAGGGAGCCTTTGCTGAATCAAATTCCAGATCCAACGTATACCGTCCAGAAGAATTGCGAGTGAAGGGCATTATGACGGCACCAATCCCTTTTTCGATGTCTGCAACCAGTGATCGCTGGGGATCAGATCTCGACATTTCATAGATCAGCACAAACTCGTCCTGGGAGACAGACAAAACCTCAATGTGCACAGCAAAGTTCATACCTACCGCTCCCACCACCACCACCTTCACAAGGTCCCCCCTTTCGGACCTGAACATGTAGGGGAATTCCCTCCCCTCGAGTACCTGAGCTTTGCCACTCACCACCGCCATCGGCCGCGATTGTCGGAGTGAGATCGGGGAGGTTGCACGGACCACTGAATTAAGGGATGTTGGGGAACCAAAAGATGCGCGTTTCGGCGAGAATTCCCAGTTGTAACTGCACCGCCCGTGGGGCACCGCATTCCGCCGCTGCCAGATGACGCCGTTATGTGGACCGCCGCGAGCCCTCGCCGCCGCACTCGGAAACCAAATGCTCGCCATAAAGCAGCCTTTCAGGCCTCCTACTGTGAGAAAATGAGTCGGATTCGGGATTAATCAATAAGGGAAAGCATTGGGTGGTGGAGAGGGCGAGGGGAAGAGGTTTTACGAGGTTCTTTCGGAGGAGGGAGATGGTGGAGGCAACAAAGGAGAAAGAGGAGGGATATGTTTGATGGAGACTCTGCTTTGCTCTCTCGGTCACAAAATAAGAATCTGGGATTTTTTTTTTATTTAAGAAAAGGTTGGGGAAGATGTAGTCGAAGAGGGAAGACAAAGTACATGGGAATCACGTGAACGACGGGTGGTACCCACAAGGTCGAGGATCCCCTGTCTGTCTCTTGATAGGGAGCCTTTTCCCATCGACCACGGACTAGCTAACGGCTACACTCATATCTAATTTCCTGTTCCCTGTCAGAGACCACCTTTCGATCGCGCGGGACCCGCCATGAGTAGATAACATAATATATCATACACCAACGGCTCATATATTTCTTCCTTTTGAAAATATGATTCAAATTGGATTACACTTGCCATAACAAACAATCTCAACAAACTATATAGCAATCTTCAAAAGAATCTAAAGCAAAACCTGAGCAACTTGTTTTGTATCTTGACCTCATCATATGCAGAGAAATAGCTAGTGCAAGAAGTCAATCAATCCTCACATAAAACAAAAGCATAAATTCCCAAAGCAAAAAAGAGAGAGAGAGAGAGAGAGAAAGAGAAAGAGAGAGAAGAACGATCCAAAAAGGATCATACTAGGATATTCCAGCAAAAACCAAGAATTATAAAGGGAGCATCTCTCACAAAGTAGTTCCAATGACCACCATGGTTCCCTTGGAAGCGAACTCACTTTGGGAGTCCAGTGGTAGGACTTAGCAGAGCTAGACTTTCATCAGCGAGCACCCTTGGTCCACTCCCAAGCCTGGTGCAGATGAAATAGCTGACTTCCCCGGGGGTCTTCTGAGATGGATACTTGACCTTGCTCTCAGGTGGTGGTGGCAGGGCTTCAACATCTTTCATGGACTGTAGACCAGCTTCATGCAGAATTGATTTGTCTCCTATTACATAACTGCAAGGAAGATATGCGATTAACTTTGACATCAGATCAAACCAATGTATCGGTGTCATCGTAGAACCCGAAAACCCACTGACCTGGTCAATTCATCGTCTGCTGGTGGCGGGAAGCAGAATAGCAGGCGCTGAAGCAGAAGACCTGCAGATTTTCTGTTTGGTGCAATCAAGACAGCATTGGGCCCCGCATCGAAAGTGTAGGCCACCTGAAATTTAACCATCAAGCTTCGATGAATTGGTGCACATGTAGCTCACTGTGAGATTTAATGCCATGTGCAAAGATGATTTAACGATAGTGAGAGATCAGTGGAGAAGTGATTTCCAGATGGCCTTACATAGGCCCACCATAACCCTTATTTAAGAGCCAATGATGATTTTCTTCCTTGGTTAAACTTTCAAACTTCCTCAAGATATTTAGACTAAATTTAAGCAACATTCCCATTTAATTTAAGTCATCAATGAAGAACTTAAGATGTGGGTATCATGTCAGCCTCTTAAAGATTCACTTTCAGATATATACTTTCTTATATGAACTTAACTTCTTTGTTTCCACGCTTGTGAAAAAACCAGTATTACCCTAATTTCAGATCCCATGGTTGTAAGTTCCTGAATAAATTCAATTAGATTCTAATATTCATATTCTTCTAAGTAGAAAAATTGTATATAATACAATATGACTTGGTCTTTACACATTTAAGTAGTTGTACCTATTCTGAGACTAAACCTCCACAACTCCTCAATTTTTAGGTGAATTAAAAGATTTAAAAATTTAGTCCCCATCCTTTCATGTCCTAAATCATGAACAATTAAGAGATTTGACTTCCTTAGTTGTGGTTACTTTTCATAATTATCCTCTTACCCTGTACTTTCCTATCCCTTATTCCCTTTTTCTTTCTCTTTTGCATCTTTTGAAATGTAAGGATTGAGAACATCATCCTTCAGAAGTCTGACAAGAGTTCCTCCTCTCACTTTATCAAAGACCCTACCTATCTCTTATTCCCTTTTTCTTTCTCTTTTGAATCTTTTGAAATGTTAGGATTAAGAACATCATCCTTCAGAAGTCTGACAAGTGTTCCGCCTCTTACTTTATCAAAGACCCTTCCTATTTCCAAGCAGAAGTCAATTTAGGATGGCTCAAGTCTGATAGAAACAATGTTCTCGTAATCATTTAATTCTTTTGAAACTAGGTTAAAGCTTATCATTAATTGCTACAGCACTTGAAACAACATCTAGTTACTCACTTCTTTTAACAAGCAAATCCATCCATGAACAGATGCAAACCTTAAGCATCTAGCAGTAGTTGCTAATAAAACACGAAACTAACAAACAAAAATCAGGAACCAAAACTTTTTTTGTGCTCTGGTTAATGCAAATAGATGGTAGAACTTTTTATTCAATTGTTTAGTGTTCATAATAGATCTCCCATGCAATTGCACGTGCATACCTGTGGTGTTCCATCAGATCTGTTCCATCTTTCAACAAGACTGATTATCCTGAGATACGATTGATGCAAAACAGTCAGTCAGAATGAGTGCCAAGAAAATATAACTTAAATCACATATGATTATGCTTTCAATGGTGTTATCATTCAAATATAAATCGAGTATGAATGGTTTATCTTTATGGTAGAGGGGATCTTGCCTGTGTGATGTATCATTCATGTAGAAAATAGGGGGGCTAGTATCCAAGCAAACAGCATGAAACTGATTACTGTCTGCACAAGTCAACCTAGCAAAAGATGCAAAATCCCGACTTCTGATAGCTTCTTCCATCTGCAAAATTCGACCCGGGACGACAGTCTGGAATAGACAGCAAAAGAACAACAAAAGATTGAAAGTTGGAACTAATTCTTCCTGAACAAGTTGCAAAATATTGATTCAAATACCGATGTAAGACTCGGGAAATAGTTGTACGAGCTCTAATAAGAATAAACACTTAACAAAAATGACAGCCAGTAATCTCAGCAGACATACTACAAGAACTTTTAGTAACTGAACATAAGAAGATGCAATTTTATCAATTGACTGACAAAAAGAATTAACTAGAGAAAGACTAGTTCAATCAATTGACTGAAGAAGAGATTTAACTACAGAGAGTGCAAGGGAATAAAGCATAACAAAACCTGGGCTCTATGTTGTAAGAGTGGACTTGTCTCAACACTGTCACGCATGCCGGTGGTGCTACTAGTTTCCTTCTGCTTTGAGCTCACCTGGATTTATGTGTTTAACAAAATGAGATATATACTTGGCAAAACTGCACCCAGAATGAAAAGCTGTAATTGGTGCATTCAACTTATTTTATGACATGATGATTGTTCAGGGTCATCACTGCAGTCAAATTACATGACAAATAATTTACCAGACTTACTAAGATATACGAAATAAGACAAGCCAACAAGTGCCATTGTTCTGTATATTTATTTCAGTCACAATTTGTTAACATGTTTCAAATTTCTGCAAAAGTATCAAATTGTTGAACAGGCATATTCTGGCAAAATAATTTGGTCAAATCAATGTTTGTCCATATCATAAAGGGTTACAAGTTTGATGTAATTTCTCAACATAATGACAACGGAAATATTCTGATCAAACATAAAATCTTTCAAAAGTGAAAAAAGGGTGCTTCTTACCTTGTTATCTTTCCTGAAACACCAACTGAACAATAAGTTAAGTTTTCAAATGTAATATAGTGAACAAAATCAATGTCCTTCGAAAAATAACAAGGCAAAAAAAGGATCTATAGCCCATAATGTATCCAACAAAAGAAAATTACACTTAGAGAGTTTTCAAGGGTATATAAAGTAATTTTTTTGGTTCTCGATGTTCTGAGATGGGACAAGAAAGCTAGTAGCACTAATAATCATATATGAGTATCAGGAGAAATTTTTTATTGGCTCCAGAAAAAACTGCAGAAATATATATCATAAGTATATAAAGAGCTACCAAATATGACCCAACTCATATCAGTGAACACTGTCTCATTATATGTTCTGAGTAGAAAAGAATAAGCTTGTGTAGGAAAGAAATCAAGCTTGTCCTCCATAAAAGAATAGATGTAATTAATAAATGCTAAAAAAGAGTCTAGCACGAAAGACTGAGATAATAAAAAACATTTATCAATTCATGATGCAATTGATGTACAGTGAGCACATACCACTGCTATGATAATAACAAGGTCATTCCAATGTGATTCTGAAGCAAGCTGAACTGCAATGCTGTCACTTCCCCAGGCATCCTGCTAATCAGCAACATTAATTGAGAATCATTAATAGTGCCTCTGGAACTATATATACTGCTTTCAGGTTATATATGTTGTTTTCATAGTGTAAACTTACCCTCCCCATGGTCCATTTGACAAAACCACCATACATACTGCGACATGCACTGCCTGACCCTTGCCTACATATGAGAATGTTAACTCAATTGGGATTCACTTATTGGTAGTATATTATATGGCTAACCTAAGTGATTTATATAAGACAACACCTACAAATATCAGTGTCCGACAAGTGGGACCAAAGAGAGTTAAAAGTGCAGAGTGAAAGGGCATGATTATAAAATGTAAATGCAAGACACATTATTTCATCAGAACAAAGACGCAGTTGAAGTAATATGCACAGACCTCGCAATAGATGAAAGCTTTCCATAATCTTCCTTCACATTCATTAGCTTTGCTAGAGTGAAAACTGTGAAGAGACACTCTATAAGATGATATCATGCAGATTATTTCATACAGTTTTTTGTCAGTATAACAAAACCAATAACGACTTATTAAGTGACAAAATTAGCTACAAAAAGTTAACAAATTTTATAAAAATGGGGCGTTGTAAGAATATTAGTCATGCAATTTCCTTATTAAGAATATAAGAAATGTTTAACTCTCGTGCACAAGGATCAAATACGACAAGTACTAACCAAAACAAGCAAGGCCAGCAGCTGAAGACGCCAATCCTGCAGCTGTGGGGAAGTTGTTATAGGAAGAAATGTGGACATGCAATTTCTGCCAATCATCCTTCCGGATACGGATACCCTTCTTCTCATCCACGACATCATCTGCAAGTTTCCTGATTTCTCTCAAACAGCTCTGGAATCTATCTCCTGAGAGTGGAATCTCCTACAGAAACCCATAAATTTCAGACATGGAGCCAAACAAAAACGACCGATGTACCAAAAACGACCTTAATCTTCTTATCCTCAAAACCCCCAAAGGAAGGCGATCCATCGAAACCCAAAAATAAAGCAAACAAGAAAACACAGAAGCAGAGGATCAGATCTACCTCGCCATTGAGCCACATCCGATCTCTGTCGAAGGTGGGGCTAACGGCGACGGTGGTGGTGGCCGAGAGATGGTCGGGATCGAGCGTGACGCTGATGCTGTCGTTGACGGGGAGGATGAGGGCCTCGTCGCGCTTCCCCCAGTACTTGATCACCGCGATGTTGGTGGGAGTTCTTCCAGTCGCCATCAGAATCCAGCTCTCGGTCCCCGACGCCATCCCCCTCCGATACGAATCCAGCAGCAAATCTTGGACGTGGGAGAAAGCAGCGAGCCACAGGAAGGCAGAGCCGGAGCCTCGTCGATATTTCGAACCCCAGAGAGAGAGAGAGAGAGAGAGAGACGGCGGAGTCACCAAGAAGCTGACTGTCCGTTTAACTGGACTGGCACAACCCTTTTTATTTCCGAGGCATCCTTGATTCATGCATCTCCATTCAATATACTCTACTGTTGTGTGTTTAACGGAATGCAACGGGTACCCGTATTGACATCTATTGGCTGCTCTCCTTCAAATAATATATGTAATATATGATTAGTGTATATTTTAAATACATTTATTATCATTAAAGAGAAGAAAATGGTAACGATTTTGAAAATTTATCCACTCCATCGCGATTCAATTCTTGAGAATATATATATAAAAGAAAATGAAGATTTCTGACTCCGGCGAAAAATGTGGGCATGTGTAAAACGTGCGAACCTTACCTACCTACCCATCTGCTCATCTTTCTTTCTTAAAATAATAATGCATGAATAGAATCTCACCGGGAGGGGAACTCCCTCCAGATCTCTACAAAATAACAATTAGAAAAGGGCAGTCACAATTTATTCTCAAAGTTGAGAACACAAGAATCTACTTTGAAATAACCAACCTCGAGAAATTTACCTGTACTAGTCATAAGGGGGAGATGTTCGTATAACTAGGTGCAAGGCATTGCCAAGACCGTCGACAGACAAGCAATGGAAATTATACACCAAGAACTTGAATTAAGATCTACGGTAATGTTGCTTTTCCATGTGTGGAGCCCTTGCAGTTTGAAAAAGGGACTTGTAAAACAAGGGGGACAACAAAAAAAAAAAAGGAGAAAAGGAAAAGGAAGTCTTGGGAGGACACAAGTGCCATGATCCTTTTCCTAGGAATGTATAAAACTATCCGACTAAATCAACCATAAATAGATTGATACAAGACTGCCTACAGAGATGATGTGCCTCTGCCACAATCTCTTGTTCTGCATCTGCTTCTGCAGAATAATTCTAAAATAAATATTTACAAGGAGGCGGATCATTGGGCCCGTCTTCCAGCAGGAAAGGGAAGAATCTCATATTCATTGATCCAAGAAAAGAAAGGGGATAACTCCACATTGCAAAGTAAGATCCCACAAAAGATTCAAGTTGTTGAACCTACCACCTGCACTATTATCTTGGTCTCCAGTAGCCACATGCTGCAAAATTAAAACAGAATACTGAGTCTTCCACCTCATAAAAGTCATCAGAGTCCATCAAGAAAATTTGGAAATAAACTAACATAGTCAAGATTAGATTATCTTTTTCTGTGTAAAGGTAAGTAATCCTACCACCTTACTATCAACAGTGTTGAGAAGATCTTTATCAGCTAAAGCTAGTTGACATCTTTAGATTAGATGATTTTAATACCAGGTACTGAGACATATGATGAAACATTCAAGAAAGAATAAAAAAAAGGTTGTAGTCAACTATTTCACCTCCTGCCACTTTTGAAGTTGCACCCTCTATTGATGGTCTTGATGCAGGTAGAGAGTAATTCGAAATCCTTGGAGGATGTGACCAGCCATTACATGCCATTGATGGGGGTTCTGACGTGCAGCCATAGGGGGGAAGCGAAGCAGGTGATGCTCCAACCTTGTCACGAAGAGATGAACCTATAATGAGGACAGAAGTTCGTGGTTGGTGATAACACAATTTTTTCATTTAAAAAGAAGTGTCAGGGTGAATCACATAACACACTACCAGGCTGTATCACTGGAGATAATCTGTTTCTTGCAACAATATCCTGATACAACTGCCCTGTAGCCACTTGATCACCATGCAAACTGCCCCTGTGGTTCTCATGTGCATACTGAAATCTCTCAGGAAATGGACAGTTACCCCAAGGATGTGCTCTTTGTTGAGGTTCAGCCTGTACGTAAGAAAATTGATTTGAAACCGTTGGTGGAGGTGGCTGCAAGTGATAACCGGTGTCCATCAAAGAAGTGCTCGCTAATGGCTGAAAGTCATTCCGGTAATGATTGCATGGATGAGAAGTAGCGACACCACCATAAGGAATAGAAGCAGGTGGTGGCATCTCGCCAGGAAGACATCCATAACTGGGGCCATACTGTGGCGCAGGCTTACAGGACATCAAATGCGCATCTTGATTAGCAGGTTGATGGCTAAAATAATGGGATTGTTGATTTTGCACGTTCTGCGCATAACACAACAGAAATGCTCAAAACACAGGCAACTAAAACTCTGACAAAATCTCCTACAATTTATTTGAATGATACTCACATGATCAGTTCTAGGCAGGTGCAAATCAATGGCATCAGCAAGGGCATGAACTCCTGATTGCCACTGTGGAACAACAGAATGTGTGGTTGAACAGGGCGAACCAAGAGGAGGAGGTGGCGGTGGCGGAGGAGGAGAAGATGGCAAAGGGGGTGGAGATGGTGGCCTGTCCTCCGGAAGTGGCGGAGCAAATGGTAACAAATGTTGCTGATCAGTCTGATGATGCGAGTAAGTAGTATCAGTTCCTAAAGAGTTCATTTTCACAGGAGGGGATACATCTTCCATCTCAAGTTCAACATCTACGTCTTCCAAGACATGTGGATTCTTTTCTATAGAAGTTTGGATTGTCCCCTTCTCATCATCTATTTCAGCACATCTTTCTGGAGTAACAGCCTCAAAACTCTTCCCATCAGAAGCATTTCCTTCGTCATCTTCTAGCACATTAGTATTCACCAGGAATGGAAGTTGAATATTGCTATTGCTGGTGTTAACAAAGAAAAAAAATCATGTAAATGAACAGTTGCTTATATCAGGAAACAACCAACATATCTAAATATAACCATGGATGTATAAACATAAGATCCATTTTGTTTACGTAAAAATAATATCCTCAAAATCAACAGTCAACAGCATATATAGAGCAAAAGTAAATTAGTGGAAATTAAGAAGAAGCAATTAAGATCCCCCGAGGAAAGAGAGAGATGTCTCCTATATTAGTGAAAGTATCAACTGAATTTCAGACATTCAGTCAGAATGTTACGAGAAGAATAAAAGCCAAATGATTGAATGGGGAGATTAGGATGTAGAAGACTAGCATGTGTGATTCAGTAGGTTTGATTCATATATATAACTCATATGGCACTTCATCTAGGACTTATATAAGATCCATTTATCTAGATATAATCAGATACGTCAAGAAAGTCGTATGCCTTGGTAAAAGCTTGCACAGTTTGGGAAGGAATTTCCTTCATCAATAATATACTTCAGTTAGGCTTGACCATACATATACTAATCACACGGGTGGACAATTAGCTAAGTGCAGCAGGTGCTACAGTGAGACTGAATGGAATGAGGATAAATTGACCACATTAAGATAACCATCTAAAGAGATTCATTTATCAACCAAAAACTGCTTAGTCGAACAAATGAATAGTGTCGGGGTAAACCAAAAAAGTTTTGGATGCCCTAAGATACCAAAAGCTATTTCATTACTATTGTCCATTGACCATACACTCAATAATCCTCCTTTTCTCAGAGAATTACCATTGTAATCTTAAAAAGTTCTTTTTTCGACCAAGCTTTCAATAAACTTAGATTCTTGACTTGTTCGACACTAACTCTTCGATAAATTATTTGATGAAGGTATCCCTGATTCCTTTAATAACAAGTGGGACCAAATAATTCAATTATGGTATTTGCTGAACTATAGAACAAACTGATATCAGTCAAAAATGAAAATAGTATATAATATAATCAACTAGCAATCTCGGTAGCTTGATATCAGTCAAAAATTTGTGTAAAGCCCAAGGTTTGACATACCGGTCCATACTGATGTACCAAGACTATCTCGGTATCGGTACAGTACTGGTACCAAGCGGTATGCACAGTGCATACCGCCTGATACATTAAAATATATTATAACAATTTTATAGTATAATATTATATAATATAATATTAAAAATATTAATATATTAAAAAAAAAAGAATTGGCGACATCGTCTCGATCTTTCTCCTCGCGTGGGAGAAAAGTCGCCCGCAGGCGAGGGCGCGCAGGCGACCCGCGGGCGACGACAACACGCAGGCGAGGATGACGCGAGGAAAGGAGGTACTTCTTTCTTTTCTCTTCTTCTTCTTCCATTTTTCTCCCTCAATCGACCGTCGACGGTCGATTTCTCCCTCAATAGGCCGCCGACGGCTGAAATCGACCGCCGACGGTCGATTTTTGGCGATACCGCCCGGTAGCAGACGGTCCGTGTATCGGTAACCTGGCGGAACGATATGTACCACCCATATTGGGTGGTATAGGTCGAAATTGCAAACCTTGGTAAAGCCTATCCATTACAATGCACCATCAAACCACAATACTATCCTCTTATAAGAATAAATTTAATTTACAACTTCGTTTACAACCATCACTCTGATCTATAGAAAAATCAGAGTAATTGTTACTAAGAATGAGATTTCTAATGACTATTTTCTCACATGGTTTACAACCAAAAATTTGCAAAAAAAACATCATGCACTGAAGTTCAATTTTAAGATAGAACATTCTTAATGCAATGTCGGAACTTCATCAAATCAGGATTCAGCATGCAACAAACTGAAGCAGACAAGTGATCCAATAAGCAAAGAATCACAAAAGATAACAGCCTACTCTTTGTCAGTATATACATGGTATATCAGTCTGGCCATGGACCAGCACCAATCCAGTACTCGTCCAACCTCCATTCTTAGTGTTTAATGGGAGTTCAATGACCAGCTGACGACGCAGATTATTCTACCAGGATTTAGTTTATGTTGCATGCATCACACATTAGGAAAAAAGTTAGAAAGAGAAGAGTAGGAACTGCACCTTCCATACTCGTCAACAAGCATTCCCTCCATTTCCCTGAGAGGATCATTAAGAGCCCGTTCTGTTCTTGATGGACGCCGAGAAGAACTACTACTATATGATAGTTCATTTGTGAAACCAAGTTCTCTCATGTGATGACGAACAATTGATTCTGGAAGGGTTTTCCTTTCGAGCCACAATCTTAAAACCTTATTCAACAAATATATCTTGATAAGTATTAGCATTACATGGTAAACAGAAGTCGAAAGAATTGTTTAATGTTCTTGCCTTTAGACATTGCCTACGGTTCTCGGATACAGCATTTCCATGAGGTGCAGCAGCAGATAATAATCGTGAAAGCACTGATTGGACAAGAGAGAGGTAGACATCTCCCATCCCACCTAGAAATTAAAATATGCAAATTTCGATGTATAACCAACCTTAAAACCGACGATGATGGTTTATATGAAACATATTTAATTATAGTACCTTTCTGACTCCTAGAACACTGAGTAATTGAGTCTACAAGGAAGAAAAGATCTATCCGTTTGCGCGAGCTCTGTTCTTTTTCCAGGTTTTGAAGAAGAAGTTCAATTACCTAGTACCATCATATGGAATGTAAACAGACAAGAAATTGTCAATATTAATGCAAAAAATATATGCCTTGACAAAAACACATTAAAAATTATCTCAAACAAATTCACATTATTCCATGAACATAATAACAATCTTGTGATGCCAAAAGGCCTTGATATCAGATTGGCAACAAAAGGATGTTTCATAATCTATAACCTAAGTTCCCACAATTGACTCTGAGCCTGAAACAACTTGCACATTAGCTATGGATATGCACAGAGCAACATAATAGATGTTATCATACTAGAAGACTAGAAAAGTTCCACGAAACATAAACCAAAACGCCTCTAAGTTCGCCAACTTAGACAAACTAGCAAAATTGTTTTTCCTTTACAACTGTTGTTGAAACACAATTAAAAATATGCACTCAAAATGACAACAAAGAGAAGATTTTAACTCGGTAGAATTATTCCAATAGCAACAATAAAGTAACCTGCTCTTAATCAAAATGGAACTGAAATTCCACAAACAAATGAAAAAGGAAAAGCATTGGCAGAACTAGTAAGACATTGGGCTTAGGTAAGGCTCAATAATACTTCAACAATGTTTCTTTTCCCCAGAAGGTGCTAGCTCATTGTAAGGTCTTGCCTTCACCATTATCCCTTTGGAAAAAAAAAGTTCTTTTTCCCATATTATAACTTCAGGAACAACACCAATAACTTCTCAGCAATGTAGAGCTCCACTAATGCTACACCACAGAAAAAACGTCTTCCAAGATTCAGACATGGGAAATATCCCAAGTGAAGAGCAATTCAAGCTGACATTGCCTTGCACCAACCTAAGTTCTTAAGCAGGCTCTGAAAGAAAATGAAGACTGTTTGGGTTTCCATTTATAATAAAGGCTATATGAAAATAACTTAACAATACAACTAGCAGAATCATTTTCAATATCCAGCAAGTCTCAATTAAGTCAGAACAAGAAAATGATTGAAGAATTCACAAAAATAGGGTCTCAATTGCACGAAAGAACAATGTGGGATGAATCACCTTAATTTACACTTCTCCTGTTGATATCTATCTCCTTTTACAACATACTTCTTAAATGATTATTCCTGCTTTTGTCTATATTATTCTTCCTTATCAACTTCTATGATCATGCGTATGAACCATAGCTATTAAACAAACATTACTTGCTAACTTATGAATGAGAATCGAAATATCAAGTTAAGGGACCCTTCTTGGCCACAGCACAGAGTATCAGCAGTAATCATATCAAGTTTAGCATCTTAGGATTTTCTTTCAATGTTTTCTAAGTAAACTCCCACATCATGTTGTACCTATTTTATTCATGACTTAATAATTCATGTTAAACTTGATCATGATAATCACCATAGATCATAACCAAAGATTTGGACGTGATGAAATGCAGTTTCCAACTATCTCAGTCCAATGAATACCATCACCCACTAAAATTTCATCGAGGGTCAACACAAATATAACATATTTAAGCCGAAGTGAAGGGTACTAGACAATAATACACAGAACAGGCTAGCAACATGATGCCATAGAAAAGAAACTCCATGGACTAAATAAACCTAAGGATCAAGGGCAGGGTTCAACCAAAAACGATATTAGAAAGCAAAACTGGGTTCAGTTGGTTTATTTTGAGCCCTTCAAATGTTTAGCTTTGCCTATACCCAATGAACAAGGACCATGTACAGACAATACCAAAACTTCAACTACCATGGACTGCAACCTGGCCTGAGTCTCAGGCTTGGTTTGACAGATAATGATCAGCATGCAAGTGGAACAAGCCTAAGCTCAACCTTGCCAGATGGACGTTGATATACTTAATCCAAAAGGTTTTAAGGTACACATTTTTAGAGTACATACAAAGAGGCATAAGGTAATTTTTCAGAGCAATTAACCAAATGCAAAAAAAATACATCTTGAATGAAAAGTTACATGCATAATATTAATTTATCTAACTCTGAAGGCAATGATGGGATCCTCCAGAGAATGCAGTGCAAGTTGACATGTACACAAAGTAGTGATTAAGTGATAGCTATTCGGCATATGTTGTTTGGCTTTACACTAATTTTATGTAGGGTGTGACCCTGAGGTCAATCATTTTTGACTTCTTGATTCATAGTGGCAAAAAACTCAAATATTAAGCATGTGATTTTTGGATTTTTCTAGCTTATTACCACCATTGTTCTCAAACAAAAGCTGGTCTACATCTGCAAAATTCCATTTATTTGCACCATATTTAAGAGCACAAAGGTGCATACAAGTTCAAGTAGGCTATGGCTCATGTACATGACTTTACAACAATGTAAGAAGCTGCTTATTATCAATAAACTACAAGCATATGCATTAAAAACAAAACAAATGAACATCAAGTTACAAAATATTCAGAGTGACTGCTTTTCCTAAAGCATAAAAATGATAAAATTCTATCAGGTATAGGAGTGTCAGTTGAAATTTGATACCTATCTGCTCTAAGAGAATGTAAATCTGCAGAAAAAGAAAGGTAGTGCACTTCAAAAATTGAAATCCAATCTAACAGACAACAAGAAATTCACTAAATTAGCTACACTGGAAAGAACCTGATAGACTATTCTGTTTGTCAACTGAACACTAAACCTTAATATTTTTCACCTGCGAACACGAGTCCACAATCTGTTACAAATTGCTAAATTATCATGCTAGTGCAATGCATACAAAAAAACCAATTATTGAACTGTATAGTGCTAGCATAATATATAGTTGAAATTTAATCAGCAAAACTCTTATATTATTTCCCTTCGAAAGAAAGGAGAAAGATTCACAGCAAGAGTATGATTAATAAATAGATTAAACAAATATAGCAGGAATGATTTGAACATAAATATGGAAAAATACCAGAAATGTTTAACAAGCAGAGAAAAAGTACAACGCAAATGACTCTGACCTCTGCAGCCAACCCGTATTTAGCACAATCAATTGCAAGCCGTGTTGCTCTGCCTATGCTCTCTTTTGTCCTAGTCAGTGTACAAAGTAAAGCTTCAAAAGTTTTCCATGCTGCATTTGCTTCTACATGGTTAGATCTGTTGGTGCATTTCAATTGCAAACTAATGTGAGGAATTTTGCCGCCATTCTGGGATGAATTGCTCTTATCATCACCAGTAGATGTATTGTTGACCAAAATATTTGAAGGAAAACCTTGCCCAGAAAAGTCTCCTTTATGGACTAGAGATGGGCTTACTATTGCATCTGGAACAATTTTACCATCTAAATAGCTGTGAGAAAAGGAAGTGGAGCGAGACAAAATTCGCTTGGCCTGAGCTGCAGCAATCAGTTCTTTCATGGGCATCAAATCAGGAGAAATACACCTACCTTTTGGAGTTAATCTGTGTTGAGTTTCTTTAACAGCATTTTGCCTGAATGCAATGACAAAAAATGTTTCCTCTTTCAAATCAAGATATACTAAATGATTAGTGTAAAAAAAAATGCACACTGGACAACAGAATAAAAGCACACAACATAGCTAATAAACCAAAGCATACTTGACCTAATCACATAACTGTACTATAAGTAAACTATGTCCTCTTTCTGATGTCCAGCTTAGAAGAAATATTGCTGAGAGCAATTTAATCACCTTGCCCTATAAAAATAATATGACAATGATAAACTCACCATTACAATGCGAGCTTAAACATTCATGTTCCGATTTCAGGCTCATTACAAGATCAGATATAAATGTTCAAACTCGTACCCAGATTTTTTGGTTTGGTCACATTGCTTCAGCTAATTTTTCAAACAAATCAAGCTTAAAAGAGGTGTTGAACTATGCAAGTTTTTCCTGGTTGATCAAGCTAGGAAGAAATGGTTACAAAATCAGACTGATTATGAGAAATTTGCTAGCCTGTGGTTATGTTTTGTATTCACCTTGAGCTTTTCATTAAAATAATATTACATTTGCTTGATGTTTTAATTTCCAAGGCCTACCTCATTACTAATTGTAGACCTACTTGAATTACAATGGGATCAGCCAAAAGCTGGACTGCTTCAAATATAAAACAGGTTTTTTGCTAAGTGTAAACTTGAAGATCAAGCTGTCTTTAGGTTCAAACAGAACAAGAATAACTCATATGTGGAACCATCCCATGGTTAGCTTTTTCAGAACAAAGGTATCAGAAACAAACTAGAAAGCAACCCAACTAAAACCTGGGTCACTGGTATGACTGGTGAGTCAACTGGTCCAACTGCACGTTTAATTCAAAAATATTTTTCAAAACATATAAATAATTCAAATTTATATAGTAAAAATCTATATACCAAAATTACTAGTGAACAATGTTAGGCAAATGAAAACAATATTTCAGTTGTATAGAATATGATAAAATTATTAACATCAACCAACACTATAAACATAAACCTTTATCCAAATTAAATAATATGTGATAAAATTTAAAAAGTTCAAATGTGAATATGTGATTAAATTGCTGAAGAATTTTGATATGGATGTGACATGTATTATGATGAAAATAAAGTAAAATTATATTAATAAAAAGAAGTACAATAGATGACAATGAGAAGATGACCACATGAACAAGAATGATTGGGAGAAGAGGAGCAGACCATAAATTATCGAAGGACCGAACAATAAATAGAAAATATGAAAAGAAAAAAGGGTGATCCGAAGGAGATGAGATGAAGAGAAGACACGAGAGATCGAAAGCATATATATGATCGGTTTTATTTAATCAATCGATTGATGTGTGTCATCCAGCGAATGATCGGTTCAACCGATTCGTTCCAGTTTTTTAACATAATAGATCCAATAAGGGAATCAAAACCAGTTAATGGTCTAATTCTCAGGTTTTTTTATTCAACCGCCCAGTTTAGTCCAATTGTGGTAAGTATGCTTCAAAAATAAAATATTCCAGACCAATTTATTACATAATTTCACAAAATAATATTAAACTACTTTAGCCAAAAAAATATTAAAAGAGATAACAACTTATTATCTAATTATGAAGCACAAAGCCACAAACAGATAACAAGTGAAGAATAGACTGTTGTCTCCTGATATACTTCTGCTTCTTTTTGGAATGTTTTTGTTGTAGCATGGTCCATTAGAAGTTTTCTACAAAACAAGTGTTTCAGGATATATGGTGATTGAAAAGAACTAATGACAACCACAGAAGCAATCTGTAAAAAAAACTGATATGAACCTGAGATAGCTTGCTCAATCTTGGATTCACCCAGGTTAGTTATTATCTTAATTAACCCGATTAGACTCTTGAGCGAGAATGACAATGCTGTTAGCAGTTTCAATATGTGCCTGACATCTCAAATCGTTCTAGAGTATTCCACTTGGAACAAATGAAGCTTCATCAAAACTTTATGTGAAGATTAAGGATCTTACACCACTCATAAATGAGTTTTGACCGGAATTAAAATAAATCAACTTTACCTAAAAATTCATGTCAACTAACTTTAAAAAAAAAATCATAACTGAAGTGGAAAAGTGAGAGTTTCTATTTGGGATTAACAAGCAAATCTAAATATGCACTGATTGTGAATATTTCTAGATCATCATAAGCTCGTTAGTAAATTTCACTTATCTAAAAGCAATTTTGAAATGTCCTACTGCACAATTTTTCTTCTTTTATATACTGAAAAATCTTGAACACAACCTAACCCAATGATTGAACTTTAATACAAAATAAATAGGTATATCAATTGAAATATTTACAACTAAGAGCAGTTATAACTAAACAAGGCAAACAAACTAACACAATAATTACTAAAAGCTTACATGTTGACAGTTTGACTTTCTTCATCAGATTGAAAAGAAGACATTGTGGCCCCGGATGTGCTGCTTGCCATTGAAACCATATCTGCAACTGATACAGTTCGAACAGCTTCATCAGGAGGCACAAAGTGAATACCCCCATCAGCATTTAAAAAAGCATCCTGCTTATGTACAACAAGTTCTACACTTTCATCTCTATTAATATGATCCACGCAAGCATGGTGGCTTCCATCCTTGTCTTCCATCATATCTTTATTTGTTTTATCCAACGATAGACGTGCCTTATCAGCCAAATTATCAGAGGGTGTGACATTAACCTCTTCGGCAGACTTTGAAGAATATGGCTGTGGACTTTCCTTTTGAGTAATACCAAATCCATTGCATTTAGTAACATTCTGCAGAATTTTATTGCAATCCTTATTTTGTGGCCTCCTAACAATTTCAATTTCCGTAAGAATGTCATGTGTTTGTACTTCTGAAGAAGCTAAAGAAGGAATGTCTAAATTCTGTGAGACTGACCCTGCTGTACTAATTGCATGTGTGTCACAATCAGATGAGCATATGCTCCGCAATCTTACAGGGCTTCCGAACTTTGCATCAGAAGCCATGAAGATATTAGCTTCAATAGCCCTTGTAGATTCAGTATGACTTTCTGTAGCTTCAGTAGCATTAGCAGACATAGCTTCCAAAGCACGATGTAGGCGCTTCGATGGAGGCAAAGCAGCTTCAACATCTAGCATGCAATCCTTTAATTGATAATTTTTGGCCTTCCAAAACATAAGGACCTTTCCTGAAGGTGGAGAGCAACTATTTAGTAAAGACGAATTTAAGTCTTCTTTACCTGTTAACAATGTCCCTTCGAGAACACTAGTATTTGTAAAAGTAGGGGATGTATGCTGCTCATCACAATTATTCACCACAGTTGATGTTTCCAATTTCTCATCACCACAGATGAGCTCACCATGTTGTGTCTCCTCTGCCACCGGTTTGCCCATCCGTACCCTAGCTCTCTTCACCAGAGGAAGGTGTTCATCTCCATCTGCCTTCTGATTTATTTCCTTCATTTCCTTGAAAGAATTTGGTGGACTGCTACCAAGCACGACTTGTAAATCATCTTCCTTGTTCAACACAGCACATTCTGCAGCATCATTTACTTGTTTCCTATTTGATTTTATTTTCGTATGAACAGAAGATTTTGTCGCGAGTTCAATATTTCGATTCAACTTATCTTTGTCATCCAAGCATCCATTTGTAGAGGCTTCATGAAGACACCTGGACTCTACAACACCTATGTTCAGTTGACATGCCTCGTAATCTTTGGCTACAATTTCAGTACCAGTTTCCTCTCTGCAACCATTTGAAGGCATACTAGCAGCACAAGCCACATCCATGACATGAAAATTAGATGTATGAGATGCATGCTGCTTACTCTTGCTTTCTGCATTCAGACCAAGAATCACATCAGGAATCAAATCACCTGATAGATCAGAATCATATACTGAAGTGGACTCCTGAGCTATTGAGGAATCGGCAACCAATGAACTCCTAAACCCCCTACGTGATGGCAGACTTTTCTGTAAAAATGAGATATCCTGGGAATCATCCCTAAATCTTTTCTTCTTTGAAGTAATACTAGCACCTAATGAGTTTTGTCTAAGTTGATCAAGAACATTTACCATTTGAAGTGGCTCGTCAATTACTAAATCCTTTTGAGAATCATCTGCAGTTGAGGTTGCAGAAACTTCTTCAGAACCCACCGTGTCATTGGTTTCTTCCAAGTCACATGCAGTTTCTAACTTACGGTCAGAATCTACATGTGAGCCAAGTTCCAAACGGTTCCTAAAGCTAAAAGAATTGCTTCTAGTTCCTACAAGTTTCAGATTTTCAGCACATGGCTCGACTTTAACATTGCCTGAATTAGATTCATATAGATCCGGCTTCTTTGAAGTTTCATAAATATCAATTATCTCATCAACAGCTCGAACAAAATCAGACCCTTTGCCCTGGCGCTTAAGCAAAAGAGATTTCTTCTTCTCCTCGGTGAAAGCTTCAATATCAGCATAATTGCAGAAGGCACTACACAGAAGATCACAACAAAAACTACTAAAAGAATATCTATTCAAAGTGAAAAAAGAGACATAGTAAAGAGCTACAAGCAACAAGGTACCTTATGCACACATCTAAACATGAACTTATCTAATAGAATAAAGTGGAATAAACCCTCAGCAGCAAGTAAGATGCTTGAAGAAAAAAATAATAAGGAAGCTAAAGTTGGAATATTACATAACAAAAAACATGTAAATGACTAGAAAATATTTGTCTGTAAAAATTCTTAAACATTATATTGCTCGAGATTTATAAGATTAGCTTTATAGTCATTTGTGACTATAAAACCACCATCGCTCTATATCAAAAATTCCCATTACCAGTCTCTAAGCTACTTTCAGTACAAGAGAATAAAACAGCAGAATGACCTGCAGGTTCAAATAGGCTGAGAAACAACCACAAGGCAGATTCTTTAATCACTTAACTAGCCTTTAGTACTAAAATCTATCTCTTGTTCAAATGTGGTGTGTCATCTAATGTAGTAGTAGTTATTTAAAATTTGAAAACAGGCTGCTAGCCATCAATTAAGATCTGCTTTATCTTCCATAGTGTTCTCTCCTCCTATACTTGTGTGGTATATAGAATGATCTGCAGAGAAGGGCAACAGGAAGTATTCAGTTGAATCCACATACTCAGCCGGGAAGCCAAAGCATAGGGATGTGAATTAGCACTACCATCCTACAAATCTGAAATACTTGCCAGCTAATTAAACAATGCCCGTTCAGATAAGGTGGTGGATACCTATGTTGTGAATTGGTTACAGCCAAGGATTGTCAAACCGTACCATACCAAAGTACCGAGCTCAGCTCGATATGGTATGGTACACTGATTTTGAGCGGTATGCCCAGGTGTACCATTCGGTATGTATGTATATATATATATATATACATATATATATATATATATATTAAAAATATAAAAAAGACGACGTTGTCTCGTTCCTTCTCCCCATGTGGGGAGACGTTTCTTCTCCCCGAGAAGCCCGCGCGAGGAGATTTCACAAGCCTCGGCGACAGATCAGGATCAGGAGACGGGAGAGCAGCATCGGATAACGGGAGAGCAGCATCTCTCTCTTCTTCTTCTCCCCCTTCTTTCTGCCTCAGTTGATACCACCCGAAATCAACCGACAACGATCAAAATCGACCATTACCGCCTAACAGCAGCCGGCGACGGTCGAAATCGGCCGTTACCGCCCGACAATGGCCGACGACGGTCAAAAACAACCGTTACCACCCAACAGCGGCCGACAATAGTTGAAATCGACCATTGCCGCCCGACAACGGTCGGTAATGGTCAAAATCAACCGTTACCGACCGATTTCGAGTGGTAACAGGGCGGAAACAGCCCATTCGACGGTACCACCTGGTATGGGCGGTACCCATCGGTATTGCAAACCTTGGTTACAGCAATGACGAATGCCCAAAACCCATTATACTCTATAGTCTATACTACAAAGAAAATGAATATCATATAGGTTGCACCTGTAAATTTTAATTATTTTGAACATTATAACCCAAATAAATTCATAGTTACAAGTGACAAATTATGAAATTTCTCCCTGGCCTGATTAGATCTATATTACAGTTAAAATTTACACAACTCCAACTAGGGTTATAGAATGCAAACTTATAATCTTGTTATCCTATCAATCTCAGGTTGATGTCGATTACAGGCAATTCATTGTTGGCTGCTCATGGTCTTTGGATCAACTCCGCGATTTCATGGCCTCTATGCTGCAATAAATTATCCTTCTTCTAATGAGTGCCATTCTTGGGCATGGGTGTATATTATTACTTGGCAAATCAGAAGTCTTATATGTATCTCCTTATGGTCATTTGGCTTATCGATGAAACTTCCAAAAGCCCCAAGGCAACATCATTTCTATTTGGACTAAGGTGGTTACTGGTTACTACCCCCAGTGAATTCACCAAGAGTATATTTAAAAATTAGGGAATTGTTCAGACACAACACATTGGAGAGGAATGTTCTCTATCTGATTGTATAATGCCATGTGACGGATCTTTCCACACAATCTAATTTTGCAGGTATAGGTTATGTCATCAAAAGGAGGCAAAGCAGGTCGGCAGCAGCTTGATGCAATTTTAGACATGCCTAAAACACCCTGCATGTGGAATATAAGGCAATTTTGGAAGGCCCAAACTATGTTAGATGGGAGGGGCCTGGCAATGTCTGAGTACAGTCAGACACCCTGCATGTTGAATATAAGGCAATTTTGGAAGGCCTGAAATATGTCAGACGGGAAGGGCTTAGCAACGTCTGGGTGCAATCACATTCGGAGGAGGTGAACTTTCTATATAGTTTCTCTGTTGTGCCTTGGCATGTTCAGTCCATTGTAAATGACATTTTTGAAACTTGTTAATTTAGTTAGAATGGTTAAATTCAGTCACATTCACGGAACTGACAGCAACATTACCCATCAATTGGCCAATGTTAGATGCATCAAATGTAAAAAATCTTTAAGCCGGAGAGAGGAACTTTACAGTTCTCTATTCCTGAAGATATTCTTAACCTTCTTTGAATGAACAGGTTTTCACTTTTTTTAAAGAAAAAAGCCTATCATCTTTAGTCAATTTAGTACAACCCCATAAGGGAAATCCAACCAGATAGCTTCATTACTCTAACCCAAAATCATCAACAAAAGTTCAAGTCTATTAATTGGGATGTGGGAATATCATGGTATATTGCATTCCTATATCTTTGAACACAAAATAGCTTTGTGCAAGTTGACTTACATCAATTTATCCTAAGAATTTGTCCACTACAACTACATTGATGAGGTAATTTACTACTCAGGTTGGTGCTTAAAGTTTGGCAATCTTTGTGAAAATGAAATAAAAATATGTCTTCATAGTTAAAAAGACAAACACAATAATACAGTCAGAAAAAAGTTGGTGTAAAAAAAATATTCAGACTGAAACTGAAATTAGAACCTAACCAAATTATAGGATTCAATAATCTTTTAAAACACCAGAAGCCAAAAGATAAAGACTTCATTTGTAACAGCATAACCTTGAGAAGAGAACTCTAAGAATACCATGCTGTCATGGGCTTAGCTAAATTTGCCTAAGCCGTGCGGCACCCTTGCGGCCCTCCCGAAGACTTAACTGAAATTGCCTAAGTCGTGAAGCAACCTTGCCCACTGTTCTGGACTTAGCTGGGATTGCCTAAGTCATTGAACGCCCAAAGCGTTATCTGTCCGCATAGGGTCAGCCCTCTTACAACCTCTTAAGGTTCCGTAGGACCTGCAAAGAAGAAGTTGATTAACTTGGAAGCGAGTGGCGGACACGTCCCGGCGTCTCGCAAAGCGGAAAGCTATACAAGCAATTTGTCGAACATCTTGAGTGCAGCTGAGAAAAGAGAGAGAGAGCGAAATAGGACTTTGGAGGGTTGTAGGAACGGTCGCAAGTCCGCAAACGACGATTCCCAAGGTATCGGACGCAAGTCAAGTTCAATTGCTGATGAACGCCTACGCCCGACATATACCCGGAGCCCCATCCAGCCCGGTGCCACCCGGGGGTTTCCAAGGTGCTGAAATGGCTGACATTTCGCACCGCTCAGAAAGGTTGTCGTGGCACACGAAAAAGACCCAAAAACAGGGCTGTTTTGGCTCTGTGCAGCGAACGACCGTTCTGCAGCCTTCTACACTACTTTCGCTCACATTTCTTAGGTGAAAACACGTAAACTCAAGGCAAAACAAGCTGTCAAACATATGTACAAGCAAGAAAAAGCACGAACGGTTCACGGAGTGAAGATGTTGCGGTTGAGCGACGTCCGTTCGTGACAATGCGATGATATGCAGAAAAATATTCAGTCGCTGCCTTGATATAATCAGCTTCAAAATCAATGTGCAATTCTCTATACTCATTTTCACAAACGTCTATAAGAAAATGAGTATTGTCAGTACATTAAAAAGTTTGACTTATCGGTCTGTACCAATGTACCGACATATTGTCGGTACCGGTACCGAGCGGTATGCACAATGCATACCACCCGATATGTTAAAATACAATATAATATTAATATATTAAATATATTTAAAAAAGAAAAGAAAAGGGGCGACGTCGCCTCAATCTTTTCTCCTCGCGCAGGAGAAAAAGCGAGCGAGAGCGCTCACCCAGTGACGGCGTGCGTGCGACCCACGGGCGATGACGGCACACGGGCGAGGACGGCGCTAGGTTTTCTTCTTCTCCTCTTCTTTTTTTTTCTTTTCCTCCTCTTCTTCTTCTTCTCGATTTCTACCTCAATCGGCCGCTGATGGCCGAAATCGACTGCCGATGATCGATTTTTTGCGGTACCGCTTGATAGCGGGCGGTCCGCGTACTAGCAACCTAGCGAACCAACGGGCGGTACAGGTCAAAATTGCAAACCTTGGTTTATACATTGTTTTTTTAGTAATTACCTTAGTATGATATTGTTTACTAAGTACTTCAGAAAGGCATATAACAAAGCAATGAATGAATTAGATAGTAATCAACAACAATGTTACAATATAAAAAGATTGGCAATAAATATTTTGACAACTAGCTCAAGCATGATTTGACAATGTCAAGGAAATAATATAAAAAAAACTTTACCTTTATAAGTAAGCTACTTGATTACGTATGCTATTTATGATAATGAGGTAATATAAACAAGGAAAAAAAGGTAGAGAACAGACAAGGAACATCAATGGGTAGGGAAAAATAGGAGATGAAGCCAAAGTATAAAAAGAGGCCTGACCAGTCAGAATAACAGAAAAGCAGCAACCAAGAGAAAAATAAGATGAATGCCCCAGAGTTGTTAAGAGTTGAAGAGGGTCTCCATGATCTCCCCTAAGCCTCCAACGTGCAAAGGTCTTTAGACATCAAGTAAGCCCAAAAGAACTTAATCCAACTTCACTCCTCTTAAAACCTATCTTCTTAGTCAAAAGGCTGCACCCACTTCTTTCACATACATGTGTCAATACCTTGCAAGTGCTAATCAGCCTACATGTTGCCAGAGCACAGTTAAGGGCTTTATCTACCTGTGTAGCACAACTTGCTTAAAACAAGTGTTTGTGGACACACAGAATCGTGGGGCACTCTTTAAAACAATGTCACTAGAAATCCATCTTGTTTGACTCAAAGCTCATGCAAATGTCCAGGCCAAGGTGCCTTCATTCATCTTTTTCATCCAAGAAATTCCATCATATCTCATCTCATACAATACAAATCTCAACCCTCTCATGTTACAAATTTTCATCTGAAACTCCAACTTAAGAAGTTCCTTTTCATAAACCAATTAGAAGCTGGAATTTAACTGGAAACACCTTGGAATTGAACTAAAACTATGCAAATTTTAAAAATATAATATTTAGATTTTTACTAAAGCATTAATTCTTTAACAGAAGCATTGTACCTAAGAGCTCACATTCAGCCATATAGTTTTCAATAGAAGATCATACATAATTATTTCAGATAATTATCAAAAAATTCAAACAATCTGACATCAAATCCACTAACCACCATGATTGAACAATCAATAAGTGACAGCCTGTAATGTCTGAGATGGGAAGGAACAGCTAAGAGTGAAACATAATTCATCATCAACTAAGTTATTAATTACCACAAGGCAAGTAGTATTATGATTACATCAGGAACATCATTTATACTTGAGATTCATAAAATTTTAGATCTGTATGTCATTGTTTGCTTCATATACCAAAGTTACGTATAATTTTATAAAGGCTTATGAATGAAACTAGCCTCTAGGTTCTAAGATCCTCGAAAAAGAGTACTGTACCCACCCCAATTTTTTTAGATGTGTAATTAAATCAACATATAAAGATGCCATCAAAATGTGAGAGATGATTGAAGAACAAAAAGATAGCCAAATAAACAAAATTATTTTGTCTTTTATTTTTCAAAATTCTGAAATAAGGCTATAGAGTAGTTATGCTTCAGGAAAATATAATATTTTGGTTCAAAGCTTCCGCCAAACTCTGAAATCATTCTATGAAAAAGCAATAAGTAAAAAACTTGTCCGACTTTTCCACCAATACATGGCTTGTATTACACACTGCAAAGTATCATCCATAGACAACGACATGATCATGACTACAAAACCCAAGCTAAAGTCTCAAAAAATATGGAATGAGATTGTTGCATCTGATCGTGATATATTTCACATCGCTTTTCCATGAAAGTTACATGTTGCTTTTAGAAAACAAAAAGGACATTCTATGGTAACTATTTCATGAATGAAACCTAGAAAAATATAGCATCTTAAAACTTAATTTCTCTAGCAGTAGAAACTATCCAAATACAACACACATAAATTAGAAAACCTCTGTACTAGTCTCTAGTGGCACAAATTATATAAAAGATGCTTCACATGTAAATGCAAAAACACATATGAAACCATCTTTTTCCCATAAACTTCTGTCAAATCATTTGAGGGCATATATAAAATAAGCATCCAGTGCTAAAGTACTCACATTTGTTTAGTTCCATAGAAGTAAACAAACAATTTCTTACGCACAGCAGAGAAGCCCCACTTCTCCGGTTCACTAATCTGCCAACCATCAAAAATATCAATGAGCAAAGTCTGTCAAAATCCACAACCCAAAATAGGCAAAGAAAATTCAAATTTACTTTACTGCATATAAATCCCTGTGCACTTCAAGATAAAAAAGGAATAAAAAAATCAGGCTCCAAAACAACAGAGAGGCATTTAAATCAAACAAGAAACAACGTTTATAGAGATTTACAGGATAATCTTTAGAGTGCATTTCGTGGTCATAAAATCAGCAAGGAGTAAATCAGGTTTCGCCTAGGTTACATAATAAACAATGGTTCATCTCCATATCAACAGAAAAGCAAGCACACAGCATCCCGTGGGTAAACCGAAGCAATTTCTTCTCAAGCCCAGATCTCTAATTGAAACTAAAGTAGCCCGAAAGATGATCTCTCTTTTGCTCCACTTACTTCGATCAGGAAAGTCAAGAAAAGATGAGTAACCGCTACAGAATCAAACGAGGGGAGCCAGCAAAACAAAAGGGGAGAGAAAAATCAAGAAAAGATGAATAACCGGTACGAAATCAAGAAAGGGGAGAGCAGCAAAGCAAAAGAAGAGAGAGAAACTCCGTTGCAGAAGTTAGGAGGGATCGAAGGACCAAGAGGATACCATGGCCGGCCACGCCGGAAAGCCCCGCATCTTGGCGAGGACGAGATCGCCGACCTTCCACTGCTGCTGCTGTGCGACGGCGGCGGCGGCTCTACCAGATCCCTTCCTCCGAGAGGTCCCCATCGAGAGAACGAGAGCCGCCGACCCGACCGCCTAGTGCTAGGTCATGCGATTCCCGGATCTGAACAAGGGACCGAGGGGCTGCCCAGGGAGATCTCCCCTCCTCTCTTCGCAAAGAAAAGGAGAGCTTACTACGGGCGACAGGGCTCGGCAGTCGGCGGAGGGGCGCGCAGGCATCGAATCGGCGGCACCGGAGGAGATGGGGCGGTTCCGGTGGTGATGTGGCCTCTCAAGCAACAAAGAACCCCTCTATTATTATGTCTAGAAGAAAGACGAAGCGGCGATGGGATCTTTATGATGGTGTGCGGAAGTCCGTTCATATCCCTATTTCTCCACACTCGATATGTCAATGTACGCTGGAAATACGTACGCTCGCACAGACACCGTCTAAATGTATGCAATCAATATGTATTGGCGACTAGATAAAGTAAATAATTAAATCATCATGGTGAGGTGAGCCCAACCCAGCCCATGGTCAACCTGTCGTCATCCTTCGCCTTATTGCCACGAAAATTCCAACGGATACAACCAGAACATGCGTGACACTGTACGCGGAGGTGCCCAAGTCGTGTTTCAATTGCCTGTCATCATCGAACACGAGTTCTACACCCACCACATTTAATATATATACATAGGTGGGCCCGTGCAGGTTTTACCAATCAAAAGGAAGATACGAGACCGGGTGAGTTTGTATGCTAGTAGCAAATGAATCGGTCCTTTGCCCGCTTCCAACCCTGGCGAACACATTAATGGCCGCACCTTCACCTCTTTGCCGACTTCTTCCCTCTTTCTTCCCCCGATCTCCATCGCCCCTCGCCGATCCCGAGCCTTAACCCTGGGAGATCTCCATCGCTCGATCTCTCAGAGCAAAGCCCCAGGTCAATTCGCCCCCGAGCCCCCGCGCCGCGCCCTCCTCGAAGATCCGTCCCTCCGAGATCGATTCCGCTTGCCGATCGAATCGATCTGCGCTCTTCAAGATGGGTACCGGTAGGGTATGCGGAGGAGGAACCTTATCCCGGCCGTTGTCGTCCTCCTCCTCGTCGCCGCACCTCTCTGCCCCTCCCGGGCCGCCGACGGAGACGGCGTCGACGTCCGTTACCGACACGGTGAACGGCTCGCACCACTTGAAGATCGATGGGTATTCGCTGCTCAAGGGGATGGGCATCGGCAAGTACACGGCGTCGGACACGTTCACGGTGGGCGGTTATGACTGGGCCATCTACTTTTACCCCGACGGGAAGAGCTTGGAGGACGGCGCCACGTACGTGTCGCTGTTCATCGCGCTGGCGAGCGAGGGGACCGACGTGAGGGCGCTTTTCGAGTTGACGCTTCTGGATCAAAGCGGGAAGGAGCGGCACAAGGTCCATAGCCACTTCGGGAGGACGCTCGAGAGCGGCCCCTACACTCTTAAGTACCGCGGCAGCATGTGGTAGGGGAAGCTCATGTGAATTGGCTATTTACAAGTTTTAAACAGTTTCTTTGATTGTTGATTATTAGTTACTTTTATATTTTTGCATCTCCGGGGCATGTGATTGGATTTTGTCTATGAGTTGCCACATAGCATGACTTGAGATGGTGTCGTAATCAAGTAATTGTTCTCTGAAAATATTCCTATGGTTAGTGGATGGTGATATTTTTTTCTCCAATGTAAAATGACCATGTTCTAAAACATGTGTTGTGTCTTTTTCTTTTCAAAATTTGGTTTCCATTGATTGTCTTGTGGAAAAAATTATGTACTTGTATAAGGTGTGTAGAGGGTTCAATTGATCAAAGAGGAGTTCACAAGTGAGGAAGTTTGTTGATCAAATTGATTGTTAAGATATTTGTTTGTCTCTTTTCAAATTTGTGGTCATATTGCCTTTATTTGGTTATGAGAGATTCTTTCTTTGAGCAACGAGATTTAGTGTATTACTTGAAGAAAGTTGGCAATAAATCCTGTGTTATGTTATGAGATATTTTAGATTGTTGCTTCTTGGTAACGATTGTACACATTTAGTACGTCATCAGATTTTTGTTTGCAACAATGCTGGGTTGTCTTTTATTCTGCTAGCTTCAACAAAACTACTGTTTAATTTTTCATCGTATTCCCAAATAGTTGACTCTGTTAGTAAAATTTTGAGCTATATTTGATCTTGTCCAATTGTTTTTGAACAGTAGATTATGGGTCCCAAACCAAGGCCTAGTTTTAAACTACTGAATATGTCATTATGAGTTTTTGACAGTCCATTAGAGCCAAACTTGGTAGTTCAGATTTATTGACACTTGAAATCCTTGGACAATCATTTTGGACTATAACTATTATTGGCCTTGGTGGGTTTAACTGATTACTCTGTGGACCATCTTGCTTGGCGCTTTTAATTGATCAACTAGACAAGATTTAGTCAACATCCTGAGAAAATTTTGGCGACACTATAGTTTTGTGGAAGATCCATTTAGCCGCCTTCTCTAGAATAGATATTATGCTTATGGGGTATTGTTCTGTATTTAATCTGGATGTCTTCTCTGTTACACTTGCTCTCTAGTCAATTCGTAGTATTTTCAGATTAGTCATTTCAGTCCCAGGTATGGGCCAGGTTGCCTGAATCTCATATATGATGTTGTCTCGGCATAATATGGTCCAGGTTTTCCATCATAATGACTTAATTATCTTCTTAAACAAGATTTCTTTTAACTCCTTGTACTTCTAAAGTGGAAACTAACTCATAATCTGAGTTATGCTTGAACTACTAATAGGATGTAGAATAAAGCTTTCTCCATGGTTCATGACTATTAGTAAAACTGCAGTTTCCTTTGGTGTTTAAATACTTGTTTTGGTTATTATGATTGCACTGTTGCTCCTCCTACTCTTTGGTTGAGCATGTCATTGTGAATTTTCTTAGCTGATATCATGTAGTTAGTTTTGAATAATTCAAATGGTTATTCAGAATCAAAAAGATGCTCATGAGGGAGAAGGAAACTGTCAAGAGTATCAACTATCATACAGCTTAACAGCTAAAGTGGGTTAGATTAGAAATTGATTCTGTGCCTTAAACATGACAACTGTTGGTTTTGTTGTCTGATTCTCTTTTTTATTGTTTTTCATGACCAATAAATAGTGGTTCTTTTTTCTTCAAAAGTAGCCTTTAATAAGGTAATGTACTTTTCTGCTTTCCATTGCTTGGATTTGTAATCTGTACATTTTGGAATTTATTATTATGCGCCTTCTGTGCATAAAAACTGCTGCAAGGAATGGGTATTACGAGTGACCTTTCACATGGATTTACATTTTAAATGTTGCAGGGGCTATAAGCGTTTCTTCAGAAGAACTGCTTTGGAGACATCAGAGTATCTTAAAGATGATTGTCTTCTGGTTAATTGTAGCGTTGGTGTTGTTAGATCACGCACTGAAGGACCCAAGGTTTACACCATAGCAGTGCCACCACCTAATATCGCTCAGCATTTTGGACAGCTTTTAGAGAGTGGAAAGGGAAATGATATAAGCTTTGAAGTTGATGGTGAGATTTTCAATGCCCACAAGTTGGTACTTGCAGCTCGATCACCTGTGTTCAGGGCACAATTATTTGGTCCAATGAAAGACAGCAACTCGCATTGCATAAAGATTGAGGATATGGAAGCTCCAGTTTTTAAGGTAGTGTAGTTTTAATATGTATGTCGGGTTTTGCTACTATTTTACTTAGATGAGCCTGATTTTCTAATTTAATCCTTGCCTCCTTTGTTTAAGCTCTTATAATTCTTTTTTTCTTCTAGAGATGGGAGTATATACTCTCTTGTTGAACCTCTGTAACTTCCATTTCCAGTAGTATCAGTTTACTTCACTTTCGTCTTGCCAGTTGCTTCTTGGGCTCGTAGCATGCCACTTTCTACCATAGTTACTTTGTGCAAGAAGGGAATAACTTCTGTGGTTGTTGCCAAATTTTCATTTGTTCGTAATAAAATTTTTCATAGAGCTTAACTTTACCACTAGCACCATAATGAATGGTTTCAGCCGAATTTGATTTATTGCTACATACTGATGATGATCATTATGAATAAGGCATGAAGATTTTTTTTAGTTTTGATATGTAGATGGATTTTCTAAGGACACATAGATGGATAACTGTGTGAGTACACTTTCTATAGGGAGCAAGGTTAAGAAGAAAAAAATTAATGACCAGTTTGTGCAATGAAAGTGAAACCTAAGCTTATCATCAACTGAAACAATATTATCATCTTTTGCTGCTAAACCTTTTTTTCTGGTTTCATCTGACACAAGAAATACTAATCCTGATGGATATTGAAGCAGTAATATAATTGTCTGCATTTCTATTTTTATTTATTTTCATGTACCATTGAGGATCCACTAAACTTGAGATTCTGCGATATTGCAATTACTCTCGACTGCATACACATTATTCAACACTCGACATAGGAAGATACGCTTAAATGAGTTCTGAATTTATCTATAACCCAGATGGGTTTGTGGAACTTACTTTTCATAACTTTGGAACTTATTGTTTATAATTGATCTTCCCAAAGGTCTAAAGTCAACACCCTTTATATTACACATTTTTTAAGTGTCTCATTCACTTGATATTGGCTGTGGATGAAACACATGATGTTCCTAATTGTAGGCAATTCACTCGCAAGCTATTTTGCAGTCAATTTAACTCGGATTATCATCTCTGGCAGTGACATCCATTACTTTACTCCAAGTCAGTTTAATTTAAATTTAGATTATCATCTCTGACAGTGACATCCACTGTTTACTCCACTGTTGTTGCTGCTGTAATTGTATATGCTTCTCCATGTTGTCTAAGTTATCTAATGCCCAGCATGTCTTTGTCCAGAAAACATTGGAATCTCATATTAGGCAGTGACTGTGAAGAACAGAAACAGCACAAGTTGTTTGGTAATATTGCTTGCAATAGAGAGCTTTCTGTTTCATAGAAATTTGTTATCTTTGAACATGCCTGAGAGCTTGTTACATGGAATTCAATCTATAAGACGGGAAATTATTCGATAATGTTATCTATCTTTCCTATTACTATAATTTTCAGTCTGGAAAATGTGGAATTTATTTCTTTTTGTATCATTTATTGTGTATTGTAGCATAAGTGATATGCTTGCACATTATTATCATCATCATCAATTTAGCCAACAAAGAAAATTGCTTATTCTTATTTTCAGGCTCTACTCCATTTCATATACTGGGATTCTCTACCTGACATGGAAGAATTTACTGGTCTGAATGCAAAGTGTGCTTCCACTTTGATGGCTCAACATTTGCTTGCTGCTGCTGACTGCTATGCGTTGGATAGGCTTAAATTACTATGTGAAGTCAAGTTATGCGAGGATGTTGCTATAAATACAGTGGCCACTACCTTAGCTCTGGCTGAGCAGCACCACTGTTTTCAGCTCAAATCTGTTTGTCTCAAATTTGTTGCATTGCCTGAGAATTTGAGAGGTATAATCAGCATTCTATCTTGAGGGTTCCCTTTTGCTAAATGCACTTTGATAGTGGCACTTTTAGTACACCAGTATCAACACACTATAATCACAGACGGCCACAAGTGCTGTTTCGCCATCATCTAGTGGCATGAATCGCACAGGTGATCTTTTGATTGGAGTATGAACTTCCACGGGACTTTTCTTAGAAGTTCTCTTTCCAATTTTTATTATTTATCTTATTGTTATAAAACTAGCTTTAGTTCTTTCAACATAAGAACTGCTATGTTTGTAGTGCTTTAGAGGTCAATTTAGAACTACATCTCCATGACAGGGTATTTGCAATTAATTTCTAATTATAAGATATGTACAAGCAATTAAAAAAATCGAAAGGTGCACACAAACATGGTAAACAGATAAATTCTGCTAGCAAAATAATTTGATTGAAACTTATCATATTTTTTAATACAGGCTTGCTATATCATAAGGTAACACACTGTTGATTGAAACAATTTTTTTTGCATGCTTAAAATTGTTCGACATAGTTATCCTACTGTTGCTATGGGCATGAATTTTAGATGTATGTATGTTTCTTCCTCTATGGCATCGGAAAACCATTTTGCCAGGGCATCTCATGGTCAGATTTTTATTCTCATTCACTATTTGCTGTGTCCCTTTTTGGGTAACCAGGCAAATATGGCCCCCTCTGAACAGTGGGCTTCTCATGCATTTCCTTGACATGCATCATGTTTAGTTAGAGTGTATGCTCTGATGTACCCCATTTCAGTTCTATTCTGATGCATGCCGATCTCTGAAATTTGAAAAATGTAAGGTCACAGCCTATTTTTTCAATCATTTGACACGAGTGATTGATTATAAGTTTTCATGCCTACTTTCTGTAATATCTTCTGTTTTTTTAGTTGTGTTGGTTTGACTAGAGTCCATGTACACCATCATCCGATGTATTTTTGGCTTTTCATATCTACTTGTAATACCATATGTCACAAGTGGTCTAGTAAGAACAAACACCGTATCGCCTTGTTACATGATGTTTTATTTTCAGACTTAAATGCCTTGTTTTTGTTTTTGTTCAAGGTCAGTGAGAAGCCAAACATTTTGCACACTTAAAGTGGATATAGTGAAAATTCCGTTGATACATTTAATCATTGTTTGTGCTGGATTTTGCAGCTGTGATGCAAACCGAGGGATTTGAATACTTGAAGGTCAGCTGTCCATCTATTCTGACTGAGCTCTTGCAGTATGTTGCTAGGATTGGTGAAAATTCAGCAGTTTCCAATGTATGTGCAAACGATGCACTTGATGGCTGTGATACAACGGGAAGACGGGTCAAGCCCCGGATATGATATATGCAGTGACTATGACTAATTTGTTGTGGCTGTAAGTTCATTGTTTGTTGTGCTATGTAGTAAACTTTTGCTTTCAACTTATAATTTCCTAATTCAAATACTTCTTATCTTTATTAACCGTAACAAGATAAATGTCAATGTAACATAGCATGAAACACTGGATGTATCATGAGCTGTGATGGGATCCTCCTGTAGCTTTCTGGTTATAATTGTCACCTTTCAGATTAATTGTTTGCATCAATTTGTAAAGAACTGCATTGGCCCTTCAGAAACAGCCATGCGTGCAGGCAGCCATTCAGGTTCTTGTGAGATTTTTTTTTTTTCCTTAAATCGTTGATTGAATTATATTTGTGGTGATTGTGCATTGCTAAACCGTTTTTTTTTTTTTTTTTTTTTAACATCAATCACTGCATATGTTTTAGTCTCTGATGTAATCTGACATTTTATCTTGTTTCAGAGAATAATTAGTTAGACATTTATTTATCTTTCAACTGAAATGAAGCAAGTCCTGTTGATCAACACTTTTGTCTTCTCCCAGCGGAATCACGAGGAAACGAAATGCCATCATCATCTGTCTTTTACTTTTCATCTGTCTTTTACTTTTCATCATCTGTCTTTTACTTTTCTTCTCCCATGTCCTATTTATGTTGCAAAATGTTTTCTATTGTTTCCTCGCATTGATTCACAACACCTTCTTCTATGCGCTATTATTATTATTAGACTTAGGACTAATAAGATCATGATTTAACTATTCCATATGGATCCAACAAGATCCTCGCCCATCTATCTACCTTTGGCAACACCCTTGTCGGCGCGCGCAAGCTCAAAAGCCTCCGATGAATGGCACTACCGACGGCGCATGGCTTCAGAACGGCGACGGCACGAGATCCGACCTACTGGTGAAGACCCACCGCCGTCCAAAGCCGTGGTGGAGGTCCGAGCTGTGATTATTATAAATTTGGAACTGTCATGAGTTGTTGCGCAAGGAAGTTAAAATATTACATTAGTAAATAGATTGTTTACGAATCTATTAGGAATTGTTATTGTTTGGGATTCCTCGTCTTTTAACCATTCATATTGTTATTCAAAATTTCTAATGTAAATTGTGGTTTTTCTTGACAATTTATAAGTCAGTAAAATTGTTTCTACTAAAAATCTAATATATATTTTTTTTTTTTTTTTTTTTTAAGTGTAAAGATCTACCAGGGTGCCTAATTGGTGATCTTAACTATATTTTAAATATTTGCGATAAGAAATATGATAATGATTTCTACAATTCAAATTCTATAGATTTGAAGATTTTATACTCCAGAATCTTAGAGGAGATCCATAGGTTAGAATCTCTTGATAACGCTCTTGAAATCTCTTATAGTCATATCAGAGAGTTGCGTTGTCTGCATAACAAATTGCAAGCTCTTATTAGGTAACTTGATCTTAAAAGGTGGATCAGGATGGTGATAGGAATACAAAATTCTATCATAATTTGCTTACTATTAGACGTTTTAGAACCTCTTTTATGTTCATTCCTAAATGCCTAAATCTTATAAGGATGATTAATTTCAGACTTATCTCTTTATGTAATATTATTTATAAGATTTTAGTAAAACTCTTGACTTCCTGCATAAAACCTTTTCTGAATACCTCCATCTCTTTAGAACAATCTATCTTTTTCCAAGTATTTGTGATAATATTTTGATTGCTGAGAAGATAGACTACACTATTTTTGACTTCAAAAATAAGAATCCTCCTATTATATTTAAGATGGACCTTAAAAAAATATAAGATCGTCTATCTTGCATAGCTAGCTATAAGTCATACTCTTACTTCACTTTCCTTATTAGTTTATTTTATGAAATAATATTTATATTTTTAATTTCATATTTTCCTACCTAATTAATGGGGGAATCATCTCCCTATCTCAGGAGTCATAGAGGTAGGTATCTGATAAGTAAATCCTCTCTCTTTTTATTTATATATTCTTATGATTTTGATTTTATCTTGTTAAGTTGTTGATGATAAGAAGGGTCACTTCTTTTAGGTTTTTAAGTCATGTATGATAATGACGTCCTTATGTATTTCTAAGCTAATAAAAAATTATATAATATTGTTAAAGCTATATTTAATCTCTATGAACCCTTTACTAATCAGTAAATCAATATTAAGGAATTGGGTATCTTTTTACCCATGAGGTATTAGTTTTCTTTGTTTGCCTTTGATGGGATATAGTAGAATTTAAATAACAAACTAGGTGATTGAAATAGTACCAATTTATGTCAAGCTAGTAGAATCACCCTTAATAATTTTGTTCTTAATGCTTCATCATAGAAAAAGTGCTGAACAAAATAAATATATATATTTGAGACCAAAAATATGATAGATCCAAGGGTCTTTATCTGGTATGTTGTTAATGCTTCATCATCGGAAAAGAGTTGAACAAAATAAATATATATATATATATATATATTTGAGACTTTCTTTAACAAAAATATGATAGATCCAAGGGTCTTTATCTGGTATGTTGTTAATGCTTCATCATCGGAAAAGTGCTAAAGAAAATAAATATGTATAGTTGAGACTTTCTTTAACAAAAATATAATAGATGCAAGAGTCTAATGTGTGGGTTTAGATGGTTGCTGCAAAGTAAGTTGTTATGTGCTTTACATATGCTTTGTTCAGGTTTCTCTTTTGTGATCGATGATTGTAAAAATATTAATTTATTTCATGATAACTAGTTGTTCTATACACATCATTTTATGAAGCCTACTTTTATAAATATGGATTGAAATATTGAGAATATTATGGCATCATCTTTAATTCAAAATAGTCATCATAACAAATATTTCATACTTGGTTTTGTTTGGATATGTTAGTGTTAAATATGGTGTCTGCCTAGTGGATTCGGCCTGTCTCCGTATCCGCTGAGTGAGCATTACTAGTTCAGGCCCTTGTGCGCTAGCTTGCCCGCGATCGTCTCGGGACGGAGTCGGAGCTCGGCCAGATGGATGGATCCCTCGTGTCCTACTCCGGAGGTCGGCTGCTGGAGTGGTGGAGTTCGGTTTGAGGGAAGGCGCCTCAGCTCGAGTCGGGTAAGTTCCTGACGTGACCCCTCCGACGGTCAAGTTAGTGCAATGGTCGATTTTGCGATCCCCTGCTCCGTAGAGGTACATGAGCTTTTATAGTGAGTGTTGTAGGTCATTCGTACCTGATATTCTTACTGTCTTTATTGCTTACCATGTCGTCGTACCTCTCTACCATGTCTGTCGTCTTTGCGGTGAGACGTGCGCCTACAGGTGAGGGGTGTCGACCTTACCTGTGTTAGGTCGGATGTACGACCATTGACGCCCCCATACTTGCTCCAGACCGACTTCCCGCGTCGGGTCAGTCACGTCGACGAACTAGTTGTCCGAGGGCACGATGATGTGACGACCAGGTCAACATCTGCCATATCATTCTTCCCCCTCCCCCCCCCCCCCCCCCCCCCCCCCCTCGGGGAAGACCTTCTCGAGGTGCCCAACTAGGGTGCTGGAGATGAGGTCTTGTGCTCAGCTGCTGGCCTGTGGTGGCGTTGGGCTAGTCCCGAGCGGGGGCTCAGGAATTGATCCGACCAAGCGGGGCCTCGGGAACTGACCGGAGCGGGAGCTGATCCGATCGAGCAGGAGCTCAGGAATTGATCTAACTGAGCAGGGGCTCGGGAACTGATCGGAGCGGGAGTTGATCCGACCGAGCAGGAGCTCGGGAATTGATCCGATCAAGCAGGGGCGTGGGAACTCAATTGGAGCGGGAATCGATCCGACCGAGTGGGAGCTCGGGAACTTGAATGGTGCAGTAGATGATCAGACCGAGCGTGGGGGCTCGAGAATCTGAATGGTGGAACTGATTGGAGCGGGAGCTGATCCGACCGGGCAGGAGCTCGGGAATTGATACGATCAAGCAGGGGCGTGGGAACTCAATTGGAGCGGGATCGATCTGACCGAGTGGGAGCTCGGGAACTTGAATGGTGCAGTAGATGATCAGACCGAGCGTGGGGGCTCGAGAATCTGAACGGTGTCGGAGTTGATCCGATCGAGCGTGGGGGCTCGAAAATTTGAATGGTGTAGGAGCTGATCCGACCAAGCGTGGGGGCCCGGGAACTTGAAAGGTGCATGAGATGATCAGACCGAGCGTGGGGGCTCGGGAATTTGAATGGCGTAGGAGCTGATCCGATCGAGCGTGGGGGCTCGGGAACTTGAATTTGGGATCTTACCGAGAGGGTGAACTCGGGCATAAATCTTGGGGATTTGACCGAAAGGGTGAACTCGGGCACAAATCCTAGGGATTTGGCCGAGAGGGTGAACTCGGGCATAAATTCTGAGGATTTGGCCGAGAGGGTGAACTCGGGCATATATCTTGGGGATTTGGCCAAGAGGATGAACTCAGGCACAAATCTTGGGGATTTGGCCGAAAGGGTGAACTCGGGCACAAATCTTGGGGATTTGGTCGAGAGGGTGAACTCGGGCACAAATCCCTAGGATTTGGCCGGTAGGGTGAATTCGGGCATAAATCCTGGGGTTCGATTGCTGCGCATGGCCTTTTTTTTTTTTTGCCCTCAACGTAGGGTTTCGGTCGAAGTAGAGGTGCATTTAATGCGCTTGGTAGCTTTTGGGGCGACGGCGCTTCGCTTTGCCTCGAAAAGCTGAAACGACACCCTTGAGCACTATAAGTTTCTTTTGGCCAAGTTGAGACCTCACTTGTTCATTTGGCCACTCTTCTGCTTCTCCCTCGGACCCTCCTAGCCACCCAATGACCCTTCAGTCGGTAGTCTTTTTGAACAGGTCGGGATGACCTCTTCGAACTCCTCGAGTAGCGTCAGGGTCATTTCTTACCCGGGGTCGGGGGAGACGAGTCGGTGTGATCCCGAGGTCGGTTCCTCGGGAGCGTCTTCAGGGCCCCCGTCGCCAGTCGACGCGAGGGTTCTAAGGGATCTAGAGGTCATGAAGTCGGATCATGACCTAGATACGACAGTGACCGAGGGGTCACTTGCTGTGATTATGGAGCGATATAGCATCCCGGTCGAATACGAGTTGCATGTTCCGCAGCCCGGGCAACGCCCCTATAGTTTAGACGCTCCCGGCATATGCATCTTAGTGGATGCTCTGGAAGTCTGCTAGCACCTGACCTTTGATTGCCTTTCTTGGCTCGTACTCGATGTCGAACTCCCCCAATTCTACTGACCACTTGAGCATCTGACCTGCAACGTTAAACTTTGAGAGGACCTGACATAAGGGTTGGTCGGTGATCACCTTGATAGAATGTGTTTGGAAGTACGGCCTTAGTTTCCTGGACGCCAGGATCAGAGCCAAGGCTAGTCTCTCTATGGGGGGATAGCGGAGCTCAGGTCCCGCCAGGACATGGCTGGTGTAGTAGATCAGCTTTTGTCCGGCCTTGGCGAGCGTCACCAAGACCGAGCTAACCGTCAGGTTTGTTGTCGCGAGGTACAAGCCGAGAGGCTCCCCGTCCCTTACCGATGCTAGCTGTGGCACGTGTTCGATGTGCCTCTTTAGTTGGCGGAATGCTTATTCGCATTCGGGGATCCACCTAAAGTCTTTTGCCGACTTTAGCGCTCGGAATAAGGTAGAGCTCTTGTCCCCGGCTCGGGAGATAAAGCGGCTCAGGGCCGCTAATCTGCCTGTAAGTCGTTGAACATCTTTTATAGTTCTGGGAGGTTGCATTTCTTGTATCACCTTTATCTTGTCGGGATTGACATCTATCACTCGCTGATGCACAATGAAGCCGAGGAACTTTTCGGATGTGATGCCGAAGGTATATTTCCCCGGGTTGAGATGCATCTTGTATTTTCTTAGCGTGCGGAACGTTTCCGCTAGATCGGAGAGGTGGGTCTCGGTCCTCCAGCTTTTGACTATCATGTTGTCCACGTAAATCTCCACGTTCCTTCCGACCTGGTCCTTGAACATGTGGTTTACCAGCCGCTGGTAATTTACGTCAGTATTTTTCAGCCCGAATGACATCACCTTATAACAGTAGGTGTCGTTATGAGTGATAAAGGCTGTGCTTTCCTTGTCTCTCGGGGCCATTCAGATTTGGTTGTACCCCGAGAATGCATCCATGAAAGAGAGCAGCTGATGTTCCGACGTGGCATCTACCAGTTGGTCGATGCGAGGAAGTGGATAGCAGTCCTTCGGGCAAGCCCGATTGAGATCGATATAATCAACGCACATCCGTCATTTTCCATTAGCTTTCTTGATAAGTACAATGTTGGATAGCCAGGTCGGGTACTTTACTTCCTCGACAAGCTTTGCGTCCAACAGGCGAACGACCTCATCTTCTATAGCCTTCTGCCGGTCAGGAGCAAACTTGCTCGGACGCTGCTTCACGGGTCGGGCGCCGGAGGCGATGTTCAGGGGATGCTGGGCGATCTCGGGGTCGACCCATGGCATATCATTCGGGAACCATGCGAAGACATCCTCGTTCTTTCGTAGGAACTCTATTAGTTGAACTTGCTGGCTCTCCGTGAGTTCCGACCTGACCTTCACCAGCTTGTCCGAGCGGCTCGGGTCGAGGGGTAATTCCAGAACTCTTTCCGCCGGGTGGGGATCCCGGGCGCTATCCTCTGGGTCTTGAGGCACCGTAGCGGCTGGTTGAGTCCTTGGCTTCTTGGACAACGTCGTTGCTGTTAAGTAGCACTGCCTGGATTCTCTTGGGTCGCTCCTGACCTCGTCGACCCCTGCTCGGGTCGAGAACTTCAGGATCTGGTGGTAGGTCGAAATGACCGCCTTAAGCCGGTTGAGGATCGGGCGCCCGATGATGGCGTTGTACGTCGATGGGAGCTTGACCACCATAAACGACACCATGAGAGTCTTTGACTTTGGTTCTTTCCCGAACGTGATAGGGATCGTGGTTACCCCCAAGGGAGAGACGGAATCCCCGGTGAACCCTGTTAAAGTAGATGTTAGAGCGGCGAGATCTCGGTCGGTTAACCCCAATTTTTGAAAGGCGTCGAAGTATAAAATGTCGGTCGAACTTCCCGTGTCGATCATAACTCTCTTGACGTATGCGTTAGCCATGCGGACTAAGATTACTAACGCATCATCATGGCACGGACGCTCCTCGCCTCCCGACTTGAACGTAACATCAAGGTCTTCGTCATGCAGCGGTCTCTTCCCGACCTTGGATCGCGCATAAGCTTTTCGTGCCGAGGAGCTGTTACCGCCCGAGGCTGGCCCACCGAAGATGACGTCGATTTGCTTCTCGATCGGGCCTTTGGGTCGGGGTGACGAGTCTCGGGGGGGTCGGCTATCAGGGAGGGAGGATTGTTCGCGGACATATCGACGCAGGTGGTCGCGCCGGATGAGGTCTTCAATTTGGTACTGCAGGTCATGGCATTCCTCGGTGTCATGTCCGTATTCTCTGTGAAAGCGGCAGTACCTTCTTTTGTCACGCCACTCGGGGTGTGACTTCATTGGGTTTGGAGCCTTCAAGAGACCCCTTTCCCGATCTGAAAGAAGATCTCTATTCGAGTTGAATTGAGGGGAATTGGGGGGGTCTGACTGGCAATATTCCTGACCTATCTTCCCTCTTCTTTGGCGGTGGCGTGGGATGTCCACGGGACTGCTCCCCTCGGGGGCGCTTTGTCTCTTCCCGCTTGCCTGCTACCAGCGTCTCGACTGCCACGTACTAATGTGCCCGTTGCAGCATCTCGGGCAGGGTCGCAGGTGGTCGCTCGATTAGCGACCAGAAGAACCTCGATGGTCTCAGCCCCGTCAAGAACGCTTGGATGGCTAGGGACGGATGAAGGTCTGGAATTCCCTAAACCTGCGATGTGAACCGCCCCACGAATTGGGAGAGGGGCTCGTCGCTCCCTTGGGCCATTCACAGGAGGGAGGCAGTGGTCGATTTTGGGCGTGCACTCGTCAAAAAATTTAGCTCAAACTCTTTCGCCAATAAATCAAACGAAGGTATAGACGCGGGTTTGAGACGATAATATCATATTCTGGCTGGCCCTCTAAGGGTGGTCGGGAAAGCCCGACACATCAGTGCGTCCGAAGTATCGTAAAGGGCCATTTGGATGTGGAATGCGGCAATATGCTCCGTCGGGTCGCCACTGCCATAATAAGGTTCGAGGGCCGGGCATGAATGCGGAACCGCCTTTAGAGCTTCCCCCAACCTCCCCTCTTGATCTGATGACCTCCTTTTGGACTTCGTCGAGCCGTTGATGGACTCGGCAAACTTGCTCTTTTAGAGAGTCAGCGGTGTTAGATGATAAGGCGTCGAGGTCGGGTTCGGTCTATATCGGATCGCATGAGCGACTTTATGATAGGGCTGGCGTCGAGGTCGGGGAAGCTGCGCGGGCTTCAGCGACCTGACGCTGTGGCGACTCTACCTCGGGCGGGGCCCCCCGGTTCGGGGCTGCGGGGGACTCCGTTTGCGGGGGTGCCGCCGGGTGAACTGATTGGTGAGCTGTCGAATGCACGAGCTGGGGTAGGTGCGGGACTATAGTCTGTACCATACCCGCTAGTGCTTAGACTTGGCTGGTGAGGCCGAGGAAAGCCTTGGTCGTGACCACGAACGGCGTGGGGTTGGATGCGGGTGAAGGGAACCCCGGGTCGGTCATTATCCTCAAAAAATGGTTCGGAGTCGGCATGGCTACCATGGCCTCTTCGGTTGGCTGAGGGTGCTTAGGTTCCGGGTGGTGCTCCACACCCGAGTTCCCAAACGGGCGTTCTTGCGACATGGGCCCTCATTCTAGTGCCAAAAATGTTAGTGTCAAATCTAGTACCTGCCCAGTGGATTCGGCCTGCCTTCGTATCCGCTGAGTGAGCACTGCTGGTTCAGGCCCTTATGCGCTAGCTCGCCCGCGGTCAGCTCGGGACGGAGTCGGAGCTCGGCCAGATGGATGGGTCCCCCGTGTCCTACCCCGGAGGTCGGATGCTGGAGTGGTGGAGTTCGGTTCGGGAGGAGGTGCCTCAGCTCGGGTCGGGAACTAGCTCCTGCAAAGAGGTCGGGTCGGGTAAGTTCCCGATGTGACCCCTTCCGACGGTTAAGTTAGTGCAATGGTTGATTTTGCGATCCCCCTGCTCTGTAGAAGTGCATGAGCTTTTATAGTGAGTGTTGTAGGTCATTCGTACCTGATATTCTTACTGCCTTTATTACTTACCATGCCGTTGTACCTCTCCACCATGCCCGTTGTTCTTGCGGTGAGACGTGCGCCTGCAGGTGAGAGGTGTCGACCTTACCTGTGTTAGGTCGGCTGTACGACCACTGATGCCCCCATACCTGCGCCAAATTGACTTCTCTCGTCGGGTCGACGACGTCGGCGTGCCAGTTGTCCGAGGGCACGATGACGTGACGGGCAGGTCAACATCTGCCATATCAGGATATGTGGTTGGGCATTTGATTACAAAGGATAGATATATCAAATTTAAATTTTTGACAATTAAATTACTTGGTTTGTTCCTCACAGATAAATCCTATTAAAAATTTAAATTGTTGACAATTAAACTTAGGATAGAGCATGAAATATAATGTTATATTCATTATAAAATTATTGAAACAAAGAGAAAATATCTTATTGAAAATTGTTAAACCGATTGAAGTATATATATATGGAGTCTTGCATCTCGTATTGAATTCTGTATTTTATTTTTTTTTGTCATCTATTCAGAGATGAGAATAGTGCTAACTAGTTAGCACATTTTATTTTTTTTAATCTAAATTCTTTTAATTTTGGAGGTTTGCATGACCAAAGAATTGACCCTTTTTTTTTTTTTTTTACTGCAAGGAATATGTATACTAAGAGTTATATTCAGCAATATATTTTGCCGCTTTTGAAAAAAATAAAGGAAGGAGGGAGGATGGAGCGACGCTCCTACCTGCCTTCTTATTGGTGGTGGAAGTGGGACCCGTTGGGTCTCTTCGTTTCGTTAGATACGTAAATTTCTCGTACATATTCCTGTTGCGTGCGGATATACCTTTAGAGTTATCTATGCAACACCAGTTTCGGTAGCCCGTGGTTGCGTCATCCTTATCTTGTAAAGTGTAGTTAGCGGGTGATGGCCGGTTAGCGATACGCATCCCACGCAGGATTTCCGAATGATCCGACCCGATCACGTTGAGGGCGCACTTGTTTAACGACTGCCAGCGGTACAGCGGAACCAGATTCACCATCATTAATTAGGAGGGAGGGATAAGCCAACACGAAAGCAAGAAAACAGCGAGGAGAGAGGAGAGAGAGGCGAGAGAGGGGAGAAAAAAAAAATTAAAAGGCAGACGGAGAGGGTTGGGTTGGTTTTAAGTTTGCTGGTTGTGAGTTGGGGCGAGTCGTGAACGTGAGAGGGAGGATGATCACGATGGAGATGAAGTCAAACCTCGAGGGTAGGAGGTGAAAGAACACGAAGGATAGATTGTTGGGAGGAGGAGGACGGCGTGCGCTGGAGTCGGATGGTATTGATCATCGGTGGTGGGAGTCGGCGATGGGTAGCGGGGCGGCGGTGGGTGGTTGCTGGTAGAGGAGGAGGAGGTGCAAGGTGGGAAGGTTGGGAGGATGAGGAAGGGGAGAGCTAAGAGCGGGCTGCTGCCGAGCTCGCTGCGGATCATCTCGTCGTGCCTCAAGACCGTGTCTTCCAACGCCGGGTCCGTCGCCAGCAGCGTCCGATCCGCCGGCGCGTCCGTCGCCGCATCCATCGCCGTGCCGGCCGAGGATGAGAAAGACCAGGTTGCTATCGAAAATATATATCTCCCCTTTTGCTTGCTTTTGGACAGGCGTGGTGATTTCCGTGTTGGATGACAGTCTTGTTTTTAGTTTAGCTTGCGATGGCATTACTGCTATGTGATTTTTTTTTATTATTGAATGAACTGTGATGCATGCTAGGTACTCGATAAGACTTAGGTCTATGGCTCTCTCAAGCTTCTTGATTCGCTAGGTTTGTTGCTCAGGCTTCTTAATATCAACTGCTGGGTTTGTCAATGCTTCCGAAGAACAGTTTTCCTCTCTAGAGTTTAATTAAGAACGACCCAGGAGGATGGAAGAGTTTATGGTTCATTTTTGTGAACAAGTAAAAATAATTGAAGGGAGAATGTAAATGATTATCCATCTTAAATAGGTAATTTTGTTGGCCAAAAGCATCTTGTTTCGTGTCAAGGGAAATTAAACATTTGCATTCTACTCATTCTTGATGCTGTTTTCAAATTCTTGAGCCTTATGGCACATAAAGAGCCAACTTGCACAGTTTAGACATTGACATGTATATTCAGTAAACGAATCTTACGATCTTTTTCTTTTTCCTGGGAAACTTACATGTACAATAACTTTAATACTTGGGTTAAAGCACAATGGAGGCTAAGCTTGGGTCATGAGGAAGAGGTTCATTCCAAACAATATATAGGTTACATTTTTTTTTTTTATCATTGTCTGTTTAGATAAATACTATTACTGGCTTTAGAACCATATACTGAGTAATAGATAACAGATTCTAATTCAGGGGAGTTTTTGGATTAGTTATCTTGTTGGGTCAATGGGATTTGGGTTTGAAAAATTCTAGATGTTCCTTCAGATGAGAATTTTTTAAAAGAAAAGTCCTGTTCTACTAGTTTAAATTATTCTAGTTTTATTTGAGTTAGGATCTTAGTCTTGATGGAGTTTACTAATGCAAGAGCCTGTTTGGTTAAATAGGTGATATTTTTACTCTGAACTATTGGAGTCTTAGTGGTTGAAAAACCATAGTAATTACTTCGATTTGGTTTTAGGATTATGGGTAGGTCCAGTTTCCAATGAGAATAGGATCACTGGCTGCTTGCCCGTTCTTTCCAAAATTCTTTACTAGGCATGTCGCACTGTGAATACAACTTGTCAAGTTGGAACTTTTTGTCATCTTGAGTTCTGGTGGTGGTGGTGCTGCTACTGTTTTTGTACATATAAGCTGGTGGGTATGAACTCATTTTTCTATGTTGTAGTATTGCCAAAGTACTTTTGCATATGTTTACAATTAAAATTTGGTGTATATTAACCACAAGAGGAGATTAAGGGCAGTTGTAATCAAGTGGTCATGGTAGTGGATTGTCAATCCACCATGCACTGGCTTAATTTTCACTGTTCACCCTATATAATTAATTAATTAATTAATTATAAAACAGTACTCCAGGAATTGGATTTCTCATAAGCCTTTTTAGAGCCATGAAAAAGCAAAAGTTTCACTATATTTTTTCCTAGCTTTGATGAAGAGGTTCCACAACAAACTGGCCTAGTTTACTTGGTAACCAGAGATATACATAGTGGCCTTCCATAAATTTGGTGTAATAGTAGAAAGATGCAAAAGCAGATTTATGCAGGAACTTATTTGTGCTGGTAATTTGTTTCGGAAAGTGAAGAGAGTGAGGGATATTAGGGAGGCTTGTGAAGGTGCACTTAGTTTGAATAGTTTGATTATATTAACAATTTAAATTGTTCATAAGAAAATGAACTATGAGGCATATCTAACTGTGGTTAACATATTTTCACCAGAATCATCCACAACATCGTCCATATATCTTCTGTGTTTCATTTTGATCATAATCAATTATTCCTCTAACAGGTTTTATGGGCTGGCTTTGATAAACTAGAGCTTAGTCCATCTACCTTCAAGAATGTTCTACTTCTTGGTTATTCTAATGGATTTCAAGTGCTTGATGTGGAGGATGCCTCTAATGTCTGTGAACTGGTATCCAAGCGTGATGGCCCAGCTACTTTTTTACAGATGCAGCCCACGCCAATGATGTCTGAAGCTACTGAAGGATTCAGAGCCTCACATCCTTTGCTCTTGATTGTTGCTGGTGATGAGACCAATGGCACAGGTATGGTCCAAGGTGGCCGTCTGAGTGCATTAATTAGAGAGAGTGTCAATGAACACCAGGCAGGAAATAGTCTCACTACTCCTTCAGTTGTTAGGTTCTACTCACTCAAATATCATAGCTATGTTCATGTTCTGAGATTCCGCTCTGCTGTATATATGATTCGGTGCAGTCCTAGAACAGTTGCTGTGGCGCTTGCTGCACAAGTGAGGAAATGCATTATATTTTTTAGTATCATGTTGATATGGGGTTCAACATACTGATTTATCTTTTCTGATTGCTTGAATTTTGTTTTGGCAGATATACTGCTTTGATGCTGTTACTCTCGAGAACAAGTTCAGTGTTCTGACCTATCCTTTACGAGGAACAGCTGGTGTTAACATTGGTTATGGTCCGATGGCTGTTGGTCCGAGGTGGTTGGCTTACGCTTCCAATAACCCTCTTGTACCAAGTACAGGCCGCCTTAGTCCTCAAAATCTTACTCCATCTTCAAGTGTAAGCCCATCAACTTCACCCAGCAGTGGAAATTTAGTTGCTCGCTATGCAATGGAATCTAGTAAAACATTGGCTGCTGGTATTCTTAATCTGGGAGATGTAGGTTACAAAACTCTCTCAAAATATTGTCAGGAGCTACTTCCTGATGGTTCTAGTTCTCCTTTGTCACCACATTCCAACAGGTCTGGAAGATTTCCACCAACAGGACTTCCAAGTGAACCTGATAATGCTGGAACGGTGTGTATATTATCAAAGTTGGATTTGTTCCTCTTATATTAATGCAGATGGATTTGAAATCAAATGGTCTTTTTTTTGGGATAAATTAATTATTTGTAATGGTTCTATGCAGGTTGTTATAAAAGACTTCATTTCGAAGGATGTCATTTCACAATTTAGGGCTCACACCAGTCCAATATCTGCTCTCTGTTTTGACCCAAGTGGTACCCTTTTGGTTACAGCTTCAATACACGGGCACAATATTAACATTTTCCGGATTATGCCTACCCGTGTACATAATGGTTCTATCTCAGCACATTATGATTGGACATCATCACATGCTCATCTTTACAAACTATATCGTGGACTAACAACGGCTGTATGAATCTAAAAGTTGTCTTTATAATGTTTTGTAGGGCAACTGATATGTCAGTTGTTTAGCATATTTGATGGATTTCTTTTTTTCTTGTACCAGGTCATACAGGACATCTCGTTTAGTCATTATAGTCAGTGGATTTCAATTGTTTCATCCAGGGGAACATGTCACATATATGTTATATCGCCTTTCGGTGGTGATGCTAGTCTTCAACCTCAAAATATCCATGATGGACCAATTCCTACTCCTAATCTCACGTCGCCATGGTGGGCAGCTTCCTGTTGCATGATCCATCAACAGTTACAACAGCCACCACCTCCAATTACATATTCTGTAGTTAGTAGGATTAAAAATGCTAGTTCTGGTTGGCTAAGCACTGTTAGCAATGTTGCTGCTTCTGCAGCAGGCAAGATATCTGTACCATCAGGAGCCGTTGCTGCTGTGTTTCATAATTCTCTGTATCATGGGACTCCACAGGGTCCCTCCAAGGCCAACTCGTTGGAGCATCTTCTAGTTTACTCTCCATCTGGTCATGTCATACAATACAAACTTCTTCCATCTTCTTTTGTGGAGTCTTGTGATATCAGCTCGAAAACAATTCCTACTTCTGTGTTGCAACTTCAAGATGATGATTTACGTGTAAATGCTGAGCCAGTTCAATGGTGGGATGTCTGCAGAAGATTGAATTGGCCTGAGAGAGAGGAAGATATTTCCAGAATATTCTGTAATAATCAGCAAACTAGTGAGACAGTCATGGATTCCGGAGATAGTGAAGATAATGAAACTTCATGTTCCATGTCGACTATTGGCAGTGTACCTGGAGCAGAGTCGGCAAGAAGTGAAAGATTCCACTGGTACCTTTCAAATGCAGAGGTACAGATTAACTCGGGAAAGATCCCAATATGGCAGAAATCAAAGGTGGTCATTTTTTCTGTTTCTTAGCAGTTCATAAAAACGACTTATTTCTTCAAATTGTTTGATGATTTATCTAATATATTTTTTTTTTCATAGATTTGTTTTTGTGTGTTGAATCCATCAAGAGCTAGCGAAGGTTTTACAGAAGATGGTGGAGAGATTGAGATTGAAGATTTATTTTTTGATGAAATAGAAATAAGGCGAAAGGATCTACTTCCTGTTTTTGAGCAATTTCGCTGTATCCAATCCAGCTGGATTGATAGGTACAGACTTTATCCCATTCATTTTTTTTTTCAAATTGTTGATCATGTTCAATAGTTTTTGTTTCTGAGTCTTGTTCCTGTTATTTTTTTACTCATCTATGCATTTGACACCATTTTGGTAGTTTGGGTTGAGCATTGACTCTTGCGGAACCCTACAAAATGGAAAATAAGTCAATATCATAATAAGCAAGAACCCTACAAAATGGAAAATAAGTCAATATCAGAATAAGCAATGAGTACTAACCAAGGATACAACCTGGCCATTACATGATCTACATTTTCAGGGTTGGAGGTAGGTATCAAACTTCATCATCAGGGGTTTTCCAAGCTACAGATGAGTCTAAGCCTGTATCTTTTGCATGTGGATCGGATTTTGGTAAGTAAAAGTTTTGAATTTGAAGAAACTTTGATTTCAAAACTTTGATATGGAATTTGGTAATCAGAAACTTACTATTGCCTAAATGTTTATTCTAGGGTCAGGAACCACACAAAGTTTGCTTGATTTTGACGAAACAGGTTCTTGTGAGCCTGTTAGCTCGCCGGCGATAGAGAAGACTATCGCTGATGAATCTGGCCATGGTTCGCCTTCAATCATCAGCAAAGGTATTGCTGCATTATCAGAATCCAAAGCATCCATGACAGTGCCAATAAAGGACTCTGTTAAAGATTGTACCCAACTTCATTCAGAACACACCAATAGCTATTCTGTCAAGGATGACTCTGTCACTGATGGTGTGTCAACAAGATCAAGTAGCCGGTCATGTAGTGGTAGATTACTGGTAGATAACTTAATGAACGATAAAGGAAGTGATAAAGTGCAAAAGGCATGTTCTACGAACACCCTCATGGAACACGCTGAAAGTTCTGATTCCCACATTTCTGTGGAGTTTGCCCAATATTTCAATGAGGGTTATTGCCAAGTATCGGAACTCAATGACTGCCGCGAGTTGACTGAAGCTGTTACAGACGCAGACAGCAACAGCAGCCACTGCGAGAGAGAAAAGAGTGAGGAAGATGGGGACAACGACGACATGGTGGGAGGTGTGTTTGCCTTCAGCGAAGAAGGTGAACCTAAAAACTCACGAGATCTTTTGTTCAGCACTGAATCTAAGTTTTCCGTGTGTCAATTATTTTATCTTCTGATGATGGTGGAACAGGTTGATGATGTAGAAGTTGGCGGCTTCATCATACCATGTCTTTTCTACAAGCAAATTTCTATCTCGGATGGCTGATGCTACCTACAAACCGGAAGCTATCAACATGTACTTGTACAGCTACACTTGCTCCTCCTATTTAATTCTCATTTTGCAATCAAAAAGTAGATGATGCATTTTTAGTTATGGAGATGGAAGCACAGGGTCTGCCAATCCAACCACCTAAACCACCACTGTCACTGTACATTCTGTAGATATGGATTTCTAGTTCATGTAGTAGTCGGACGGATGAGCTCTCCTTCCTGTTTACATTTGCACACTAGTATTCACCATTAATAGGTTTCAAGGGCGATTCACTGTCATCAACTTTCCTCTTCCTGGCGAAATAAACTTTCAAACTAGTTTTCTATGTTTACAAGCTGGACTTGTGTGCTCTATGTTACTTTGTTTGCTGTGACAACACAGTGTGGTAACTTAATATTCGAATTCGCTGGCCAGGAATCTCCAGAACGAGAAAGGGAATCAATCCTTGGCCAGGAATCAGTCGGCCCCAAAGACGAACCCATACTCGACAAGGCCTTCCTGACATCTGAAACACGATGGCAACTAAAGAATCCACCAGCACACTCTCTTTCAAGGAAACTGGCTGCCTTACGTCGAACAGTTTGCTGCGTGCTACCCGACGCACGTATCCATGGACCATCATCTTTCCCGGGTGCAAAATGCCAGTGGTGAGTACAAACTCGAGACCCCCCGCCTCCCCCCGGCGAAACCATGGCCACTGCCCTCGACGTGACACTCTATTGTCGACTTCTCGGCCGGCTGATCTGATCACCAGGTGTGCGTTAACCCCACATTCGTCACATGACATGTCTCAAGAGTTGCAGCCGAAGACATCTCCCACCTGAGCTGAGACGGCCTTTTTGTACCCAATGAAAGCAACCGGCACGTGGCGTTCCAAGGACTCCCAGATGGCGGCCACGCCCGTGTCTGACGTGGCCCGTACCGCGGCCACCCGCCCTCGAACCACTTGGCTCGGACAGCCGTTTATTGTTCCGGACCAAAGCGCCACCGGTAAGATGACAATAATTAGAAGGCAAAACCCCCCACCATGCCTTTAATGACGATGATGATGACGACGACGATAAAGAGCCGTCCGCTCGACGCAGAGGCGGGAGGAGGCATCGAGTACCCGCATCGATTTCCCCTTCATCCTCAAGCCAGCATCGATTACTACCATCTTCTGGGACACGAGACCCTCGCCGGCAACCAACCCACCGCAGAATAGAAAAGAGAGGGGAGGCTTCCCCCCCACGTCTTCTCTCTTTACGGTTCCGCCATTAAAGTGCTCACGCCCTTCGCCACGAGAAAGCCGGCAGCCAACGTAGAAAGGCAGTTCTGTGACCCATCCCCTCTTCTCTATTAAACCCCCCCCGTCCCCTTTTCTACCCCCCCTGCAGCTCAAGGAAAGAAAGGAAAGCAGAGCGGACTTTTGTACAGCGCCGATGCGGTGATGGGCGTGACGATGGCGTTGCGGTGCTGCTTCCTGGGGGGTCTCTTACTTCTGCTCCTGCTGGTGGCGTCGTCGAAGGGCGTGGTGGGGATATTGGACCCGGTGGACTTCCTGGCGCTGCAGGCCGTGCGGAAGCGGCTGGAGGACATGCCCGGGTCTGACTTCTTCTCCGCTTGGGACTTCACCGACGACCCTTGTGGTTTCCCGGGCGTCTTCTGCGCCGGGAACCGCGTGGTGGCGCTCGCCCTGGGGGACCCCCGCGCGGGCTCCCCGGGCTTGCAAGGCCGCCTCGACCCCGCCCTCGGCCGCCTCTCCGCCCTCGCCGAGCTGTCCCTCGTCCCCGGCCGCGTCACCGGCCCCATCCCCGACGCCCTTTCCCGCTGCACTGGCCTGCGTTTCTTTGCCCTCAGCAAGAACCTCCTCTCCGGTCCCCTCCCCGCCGGCTTCGGCTCCCTGCACCGCCTCCGCACCCTCGACCTCAGCTACAACCAACTCTCCGGACCTGTTCCCCCCGCCCTGGGCGCCGCTTCCGCACTCTCCAACCTCATCCTCTGCCACAACCAGCTCTCCGGCCCAATCCCGCGCTTCCCGCGCTCCGCCGCCCTCCTCCGCCTCGACCTCAAGCACAACCAGCTCTCCGGCTCCATCCCGCCGCTGCCGTCTTCCCTGCAGTACCTCGCCCTCGGCTCCAACGCGCTCACCGGCCGCATGGACGCCGTGCTCCCCCGCCTCGCCCGCCTCAACTTCCTGGACCTCAGCTCCAACCTGCTCGAGGGCCCCATCCCCGGGTGCGTGTTCCGCCTCCGGCTCGAGGCTCTCCAACTGCAGCGCAACGCCTTCTCCGGGCGAGTGGCGCCCCAGGGAGACGTGGTCATCCCGGTGGTAGACCTGAGCTACAACCGGCTGTGGGGATCCCTTCCGCCGCAGCTGGCCGGCGTGGACCGCCTGTACCTCAACAACAACCGGTTCACAGGGGAGGTTCCCAGCCGCCTGGTGCAGCGGCTCAGCAACGGGATGCAACTGCTCTACCTCCAGCACAACTTCCTGACAGGGATCGAGTTCGGCCCCGCGGCGGCCGCCATCCCCGTCGGCGCCGCGCTCTGCCTGCAGTACAATTGCATGGTTCCGCCCTTCGACACGCCCTGCCCCCTCAAAGCCGGCACGCAGAAGATGCGCCCCGTCGACCAGTGCCCCAACTGGAGAAGCTAATCCGCCCTCCTTCGTGACCGCCATCACCGCCTCTTCCAAGCACGATCGAGTCAGCCGAAGACTTGACAAAGAATTACTACGAACAAAAGTAGCTTCTTAACATACGGCAATAATAAGATTCTTTTATTAATTTTGGGTTGTGGAAGAAGAGCACGAACAATTATATATATATATATATATATATATATATATATATACATATAATTATGCTTTATTGGTGATAAGATGATGTAAGTTGCTGTGAAGAGAGATTACGAGCTTTGGCCATGTATATTGATGTCGTTTGCAAAAGTCCGATGTGAGCAAATCCTCGTCAATCTTTCGTTGGATTCGGTTCCGACATCCACTGGTTTTTGTTTGGTCCGGTCGAACTGATATGGCCAATTGGATTGGCCTGTGGTTTTTTGTACGCTTCAGTGCATCCATGGGTGATGTTGATGGCTTTGACATCTCAGTGACATCTTGGATCTGTAGGAAGAGGATGGTTGGATTCAGCAGCATAAACCAAGGTGGCATGTGAGAACACCACCTGCAATATCTAAACACATCTGTGAGGAGATGGAACAACATGAAGAATACTAGCTGCTGAATGAATTGCTGTGATTGTTCCAAACCTTTTCATCTCCATGTATCAATCATGCTCTTCGCTCAGAGAGAACAACAGGCTGTGGACTCTTTCCATGGATGCCCTAACGAAGGCATCTTACATGAATACTCTTAGCAGCTTCTTGTTTCAGAATGTCAATTGAGTTCTCTGATTGCCCGAAGAACTTTGTCATAATAATTGAAAGATCACCAACTATAGCTTTACACACAAGACATTTGGGTGCTCATTTGATTCAAGTTGAGGTGTTGCTCTATCTGAAAATTCTTCTGATGGATGCTTTTACTGTGTGTTTTCTGTAAACTGGATCCTTCACCATCAAGCCAAGGTGGAACAAAGAGGAATACTAGCATTCCCATGATCCAGCCATCAACTTACTGATTATGCCTGTAATAACCAAGGATGATTTGAATTATGAATCAAGAAATAAACTTTTGGGTCTACTAAAAGGGAACAGCTAAGTCAGCAATATAAAAATAATCACAAAAGGAAAGGCATGTATGTATGCTTTAGGTTCTTCAAGAAAGAAGCTTGAATAGGCTCAAGCCTTCTCATGAGACAGTATCAATTACCCAAAGCAGTAAACAGCAATTTACAAGTTTAATTTGGAATTCTGATATGGTCAATCATTGTCCTTCACGACTGTTCTTCTGAATTCTACTGCGACATTAGTAATCACATGACAAATGGTGGACCGACAACCACCGAAGGCTCATTTGCTAACTGATATGGCATGTCTTGCAAAGACAACAAATTTCAAGTGCTATTTTCCATCTATATAATAAAATTTTAACTAAGTTCATGATATAACCTTTCAACCACACTAGTTAAGCTCAGGCTTGTAATATCTGACATAGGGTTTTGATGGCTGTCACCTAAGAAAAACTTCGTTAGAAGAATAAAATGAGTAGTTTGGCTAGTGATACTGCCCTAAACTTGACGGTAGGAAAAGATCCAGGCTTGTTATTTAATAAGATCCTCACAAAAATTATAAGCTAGCAAGTATCTGAACTGCCACATTGTAGATGTCAAATAATTACATTTTCTACAAATTATAGTAATTTTAATAAGCTCCTTGTGCAAGTCACTCTAGTTTAATGATGCTGATAAAGGTCGAGGTAAGCAGACACTATCTCATACGCATCCACAGTTTTCAGGTACTAATTTGATGTAAAATCCTAAAGATTCACATTGTAGCAATGAACAAAATATATACAGAAAACTGAGATATCTGGACTCCTGTGAGTAGCCCAAGTGTAACAAGATTTCAATTGGAATGCATGCAAATATTAGTCATGCTAAAAAAGGGCATGAATAAGGTTTTATTGTCCAATCGGATACCAGTCTCAGTGACATTCTATTTGGCGCTGTTTTTTTTCTCCCGGTTTAGGATAAAGGAGGGGATGAATCCATTCTAGAAAATCACCTTCACAAGGATTCAAACCTCTCTCTCTCCCTCTCTCTCTTTCTCTCTCCACCAGAGCACTCCTATCACCTCTGCACCGCCATTCAAAAGACCTCTGACGCTTCACTATCACTCACCTCACATGTATACAAGAACAACCGGCTAAGCTGTCTTGCACCAAAAGATCAATTTGGACATGGCAATAGATGCCACTATCCCAGCAAGCTTTGCCCAATTGCAGGAGGGTAGGGTAAGATTGACTAAACCTTAAATGACTGCAACAAAATCTTGATCTATTCAGAATTACCATTGGCCATCAACTTTCCATAGAAGAAGGCACACAACAATTATTCTTGGGCACAGACAGTTAAAAGCAATGCAACTCGAAGCTTATGCTAAGACTGTACCAGGAACTCACAATGTATTGTTGATCTGGAGAAAGAGATATATCGGTAATTGTCCATCTCAAGATTCTGGCACGGATGTTCTTCCCACTTCCCACTCATTATCAACATTGTATATCAGCATACGGCTTCCCTATCAAACACCGACAAACATGAAAAGTTAGACACATGAACAGATGCCATTTTGCAATGAATATATCGGTCAGTAATTCCAGCAAGCACCTGGAGTGCAACCACAAACGGTGACCCATCTTCGAGAACTGCGAAACATATGCCAGGCTATCCATTCTGTCCACAGGCCGCGGGCTATCGACAGGCAAGTACTGGTCGAGAACATGGGAGCAATCGGCGGGTCAGATAAAAGATCTCAATTTCCATACCGGAGCATAGCCGCATCACCAACACGCATAGTGTCGTTCTTGTCGGTATCCATGTCGGACGTGCCCATACCATGACCCATCCTTAGATGGTCTTCTTCAGCCTAGATTCCAAACTCTTACTCAAGAATGCTCCTTTTTTTCATCTCAATCCCAACATTGACCTTCTTGATGATGACAAACCCCCGGAGATAACACCACCAACAAGCCAAATGACTTCAGTATTCAACGACCCACGGCACAAAAGAAACGCAAGTTTTGATAGGAATAGCTATCTCCCAACACTCGAGAACTGGAACGTCTCAGAATCCAAAAAATGCAACGCTTGTTCCAGAATCATTTCTCTCTCTGGTTGTTTCCATGGCCGTCTCTGAACGAGGTTATCGGGCCCGATCACGTCCGAGCCCAACGTGGGAGGGTTGACCCGAACCGAATAAATTCTGCTGACGTGGAGTCGAATCACCAAGGTGGGGGGATCCCAACTTAACCCAAGTGATACCGAGGTGATCCCAACAGAAAACTTGTTCTTAATTAGATCCTTTCGACATCTAAAATTAGTATAAGATCTGAAATGAGAAGACAAAGACTATCTTATTTATTGATGGTCGATTCTATGTAATGATTGTTGAAGATGAGTACAACCGATCCCAAATAGTTGATGAGAGTATCCCAATCAAACTTGATAAGATTTAAATTGCTAGGGTTTTGAATGAGGGATTGACCAAAAAAAAAAAATCTGTTTCGGATGAGGAGAACAAACATCTGGCACTACTCCCTTTCCTTTTTGACTTTTTTGGTTCTCGTCTTTGACAACCACATCAACAAAAAGTACTCACTCCACATGGCTCCAATTTGCTACTTCCAATTGAAGCGATGAGCAGAGCAGGCTGCTGCTGTTGTTCTTGTTGGGACTTGCAGTAAACAGTGACACATAGAACTCTGAAAAGGACTGGTAATGAGGATGGCTAACAGGGCTGTGCCTGCCATTGGAAGCAGACAAAGGTTGTCCAGTAAAAAGTACAATAATTTGCCCTCCACCTAATTATATGACATATATGTATCAATCATATCACTCCCAAGTACTGTGGATGGAATATGGACTGCGTGCATTAAACTACTCCTGGCGAAGAATAGAGAGCCAGCTAACAACCATTTGTCAAGGAAGAAGAAGAAGAAGAAGAAGAAGTCAAGCAACAGTGCTCACAGGTCCCACCAAACTTCCCCTCCTCCCGCCATTGAATCAATGGCGGCCGTGTACTTGGAAACCAAGTGAAGCCACTGCCTCCCTTTGGCTATCGGCTTCTCCTCCCAAGAAATGGACCGAGGAAGATCCAAAACCCTCTCTCTTCTGATCAATGGTTACATGCAAAGCAAAGAAAGGAATCACCGGAGGGCATCTTTATACTAACACAAGATCCATGTTACAATGCTCTGTATCCCATATTCCTGGACTTCTTGACTTGCTATACACCCTGGTGTCCCGACAGATACCACTGAAGGAAGGCACCAGCAGAAGGAAGAAAGGCGAGTTACCTATAAGAGTTAGCACCATCTACCAACCTCTCATGGAGCTGGATCAGGCATAGGAAGATGATAGAACAGCGGCTCCTTCTTCTTCCTGCTGCACATGGACTACAAGTTAGAGGTAACAAAGTTCTTTATCTCCTCCATTACATCGTAGAAATGGTCAGTGTTGGGCAACAAATAGAAGCCGATGGTGGCCTGCTCCCGGTAGATGAGCTTCACATCTTTGCCGGCATTCTTCAACCCGTCGGCATAGGCCAATTGCCAGTCCTGAACAAGATCCAAGCCTGCCACTATGACGAGGCTCTTTGTGAAAGGAAGCTCTTCGAGGTTGACGCCGTTGGGACCGAAGGGGTTGCAAGCTGGGTGGTCCCTGTCGGCTCCCTCCGGGAGATACGCCTTCCAATACCAATCCCTGTCCTGGATCGTCACAAAATACTTACCATCCAATCTCTTCTCCGACTCCGTCCGGTGATTGCCGCCGAACATGGGGTTGAGAAGGATGTTCCCGGATACCTCGATCCCGGATTCTGCAGCCCTTACGGCTACGTGGTGCGCGATGTTGCCTCCGGAGCTGTCGCCGGCGAGGAACACCCGAAGTTTGGCGTCCTTGCCACCGTGGAGCCACGGCTCGGTGGAAGCCCACTTGAGGGCCGCCCATCCGTCGTCGTAGGCGCAGGGGTACCGGTATTCAGGTGAGCGACGGTAGTCGACGGAGATAACCACTGCGCCGCAAAGGGACACAAAGCGCCGGCAGAGGGAGTCGTAGATGGCGGTGTTCGGTGAGGAGTGTGCGAAGCTGCCGCCATGGAAGAAGATGATTACGGGGAAGGGGTCCGGGGAGGGAGACCGGTGGAGGTCGGCGAGGGGCGTGGTGGCCGGGGAGGGGTTCGGAGGGGCGGGCCGGTAGATGCGGGCGAGGAGATTGTTGGTGCGGTCGATGAGGATGTCGAAGGAGGCGACGCCATTGACGGGGGCGGCGTTGGCGGGGACCTTGCGGTCGAGGAATTCGGCGAGGTGGCGGTCGAAGGTGCCGTCGGGGCGGCGCAGCATGTTGTAGGCCAGCTTGAAGTTGGAGATGAGGACCCATGTGTTGAGGGGAACCACCATCTGCGAGGGCATCAAAGCCAACAAACACAAAAAAAGGGAATCAAGAAAGAGGGTGAGGAGGCGTCCTTGTTGATTTCTCTGTCTTCATTTTACGGCAGGAATTGGCCGTGAAAGGGAAGCAAGATTCAAACTTTTGGCAATTGCCGGGAGGGATTTCTTGGGGAGCTTCAGGGCATGTGTCATTTCATTAGAATCGGGGACAAAGACGAAGAGAGCGAGCCAGAATCAATAGGGTTTCTGTTTGGTTTTACTGCTTTCCTCCTCGGATAATGCCAAAAGATTCAAACTGCGCGCGATTTCGATACAGCCCATAGGAGATCGACAAAGCTTCTCCGCTTCGGGGAATGCACGATCCCGAAGCAAAGACACCCCCATCAAGCGAACGAAAGAACAGAAGAGAGCCAAATGCAAGAGAAGAAACGATTGAAGCCGATCAAAGATCCGACCTTTAACCAACCGAATGGTCACGGAAATCAAGATGAACCCCAAAATCTGGCGAAGAACAAAAAGCAGCGAAGCCACCGATCGCATCAGCGGCACAGGAAGCACGGGCGCAGAGAATCCATAAAAGAACCAACATTGACACCAAATCCAAAGCGAGGAGGGAGGCGAGAGGGCCCATACCCTGCACTCGTTGGCGTTCACCTCGTTGCTTCCCGCCATCGCGATACCGCACCCGGAAACAGAACGCCAAGAACAAGAGCAGAATGAGCCGAGCCAAAACGAGCCCTGCCGAAAGCCAACAAAGATCTCTCCTTCTTCCTCGTGAACTGAAGTTGACGGATCGAACCGTCAACCACTCGCTCCCGAACCCCCGAACTCGCTGCTTCTGCTCCTCCACAGACCCCCGCCGCGCCGCTCACCTCCTTCCACCGCACAGCTTCCCGATCCCGCCCAAAGACACCACCTTTCGAGATCCAAGCACCGAGATTGAGCCAGGAGAGATCCTCGACGAAGGGAGAAACCGATGTGGGTAGTAATGACAAGCGGGGAGAGGGGAGGGGAGGGGAGAAGGAAGTTATGAAGGGGGAGAAGTTGGACGGGGCACGCGAGCACGGAGAGAGAGAGAGAGCGAGCGAGCTAAAGAAACGGCAAAGGGGAGTGAGCGACGGACGCAGGAGACGACAAATTGGGGCGGCCGAAGGGAAACAAATAATAAAGAATCCAATAGGCATACCACGTCAACAATATATCGTGCCATGTCAGCATGACATCGGTGCGATACCTGCGTCACAGAAACGACAAATAATGACACTATTTGTCGATTAATGCGGTTTTTTTTTTTTTTTTTTGGTCCAATTTGGTGGCTTCCACATAAACATATTTATTTTATGCATCTCATGTTTAATACATTTTTTTTAATTTTTACTGTATTTTCAATTCAAACAAGAACGGGTCTTTTGTCCACCGCTGGATCTCGTAAAATAGATCAATCAAACTCACAGGAAATCATCATAAAATAGATCATAAAGAGGAGGCTCTCGGCTACATGTCCACAAGACTCAAGTCACTGGGATACACCATATAAATATTTTAATTTAATTGAAAATGGGTTAAATATTGCCATGGCCAAAAAAGAAAAAAAAAGGATTTTTATTTATAGTATTATATACATACACATACATATATTAAGAAATTACATTCTTCACAATAACCTTGGAGAAGAAAAAAAGGAAATGCTAAAATCATACTTGTGAAATAATTACATTAAAAAAAAGATGAAAATTTTCCAACAAAAGTCCAAAAGTTAACCTCCATTTTTTAAATTCCTTTTGGGGTCAGTGGGGATCCTCTCTCCGAAGACGAGAGAAGAATATGTTTCATTTCTCCCTTCTCCAAAGTAAAACATAATCCCATTCCATAATATGTTGACCCTTCTTTTGTTCTTTATAGACTTGAACACATGCACTTGGAGGAGTTATACACATTGCTGACGTATACATCTAAGTATGTCCAATAGAATCCAACCTTTGTGAAACTTATGTACAGTGAACATACAACTCGAGACCTTTGTCGGCAAGCTTATGCAATCATACAGATAGAGAGGGAGAGGGAGAGAGGGGAATGGAAGGGGGAGAAGGAGACAAAAGTTTTGCTGCGTGAGGACGAAGCGAAGACACTACTACACCACGACAAAAAGAAGGCAACCCTACCACCTTTACTCGACCCCACAAATGGAGACGTCCCCCCATCCATCCCCATTCCCCAGCCTTGTGTTGGTTGTCTTCCTTCCTTTTTCCCTCCTTCTTTAATGGCATCGGGTTGACGTGCCCAACCAAAACGCCACCCCTCCCTCCCTCCGTCGTCACCCTTTGCGTTTGTCTTCACATGTAGAAAGGGATGGGAGTGGCTTGCTTTCTTTCGTGGTGGTAGGATCATACCGTCCAAAAGAGGGCGCCAAGTCAAAGTAAACCCGAATACTTTAATTGGAGGATGAACGCGAATGGCTTTGCCAACGTGGTGATTCTTCATAATGGACATCCCTAAGTGCTCGCTTTGTGGTGACTTTAGGGGCCTTGGCACAATCTTTTTCTTGGGAACCCAACATTTTTTTACTTGTTGGGTTAGTGGGAATAATCCAGATTGTTTACTTTGTCATCATGGGGTTTGGTGGAGGGTAGCTTATGCTCTCACAAGTTGTTCCACATGAACGACAAAGGTAGATGTCATTGATGAAGCATAGGATTTGTTCTGTGTTGTTTATTCTAAACCTTTCTTCTTGCTCTGATCCAATGCCTTCTATTTCTGTTGTCATGCATGATGTCGTTTGGAATCATGCACTTTGATTCATGTGACATGCACTCATTACTACCCATGTTTCAGAGAGAGAGAGAGAGAGAGAGAGAGAGAGAGAGAGAGAGAGAGAGAGAGAGAGAGAGAGAGATGGAAGGAGGGGAAGAAGGTTGTGTCTTCTTCTTCGGAACCGTGGTATTTCCCATCATGCATTCACATCCAATGTGACACCAGCACAAGCAAAAGACCCCACGCGTAGGGGCTGTAGATTCCGGAACCAAAGCGGAGGCCTTTTGACCGAGATGCTGGGATTTTGGCGTAGATTTTGTCGGGTGTCAACTCAAATCATCCACGTCACAAGTCAACGGTACAGGCGCTGCTGTTACAACACAACCCTCGGGAGAGAAACCAAGACGACGACGACCCCCAAAGAGTAGAGAGAAGAGACCTGTGTCCTCCTTGAAGGAATTAGAAGCCACGCATGCAAGCAAGTTGGATTCTCGATCCGCTTCATCATCAACTCAAGCGAGGAAGCCATCGACTCCCTCGCTTCTTGTTTGGATTCCTTGGGAAGCTCACTGAAACTTCTTCTGCTTCTCCTACGGACCCCTCCTGTCGAGGACGATGGAGGGCTTAAGCTTGAAATGACGATAATATGATCGGTATTAGATGGGAACTAAGATGGAGGGCTTAAGCTTGAAATGACGATATTACGATTGGTATTAATTAGATGGGAACTAAGATCGCGATGAAGGTCGAGGCAAAGGGACGTGATGGTGATGGTGATGGGATGATGCACACACAGTTCACGCATCAGATGATGGATGGATGGATGGATGGATGGGAGGACGATCACGGGTTGGACGTGATATGGATGGATGCATCAACAGAGCACATTAATTGATGGGGTGGGGTGGGGTGGGGGGAGAAGGATGCTTCACGTAAGCATTAATGGTGCGCCCCCATGTGCTTGCCGTGTCCTTTGCTTTGACGTGGCTCAACATGCGCTGCATGCTATTTTAGATCTTTTCCAGTTTGTCTTCTTCTTCTTTCTTCTTTCTTCTTTCTTCTTCTTCTTCTTCGTCCTCCTGCTTTTGCTCTGCTCGAGTTTGTCTGATAGACTGTGATCCAGTAGATCGGTATGACCAGCTCGCACCAATCATCTGCTACAGTGTTGGAATTCTGATTCTTCACGGAAAAAGTATGTGTTCAGCTTCTGTACAAGGGAGAGAAGACAAAAGAATCCCAATCGCTTCGGCTGCATGTTTGACAAGCTAAGTTGATGCCTTGTGATGCTCGGTTGTCGTTTCCTCACCTGCTTCTTCAACCCACCCATCTTCGATGGTAAGTAATATATAAAAGACGGGGACACACAGAATTATACATTTGTTCTTCCTCCTCACCTTATTTTACTTTTCTTCTTATTAAACAGTTGTCTTCTTTAGTGTCATGATCACGCAACCTAATCAATGTTTTGTTTACAGTGGGAATATTTAGCCTCTCCAATTTGTTCATACTCAAGTACATGTCAGTGTGCTTGGATTGTATCAAACAAACAAACAAACAAGAAAAGCCTGTGGCTGACTGACTGCCCGTCTAACTTTATTAAGCTGGACAAAATATAAGTCAATTTAATCTTGGATTATCTTCAGTGTCATTTAATCTTTGTTGTTCCTCGAAACCATTGGCAGAGGAAATAGATTGCATGTCTGAAACTAGTAATGATGTTTTCTTTCCTTGTTCTTATTTTAAAGTAGAATTTGAATCCAGAATTGTTTCTGGTGACCAATGAGATATGCCGCCTTTTGAATAATCTGGCAAAAGGTGCACCAGAGACACTGTTGGATACTGTACATTCACAGGAGAAGCAGAGGTCGAGTCCTTTGCCGTGGGGGAAGACGACATGCATCTTGTTCCTTTTGGCCCTCACTCTTTTACTGCTACTGCTCTCCCCCTCCCTCGTCTTCTCCGCTTCTGATTCTTGCGGGTCTTCTCCCACCGCTTTTAATGGAGACAGAGGATGATGGGGAAACCTGCGGATCCCCACAGTTGTGTAGACCATGGCATCTGGCGGCGAGGCTTTTCCACGGCACTCTGTCAGCACCAGCGACCGGCCATTATAAATCACCGCAACACTCTGTGCAAAAGGAGGAGGAATAAACAACACGTTGATGCAGGCTGTGCTGTGGCAGTCGGTCTGCCAGCAAACAACGTTCGGTACTGCTTGGAATCTGCTACAGCTCTCTGCACTTCATGTGTGTGTGTGTGTGTGTGTGTGTGTGTGCATTACTCCCTATGCTTTGTTTCTGAAAACAAAGTTGGAATCTGTCGATCTGTAGTCCAAGCAAGCCACTGTGGAAGGAAGAACAAGACCAGTGGGCTCAGCTCAGCAGCCCATTTCTTCTTCAAGACTAGTGGGTTATATGGACTGGCCTAACCCATATCTTTAGTCTGTGGCATGTCAGATCTTGTCGGTGCCGCTTCTGTGACCCAAGATTGACGCAGAGATGCACGATGAAGTCAACCGCTGCGGGTTAGAAGGTCAACATCTCATTCCATGACGCAGTGGTTAAGCTCAACGCTACTCACAGAGCTTGCTTTTTTTTCACTGATGCTGGTCGCTGATCCTGTGAAGAGGTGGTGGTTAAGCTTCATCTCACCAAGCAAATTTTCTTCATGAGACGGTAGAAAAGAATGCCGTACATACTGTGGATTCCTGACAACTGGTGGAAAAAGGACACGGCACCAGCAACCAACCTCTGTGAAGTTGGGTTAAAGAACAGGAAAGGGAAAAGAATGGTGCAAATAAAGAAGGAAAAAAAAAGAAGGAGGTTTGCTCTTCCTTCTCCGCTTCCTGTTCTCGAGTTCTCAGGGAGAGGAAGAAGAGGGACGGGCGGGTGGTTGAAGAGGCAGTGAGAGATGGGCCTCAGGATCTTCCTCCTCTCCTTCTTCTTCCTCGTTGTGCTGCTTCTTCATTCAGCCAGATCTGGTGGTAAGCTTCTTTCTTTATGGTTACGTTATGAAATGTATGGGAAACGGAATGAATCTTTTCATCAGAGCCCCACTAAATTGATGGTAGATTCCCTTCTTCTTGTCTAAATCTGAGCGGTGTCGTGTGTATCGAAGGAAATATAAGCTCATAGAAGAATTGTTCTGTTCTCTATTAGAGACTCCTCTTCGAGGTAGGGGACGAAACAGATCTATAGATTCACGCAGAAAAGGGGACTTGTTGACTGTGAGTTTGATCCTTACGATGCTTGTGACCGATTTGGGGATGAACTAGATCTATAGCATGACACAGAAAGAAGACCTTCGAGCTCATGAGCATCTCAAACAAAGATTTCTCAAGTTATTGATCAAAACTTCTTGAGACAGGAAGCTTCCTAACAATATAATGCTCGAAACTACTAGCTTTGATGACAACATATATTTCATTGGTTGCAGTACTTTCTGTGTCGGAAGCTTCCTAACATTCGCTTTCTTCGCAGATACAACCGGTCAGCTTCTTCAAGGTATCAACGATTACAGAGTCACCCTCAACCTTTCATCACTTACAGAGAACAAGAATGCAGATTGCTTGGCTGCACAGCTTGCATCAGCATTCAAAGGCCAAGACTGCAGCAACACCACCGGATCGGATACTGTTCCCGGCACGGAGCAGCAGTTCCCCAACTTCCCTGATTACTTGGCCGCATGCCATCTAAACGCGACGGTGACTCGAGATGGGTTCATAATGCCAGCTTGTGTGCCAGACTTGGTGCCTGATATCGTCTTGGCCAACTACACCAAGTCTCAATACAACCAGAAGCTGAACGATAGCAGCTATGCCGGAATCGGGATTGCTGAGGAAGACAACTGGGTTGTCGTAGTTTTGACCACAAACACGGCTACCGGAAACTATGCTCCGGCTGCAGATGCCACCGCTGGTTCATCCATTTCAATTGCTGATCACAACTATGTGATGTTGTCGCTGCTGGGTTTCGCCCTTTACCTGGTGGGCTAAGAAGTTCTTCTCTTGTGTGACATTGAAAGTGTTCTTTTTTTTTCTTTTTCTGCTTTGTATGAACTTTTTGAAAAATTTTACATGGCATAAAATATAGTCCTCGCTGTACCTGAATCCTTGAGTATAGTGGTTGAACTCAGTCTGGAATCTATAATTGAAATGTATTTTCTTGGTGTAGAATGCTATGTTTTTTTATTCACGCTGATGCCAAACTTGGTGTTATATTGTTATTATGATTCAGAATAATAGAAAAAAATTATTGGACTAATTAGTCCCACTATTCAAACACCACGTCGGTATATAGTTGTCATGCTCATGGCACGTCGCCCCCTCCGATCTCCCTCAGCCTTGCAAAGCTCTGCTCCAAATCCCCATGGACTTCTCCTCTGGTGAAGTCGTAATGGCCGCCCTCCTGGGCCTCCCCTCCGCCTCCTTTTCGGATCTCGCGCGCTCCTTGTCCTCCGACCTCAACCTCCAACGCCGCCGCCTCGCCTTCCTCCTCGTCTCCCCGTTCCACTTCGCCCTCACCCTCTCCTACCTCCGCTCCCTCCCCCTCCCCCAGAAGACTCTCCTCCTTGCCCGCCACCTCCTCTCCTGTCTCCGCAAGCTGCTCCCCTCCCTCTCTGGTCCCTCCCACCACCTCCGGCTGCGTGACCTCGACGCAGCCCTCCTCCTCCTGGCCATGTGCGACGCCTACGACCCAACCGTCGCCCGCCTCTCCAACTGGCACTCAGCCGTCTCTGACAACGTTCTTCGCTCCATGCTGAGCCCCTCGGGGCTCGGAACCGATGCATGGGCCGTCGTCCGCCATTACGTCGACGCCGCCGTCAAGTTCCGGCGGTTAATGGAAGCTCCCTCGGATACTGGGGACGGCGAAGCCGGCGCGTGGGTGGCGGCCGTGGTAGCGCTGCCGTCGGTGGAGTGTAGGACGGGAGGGAGGGAGTGCGTGATATGCAAGGATGAGATGGAGGCGGGGAGGGATGTGTGCGAGCTGCCGTGCGGGCATCGGTTCCATTGGGGGTGCGTCCTGGGGTGGCTGGGGAAGCGGAACACCTGCCCATGTTGCCGGCACGAGCTGCCGACGGAGGACGTGTTCTGTGAGATGGGAAGACTGTGGAGAGCTGCGGCTAAGATGGGCGATCGGTGGGCGACATAAGAAGGCTACGTTTGTGGCCGCCGTCGCAGTGGGGAACTTTTCTTGGCTTGCAGCGTTTGTATACGTGTATTGATCCTACGTTGACAGTCTCTCTCCGTCAATAAAATCCTATCCGTGGGACGAAGCGGCATCACACGTCTCTCATCCAATTAGCTCTTATGTAGGGCCCACTTGTGAGCCTCGGTTATCTCCAAGGCCCGTGTAGATGTTGTCGAATCAGCGCGCGGTATTCATAGGGGTAAGAAATAAAAGTAGAACAAGTAATAAGCTATCAAAAGCAAGCAACCTCGACCACCGCCGTTATCTTCGACTAACGGTCAGATCCATCAGACCACAACCAACGGACGGATCTGCTTCGTTCCCGGAAACGTAGCCCTCCGAGGGGGGAGCCAGAGCACTGCTCGCCTGCGACGTCTCTCTCTCTCTCTCTCTCTCTCTTCCTCCTCCTCCGCCTCGTAATCTTCTTCTCGTTCTGTCCTCGATGGCCGTTCGACATGTTTGAACCAGTCAACTTGTGACTTGAGGTTGAGATCTGTCGACGAAACCTTGGCTGATTTCCATCAGTGCTTCGCCAAGCATTGTGCATGCACTGCCATCTGTTTCATGTTGTGCGTACAATCATCAACGCTTCAGCTGATGCATGTCACTGGGGCTGGTTCCTTCACAAAGTGTTTTTTATCTACGGAGATGACGACCCAAATCATGTACTGTACTCACAATTGTTCTGTCGATGCAGACTTGAAGTAGCTTGGCAATAATAAGTTGATTCAGATATTGATTGCACCGTTTCAGTGTCATCAAATGATCTTTCTTTATGGCAACTCAATTTTCTATGATCATACATTTCAAGAATCAGTCCATTCTACAACCTGGAAGCAAACTTTGCATATGGTAGTGATGTTGATGCCACTCGTAGTATATGTTTGTTGGATGATACAGTGAAAGCATTTGGAGCAGTTGAATCGAGGGACATGGAACTCTCCATTAGCAATCGTTCCGAGCTGCAAACCGTGGGTTACTCGAAGCGCTCAAAAGCAGACAAGAGGTGAAAGATCAAAAGAGCTCCTCCTCAACTCTGTTGGCGTCTCTCCTTCCTTGTTCAGTTTCAAGGGAGGGATCAGGTTGATGTCTCGAGATTAAACTTAATTTAATTGAAGATGATCTTATTAGATCATCTTTAATGAAGAAGAAGAATCTTTTGAAAAGAAGAAGAATATCTTAGATACTTTAGAAGAAGATAAAATCATCTTGAAAGATATTGTAATTCCTCAAAATTGATATATCAAAGAAATTGATAAGATATATTGTAAAGAGAAAAAAAAAAAGATAAAGTTGAAGAATTCTTAGTTTTATTTTATTTTATTTTTATAAACGTGGTCTTGTTAACTATCTCATGAGAGGATGGTATTGTAATTTCAAGCTTAAACATTTGAAACCTAACAAAATTAGACTTTTATTTTTTCCTCAATCATTATTTTTCTAAAACTATTAATTTTTGGTATCGGAGCTAAGTTATCCAAGATAACTATCAACATGCTATTCTCTATCCCTCGTCCCACCAACAATTATGAAAATTAGAGCATTCAAATAAAAGCTTTATTTAGATCATAAGATGTTAGATCATATGTGAGAGATAATAAAAAATATGTACACCAAGTCCCAAAAATGATATTATACTTAAGACGAGTCAAAAGGATTCTTTCAGGGATATGAGAAATAGAGACAAAAAAAAAAAAGGATTCTTTGAGGGATATGAGAAATACAGATAAAAAAAAAAAATTCCTGATCTATCAACGACTTGATGAATGGGCATTCCAAAGTATGTATTTATGATAAGTAATCAAGAAAGAGGTTTCAGACAAGTCAACCTATTATACAAAAAGACCTCTTGAGTTAATCCATATCCATATCAATATACGGGGACTAATATCTTCAATATTTTTTAATATTTATTGATGATATTAGTAAGAAACATAAATATACTTTTTAATGGAGAAACTATATAATTTTGAATCATTCAAAAGACTTAACGTACAAGTGGAGAACCAAAGTGACTTCATCATCAAAGTCTTATGATGGTTTGAAGTCTTTTGTGAGACATGTTATATTCACTAACCATTGATGACACCCTATTCTTCTCAACAAAATGGTATGACAAAGAGAAAGAATAGAACTATTCAATACATGGTTACTCCAGCTCAGCAAGTCATGACAATAGGAGTTTTGATACCAACCCAATTGGCACAGTACTTGACCGAGGTGACACAGTATTGACTGAGCTACCATGATCGCAATCGAACTAGAACGCCCATGAATGAATGATGGTGCGCACGCCCTCATTCCATGCCGATGGGATGTATGATGATGTGGACACTCCGAGAGATCGCATTTCTGCCTTACCCAGTACGTCAGCAATGGTAAGGGTGGGAGTACAATTGATCGGATATTTGACGAGTATAAAAATCCCTTTTGGGAATAGGACTAGGGGGATCTCTCTCTGATTCTCTCAAACTCTCTCTTTCTATATTAAACTCTTAAGATCATCGAGGTCGGGGCACTGACTTGATCATCAAAAGGATCACATCGGGTGCCCCCACCTCGACGAGGCCTTTATGTAGGATCCCTCGATAAATCTCGAGAAGAAGAAGCCCGAGACGCGATCCCGAGTAGGTCTAGCTGAGACGCGTTCCCCAGCAGGCCTAATCGACCTCCCACGAACTTCTCAATCCCTTCCTGATCGACGCGGACGAGCTTATGCACACATGCGGATCCAAGACGTACAGATTCGGTATAAAGTCTAACATCTCTCATTTAAATATTATTTGATGCATTAGAAGAATAAAATTGAATGACAAAAGCTCCAGATATATTTTTATTGGCTATAATATTTGATCTAAAGCCTACAAGTTATTTGATCCTAAAGAAAAAAAAAAATACATATGAGTAGAGATGTGGAGTTTCATGAACATAAAGTATGGAATTGGAGTACAAATATGAAAGTGCAACATGAAGATAAAGAGAAAAGTGATAAATAAAGTGCCTACACCTCCATCATCTCTTATATCAAGCTCATTTTTGGAAGAAAATACAACCAACAAGAACAAGGAGTTTTATTTGTATTTATTTGTATTTATGCTAATGAAGAAGTTATTTCTTTTTAAAAATATAATCAAAGATAAAAAGTGAAAGAAAGCAAAGGATGATGGAAGAACATGGGAGATTACAACTTTACAGTCATAAATCCATATAAGACAAATGGGTTTTCAAAGTGAAGAAGAATGCTTAAGGAAAAATTAAAAAATATAAAATAAGACTAGTGACTAAAGGATAAAAGCAAAAATTAGATATTGACCACGATGAGGTATATGCTTTTATTGCTTGCATAAAAATGATTAGATTACTTACCTCTTTAGCCACTCAAAACAAATGAAAAATTTATTAATTAAATGTGAAGTCTTCTACATTCAATAAAGAACACGAAGAGTTAAACCAAGATCCTAGGACTTAGAATGCTAGAATTGATGCTTATCTTAAGCTAATAGTTTCATGTAATATTTTTACAAGTATTCTTTATACTTTAAAGAAGAAGAAGAAAGTATGATATATATTTGCTTGTATATAGATAATCTAATCTTTACCGGAAATAATCCTTATATGTCGCAAGACTTCAAGCAAGTCATGATAAAGGAGTTTAATATGATCGACGCGAGGTTGATATCATATGTTCTTGACATAAAGTAAAATAAAACATCTCCATTTCTTAAAAGGTATATGCAAGATAAGTTCTCAAAGGATTCAAGATAAAAGCTAGCAAAGAATGATGAAAACAAAATTCTTTACAAGAGCTGATTGAAAGTTTGAGATATTTAATATCAAACATTCTATATGGTGTCAGATTAGTAAGTCATAGAAGATCCTAAAACAACTCATTGGAAGGTCACTAAAAGAATTTTGCATTACATTAAAAGTACTTTCTCCCTTGGGTTATTCTATTCAAGTTCTAATAATTTTTATTTTTTTGAATATTCCAATAAGAATTTGGGGAGGACAGCTTGATGATTGAAGGAGCACATCCACATTTTTGTTATATATGGGAGATACCATAATTACTTGAACATTTAAAAAGCATGCTCATTTGTATGCCATGCTATATGGTTAAGAAGCTTGCTAAAGACAATACATATCGAACAAAATGCCACATAAATTTGCATCGACAACAAAATACTTGGTACTTCATGGAAGGAGCAAGCACTTTGACTTGAAAGAAAAATTACTTAAACTTTTGGGGTCCGATGGATGAAAGAAAAATTAAACTTAATTTAGCCAAAGATGATCTCACTTGACCATTTTGGATTAAGAAAGATTTTGATATATTGAAAAGCATAATCTTTTGAAAGAAGAAGAATATCTTGGATATTTAAAAAAAGATAAAATCCTATTATAAAATATTATAATCTCTCAAAAATTAATATATATGTAGGAAGTTTTCAAGACATCTTATATAAAAAAAAATCATCTAGAAAATTGAAAGAATCCCGTAGTTTGTATCTTTTATGAATATAAATTTGTAGGCGGTGCCACATCTCACTTTCCCCTGCACATCCAAATGCCTCGTGAGATCTTGCAAGTATAGGAGAGAGAGAGAGAGAGAGAGAGAGAGAGAGAGAGAGAGAGAGGGAGACTGACAGCATAGGCTGCAGCAAGGAGGCCATGACAAAGGTGACAACGATGGATTGCAGAGTGCCCACAGAGCAATATGAATGAGGTGAGTGAGAGGGGAGCATCATATCTTCTCAAGGCTGCAGCCTGTTGAAGCAGGAAGAATTGCCACAAAGAACAATTTTTTTATGGGGCACTGCAACTGTTACACAGCAAACAAGGATTAGCTGGAGGATGAAGAGAGAAGCCCAAGCCAGGGTTGCAATGACAAGGAAGATACAGGGTCCTCAACATGGCCCCCGGCCACAGTCACCAGCGTCCCGACCACCGTGGCTTGGCATCTCACCTCACCTTCTTAAGATCAACCTTCTCCATCCTGTCATTGGGCGACCGCATTAGATTAGCAGCAGAACTTGCATGTGTCATGCAGCCATCAGAGCTGCGATCGAACTCTCTCTACCTGCATAGGACGGCCAGCACGAAGGTCATCGCGCAGGAGAAGGTTGGCGACGTGAACCTCAATCCGACGTAGTAGAAAGTTTGGTCTGTTACCGGCCTAAACCATGTCAAACATGGCGTCAGGTCTTGCAGAAACTATTAGCTGACAACTATGTCATCAAGCTAAGGCACCAATCCAAGGAGCCCTAGCACAAATATCTGCACGAAGGTGGCGAAGGTTATCCTCGGCCGCACACACCTGGTGTCATTAGGAGCAAGCACGATGAGTGCAGAGCTCACAAGTCTGTATCGGAAGTCTGTGCTCCTTTACCTCTCCATGGACAGGGTGGCGAAGGCATGTCGATAGACGACCAGCACGTAGTGGCTCATCCCCTGGTAGAGGGAGACCTTGGTGATGATGTTCATGTCGGCGTAGCCGAATCGGAGCAAGATCATGGCGACGTACGGCTTGCAGACCTGGAAGAACTTGCTGCAGCTCCCCTGCCTCCTCATTGTTGCAGGAGAGTGTGTCTGTGGATTCTGCACCACCGAGGACGACTGTATGTGGCAACTTGGAGCCGGCATTTATAAGCAGCACTGGCCAATGAGGTCATCACAGTGGCAGAAATAGGAGGAGCATAGTTGGGTCTCGGCCTCTACTTCAGCGGTGGGTGATGGTAGATGCACCCATACGATGCCGGGGATGCCGGTGCGTGCCGGTGACGATGTCTTCCCTCTCCTCGGGGAGGCAGGCTTGGCCGTGGGCAGAAGCAGGGGATTCTTCCGTCTCATCTGTAGTAAACGGGTCTCGGGTCTGATTTGGCCGTGGATCCAAGCGAGACCCGACATCATTCCGTTAGGCTGTGTTAGTGTTGTTTTGGCTCGAGTCGAAGGAACGCCACCTCGGCGAGCCGTTCCTTTCGTCGCCGCCCTCCTCTCGGTTGCTTCCCGAGGAAGTATCAGAGGAGTCCTCCCTCGGCGATCATGGCCGCGGAGGCGGCGGAAGAGAGACGTGAACCTAGGACGAGGCCTAGATCCAGGCTCATCGTCCGCCTACCCGGGTTCCTCGTCCCCCACAGCGTTCTAGTCAGGTACTCTCTTCGTCCTTCACAATCTCGCTCTTACGTTCTTTTTGGTTGTTGATATTGGAGTTCTGAGCGATCCAAATCGATGTGTTGAACCCTAATTGTGGTGTGTTGCATCGCGGGGTCGATCGCTTTCCTCCTCCCCTTACTGGCCAAGAACACTTGCGTCTCCGAGATCGCGCTGATGCCAGGAAAATTATATTTGCTCATTAAACCCTGAAAAGTGAAATCTGAAGATATCTCATCAGGGCACACTAAAAATCGTGCACTCTAAGCGCTGGTGCGAATCTAAAAGCGCCCATCAAACACTCGGGTTATGTGCAATAAAACAACTTAATCTTTATTGGATGCTGATGATGAAATCGTATCATATATTTTTTTTATCTTAAGTTTTACATGCATTTTTGTGTGCGTTTGTGTGTTAGAATGCAAATAATTAAATCTTCCCTACTCAATTTTTTTTTCGTCTCACATAAATAATCAAAGATTTCAATGAAGCAAGAGCTAATCTTCATCTCCTGCTCAATTAAATCCTATTTTGTAGATATGGAAATGTGTGTCAAGTTCTTAGGTCATAGAACTCTAGGGAAAACAAAGGGAATGTTGCTCAGTCTAAAACGGAGATATGATGATGGGAGAGCCATTGTGTCTTGTACAATTCAATTTAGTAGAAACGGGAAGTAAAAAAGCGATCACAACTCATTGACCAAACACAACCTACACTGATAGAAATGATCATTTTTATTTTTACCCTGTTATATTCGTTGAATAATTTTTTGTGTGCTTTAGCATGTCTTTTATGTAGAATCATACATCTAGAGATGGAACCAAGTCTTGATGCATGTTCCTTTAAGATAAGCTGGTAGAAATTCTAAAGTGAGAATGTCGTCCATTCTTAATGAATGGTTGACCGTAATACCTTCTCTATGAGCATTTATTGCTCAAGTTTATAACTGTTTATCCAGAATTGAATGTACTTGACCAATACAAGGATCTGGTACAGGTTCTGCTAACCGAATGTTTTCTTCTCAGGGTGTACTCGAAGCAAACTGATTTCTCAAGGAAATGATTGACAAAGAAAAAACAAAAGCTACAGGAATGTATGTCCATTTACTTCTGTATATAGTTTTTTTATAAACTTGATTTTTACATGTATAACTTTGTTTTTTTCCTGGTAGTTCTCTGGAAGCTTAATGCCTTGTTATAAATGAGATGTTGAAACATGTGGCACCAGATCCATAGTGTGTTTTCTTTGGTAGGTCTGATTCACTTGTTTTCAGTTGCCATGTGCTTGCTTTTTCATGGACACTGACTTGCAATAATCAATACTATTTTGCAATGCTTATTTTTTCACACTTTTTATGGCATGTGATAAAATTACTATATATGTTCTGTTAACATTTGGTCAAGCTTAATTTTTTGTTTTCTGAAACATGCATGACACCTTCGAGTATCATGCATGACTACTTTCTGTTGTTGATTCCCATGTTTTTTATAGAAAATCATGTGAATTGACGAAGGATGGCCAGTTAATAAGGTGGTGACATATCAAGTTTATGGGCAAGATGATATATGTTTTTCTGGCTAGGAAAATGGGTGTGGTCTAGAAGATGGTCTGGGTAGGAGACTGGGGATGGTTGAGAAGATGATCTAGCTAGGGGATTGGTTACGATCTAGTAGTTGGTAACTAGGTATTACAAATGATGACTGTTCTATTCACACATGCGCAATGGTGATTAGACAGTTTCAATCCTCGAAGAGGTTCTTTGTTTTGTTTTAAGGGATGGTAACTAAGAGACTTACCTTGTATGACATGGACACAAGTAATAAGAAGGGTAGTTTATAATATAAAGAACTGAGTGATTGGATAGAGGGTGTTGCTTGTTATACCTCATTTATTTTACTGTTGCCTTTTTCACAGGTTATCAGACACTGTTTTGGAATCAGTCAATAAAATAGTTTATAATATAAAGAACTGAGTGATTGGATGGAGGGTGTTGCTTGTTATACCTCATTTATTTTACTGTTGCCTTTTTCACAGGTTATCAGACAGAATCAGCCAATAAAATTCAATTGTGATTATTGAAGATAATCTCATAGCATCTTTCATTAAACTAGGAATTTAAGAAGTATGAGATCTATGAGGCACTTGATCTGTTTCTTTTTTCATTTTTCTGTTATTTGAAATGAAAACTTATGCAATTTGTGCAACATTTTACATAGAGGTTCACTTAAAGAGCATATTAAAGAATTAAACATTTGAAAACTATCAAATATGAAATGGGAAACTCATGGAAGTGTCTACCATAATAGCTTGATGTTTACATAGTTTGAAGCTTAAAACAAATTGCTTGGTGCTTAAAATGTTTTTTCTCAATGCTTGATAACAAGCTTGTTAGCACACTGACAATAGTGCCAGCAACTTAGAGGCACATCACACAAGTGCATGTTCTGTTATATCTGTTTGCTTATTGCAAGTTTTGTTTATTTGTTCTTTTTTCCAATAATAACTGCACTCTTATTTGGTTACTATTAATCTTACACTGCCGAAAATTTGCAGAGAAATAGCAAAATTGATAGGTCAGCATATGGTGGATGTGGGTGCTGAATTGTATTACCACAAATTCCAACCTCGTGCCAATCAGTTCCATCCTCTTCATTTGTTCTCTTCCATCACTAGTACTTTGGATAAGCAAGATAACTCTAGCTGCACATCATTTGGTCTCAATTCTGTTGGTATTATACGAGTGCCTCATGGTGATGGGAAAGAGTCTATTGTGTTGGTAACTCCTTACAATGCAATCTTATCACTAGGGCTTGCCTTCTCAATTTTCTCACTTCTTAGCAGAGTTACATGGCTTGCAAAGGATATAGTTTGGTAACTTTGGTTAGCTGCAGATTCCAGATATGGAGAGTATATAGCAGTTGTTACTTGGCTAAAAGACTACCATAATCCTTCTTTCCTTAGTGATTCAGGGAAGATAGTTGCTGGTGTATGTTTTGAAGAAAATATTCACCATCTTATGGATTGATTAAAGGTTAATGGGCCAAAGTGTAATGTTTTTAAACGTGCTGGAACTATTGCTGCTGCTCTTGTATTTAAGATTGTGACCGAGGAAGAAAGAGATTGCCTTACTATACATGCAGAGGCATCTAATGGCCAGATGCCTAATCTTGATTTGGCAGTTCACGGACAAGGTCTGCACGTAAAGATATCGAAACCATGCAATCATTACTTAAATCTGCATTGCTCAAGTTCATTGGTGAAATGCTGCAATGGCTTGGTAAACTGGCCAAACAATTTAATCCAAAATGGAAATTTGATATTACAGCTGCCGAATATGTTGAAGGCACTGCTACTCTTGCAAGCTCAATTTATTATCAGGTTGAAATCATAGACCTTGAGTTTGCTGATTTTTGGTTTGCTTGCCAAGACTAGTGAGTTGCTTTTCATTTTTGCAGGCCATTGGTGTGCCAACTGAGTCCCATGGTGCTTTCCGTGATTACCAAGTGGACGCAGTTACTCTTGAGCTCTCCCCCAGATTTCCTCATAATAGTGACAACAGTCGATATGCATTTCTTCTTAGGAGTGGCAGGTTAGTTTCCATAGGCATCTTTATAGATCATTTGTACATGTCTCTTTGGCCATTTGATGCCTTGGGATTATTATGTGATTCAAGACTTTTCTTGTTTGGTCCTCTTTGGTTCTCCAACTTATTTTGTGCTTTTACTGCTAGCTCTTAAGGATGCCGATATTAGTCACCTCTTTCATGTCTGGCTTATTATGATTTTGATGGTAGCTCTTAAGGATGTCTATTCTGATCACTGATACACTATAAACTATAAAGTTTGGCATTTTATATTATCCATTTTCATGTTCTGAAGTAATAATACCAATATCATATCATATATTTTCTGATTCAAGGTTGTTCAAAGTAAACGGGAACTGAAAGAAAACCAATTGGTTGGAGGATATTAACTACTAAAATTGTTCTATAGAGTAAAAAATTTCAGTTACATGGCTTACTCCAATTTTAGTAGCTTCCAACTTTTGCCTGATCTTACAATGCGGAAAGGTCATTGATAAATTCCATTAAAAATAGTATCTTTTTGAAAGATGACCTTTTGCATTAGAGCATTGGTTCTACACTTAATGAAATAGGATCTAGAGTAACCACATAAATTGGGGGGCTCTAGAGGACCTAAAGTTGATTTATCAGTTTAACTAAATTAAATTCTAATCAATATATACAGACATTTCTAGTCTGCTTTAGGAACACTGAGAAATTGAGGGAGGGGTTTTAAATATATAAAAATAAAACAAATCTATAGGTTCCATGTTGGCCAGTAGGCTTACCGTCCTGTACAGTTAGGTATTAGTAATTTTATTGCCTAGGTAGGTTAGGAATGGTAAATTTAAATCCATGGCTGCTATCCGTGATGGTCATATATGTTAACTTCATAGTTCGTCAGTATTAGTCACCATATGGAATTGTTCAATGTGTTGAAATGGTTATTGCGTATGAATGCCACCTTTAAAAAGAGTTTTATTATTGTAGAAGAAAGGCATCTTATATTGCAGACTCAAGGACCAAAATCAGGTAGAATTTTGTAACTTGTTAGCTAACATCTATGAAATGCATGGAACTTTTTATGCAGGTTAATTGAAGGAGTCATCCTCTCAGTAAATAACCTTCTCGAGAAGTTCCATCAGTCATTTTTCCTCTACCTCTTAACAGCTCCTCATAAGTATGTGTCTGTCGGTGTTTACATGATTCCTTTGGCACTGTTAGTAGCACCTCTTCCAATAGTTGCTGCTGTTCTCTTTTCTGGTTCTATACATTAGGACTTTCAGCAGATGAAATGAACCCCAAACCTGGATGTGCCAGTGACACAGAAATCAGATCTGGATCATGGAAATGGCTTCAAGCTACAAAAGTGGTATTCATGATTCACTTGTGGGGGATCATCGTGTCATTGCTGCCGAGCATTCTTTCCCAACTCCCCCTTATAATCCCAACAAATCTCATGTTAGTTTGGGCTACAATAGCCATCGGTGCCCGCTGATGGGAACTTTTGAAATCTGTGACGATTGCTGCTGCTTCAATGGGTCTGAGCTAAATGTCAGTCATCAATTTCTCAACTGCACAGACTGGGGCCATGCTGATTGTTCCAATGTGTTTGTTAGTTCAACCTCTGAGGAAGCAGGTGGAGGCAAGTGTTTGTCTCAAGTCATCACTACTGGTGATCTGCAATTTAGCTCTGGCTGTGGTTGGGTTTCCACCGTTGCATTATTGATATTGAGAGGTTCATTTGGGGATTTTGGAAAGACAAGCATTGGTACCTTCTGGGAATTGGCACAGCTCTTATGGTCATGGAACAGCGCCACTTACCTGTACCTACTATGGATTCATTTACCTTGTTGGGTTCTTTGTTTGCATATTTTGCTCTATCCGTGTATTGGGAGGTCATCCAAACCATGAACATTTTTTTGAAGCTGTTGATATTGTCATATTATGGGATCACTCGGTTGCAGAGCAAATACTGGAGAATTCTTGTTATACAAAGCCACTCAAGCTCAATGGAAAAAATGCATGGAGTTTTAGCAAAAGCTATTCATCTCGTGCCACTGAAGAAGTGTACGCAAAAGATTTCCCTTTCAAGATGACTCCAGAGAGAAAAAGAGGTTCCAATTGTTCTGACAGAGCATTATTTTGATTCGTGATTTGACATTAACTGTTTAGATTTTGATATTTGTTGATGCATTGGTCGCCCTTTCAACATGTTGAATGCCTTGGGAGGAGTTGAACATGACTATCTAGTTAATTTTATTTCAGCAAAGCATGCCCACAAGTTTGTCATTTGGATACACAGCATGACAAAAAAAGAATTTTGATATATTCTGGAGATTCTGTGTCACTAATAATATCTCGAAACATGTTGAATGATCCAGAATAATATGGAGAAACACAACATGCAAGTAAAAAGGTCAAATAATTCAAGAAAAAAAATGATAATTCAGAACATAATGGGACTGCACCAAAGAGTTGCTTGTTGAATTCCAAGATCATGAGTCTCACATGCTGGCATATGGAATGAAAATTAATTCTGCCTTGCATTAATTAGTATTCTTCAATCTTTAGTGAATGAAGAAATGCCTGTCAGTTGCAAGGAGGCTTTGGCTACTGTACTCATGATGACCACAGATCATGAGTCCCTGCCAATCCAACCCACACATAGGACCACAAATAATGCTCCATATTTCTAATACCTATAAATTTTGAGGTGTCAGAAGAAGCATGTCCATTTAATCTGTCTCTTACATACTCATGTTTTTAGTTCATAAAAGCATGATGGCATGATGATAGGATAATTGCCATTGCACAAGCTAATCTAAGACTTTAATCAGGATGAGAATATAGTTCACATGGTCATTTCAATTAATTGAGTACTATTCTAGGAGTTCCTTGTTCATGAGCTAACATGGATGGCAGAACCTAGTGTACTGCCATGTCCAAAGGCTTCACTGGCAGCATGTGACCTGTGCTGTCACTGCCACTATAAGAACACATCATGAATGCCCAAACAAGCAATCTAATGATCCATGTTTCAATTATTGGGAAAAATTCATCATATGTTTACCATATTCTTTCTCTTTCGGATTAGCAAGCCATCTTCCTACTGATCATGGTATATAGACAGCTTTGCTATGTTTGATATGATGATGATAATGATGCTTAACTAGACTACAAAGATCAATTTTGTTATGCTTGTTGAGAATGCTATCTTTGTATTCTTGCTTGGGTATTTGGTTGGTGTTGCTTCTTAAATATTTTTCTATCATAGCATTAGTGCAGCGCCAAGTGACACTGCCATTGTGATGCCATAGTAACTAAGTTCCAAATAGAAATATGTTTGAGTTTCCTGTAAAGTAACATTGGCTAGCAAAGTTGCCAAATGACTGTAATGTGATTAAGGTGGGACATCTCTCATCCCTCACCACTGACATGGTTTGCAGAATGAGGACCGTCAGTTATTTTACAGATAAAGCTTTTCAGATGGAATGGACCCATGACATATGTGCTAGCATTTGTGATGGCATTATATGGGTTTCAGATATCTGCTGGTCTTCAAGTTTGACACACTGGATGAACTTCTGCAAACAGTCATAAAGATACTGCCCTGCAAAATATGATGATTTATTGTCCTTCATTTGACCAAGTAGTGAAGCTAGCAGATGGAGATAGAAGTCAAAGCCAGCAAAATCCATTAAAGATGTTGAAGTTTTATTTTTATATGTTCATCAAGATGCATGGAATTCAGGGAACACATGATAGGTATCCCTCAAAGAAGACATAGTAACCACATCATGCAACTAGTTTAATCCAGCTGTCAAAGCATGGGGAAACATTTGGAGAAAATGGCAGAATCTGAGCTAGATCAAACAAATCTTGAAAGAACTAATATTTTGTTTTGTGTGGAAGATGCAAGAAGTCAAAGTGAAAGGGATCCTCTGTCTACCTACCACTCACTGATTCTATGGCTCAAAAAATATCTCCATTTGGCTCTTCATAGAGGGATATTGCAAGTTGCAACCATCACAGACCAATGTCATCGAAATAAAATTTTTTAGATACAGACTGAAGGCACATTACAATTTGGACCATCCAAAAAAAGAGGGAAAGCACCAAACAAAGTGCTGTCTTTTACTTTTTAACTGTTTCTAATAGACTTTCATAGTCAATTCTTCTTTCAAGGGGGACTATTAGATAGCAGCCAAGCTCAAATCCCTGGTTGCACTTAGTCAAACCAGTTCTTATTACCACTAGAAAAACTTTATTGCTGCATCTGCTACTGTGATCTGCATTCATGTGGACTTATCACATGGATGGCAAGGATAAAGAAACCAGTCTCACCAAGTGTATGATTGCCCATGAAGTCATGAAGATGCTTGGATTCTAAACCACTCTAGGTTCTGAGTGTGATCCAACAGCTACCTCCCCCTCAGTTTTTCTTCATCCACTTGACACCTCAACCATGGTTGGATTCTTCAGTGTCAGAAGCTGATGAATAATAAACAGCAGTAGAACTCCAGAGGTGGGGGTGAAGAGAACTACTGAGACAGAGGCTTGGTTGGAAAGCAGATCACATGGCTGTCATGTCTTCTCTCATGTGACACTTCTGATAGAGACCTGGCTGCTGCTTGTCTTCTTCCCTGTGCTTCACACATCAACATCCAACGGCAGCAAAACATATCACAGCTGGGTAAAACAAATTTTTGCATGGAGGCCAAATGTCCTGTCACTTCTTTTTATTATCCAAGGAGTCTTTCCAAGTTGTGGGTGAAGTTGAAAAGAGATGTTTCAGTCTTTCACACAGTTTAAATTTCATATACTTTTTTAAACTTTAGATGAAATTCTATATGGAAACATATACATCTTTCACATTTAATGCTTTGATGTGAACTTCTTCAACTTAGTAATACTTAAGCCTGTAGCAAGTTATGAATAATATAAAACAAGTTGAAGGATTACAACTGACACTATCAAATACACTTTTGTTTGGGATATCCACCTGTAGTTGCTCTTTAGGCCATATTGGCCCTCATGCACTATTTACTACATGAATGATGATTAATAAGAAATCCTCATCCTGGTTGAGCCACTCAAGACTTGAAATAAATGCTTCCTTTTTATTGCAAAGGTTTTGTACTACCTACACATTTTATAGGATAGTTTCATACATATTTAAGAAGATATATATATATATATATATATATATATCCAATTCCATGTATTCAATTTCTTACGCTAGGTTTTCATAATCGATCAATTCGAACAAAATTGATCGATCGAGGCGGTGTACTTGGCTCTTGACGCGACAATACATCTGAGCCATCCAATTGCGAATCCAACGGCTGGAAAAAAAAGGTCTTGCTGATGCCCGCTGCACGTGGCCTATTTGCGTTGTCACGGCCACGTAATTACGGACTTGACCCCGAAACCAATGGAAGACAGAATGGCCATTAACTGAAATCCTTTGAAAGGTCATTACCGTCATTTTCAAACTAAGCACCGGTTCCCGCAAGTGAGACCCGCGTCGACAGCCGTCCGATAGATCGTCAGGAGAAAAGGAGGGAAACAGCTTTGGCCGTCCGATCTTTTTGGGTCGCCTATATAAACCCCCTTGTTGGGCTCCTCCTCGCCTCGCCTCGCCTCGAGCCCTTCAAAACCCCGTTCTATCACTCTCGAAGCCACCCCGATCTCCTTAATCTCGCCGGTAAGCCCTCCATTCCGCGATCATTCCTTCCATCTCGCGGCATATTTCTCCAAGATTTTTGCGGTATGTTATTTTACTTTTCCCGACGGCTCTTGCAATTCTTTGTGGTGAATGGTTCGTTCCGATCGAGGAAACAGATTCTTTGGGTTTTTGCGAACGAATTTGTTTTGATACGTGTATAATTCTTGTATATGAGTGGATTTTTGGTTTTACCTTCTTTTCTTTGAGAACAATCTTTGAAATTCAAATATAATGGGTTTGGGTTTATGTGAATTGCTATGGCATGCTATCGATCTGCATTTAGTTCTGTGTTTTGGTTTGTACTGGGGAGTGACCAGTTCTTGATTTCACCATCGTGGTGAGATCCCAAAGCCAATGTATAGGAGTGCCAGAATTTCTATTTTCTTACATGATTCTTTGAATTTGGGTGAACATGCTTGGATCTGTTGTCTTAGGGTTCAATTGAATATTAGAGTTTGAAATTCTCTGAGGTTTTTGGAGAAACTTTGGAAACCGATTTCGTTGTCAGTCCTAATCTTGCTTCGGTTTCTTTGATTTAGGCAAAAATGAGAGAAATCCTCCATGTCCAGGGCGGTCAGTGCGGTAATCAGATCGGGGCTAAGTTCTGGGAAGTGGTATGTGATGAGCATGGGATCGATCCCACCGGGAGGTACACTGGGACGTCAGATCTCCAGCTGGAGCGTGTCAATGTGTACTACAATGAGGCTTCCTGTGGGAGGTACGTTCCCAGGGCCGTGCTGATGGATCTGGAGCCTGGTACCATGGACAGCGTACGAACTGGGACCTATGGCCAGATCTTCCGCCCTGATAACTTTGTCTTTGGTCAGTCTGGTGCCGGAAACAACTGGGCTAAGGGTCACTACACTGAAGGAGCTGAGCTCATTGACTCGGTTCTCGATGTGGTGAGGAAGGAGGCTGAGAACTGTGACTGCATTCAGGGTATGATTGCCTTCTCTCTTATTTATGCGTAGTTTTAATTCATCTGCATTTTGATATCTTTTTTATGTGATTTGTTATCTCATGAAATCAAACGAATCCTTGTCGATACTTCAGAGTGAACTCAACCCTTTTTTATCGCCTAAACTTCAATTTCTTTGTAAAAATGCACTTAATCTTAAGAAATTTCTCTAATCTTTTGGAATTGTTCACTGGCTCTTTTTATTCTTTTACTGTTTCAAAAGTTGGTAGAATGTGATGTTTTATTTACTGTTTTGATATCATGAGCTTGTTTATTGCACATATTTAACACTTAAAAATGCATTTTCACTCATAGTAAAGGGGTTTTTTCCTTTCAGGATTCCAAGTATGCCACTCTCTTGGTGGAGGAACTGGTTCTGGAATGGGAACTCTTTTGATATCAAAGATCAGGGAGGAGTATCCTGATCGGATGATGCTCACCTTCTCTGTTTTCCCTTCCCCCAAGGTTTCTGATACCGTCGTTGAGCCCTACAATGCAACCCTTTCCGTCCACCAGTTAGTTGAGAATGCAGACGAATGCATGGTGCTGGATAATGAGGCACTTTATGATATATGCTTCCGCACTCTCAAGCTAACCACTCCCAGCTGTAAGTCACACCATTTAATGTATTCTTATTCTTGTCCAAACCTGTGGTTGAACTATGAAATATGGTTTTTATCTCAATTTAGCAACAAAAAGAGGAGTTGTTTTTGTGCCGTAGTCGATTTCTTGATCATGATAGCACGTTTAATAGTTATGTCACGAAGATGAGACAACGACAATGGGGATATAATATCTTCTCAAAATATGGTTTCTATCTCAATTTAGCAACAAAAAGAGTTGTTGTTTTTGTCCCAGAGTCTATTTCTTGATAATGATAGCACGTCTAATAGTTATGTCATGAAGATGGGACAATGATACTGGGTTATAATATCTTCTCAAAATTAATACAGAATTGTGTTTACTTGGGTGTTGGGGTCAAAAGTTTCTTTTATATCAATTCATTGTAACTCAGAATACGCTGCTCCACTGTAGCTGGTTCTACAATAGCATTTATGTGGAGGAAGGCCACAATGGCACTTGATGAGAAACAAAACCTAGTTTTTTTTCCTCTATAAGTAAACATCACATTTCTGGTGGTCCCTGTCTATTGATGTTGAAAAGATATAATTTCATGCTTTACCACTTCAAGCACTTTTCGAAATTATGGTTTATAAAATATGTTTTTACAACGGCACTGCTTTTTTCCTCCATGCTCATCTATTGTCAGGACATGATACTTCCAGTAGTTAATGAGCCAATTTACAAAAAGTACATGTAGCACTCTTTGAACTGGTGTAAACCGAATGAAAACAACCAACCTGAATTGTTGGTTTTGGTTGTGTTGTTTCCTGTAGTGTTTTTTATTTGCATTCATTGCTTGTATAATATATATATAGATATATATTTATTTATTGTCGGCAAAACTGGTACTTGGAATCTTAAATCTTGGTTGCTCTTATCAGTTGGAGACTTGAATCACTTGATATCTGCAACCATGAGCGGTGTCACATGCTGCCTCCGGTTCCCAGGGCAACTCAACTCTGACCTCCGAAAGCTGGCCGTGAATCTGATCCCCTTCCCTCGTCTTCACTTCTTTATGGTGGGTTTTGCACCCTTGACCTCACGGGGATCACAACAGTATCGTGCCCTGACTGTCCCCGAGCTGACCCAACAAATGTGGGATGCTAAGAACATGATGTGTGCTGCTGATCCTCGCCATGGTCGCTATCTCACAGCCTCCGCTATGTTCAGAGGCAAAATGAGCACTAAAGAAGTTGACGAGCAGATGATCAATGTCCAGAACAAGAACTCATCCTACTTTGTGGAGTGGATTCCCAACAATGTGAAGTCCAGTGTGTGTGACATACCACCTAGGGGCTTCTCTATGGCATCCACCTTCATCGGGAACTCGACATCGATTCAGGAGATGTTTAGGAGGGTGAGTGAGCAGTTCACTGCCATGTTTAGGAGAAAGGCTTTCTTGCACTGGTACACCGGGGAGGGTATGGATGAGATGGAGTTCACTGAAGCTGAGAGCAACATGAACGACCTCGTATCAGAGTACCAACAGTATCAGGATGCCACCGCCGATGAAGAGGGTGATTACGAGGAGGAGGAAATACCCCAGGAGATGTGATATGTAGACCGAACGAGTTGCTGCTGTATACAGCAGCGACTATCTTGTGGTATTGCTTTTGATATTACATGCTAATGTACCTGACCTGAATCTGTTGCTACGATGACATATTGCTTACTATGCATGTGTATGTTAATGAATCAGATGATTGTTCAAGTTTGTGGTGTAGGATAACATCTGCTATTGCTGTCAGGGTTGAGTGCTGGTGCATCGATCCAAAAGGGTGCTTAAAACGAGTGCTCTACTATTTGATGTCTTAAATGCCAGTGTGGAATGTCGGCCTCCATTAAGATTTTGGATGCAACGATCAGCTCTTACGGAACTTACATGGAAGTCTGAATCTTCATCAAAGGAGTTAGCTCTTAAATTAATTTTTTTAGAAAAATTACAAAGAAGGGTGGCGGGTGGTTGAATGAACTAATCATTTCTGACCAGATTTGGTTGGTTACAGTCCATCTACCAAAATGTCTCAACAGAAGAGGAAATCTTCCTTAACTTTCTGTAACTGCATCTTTTCGAGCTTCTCAACCTCCCCTCGAAGGAAGTGTATAGTTGAGCTGTTTAGAGTACAGCCAATAAATATGATGTGCAGATTGCCTTTACGGAAAGAAAAAAGAATGGTGAGGTTTCTGGAGCTTTGGAATCTCTTTTCAACTCCATTACTTGTATCGTTGGCTACTTTTTTTTTTTTTGTTGTTGGCTGCATGCATCCATATGAAATATCAAATGGATCGCTGCATTTGCAAGACCAAAAAGAAAAAAAGAAGAGCCAATGAAGCTTCCTCTTCTTTGTGACTTGCGTCTTGGCTTGTACAAAACCTTCTTCAGAGCAAAGTTTACAATTTCAATGTTTACCGTCCAGTATGAACGGTACATATTGGACGATTCCATCAAAAATCGATAATTGGCGGTCGATTTCGATCGTCAACGGTCGATTGAAGAGATAAATCGACCGTCGACGGTCGATTGAGCTAGAAAAAGGGAGGAAGAAGAAGAAGAGAAAAAAGAAGAAAAAAAATACCTATCGCCCGTGCGTCATCGCTGCCCGTGGATCGTTAGGACCCACACGCCGTCGTCGCTCGTGGGTCGCGGGCGCTCTTTCTTCCGCGCGGGGAGAAAGATGGAGGCGACGTTGCCCATTTTCCTATTGTTTTTTAAATTTTTAATATTTTTAATATTATATTATATAATATAATATTATAAAAAATACTATATTTTAATATGTCAGACAGTACATGCTGTACGTACTGGTACTGAGATGAACTCGATACATTTGTATGGACCTGTAAATCAAATCTTATTCGAATTACCATGGATTTATGTAGGGAATACGGAGAAATTAGATTGTGAAGAGGTCTTTGGATCCTACCATCACTCAGATTGGTTTGCTAATCACGACCTGAGGGACTTCTCTTTTGCACAATATTTACTTCTCGTCTCCTCAAAGCTTTGCTCCTCCGACAAAGTCTGCTGATCGCCTCTTCTTTTGCCTCCTTATCTGTCCTTTCCGTTCCAGAATAAGCGGCTGCCTCGGTTCTTGCCACCTCGTCTCTCCCTTTTCTTCTGAAACAACACACTGCCTCATTCATGCCCATTATTCCTCAAAATCTACAACAACAACAACAAAAAGAAATTGCCAGCAGAAAGATGAAACTAGTACATGTTAACAGAAAATACCATAGAAAATACTTTTTTTTTTTATCTTAAGTTTTTACATGCATTTTTGTGTGCGATTGTGTGTTAGAATGCAAATAATTAAATCTTCCCTACTCAATTTTTTTTTTCTCGTCTCACATAAATAATCTCAAATTTTCGATGAAGCAAGAGCTAATCTTCATCTCCTGCTCAATTAAATACTATTTTATATCTAGATTCACTTATCAAAGATTAAATTTTTATGTTTTTGTAACATGATTTCTAGCGATAAGATGTCGATTGCTGGTAGGTGTTATTTTATATCCAAATTATAGTGTCAAAATTGATCATCTGAGTTATGCCAAAACAATAATCAATCCATCACATTTTGAGAATTGGATCTCGGATGATTATTGAGTATGATTCTCTTAATTAGCATAGAAGTGTAGAAAATAATCTTAAAATAATTAATATCTTTTCTTCCTTCAAACTCCTACCAATGTGATGTGATGGATTTGATCAGTTAAATCTCCACAGGTCGAATTCTAATTGGACCGAAAAATATATCATGTCACACTGTAAATATTTGTCTTGGTCTCATCATTATCTCTTTCTTTCTTTCTTGTGTAACTATGAGAACATAAAAAGACTTGTTTATCAAGTTGGATCAGATGGGATTTGATATCAAACACTACAATACTATGGAACCCAAACTCATTCCACCTTGTTCAGATCTCTTGTCCTACTTGTCTTCATCAAAGTCAACCTACAAAGGTAAGAACAAATGAGCTAAAGAGGAGGAGGATCTGATAAGGAAAAGAGCAGCAGAGGACAGAAAGCATGACAGTCCTTTAGCTGCTCAGCAGTCTGACAAGTCCCCTAATTTTGTACTAAAAAAGGCATGGCTTTCTTGGAAGATGTCAATTTATAGAACACCTACTCTTTTTCGTGGTCATCCCGCTGTGATTCTGAATCTGGAAGTGAAGTCTCACCCCTTTTTTTCTTTTGGATGGTGACGGAGTAAAATCCTTCATTTATTTATTTATATATACTCTTTATTTGGTATGATGGTCTACAGTTCTCTGTGTTCTTCAATGACACATCTTAACCTGCAATCAGCAATTTAAACTAATGTATCTTGATCTCAATATAATAATATTAAAGCAATTTGATGAGTATTCTTAGATTTTTAAAGCAAGTATCTTTGAGGATACTTCAAGTACTTGCATGATTTCTCCAAGTAGTTTTTTTTTTCTTTTCCTATGTGACCATAAGTAAGGAGTGTGGAACAAGATACAATCTTATGTCGATCTTTTTTTATTATTAATCTTTAGTTTTTTGTTTTGGTAATCGAGGTCTTCTCCCATTGTCATAATAATCAAACAAACAAAAGAAACCTAGTTGAGATCGTTCAAAATCTTAGCATTGCAATTTGGGAGTTTGATTGGTCTCAACCCTCACTATATCTGAGTTGAAGCCCAACCCAAGTCCACTGCAAATGTAACTACTACATCTCCATCATTCATTTTAGGGCTGTTGATTACCCCTCTGCTTTCCATGTTTCTGTAATGAAGATGAGTGAGATATCTGCTTGCAGAGCTTGCAACACTGGAACATTATGCTGCTGAAACTTCCTTTACAACATCTTCCAGTTTTCTATGTTTCTTTCTTATTGCTTTTAGTGGCTAACAAATTCTATCTTCAAGTGTTTGTCCTTGTGCTGTGATCCCCCTCTCCTGTCAGCTTGAATTGGTGCATCAGTCATAGCTGACATCAACTGCATTTTGATTATAAAGGTGTCCAAGATCTACCTCAAATTCTACTCAGACAAGCCTACCTACATATGCCAGATTGTAGTGGATTAGGTTGAATGAGGTTTAACAGGCTGTGACAGGGTTTTCCACCACCAAGCTCTAATCTTTAGGTACAACATGCATCAAGCAGGCTTTAAAATGATGGCATTCAGCATTTGTGGTCACTATAAAATGGTATAGATTTGTAGGCAAAGGTGAAGCAAAAGTGAGCAACTGGAAGGATGAGTCAGTATCACAGTCAAAAGTAAAAGGTAAAAGAGACCATAGCAAATCTCTCGACCTAAAATGAGCTACCTTCATCTCTGGATTCTTTAATGAGCACTACAATGATTGTAGTCTGAGAAATGATCTCAAGCAGAGTAACCGATTGACAGAACTGTGTGACAGGAGTAAGATCAGTAACCTTGCTGGAAGCCATTGATGGATGAACTGAAAGAAGAATTGATACTTGTTTCCAGGGTAATTAATGAGTTCTGCTGTAAACTACAGTACAATAATTTATGGACAATTAATTATCCTGGCAGAGGGCCAACTCCAGCTTTTAATGATACTTGTGCCCCACTAGGGAGCTCTTTACTCAGTTGGATGGTCCATCATGGAGCTAATACCAACCCTGTCAGTCTCTTGATCCTATCCTATTCACTGATAGTTAAGAGTACAATAGATTTACCAACAGATAGTGTAGGAAATATTCTATACAACTGTATTAAAAATCTTAACAAAGTGTTTAAATTAGTATGGTAAGGAGACATCACACAACCCACAGACACAATTCAAAGGTGGGTGATATCAAGTGTAAGGACTAAGAGTCACTGCCCAAGGAAAGAGCTGAGTGACATGGTCCAACCTGTGGCAGGTGTTGCATCTTCTTCTTGCTTGCATCCATCAAAAAAAGCTCATTACCCAATGGCTACCACATTTGTGGGGATAATTAAATTGCATCACAGAGAGGGGTCCTCTCACAGTAACACTGTGAGAATGGACATGCTCATTACCCTTTTACCTTAGTGATGAAGGAACTTTATACATTGAACTCTAATAGAATCTGTCTACATTGGATTAGAAGTGTCAATCCTCGATGTGAAGAAATCATTTAGGGTTTTCAGGAGCTTCTTGCAATGGCATCAAAGTTTATAGTTTTCTCTAGCCCTAGCTTCAGGGGGTTGCCTCCTTTTGCTCTTCCCTATGCTACCACCATTGCAAAACCCCAGCAGAAGCATTAGTTTAAGACCTGACACATTCTCCTTCTCCATGAGTTCCTAAGACCAGAGAGCAAGCCAATGTGGTTGGCTTTACATATGTGAACTTATCTGCCACAAAGGCCACCATATGACAAGCACTATTCTTCTGATCCACCTGCCATCCAAGAAAAGTCTCTGGATTCTGAGAGGGGTGCCCATTGTTTGAATTCCAATAATTGCCCTAAGCAAATGTGTCTCCTATTGCAGCACATGAATGGTACAACAATTGTGTTCTAAAAGCAGTGGTTGCAGTAGCACATGAAGAAGGAGGCATTGCTGAACCACTTTCTTCTTCCTATCACATCCCTAAATCATCAGGCAAATTTCTTCTACTTCTTGCCATGAGTTGAAGAACAACGAGGAGGAAGAAGCTTTTGTAGGCAATTGCAATGTATGTGCAAACATCTTGGCAGTGCCATATTGGTGATGAAGGCTGAGCTATTTAACTTTCAGAGTGCCTACTTGCTCTCTGACATATCCTGTGGATTTGATATGTCTTCATGTATGCTTCATCAACTCTTTAGATGAGATAATTTAATTATTGATAAATAATTCGATTCATCAGTTTAATCTATATTTCTTTTTGGAAAAATTATATTTATGATTATTTTTTCAATATATTTTTATATAATTTTACTTTTAACTTGTAGGTGAATCTAAGTTCATGTTTGATAGATAACAACTCAATTGTGTTCTTCTCAAGCTTAATCACTGAGATGCACAGAAAATTAAGAAGTGCAACAGCAACTTCTTTGTTCTGGGCAGCTTAAAAAGGAGTGAGACAGAATCCCGAGCTGCCAACATTGGATGTGGCATTTCCTTCCAAATGACATAAAACAGATGCCATCATCAATCACCTCTCAAATCTGTAAAAGCAAAAGAAAGGCGACTCCTTTTACCTCCTCGCCGTCTCTCCTCCTCTCTTTTGCTTCGTTCTCACCTCTAAACACCCTTCTCTTCAGCATCTTCCCATTGGGTAAGGGAATCCATCATCCCTTTCTCCTCTGCAATTCCCAAAGATCTGCAATCTTGGTCCATCGTCGATCCTTCCTTCTTCAGTTCCTGTGACTCCTTTCGTTTGAAAGCCTCCTCCTTTTCTCCTCTCGACTCCTGAAAGCTGGAAGCTTTGCTCCGGTCTTATCCTTTCCTGCTCGTCTCTCACAAAATTTGATTTTTTTCTTCCCACTTCTTTGGTAGTCTTTTTCGCGTGTGAATCTGGGTCTTCTCCTTTGAGGATTAGATTTCTTTCTGCCCCTTATTTCTGTACTTGGCTTCGTGGTTCTTGTTACAAAGCGAAGATGTTCTACCGACCGCTGATTCTTCAGTTTCTGATTGATTTTACTGGATCCTGACACTTGGAGCTCCGTACCAGAGTCTGATCTTCTCCAAGATTTGATCTTTTTCCTTGGACTTGGATTTAGACTCCATGGGAGGTTGCCATGGAAAGCCAATACAAATCCCGGAATCCCAGGAAGAGGGCGAGCCAGTCCCCAACGCCGAGGAGCCTACAACCGTTCCAGGCACCCCGCGGCAACCCAAGTTCCCCTTCTGCAGCCCAAGCCCTCTTCCGGGCCATTACAAGAATTCGCCGGCCAACTCAAGCGTGACCTCGACACCACTGCGATTCCTCAAGCGGCCGTTCCCTCCTCCGTCGCCCGCAAAGCACATTAAGGCCCTACTCGCTCGTAGACATGGCTCGGTGAAGCCCAACGAGGCACCGATCCCCGAGGGGAGCGAGGTCGAAGTCGGCTTGGATAAGAACTTCGGTTTCTCGAAGCAGTTGTTCTCAAAATTTGAGCTTGGGGAGGAGATTGGGCGCGGGCACTTTGGTTATACGTGCACCGCAAAGGTGAAGAAGGGTGACATGAAGGGGGAGGAGGTGGCTGTGAAGGTTATTCCAAAGGCAAAGGTTGGTGTTTTATTGCAGTTGATCTGTTTCTGTATTCATTGTCATGCATCTTCACATTATCTATGGAATTCAGCATGTATTCTCATTGGCATTCATCCAGTCTCACCAGATACTGCGGGCTATCTGTGGAATGGGCATTTCTTTTTTCTTCTCTACCTATTTTAGGATCTGGATAATTTTTGTGAGATCCTCTGCTTGGGGAAGAAAGTGGAAGTCATTGTTGTCCTCCCACACACATGAATAATTTCACATGCATCCTCCTGTTCTTCACGTTTTCTCCCACTTACTGGACACTGTCTTTGAATGGGATAAGATGGAAGAGGCTTCCACTTTTACAGTGGAACCCATTGTTGTCCTCTCATGTGCATGAATGATCTTGTATGCTTCTCCTCTTCTACTGCCAAGTATGTTTCTACATGGTTGATGCAGGAAAGGTTCTCCTCATTTTTGCCACCACTCACTGGACTTTTTCTTTAGAAAAGATCAAGATGTGAAATATGTGGGAGCAAGCAGCCGAGATCCTCTCTATCTGAGTCAATCAGTTTCATCATGAATGCTGGCAAATAGAATTTTTGTCAGACGTGATTACTTGAATGCAGCTTAATATTAGTTAAATCTTCATTCTGTCGATGGCAATTTTGTGCTGGTTGTCATCTACCTAAGGCACAGCTAGTTGTTTCTTTGAGCTTGGCCACTGTAGCATCTTGTCCTCAGCAGTTATCCTCAGTCACATATTTTCGCATAACTTTACCATTCATTTAAATCAGTGGAAATACTTTGCAGATGACAACTGCTATTGCCATTGAAGATGTGCGGAGAGAAGTGAGAATATTGAGTTGTCTCACGGGACATAAGAATCTAGTGCAGTTCTATGATTCCTTCGAGGATGAAGATAATGTGTATATCGTGATGGAGTAAGTGTACGCTGCTTTTCATGTTACTTTTAAGGTTCTAATGCCATATTTGTTCATGCTTAGAAGGGGCATAGATTCAACTACTGTGTGCAGCTGATTATTTAAAACAACTCGCTCGATGTTTGATCAATTAGAGTCTTCTTTCTTTGGAACAGGTTATGCAAAGGTGGTGAATTACTAGAAAGGATTCTCTCGAGGTAAAATTATGTGTTTAGAATTGTATCCGTCAATTACCTTTCTAAGGATGTTGGTGTTATAACAACCCCTTCGCTGGTCTTGAATAAGGCAGATCAATAATAATAATTATTTTTATTTATAGGGGAGGGAAGTATCCAGAAGAAGATGCAAAAGCTGTCATTGTGCAGATTTTGAGTGCTGTATCGTTCTGTCATCTTCAAGGTGTTGTTCACCGAGATCTCAAGCCAGAGGTAGTTGCTTTTATAAACTGGGATGTCGGAATTTTTCATGTTAAGAAGTCTAACTTGAGAAGGGTGTTCTGATGAATCTGTGGTCATTTTTAAGGTTTTATTTTCACCATCCTGGTAACTCATGTTCCTACTTTGTTGGTTTAGAATTTTCTTTTTACTTCAGAGGGTGAAAAGTCTACGTTGAAGGCCATTGATTTTGGTTTGTCAGACTTCGTCAAGCCAGGTTGGTCACTAGAATATTTTAGTAACCAGATAAAGTTTTCACCTCTAGATATTTCTTTTTAGTTCTAGATGGTAAACTAAAACTGTTAACATCGCTGGATTTATAGATGAGAGACTGAATGATATTGTTGGAAGTGCATATTATGTTGCTCCTGAAGTTCTTCATAGATCTTATGGAACTGAGGCAGACATGTGGAGTATTGGTGTCGTTGCATATATCTTACTCTGCGGAAGCCGCCCTTTTTGGGCGCGCACGGAGTCAGGTATATTTCGAGCTGTTCTGAAGGCAGAACCAACTTTTGATGAGGCTCCATGGCCTTCTTTGTCTTCTCAAGCTAAAGATTTTGTCAAGAAATTGCTGAATAAGGACTATCGTAAGAGAATGACTGCTGCACAGGCCCTTTGTAAGTTTATTACCTTGGTATAGTTTATTAGAAGGAATAAGCTGGTTAATAACTGTAATCATCTGATCTCAGGTCATCCTTGGCTGTGGAATCCTGACATTAAAATTCCTCTTGATATTATTGTCTACAAGCTTGTAAAGGCATATATATGTTCTTCTTCTCTGAGGAAATCTGCATTGAGGGTATGCTTTATCTTTTAGTTGACAATGAAAACATTATTGTCTTGTAACTTTTTGGAACTTAGAGATTTTTGTGCCTTCTCCCTCTGCCTTATATCAACTAATGAAACCTTCAAAGAATGAGTTAGGTCATGTGCAGGAAGGATGAGCCCAAGTTTAGACTCAAGTTACAGACGGTCCAGGCTTTTTGAGATAAGATAATGAAAATATTATTTTGGACTTCAAAGGGTCAAATTGCATCTTAGCAGAAATTTTCAAGGGTTTGAAATATGTCATGATTAGACTCACAAATATAGTCATGTAACTATTATGGCAGTTTAATGTAATCATGTAATAAGCGCTGTTAGTAATTTTTAGAATTTAAGAGAACATGGGGCACACAGGTAAAAGTGTTCATTAGAAGTCTTGAACCTATCTTTTGAGATAAGTCGAATGACAAATTCATCAGCTGGGAAACTCAGTTAAATAGTCGAACATTAATACATAGTTTAAGCTCATATATATGTTTAAGCATTTTAATACTGATAATAGGATGAATTTATATAGTCAGAAAAATGTAATCGAATATAGTTTAGTATGAAGACTAATTTGAATTTAGAGTATTCATATGTTCTGGTTTGCTTTTTTGCACCATGCCATCTACCAATTCGAAGAGTATATGCCAACCACCAAACAGAAAAAAAAAAAGACCCGCCTTCTTTTTATATATTGATTCTTTCATACTCAACAGGCTCTTGCCAAGACCTTGACAGTAGATCAGCTCTATTGCCTTCGAGAACAATTTGCTCTGTTAGGGCCAAACAAGAGTGGCTATATCTCCCTTCAAAACTTAAAGACGGTTAGTTACTCGTATTGAAATAAGCACCAACTTCCTTAATCACAGATCTTTAAATTTAGTTTTGCTTTTGCAGGCCTTGTCGAGAAATTCGACAGAAGCAATGAAGGACTCAAAAGTTCTTGATTATGTCAACACGGTATTCCTCTTTGGAACACACTGATTACTTTAATAAAATTCTGTCTGTTAATGTTACAAACTTAATAATTCATCCTCCATTGGTTCTTTTGGAATTAGGTGAGTTCTCTTCAATACAGAAAACTAGATTTCGAAGAATTTGTTGCCGCGGCCATAAGCATGCTTCAGATGGAAGCACTGGATACTTGGGAGCAGCATGCTCGTTATGGATATGAATTCTTTGAGAAGGATGGGAACAGGCCTATCATGATCGAGGAACTTGCATCGGTACATATCCATGTCTATTTGCCTCACATTTTTTATACAGCACATATTGTAAAAAAATCCAATTGATCCTTTAGTTACCTGGATTCAAATCCTCATTTAATGGCAAGCATTCAACTTGGCACTCACAAGCACTAGCTGTTGTCATTCTTTACTGCTTCCTGCTATGTACCTGACGGTGGCAATCTTTACCATGCATGTACAGGAACTCGGCCTTAGTCCATCAGTTCCCGTTCATGTTGTCCTCCAGGACTGGATAAGGCATTCTGATGGGAAATTGAGTCTCCTGGGATTCGTTAAACTTCTTCATGGGGTTTCTTCCCGTGCAATTCCAAAATCTTAGCAGAACATTCTTCATCAGGCACGGATAATAAGGCAGCAGTGGCTGATTGCTGAATGAGTTGACTGAAGTAGGCGAAGGCTATCTATGCACGCGCCACTAATCAGGTTGATCGAGGAGGCCAGCCAAACCAAGATCATCATAGCCATGGTGGCACACAAAAACTTCCGCTCTGTAAGATGCTTCTGGTTTAGCCATATAGATGATTAGTGTTATAATGGTTGTCCAGAAGTATGTACAGATAAGAACAGCATGTGTAGAAGAAGGTTGAAAGGAAATGGAGGCCTGCACACCGACTTGTAATACTTTCTTTTTACCATCAACAAGGTCTTTAAGCTGTTACATGCATCGCATCGAGAAATATTACGATCAGTAATACTGTCGTAGAAAGAATATCTCAGGCATGACAATGCAGAATCCTTGCAGAATAAGGAGGGAGTTCATACTGTAAGATTAAAGGTACAGCCTTTGGTTTGTTGAATCACCTAAAACACATTGGTTGCTGAGTTCATCTCTAAATTTCAAATTATGATTGATAATGCCACGGCTTGCCCTGTGCTGATGCTCTTTGTCTTGCAAAATTGACTCTCAGTATCAAGCAAGAAAAAAAAATCTGTATATTGTTTTAGCTTATAATGAAGTATCATATCGGTAAATTTTGTTGTTCTAGCTTAATAATAATGTTTATGACTAAATCTAAGATAAAGAATGATAATTTTTTTCTGAACCACCAAAAGGCTTTAATGCCAATCCATTTGCAGTCCACGGAATGAATAGGTGGAGTTGCTGATGGTACAAAGAACCTGCAATATCTTCGTCCATGAAACCTGAAACCTCAGAAACAGATCACAAAATCTTGGCAGAGAGTAATTCAAAGGACTTAGGGTTTCATCAGCAACTTAAAACTATCAATCAAGATCATAAAAATGCTCGAGTTGAAAAGGCAAAAAATGAGAAGCTAAATATGTAATTTACATTGAATTCCTTGTGTCCAACTACAATCCATAATCTGCGAGAACTAGCTGCAGATTGTCATCAGACTCGATCTCATAGCTTTTCAGCTATGTTTGCTACTAATCATCTCTACAACTGATAGATAGTGCAGCAATAATTTTTAGGTCCTCAGTCGTGTTTTCGGCATGATGGAGTATGCACAGATGATGCCTGAACCAGGACTTTGATGAAGTCTACTCCAAAGCATCTGCCGGCCAAAGCTGTCTCCACTTCGATATTTCATCCTTGCTTTTGAGTTTTCTTATTCCTCCATAAAATCCATCTGTTTCATTACCTCCTTCTCTGTGATCCTTCCGGCTGATTGATGTTCGCCTCCACCTCGAACCAGGTGTGTACTGGTTGAATTCTAAGACAACAGTGTCTGGTAAATCACATAACAAACGATTAAACTTTAGCTAGTAGAAGACGAATCATAATCACAACCATCAGAGAACCTACAAGCAACTGATAGAGAGAAAATAAGTTTAGTGCAGTGCTCAATGCATATACACACATTCTACCAAGATTCTGAATGGAATGATGGTTTAGCTTTTAATAACACTACAAAGGCTAATAATTTGGCAAATATGAAGTTCATGCACTCAAAAGTTCCATGAGGTGGACGTTCCTGAAGTCAATCTATCAACATATTACAAGCCAGTTTTCTTATTCCTGCCTCACCTCAGTCACCAAATTTTGTTTTGATTTCAAATTAACTCCTAGAATTTCAAAAAAGTAAAGTGTGGCTGTAGATAGAGAGCTCTTGCTAATCAGAATGTGCACCAAACCTAAGTACTTCTATCATTGTGAATTTCTTGATGAATAATACAGAAAATTAAGTATAGGGAATTCATGAATGCCATTATTCACCAAAAAAAAAATAAAAAGACAATCTTATCCATCGAGAGTAGATTAAGACTAAGAGACATCAGGAAGTAATGGCAGAGGAGTCATCACTTGAAAAGATACTTCTGTGTTTTGGATGGCTGGAGGAGAATGCGGTTAGAATTTGAATATGAATGCACAATTAAAAATCTCAGACCTGCAAACATCGAAAAAATAACTGCAATGGAAACAATTACTCTGCTGCAAACATGAGGCAGATTTGGCCCTGCATTGGGCTGCCCTTTTTAGAGTCAGTCCTGATCAGGTGTTTGGGAGGAAGCTCCTAAAATGAAATGCTTTGGGCAGGAATGATTTAAAACAAGTGTCAATCATTCTATATACCAGCTGAAATGAACTTAATTGAAGAGAAATGTATGATGATGCAAGCAAACTTTGTTTCTCTTTTTAATTCATTTATTTACAATAATGCTTAAGCATGATTTCATAAGGCCAAAACCGATTGACCTTATTGTCAGATATGCTATCATCAAAAAGTAAAGGATGCATGATGCCTGATTGAACTGGAAGATGAAAAGTCTTGCATGTTATTCTTGTCCATGTAAGTTAAAAAAGGTTGAAGACAGAAGTAATAATTATTCGAGATGCATCAAAGATAAATACTAATACTTAATTAAGGATAAGCAACAGTACGTTACTGAATTTTGACAGCAAATGAATGTGTGAAAATGGTAATTGCTTGCATGCCATTTTTTTTATAAAAGAAAAGGCAGCACCAAATGTAAATAACATCTAAATGGTATCCAAAAAGCAATAGTCAAAGAGCGAATAGATAAGAAAAAGAGATTGAAAAGAGTCATATAAAAGCGAAATCCCACAACAACTTGAGCAACTTCAAAGAACAGCTCATAGACCATGCTGATTTGATATACTGAAAGAAAACAATGGAGAAGCACCCTATGACTCTTTTAGTCTTCCACAATAAAGTTTAATCTACTCTTTATAATAACTATGCTTAAGAAATTTCTGATCCAAGGACGGTGGTCAGTCAAATTCCATAAGCTTTAAAGGTTGCTCAAATTATGAACTTCTAGCCATACCCCTTGTCACTAACATCTACGAAGCAAAAGATCAACAACTGGGATATACAACAGCATAAATTTACTTACCGCTAAGACGACACCGGCAGAAATGCTCATTTCCATCACAAGGTTCCAAGTGACCAACTACTCCATACCACCAGCCTGCAAAACATAATGAGACATTGTTGACTTATTCTCCTAAATATCTGCACTGTATGACACTTCTTACAAATAAGAAATTGAGTCTTTGTATTGAAGTAAAGACAAAATGAAAAACTTAATGTGCTACATTGATTTCATCACAACCAGGAAGGTAGATCAATGACGAAGCACCCACCATATGGAAACTCCTTGCTCCTTCTCCATTGAATCTCAATATGATCGCCAGGACGTAAATCATTGGGGCAGTCCGAGATATGAAGATCACGAGCAGGAGTGTCAACAGGGGGTGCCCTTAGCCTATCCCTCTGCACTCCCTCCTCCATGACTGTAGTTCGCCGTCCATGTGGCGGGTACCTACAAGTGATGATGATAGATATCAAAAGCTATGTACAGGTATTAAATCCAGTTATCCACATTCATACTGCAAGAGTGCATAATTTACCTTTCAAAAAATCATGAACGAAAACTTCAGTGATCTCATGCTCATATTTTCAGTTTCAATACTTACCAAAGCTTTAAGTTGTAAGAAACTTTAGTGATTTGATGCTCATATTTTCAGCTTTAATACTTACCAAAGCTATAATTTGTATGGTGCACTAGTATCTTAACAAAAACATGTTACACAAAGAGAAGAAACTTCGCATTCAATGAGGCCAATCTCTGGATACCTTGCATGAAAAGTGTCTGTCTGGCAATCATATCTAACCGCAGCATCATAGCATGATAACATAAACCCCACATGCCCATGCTGCAGAGAAGCATCACAAACTCTTAGTAATTTAAGCTAAAAGGAGAAGAGCTATAAACAGTTTTTCTAGGACAGCAAAAGTTGTAAATATTAAGCTGCAAAATCTTCAGACAGAACACATGAAGATAGGAGTTTATGACATGAAACATGATCGTGTATCTCAAAAACTTAACTCTATGAAACCACCATCTATCTCATAATCTTGCCTAATTTAATGTACAAGCACAAGGAATCAGAACCTAATGCTTATAAAACATAAAGCATATGCATGCGCAGAGGGATGGAAATTGCACATCAACTTATTGGTACTGGTGAATTTGTACAGATGATTACCTCCCTGTTGTAAACCTGAGCTGGGAACCAGAACTTGCCACTCTCCAGTGACTGGTACCAGGACATAATGGAGTAATCAGGCAGAGGATTCTTGGTCTTGCTACCACCATCAATCCTAGATTTCAGCCAGGAAATATGCCACACACGAGAGAGCACACTGACCCACTTCTTGCTGCTGTTGCTGCCGGCGATGCCTGCGGAAGAGTCCTCTCTCGAAGCCAAATAGAGCTTCCAATCTCTGCGTGCTGCATCGCCAATCACTCTCTCCCATTTCTCCTTCATGTGCTTCTCCCAGAGGTGATCGCTTCTGCACCTCTCTCTCAAAGAGCTACAAACAGCTACCATGTTAGACAGCCCGGCCGGTGACAACTTCCCCAGAATGCATTCCAGGGCCAGCTCTGGCAAATCCAAGACCGACATCTCCTCCTCATTCTCCACCCTTTGGCCACATATCTTACTCGGGGGCGTCGTGACCGACGATAAAGCATCAAACTTTCGAGCACTAATCGGCTTACACTTGTCCAACAAATGCAGCAGAGAGGACAATAACTCCTGCCAGAACAAGACGGAGAGCAGTCTCACCTCACCGGCCCATGGAGGCCGAGGCTGCAGCGGAAGAGACTTGGAGAGGAGGAGAAAGAAGGGGAAAGCTGACATGATGAAGAAGAAGAGCATCAGAGAGGTGAAGCCGAGAGATCTTTCCGAGGGGTGCTCGATTGGGTTCTCCACATGAAGATCAAAGAAAGAAAGACAAACAACCCTCAGTTGCTCGAAAAGCAGCGGCTTGACAAAGATTTGAAGCGTCTCGGAACGAGGAATGGCTCGGTGCTGACGCGACGAAGCCCACTAGAGCTCCAATGCAGCAACTTTCGGATCGAAGAATCCAAAAACACAGGTCTGGGAGCGCAAGAATTAAGCTTTCATGAAACAAACAAGAAAGGGACGGGGAGATGAGAGGTAATGGAAGAGAGGATTGCAGAGGTGTGACAAGGACAGAGACCCAAGAAGAGCTTCAAGAATAAGCTGGGTGATGGGGGGTCAGGAAGAGAGGATTGGAAGAGAAGAAGATGGAGATGAACACTGTAAAAAGGTGGTGGGGTGGCCCCTCCTCTCAGTTCATCAGTATCTTCCTCCCAACCTACCAAATCCTCAGCTCCACCAGCACCAAATCTCTCTCCCTCCCCCTCTTTCTTCCCTGGGGAATCACAGATTAAAGAAACGGTAAGGAGAAAAAGAGACTGAAAGAAGGATTAATTGACTATTATTCTAATCATACATGGGAGATCAGCTATAAATGGCTGAGAGTGAGTTTAACCTTTTACTTTTCTTTGGGTGTGTCAGGCTGAATAAGAAAATAAGGCAGCCAATCATTATCAAACAACACATTCTCTCTCACTCTCTCACTCTCTCTTGCAGTCAACAATGGCTTATGCAGTTGGTAGAGATAATAGCATTAAGTCACAAATGGTCATATCACTGCTGTGGAAGAGGAAGGACCATGTATTCTTGATGCTGGTGGGCTGTGAGTAGAAAGTTTGTTGTGCTGGTTGGGCATTGGAAGCCTGCCAGGTTGCTCCTCCTGTTGCCTCCATCCATCTTACATTTATTAGGCATGTTTGGTTGAGTCAGATGACATCTACACCAATGAAGCTAAGTTGAATGGATGATTTAGGTCTGATAATGGATGCATGACATAATTTAATCATTACCACTCTCTTTCTGCTTCATAAATCCTTGATGTACCCTGGTCTAGAAAGGAGGCTTGGGTAGCCTATCCATGTTTGAGCTAGCCTGAAGTTTTATAAATTGATCAAGCTAAAAGATTAAATGGTTTGTGATCATGTAGTTCCATTTAAGCACAGAACAAAGCATGGTTATGACCTTTAGATGGATTTCTATATACTCTGAAAGTGGCTATCTACTAAAGAATAATACAGCTTGTCAAAAGAAATATTGCTGCAGTGACATCAATATTTTTGTGGTAAATATCATGGTTCTTTCAGTGAGCTCATACCATATTATCAAGGAGTCCATTGCATCACTATCATCATTCTTGATTTCTCCAGATTACAGACAACTACACTTGTGAGAACAAAAATAAACCAGAATGTGAATCAATGAGGTATGAGAAAAGATAGCACTGGTATGTGACCAATGATACACCAAGCAAAGGACTGACAAGCTTTTCCTATTTTAAATTGAAACAGATGATGCTGAAACAACTAATACTCTCAATGTATGAACATTCATAGGAAAATGCAGATCCACCAGTCACTACATGCAGTCTCTCAATGTATGTTAACCAAAGCTTTAGCATGGGGGAAGTAGCAGTCATTTCATGCACAATTTCAAGATTTCTTTATCACCTTTCTTCCCAGTTAATTGTTTTCTCAACAAGTGTACATGGTCAGGGTATTGGGATCTTGAGCTGGATTTTCTTTATCCTTAAAATCTTAGGTGCACTAAAGATGGTAGACTAATAGAAAAGAAAGGCTCAGGAGAGAAATTTCAGTACACAAATTCCCCATCATCATTCTGCTTGGTCTCCTATGGTGGCAACAATCCAGCATGGAGTCCACAATGGTAAATGGATGACTTCATAAAGAGAGTGGCCATCTTTAAGAATCAAGTAATTTATTAATTGACACAAGCTATTCTAAAGGGATTGCCAAAACCATTATGTTTTAGGAGAATGGATTGCCATGGAACTAGCCTCAGCTAAGGGGAACCAAAGTGGGGCAGGGCCTAATGTTGTGCAAACTTATAAATTTGATAAGCTGCAGCAAGATATGAGATTCTGACCAATGCTTGACAAAAGCTTGTGCAGGTTACAAGGTTGGTGGTGTCAGAAAGTACCAGTCTGCTGTGGTTTAGATAGAGTTACAGGAAGATGGTGGAAACCCATCATATGCCAATGGATGGAGTGAGGCTTGGTGCTTGTTAGATGGCACAGTTGCAGCTGCAAATGCACACTGTAGCATTCACCTTTTGAGAGGAAAGGTTGTGACAGAGGCAAGGAGAACATGTCCTAGACATGGGAGATTTTGTGGGCCTTGCAAAGATTTTGAAGAGTATGATAGAGAATCAACTAGCTAGCTTTGGGATTCCTTGCACTTGTCATTTGTTTAAGGTGTCACCTAAGAACTTTTCCTTCTGGAGATAAAGACTGGCACATTGCATCAGCCTGCAACTAGTGGAATCTGATTCATTTGCTTGTGCATCAATTAAAATGCAAAAGCCTATCTCATTCAAGCACCAGGGAACAGTAGGGACTTGCCTTATCAGTAGCAATGGAACTCATTAACCACTCTGTCCTCATTTTGTAACCAGGAACTGCTGCAAGAAAAGTTTTCAAGGGCATAAGCTTTCAAACTTTTGACATTTTTAACTCAGATCAGAAAGTCAAACACAACAGAAACGATCGATCAACTTTAATGGACACAGTGATACATGGTTTGCAATAGATGTAATGCACTTGGAGTTTGTCATTCATTACCTTCAATTGTGGCCTTAATTACCTATAGATATCATAGAAAACTACATGACAGTATAGTCACTGGTGTTAGAACACTGGAGAGTGTGTTCAGTGAGTTGCCTATTTGTGTAAGACTACCTCAAACATCGACATCAAGTACTCTACCAATAAATCACCCAACAGTCTCCATTTGCTCCTTCCAATGAAAGAACACCAACAAAACCACCCAAAGAAATGGAACACAGGTGCAGCAAAATAACCGATGCAGTCATGCAGGTAGTAAGTAATACCTGAATCATCCTCAGGTATCTGTATGAGTTCCTTCCTCATATCAACCCGGAAGAAAGTGACAACAATTTTGGGTCGAGGAAATAAGACGCTCGGTTGTGAGTGCAAAAAAAACGAGTTGCCTACTAATTTACCAAGCTAAACACAGGAAACAAGGAGGACCTGAACAGGAGGCGAGGGCGAGAGAGATGGCAGGGGAACGAGGAGGACGAGGGGAAGCAAGGAGGAAGGAAACGAGGTGGTGGGCGAGAAGGCCGCGTAGATGGAGAAGCTGAGGATGGGAGCCTTCAACTGTTCGATGTAATGCCTTCACCCACCCACCGTTTCCGTTTCGCGCTCTCCTCGTCTGCGTCGGTACAAAGCGCAGTGTGGGAATCAAAATCCAGCCAGAGTCAACACGGTGAACCGGAAGCCCGAAGTCAACGTTGCCGAAGTAGTGTGTTCTAATCACTTGTCGATGAGACTCTAATTACATTTCACTTCTGTTACCCACTTCTTTGATATTTTTCTTTTTGGCAAAGGATAAACGTTGTTGACAAGATATCATCCCAAGATCCTAAAGCAATCATCTTCAATTGTATCTGCCTAAAGATTTTGCTTGCTCCAAGAAGCACATCATGATTTTGACTTTTACAAAAGGTTGAAAATAGAAAGATCAACATGCAATTCATATCTCCAACCTTTTCAAAAGGTGTGGCAAGCTATTGTCGTAGACAAACCATACAAATTTAAAGTTATGATTGATATAAATTGAAGCTGAGCTTCCCATTATAAGATCCATTTACAGTTCAGATAAATGTGATTTTACTGAAACTTTCTTCTTTTCTGTGAGTTCCATTATATAGCACGACTTGCCTGACAAAAGTGAGGTGGAAAAAAACCAGCACTTTTGGGCTATATCTGCAATTATGGTTGGTTACTTCCTTGGTTGCTCCATCTCAATCAATATTTCTACATGGATTCCATGAATAGCTTCCGTTTGGTAGATCTTGGATGTTCCATTTCGTGATTGCCTGCTTCCCTCCTGGTTTGTGCTTTCAAAAACTTTACCCACAATGCCAATACATGAGGATATCAGTACCATGTTCTCTCATCAGCGTTCATCCCCCTTCCCTTTTGTGTCAAATGAATACATTCCTTCTCTTCTTTGGGATAGATTCAGGGCTCCCTTTTCGCATCATCGCCACAAACTCATCGTAGTTGATTCTTCCATCCTGTGTATAACAAGTGAAATATTAGTCTCTTCCACCGTGAAACAGCTATCGCAAAAGCCACTTGGTTTTTGCCATCTCAGGTCTGCAGTAATACTTACGTTGTCGGCATCTGCTTCAGCAATGATATCCTTAATTTCCTGCCCATCATACATTCCCTTCTCTTTGAGAGCTTGTTCAAGTTCCTCCCTTGTGATATAACTGAAGTGAAAGCAGAAGAAAGCAATTACAAAAGTTCAATACAAACTGCTATCTCATCTAAAAAGAACATTTTGTTATCAACAACTTGTGTTTTGACACCAGCTTTGTTCGAATTACCCGCTATTATCTTTATCGAAGTACTGGAATGCCTTGTAGAGGTGCTCCTCTCTATCCATCCTGTTCATGTGCACTGTGGCTGTAATAAATTCATCATAGTCAATAGTTCCATTGCCATCTGCATCAGCCTATGCAATGCAACATCATTATTCACAAGTAAAAGAGAAGAGAGAAAACATTAGGTTCCTTCCTTGTGGATGCACGTTTGGCCAATAAGATAACAAATATATTTGCCGCTTACTGCTTCCAGTAACTGTTTGACTTCATCTTCAGATAATTTTGTTCCTTGCTTCATAAGACCTTCTTTCAACTCTTCGACAGTGATGGTTCCACTATTGTCCGAGTCCATGTTCTTGAACATCTCTTTTAACCCTTTGATCTCTTCCTCTGATAAGCACCCTGCTATTATCTATACATCACAAACGAAAGGAGTAGAAGTACATGAAAAGGGTACAAATACTTGATTATGAATGCATAGTAATTTGCTTTCTAAATGTCCTATACTCTTCATACTTCTAGGAGACTGTTTAAGTTCACTAAGCTTATTATGCCTTGGCACATCAGAAAGCAAAATTAAAGAGATACCTTTTAGGATATCATGATAAAAGAATTTAAATTCACCATCAGATCCAAGTTTAAATTGTCATCGCTATTAGGTCGCTCATTGTACCATGATTTATTCAGTTTGTCTTGAAAACTTCAAAGATTTTGTATGATGAACTGGTGATATTGATATGGTGCCACCACAAAATTAGTCTTCAGCGTTAAAAATTTTCCATCATTAAAGGGTCGTAGCAATGAAATTTCTTCTATCACCAAGGCTACTTTTAGTGATGGAAGTGATGTTGCCAGTCAAGGTTATGTTTTAGCAACACGAAACGTATTCTACAGCTATATCTTGATGAAGTAGGAAGAAAAAAAGCCATCCTGATACCTTCTGTGGTTATAAACTTGCTCCCTGAAATAGTAATCATCTAGTCAGCATTATGTGCATGCAAAGCAAGGAACTTACCTTCAGAGCAGCCTTTTTGAACTGGTTCATTGCTCTAAAATGCTTAAGTCTGTTGAAAACAGCGCTGTCAAGTGGTGTATCAGGTGCTTCTCCATCTTCTTTGATCCAAGGATGGTCTGCAATGCAACAATCACATAGTCAAAAGATTCATACCTGCAAACAAATATGAACTATTATAATACATTAAAAGGAAGATGTTGTGCCCCTAGCCCATCGTTACTGTCACATTGAGAGCATCTCGTCTAATTAGGATATAGAATCAAACGTAATATCTCCAACTGAAAATGAATATTTTTCAAAAGTCAGATTTTTCAGGCAACTAAGATGTTCACTATTTGCACAGGGAAGATGCTAATAAGCCATTGCAAATCACAAACTATATGATAAATAACTTTGAAGTGGTAAAAGGTTTACCCTCAAGAAAAAGAGAGATGAAAGCCGAAAAAATAAGCAGAACATGCTTGGGTACTTTTATAACATACAAACCCAACACAGAATAGATACAGATTTAAGTGAAATCACCTTATAACTCAAAATTTTAGTCTTGATGGAAAAAACATAATATTGTTCTATAATTATGGTTGCAAGGTGACACACGCCACATGCCACATGCCACAACTGACATATGTCAATAACAAGTGGGAAGAAAAAATAATTTGTATCTTCAAATTTCAATGATCATGCCTTAAGTTTCATGTAATACCAGTAATTTAGAAAAGCAATGTTTAGACATAAATAAAGAAATTATATTACTAAGAACTTGGACTGCTGTTAGCCTCTCTGTGGGATTCAAATTTAGCATCTTTCTCACTAGATCCTTGGCACCAGGTGAGATATTGGGCCATGGATCACTTGTGAAATCAATCTGTCCTCTTAGGATAGCTTCAAAGATCCCATGTTCAGATTCTGTAAGAATGAAAACTGTGAGAGATATTATCCTTTTTCATAACATTTCATAAGATGAACAAAGTAATATTACCAGCCCAAAAAGGGGGCCCGCCACATAGAAAAATATACAGCATAACCCCAATGCTCCAAATGTCTGCTTCTGGTCCATATTTCTTTTTGAGGACTTCAGGTGCAATGTAATATGCGCTGCCAACAATATCTTTGAACACTTCACCTGTTCGTGAGAGAGACTTTCAGATGCAAACATATGATTCCGCAATTAGGACAAGCTTAAATAACAGCATAAGCAAAATACTGAAGTTGTAGCCTTCAGATGAAGAAATACTATTACAGAGATCAGACAAGCATCTTGCAGAGTATAATTCTAAAGATACTTGAGTATGTCTTTTCTGCTTATAGTATGAGTGCCTCAACTTTGTAGGACTTTGTGGTCCTAAAGTTATTAACTAGCAAAGATATTAGTGCCTTCAAAAAGGTCAACATTGGGGACTTGTTTTGCTTAGTTATTCAGGTCAACATCATAAGCGGCATATGGTGATTAATCTTTTTCTAACAAAGCAACAAGTCGGATGTTAAATTGGAGTTTGCAGAAAACAGCATTGCAGAATTTATTGAAAAGATTCCAATATCATGATAAGTCACTCATCTTTACTTGAGGAAGAAACTGGTGCTACATGCATGCATGACTTTTGCCCACCTGAATTCCTACAGCATACCAGTAAATGTGACTGCCTAGAAGAGCCAGATCAACTGATGCATGATAAGTTGTTACTGCAATGAATTATAGATCTTGCAGATGAGAATGCCAATGTTTGCATGCAATCTTGCCAGAATGCAACTCACTGTTCATGCAGTTGTTCAGGCTTGGACACTTAGTTTAAGGAAATCAGGAAATTTGGGAATGCAATTGTTAAGTTTTCTCTTAACAATGATTGATGTATGTGAAATGGATCAAACTCAAAGCAAGGGAAGCAAGCAGTTTCTATCATAGAAGTCCACACACATTTGCTTGTAGGCCTGAGTATTGGAATGGTAAGTTTTCAGAGTTCGAGCTAGACTGATTTATGATCAAACTGTCAGGTCACTTGTGGAGAATTTTTAAAAAGCTAGATTTAATTGCGACTATCTCAGAAGCATTGCTGCAAACAATGGGAAGGCAAGAGTAGTAGGTATACAGTATAAGAAAACTTTAAACAAGTTTTTGTGTTTCTAAATTTAACTGAGTTGAATGGATGTTTTTTGTGAAGGAGCAGGCATCCCTGGCCCTGTTTTTTCAGTTCATTACTTGATATTTAATTTCCTCTATGATAACCATGGATATTGAATTTTGATGGCGTTGCAGAGGATGTTTAGAGAAAAAATATGATGAAATGAGAGAAAAGAGAGGAAAAGAGATATGCATGAGAAACACCACCGGACCTTCCTTGAAGAAGACGGAGAGTCCAAAGTCCGTAGTCTTGAGCGGCGCATCCTCGTCCTCGTTCAGCAACAGAAAGTTCTCTGGCTTGAGGTCTCTATGAATCACCCCCATGGAATGGCACGTGTGGACAACCTGCACGATCGTCCGCAACAGCGCCGCGGCCGCCCGCTCCGTATAGTGTCCCCTCGCGATGATCCGGTCAAATAGCTCCCCTCCGGCGCACAGCTCCATGACGAGGTGCACCGAGTGCTTGTCCTCGTAAGCCCCCTTCAGCTCCACGATGTTGGGCTGCCCCGACAGGTGGTACATGATCTGCACCTCCCTCCTCACGTCCTCGATGTCCTCCTTGGTCCGGAGCTTCCGCTTGGCGATGGTCTTGCAGGCGAGCTCCTCACCGGTGGCCTTGTGGGTGCAGCGGTGCGTCACGCCGAACTGGCCCCGCCCGAGTTCCTTCCCGATGGAGTACATGGTCCGGATGTCTTCCATGGGGCGACCGAGCACGGGGCCGATGGGGCCGGTCTTGGCGGGCGGAGGGGAGGGGGAGACCGGGACGACGGAGGCAGGGTTGGGGGCGTCAGCGGTGGAAGGGCTGGGATCGGTGGAAGGGCTGGGATCGGTGGGGGTTTGTTCCTTGTTGAAGCAATTGCCCATGGCGTGATGGAGGTGGGGCGGAAGGGAGGGGAGAGGAGGGCACGGGGGCGGAGCGGGAGGGGCGGAAAGAAGGCGGTTTGCGTGCGTGAAGATTATGAGGAGGGGAGAAAGGGTTGGATGACGAGGTGTAGAAGGGAAGGTGAGGAGAGATTGGCGGGAATCGACTTTTTTTGTTGTGTCTATTTATAGGGATTCCTTTTGTTCGATTCGAAAGGATGTAATTAATTAATTGCTGTTAAAGGTTAAGATTGTTGAGGTTTGACTAATTTTTTACTTTGCAGCACTAATAACTTCCAACAAACTTGGCGTTACAGCACTAATCACTCGGGTTGGCTCCAAAAAAATTGGAGACGTTAATTATTTAGGGGATCTCTTCAACCAAAAACAAATAAATAAATAAAAAATTAGTGGAGGTGCGGGGAATCGAACCCCGTACCTCTCGCATGCGAAGCGAGCGCTCTACCATATGAGCTACACCCCCAAGTTGAGTGAGGGTTCTTGTTAGATTTATTAACACGTATTAAGCTGTTGTTCTATTAAGCTGTTGTTCTTTTTAAAATGGCTCACAATAGAGATAATAGTATTTAGAACCTCCTACAAAAGGGTCCTTATGTGCATTATAAGATATAGACTTTGAGCTTTGAAGGCTCTTATTAACTTAATTTTGTATGCCATTATCTTTGAATTAACTAGCATCATCTCGAGACAAACGCGAAGAAGAATCCTAATTAGCTTTGAATTAGCATCCGACTCGAAGAACCAAAAATGGCTTACCATATTTAATTATCTTACATCAGTTAGTAATTAAAATAAAGAGATTGATAAATATATTATTTATATAAATTGAATGATTAAAGTTGTGATGATGGATTACATTTTAGATTAATAAAAAAAGTAAAAAAAATATTGGACAAGGATATTTTATGAATAATAAATATGTTAAAAAATTAAAATAGATGATTCTTTTACCTATGAATAATCATAAATAATTTCGATCGAGGATAGAAGGACAGTAATTTCCTTAACATAATTAACAAATACTATATGTAATGATTTATATTACTGAGAATAGAATATTAAAATAAATATATCTAATTAACATAAAAACTAAAATTTTATTTTTAAATATTCTTAGATAACATGGGTGATCATTCGAATACCTAGTTAAAAAGAAGATGATTAATATTTTAGAAAAATAGACACTCACATGAGACCCATTAATTATATGACAATGCATTGGACCAAGACAAGTTACATCTATAAATAGAAACATATATTTTAAAAATTAACTAAATTATTATTTTTACAATTCTATCACAAAAGTAATACATATAGTCAGTCTAAAATAATTAAGCCAATACAAATATATAAATGATATTCTATTGTTGCGGGTTAATTTGTTGTCATAAATTATTGTGACTACCACAAAACTCATAGTTTCAACTCCACTATGCAATAATAATAAAACATGATGTTCATCTTATTCATGAAAATATTTTTTTCATGCACTTAATGGCTTTATTCTTTGTGCTGTTATATATAACGGAGTCTTTGACGAACCGTTAGCGGAATGTAGAATAGGGTTCGTTTCGTATAAGACGACGGTAACGCGAAGTCCGTTCGAGACGGTCGGGCCTTTGCTTGAGCGCCGGGGAAGGGGAGAGCGAGGCAGACCGAAACGGAACCCTCCTCCGAACTCGAGGGCACGAAGCGCTCGAGGCCTCTCCCTCTTCTCTTTCCATCTTGATATCGATCTCTTCTTCGTCCCACCAAGAGATCTCTCCATCTCGATCTCTGTTGAGGTCGATCGTTGTTGGGTGGAGGAGCCATGGCGGAGCAGCTCACCGACGAGCAGATCTCCGAGTTCAAGGAGGCCTTCAGCTTGTTCGACAAAGATGGCGATGGTCAGACCCATTTTTCGATCCCTCGATTCCTTTTCAATCATTTTCTTTATCGATTCGAGATTCTTGGGATTGAATCTTGCTGCCGATCCAGGGTTTTGTCTGTCGAAATCTTCGTTCTTTATTGCTGTTTTTCTTTTCTCCTTTTCTGGTATATTGGGATGTGGATCCTTGATGCTTTTGTTGTGTTTTGGATTGCTCGATCGGTTCGCGTTGATCTTTTGTGTTGTGATCCGTGTTTCGGAATGTCTTACATCTGGGTATCTTTCTTGTAGTAGATAGACATGGCTAGGTTTTTAAGATGCAATCGAGTTAAACCTTAGAGGACCTTCCTCTCCTTTTGATTTGAACACTTTGTATAATTTGGTATATTTTAGTTATAGTTACGCTAGGTGTCCATGCATTAAAAATTCCTGATCGATTTCGATCTCATCAAGATCAGGTTTGGTGGGTGACCCCTCTCTTGTTGTTGTGTGGTGGACTATGCTGATGGTTATGTCTTTGCACTCACTGTCAGTACATCTTTAATGGACACTACTGACTTCTTTAATAAACAATAGGATCCCATGTGGCTGTTTGATCTCCACTTGCATCTTTGTTTAATTTGACGTAAGCCGTAGTAGTATAATAGGGATGAAATGTGGACGATTGACATGGCCATCCGTATAAACTCGTCCACTCGTTATGTGGTTGGCATTTGGTGGCAATTGCACAGGTGAGTGACTAATACGCTTGTCAATGATGTGAAATTACTTTTTGTCCGTAACAGATACTTGGCCATATCGGGGGAGGCATGCGTTGTCACTCTTTTGGATTATTGGGTATATGTCAAAGAGGGTCTATTCACTGAATATGATAAGGGTTCAATAGTTATTAGACTTCATGCCCACTAAGGACCAAATAATTTACCATTATTTTTATGTGCAAACTGTTTAGAGGAAGACATGTGTCTCATGTTGCTTATGTTGAATTTATTTATTCTTATAGCATTACACCTAACCTTTGCATTTCACTAATTCACCCAATTTACAACACAATTCGACATTACATTTTAGTTATTTATTCCTTCGGTTTCGACAGCATTCAAAAGCTTATAACCCTCTGCATACAACATAGGAATTCATTTAGAACCCTCACAATTGCATACTAACCTTGTTAGTTAAGAGATTAGATTGGTTATTCAGAGATTGGTTATGCAGAGTCGTCAATGATAAGAGCTTTTGTAGCAGAAGTAATAGAGTCAGCGGTGTCTGGTATATTACATGTGTATCATGCCTAGCTATACAGGTTGGCATGTGCATATTATGACCCAGCACACTGATGTGTGCATATCATGAGTTATCTTCCATGCCAGACCAACAGACGATCAATCAGTTTCTCAACAAATCCTGATAAAATGACTAGTAGACACTCGTTTCTTGGTGGAACTAGTGATTTCTGTTTTTTCTATGATGCTTGTAACTTTCAACATGTTTTTTCTCTTTTAACAAGTGATTCATGATAGAAATGTTAGTAGATCTTCTTTTTGCCTTTTTTGTCCCCATAACCATTTATTTAACAAGTAAACTAATTTTTAATAGTTGTAAAAGGAGGGCTTGGTGCAACTGATAATCTTATCTGGAAGATATGAAATATCTACTTGGCTTGCACAACACTCACTGGATTTTCTGTCCTGTTTTTTTTTTCTCATAATGGAAGGATGTTATAAACCAACAAATTGGTTAGCCAATTTTGGGAGGCTACCACTTGTGACTGGCCATGTCCTTCCTGCATGTCTGTCTCAAATTTTGTCATTCAATATACTAGGGATACTTTGTATGAGGAAGCATAATTAGTTTTCTTTTCATCAAGGCCACACAAATATTTTGATATTATCATCAAGGTTGTTTCCAAATTCCAAGTAATATTTATTACCGAGGTAGTCCATGTAGCGTACATTCCTTATGTTGGAATATGCACTTTATTATTATTTTTTTAACCAGATAAACACCTGTAGAAATTATCACTGCTGGACATCCTAGATTTTGTAGTGTACTGCCTGTTAGAAAATATGTGCTTGTGCACAAGAATATATGGAAATCTCACACCTTTCACCATGAGCCATACTCCAGGTGGCATCATTGTCAGTGATCAGATTATCTTAATATTTGTTGAATCATTTCAACTCTTCTTTTTTATCTACTTTTTCTAATGAAGGATGGTTGTTATGCAACTTATTTAACCAGTAGCTTAGCAAGCTGAAAGTAAAAGTTTATCCTTGATTAGGGAATATTACTTATGATACTTTGTTCTTGACATGAAATTCATTGATGGGTTTGATTAATCTTTATTGTAAATTAGAGAAAATTACTTCTGGTAGTTTCTTCATGACCTGAAAAATTTCTGAAACTTCTTATTGATTTTGTGTCATAGGTTTTTCATATAAATATGGGTTCAATAGTACTCAATAATTTGAATTGTATTTTCAGGAGAATTATGAGGCGTACCATCAACGTCCGCATATTGGTTTGACTAAGCAGTGTTAGTTTTGACAAAAGAATCATTAGAAATGAGTTCTAGGTGAAATAAGTGGGTTTCTATGGTGAGGCAGATATGCGAAGAGAGTGGCTCATGGACTCATTGATGATACTTATAAGCAGTAGTTTTTTCATTTAATCTTTATGATTTCATTGGATCCTCGCTTTTTGTGAAATCCGTGTAATCCATTGGATTTTTGTCAAGAGCATCTCTCAGTAGACTTTTCAACACTTCAGTAGATGTTGTTTTAAACATCTATTGCATGTCACATGTAGCTGTTGTTTGCGAGTATAGTCCAGTGTCACGTACTACTAGTGCTGGACTAGGGAGAAATAGTCTAAACAACATTTTGTTTCCTGATAGATTTCATGTATGAATGAATCTTGGTTTGTATCATTAAAAGAAAGGTGAAAAACATCATTTGCTAAGGTTTGATCACTCTACAGCCAAAGGAAAAATATCTGCACTTTTAAAGTTTGACCTTGCCTTTCAATTATCTACCTCAAAGTTACACTTATGCTTTCAAAAATTGTACAACTATTAGTTTAGTATTATAATAATGCTATTCCTTTTCATTCACATGCAAGTTTCCAGTTCCCCATGAAGGATGTATGCTAGTGTGGATGGAACAAGGGTAGTAGATCCAAGTAACTTGGCCTTAAATTTGATAACAACCTAAAAGAATGTTTGCAATCATCAAGTTCACTCTTCATGTGGATACTTTAAATAGCATCTTTTTTTGCTGGAATTTAAATAGGTTGCATTACAACTAAGGAGCTGGGAACTGTGATGCGTTCTCTGGGCCAGAATCCTACCGAAGCTGAGCTACAGGACATGATCAATGAGGTTGATGCAGATGGCAATGGTACAATTGACTTCCCAGAATTCCTCAACTTAATGGCTCGCAAGATGAAGGATACTGACTCAGAGGAGGAGCTGAAAGAGGCCTTCCGAGTATTTGACAAGGATCAGAATGGTTTCATCTCTGCTGCAGAACTCCGTCATGTCATGACTAACCTTGGTGAGAAGCTGACCGATGAGGAGGTTGATGAGATGATTCGAGAGGCCGACGTTGATGGTGATGGTCAGATCAACTATGACGAATTTGTTAAAGTCATGATGGCAAAGTGAATCACACAAGATAAGATAAAAGGTTGGGAAAAAATCATTGGACACTAGTAGGAAAGCCCTCTCTTATATGTACTCTTTTCTCATGTGGTGGTTGTGCTTGTTAGATTGTCTGATCTTGTTTCTGTTGATTTGTCGCTTTATTCCAGAATTCTCAGGTCTCACTTGCATCTATATGTAGAACAATATGTATTGCTTGTCTCCATCTCATCATATTCTAAACGATTCACTCTTAAAAGCAATGAAGATGTTCTGCTTTAATTTTTCATCAAGCCTTGGCTTATTATATGCAAATTCATTTTCACTTGCTATCATATTTATTGGTCAAACTGCTGCCTTGTGATGGTTGTTTTAGTCATAGCACTTAAAAATCTTTGTACTAAGATGGACTATCTTAGACCTCCATAGTTTCTTGTTAATTCTGCCTGCTAGTGGAGTTAAGTGGAGGTAATGCTACAAAGACTGCAGCTTGCTTTTACCAGGTATTATGTATGCTTCTTTATTTATATTGGCGGACTGCTCATCCTGTCACATATCAATTGGTTTAACTGCTTTCTATTCCATCATTTGAAGCAGGGTCTGAAGTTCTAACCTGCAATTATGCTCGAGATGGGCATACCATTCTGTGTTTTTCGAGCATGGACTGAGGAGCATAGCTAGGTTGGATTCGGTCAGTTCAATTTCGCTCATATAGTTCTGTCTCCTTTTCTGGTAATTGGATTCTCCTCGCTCATTATAATTGACCAGATAAAAGTTAAAGAACTGGAAAAATGTAATAGTGCTAAAATGGGATAATAAGAAAATTAAAATGCTTACATGGTCAATTAGAAGCACACCACTAACTGCTAGTGTATGAATAACTACAAAGGCAGAGTTAGAAAGTTACACAACGCAGTTAATTCAATAAATAATTTTTAATATCAAATTATGCATAATGATGCATATCTGCATACTTAAACGTGGCACTTATAGTCTCATAAAAAGCAGCCCAATGGTCTGTGTCCATGGCTTTGGAACTCTGCTAGTTAAGGAGAGATGAAATGCTGTCAGCCCACCAACAAAACTGGACAGCTATGAAAGCATACCTTATGAGAACAAGTGGTGAGACTTGGCATTTATGGACTTCCAGACATAATCGTGGTACTTGTTCCTTTAAGAATGTTTAGCCATTGGAAGGTGAAGAGATATGCAAAGCTGCTTAAAGATAAGTCTTTTGTGTTTGAAGGAACCAAATACAACCTAACAATACAATAATTCCAATAACTCATACAACTCCTTTATGTTTGGTGAAAATAAACTGGCAGATGCAATCTTGTTTGCTAGTTCAAAAGATATAGGAGCACTGTAACTTGGGCAGATGTTTGACCATGCATTTCAATGGGCCTGGTGAATTGTCTTTGGTTACTGAAGCATTTACTCCTGCAGTTGGATTGCTTGACTTGCTTCAATGTTTGTTTCCATTCATAGTGTTTTTAATTCAGCAAAAGGCCCCTGGATAATGGAAAGATAGGAAACAGTTTGTTTTAGGAGTCCTTTGATCATGTTGCTGTATGGGAATTATCTTTCTCACATGCTTTTGATGTCTCAGTTTTCTTCATTACCTCTCTACCCAACTCAGGATGAAAAGTTATAACAAGATTTTCAAGGATGATAGATACCAATTCTCTGTGGCTCTTCTCTTCATTAATCACTCAATTGGCAGTTTCTTCCAAAGTGCTCATCAAAGTTCAAAATTTGTTTGTAGGTTTCTATATTTGCATACATGAGGAATGATTGTTTCCTACCCATTTGATTTCTTGGATCTTAAGTTATCTGTCTCAAACTGTTCATGATTGAAATTGTTCTAGAGTTCTGTTTGTGTCATTGCATGATTCTGCATCTCTTTTCCAGGAATATGCTTGAACCTGTAGCTTTGACAATCGAAGAAACACATCCATCACAATCCTGTTGATCATAGTCAAACTGTGCCAACTCATTTTAGATATGTTGTGGAGATTGATTTGGGCACATTTGTTGATGCAATTTGAAGCCTGCTTTTGAGAAAATTTTCCTCTCGACTGACTATTTGCTCATTTATTTTGATGCCTGTCAACTACTAGACACTTGCCTATATCAGTAGTGAGAAAATTTATATGACAAGGACAATGTTTCTTTTTTACTGAAATGAAATTACAGCTGGATCCTTCAAGCATTTCTTGTAAGCCAGAACTTGCTAACTTCTTACCATCCTTGGTTTTTGGCTGTGGTTGATCAAGATTTTTCCTTTTTCCATAAGGTAAACATCAGCTTAGATTGTCTGTTTCTTCTTCCACAATATTCTCTTGTCCTTGAACAAAGCAGTGCAGCTAATTCTTTTCCAAAGCATCACATTATTTTAACTATGGCTCTTCTGGAAGCAGCAATCTTTTCCTAACCTACAAGATGAGAGGAAACCTAAAGCATGTGAGCACTTGCTTGTTATTTCCACAGAGAAGACACTGATAGGAACTTGGTGACAATGCGAAGGGACATCATAGTAAGAGTAGAGATGCAAGTCTGAGCTTTCTCTTTCCAACTGCTCTGGCATTATTCTGCTTCTGCTTGACAGCATCATGATCTTTACATGAGTATGTCTGAGTTATGGACAACCTTATTTCTCACAACCAATTCAAGCTTCCCTTCTTTTTCTCAAGTGAAAGTTCAGAAAAGTGGAAAGCGACCACCACTTAGCCAACAACAACAGTGCTTTCAGGACCAGAATTTGATGAGATTCCCTCCCTAGCACTTGCAACCAAGCTGCACTGATGCTGATTAGGTTGGTGATAAGGATGTGTTTGAACCCCAAGGCTAGTTGGTTGTTTCTGACTTGCTCAAACAAGAGCAGCTCAGCTTGCTGATCTGGATGGTAGTTGGATCGATGTCGTTGTTCAACTGCCTATTTGGATTCATCCTCGCGACGACACAATTCTTGTGCAAAGCTTTAATTGCAGACCATGTATCTTTCCTGTGGGCATCAGTTGCTATCATCTTGATAATCATCTGTCTTTGTTTCATCCTTCCTGAGTTATTGTGTGATTCATGAAGATGCCCAGAATTTAACTTGATCATGTGGACCATTTTAGCTCAGGTAAAAGTTTCTCATCCTTCCTGAGTTAACTGTTCTTCTATTTGGTGCAGTAATTTTCACTAATGCCTGGGTTTTGATTGTGAGCAGAGGCAATAACTTGGAAGACGTGATGGTTGAATCTTGCCCATCTGCAAACAAGTAGTTTTAGATATGAAGCAAGGGCACAGAAATTTCTGTGCTTTTGTTGTGGGTAAGCATAAGCTACAAGCCTTCACTTCTTTCTTATTTCATCTACTTAGGCTCAAAGTTTCTGGCTTTCAAGTTGATTTCTTACAAAGTATGATCTCTTAAAATTTCTCAAGTCTTTTATGTATATTGAAAGGCAAAAAAAAAGTTTCCCAACTCCTAGGCAGCTTACTCATACAGGCTGCATGTTGGTAAATATTATCTCATGCTTGTGGGTTATCTACCTGATGCTTGGTAGTGTGGCTAAACCACTCCAAGGCCTCAATTTCAGAATCAGCTACTTGATCTAACCCTTGGGTTTACTTAAATCTCCACAGAAACCAAAAGCTTATCTTGCATCATTGGATAGGTTAGATTTGAATTTGCTGTCTCTGGACACACCCAGGTGGCTCAGTCATTTGTCTAAACATGAGGATCACCATTTGTACACATCTGTCCTACAGGTTCACCAAGTGAGTCCGGTGATCATTTTCAAAGGACATGTAGCACATCTTATCCCTGTTATAATATGATCTCACAATTTGGACTTCTGTAGGTATATATATCAAGTATCCTTCAAAAGTTTGGTTCTAGCTAATCAGGAGGTGCACACAACAAGCTAACAATTGAGAGTTTGCATATCTGGAAAACAGATGTATGCTAGAATCTTGTATCAGGAAAATTACAAGATGCTCAATATAATATGCTCAGGGTTTTGCATGTACACAAACCCATGGATAAGTTGGAGAGTTGTGTGTTTCCAGAATGGAGAGAATGAAAAGAACCTGATAAATAATGTGCTGTTTATATTTGTAGAGAGTAGAATACTGTCATATATGAGGATGGATCTTGATACAATGTTAAGGTTCTCCATCACATTGAAATATAGAAGATGCATATCCAATCAGATTCTATATTGGCTGGAGCCTCGTATATTATTTTTATTTTTGATGTTAAATATATTATAGCTAATGACTGAATCTAGTCACCTGTTTTATTCAAGTGAATAAGTTTTATCCAATTGTGAATAAAGAAAACTTATAGGACCCATAACTTTTCTTTATGCCCTTTTCTAACTATGATTGATAAAGATAATTCCTACTTAGGTTTTCATGGTGAAGTTTTTGTATGATTACAGATATATTTTAAGGAGATTTTAGTGATGCGAGAAGATATATAAAAAATTCTAAAAGGTTATAATAGAAATTATAAATAATAATTTAAATGTATTAAGGTAAACAAACTATTATTCTATGTAGAGCTTAATGATAAAAAATATTATCTCATGCGATTGGGGATAGTAAAATAAATATATATATATATATATATATATCAATTAGTTACAGCGTGACATAATAGTTCATGTTATCAATTCGACCCGACCTCAATCAGCGGCTCAAAATATCTTGCCAGTCTCCGTGCGCCGTTACCCTCGGCCTTCGCGCCGTTAACTTGTCTTCGTCATGTTCCGTATCCTCTGGCGTAACGAAAAGCTGCGTCTCGGTGAACCCGGAGAGATCCATAAATGTCGAGCACTTCCTCCTCACCGAGCCCTACTCCTTTCCTCCGACTCCCGTAATCGATCCCTAGTTTCGCCTCGTGTTGCTTCTGCTACTCTCCGAGATCTGCCTTCTCGCGGATCCGGTTGAGATTTGGCTTCGTTCGAGTCGGTCGAAGCTCGCAGCCGTCGGCGATTTTGAGGTAATTTCTGCTGCACTTTTAAGCCATGTTTCTTTTGTCTGTTCTTCTTGGATTTCGAGCTTGTGGCCAATTGTCTAATGTTGGTCTTTTTCGGATCAAAAAGATTTGAACTCGTCATCGAAGAACGATGCGAGTTGTTTTCTGGAGCTATGTTTTCCTTCCAAAACTCTTGATTTCGAGGTTCGGCGTCCAAGGTTGAAATTTTCCGTTGGTCACCGTTCCTGAGAAGGGCTTCCTTTTAACCCGCAAATGTTGAGAAAAAAAAAAAAGTTCTTTTTGGGGCGTTGGAATCGATCACAATTAAGGGATTCTTATCTTTTGTTATGCAGATCATTAGATGGGTGAGCTTGGTGCATTCCTTCCTTTTTCCTGGTGGAAAGAAAAATGATCTCAGCTTGCTTACATCGTCAATGAAACCATGACATTTGAGTTGAACCGGAGGAAATCCATCGGAGGATCGAGCGTTCAAAGAGCGTGCTCGATTGCCCAACAAGGGAAAATGCAGTCCAAATCCCGAATCCATGCAGACCCCTCCCCCTACCAAGACCACTTCGACCAAATCCCCGACTCCCTTGTCCTCCTCATCTTCAACAAGCTCGCCGATATCCGGTCCCTCGGCCGCTGCTTGGCCGTGTCAAAACGCTTCAACATCCTGGTCCCCCTGGTTCACGACGTGTATGTTAGGATCGACCGAGTCGTGTCGGTCGATGGTGACTCCGATGAGGCGCTGACCCTGTCTTCCCCTAAGCCTCGAAACCTCCTCGCCCATCTCTTAAAGCTCATGCTGTTCGCCATTCTCAAGCCCTTTCAACACCTCCAGAACTTTAGTGCCGGGCATAAGCCTCTTTTGCCGCATCTCTCCCATCACTCCCCTGCTCAGGTCCTCAAGAATTTCACCCATGTCCGCAACCTGAGGATCGAGCTCCCTGCTGGCGACGTCGGGACGGAAGATGGCGTCGTCTTGAAGTGGAGAGCGGAGTTCGGAAGCACCCTTCACAACTGTGTGATATTGGGTGGGACCAAGATGGATCGCAGGCCTTCTTCGGCCAATCTGGAGGGGTCAGTGGAAGACACTGGGAGCATACCGGAGCCGTTCTATACCAATGGAGGTCTCAAGTTGCGGGTTGTTTGGACTATCAGCTCCTTGGTTGCTGCTTCCACAAGGCACTATCTTCTCCGACAGATAATTAGGGATCACCCCTCGTTGAGAAGCTTGGTCTTGACGGACGCCGATGGCCAGGGAACATTGACCATGGGAGCCGAGCAGCTGAAAGAGTTCAGAGAGAAACCATTGGCAGCCTCTGCGTCATCAAATAGGACCCAGGTGCCTGCATCAAACATGAAGCTGAGATACACTCCATACTTGGAGCTGCCCGAGGGAATGGCATTGCAGGGAGCCACGCTGGTGGCCATCAAGCCTGCAGAAGAGGGCACCAGCAGTGGCAATTGTAGCAGGAAGGACGCTGAGGCATTTGTTTGTGGGGCATTTGACGGGCCATTTCAGGCTGCAGTTAAGGCACTGCTGAAGAGACGAACTTACCTCTTGGAGATGAATGGTTTTTGAATCAATTCGGCCTCTTGCCTTCCGTCTCTTCCTATGGCTCGCGGTGGTTCGTTTTGTTTGTTTATGTGGAACCAGTTGCAGAGGTGCCATTCCCTCAGGAACGAGAGGCATCAGCATTTGCAGTAGCCATCCAATTTTCCTCCATTCCTGCATTCCTGTACAGTAAGAATGTTTTGATTTACTAATCTACATGTTATAGTGCATAAAATGGAGTATCGGTCATGAATTCTCATTTCAACGCTTGAGTTTGTTGTGTTTTGGGCTACTAATGTGTTGCCCCACAAAAGTTTCAGCATCAGTTGTGTACTATAAGAGTGATAGTAGGACTTATCACCCACCTCTGCATTGTATCTAAGGCTCTTTTAACCTGCTCCTGGTTCATGTCATATAATTTCAGGCCTCACTATTACATCTCAAGGAAGAAAAAACTTGAACGAGTACACTACTATCGATACTTGTTTTCCTTGTAAAGTTCCTTTCTATTTTATCCTGGAATGGTACATGTCATTGAGAAACAATCTCTCAGCTCTTTTGTACATCTACCTTCTATCAAGAACTTTTAACAGCTTCAGCTTGATGTACTTTTGTTTTGTTAGAGCTAAACATTGTTCTTCCTGCTCCATCTCTTGTGTCTTGGGTGCTTGCTCTGTTCTTGTCATCAATACATTTCAATCTCTCTATCCCTAACCTGGTAATTATGCACCTTAGAACAGACATGTCTTGTTTTCCTCCTTGATTTCACTTGAAATTTTCTTCTTCTTCTTCTTCTTCTTCTTCTTCTTCTTCTTCTTCTTTTGTACTTATTTCAGCATCATGGGTTTGTAGGCTCATTCCAATCAGCTTCCTACCTCACTCTGCACCAGATCTAAATTCTTGTAGATGAGCATATAATCTGTTGTGGCTTTTGTTTTCAGAGTTTGACAACCTAAACAATCTGTAGACAGCAAAAACATGGTTTGGTTCCAACAATGTGACTTATTTGATGCTTCTTGGTGAGAGGACTAGGAATATTGCTATAATATGTGCATTAAATACATAATGAAATCAATATTATGTAGCATTTGACTTACTAAGATGTAGCCCTGGATGCCACAAAGACACTGTACAGAGTTGACTTACTAACATTTGTAACTGCTTTTTTATGAGTGCAGATACATGTTTCAAGCTTCTACTTGCAGTCAAGTGCTGACTATTTGTGAGGATGACATGGAAACAATATAATAGGACAGTTGTTTGCAACTGCTACTGCACTTATGTGCATAATGATCTCACATGACCTATTCACCAAGGCCTTCATTCACTAATGCATGTCAATATCTGAGCTTATGTGGTCACTCTGATCTGCTTCACAGGTGGAGAGAGAGAGAGAGAGAGATGGTGTGAAGAAAAGCCACATCAGTGAATCAATAAGATGGTCTTATGAATAGTGGTTGACCAGAGTGAAGTTAAGATGGCATGAACTTGATTCAATTAGCCTACAGTTAAATATTTGTGGATATAAACTTAATTCTATGCTGTCACTTCAAAATGAATAGAGTTGGGTTGACCCAAAACTTCATTTGGAGAATTGAGACTTGTGCATGATCACAAGAAGCCATCATATACTGCAACTCAATTAGCTCTGTTATTATTTCTTTTTCAAAAGATTGCATGATCAATGTTAATCAAACCCCAATTCTTTTGTTTAACAAATCCTTCGTAAGGATTTAAATTAAATCGTATCCATGCTTGTTAAAGAAATTATTGTAGTATTTTTCTTCAAATGTTTAATAAAAAAATTTATCCTCATCTCAGTTGTAAATATAAATGTGTAGAGTTACTAATAAAAAATAAATAGTTAAATGATGAAGCATCGATTAGTTGGTGCAAACTTATTTTAAGGAGAGTGATAAAATAATTAATATTAATGGTATAAAAATAAATTAATTTTTTTTAAATACTATTAATCTAACTAAAGTTATGTCTTTGCTCAATATTTTTATTTATGTAATCAATCCCAAATAGTTAAGTTATCATACTATGATGATCTTTGCCTCCTCTCCATCACTCTCCATACTTACTTGCAAAGGACAGATGATAGAGAAGAGAGAGGAGTATTAGGATAACATGCAGACAGAAGTAGCAGCTTAAACTTGCTCATTATCTTGGTAGCACACACACACACACACACACAGAGAGAGAGAGAGAGAGAGAGTGTGTGTGTGTGTGTGTGTGTTGGCCAGTCACTAGTGATGATATGAACAAGGCTGCAATGGAGGGCCCTCGTTCCGGTTGGTGCCCAAACACAATTTGATGTGTTATTAATGACAACCCTTATTAGCTTTGTCCTAAACCACTTTAGAGTAAGTAATCCAAAGCCATTGAGATGCTTCTCTCATCTTGTCTTTTATTTGCCATGCTTCCCAGTACTGTATGATCTGTTGGGCTGTTGTTGTTGTCATCACATATCTAAGCTAAGTGTAATCCCACTCTTAATATTTACTTTCAAAATGAGATCACCATAAACATGAATAAGGTGTGTGAACTACAAAGTATATATATCAGATTATTCTCAATATAATTCTTTGAAGTTTAACTTAACTTTTCCTTATGATTTGAGAGGTTCAATAGTACATTTATCTAACAGTAAGCTCAAGATTATAAAAAACTTTCAAAGAAACATTATTTAGGATTATTTATAGATTATTCTTTGTAATTAGTTATTTTTATTCTTATACTGTTAAAAGTTACGTTTAAACTTTTATGCTTACAAAAGTGAAATATTTAACTCTGTTGTTCTAAATTTTTAACTCTTTAAAATTATTTTTTTAATTATATATAGGGATCTCAAAGTAATTTTTAAAAATATAAGGATCTAGATAATCCATGGGTGCTTTTAAATCCATAGGTGCTTTTATTTATTATTAATAAGCTAATAAAATTTTCTCCATAATATTTAGCATTTGAAGCTGCAAAAGATGATCCATGGGTGCTTTTAAATCAAGGTTATCAAACTCGCGATCGGGGCCGTGGGATCGTGCGATCACACGGCCCAGATCAAGCCTGACGAGTTGGCTGGGCCTTTCGAACGTAGATCTCGTGGGATCGGATCCTCTTATGAGTCGATTCGGTGCGATCGATCGACTCGTCCGAGTCGACTCATCGGGCTCCTATAAAAGACGACAAGCCAACTCCGCGACGAGCGATCCCTAGCGTTTCCGCTGCTGCTGCCGCTGCCGGCGACGCTGGCCGAGCCGCCTCCTTTGGGCAACTGTCGGTACCCTTCTCTTCTCTCCTCTCCTCTCTTCCGTCTCCTACCCCTATCTTCTCCTCTCGTTTCTTATCCTACCTTGGAGGTCTGGTTGATCGTAAGGTCTCCTTCCCTCTCTTCACCTTCGCTCGCCTGTGTTTTGCTCTCTGCCCCTCTCCTGTTTCATCCACGTACCTCCTCTCTTCTCCTCCCGCCTTCTCCCCTCTCCTATGCTCTCCTCTCTTCCCCTCTTTTGCTCTGCCTTTCCTCCCCTCCCTAATACTTGCTTAGGTCTCCATTGCTCAGATATCCAGATTTAAGGGGAAGAATTTATACTTATACATGATGAACTCAGCAATTCTCTGCATTCACATGCTCAAATCTTGCGGAACCATGCGGCTTTAATGTTGACTTTCACCGAGATAATTACTTTCCTCTCTCTGTCCGCTCTGCCCCATCCGTCCCTCATTGTGTTAGTTGGTTCATTTAATTGCATTATGTTTTAATTCAACAATTTGGAGATCTTCTGTTGTTATACTGTTGGAAGCTAGACTTATCTGATATCATTATTGGAGTTATCTTTCCTACCTAAACACGTGTTAAAGGTCTGAGTTGTTCTGTCTTCAACAACTCAACACCAAAACTTGAATCCTATCATAATTGAAGGTCTATAACACTTTAGAAATGGTACTGTTTGTTGTGTACTCCAGCTGTTTGACAAAATTCCCGACTTACAATGCAACTATCAAATGTCTCATTGCAATAGTTTGTTCTTTTAAGCAAATTTGTTAGTTTTGGTTTTGTGCGTCTAAGTTGACACTCCCGTGTTATGCCGTCAGATGGCACAGGAAACAGGACTTGATTTGTTAACTGAACTGAGATTCATGGAGCTTGCCTTGGAGCAGGTACCTTGAACTTGAAATTAATCTTGAAAAGTTGTGGCTTTACGAGCTGATTATATTAAATTTTCTTGTTGTCAGGCACTCTACATTTCTCCTCCTACCTGTTGCATTAATGTCTGCATTATATGATCTGGGTGTTATGTTTTGACTGTCATCTTTGTATTTATAATTCAAAGTACTACCTGGAATAAGTGTTTTCTTGTTAGGCATGAAAGTCAAGTCCATTCTCCATATGTTCTTGTTTTGTGAATTATCTTCTGCTGTGCTTTATGTTTTGACTTTTTTGTTGGTTTGTCGTCACCATTATAATCTGAAATTGGAAAGTTTTATCATGCTCCTGTATTTGTCCCTTTCCTAACAAATATTGAATGTTAAATCTCATAATGCTTTTAAAATTTAGGTGTATGATTGAGAAATTGTTGTGTTTTGTGCTTATAATTTTTTTTCTACACAGAAGTTGACTTAAGTTCACGATAGAACAGATCTGAAGTGTATTGATTATATTTATCTTCAAAGTATAGTCTTAAGGTCTATTGGACCTAAATTCTGATGCTAACTCGGATATATCTTTATTGCGCTTACTATAGGTTTAGCTATTAGATCAGACACATGTCATAGAGATTTACTTGTAATAGGGCTAAATTTGCTTGGTTTTGATGGTTATGGCCTATGTGTTATAGTGTTTTGACATGCTGATCTCATGAATGTGGTCATGAACCACTGGGTACAAATACTTTTTCTTGGCACATGGACCTCTAAATTATCTTTTCCTTGTTTCTTTCACACTTTTCTTAACTAGAGTTCTTGGTGCCTGTCTCAACACAACCATGAACACAAACCATTGATGCTCCTATTTGGAAACTTCAGAACCATAATACATTACCATCCTGATTAATTCGTGCTATGTACATTAGTATGGTTTAATGTCATAGAACCTAAAATTATTTGGTGTTTTGGTGTTTGCTCAAATATTGTATATATTATGTTTTCCATAAATGGAGACTGATTTCCGTTCCGTTTTGTGCTTATTTCTTATATTTGTCAGGCCAGATTTGCTCTCGAAAACCTAGAAGTTCCAGTTGGGTAAGTTTATATTCCTCTTTCAAGAGATTTTTTTAAAAATTTTCCAATTTTTATTTTTAAAAGAATGGTGGAGGATCTTGTTAAATGCATTTGGTGCTTACATATTATAGTCCTTCTTTCTTTGCAATGACTGTACTGTCTTTTTTGGGTTGTATTAGTTATTTGGTTGAATGTTGTGCACTGATTCTTGCTATTATCTACTTGGAAACATTTTTCAAGGTCTTGTTAATAATATAATTGGTGCAAAAAAGACAATTTGTCATATGAGGGATCATGAACCTATCACATGCACTAAATTGTTTCTGGAATTAGAGATACAGATGGACATCATGCGTTTGTCTCATTAAAACTTTTAGAGTATATTAATGAGGATTTGAGTTCTGGCATTGAGTGTATGATTATTTGAATTGATTCCATCCTATCACTGAACATCTTTTCTTGAATTACTAGATGTGTCATAGTGGAGGATGAAAAAGTCATAGCCTCGGGTAGCAATTGTACCTCAGCAACACGAAATGTATGTATGCAATTTGTCGATTTCTTTTATGATCTTTATGTATAACAACTTTTATTTTCTTCTTGCCATTGAGTCGACCAACGATGGGTTATCTGTACTGAGTGTACTCCTAAAAAATAAAAAGAATCAATTATTTATTGGAAAATTAACTCTGGTATGTAGATTCATGTTCCATCAAGTTTTACGTTCAATATGTGCACAATTATTGCAGAACATAAATGTGTTTCTGGATATTTTTTATGAACTTGCAAGTGTTTGTCGAACCATCAGTACAGGTGCATACAATATGTCAATGTTTAGTCATGGCTGAAAGTTAAAATCAGTCAAAATATTATTTACTTCCAGTTATTCAAGATAACTGATGTTAACGACACAATTCCTTTCTCCTTAGATATATAATCTATGTACTCCCAGTGGATTCCGCACATTGAAAACCTTCTATTACAAAGTTTTGATATATGAATGACATTAATTGATTATATGATTCACTCACCATCTTACCATCATTAACATATGTAATTAACTAATGGTATCAATTCTACATGATACGTAATATATGACATAAGTTCACTCTTGTTGAACACAAATAGTTTCAATAGCAAAAGGAATTATATTATGTTAGGATACAAGAATCTGAAGTGGTCTTTTCATAACACATTATTTGATTGGAAAACCTGAGTGCAATTATAAAAAGTTAATTCTTTTAACCAATGGTCCTGGTAATACTTTTCTTTTACATTGTCAATATACTCGTGCTTCTCTTAGCTCTTTTGAAATGGAAAGAATCCAGCAGAGAGTGATCTGTCAACACTATTCTTCTCTACTCATGTATCCTCAACGTTATTAGTTGTCTTTCTGGGAAAAGCCCAGCAATTTTTGTTCTTTTTTTCCTTGATAGTCTACCACAGTGTGTTATTGTGCATCTGAGAAAGCTTACTTATAACTTGCCTAACTTAGTATTATGGAAGACTGTAGTTCTTATTATGTATCTGAGAAATTACTTCCTGTGATCATAGGAAGGTTAATGCAAATGTTATCTCCATCATATGTTTAGGCTACTAGACATGCAGAAATGGAAGCTATTGATACATTACTTGAGGAGTGGCAAAAGATTGGTCTTAGTCAATCAGAAGTTGCAGAGAAATTTTCAAGATGTGATCTATATGTTACATGTGAACCATGCATAATGTGTGCAACAGCTTTGTCCATTCTTGGTTTGCTCATTCTGCCTTCTTCAGCTTAATGATATTCTTCCATTCACATCTTAGTTTGTCATGACTCTTGATACTTCTTTTTTAGGAGTAGGAAAAGTTTTTTACGGTTGTGCCAATGATAAATTTGGAGGTTGTGGTTCTGTCTTATCCCTACATGAAAGTGCTTCTGAAAAATTGTCCAGGTTGTCTTCAAAACTGTCACCATTCTTATTTGTGGTCTTTCATTTTCTTTTAATGAAAAATTAATATTGTTTTTCTGAGTTCCATAATACTTGTTTATATTTTCGTTGTCTAGGAAAATAATAGCATGAAGGATTTTCTTTGTTTTTATATGATTGTGCTTAAGGTCATAGAAATTTAGCACCTTCCAGAGGCAGGTTAATTTGCCCCATGGATCATGCATTTGCTTCTGTAAGGACCGCTTGAATGAATTGAGGACAGTAGCTGGATTAGCCTTCAGACTTGCAAATTTAATCACATGCTTTAAATGACATTTTTTTTTCGTTTTTACACTTATTGTCATTTTCGTGTTGAATAATAAATCTTTTGAAGCTGCTGTCTGTTCTTTGTATTTGTTTCTTCTACCGAATGGCTTGGAGTTCTTATTGGATGTAAACAACATTGTTCTTCTTATTTGTAAGTTTCTTCTATCTAAGAGGCTGGAGTCTCTTGAATGTCCTGTTCTTGACATTAAATAAAATTTAAAGAGCTTTGTACTTGTATACTTCAGGCTTTAAATTATAGTTTATGCTGGATACCAGCGAAGCTAATTGAGCATGTGTATGTGCCCCCTTAACTGTCCTCTTCATGTACTTTGATCAGCCACCTTAGGAAACTACATGGAATAGAGTATCTCCCAGTGAATGTTCCATTCTTGTTGCTTTCTATGGATGAAAGATTTTCCTGCTTTGTCAAATTATAACTGTTATTAGTTTGTTGTGTGGCAGAGGTGATTTACAAGCTAAGAGTTTCAAATGTACTGGAGGTCTAATGTCAGAAGAAGCTGTTGCACTTTTCCGAAATTTCTATGAACAAGGAAATCCCAATGGTACTTCTTACAAACATATTTGTTTTATTTATTGATTAACTTCATCTTTTCTGATTTCTTTGTCTTTTATTATCAATATATTCACTCTGAAACCCATTATTTTGAAGACCTACTTCCATAATTACCAATTCATTAATCAAAATTAATGTGGACCTCGTCTCACATTGAAATTATGGATATGCTCCTGTAAACTTTATAAAACTCATATTGAACATGGTGTCACAAGCACAACGTATTATCTCTCTTGGTAATTTTTGCTTTGCTATACTAAATAATCACAGCAATCAGAGAGCAGTCTTTGAAGGCAAAGGATTTCCCAGTTGACTTTATTATTCTGGATCAAAAATGAAACTTCTCATTTCAAGGTTCCTATGGTTGGTGTTACTTTGCCTGACAATTTACTTGGTTTCTTTGGTCTTTGGCTTCATGATTGTGCTTCAAAATTTTCATCATTCTTTATTTTCTTATGGTGAAGGCCTAAGTTTGATTAGCTAGTTTGATTGATTTGATGAGTTGTACTCATGTAGCCCATGTTTTGCTGAAACATCATGATTGCAATACAGTAGCAAGGCTGTCAATGCTTGAATGTTGAAACATCTTCACTTTATAAACTCTCCTAAGATTTGCATTCTCACATCAATTTTAGACGAGCATAGTATATATTTCTACTCATTTTTCTCAATCAATTATAATCATCTGGTTCATTTCCATCTCCTTATATTTTTTGTTACCTATTTTATGGAGGAAAACCTCCTGAAAGTCAACTTCCCTGAAGATGGTACATTACCTCATGATCTATCATGTTTCATCGAGAATTTGATGTTGTTTCACCTTTCAATTACTAAGTTACATGCTTCATGTCTTTCTCCTTTCAATGCCTCATGTTTGTTCCAAACATTCTCTTGTGATAATGCCACCTTTCCTGAGTTCCATCATCTATCAAAATCTTTATCTATGTTCTCCAACATGATACTTTGCCATGTTAACCTGCATGGTAGAACAAAATTTGCATCTTAAACCAGTCTTTTGTTCTTTTGTAACGCCCATATTCACATTAACATCATCTCCAGGTGACATGAACAGGATGGTGTAAGAATGGATTTGATGCTTATCCAGTGTATTACAAAGACTTGCAAATTAATATTTTGATCTCAGTTCAATGACATTTATTAGCATACTTGAATTTGTGAGTCACATCTAATGTAATGAACTGATCCATGAGTTTGCAACTTTGAGATTTTCATGATGACCTACATAAATAACATGACATATTTCCAACCCAAACAGCAAATAAATGAGAGAGGATTGTTAATGTTGGTAGATCCGAGTATGTGGTCCACTACTTTCTTCTAGTTATCATTGTGAATCTACTTTTCAAAGACCACATTGTTTTGACTTGGCCCTTCTATTATATAAACTAAACCTTTTTCCTTTAGATTAAATTGTTTTACAGCAATATAATGTTGTCAAATTTTTATCATATGTATCGCAGCTCCAAAGCCTCACCGACCTGTCCAAATGCTTCAATCAACAGAATAAAGTTGACTTTCTTATTCATTGACGCCGTGTTTCCCGAACTCCATGTATATGGTACAGCTTGTCGTACGATGAAAAGCTCTTGAGAGGGACATTGGGGATCATGAACGAGGGTGATACATTCCAACACAAGAACAGCTGAATGGACCAAGGCAATCATACCTCTCGGTTGATGATTGCCTTAAGCTTAAGCTGTTACCCTCCTACTTTTCTTACAAGGAGGGAGCATCATCAAATAAAATTTGGAGTCGAAGGAATGATGTAACTTAAGTTTTTAACCGTCCGTTTTCAGATAAAGTTATATTTAATTGAGTCATAGACAGCATTGTTTGTGACTGATTTGTTACAGGTGAAATTTGTTTTGCTTGCATGATTTGTGAAAGAAGAGCATTTCAAATTAAAAGTATAATTTCTGCACATAATGAGTTCTACAAATTGAATCGAATACATTATTCTCTCTCAAATAGGTAAATACCATCATTGCAGGTCCATCCATTACATATGATTTAAGCTGCTTTAGTTACTCTCTAATGTAAATACTGTCATTGCAGGTCATTGACATTATGATTTAAGCTTCTATAAGTCTCTCGCTGGAGTCCAAGACAAATGTGCTCTGCGTTTGAAAGGTTTACATTCATGGAAATATTTGCATGCATCCTTGAAGAGGTGTTTTATGGATTTTGTACAGCCAGGTAAAAGAACACCAGCAAAGCAGAAACTTCAAATCACTCGCTCCTTGATGATGGATGCTAAGGGCAATAATGCATTTGATGTCAAAAAGGACTGCATCGGTCTTGATGAAGCCCCCATCCTGAAGCCAAAGATCACAAAGACTTGCCATGGAACTTCTTGAGAGCTCAAACAACACAGAACGCAAGCATCTGTACCACAGAATTAAAGATCAGAAAGGAACCGATCTCGTTCGGCGGAGCTGGTAACTTTTTGTTTCTGGTCGGGGGACATGAATCGCTGATTCCAATTCCTGCAAATATGTATTCGTGTATCATTAGTTCATGAAGTAGGAGGCATAATGTTGGGCTTTTATTAAAGTCGAAATCAAATCCTTTTGAAATTAAGATTTTTCTTAACCTTTTTTGTCTTACCATCTGCTTCTTCAACCTCTCATTCTCTTCTTGTAGGAGCGAGATCTTGTTCTCCAGCTCGTTCGTGTAAGCCTGTGTAGAGAGCGAGAGAGAGAGAGTGAAGCAACTTAAAATTGGAGAAGAGGAGGGCCACCGAACACCCTCCCTGCCTTTGCTGTTGTAGATCTATAATCCTACAGTTGGGGAAGGAGACCTACCACCGAGTGACCCACCTGCTTCCTTGCTCGCGACCGTGCAGCCGACTCCCGGTTCTTGATCATCCTCTTCTGCCTCCTTTCCGCGGTCTTCTCGGAGACTTCTCCTCCCGCCGCCCTCTTCCGCCCCGGCGTCTGCGGAACGGACGTCGCCGGGTTGTCACTGGCCAACGCTGAATGTTGCAGCCGTTGGTGATGATGATGATGATGATGATCACAATGGCGATGCTGTTCGCGAGGCATGAAGGCAATGCCAGGGTCTTCAGCTCCCACCACAGCATTATTCCCCAGGAAGTCTTCTAGGGTCATCTCACCCAGCGCAGGCTGCTGCTCTCTGCTCTCCTTCCTCCTCCTCCATTGTCGGATGTCCCTCCACACCTCGTCCCCCGTCGTCCTGTTCACTGCTTCAGGCGCTGGAACGCTTCCCTCGCAGCCGCCGCCGCCGCCGCTGTCGGCTTCCATTTATTCCCGGGTTCGAAGGCCCACCCTGGCGGCTTTGGAGCTCACCAATCTCCGTCGGCTGGCCGTCTTCTACTCACTCGCCTTCCTCCCTCATTCATCAACTTCGCTTTTTCTCAAAAAATGTCAGCCTCGTTCTCAGCGCTCGACCAAATCCACCAAAGGTTTCACGCAGGACTCCACCCTCCCTCCCTCCAATCTGCAAGACCAAAACAAAACATCCATTGAAGAGGAACTAATCAAATCCGAGACTGCAAAAGCAGCAGCCAAAGGACTTCTCCCACCTGTGAATTCTCAATTCTGCACCAACAAGCTCTCTCCCCTACAGACTCTCAAGCAAAACACCGGCATAAGGTCAGTGCACATATGTTTCGCTCTCATGCTGATTGATGACTCTCTCTCTCTCTCTCTCACTCACTCTCACTGCTGTCACTAAAAGACCATGTTTCAAAGATTTCCTCCGGTGACAGCCTCAGCTTTGATCTAACGAGAGAAAGGACAACCAAGCATTCGAGATCACATGTGTGCATCATATAACAACACAAGTCTCCCAGCTTTTATGGGCTCCTCCTCGTCCTTGAGTCGTGAGGAGATGCCATTGCTCAGTGCAAGGACACGTCTGAGAACCTCTCATCTTTATTCCAGTGGAGCAGCGACTGGACCATGAACCTCCCACGTCATTGGCTGGGTTCCTTCCTTTATCTCTCCACCTCTTCCTCAAAGTACAGTGCTCCCGGTGCAGAAAGGACAATGGATCTGAAACCCACCTCTCCAATGCCGGTTTTCTAATGAGAGGGGGATGACCTTGATCTGAGAGAGGTCAAGGTCGAGCATCCGAGTTCCCATGACCGCAGGTTCCGCCTTGATCTGCCTCGGAAATCGCCTCAAACAATTAGCTCAAATGATGTAATGCCATCCATCGGAGAGCACTTCTCTCGTCAGACACCGGAGGACAAGGCCATCGAAGTAGGTGACGAGCAGATTAAAATTGTCTCCCGACACTAAAACATAACCCGAGATGATGGCCACAAGAGCAACATAGGAGTGGCCTGTTTTGGCATATGCAAGGTTAGCTTATGCCAGATGATGGTGATGGAGAAGATGCAAATGTAAGCAGGTTACCTCGAGCTGCTCGGATTAAGATAGGACGGACCCCTATCTTGTTTTGTCATGCGGTTCGTCAATAAAATTCTAGAGGTTCAAGATGTCTATTCCTTGTTGGTGATACAAACATTTATGAATTGGCGTAATGTAGTCGAAAGATCGCTTGTGACTATCCCTATATGCTCTAGAGGGTCAACCAATATGTAGTCGCAAAATCAATGATCTCAAGGTGGTGCGAGGAGTCTCACAAGAGGCCACGCCAAGACCACCTCGAACAAACGACCTTGGGTTCATCGTGAAGAAGGCACAATCAACCCGAGATGGATCATCGAGGTTTGGTTCAGGCCCCCTCAATATGATAAGGGCGGAATTTTTTGTATAAATAAGGAAAAAATGATTTCTTAAAGAATCAATGCCAAACAAAACCCCTTTTGAGAAGAGGGACAAGTCGAAGTACTATCGCTTTCGTTGGGACTACGATCATGATACGGAAGAATGCTAAGATCTTAAGTACTAGATCGAGGAGCTTATCTTTAGGGGCCATCTCGGGAGGTTCCTTCACGAGCCTCAAGAGCCCTCGCCTCATCTGTAAGGTCTCGTAAAGAAACAAGTTGATATCATCATCAACTGACCTGCCTTTGAGGGAACAATTCCTCTAGACGCAAGGCCTAAGCCTAGGCTATCATAGAAAAATGCTTAAGGTAGGAGAAAAGACCCGAGATCACCTTCAACGAAAAGGAGATCGAATATTTCAACCTTGACCATGATGACGCATTGGTGGTCTCAGTTAGGATGGCTAAAGACCGGTTAAAGAGAGTTATGATCGACACGGATAGCTTAACCGACGTGTTATATTTTGACGTCTTCCAAAAGCTTGGGTTATTAACAAATGATATCTCCTCATGGCATCATCGTTGATCGAATTCATGAGGGATTCCATTTGTCCCCTTGGGACTATAAGCTTATACATCACCTTTGGCCAAGAACAATGCTCCAAGATGCTTACGACAAGGTTCATGGTATTGGACATCCCCTCGACATATAATGCAATTATTGGTCAACTTACCCATAACTGATTGAAAGCAGTGGTATTCATGTACCACATGATGATGAAGTTCCTGACTAGGGTTGGCATCGACAAACTTAGAAGTGACCCTCATAAATCCCAGCTGTGTTATGTAACGATAGTCTCGCTACCAAAGAAGGCAAAGTTCGAATCACCATCGACAGATCCCAAGGATTCTTGCAAGACCCTCCCACACCTTGAACCTACAGAGTAGCTGCTCAAGGTTCCCTACAATAAGACCCGACCAAATCGAGTCATCAAAGTTGGAGCGATGCTACTTGAGGAAGGTCACATCCAGTTGATTGATTTCCTTAGGAAGAACGCTGATATCTTTGCTTGGTCACCAAAAGACATGTCGATCATTGACCCATGTGTCACACGACACAATTTAAATATTCTCCCCGAGGCCCAACTTGTGAAACAGAGGCCCTACAAGTTTTCCCCTAAACACCAACAAGCAATCAACGTCGAGATGGATAGGTTGATGGGAGTAGAGTTTATCACTAAAGTCCAATACCCCCGATGGCTATCCAATATTGTATTAGTTAAAAAAACTAATGAAAACTAGAGAATGTGCATTGACTACACCGATCTCGATAGGGCTTATCCAAAGAATAGTTATCCCCTCCCTCGAATCAACCAACTGGTGGACACCACCTTAGGGCATGAGCTCCTTACTTTCACATATGCTTTCTCGAGTTACAATCAGATCAGGATGTCGCCTTGTGATCGGGGGCATACATCCTTCATTATTGACCGAGACATGTATTGCTATGATGTGATGCTTTTCGAGTTGAAGAATGTAGGTGCAACATACCAAAGAATGGTTAACAAGATGTTCATACACTAGATCAGGAAGAATATGGAGGTGTACGTGGACAACATGATAGTCAAGAACAAAACGTTCTACACCTGAATCTATCAAAGTGCATTGTCGGGATCAGTTCAAGAAAGTTTCTCGGTTTTATCATCCACCAAAGGGAGATAGATGTGAACCCCGAGAAAATTCATGCCATAATCGAGATGCACCCACCTCGGTCTATGAAAGAGGTGCAGCGATTGATGGGACGATTGGCCACGCTCAACCAGTTCCTGTCCCGGTCAAGCGATAAATGCGTCCTCTTTTTCGAAGCGTTAAAGAACCCGAAGGACTTCTCTCGGATTAAAGAGTGCCAAAAGGCGTTCGACGGGTTGAAGTGTATGCTTGCTCGACTACTGCAGCTTACATTGGTTGTCCCAGCCAAGGCATTGAGCTTGTACCTCACGACCACAGACCAGGCTAGTAGCTCAGTGCTACTATGAGAAGAATCGGGAACCAACGACCAATGTACTACGTCAGCTACATACTAAACAAACTCGAGGAGACTATCCCCCCATCGAAAGGTTGGCGATCGCGTTAGTGTTGGCGGCAAGTAAGTTGCGTCCCTACTTCCAAGCATATTTGATGCGGTTGGTCACCAACCAACCACTGCGATAGGTCCTCTCATGTTTCGACGTCTCGGGGCAGATGTTGAAGTGGTCGATAGAGCTAAAGGAATTCAACATTAATATATCCAAAGGATCGCCATCAAGGTCCAAGCATTGGCAGATTTTGATATCAAAGCTGACCCTCTCGCCTGAACCCGAAGGAGCTAAGTGTGCCCCCATGATGTGGACCTTGTTTGTCGATGGTTTGACTACTTTGGAACGGGGCAGAGCAAGACTTGTCTTAAGGGGCCCGATCAACTAGGTGTATGAGCACACCATTCGATTCAAATTCAACATCACTAATAACGAGGTCGAGTATGAGGCGCTCCTGTCAAGGCTTCAACTACCCCGGGAGCTCCAGGCTTAGGAGTTGGAGGTGTTTAGCGATTCACTACTAGTCGTTAGCCAGATCAATATAAGTTACAAGTCTTGAGACATGACCATGGCAAGATACTTGGCTGATGTGCGACGACTCATACATTGTTTCCTCCGACACAGCATATAGAGGATGATGTGGGCAAAAAATGCTCAAGCAGATGCATTGGCCAAGCTGGCTTTGGGCCAACCATCAGGAGAGAACCACCCAATGGTCAAGGTGCTCTTGGACCATCAAAGCACATGATTTTGTCACAACCGAGGAAGAATCGAGCTAGATAGATGAGATCATGTGGTACAAAAGAGACGAGATGCACCTCGCCGACCCTACGACAACTTGGTAGCTTCGACGTCATCAAACTTTGTACTACATAATCAATGACCAATTATATCAAAGGTCATTGATTCAGTCCTTCCTCTAATGCCTATCACCATTGGAGGCCCAAAAGGCGCTAGTCGAAGTACAAAAAAAGGATATGTGGAGAATATGTCGAGGGGCGCTCCATGGCTTTCAAGGTCATCTAATAAGGTTTCTATTGGTCTACTACGTGCAAGTATACAATCGCTTATACGTAATGGTTCCAAAGGTTCGCTTGAGTGTAGTACCGACCCACGGTCCCCTTGAGCCTGATAAACAGTGTCTGGTCATTCACCCAACAGGAAGTGGATCTCTTAGGGCCCTTCTCGCCAACGTCGGGCCAACAAAAGTTTCTCATTGCTGGAGTGGATTACTTACATGGAGTGGATGGAGGTCAACCCCAAGCATCAATCTCGGAGAAGCAAGTGAAAAGATTTATTTGAAGAAACATAATCACTTGATTCAAAATTTCGAGGGCCCTCATCACCGACAATAAAGCCCAGTTCAACAACCAAATTTTAAAGAGTTCTGTCAATCCTACATAATTCAGCTAAGGCTTAGCTTAGTGGCCCACCCCCAGACCATTGGCCTAGTCTAGGTCACCAATTGAACCCTCCTTGAAGGCTTGAAAAAGAGGATTATCGGGGCAAAAGACATCTAGGTTGATGAGCTTTCAAGCATTCTATGGGCATCCCGAACTACGCCCAAGGCTGGATTTGGTGAGTCACCTTTTAGCTTGCCGTTGGGCACTGAGGTGGTCCTCCCGCCCAAGATTATCTTCTCGACTCCTCGGTGGAAAACTTTGATGAAATAGTGCCTAATGAAAGACTTCGAGCCAAGCTCGACTTGATCAACAAGCTTGGAATCAGAACGCATCTTCGAACCCTAAAATACAAGTGAGCCATCGCAAAACTCTATAACCACAGGGTCGGTCCGCCTACGCTCGGTTAGGGTTGGAGATATGGTGCTCTAGAAAATCGAGGTCAACGACCAAATCGATTATTAAGGAAAGTTGGCACCAAGCTGGGAGGGGCCCTATCGAGTGACCAAGATAATTCGAGATGACACATACCACCTAGAGACCATGGAAGTCAAAGCACTATCGAGGACCTAGCACATCACCAACTCGAACAAGTTCTATCCCTAAGTACTAGTGTCATGGCAGACGTTGTCCTCGAGCAGGATCTGACCCGTGAGACCTGACATAGCTCATGTATATCAACAAAATAGTATATGACGAAAGACAATTTTATTAACAAAATGCGGTTACATCGTAGTAAGATCAAACACCCACAACCAAACATGGGCCTCGACCCACAAATATAGAATGACTAAGGGTAAGTCAGGCAAATCGACCTGATGACAAAATCGCTAAGGGCGATAATTAGGCAGTTGCATAAGGAGGTGAGTTGGGGCTTTCATCAAAGAGGACCTCCACCACCATAGGCGTATTGTTGTCTTAGGGTGATCATGAAGATGTTCTCCTCAACTTCTAAATATGGTTATTTTGCCTTGAAGCTGGTCAAGGCAACAAGGTACCCATACTGATATAAAGACTTGCCCCGACCTCACCAGGCCCCTTTAGAATCCAACCGACTCCTTTGTAGATGACGATCGCTTCCTTCGCTCATTTGGGGATGCAGTGCCACTCTTTTTCGATAATCTCCTTTGCCTCTCGAGCCTCATTCTTAACCGCCCCTAGCTCCCGAGAAATCTCCAGCAACTGATCCTCCATGACGTAGTTCGTTCCTTGAATGTCCTTCAGATGCTATGGAGAGGGACAAAGGCTCGCTATGACAAAAGCTTGAAATTCACTACGATAGAGAAGGGACGAAGGTCCTCTATGGCCGAAGCCGGAGATCCTCTATAGTGGAGGGTGAAGGTTTGCTTTAGCGAAAGCTGGAGATCCACTAAGGTGGACCCGTTGGGCAAAGTGTGCCCGAGGCATGTGAATCAAAAAAATTGACACACGCTGGAATGTCTATCACGAGAGGTATCAAGTGAAATGTGCCCGAGGCGTGGGATTGCAACCCACAAGAAGACAGAACCTGCTAGTCACAACCTACTAGTTGGCTGCTGCTAAGAAGTTGGCATGGAAGACAAAAGGCCCAAGTCATCCCCCCATGATCGACAGCGGGGTAGCGACCTCTCGACCATGGTGGATTACAACCCACAGGAAGTAGCACGGACCAACCACCATGGGCAATGGTCCTCGGGTGATCAAGCTGATTTGCCCTGCACCCAATTCTTCCCCCCACCCCCCTTGGTTGACCCTTGCAGGCTGTCACCCGATCAACCCTATTAATTGTTACGACATTCTGTCATCTTCTATTAACAACATGTTACAGGAGGTCGTACAGATCAATCGTCCACATAGGTTGGCCACAAAAGGATGTACGGATCAATCGCCCATCAACCGCGGTCCCCCCTGGTTTCCTAGGTATAAGAACTAGTCCTCAATGTTTGAATAGAGACCATACCCTAGACCTTAAACCCCCATTGTTTTCACTACTTCATAGAACTAACTCAATCGTTAGAGGGGTTGGGTTGGAAAATCTCCCTTTGACATTTTGTGTGGGACTATTGAAGAGATTGGAGCCTACCCCAACTCAATGTCGGAACGATCATAGACGCTCAACCGCCACCTCGAGACCACTTATATTGACTCATCTCTGATACTGATTTCCTCAGACGATCATAACGAGGGTCACCCGGATGACCTTGTGCTTTCGGGATAAGACCGAGTCATATCGATCCCTAGTTGATGACATATAGGCGATAAAAATAACATTATAATATAAATAAAAAAATCATAAATTTTTAAATTGATACTAGAGTGCTACTTCTTTATGTTAATTTTAAGTTCATTTGTCCATTATTTTATGTTAGAAAGAGAGAGTATGAGAATATATGGGCCACAAAGTATGATGATTATGAACGTTAGGATTTTAACAATTAATGGATATTAATTGTAATGATGAATCTACTATTTTTTTGGAGGGATACATGGTAAACTAAATTGGAAGGATTAAGTACATGGATAATTGACTTTGGAGGTCTATGCATGCAATTATGTTGCTTTATTATCATTATATCAACCTTTGACCATTCTCTTTAATACAAGTCAACACGAGCAAACATTCTATTGTAACTAAATGGGCCTTCCTTAGCTATTGGGCCGAGCCTTATCCACGCAAAGGCCGGTTCGACAGCCCCCCCTAATTTGACAGTAGTTGAACCCAGTAATGATCGAATGCTGGCCATTCGATGGAATATAATGATCGAATTCTGGCCGTTCGATGAATGCTGTTCCGAACCATATAAGCCTGCGCCTCGTGACGACGCTCACCTTTTCCCATTATATTATCCTTGTCCTGGTGCCCAAACCCTAACCCTAGAGGGCGTGCCATCGTCGTCTCCGCTGCCATGGCCAAGAAGCGAAAGCTCACGCCTTCCTCTGCCGTCAAAGCGCCCGTCGTAGAACCCAAGGAGGAGCCCGTCCAAGAAGAGACCTGCCCAGAGGTCCCGATCGATGAGTCCCAGGAGGAACGAACCACGACTGGAGCCGATGCGAACCCCCCGGTCCATGATAACGCCCAATACGATGCGGCCTCTGAAGGCCTTGGCGGCGCCTCCGCCGCGGGCGTCGGTGTCGGCAACGACGTGGAGGAAGTGGTGGAGAATGATCCGACCTCGATCCAGAAGCTCCTCGAGCCATTTCCGAAGGACCACCTGATCGAGCTCCTTCGCGACGCCGCTGTGAAGCACCCGGATGTGCTGGCGGAGATTAACCGCATCGCCGACCTGGACCCTGCCCACCGCAAGATTTTCGTCCATGGCCTTGGTTGGGACACCAACGCTGAGTCGCTCACCGCCGCCTTCCGCCAGTACGGCGAGATCGAGGACTGCAACGCGGTCATGGACAAGACGACCGGCAAGTCCAAGGGTTATGGCTTCATCCTTTTTAAGCACCGTGTCGGCGCCCGCCGCGCCCTCGACCAGCCTCAGAAGAAGATCGGCAACCGCATGACTTCGTGCCAACTCGCGTCCGCTGGTCCAGTGCCACCACCAGCACCGCCAGTGTCGGAGTTCACACAGAGGAAGATTTTTGTCAGCAACGTTGGGGCGGAGATCGATCCCCAGAAGCTGTTCCAGTTCTTTGCCAAGTTTGGGGAGATTGAGGAGGGGCCACTAGGGTTGGATAAGGTGACCGGGAAGCCCAAGGGGTTTGCTTTATTTGTTTACAAGACGATTGAGAGTGCAAAGAAATCATTGGAGGAGCCCCACAAGAATTTTGATGGTCACATTCTGCATTGCCAAAAGGCAATCGATGGACCGAAGCCAAACAAGCTGGGGTTCCAGTTTCAGGCTACAGGGGCTCACCATGGTGGCTTGCATCAGGGTGCTGTAGGACTGCTTGGTTCACACCTTTCGAGGACTGACAGCCCTGGGTATTTGGGAGGAGTGGGGAGTCATCTGTCTAGTGCCTCAGGTGCTGGGCACCTGATGGCCCCTTCAGCGAGTGGATTGGGTTTCAACCAGGCTTCTCAACCAGCTGCTGCTGCAGTGGCTGCAGCAGCTGGGTTGAATCCTGCATTGGGGCAGGCTCTGACTGCATTCCTTGCGACTCAAGGAGCTGGTTTGGGCTTGACGAACCTTGTGGCAGGATCAGTCGTGAACCAGGGAGTTCCTGGATCATTAACAAACAGCACAGGGCATGGATTGAACAGTGGTTATGGTGGTGGTCTTGGGGGAAACATGAATACTGGGGTGATGGGAGGATATGGCTCACAGGCACATATGCAGGGTGGATATGGGAATGCTTCGATTGGACAAGGAGGTGCTGGAAGGAACCAAACAGGATTTGGGCAAATGGGTGGCCTAGGCCCTTACATGGGTCGTTAGTTAAGTGCAGGTATAATGTTCAGCTAACTCCAATTTTGACATTTCCATCTCATTTACTTGAATCACAGTTAGAAGCAATTTTAGATGTCTTACTGTTATGATTTTTTATCATCCGCCACATTTATTTCAATTTTTTAAACTTTTTTTCAATTTTTAAACATCGATATACATATATATAATGATATAGTGTAAAAACTCCAGAAGATTTGTCCTATCTGTCTATTTGCTGCTGTTTCTCATCATGGCTATCTTCAACTTCAATAGGAAGTTCTTTCCCAATTGGTCAAGATAATTTGGTTTTTTTTATGATTGGTCTATAAACTAATTCATGGTTGTATAGGAATGAACTATGTGTATAGAGGTTTATAAAGGTGGCAACATGACCTTTGTTAATCATTATCAGTATTGGCTGATGACAATACAATCACGTCGGTTGTGAAACAAAATTTGAACTGAGAATTGTAGATATTAATCATTATAAAATTATAAAAAAGAAAAATATCTACATAAAGATATAGAGAATATTTTAGATCTTGTTGTGACTACTATATTATATGTATTGTTGCATGTAACCTTATATTTTCAATCATGTAATAGATTGAAAATGTTATTTGGCAAAAAGTAAAAAAAAAAATCAGTAGATTAAATAATTAAGCTATAAAAGGTTGATTACTTTGTCAAGGAAGCACCAGAAAGGAGGTCTTTTAAGTGAAAGTGTTTTCTTTGAAAATTTTCATGCATGAAAACACACCATCATGCTCTCTCTATTCTGCACTGGTTCTCTTCTCCCTTTTATTCATCTCCATTTCCTCTAAAAGTTGAGGCGCTTATGATTGTTCATTTCCTCTAAAATTTGTCTTTCTTTGAAAAATTACATTGTTTATTCTTTTAATTTTAAATGAATAATGTGATATCTATCCCGTTAAAGCGCTTTGATTTACAAAACAAAGAAGAATCTTTGAAGAAGCGAAAAAGGAGTAACAAGTTCAAGTCACTTGCTTGTGATGGACATGTTAAAGTTAAACAACATTTTTTTAGGATCATAAAGGAACTTCTTAAATGCAGTGCAGTGGGGGATTTAAAAATTTTCATCACTTGAAATGTTTGTGTAAGTTTGACAGAATTTGGATGATATGATACTATACTAGTGCCATCATGGTATACTCAACAGATACATTGGGTCAAGTAATTATAAGAATTCTTTACTCTAATTTGCTTCAAATAAGTAACTTAGTTTGAGCAATTTCTATTTCTTTAATATTGATAATTTTTTATTGTTAACCCTCAGATCTCAAGCATTCAACATTCCAACTAATTGCATTAGTAACATAGAAATGGAACTAGGTTATCTCTGTGATGAATGCCTAGCAAAATGTTGTTGAGGTGTTAAGCAACTAATTGATTGGATGTTAAAAGAATTTTAATTTGCAATAATGTCTTCAATATGATCTTTTTGTTGTGAGCACGTGCTATTGTTGCTGTGCTATGATTGTGACTCGTTAGTGGAATGGTGTGGTCTAGCAAGTTTTATGAGTAAACACTAGTCAACCCTTCAATTGACTCATTTCTCAGAATCAAATGTCCTGCATTTGTTTTTTTCCCGATTATCTGCTTTCATGTTGAGTTATGTTGTGGTAGAAAAAAACACAGATGATTCTAGCTTTCCAAAACCTTTTGAGGCGTCAATTTTTTGTTGTATGTTTGACAGGTAATTAGAAATTGGAAGATGCCAACCATCTTGACAATCTTTGGTTTAGTAGTTGTTACACGTCTTTGGAAACTTTCTTGCCTTTCATAGTTAGCATTGAAACTGGTTAATTGCATGATTTGCATATCCAGTTGCATCAATAGTTTGAAGTCATATCCTCTTTCATCTTTTTCCCTTATGCAAAATACTTATTGCCAAGCTTCCTACATTAGCTATCATACTGTTTGGATTTTCTTGTTCAATTTTGTTTCTATCAGGTTCCAGTTGACTATTTCTTTTTTATCTTATGCAGCCTTTTTATCAAATTATTATTGCTGGATTTGAATGGCTAAGTTTTCTTTGCAGTAATTTTTTTTTCATGTACAGTTTTTTAGTTTGAAGCATGGTTTTTTTATAATTTCACACTTATATTGCCGATCCTTTGTAGGTGCATAAATCTATTTTGTTCTGGGCAGATGATCCTTCTGGAGTTCCTGCTTCTGCGTTCAATGAAATGCATCTTTTCTATAGTTTGCAATGAATTTTAAACTCAAGCTTTTGGAACCACCTTGTGATAACTTAAATTTCTTTTATCCTTTCGACTTATGCAATATTTTGAGCTACTAAATTTGCTTATTAAAGCCCTATAAATGACTTGTAGATAAATTGTAAAAGAACCTTGCGGATTTAAAGCTTACTGACCTTTCTAGTTTATTAAACTGTTTTTTCTAATTTGTTGACTATATTATTATTTTTTTCTAATTACAGGTATTTATTTTAATTGGTAAGATACCATTAGCATTTTATTTATTTGGCTTAGTTTCTGTATGTAATTTTCTTCAAAAGGTGATTTTAAGTTGATGATGTTGGTTTTTTAATTATTATATGCATGTTTTGTAAAATGTATGAAATATTTGAAACCTACTATTGTCTTTTTGAAAATGGTGGTTATTCTATGGTGAAATAGATCAAATGTTGTGGTTTGTAATGCTTGTTCGGATTCAGTTTTGTTCCAAGTCCCAATTTTGATATGTTTGCTACCTGATTGATAATTAAGCTTACCATCACTTTGTCTCTTTCATGTGAGGCCATTCTTTTATTTGATTTAGTGATACCTTAATTGCACTTATTGGTATATTGGTGCACCCAGTTATTAGACACCTCAAATTGGATTGGATGGTGTGAATTATGTCTCAACACTTTGGTTTGCTCCCTGTGCAACTTGCACGCTTTATTATTTAGTGTTCTGATTGGGTGGGTTTGGTCATGTTAAGAGTGTTCTTTTTATGGTTCTGCTTCAGTAGTTAATATTGATTGATTAGGTAAATCATTTCGTGGATTCATTATTTGAGTCCGTCTAGGCACGTATAGAAGTGTGTACTAGTGGGAAGCATACTTTGCTGTTATTAGTTTCTCAACATGAACCATCAACTATGATTGATATAGATGTATTTTAACTGGATTGAAAATGTTTTAGGGCTTGAAAGGCAGTTGGTCCTTGTAAGGGAATAGCAGGACGTTGATATATTGATTAGAGTTGCAGATATCCTGACCTAAGACATTGAGAATCTTGGTATATACAATACTAAATACTTGTGGTTGGCTTTGTTTCATATGTGGTTGTTAGGACCCTAGCTAAGTCGGGTCCATCTATTCAGGTTGAGTCATGTTAGTCAGAGTTAGTTATGGGTCGGGTGATCCTTATCAAGTCAGTTATAAGTGGTTAGAGTTGGTTTTTATCTTTGGTTGAGATGAAGTCAGTTATTATTTTCAGTTAGGAGTTCATCAAGTTAGTTAAGAGTAAAAAATTAGTGGGACTCTTGCAGAGCCATATAAATAAGGTTGTAACTCTTTTATGAAAATCAATCAATGAAGAAATATTAGTTTTAGCCAAAGGTAAAACCCTAGGAGGCAGATCTTCTCGAAGTGATCTAGGAGGCCCGATCCCCTCGAAGAGATCGATTATCTCCCTTTTCCACCTTCCTTCACGATAGAACCCTAGGGTTCTACCAATTGGTATCAGAGCTACCGTTCCTCGGTTCTTTCGCTGCTACCATTCATCATCCTCATCACTTCCCTTCGCTACCTTATATCATCGTCATCGTCATCGTCATCCTCATCCTCATCATATCTTCTTTCTCATCTCCGTGCTGCCACTTCGTTGCAAACTCACCATCATCATTGTTGCAACAAACATCTTTGCTGCAGAGCACGGGTGCCACGTTGCTCTTCCCTTCCTCCTTTCCTACCGCAGCAGTCGCACGCCCCCTGCCACTGCCTAGTAGATTCCAGCTGACCTTCTTCACCGCTGCGTTGCTCTCCTCCTCAATCGCTGGCGCCAGCCACTCTTCTCCATCGGCAGCAACATCAGCTGCAGCCCCACCCAACTGGCGTGCACCCGTGCCTCCTCGCTCGCTGCTGTCGGCCACTCCTTAATTTGCACCGGCGCACAGCAGCGCCATCGTTGCTTCCTATTGTTGCAACGCACTCGTGCCTCTGCCGATTGTTGCCGTTGCCCCCATCTGTTGCCTGCAGCCCTACCCTGCCGGCCATTACTGCCATCTCCCACTACAGCCGCTGCAACCCGCTGTCGCATCCTCCTTCGCACAGCCACCTCCCTTGCCGCCTGCAGCCCTCGACCGTTGCTCCACCCGCGCACAACCACCGATCCCCTGCTCCAACAATTGCAGCCACAACCAAAGTCCTCGCCAATTGCAGCCGCTACCCTTCCTCCACCCTCGCTGCCACTAGTCGTTGTCATCTCCTCCCCTCAATCGCAATCGCAATCGCATCTTCCTCCTCCCTACCACTACCACCGGCCAGACCTTAGCAGCACACAGCCAGCATCGATGCTGCTGCCCCCTATTGTATTTCCAGCCTTCTGTCCCCTGTTTCACACTGCCCTCTCCCTCGGTCGCATCATCATCCTACCCAAAGGAGGACTGTCGTCGGTCAACCTTCGGTAGTGCACTACCCTTGTTGTCGCTGCCACCCGTCGATCGTTGCTATCCTTCACCCACTTGCTGTCGCAGCGCACCCGCACTTCTGCCCCGCCTCTGCCATCTCTCTTCCTCCCCTTTCTTTCTTGCCGCTGCCTCCTTGTTGTCGATGTCGCTGCGTCCCCTGTGTCCCTTGCTCTCAGCGGTGCCTTCCTTCCCCTGCATCTCCACCACCGTCGCTGCCAATTGTCGGATCCAGTGCTGCCCAACCTCTTCCCCGTAGCCGCAGCCATCGCCAGCCACAATCGTTGCCCCTCTCCAATCTCCTCCTCTGCTAGCAGCGTCACTATTGCTGCCAACCCTCACCGATGCCACCTGTTGCCAATCGTTGTTGCCACCTGTCGCCAATCGTCGTTGCCACCTGTGGCTGCCTCCTCCCTTGTCGCTGCAGCCTCGCTGCTGCCACTGTTGCAACTCCTTGCTACCACTGGCCGAAGGTTTTGTTAGGTGCTCGAGCCTTGCCTCACCCAAGCGCCTAGGCGAGCGCCCAAGCACCTTTTGAAAATACTAGGTGAGTAAAATATGGATTTTATACTAGTTGAGAGCCGCCGCTGGGGCCGTCGAGCAGGTCGGAGACGATCAACCCTTGGAAGGGGAGCATCATTGACTCGCGACTTGGGGTGAGATCGGAGAAAGGGCGAAAACCAGGAAGAGGGAAGAGGCAGGTAACATCAGGCTCTTATCGGTCATGGAAGACAAAATTAAGAGCTCCTTCGCAAAATTAGAAGAAGCTGATCAGATAGTCTCAACAAAACTCAACATGGTGAAAGTTCCAAAGGGAGCTGATCTGAAAAGTATGATTAGGGTCAGGACACAGAATACACACGCATGAGGGTGGAGTTTCCCAGATGGGAAGATGGAAACCCGATTGGTTGGATTTCACGTGCTGAACAATTTTTTCGTTTTCACAGGACTTCGGAGGAATCCAAGGTGGAGATCGCCTCCATTCAACTTGAAGGAGACGCGATCCAATGGTAGGATTGGTACGAGCATACTCATAAAGAACCGTCGTGGGAGCAATTCAAAAGCGGGCTTTTGATTCGCTTCGGACCATCGGAGTACGAAAACATGGATGGACTACTCGCCAAAATCCGTTAAACCTCTACCGTACAAGAGTACCAGAGCAAATTTGAGCGCCTCTCAAACCAAACCCAAGATTGGTCCGAAAAACAACGGTTGAAAACATTTATTGAAGGTCTCAATCCAGAGATTCGGTGCGAAGTTAAGGCTTGACAACCTTGTACCGTGATGGCTGCTATATTATTCGCTCGCATACATGAAGAAAAGCTCAATAGGGACAATCATAGAAATAAAAGCATAAATCAACTAGTAGTAAGCAAGCCGACAACCCCACCTCCCTCCACTCCAAACCCTCGAAGACTTGCTAGAGGAGCTCCAGGATAGATCAGTAAAAGAGTTGTGCTGGCATTGTGATGAAAAATGGAGTAGAGGACATCGATGTAAACAGGGCCATCTTCTGATGATAGAACCAATTAAAAAGGAACCAGAGAATGATGACGTGGACTTTAATTGAGAAGGTACGGATTTCGACGTCGCTATTGGATCTTTCGTACATACTGTACATGCAATAGTAGGCGACTCTAACCCGCAAACCATGAAAATCAAGGGAATTTTAAAACAACAGCCTGTTACTGTTTTAATTGATACTGGTAGCATTAACAATTTCATGGATAGAAGACTTGTTGACCAATTGGCATATCAAATTAAAGACTGATAGATTTGAAGTCAAGGTTGCTGATGGCCGAATTCTAACTTGTAATATAAAGTGCTCAAAAATCAAACTGATGGTACAGGGCCAAGAACTGTGGGTGGATTTCTTTCTGATACCCTTGGAGGACATCGAAATAGTGCTTGGAATTGAATGGTTGTCAACTCTGGGTGATGTCACTTGAAATCTTTCTAAACTAATTATGAAGTTTTTTATTAATGGAAAGCAGGTGATCCTGAAAGGAAGACGTGGAAGCAAGATCACAACTGCCAGTAACCATCGAATGGAGAGGCTTCCTCACAAGACTTCAATGACGGTTGCACTAGAAGGCCAACCTATTACTTACACAAAGTGGAGACCTTATTTAATTGATCAAAAGATTGTGACGCGTGGTAAATATCCTGGACCGAAGTACCCCGAAGTTCGATGTTGCTCAACCTTGAGGACAAGGCTGATTTGAAGAGGGCGGGTCTGTTAGGACCCTAGCTAAGTTGGGTCCATCTATTTAGGTTGAGTCATGTTAGTCAAAGTCAGTTATGGGTCGGGTGAACCTTATCAAGTCAGTTATAAGTGGTTAGAGTTGGTTTTTATCTTCGGTTGAGACGAAGTCAGTTATTTTTTTCAGTTAGGAGTTTATCAAGTTAGTTAAGAGTCAAAGATTAGTGGGACTCTTGGTAGAGCCCTATAAATAAGGTTGTAACTCTTTTATGGAAATCAATCAACGAAGAAGTATTAGTTTTAACCAAAGGCAAAACACTATGAGGCAGAGCCCCTCGAAGTAATCTAGGAGGCCCGATCCCCTCGAAGAGATCGATTATCTTCCTTTTCCACCTTCTTCCTCCACGATAGAACCCTAGGGTTCTACCAGTGGTGCAGTTGTTTTACATGATTCCTTCTCATCTCATCTTTGTCCCTCTTCATCTCCCTTCTCAGTTCTCTTTTTGTTTTATCTACTGAAACACTACGTTTCCATAACAACAACAAGCAAGCCTTAATGTTTCATCCATTTGGGGTTACGTACATGATTCTTTTTCCTGCCACCGGGTGGTGTTTAGGGCAATATCTTTGGTTAAACCGAGAGTGTATATATTTTGCTATTGCTGTTTATTAATCTAAGGTGCATGTATTCTAGCTGAACAACTCTCCTTTAATTTCAACAAATTCCTGGGCTGCAGCAATTCTAGCAAAAGCCATTATGACTATTTGGAGATGGTTATATGGAACCTCCGACATTTGAACTTTGTTTTAGGGTTGGCACTGGTCAAATTATCAGCATTTATATCTGATTTGATTGTTTGCTTAGGGCAGTATTCCTGTGAAGTATCATGCCACTGAATCGATCCTTAAATTCATATGTTTGTCTCGTTTGAGATGGGGTTATCTAATGCTGCGATGACTTCTTAATCCCACCTATACTGTTCTATTTGGAATCTCTGCTTTTTTCTTTCTTTTGAGGAGTCCTTAAACCAAATTGTTTGACCACTGGTGTATTGCTACTGAACTTTCAAAATAATCTATCTTTGTGGAAATTACAATGTAGCTTGATGTGGTCTCTCTGATTTGGATTCTACTGAGATAAGCACTTATCACAGCATGAGGTATGAAGCTAGAACATCAAGTAGTTTCAAGTTTTCATTGCTGTCATTTTTTTTTGTAATGATGAACATTAGTCTTTGTAGATCACTAAGTTTAACAAAATTCATCTGGGAGTCGAGGAGTAGGATGGAATGGCTGAAGGTTATTTGAATCATTTTTTGGGTATTAAAAAAGATATGATCCAGTAAAAAATATCTAACTGTTAGATGGCTTGTGTGTATTTTCTGATTGTTTAGAAAAAATTCTCCCTTTTGGAGAACCTATGGAAATAATATTTGGTGCTTGCGATGTTTCTGTAGATGTTAGACATGTCTGTTGTATCAATTTGACGTTATTTTTCATTTGAACAAAACTGAAGTTTTTAGCGGAAACATGTTTAATGATTTTCAGAATCTGTTGGAACACAAAGATCATTTTTTAATGCTCTTTTAGTGATTTTCAAAATTAAGCACTGGATCACCCTTTTAGACATAGATTTGGAAGTCTTGGTTTCAAAATATAGATATAAGATTTGCAGTGGTATTTGGAATGCTCTATGTTTAGGTGAAACTAAAATGCATTAGGTCTTACTAAGCTAATTGGTTGATTGTTTGTAAATAATTATGGAATTGATTGATTGCTGAGGATTTTGTCTCAGTTGTTTAGCTCTTATCTTAATGACATTCAAAGAAGTTTTAAAAGGATGATTTTTTGTGGTATATCTATGCTTTAGGGTTGCATAAAATTATTTACTCTTTTAGGATGTTGTCCTTCATCTTTAACCCCATTTGTTAGAAATTAACCAGATTTTCCCAAGATTAGATGAGGCTGTTGGTCGATTGGTGGCATCATTGGAGTATTGATCATCGTTTGGAGTTGATCTTCTATAGGCCATGCCACCACAGTTTGAAATTTGCGGTGGCATAAAACAAATGTTTACTTTTCCATGTGTTTTATAAGGTAATTTGCGGAGTTGATCTTCTATAGGCCATGCCACCACAGTATTAATGGTTAATTACGCCAAGAACATTCTACAGTGCTTGAAATATGCAGGTTATATAAATTGCTTGGTCATTCTCAAGTTGGTGCTAAATGATGCCATGTGTTTTATAAGGTAAAAGGGAAAAATTGTGTTATAGTTCATTATTCAGTTGCCAGTTCTATCACTCGCCCACGTTCTTCTGCTCATAACCACGGTCAGAATTCTCGTTCTTCATTTTTCGTTTTCTTCCATTAAGTCTTGGTTTCAGGCACAAGATGGATGTTGAGGGTGCAAAAGAATAATTGTGGTGAGGTATTTGTGCCTACTGGTAAGGCGACCTTTGAACTGGTGCTGAGGGAATTCATATAGTAATCGGTTGATGTTCTTTTATGTTTTCTATTCATGAAATTTATTGTTGTGTGCATGCCATGCTGGTTCATTCGTGTTATTTGAAAATATCAAAAGACAATTCTTTGTTATTATCCAGCACCATTGAAGTATTACATCTTATAAAGATTATGATGACCTGCATATGTATGTCAATTGTTTTGATATCGTACGGTGCTGAGTTCCCAGTAAATTGGGCGTGGTACTGTAGCCTGTGAATTATCCTTGGTGTGGTGCTGAGTTGCAACTCGTATTTTGGACTGTATCAGATTACTTATCTTTTGGCCGGTGGTATGGATCTGCGTTTATGAGAATAAATCTAACCCTTTTTCTGAGTATTAACTTCACTCATTTGATAATTTGAGTCAAATTTAACACAAAACAGTCTGTTAGACGAGGTGAAGAAATAAATATCTGAGTAACTCTAATAAATTGAAACAATACTCAATCCGCATTGTAATCCAAAATTGTTAATTTATTTTATAAATTTCATTATTAACGGTCAAGAAATGAATGGCATGGTGCTTTTTCCGTGGTTGACGTCGTGATCCGACTTAGTCTACGACTGGAGGATGTGGCCTGCATCTACCGCGCTGTCCCTGCCGACTACCGTCGCCCCTCGAATCGTCTTCTAAGTCGTATGGTCGTGTTTTATTTAATGACCACTTTGTCCTCTCTTGCCATTCTTATTCCTATTCTCGCCTCCGTCCTTTTTCTCCCTCCACGCCGAAGAAGAGCGGAAGCGGAGACCCCTCTCGCTCACCTCGATCCTCGCCCCCTCCGCCCTCCGGCCTTCAAGATCTCCAGGTAGCCACAACTCTCTCCTCTATTTCTTGGTCGCCGGCTCAGAACTTTGAGTATCGGCTACAGTCCTTTTGAATCGCGGATGCCTTTAGTTTAGAGATTCTTGATCGATCGGTTCGTCGATCTCTCTTTTCGTCTTGATGATTTCGGATCGGAACCTATTTGTGCAGACCTTGCAGTATTTCGCCCCTCTTTAATATCTTGATCTCGTTTTCTTGATTTCTTGTCCAAATCCAACGCCATTCGTATTCTTGCTTAGATCCGTGGGTGTACGGTTCGCATCTGATAGCGAAGAAAACGATGGGGCTTACCTTTGCAAAACTCTTTAGCCGCCTGTTTGCCAAGAAGGAGATGAGGATTCTGATGGTCGGGCTTGATGCCGCCGGTAAGACGACCATCCTCTACAAGCTCAAGCTTGGAGAGATTGTCACCACCATTCCCACCATCGGTGAGCATTCTTGATCTTTACAAATGTGCTTTCTTCGTTGGTAGCGCATACTGGAACCGGATGGCTCTTATTTGATCTTCTTTGTAATGGCTGTTGGATTTACTCGGCTCTTTCTCTTTCCTATTCGGAAGGTGCCGATGTTCATGCATTTTTTTACCTATTGCACCCGTCGAAATGAGTTTTTTGTTTGACGAAATTCTTCTTGGAAGATGTTATTACATAGACACTAGCAACCTTAGAGCATGAGTCCAATGATAGTGTTTTGGTTCTTGTTTTGTTTGATTATGATCTTAACCCCTTGTTTGCCTTTTGGTCCAATTCTCCACAGATATTGTCTAGAAATTGTTGGATATCTTGATGAATCTTCCACTGCAGATGATTATGTTCATTTGAATTATTTTTCATTTACAATGCATGGTTTTTTTCTTGTTATAGTTGAAAGTGATTGTGGATATGAACTATTTGTTATCTCAAAAGGTTGTTGGTTTTTGGAAGCAGCATAAATTTCATATGCTTTAAGCATTGCAAATCTTGAAACTATTAAGTTATTATGGTGGGTTTCTAATGCAGGATTCAATGTGGAGACTGTTGAGTACAAAAACATTAGTTTCACTGTGTGGGATGTTGGTGGTCAGGATAAGGTATTGTTGTGATTATGTTGACCAAATTATCATTTTCCAACTCTGAATATTTTACGAGACTTGTTGAGTTTTGAAGATGATTACTTTATGAGCTTAAGTTGCCTACATATAAAAGTATTGTTTGAATTAAGACAATCAATTGAACATTTGGGTGCTCCAAGAGTATGATAATCTTAAAACATCATTGTATATTGGATGCTTTATATGCAGAAATTAGCTTCACTATATCAGTATGGTTAGTCTGCTAACAACCAATTAACCTGTTTGCCTATTTCTCAATGCCTTTCTTTGTGATCCTGCTTCTTGCAAGAACAGATCAGACCTCTATGGAGGCATTACTTCCAGAATACGCAGGGCCTCATTTTCGTTGTTGACAGCAATGACCGAGATCGTATTGTTGAGGCAAGGGATGAGCTCCACAGAATGCTAAACGAGGTAAGTATTATCAGAGATGGTACTTTCCATGTAAAATTTTTACCATTATTTTCATTTTTGCATAGAGCTCCTGTAAAGTTAGAATTATATATAAATCACCTATTCTAACACTGAAAACATGCATTTCTTAGCAATTTAGGTTTATCATTTGGCCCAAGTAGATCGATCCCACCCAAAAGTTTTGTCTCCACCATCAATATATTGATTGAATTGAGAAAATTTTCTTGTTCTGCACTACTTCTTTTGCATACACCTCCACAAAACATTGCTTAATGATCATTGAGTTGGTGACGTGATTGTGATTTTGCAGTATGCTTATCCAAATTGATTATCAGTGTCACAAAGAACTTATATGACCGTACTTGTAGAATTTCTTGTTATTCAGGACTTTATAAAGAAAAGAGATGTGCATATGACAACCATTTTTCATTTTCGTGGATAAAGCAAAAAAAAAAAAAAAAAAAAATAGAGTTAGTCCTTTGAGTTAAAAGTTGTCTGAGATCTCTCATGGCCACCCAAAAAATCAAATAAATTTCTGGATTTTCTTTTCTTTGGATTTTCTCATGATCCCATTTAGTTCCTTTCTTGTTTGTGTCCCCAAGTATGAGATTACATATGGATTATGAATTACAAGGGCCCTTTGGCCCCCTGAGCATTGATCGGGAGACTTTGTTTTATCATTAGTTAAATGGGTTGTCAAAACAAGAATAATACATCCCTCAAATTTGATTTCATGTCCTCCTGACTGCTTTCTATAAGATACTTAGATTTTTACATTATTCACTACACTAAAATTTACATTTTTTATTTCTTTTTTTTCCCTTTACATACTTTATGAACTCATGAATCAGAAAATCATCCTGGAAGTGCTACTCAGAATATTTCCTCGGAATACAGAAAAAAAGAAAGAAAGGAGTCTATCTTCTTTTCTTTCAAGTAATCTAAAATTTTCTTGATTGGCTTGAATTTTGAATTTTTAAATATTTTTGAAACCAAATTTGAGTGAACTTATTCACTGGAACTGAAGAATTCTGCTGATATAGAAAACAATACCGAAACTTTATGTTGTATATAGTGTGCTTATAATCTCATAACTTCTAATTGTCTTGCACTCTTGCTCATATTAACGTCAGACAACAAACAAGAAGTTGCAGCATGCCATGTTGGTGTTGCAATGGAACATGAAATCAATGTGAAATTTATGTAATTAAGATCCTCCTATTGATGGATCTAGTACTTTGAAGGTTGGTGAGTATCAATATTCCTATATTTGGATGAATTTTCCTACATTTGGATGACATTTGAAACCCTTATGCTGAACATTTAGTTTGTACAAAACATGAGGCACATTTGCTGTAGTCATTATTATAGTAAAATATCATTGTTATTTTAGTTTGTTTTGCCGTTCCATTTGTTTTTATTATGTGTTTTGGTATTGGTAGGATGAGTTAAGGGATGCTGTTTTGCTTGTGTTTGCGAACAAACAAGACCTTCCAAATGCAATGAACGCTGCTGAAATCACCGATAAACTTGGTCTGCATTCCCTGCGTCAACGACACTGGTGAGATATTAATTTGATTGGCAAACCATTTTTAACTGTCTTCTGTAGTAGCAATGCAGATTGCACTTTTTTTTTATTCTATTTTGTAGCATGGCTGCAGAAATGAGATGGATTTTAGTAACAGAAATTTTCTGTATGTAGGTAGTAAATGAAATGACACTATATTGTGGCATGGGTACAGAAATGAGATGGACTTGAGTGAAACTTTTTCATAAGTTGGTAGTATAAGTATATGAAATAAAGAGAAATTTCTGAGTGATGATTTTTTAAGCTTATGCTTAATTGAAATGAAATCAAATTAGACCAAGCATACTATACTAGATTAAACTTATCATCATATAGCTTTTTGTCAATTCAGTAAGGGGTCGTTTTGTGTGCATTCAATTGTCCTTCCAAAGTTTTAAAAATGGGTTGGGAATCAACTATTTAGAAAATCTGGATCGGCAAATTTTGGATGGGAAGATTTTAAGATTTTGACTAGAAAGCAACTAAAAAAGGCATCTCTCTACTGTTTTGGATAAAAGTGACCCCCTGCCACTATTGAGATATTGTAATCAGGGAAAGCTGCTAGGTGAGTCAGATCAGCTGATCCGAGCTGGTCATGAAATGTAAATCGACAATCCTCTTAAAATCATTCATTTTTTGTAATCGAATGTGGATCTTTAATTGGTTACTTGAACACCTTGTCGATTTTCTCTTGTAACATTATGATATTATTGACTTCTTTTTCATAATATTCATGAAGCCTTAGAACATGATCTTTGCATTCGAGCTTCCCTAGTAAAATATTCATGAAAGCCTTAGAACACGATTTTTCCATGTATTTTTGTTTACTTTCTTGTTTATCTAGTTTAATTGAATTTGTGGCTCCTATACATAGTTTGTGGTTAATATAACAGACAATAATTAGTAAGTAAAAGAAATATTGAATGCTGTCCCCATCCTCCTGACTGATTTTTGTGTGCACATATTATGCTTCAGGTATATACAGAGCGCTTGTGCAACATCGGGTGAGGGTTTGTACGAGGGACTTGATTGGCTCTCCAGCAACATAGCCAGCAAGGTAACTAGATGCTCCCTTCTCCCATCATCCTTGTTTTCATTGAACCTTTAGATTCCAAGTCAATGCCATATAAGAATTGGTCGTACGTTAGTATTGTGAACAAGTTAACAGTCCTTAAATCCAATAACGTGTGCTGACATGAATCATCTTTGACAGTAACGAGGGGTGGGGTATCTCCAAGGTGCCCAACGGCAGCAGTGTTCAACATGTAGCTCCTTGGGACATGAATACCATGGCCGCACGTAATGTACCAATTTGGATGGATTATCTTGTCTCTCTGTTTTTTTTTTTTTTTTTTTTGCACTGCAAAACCTTCACGATATATTAACTTGCAGTAAACCAGATGTGTGTTGTCCGCCTTATATCTTCCGTTTTTGTGGACATACTATCCATGTTGTTAAATGAATGGACTTTTTGTTTAGTGGATGGCTCTCGGTGATCCTTTTATTTGCTTTCTTTCACTTGTATGCTTGCGGTGATCGCCTGACATTTGCTCCCTCTTTTGGTACACGAGTTGAATTCACAGATAGGCGCGACTGGTGGCGCTTCGAGCTTCAAGTGAGAGAACACGAGTAACCCCGGATGAAGGACCGTTTGGGTCGGCCTACTAACAACTGAGACTTTGGATTTACGTTTACGACCGACCATGCGCGCGTACACAATACCACTGGGGTTAACTGTCTGTCGCCTTTGCACCTCCCCACCTCTCTCTCTCTCTCTCTCTCTCTCTCTCTCTACCACTGGGGTTAACTGTCGCCTTTGCACCTACTCCTCTCTCTCTCTCTCTCTCTCTCTCTCTCTCTCTCTCTCGTATGAGTTCTAAAAATTTCAATGGTAAAATTGGACTTTACCCAAAACTGCAATTTTCGTTGGTAACAAAAGGGTAAAGTTGAAGCCAGATCTCTGTGAAGCATTGTGTTTTGATTTTATAGCAGGACTCAATTAAATATTTGCTCTCAGTCACAGGTAACAACAACATTATGTATTCGCTGTCTTGTATATTTTTGTCTTGCAACCTTCAACCAGTGTTTTCATGGGATCTGTCGGTTAATCTGACACTGTGAAAGTTCCAACTGCACAGTATGAGTTTGATGCAAATTTTATTTTACAGATGTACTGTTTTGGGAGCATAAGAGATTTTAGTTACAGATGTACCTCTAATCAATTCAATGGATGTTTTGATGGTGACCTTATAGTTGATGCTTGTTGGAAGGATGCTGACTGCCGGGAGGCCGAATGCGAATCTGACGGATAAGCTTACTTTGAAACTAAATTCACAGGTATTAAAATAAATTGAGTTTGTTGATATTTCTGTTGTTTGGAGAAGAAAACATTGTTGGTTTAATCAATCAATCAATCAATCAATCAATCAGTAACTTTTCTGTTCTTTTTGCCAGCTGACAAATTAACCGCATTTCTCTCGAGCGATGCTTAACTTTGATTATAAGCAGGTCAGTTTCCTCTCAGTATTTTAATGGTTTTAATAGCTCTCATGTTTCATCTGATGCTAAATTCTTCATTCGAACTGTCATTGTAACCCAAGATGGTTTGAATTAAATAATGGTTTGCTGGTTGGCCAGTATATTCACAAAAAAAAAAGGTGATATATTACATTTGGTCCCCTGACAAGCTCGTAAATGATTAATAAGAAGAAGAAGAAAAAAAAAAAGGCAAAGTTGTTTATCCAATGTATCCCCTTAAATCTTTATATAAAACATTTGCACAAAGCCCATATTTCATAATTTCTCTCGTTGAGTCTCCCAATAAAAGTCCACTTTAAAAGTTACATCAATATGCATACTAAATAGATGTCAAAACTATATTACCTATCCTAAACCTACATTCCACTGTTACCCATGCTGGAGCTACAGTGTTGCTCCATGCTGATTGATAGTTTTGTCATTGCATGCCGAATCATTGGTGACTTCTCGGGTGCAATTTTACCATCTTAAGATGCTGCTGTATAATGATTTCCATGACATTTGTTTCATTTCTTCCACTGATGGACATCCAGAAAAAAATCTGTATATTAGTGGCCATATAGCATTTCCTCGGTGGCACTCGACACCATAGAAAAGAAAGACTTAACAACAACAACAAAATATGCTCTGACTAATGAATGGCCAACCCCTTGTCCTCTGAATCTGCAACAGAGAGAGAGAGAGAGAGAGAGCTCATCTTAACCCAGGCATAGTGCAAATGTTCCCTAAAGTTAAGATAATAGGAACACAAGACAGTCGATTTAGGGAGGTGAACATGGACAATGTTTGGTTTTGCTTCCCATGATATTAAATATATGATCATTGATGGAATCACCAAGCTTTGAGACAATGCAATGGACCAAGGGAACAGGGATACAACCAAATCTTGAGAGATCTAATGAGCATCAACCTGATCAACCCTTTATACATCTCCTGTTTAGTTTAATCTCTCTCTCACTATCTCCCACATGTCTTTGTTTCTCAAATATCTATCTTAAATTGCTTCTTCTCAGGTTCTATGGCATGTGTCATAAAGTTTAAAAAGGGTACTATGAGGTCTCTGGGGCAGTGAGCCAAAGAGATGAATGAACTAGAATCTGGAGACACACATCACACATACACTATGCTTTGTTTCTTCCTGTTAGCAAGCATAAAAAATAAAAAAAAACAAAAACAAAAACAAAAAAAAGAAAGCCAGTTGGCCTCCCATTTTGGTAGACTCTACTTGATCCTGAATTTGGCATCAAAATTCTGCTAAAATGATTATGGCTCATCTTGAACAGAATTTGAGTTGGCCTTCCATTTTAGTAGACTCTGAACAACTAGTTTAGCTTGACTAAATTGCATCTAAAATTTGATTTGGTCGACCGATCTTTTGGTTCTGTCATATGTGTTTGGGACGAATAGTTCATCACTAGATTAGTTTGATTTCTGCTTTGAAGCTAAAAATTCATTTTATTTGGAATTCAATTATAAGCAAGTTATGTAATTGCAATTAACAATCTTTGATGTGTATGCTAATCAACTGTCGACATTATCTGATGAAAGAGCAAACCATAAATGCTTATGTAATGCACAAGTTGCACATTATAAAAGGTTCCATTTAAATCATTATTTCAAACCCCAAGAGTCTCCAGATTTAGCAAGTGATTTAAAAGCATTTCTTCAGAACTCCAAAGTCTCATGGATTAACTTCAGAGTTCTGTATCAAAAGAAACTTGAGAGAGGGCTATGGATGATCCTTGATGAAGCTTCACTTAACAGATAAGGCTACCTGTGTCAAGACACCGATATCGTAAAACTAGCTTAGAATTTTTCTCTTCAACCTGGTCTGTTGGACTGATCAATGCTCATGTAGGATGCCAGGTTTTGGCTTTTAAATGCAGGGTTTGGTTTAGGGAAACTTGAGACTGTAATAGATTTGTCACATAGAAACTAAACAAAATCCAGTCATAGAACTGAATTCTCTCTCCATGAAGTAATAAAAAAGGTAACTCATAAAATTTTAATGCACTGCAATTAATTAATATATGTGGTGCATTGCCATGATCAGGGTGCAGCACTTCAGGAAGAGATTTCTTTTAGTTTCTCTAAGACATTCTTTTTTAGCTGCACATGGTTGTGTGCATAACTGCAGGAAGGTGTTCTTCTCACATGGTTTGATCCCTGAAATTTATTTCATCATGTCTGCAATGTGTTCAGCTCCATCCAACAGGCTTCAGAGAACCCAGAATAAAATATTATTTTGTTGCATTTTTCCATCACAAATTTCCCTTTTTTTTTTTTTTTATGTTCAGATGACATCTGCTAGCTAGGTGGAGCCACTTGCCAAGACTATTGGATCAGATGCTCGGACTTCTCAGATATATTACCGGTAAGGCGAGGCTTGGTGCAGGCAAGAACATCATCCTTCTGCATCTTGAGAGCTCAATTCTTGATATATCCTCCTTATGCATTGTGGCTAATGGTTTGCAACTAAATGCCATTTGAACTCGAAATATTTTTGTAGGCAATAACATTTTGACCTGATGCAGTTTGAATCTAGAAGTTCATCATCTGTAGACAAACAAAGTGCAATCGATAAATGAATGATGTGGACTGGATTCTGAGGGTATAACTAAACATCACATTATAATTCCTCAATGATCTTTGCTTTTGGTATAAGAATCATCATGTGCAAAGGCCTACAAAATTCAATCATCTAAATCATGTCTTCTTCCTCTGTATGTTTTCCTATCTGTCATGACAAAATGGGGTGGCTGCACTACAACTAGCAGATTGGACTGAACAACATGTGGATCTGCTGTAGTTTGGATTTCTAAATGTATGTAGATTTATTTTGGTGGCAGGAGGTATATCAAATAAAATACTTAAATGATCTCATGACTAATCATCACAGTATCTATCAAGTTCAAGAGTAAGCTGATGAAATCACTGATCTTCCTCAAAATCTTCTTTCTGTTCCTTTCCTCGAGAAGAATTTGATGAGAACCTCAATTTTTTTTTTTTTTTTTGCTTTGCTGAAGGATGCTAAACAATCCTTGCTCTCATCAGTGCCATGCCTAGGGATCTATGGCAATGTATTTTTTCTTCCTTTGTATGTGTTGCTTCATCACCAAAGATTTCTTTCCTTGATCAACAGGAAATGTATGGCAAACCTTTTACAGTTCTACCATCCAATTCAGACAAAAGAGGAGAATCAAATTTGTTTTTTTCCCACAGGATCCTGTGTTGTTATTGCTGGAGAATTCTAGTCAAGATGAGGGAGTCCAATTGAATCCACAGCCACCAGATGCCATTCTTGTAATCAAGGTCGAGTCAAATTCAAGAACCAGTAAGCATCCGACTCTTTAAGAATTCACTGCTTTGTTCATTTTGGGAAGTTCTAACTAATATGATAATTCCTTGGCATCTTTTAACTCTTTGATGAACACATCTTTTGATTGGAAATGCTATACAAAGTAAACAAGAAAACACAACAAAGATTCCCATGTTTAGCCCCTGCCGACACCTAAATCTCTACTTCGCCCTGCATTAAAGTATAGATAGATACACAGATACCAACACACAGAGAAAGAGAGAGAGAGGTATGATTGGGCATCTCATCCACACAGGAAGTGGACCAAACACCCGATCAAAAACATAAACAGAAAAAAGATAACACAATTCCACCAAGTTGATCAACCACAGAGGATTACAGCAGCAGCAAAAGGCACTTCAATCTTAGCTCATCATCAAGGGCAATTAAATCCAGAGTCTTGTCCCAGTCGGCACCAAGTTACTCCTACTGCTCACAGCTCTGTCCTACTTTGTTTGTGGCTTGTGGTATGTTGACATGGGGGAGACTGCAGCAGCATTCTTAGTGGTCCAATACCTCAATTTGGGTGTCAATGTCTTGATGTCTCTTGCGGCCACAGAGTCCCACTGCACATGGCTTCCATTGTTATCATCAAAGTCTTCTTCATCATGAGGCAGGCCACCCAAGATTAGTCAAGATTGGCCAGTTTTTTCCCCTTCCCCCTTCCTTCCATATGGTCCAAATTTGGTGTTGACTCAATGGTACAAAAAAATTTGGTCCTCAAATAATAAAGTGGTGTATATTATGTTTATACCTGCAAGGTATTAGCTGAGACAGGTAATGATGACTGACATTTGCATTGCAACTGTTTTAGGATTCATAAAACTTGGTTTGGTATTTCTTGTGTAATGAATGCATCATTTCTTGTGTAATGTATCTGAATAGTTAATTGGGGTGTTACCAGAGAGATACAGTTCTGGTCCAATAATGTGAAGAAAATGGTTCTTGGTTACTAGATCACAGCCTGAGTATGATATGACAATTTATCTTCAAGTAACATAGTCTCTGTCATAATAACCACATCAACCATTGTTCCGAGACAGAAGAGGAGGATTTCATCATTTGGAACTCTGGATTTCTTGCATTGTTTGAGCTGTTGGAAGGTGTAAATTGTAGGTTCCCTTCAGAGGGACTTCTTGCAACAGCTAGTTCTTGACACTCTTGAGACTGGTGTATCGAGCAAGATGAACGAAATCAGCAGAAGGTCAGGTTAGAAAGATGGCTTTTTGGTGACTGATGACGACCACCAACCTCATTCGATCCCTCCCTCAAGCGGTGGCAGGGAGGTGCAATCCATGGCCATTCAATGAATCCAGGAGAAGACTCCAGGAAGGCAGTCATTCCAGCAACGACGACTCCATCACTGTAGGCTTTTGCCTCCATCTTAGTTTTCCGTCTCCACTTCTGGACAACTTTTATCCACAGCCAATCAACCTCACATCACTTAGCATTTCCTTCTTTCCTTTTAACCCGTTCCTCTCTCTCTCTCTCTCTCGCTCTCTCTCCCTATCGGTATCAGCGACCTCTATCGCCTCACATGCCACCCCGACAAGCCCACCTTCTCACTGGCGAGAAACCGAGAGAAAAAGGCAGAGAGAGAACGCAGGAGGTAAAGAAGAGTGAAGGCATATAAAGAGACCGAAGAGAAGAGCACCAGCTTCGCTTCTTTCCTCCTCTAATAAAAAATCTGTGATCTCCGTTGCCTATCCAAAATTTGCTTGGAGTCGGAGATGAGCGAGTATGGGCTAATACTGGCGTAAGGGGAGACCAGAAGCGGGGATAGAAGCTAAAAGGTGCGATTTTTGCGTCCGCTTGGCTCGTAAAGGCGCCTCCTTTTTCGATTGATTTCCACCTCTATTTGGTTTCGGCTTTCTCGAAGTCAGCTCTTCCTTTCCTTTTCTCGGTTTTCGAGATTAGCTGAGATTTCTGCTTTGATCTCTACGGTTGCTTGCTCTCTTCTCTGCCTTCTGTGGATCGGTGGTTGAAGGATTTGGACGTCTATTTGGTTGCTCTAATGGTGGCATAGAAGGCTGCGCGAGAAGTCATAATCGATATTTCCAAGCCTTTCCTTCCCCTGTTTTTTCTACAGATCATTGATTTCTCTTCTTTTCTTGTCGTCCCATCTCTGTTGCTGTTGAATTCTTAAAGCGATTATGAAACTAATCGATAAAACTCTCATCAAAATCCTACATAGTAGACAATTTTTTTCTCTTTTCTTGTTTTTTACAAGAGAGAAAAAAAAAACAGATCTTTCGGCCATTTAGTGCTGGCTTCATTCGCAACAAGCAGGAAGGATTTAGTTCGATCTAAAGACACGAATTAGAGTCCCTTTTTTGGTCTCAGTGATGAAGATAAGTTGTGAGTGAAGTTTGAGCATGTTCTTCTCCTTCTCATCTCAGTTATTTCCTGACTTCTCGTTCATCTTGCATACAAAATCTCCACCTCTATATCATGTTGCATCTGATAAGATCCACCGAGCTGATGAGCATATTCGTTCTGTTTGATCTGGTGAATGGATTTGAAACTTTGATCCTTCTTTATGTGGACAACTTTACCTCCATTTTTGTTTCATACTGATTGCGATGTTCTTAGTTTTCCTTCCTTCTTTTACATGAACTATGGTAAGGAACAGAGTGTTCATCTATTTGTCTGTGTTTCCTATGTTCACTGTAATGTTCTTGTTGGGTCTTCTATAGATGTTTTCTTTATTAGCTTTTCGGTAAAGTGGGGGTGTTCTCTTTTCATTGATTTTGCTGCATCTTGTAGAGGAGGATGTGATGCTTGTTGAATTTGTATGGCAATGGAATACATAATCTTTATGCTGGATTGGGAACTGTTCTTGTGCTTGTTCAGTGTTATTAGCAACACTGTGTGGAGACAAATGTTGCCTCATCCTTCTCTGATCTCGAAACATGGCCTTCATGCTATGTATGATCAGTTTCTGATCCACATAAATAAAGGCAATTAGTTGGTGGTAGTGATTCTCAATTGACAGTAATAATTGATCTTCGGGAATTGTCAATTGTTCTGATCAAGAATTTGGTAGATCAGATCGGAAACTAGGTTCAGATCTGATGCCGATTCTTTTACGAGGATCATATACTGATTCAAATTTGTGTAGCTGAAAAGAAATCATGAGCTGTGGCTGTAAAGCTTGCTGTTCTAATCCGAGATTGTCGCTTTCGGATAGAGAGAAGCTGAAAAGCTCGCTCTGAATCTTTTGATGTGCCCTCGAGATGCCGAACCGAATTGTTTCCTTGTACGACCTTTGTTGGTTGCTATCATAGACTACTAATGCCATCTACAAATATATTTCTTCGGAGATGCAGTCGCGGAGCATGTTTCTCATTTATGTTGCTTGTGAAAAATGTGATTCTTGATTTCCATGAAATGAATTCAATAAATGAGTATTAAATGTAGCGATACAGGAATAGATTCTTTGACCAAGTTAAGAAAATTCATCATTTGTTTTCATCAAATTGCTTAACATCACATGTTTTTTTCTGGGTAATAGTATCACCCGACAATATGATACGGTCGAGGTTTACCACTGCCTGAACTTTTATTTCTCATGCTCTTGCAGTGAATATTGCATCTGTCATTTGACTCCAAGAACATATACCTTATCCGGTCGCCTCAGCTGATAGCAATGATGGGGGGACTATTAATGGAGGGCATGGTGTATCCTGGAGGTCCTAATTACGCGCAACTTTTCCCCTCGGATGATGAGAAGAATCTTAGTTATGGTGGCCTCCTCCATCAGCCTTCATCGGGTGAATGCATAGTGGGAGAGGGAGACCTGGTAGATCCTCTTCCCGATAACTTTGCTGAGGCTGGTGATGAAGAAAGTGATGAAGATATCGACATAGAAGAGCTCGAACGACGCATGTGGAGGGATCGGATGCGATTGAAGCGTTTGAGGGAACAACAACAGAACAAAAACAAGGAGCACGGGGACACGGCAAAGCAGCGCCAGTCGCAGGAGCAAGCCCGCCGAAAGAAGATGTCTCGTGCACAGGACGGTATCCTTAAGTACATGCTGAAAATGATGGAGGTATGCCAAGCTCAGGGATTCGTTTATGGTATTATTCCAGAGAAGGGCAAACCGGTTAGCGGCGCCTCTGATAACCTTAGAGGTTGGTGGAAGGAGAAGGTCAGGTTTGACAGGAACGGGCCTGCGGCTATAGCCAAGTACCAGGCCGATAACACCATCCCTGGATCCAGTAGTGAGACGATCCCTGGGACTGTGAGCCCTCATTCTTTGCAGGAGCTTCAGGACACCACGTTGGGCTCTCTCCTGTCAGCTCTTATGCAGCACTGCGACCCACCACAGCGGAGGTTCCCCCTGGAGAAGGGAGTTGCACCGCCGTGGTGGCCTACTGGAAGGGAGGAGTGGTGGCCTGAATTGGGTATTCCGAAAGATCAAGGCCCGCCGCCCTACAAGAAACCACATGATCTGAAGAAGGCTTGGAAAGTTAGTGTCTTGACTGCGGTGATCAAGCATATTTCTCCTGATATCGAAAAGATCCGTCGGCTAGTCAGGCAGTCTAAATGCCTTCAAGACAAGATGACTGCTAAGGAGATCGCGACATGGCTTGCTGTTGTGAAGCAGGAAGAGGATGTGTATTTGAAGCTGCACCCGAATACTTGCCCTCCCCCATCCTCTGGGAGTGCCATCACTGGAGCCATCTCCTTCAACGGCAGCTGCACCGATTATGACATAGAAGGTGCTGATGAAGGCAAGAGCGAGGATGCAGTAATTCACAATCCTGCTGCCGATGGAAATACTTTTAGCCTGAGTGCAACTGTGGGGAACGAGAAGTTTGTCATCTCCGTGCCAATGAAAGAAGAGATCAACTGTGATTTCATCCATAAGAGAACTGCTGCTGAGCCACAACTGATGCTGAACCAGCGTGTTTACACCTGCGATAATTCAAAGTGCCCACACCATGATTTTCGCCGAGGATTTACAGACAGGAATGCTCGAAACAGACACCAGTACCTCTGCAAGTATCAGAACACATTTCCTCAATCTCTCACAATGCTGTCTGACAACTTTCAGGTGAATGAGAGCAAGCCTGCAGTTGTTCGTATGTCATCAAATGCTCAACCTAATGCAACTCTGCTCGGGTCAAGCCTCAGTCCTGTACATGTCTCTGAATTGGGTATTCCTTCTGATGGACAGAAGTCGATCAATGAGTTGATGGGTTTCTATGACAACAATGTCAATGGTAACAAGCGCTTGACTTTGGGAAGTGTTTCTGTGTTGGAAGGGTCAAATTCTCTCCAGAGCAGAATTCAGATGGAAGACAACTTCTTCAGGCAGGAGACAGGAATGGGCGGCAGTCTCTTCGAACAAGTTGGCAGCTTGGTTCAGCAACCGCAGTTCTTCCTCCGTGAGGACATGATGCAGTTTGGGCAACAATTCAGCAACCAACCCAATGAATTAAGTGGTGGCTTCAGATTCAGATCTGGCTTAAGCATACCTGCAATGGATTGTTCTGATGCACCCCAGCGAGGAATGGGGGATTCGCTGCAGAAGCATGATGGATCCAGCTGGTTCTACTGAAATAAGTGGTCATGACCTGACCAAGATAATATTAGCCGATGGATCATAATATCAAAGTATCATGCAAGATGCAGTGGAGGAGATTCTCAATATCGAAACCTCTTTGTTCAGGTGATCTCGCTGCACTGTATCACAGTTTCTTCTTCTATAGTAGATCCTGCAAGAATTAGTATTTCAGAGTGACTTGGAGAGAGTACATGTTGTAGGGTTTGTATTAATTGCAGGAACTGATGAACCGAGTAGTTTGATCCAATCTCTCAATAGAATCTCGATAGACAACTTATGTATAAACTTTATGTTGTGGTAATTAAAATGTAATCTTGCTGTTGTTTAGGTCAATATGGATTGTTTTGCATAACTTTATTGTCTTCTAGTATTGGTTACAAACAAATGATTGTTGTGCTTAAATGTCTTCATCAGAAGGTATGACAGTCATGCCTTTCCATGCCTTGTTCCAGTTGGTATTATTATTGCCTTATGGACTTAATCCAGATGAAAAAATACTTGAATAAAGTCTTTGATTTATGTGCTCTGGTTATTATTGCCTTATGGATGTTCCAATCATCGCTTGATTATGAAGGTTGGGTGAAAACCTTCTGAAGCACAATTTCATGTGTTTGCTGTTACTACCATGTCTCAAAACTCACCACAATCCTTGCTGTTGCATAGGCCACCTAATTCCTCCTATTCTGCAGTGCTGTTGATAAAGCATAGTTTGGCAGATCAAAGTCTTGAAGTGCCTTTTAAAACCTACCAAGTTCTATCTGATCTTCTTCTTCCTTCCGGTGTTATCCGGCGCAAGCACCTGGGACCGCGGGGAATTGTCCGCTCTAGGATAGGCCTCCTGCAATTTCCCTAAAACTCTAGGAGATAAAGAGTCATTTTTAGTCCCCTTTATTATTAAGCCATAGTTCTCCAACTAATATGAGACTAAATATAGTCCAATCAAAACTCTCTTCATTTGGGAATCAATCCTTCTCTCATATTTCATGACATAAATCATCATTTGTCTTCATCATTTTGAACACAGAAACTCGCAAGAAAATGTTGGATCTAGTATCGACCCCTTACAGTTTTGCACCTTGATGGACTCTAAAAAAAAACATTTTCTCGAGAGAAATGCCTTTTGTTACATCTTGATTTTCTAACACTCAAAATTAACATGAGACTAGATATGGCCTTAGTGATTCTTCACATGTTCAAACCAGTTCATGACTCAGGGAGGGCCATGCTAGGGAAGGGGCAATCCAAAAGGTTGAGATTGAGATTTCTGTGAGAAGCATAGCATTTCTGCAACACGTGAAATGTTCTTATAGATGATGAGGATGAGGTCAATCAACTTGGAGCCATATATGAACAGGGTAGAGTTGTGCATGGGCCACCTTGAGGATATGCTCAGGGGGCAGATACCAAAATTTGGCTCCCTTTGAGAGCTTGAAGAGTTGGTACACATTCAAGTCCCTTGAGATGTGACTGTATGATGTCTTTTACATGGAACACTATCATCATTTTATTCATTTTAATATGTATCCACTTATATAATCATGTCAAGAATTTGATCAAACTGGGAGACTGGTCCAAAGAGATTAGAGAACACAAATTCTATTGGTTCAGACCTAACTATCACTTCATCCTATGCATACTGGGGAAGAAAGATTCTTTAAGCAAACCTTTATATGGCAAGTGAGAGCCCATTCCAGTCCCAGTTGTTCAAGATGTGAAAGAAGGATTGCTTTCATCAGTGGCTGCAAACACACTACAGCCACTGGTTTTGCTCAGACCCCCCTTCTCCTCAATTGTGGTTTTTTCTTTGGCCGACATTGATTGGATATAATTTTCTGTTGGTCCAATACATGATCAGAATATAACATCTCTTAGCCCTCATTGTTGTGACATGCAGATAAACTCAAAGAACAAGTCTCTAGGGTTGACTGTCAGAGAAGTTTCAGCATCAACAACTTGATAAGGATGTGAACTAATAATCTATATGAAAGTTCAGTTCTAGATAAAGAATTCAATTCCAACTTGTATGGCTTACAGAGATGTGGTTTACATTTAGCTCTAGAATTACATCCTAATTGGCTGATGAGCAACTATAAACAACATGCATTATCTGCTTAGAGCTGAAGTCAGCAAAGTGGCTTTGTACAACTTTCAATTTAATTAGAGGAACACCATAGGTTAGAGAACATATACTTAATTAAGTGTTGATTTTGTCAACATAGTACAAATAAATAGTAGCAATTAAACCTATCAACCTACAAAAATTCTCTGTCGTTTATAATTCTTTTAAGCTATGAGATAAACTATACTGATGTCTTTACAGATATTAGTGGCCTTTATTGTGTGTCATTAGGAGTGCCACAATGGAACCTTCACCATGGAATCAAAGTCAAGGTTTCATGTGGGTACTCCTGGGCTAATAACCCCTGCAGTTATCCACTACTGTAGACCATCGAGCTAACACCGTAGAAAGCCTTCTGACTTCTTGGCCCATGTTTGGTTCTGAAGAGGGAGTATCAACTTTAAATATAAAACAAAAAATAAAATAATGTTTTTCTTTTTCTGAGACAAAGTTAATACCACTAAATTGCCAAAAAATGCAGAACGAAAAGGACTGGAACCTCTTAGAACTGCACCTCTTACTTACTGTGTATTACAGGAGTAAGAGTAGTAGTTTGTAAAAGGTTTTAGTTGCAATACTACTTTTTATCTCTCTGTGAATATTTAATTGACTCTCCATCTTGCAAGAAGTAGTGCCTTCAAGTGTTGGTTGGTTTGCTGCTAATTTGCTTGTCTAGTAGATTGGCTGCTCCACAAGTGCAAGTCATAATGCATAAATCAACTTCAGAAGATCGATTAAGATGATAATTTTAAAGGTTCAATAGCCCAAGTGTTTGACCAGGTATTCTGTGTGGGAATTAATGTCTCTCTTTTAATTCTCATAAAACAGTAATAACTAGACTGTGCAGGAACTACCTCATGAAGGACCAAACACATGGATGGTCTTTATAATCTCTTAATCTCCCTCAACATATAATGATCACATTGTATCATGTAATCTCCTCCAGAATAAATGAAACAACTAACAATATAATGATCAGAGTCTTCAGAACTGGAGATTTATGTTACCCTTATTTCAACGTCAACAACATGGCATCAGAATGATTGGTTCTTCAATATCTAAGACAATGTATTAGATATCAACGAGTCATTGTTCAGGCAAGTTTGTGATGTGAATGTGATTAGGAAATTGGCTCAAAAAGGGAAAACCAGATAAAAATTAGTCCAATAGCAATGGTGTGGTTCATTGTTTGTGAAGGTTGGACAATGTCAAATCCATAGATCGAATGGTATACTTTTTTCTTTCTTTCCTTAGCAAAACTACTGCTACAAAATCCTTCAAACTTAAGGAGTATCAAACTTATAATCTATATCCAGCCAACCTACACATCTAAGACATGCAATTTCTCTGCATCTCAGAAAGGTTATTGTGGATGTTGAGAAACTTATGGCACAACTGTAAGCAGTCATTTTTGTGAGTTCTTAGTTTTGTTCAAAGTAACATGGATAAAATTTCTCTTCTTCTACTTCTTTTAGATAGCACTGGAAGCTGGTAAATGTTTCAAGTACTAACTACCCATGAACTATTCCATGACACACACACACACAATCTGAAAGCATCACATTTCTACTTCAGGTACAAATGCAAATTCTGTATTATGCATGATTAATGTACATACAGTAGGCAAAGATTTAGCTGTCTGTGAACTGAACTAGAACTATAGTTACTCCAAAAAGCTGAATATATACACGGATATATGTCACTAGAATGCAACTCGAGATACTTTTGGTCATGAAACTACAGATAACTAATGTCAAAATAGTTACCAGAAGAACAACCAGCAACAACACAATGTAAGCAAAATATATCTACAGTAACTAAAACATGTAAGTTTCAGAAGTCATGGTTGTTCAATTCATTCTTCAAATTGAGTAAAAGATTCAAGTTTTACCCCATATCAGTTGGCCCTGAGCAGGTCACTTACATGTGAAGGTGCTAAGCAGAACCATAGATCTTCATACCCAAAGAAGCATGGATCTGTTTCCAGACTCGTTGTCCTGCTCCAGAGAGACAAGAGGCTGAGTCCACATGCCAGTTAGGTGAGCAAAATGACATGATTCATGAAGGTGGTCTCCTCCAAGCTCAAGAACCACATCAAGCCCTACCATGATTCGGGGCAAGGTGGAATCTGATTGAGACCCACCTGTTTGGAGTCTTCTGTTAGCTTGGTGCTGGATAGTGCATTTATACAAACAGGTATCGTGCAGCCATGGAAATCTAATCAAGTCAGTGTCGTCAATGCAGGCATGTATAATAAGACGGTGACACATTCAATCTGGAAATCAATAGCTGTAGCAGCACATTCAATCTGGAAATCAACAGCTGCAGCAGCACAAAGTTAGGGTATTTGGCTTTGTTGGAGTTACCTTCGTGTTGGTTTAGCATCACAAGGAGTGAACTCCGAAGGACACAGCACACAGTCAATAGATTAAATAGCAGTATCTAAACATTATATATAGACAGATAGATAGATCGATAGAGAGAGAGAGAGATTACGGAAGTCAACATTTTTCAGCATTAGATTATTATTATTAATGAGAGAAACTAAATAGAAAGCATGACAACACACGTCACTTTGGACTTCTAAACCGACAGCGACCGGTTTAGGGCGTTCGAACCGGGTTCGGGTTTGGGTTTGGGCGGACAAGTTAACCGCACCGGGATTGGGCGGACGCTGACCGCCTCGTCGCTTCGGCAGCTAGAAGACCGCTGCATCTCCGCCTCCCGCCCGTGGCGGTGCAGCGCTCGCGCTCCTCCTGGACGAAGCGGCGGTCGAACCCCGCCGCGGTGGTGACGCTCCACTCGAGGTTCAAGGCCCCCACGGAGATGGTCGCGGGAGTCGAGGGAGTCGGGTCGGCGGTAGGTCGTCTGGGTGGAGAAGCTCTCGATCTCGAAAAGGTCTGAGCTTGTGTCGCTCGCCACGTCGTCGTCTGGCTGGGGATTCGGGGTCGCCGGGTTGGTGAAACTTCGGCGGTTTACGTGATCGGAGAATGGGAAAACCACGGCGGCAAGTTGTGAATCCGGTGGTGTGCTCAGCGCTGCTGCGGTATGCCTGGTTGGCCGGAAGACCTCCAGGGATTCTCGTGGTGGCTCTTCGGCGAGGTTGTTCAAAGAAGACGGATTCAACACGGGGAAGGAGAAGACATGAGAATAGCCGAATAGGCTGCTCGAATTCACCATCCGGCAGCCAACTTCGGCGGGAAGCAAGGACCGAGTCAAATTACCTAAGAAGTTGGGATTTTTAGGACGATTTCCAGGAATTATCTTAACCTTTATCATCTCCTCGAAGCCAAACTCGTTCTTGATCTCTTCCGGCATCACGCTCTTCGGGATGCTACTGAGGCCCATTTCCCCTGTTCTACAGTAGCGATTTTTGGCGGTCGACGACGCGTTCAAATCCGAACCAGAGCGAATCGAGCTCTTGGGTTCCGAGCACGTCTCATCAACGTCGACGGACTTCCTCCCATAACACGGCAGTTGCGCCGAAGAGACGGCGAGCCGGGAAGGACGGCGGCTTCGCTGGTTCCTTCAAGGGCAAGGCGCTCACGGCGACAGCAACCGAGCCCGGCGGGTGGGAGAGGAGCCCTGGCTGGCTATTCCAACTGGCCTCAGACGAGCCGGTCGGAGTCGAGTAGAACAAACGCGTCCGGCCGTGCCTCGCGTAGCCATCAGTCGAGGATAACGAGGAGTCCCTCCGGTGGGTCGAAAGCTTGCACTTTTCGGCCGCTCCGTCGAGAATCACGGTCCGGCTAATGCCGTCATGGCCTTCGTTGTAGTAGCGCTCGGCGTCGAAGATCCTGTTCTCGGCTTCGTCTACACACAGGGCAAAGCGGCGGTCTGCTCCGGCCGCAGTGTCGCATCGGGCAACACCCGAGCGGATTGGGGGGTTCCCTGAGGTGCTGTTTTGGTGGAAGAGAGATGGAGGAGAGACTGCTTTGGAAGGTGGTTTGCACAAAGCTTGCTCTCTCCATCACACTGATACGTCTCTCTCAAGGCGGAACGAGAGAGATGTGAGCTCGGGAAGACGCAGGGAATTGAAGACTGTACAATTCAGTAGATGACTGAAGCTACTGAGAAGCTTATGTAGAGTTCAGTTTAGCTTCAAAAATGCAAGCTTTTAATGTGACATGCAACAGTTTATTTACCAGCTGCATCAAGTCAATAAGAAGATTAAGATTCCTTGATTGCATCTGAGAGATCCTTACCTACATTTTCCCCCAAGATTCCATGTGAGATCATGTAAGATCCTCATGTGAATCTGAATCAGTAAACCAGGATGGAAGAGAAGACTCTTTGGATGGAACAATACATTGGATACATGAAAATGAAGGAATGAAGCATGTGTGTGTTAACCTCTGCATGGCTTTTGTTTCAGATCATTAACTCTGTCGTGTTGAGCTCAGACAAAGGTGAAGAACTGTTTGAGATCAAGGCCACTTTGCTCTGCTGAAAGCTATCAGAGAGAGCAGCATTTTATCAACTCTGTCTTGTTGAGCTCAGACAAAGGTGAAGAACTGTTTGAGATCAAGGCCACTTTGCTCTGCTGAAAGCTACCAGAGAGGGCAGCATTTTATCAACTCTGTCATGTTGAGCTCAGACAAAGGTGCAGAACTGTTTGAGATCAAGGCCACTTTGCTCTGGTGAAAGCCACCACAGAGCATTTCATCTCTTCTTCATCATCAAATTTTCATAAGAACCAAATGATGTTACTCACCCACAAAATTGTCTGTTGGTTCATTTGAATTCTTTATGACCAATTGTTCTAAACAGTTCCTGAACCCTCTCTTTCTCAAATGAAAACTCCTGTCTCTTCTCTTAGCAAGAAAAGAACACAGAAAACTCCAAGGTATTAAACATCTCTGTTTCCTGTGGTGTCTTGTACTTTTCTCTCATGTCCATCCCAGTGTAGGACCTAAATAGTGGCAAAGTCAAAGCTAATATGTGGTCTCAAAAGCAATGAAGTTTCAGACTGTCATGAAATTTCAATTTCCACTACCAATAATGGCATACAAGTTAGGGCATAGATTGTTATTATATCAAATAAGAGAATTTGCTATTATGTGGAATTTACTCTTCACCTCTAAAGTAAATTAGATGCTGCTCAAAGAGGCTTAGAAAAGATGATACACATGTAATAGAGAATGCTAAAGTTGGCAACTCATGTAGATAGAATGTGAAAGGAACTTTCAACAAAATGAAAACAGAGTTTGCACTGGACTTCTGTACCCAAACAAACACTAATTTGAAGCATACAATTTTATTGAAGACATCAGACATCCATCCTCTTACACATGTGATCTCTTTCAATCAACTTAATTGTAAGATCCAGAACACTTGGGAGATCTGTAGTTCCAAGATGCAGTGTTTCTGATGCACTCTGCCAATGCAATTGAAGAAACAAAGGTGCAAATACAATTAAGTTTTCTGTGTTCCAGCAAACACCATCAAAGTGCATACAACACCATAATTATAAATAATAATAGGAAAGCTACAAGGTAATAATTAGGCACATAAGGATGTGGTAGATCATTAAATTATGACAAGAGGTGAGATTGCTTGTGATCACTGGAAGAGGCATTTGATTCTGCTGATGCCATTTCTCATGGATTAAGTAGATGTTGATACCTGTCAAGAGGTAAAAATCATATTACTCTTCTCATGAACTTTATAATTGCATGAAAGCAGAAGTCTTCAGACCAAGATCAGCTCCACTGAGCATGGAATACTAAATGGTATCTAAGTGAAATATCATATATTTGAGATTTCTAAGCATGAAGATGGATAAGAAGTAACATATTTTGATGGCATAGCATATAGTTCCAAATCATAAATAATACAGAAGCATTAAATAAAGATAAAAACTTCTATATGTGATATAAAATCTGGTCATTCAGCTGAAATGAAGTAGATCACATTTCCATGTACTACTATTTATACCATGGGGTATGTATTGTTCTTCGGATAAACATTGAAGATATGTGTGTCTACACACGTTCAGAGAGAGAGAGAGAGAGGGAGAGAGAACTGGATATTAGAAGCATTAATTGTTTTGAGAAGCTCACCAAGAAGTAGCTTTCACCCATCTGCAAGCTCTGCAGTAGAATTCCGTATTCATTGATGGGAAGAAGCTCTCCGGAGGAGTGGACGAGCATCACATTTTGGCCAAACATAGCTCTCAGGTCTACAGGTCCTCTTGGAACTTCTGAAGGGATCCCATTGATGAAGACAGTGATGGTCCCTGAATTTAAACATGCAGTTGATGAACTCAATATTTCACTTGTTATTGCCTCAAAATAATCTTTAGCATGCTTCTCATCGATGCAACAGAAGAAAACAACAACAAGGCATTGGGAGAAGAACAAGCATCATTGATATAAAACATGAAACGATCGATTAACTTGATGCTGAGAGTGCTTGCCAACATGCTTCTTCTTGACTCCAAAAAAAGGAGCTCCTTTTAGTTGAGCAGAGAAACACAAATCAGTTACTTTTAGGTCGACATAATCCTTTATGTCGGGCTGTCGACTTCGAGAAACAATAATCCTAATTTAGTTGTGATCAAAATTAGATATGTTTAAATAAATCTTACTACTATAAATCTTCAATGAACGCCCACTAAAAGCTTATGCAAATGGAGTAAGCACAAAGCCATGCACTAACCAGGCTGATAGTTCATTGGACCGACGTCAGGATAACACATAAAAGGATTCTGGCAACTCTCCATGACGGCCATCTGGCGAGAGAAGAAGAGATCATCGGCACCTCCATCGTCCCCCACAAGGCTAGACGAGGAGGAGGAAGAAGAAGAAGAAGAAGCAGAAGAAGAGCAAGCAAAGAGTCTGACTCCACCAGACGAGTTGTTCGGTGACATGCCGGACGAGGTCGGTTCATACAGAGCTGCACCACCGACCTGGCGTGCGTGCAGCGCAGCTCCGGGATCCGCCGCGAGGCCTGCGGCTTGCAGCTGCCGTTGCCGGCGGCGGGACCTCGACCGCCGGTTCTGGAACCAGTAGAAGACGTTGGCGTCGCCGACGGAGCCGAACTTCTCGAGGAGCTTGCGGATCCTCACCGTCTCATCCTTGGGGGGGTTAACCATGCCGCTGTTGAAGATGGACTCCAGTATGAGGATCTGCTCCGGCTTCGGGGTCCAGCGGGAGCGAACGGGCTCCGCGCCGGTGAGACTGCGGTTCGGGCTGCCGTTCCGGGCGTCCATGGCGAGTGCAAAGAGATGGGAGAAGGAAGAGAGAGAGAGAGAGCGAACACGATGCACATATGCTTGCCCAGCAAAAGCGTGGGGTGAGGTATTTATAGATGGCTTTGTGGGAGAGGATAAGGGGCTGTCTTCTTATGCTTAGGACAAACTCAAATGACCAAAATGACATCGTCTACGTTTTATCTTCCACATGGTTTCTCATGAAATATTGAATCCAATGTGGGCCCTTTCGGTCAACATTGACCTTGGACGTCTTATGCTTCCTAGGTTGGATGTCCAATTGCAGTGTGAAGGGGGGGAGGCTGCGATGCGTGGGGATGTGGGAGCACCGAGAGACAGAATGGTCAAAGAACGATAGCACTGAATCAGTAGGGCTGACGTCGAACGCATGGGCACGGAGAACCCATGGGAAGAAGGAAATGACAAGCTCAGATGAAAGCAGCAGAAGCATATACGCGGTGTGGGGGGAAGGATGGAGGCATAGGGTTGGCCCAAAGGTCGGCTGGCTTTGCCGTCTTATCACATCAGAACCCGATGTGACAGCGGAGACTGCGGAGGCTTGTTGGTGTCGCCTCTGTCGCCTTCACCGTGACACATGGTTCGTCCTTGTCCTCGAGTTTAATCTGTAGGAGAGTCGGTCTTCTTCCTCTCCCATGGGCGTTTTACCCCAGCTCCGGTCACCCATGCATGACTGCTACGTAACTCCATGCAACAAATCAGTACAAGGCGGGCCATCGATCGACCTTCCCAGTACCCGAAACAGGATAACATGATCACATCCAGAGAGGTGCAGTCTTTATCTTCTTCTGGTCATCAGAACTATTTCCGAGCTTATTAACATACAGCAGTTCTGCTCCTCCTGCTGGAACCAAATCATCCTTATAATCTACTGATGTGTGTGTGGATGCATTATACGGCGGCAAATGGACAAACCGCCCGGGTGGAATCAGAATAATCTGCAACAGAAATCTGTCATCCACCAATACTAAAACACCACCCTAGAAACTAGGGCATGAGACAGGAGATGATGCTTCATTAAGCAAAGAGAAGCATCTCGGTTGGTGACCTTAGTCAAAAAGGTCAAGTGAGTGATGTTTGTCAGGTTGTCATACTTTTAAGCACTCGCACTGTCAAAGATGAGAATGCCATGAAGCTGCTCTCCTCAAACAAAGACGATCCATGTCATCAAGATTCCCCATTACACTTCCTCAGATGGGCCCTCCATGTGCCACACTGTTCGGTGTCACCTCATTCTGTGTCTTCCAAGGTTTTCTGCTGCTGCTTCTATCTACCTGGGTTTTTTTCTTACTTAGGTTACATGTCTCTTCAGACCAGATCTCTGAACTGCATGTTCTTTGTCCACCCTAAGTGATCATGGAGCTCCTTTAAAGTATTCTTAAAGCCACTGCAGTCAAACCAGAGACAAAGAACCTTTTTCTCTCCTTTGCTTTTGATGTAGCTCTCATGTTAACAAATGGCATCCAACATCATAATTGTGCAGACAAGCAGTACTTTTGTTGATGCTTGGAACTTGCTGCATTCTTTGAGCCGAAGAGCCGCTGTCGGTCGATTTGATTATAAGCTGCTAATGCACAACACTGCTCGGAAGGCAACACATGATGGAATCACGTTATCAGCTGAAGCTGGTGATTCATAAACGTCTACTGCCATACTTTTGTTTTGGATTCACCGGCAAAGGTGGTGCCGGACATGACAAAGGAACGCAATTGTTTATTGTGCAAGTACAAGACGTTAATAAAGAAACTCCTGTGATGAACACAGGTGAGTCTGCTTCCCGTGGCTTTTTGTGAGCGAGCAACAGGGAGCAGGCGAGGATGGGACCGAACGAGGAGGGCAAAGCTTGGTGCAGTGCCGCAAAAGGGTCCAAGCTGCACCGATCTCTAAAGCCAACCCGCTTCCTCGTGCATGTGCCCCAAAAGCCTAGCCGACGGGCTCAAGGTCGGTGTCTCTCGGCAGCTACCCTCGTCATGTCCTGTGAGTTGCCGTGTGCACACAGTTGCCTCTCTCTCTCTCTCTCTCTCCCTCTCCCTCTGCCCGGAAGGCGACCTCTGTACTTTGGGGAGGGGGCTGTCTAGGGTTTCGGGCCCTGAGCGTGTGGGTGGAGCAGACCGGATAAAGATAGCTCGGGGGTGATGAGATGAGATATCTGATCAGAGTTTACGTCGCCATGGCCATTGCTGCCTTCCTTTGCTTCCATTCGACTTCGAGAACTGTCCAATCGAGTGACGTCGACAAAATTAGTCGTGCGGGGTATAGTCATTAGCAGCACCACATCAGATGCTGATCGGATCAAATCCCCAGTCATCGACTCATTGATCGAATTGACGTGGCGATTGTCGATTGGAGAGTCGGTGGACCGACTGCAGAAGAGGAATTGTCACGTTGTCTGCGATGGGCTAAGATAGGGATTTGGGCCATATGGGCTCAATTAGGCCCATTACGATTTGAATGGTTGGTTAGGAATCAAAATCCAGCTACAATATTTGATTTATCTAAAAAAAGTGATCGTACGCGTGTCCTGGTCGATGGCCCTACGGCACCGTTGCACGTGTCACCACCTCCCTGTCGCACGTAACGCAACAGAAGCACGAAGCATAAAACGGTTTCGGCAAGCGGACAACCCACCATAACGAAACGGCGATAACGTTTTCCGGGAAAAGGCTAAAAAAGAGAGCCGTAGATGCCACAACGGATGACAGAGAGAGGGAGTCGCCGAACGTGTCCCCGTTACGACGCGACGGGAGCGTTACGGGTTGCCGCCGCGCGCCCACACATGCCCTCTGCGCGTACCTCCAAATTAAAGCTGCGCGTAGCGGCCGTCCTCTTCCCATCATTTCCCTGCACCGAAGATTTCCAGCCATGGCTGTGCGCCCCCTTCAAAAGTTCCTGAAGGCTGTCAAAGGAGCAAAAGGAGAGGAGAATATTAATACCTTTGTGGCGGGCTGTAACACTGAAAAGGATTGGAGGAGAAAGAGAGAGAGAGAGAGAGAGCGAGGAACAAAAAAAGATGTGGGAAATGGGAAGGGTGGGTGGGTCGGTGAGGCGGAGAAGGGAAGCAGTTCGCTCTGCTGTCTCCCTGCCCACCTGCAACTGCTCCAGTAGAGGCCAAAAGTGGTGGCTGCCATCATGCGCCTAACCACAGCAGGGGATGACTGATGACTGCCTACCAAAATTGACATGATATAAGGTGAATCACAGCAATGGCTTCTGAGCTCCGTTAGTTCCTCCTCATGTGATGATGCTCAGCATCATGGTGTGCAAACCTTGGTCATTAGTTTCCTTCACCTCTCTCTGTCTCTCTGTCTCTCAGCTAAGAGAAAGCAAAGTATGGCAATTCCATTGAAGTACTCTGCATTTCCACAGCTAAGAGAAAGCTAAGTATGGCAATTCCATTGAAGTACTCTCTTACTGATACTCTGCATTTGACCCAATATAATGATGTTGCATTTGAGCCCTTTTTTTAAGCAGCAAGTAGAGGAAGGCAAATGGTGGGGATTTTGATTATTGTTCAACTGGTTTATGTTTACAGGTAGTAAACGAGAAAGCTGAATGATAATGCTGATTGATTAATGCAGCTCCAGATAAATGTTTGATCAAATCAGCAGTTTTAGCAGCTTTATGGCCTTACACAAACATTAAGCTTCACACTTTGCATGAACTCTATGGGCAGCAGTGATGTCAATGGCCATGAGAGAGTCACAATTTTATCATGATTCTGAAAGCAAATATATGTGTCATGAACATGAAGAAAGAAAAGAAAGAAAGGTTGTGATGAGGCACACTAGAGGACAAGAGTGAGAAAAGGAATACATACCCCTGTAAATAAAGTTGTAGGAAGTAACATAAAAATGGGATGGCCAACTAGCAATTGTACTACTGCCTCTACTGATGTGTTTCAATTTCTTTTCCTTTACCTTTATGTTTCTGTCCTCTGTCTTTTCTTTTCTTTCTGGGGTTGATAAAACAGGGAAGGAGCTAATGGACAAGAGGGTTCTGGTGCTTTTGCCCAGGCTTGGAGGGACAGAGAGCAGCTCAAATATAAAGGAGAATGGTGAGGGACTCGGACTCCCAACCCACACGAGTGGTTCCCTTTTGAACACTGCTTTGCAACACCCGGTGCTCACAGCCCGAGTGCCCTCAGTCTGAGACCAAGGGAAAGCATAGAGAGATATAGAGAGAGAGAGAGAGAGGGAGAGAGTCATGTTGTTCTCTTGTGCAAATGGCTAGTTATCTGTCCCTTTCTTTGCCAATCTTTAAGTTCATTTCTTAGTTGTGTGTTTGCAGCTATCCATCCTGTTCTAAGGACTTCCCTTGTGAATTGGTATTAGCTCATTACATTTTTCCTTTGTCTTTCAATTTGTTGTAGCTCTCATTCAATCATCTTTGACCTTCACAGGTGACATGGGGTTGTTTACACCACCACCACCACCTTCATTTCTGGGGAAAATGAGCTCATCCTCAGGAGAGAGGGAATGCATGAGTGGTGAGCAAGCTTTGGGGTTTCAGTGTCTGGCAGTGGTGAAAGAGCATCATGAGGGTGAGCTGAACAGTAACCATGGTGAGGAAGCTGAAGGTGGTGGTGATGATACTAGTACAAATGAGAGTGGCCAGCAGCAGAAGCTGTGTGTTAGGGGTCATTGGAGGCCAGCTGAGGATGCCAGGCTCAAGGAGCTTGTCTCCCAATATGGCCCCCAAAACTGGAACCTGATTGCTGAGAAACTAGAAGGAAGATCAGGTTCTCACCCACCCTCATACACAAATATGAACAAAGAATAGGCATTTTGTTTTTCCTTGTTTATCCTGGAAAGAACTTTTGGTTATCTGCTTGCATGCATCAACAGGGAGAAAGTGTTGTCTACTTTTGCTGATGTCTGTGCAGTTCCTCTGCCTTACCTTGTTTCTGGGTTTTAACATTTGTGGACAGGGAAGAGCTGCAGGCTGAGGTGGTTCAACCAGTTGGACCCAAGGATCAACAGGAGCGCCTTCAGTGAGGAAGAAGAGGAGAGGCTTTTGGCTGCCCATAGGCTTTATGGCAACAAATGGGCACTGATTGCCAGGCTCTTCCCTGGTAGGACAGACAATGCAGTCAAGAATCATTGGCATGTGATCATGGCCAGGAAGCACAGGGAGCAGTCCAACGCTTATAGGAGGAGGAAGGCCTCCACTCTTCCCTCCCTCCAACCCCCCTCAACTCAGGCCCTCCCTCGGAGGATGAAGGTGATCGCCAGCATCAATGCTTGCAGTGGTGAGTCCACCATCACCAGCACCAGAGACGAGTCTGCTTCCACCTGCACGGACCTCTCCCTTAATTCCTTCACCAGCAGAGCTTTGCCTCACCTCCTCAACATATCCACCAGCCCAACCCGACGGCTACATCCCTATGCCATCTGCAATGGTATTCCTAGTCGAAAGCTGTCTGCTTCTTGCATTAGCCTACAAGATGAAGTGTTTGGTAGTTCTCTTATCCCTCCCTTGCTTTACATGCAGGTTTACATGACGGTGTGCTTCCTGCAAGGAATGGATGCTATGGGAAACTTGGTGTTGACCCCATGGAGTTGCTTCCTAGAGTTGATCAAGCTGATTACCCTTATTCCATTTCTGAGGCTTCAGCAAGTGACACAATGGCCTTCCACATGAGCAATGCTTGGCCCCAAGGAGAAACTGATCATGGAAGGGAGAAGATAAGGGTACCCTTCATTGATTTCCTAGGTGTTGGTGCAACATAGGAAGAGGGTTAACAGTAAGGTTACATAGAACCACAAAATGTGAGAGAGGGTAAGTTTTGTGAAGCTATTGCTGTTGAGACCTTTAACCCTTCATCATATGGCCATAATCCCTAGTATGATCATCATATATGTTCTTACTATAGAACAGTATATATTCTCAGTTGCAAAAAGTAGTGAAAGTCATGGTTTAGAACTCCTTGAAACATGCAAATGTGTTTTCATCTGTGATGTATGATTGCTTTAATATTTGCTGCTCCAATCAATCTCAAAACAAGTTGCTCCTTGTTTTCCTGGTCAACTGTTGCCAGGTTTGTCTTTCTTTATGCTTTTAGTCCAATTCAGTTCCCTTTCTCTGTGAGAGGCTCTTTTGGAAGCTTTCTCTTATTGATGTGAGACATGATGACAATGGGGCACATAATGTGGGAAATTCTCAATCACTGTGTCCTCTTTTGCCTGCTTGGAGCAGCCTTCATTCAACTCACAGCCAATTGACCAAATCTTTTGTTGGAGAGAGTCATGTCTTCCTTCTCAAACTTCCTGCATAAACAAGAAGTAAAAGCATTGGAGCAGCAGATGAATTATTACTGCTATTCATGAGAGATTGGACTAGAGACATTAAAAATGGAAACTCTATCAAGCATGACAAGTTGAAGCAGGTTACAGCTCCAATTTACTTGTTAGTTCCTAAGCTGTGGACAAAGTTCCCCAGAAGATAGAGAGAGAGAGCAGAAGGTTCATTGGCCATGTCTCCAAACAACATTGCTCCAAGTTGATGAAGAAGATACAAGAAGAGAATGGAAATGTCACTCTTCTCTTTTCTGAAGCAACTTCACTCTTGTGCAGGTGGTGTTGGAGAGAAGAAGGCCGAAGTTTTGAAGGCTGTAGCTGGTCGTTCTATCATGAATAGCCATGAATGGTGACTGGCAACTGTGACTCTCTTTTCTCCTCTGTAACTCCTGGTTTCCAAAGGTTAAAGAGAGGCCATCAAAGATTTCCCCAGTGGAACACTGAGTGCCTCCATGGAAAGAGAGAGGCCAAGCCAACACTGACTTCTCTTGACATCACTTCACCTAATGTCCTGCACCACCACAGGCTTTCCCTCTCAGGAGTAGTAACGGCCCCCCTTCACAGCAACAGCTCCCTAGCTCGTCTGGCTCAGAATGCTATGGTGGGGTCATGATTTCCCCACCCATATATGGCACGGAAGAAGCCATGGGTGAGAGTTGGTAAAGCCCCTTTTGAGTTCAGCTCTCTCTGAGGACCATTTTGGTGCTCACAGGTACCACAATCATGGTGAGGAAACAGTTCACTTCCAGCAAAGCGTTTAAATCTTTGGGAAATATAGAGGAGAGGTGAATGAAGAGACTGCTGGCAGTGTCTCAGTCTTTGACAGGGTGGGTGAAAAGATGCTTCATGCTTAAGCCAATCCACAGCACAGAAAAAAGAGACAAGAAAAGCAACATGCAGCCTGCCAAACTCGCATGCAAACCTCTTTGTGTTCTCGTGGACTCCTCAGCAAGAACATGTGAGATGTGCATGTAAGAATTGGATCAGCTTGTAGGTTTTGGATAATCTACACAGAGAAGAAGGATGAGGTGTGGGCATCATGAAGTGGCTGCAGAGGTTTGAAAGTGCCATCAAACTAATCTGGAGAGACAGCAGTTAAAGGGGGTTGGCAGGTGACAGATGGGACAGCGAAACCAGAAGCCATGGGATTCACAACTATGAGCAAGTATTAATACTGCAGAGATTTGGTGATCCTTTTGAGGTGGATCTGATGTCAATTCTGGAATCAGAGTGGAGGAGAAGGAACAAGGAGCCACTGGCTTGTGGCACGTGGGAAGTCTTCAAGCAGTTGGGTGGGCAAAGCCTAACCCTCTGCAGAATTCTGAGTCATCCTTCTTCTCGGGATGAACCCTAGCCATCACTTTTGCTTGGAAAGCGACGCTTGGGCCCTCATGGTGGTGGTGACCGGCTCGAGTCTGACGGAGAAGAGATGCACTGCAAACCTGTTGGGCTCTCTTGAATCAGCAACTGTAGCAGCTGAGATCAGTCTCACTCACTGCTTCATGGTTCGTTCTAGTGTGAAGCTTCAGACATCAACACTTCTTCTTCTTTTTGCTTCTCAAAGGACAAAAAAACAAAAAAAAAAAGTCACTCGAATTTAGTAGATGATCACTCAAAATCAGTACATTTCCTCAACATTTCAACTTCTTTGGGAAGGAAATGGCTATTCTCCAAGTCATTCTTCATCATCCACATGACAAGAGTACCACCTTGGATGAGGTTTGCAGTGTATGTGTGCCGCAAATTTTGACTTACAAAGAAGATGATGACACACTAAAGGAGATTTATATTTACTCAAATGAAAGAATCAAGGAAACACAAACATTGTTCATTGTGTGATGGCTTTTTGAGACCATCCAAGTTCCAAAGAATAGTGTTGGCATTGCTCCCTAACACTTTGGTCCCCTGTGCAGTTACCTCGAGGAGCCAAATGGACATTGATGACTCCTCCATTGTTCTTTCGGAACGATGTGCTTACTTTTGGTCGGCTAACCATAGTTATTGAAGACAACAGCCAAGTCTTTCCAACTAATAAATAGAGTTCATCGTGCAATGGGACTTTCTATTACTTACCCACAGTTTAATATAAATTATGATGAATCAGATTCATTTATCAAGAATTGGGAGTATAATATCTCATCCGATAATTTAGAGTTTAGGTTAATTTTAACTATTATGATTTTGATCATAGATCATTTTAGTTTTTATAATTTACTCATGTTTGAAATAGTCTATATATTTAAAAAAATATAGCATATAAATCTCTTCCGTCATGTCAGAATTAACTGACGTTAAAAAGTATTTACTGACTTATAATAATTTTTTAATTTTAATAATATATATAATTTAAATTTAAAAATATTTTAGTCTCTATGATTTCAGTGGTAGATCAACCTTTATGATTTTGTTCGTACATAAAATAACTCATACATTTTAAAAAATAGTGCATATAAAAGCTCCTTTAATCAAATATGAGTTAATAAACGTTCTAGACTACTTACACGTCGTACTAATTCATGATAAATCATTAATATAATAACATATAAAATTTAAGTTTAAAAAAAAATTCATCGCCATAATAGTAATTAACCTATGACGAAGAAATAGAGATATGATAGGCTGAAGACGAAGGTGAGAGAAAGTTGAACTATCACATCATAAGTATAGTGGCTAGTGATATAAGAGATGACGAGTGGGCAGATGGAGACAAAAAATACTTAAGCAAAGGATAAGAGATTAAGAGACCATAATGTGTTAAGCATTAGACTGTTCGACACACATCCATCTAGGGCAGGAGTGAGATCTCTTGAGCTTATTGTATGCATGGGAGAAGCTACGTGAGTACGATGTCATGCTAGACAGTAGTGGCTCGATGCTACTACTAATGGTCGCTTCCACAATGATACCTCATCTAGTTATTAAGTAAACCTTAATATCTTTTAACTTAGACTAGCGAAAGAAACTTATATGCTATATTTTTAAAAATATAGGAGTTATTTTAGATGCAAACAAAATCATAAGAATTTAAGTGGTCCACGATCAAAATCATATCGATCAAAATGAATATTTTTTAGAAAAATTTAAATTAGATATATCATTATATTAATTTAATAATATATTTATATATTACGTTTTTAAAAATATAAAAAATATGAGTAAATTATAAGAACTTAAATAATGACTAAAATTAAAATAGTAAAATAAATCGTAACTCAATAATTTATATCGAAAAATATTATTTTGATAATGGTATGTCAAACTCATTTACTCATTGTACAAAGTTCAAACCCATTATCCGCCAAACTGGCGATGTGCAGAGCAAAGATGAGCGCACTTTGCTGGGCCCGAGGGGGTAAACTGGATCCCTCAGCCGCAGTTGCTCCAGTCGTCGTCCCACCACCCCGCCATCGACGACGGCGTCGCCGCACTCGGCATCACCTTCGACCCAGACTCCTCCTGCCGCGCCGATGATCACCATGGATTGCATCTCTTTTGTGGTCCGCCAACGCCGGGAGGAAGTCACCTCTTCGGGATTCATGGCATTAGATCTCTCGTTGAATAGGATATCCCCCGTTGCTCTTCCGTGCCGCCTGTCACTCTTGCATGGAGTCAAGGAGGAAGACAACGCCATTTCTGAAGCCGAAACTGCTCCCCTGTCGCCTGTCCCCGCTCCTTCCTCAGCCTCCCCTGCTCCTCTTACGAGCGATGGAACCGTGCTCAGGCGACGTAGTCCCCGGTTACTACAAAAGAGAAAGCTCGAGGATGCATGTACGCCGGGGAGAACTCGCTCAGCTCGACCTCCATTAGGAGGACCGGTGGAGATCGTGGAGTGTGAACTGGAGAGCAACAATCCTCTAGGAGAGATTTGGAAGAACAACGACGTGCCTTATTGCACTGCTCTTTGCTGCCTTTTGATGAAAGCGAGTTCTAGTTTTGCAGGATGGAAGAAGACGAAAGCGAAGGTCAACCATTTTGACTTTGGGAACTCCTTTGGTCAATGTCAAATTTTGAGAAGTTCTATTCCGGAACGAATAATATGTACTCTTCAATCGAACATTTGCAATTGGATCCGACCTGGATCAAGGTTGTCGGATTTCGGGTCGGATCTGATGGATCCGCTCATAAGCTGGATCGGGTTCGGATCAACCACAACTGGACTCTTGTATAAGCCCGACCGTCTCGGTTTATCTACCCGTACCCGTACCCGCTTCCGCTTCATTCTTCGAGGGCTCCTTCTTCTTCTTCTTCTTCTTCCGTTCTCGGCCGCGGCTTCCCACCTTTTCCCCTCCGCCGCTCCAATCGCCTTCGACGCCGAAAGTTGGTTCGCCTCTTCCTCCCTATCCGCTTCTCCTTTTCCTTCCTGATTTCGACATGTATGTGATACCTAATGTCGGGCTCGGTTTATTGGTGATTTCGTTTCTTCGTTCTTTTCCTTTAAGATCTACCAGATTCTTTAGCAGCAGTTTGGCGAGAAGGATGGAGGCGGAGGTGGTGAGCTCAGAGATGGTGTTGCCGGCGGCTCTGCCCTTCAAGCGGGTGCAGATGTCAGACAAGTATCCGAAGGGGCAGTCGAGAGGCCGCCACTGGAAGCACCTCAAGCAGATCCTCCAAGCCGAGAACTACGCCTCCCTACCTGCCCACGAACCCAACTGTTAGATCTTCTCCCTTTTCTTTTTCCTCCTTGTCTACTAAGAGTTTTCTTTTACCTGATGTTATGCCCAATTAGATATTATTGTTGATAACTAGATCATCGAAAAATGGAAGGAAAACTGTCACTAGAACCCTCTTCATTGATGTCATTTTGTTGATTTACTTGATTGAGTGGGATTGGTTAGAGCAAATTGCTATTCCATAGGCAGTAATTTTCAAGAGTTGGTCTCCTACATAATGAAGATCAAGTATATACGTGGAAGATTGATCCACGAAACATGCATACTAAGGGTTCTTAGAAACTTGATATCTTGTTTTCGAGGTACAGAAAAGAAGGTATCGGAAAAAGAAAGAAAGCTAGGGAGAAGGATTGGGAAATATGGGTGACTTCTAAATGGGAAAAAATGTGATAGTGCTTCGCTGTAGCCAAGCTTATTGCTAGCCTATCGGCTAGAGCCAAGCTTTGACTGCAATTGCTTGCTGCTTCTGGCTGCCTTATTCCGTCACCCGAGATCCAAGTCAGCACCGGCAAAGATCGATTGATTTCTCACAACTGGGCTGGGCCGACTTGGAATTAAGTTGCCTGTCGCTTATCTCATGTGGCACTTTGAAGGGTGAGCCTTTGCTTTTCGGATCGTCTTCTGCCCACTGCTATACCCTCCCATTTTTTGGTTCCCATCCCATCGGGTTTGCCTTGTTCACAGGTTGACCCCATGGCTGCAAGAAAAGGCGATCTTGTGCTATACTCTGGTGAAGATTTCATTGGGAAGGAAAAAAAAGGAAAAAAACTTGACTTTCTTACAGATTGCGGAAAATTCTTTATTTAAAAAATTTGAGAATTTTAAATACCTCATGTAGAATTGAAAGATGGAGATTCTTAGTTTTAAATCTGTGCAATCAGATGCCTCTAACGTTCTTTTTGTTTTTTTAACATAACTATGCTTTTTTCAGCAATAACAATCGTTTTCTCATTGCAGATCTAAATATCGAGTCACCTCCATCCTTGTATCCATCAAAGAAATATTGTGATGTAACAGGCTTTGAGGTAAATGCTTTTTTTATATGCTTCCAGAAAAAATAGCTCTTTTAGTCATCCATCTACCTACTTGCCTATGGATTTCCTTTTTAGGTACTCTTTTTTCTGAACCATGAAATTCTGGCCATCTAATTGCTCAATTTTTTTTTTTTCATGCACCCATTGGATTACATATAGGGTTCATGTTCATTTTGGCCCCTGTAGTTTTGACCATAGACTACTTAAATCCTTATGATTTACTTGTGTTTAAAATAATTATATTTTTAAAAACATAGCATATAAGTCCTTTCCGTCAAGTCTGAGTTAATAAACGTTAGAGCCTGCTTACATGACATACTGACTTATAATAAATTATTAATATAATAACATGTATAAATTAAGTTAAAGAAAAATAGATCCATTTTTAGCCATTGTGGTTTTGGTCATGGGTCACTTAAGACTTTATGGTGTTGCTTGTGTTTAAAATAATCATTATATCTTTAAAAACGTAGCATATAAGTTCCTTTCGTCAAGTATGAGTTGAAAGACATTAGAGTCTATTTACGTGGCTTGTTGGCTCATAATAAATCATTAATATAATGATACGTATAATTTAAGTTTAAAACAAAGGTTTATCTTATCGAGGATGAGGAAACGACGGAGGTTGTAGCGGCGAACGAAGGCAGAGAGGCAAAAGTAAGAGAGGTCAAAGGTGGAGGTAAGGGAGAGTAGACCACAACGTCATAGACACGATGGGTGGGGGCTTACAAAAGGACGAAGCGGGAGACGACGTAGACAAAAACGCCTAGGAAGGGGAAGAGGAACTAGGAGACCATTGCACACCTAACATCGAACTCATCTACGCACATCCACTTGAGGTAGGATCGGAAGCTCCTGAACTCGTCGTCAGCGTGGCATAAGCTGCGTGCATATGACGCCCTGCTAGGCAATAGCGGCTCGGTGTTGCTACTGGTGGTCGCTTCCACGACGACGTTTGCTCTCGCTATTGATGGTGGTCTCATTGTTTTTTTAAATTTAAGTTATACGTGTTATTATATTAATTATTTATTATGAGTCAACATATCATTTAAGCAGACTCTAACTTCTATTAACTCAGACTTGACAGGAGGGGCTTATATGTTATGTTTTAAAAAATAAAGGGTTATTTTTTGACACGAGCAAAATCATAAAGGCTTAAGTGGTCCATGACCAAAACCACAAGGGTTAAAATAAATTATTTTTTAAACTTAAATAATATGTCTCATTATATTAATATTTTATTATGAGTCAGCATATCATGTAGGCAGACTCTAACGTTTCTTAACTAAGACTTGGCAGGAGGGACTTATATGTTATGTTTTTAAAAATGTAAGGTTATTTTAGACACAAGCAAAATCATAAGGGTTTGAATGGTCCATGACCAAAACCACAGGGATTAAAATGAATTATTTTTTAAACTTAAATTATACTTCTCATTATATTAATATTTTATTATGAGTCAGATGTCACGTAAGCAGATTATAACATTTGTGAATTCATACTTGACGGGAGGGGCTTATGTGCTATGTTTTTTTGAAGTATAGGGATTCTTTTAGACACGAGTAAACCATGAAGGCTTAAGTGGTCTATGACCAAAACCACAGCCATGAGCTAAAATGGATCTTAACCTTTACATATATGTATTTCGTGGTTACCAGTAAAGCTAATGATTTAACTAATTTTTTATGCTGTAGATTATTGTGTCTTAACTACCTCTGCAATTCTAGACATGCTAATTACTGGATTTTGCAATGACAGAATTCTGATGAAAACACACACCCAAAAGCAATTTTCTAGCACTCTGATATATTTTGCATACACTTCAACGCACTTTTCTATACTAGAACCCTTGCACTCTCTATCACAACACATGATTTCGGATGCTTTTCTTTAATTTTTTTCTTTTCTTGTGTATGTATCACATTATCAATGTGCCATGATTAACAAACTATATTAAACCTACCAATTGTATTTCTTGGTTAAGATGATGAAAAAGTCCAAGACAAGAAAAACATTTATAGTGTATATAAAGAAAAATTGGGTAAAGACTTGTAGCGTAGTCTCTCTGTATTTATAATTGCTGAATTATAGTGGATGACATAGTTTTTTGATATCTGGTCTATATCAGATTCATTTTGATCCTCAATGCGAATGTATTTATTGAGCATGAAAATGCAGACAACAGTGACAACAATTATACAAAACCCATAATTTCCCAGCTATCTGGGACTGTCTTTATGGATCTGTTTCCACCATTTAGCTATGCTGAGAGCAATATTACCAATCAAACCGAGAGCAACTAGATCATCTCTGAAGGTTTCTAATAATAGTTTCATAGGCCTTGCTCCCCATCAGTCACAATCTATTCACTTCATCTAACTGAGGCATCAAACTCCTAAGGACACGTTCATATTATCAATGGTTTTCTGTCACTTCTCCTTGATTGGAACGTCTAAACTTGTCCATGAATATACAGATTTCTTGTTCTATCATTTCTAGTAACACCATACATCCATTTCAACATCCTCATTTCTGCAATTCTTAACGTCTGTAAGCAAAGGTGTTGCTGGGGGGTAAAAATCAGTTAGTAGTTGCCTTGGTACCATATCTGTTTTCCTATAGACCTATGCATATTGATGTAGATCTTTTTGTTATTTGTGTTAAAATGATAATGGTAAAAAATTTTGCTGATCGTCATATATAACTTAAAGCTGTCTAGAAACATCAGTTATTGGATGAGTTATTTTCCCCATTACTTTCTTTTTGTCCTCTTTGTCTTGAAAGTTAGCCCCTTCCTTCCCATATATCTCCTTTATTTCACTTCGTGACTCTCTGAGGTTTTCCCTTCTGCCTCTAATTCTTCTATCTCATGCCTTACTGGTCGCATTTTTTCCTGTAAACCTTTCTCCAATTATCAGCCTGTATCAATGGCTTTATAACAACTCTCTGCAGAGAATTTTGTTGTGCCAGCTTGCTTCTGCTCCCTCTGGTCTGTTTTCTTTTTGGTCCATGATCACTGGAAGCATGTGGCTCAGTCTCCATATGTCCTAACTATCAAGGTGAGATTCCTTTTTGGATTTCTATACATTCTTTCCGCAAAGACCCAAAGAGTTGTTGTAATTGCTTCTTGAAGTTTTAACTCCTCCCATTTGTTCTGTCTGCTGTTGATGCAGCTGGTAAGTCGATGTCTGATACTTGTGGGTTTAATCCACATAGATTTTGGTTGATACCTTTAATTATCTTTTTGTCATGTTCATCTCATAGCCTTTCTTTTTTTATCCTCATCAAGAATTGACTTGCTATTTGGCACAAGTTTCATAGAAGCCTTGTGGTTTGTTTAGATATATACTGTCAGAAAATGGAGAATTTGGTGCTCATCTAAAGATACATGTTTAAACTCTTCTTTTAGTCATTTTTTTTTGTTTATCCAACTTGCTTGGGGTCTTTAAGAGATTATCCTCAATTCAACAAAATTCATTTTGGGGACTCGATTTTATCTAGCAGTTATGTTGAAGAAAGAAACAGTATACGTTGAACAAAACGTAAAAAAGGATTATAGTGCTTGGTCATTTTATAATATTTTGGTAATCGGTAATGATGTAGGTGTAAAGAAGTAAGATGACCAGTCTGATGCTGACCTTGTGGTATTCTTTTCTACTATGCTTAAATTGTATTTCAAGATACCATATTTGGCACAAGGAAATAAATTCCAACTTGCTGCCATGACACGGTGAATCTCTCTCTCTCTCTCTCTCTCTCTCTCTCTCTCTCTCTTTTCTGTTGTTATTAGTAACCCTCAAAGATTCTTGTTATTGATTGGTTTTCCCGCCTCCTGCTGCATTGTTCCTTTTGCTTTTGTTTTGGGTACTACTCACCTCAAGAATTTGGCAGTCTTTCATGCTGGCCTTGGTGTTTCATCAGCACAGACAACACCTTTTTATTTAAATAAGCTTAATTAACACGGCGAAGGAACTGTTCTGGATTTTTGGCTTGCAGGCACCGTACACTGATCCAAGGACGAAGCTACGGTATGCAAATCAAGATGTGTTCAAGCGCATTCGATCACTTCCTAACGAGTACGTCCAACGATATCTGGCTTTGAGGAATGCTGCGATCATTTTGCGATAGGATCTTGTTCCCTTTGACGTCTTCCAAGTGCAGGATGCCCAGAGGTACATGGCTTTGCCATCGTTTTAATTAGGATCTCATCGAAGACGAGGACTCGCATAACCCTTCATCATTTTTGTAAATATAGTGTCATGGTGGCATGTTTGTCACTTTGGAATTACATACCAAGTGAAATAACAATTTGTATTAGGTGTTCCATGTTCATGAAATTAGGAAGTAACCGCCGGTCTATATATCTTGCAAGAATTGGATGATTCGAATATCCACTCTTTTCATTCGATTTGAAATCCAACAAAATTTTCGGGGATATGTTTGTATGTGTCGATCGACCCAGCATTAGTTGGATCAAAGCTCCATAGCGTATCAAAGAACAAAAAGAAACATTCATTTCAATTGAACCTGAGTCTGCACTTCTGTCCAGTAACGACCAGCTTTAAGAAAATCAGGTTATAACTCTTTTACCTTTTAAGGACTAGATGAGTATATTACTATCAATTTTAGTTTAATTATTTTGATTAGTAGTTTAGGTCAAACAAAATTGATAGATCAGTTATCCTATGAAGCTCTAGTTGTGACATTTGGTATCAAAGAGTTATCCGTTGATGGAATCGAAGGACGTGAAGTCATCATCATCATTGGCCTACGAATACTAGACCTTGACGGGGAATATTAAAAATAGATAAAACTAAGACTTATTTATGTAATATTTGAGTCAAATGGCTTCATAAAACTATTTTTAGTCGAATGCTCTTGGGGTCGTCCCGCAACATGGGATGACAGGTCACCCTGATGAGAGTTCTCATGTGCGCTAGATCGCTTCCATGAATTTAGTGACGTGGCAGCTTCGCTCCTTCCTCCGGGAGCACCTTTTTCTGGGACGTCCCGAGGTCCTGCAGAAGACCCGAGCCGAGCTGTTTGGGCTCGACCGAGTCCCTCCGATGCTCAAGTCAGGGGTCGGCTCTTTTGGATCGTAAAAATCCCTTTCTGATGGCATGGGGAGTGAACATTTATACCTGCGTGGACGGGGTGGTTGTACGCGAGTCACGTAGTTACTGTAGTACCTGACAAGTCATCGACTGCCTGTCGCCGAGGGCGTCGTACGCTGGTCGGCCGCTGCGCCAGCCCTGATACACTGCTTGTCGCCAACGGCCACGAGGTACTATTCGCCGATCGGCCACTGCGCCAACCCTGACATGCTACATGTTGCCGGCAACCAGGGGGTACTGTTTGTCGGTCGGCCACTGCACCTGCCTTGACACGTCGCTTGTTGCCTACGGCCAAAGAGTGTTGTTCGTCGGTCGACTACTGTGTCTGCCCTGGCACGCCGCCTATTGCCTATGGCTAAGGAGTGATGTTCATCGATCGACTACTGTACCTACCCTTACACTCCGCTTGTTGCAGGTTGAGGGGGTCGGTCAGGTACGTCGGTTCTGCTACGCCGTCCATTGGCAGGTCAGATGGGAGGCACTGGATCGACGTGACTGAGTCGTGACGTGACCGAGATGTGGATGCCATGTTGCTTGTCATGTTGGACTAGACCATTATTGGCCCTATCAAATGCAAATGATTCCACTTCCACGAAAAGATGTCGAGGCACCAGACGATCCTAACCATCAACCTCACAGCCACCATCCATGAATGGCCAGTCTTCTTTGGTTGTTCTCTTTGGTGGTTAAACTACCACTATTCTTCATCGTCATCTCTCTCTCTCTCTCTCTCTCTCTCTATGAGATAAATACACGAATAGTTAACACTCTCGAAGTGGAATGTTCTTAGATGCATGAATGTGTGTGTGTGTCTGCTATCGTCAAGTCTCTTAACACCAGTATTCATCATCGTCACCAAGTCTCCAAGTCTCCATCAATAGAAGAGAGCACCGCACCACACCACTGCACGGAGTCCGGAATGAGCTCACACCAAAAACAAATATCTGACTCCTTAAGCTTCTAGTGTGATTGTTTGCAGTGGGTAGCGACCAATGGAAGAACATCTCCTTTTGCACTGGTGACAGTTGCAGGGTGAAAGTGCCGTGCACACCCAACTCCGCCACCAGTTTGGCATCCATTTTGTCTCTTCCTGTTTACCACACTACATTTTTCTTTTTCAATATTCATTCCCATCGTGAGTACCAAATGCCGCATTATCCAAATCATGATCATAATTTTCCCCCCTTTTTCTTTTCTTTTCTTTTGTCAATCGATAGGAGCGAAGAAACAATTTTCTTTTTTCTCAAGTGTTAGAAAAACAATCTCATAAAAATTAATTTTCCCACCATCGACAGGTATCGATCCACTCACAGCTCATTAAATCCTCTATTACTATTCTCTAATCTTACTAACTTAAAGCTTCAAAGAGCTTTTTTTTATCAAACATATCATAATTTCATCGATAATTATCAAACTAAGCCTCTCGACCTAAAATTAATGAATCGAATGCATCATCGTCCCATCAAATTATATATTGAGACGATATTTTTATTATTTATTTAGACGGCCAAGAAATTTGCACCAACTCACACCACATCCTCTCGCTATCTTTCTGCCACGTGGCATCCTAATAGCCACGAATTTGATCTACCTTTGTAGTCCTGACCCCACCACTAATCATCTATCTTATAATATCACAAATGTGAGAAGGACCGTATTGGATTTGATATAATTTAAAAATAAGTATTAGTTGTATTTGAATTCGCCCATAGGCAGTCCAAACTCCCATCTTAAGCCATCATATATGGGTTCTAGTGGAGAGACACCTGTCTGTACATGATTGGATGGAGCAAGGCGTCCATCCAATGGAGATGCAGGTATGCGGACGGGTACATGATGATGGGGTTGAAAACTCTTGATTGTCAATTTCCGGCACCATTTTGCACCACTGAGACTATAAATAGGCAACCCCCGATCTCGACGTCTCCCGCCACCACCGGTCTCGCGATCGCCTTCTCGAGCGACGACGCCACTCGCCGCCTGCTTCCCGGAGGCGATGGCGAAAGTACACCCCAGCGCGGCCGCAGCCGCCGCCGCCGCCGCAGCAGCAGCTTGCACCGGGGGCGGGGGGGCGAGGGCCGCCGCGGTGCTGACCGTGTGGCGGAGGTCGCTCCTCTTCAACGGGAACGGGTTCGCGGTGTTCGATGCGAAGGGGAACTTGGTGTTCCGGGTCGACAACTACGCCTCGGGGAGCAAGGCGGAGGTGCTCCTCATGGACGCCGCCGGCAAACCGCTCCTTACCATTCGGAGAAAGGTATCCCTATTACTCTTCGGCGAACAGATGACACTCTTTCTGTATCTCTATTTCTTTTCCTCTTCCAAAGGAATTGACTTCAAATCTTTGAAATCGAAGACCAAACAAAACTTTATCCTAATTGAAAGGGCAAAAGACCACTAAAATTATGAATTCTCTAATGTCAATTGGTCATATCCGCATCGGATGCCCTAATGTTGAAAGAATCTAATAGAATTGGGGAGCACATTTTAATTTGATGAAGCTCGGCATGCTTCATCAAATTTAGCTGATTGGTTTTTGTTGAATGCTGTTCATCAAAGTTCTAAATCATGATTAAGAGGCTTGTTGTGCCTGAGTCAATCAACTACCTACCTACCTCCTATTTCTGATGCAGAAACTGAGCATAAAAGACCAGTGGCTGATCTATGAAGGAGAGGAGGCAGCTAATCCACGGTTCGCGGTCAAGAGGCATGTGAGCCTCCTCCACCACAGGGCACTGGCACATGTCACTCCATGTGTGTCAGGTGCCAAGCCTTGCCATGCCTACGAGATCGAAGGCTCGTACTTGCAGCGGTGCTGTGCCGTCGTCGATGATAAGAGGCAGCAACTGATGGAGATCAAGAGGAAGGAGCCTGCCAAAGGCATCACCTTTGGCCTCGACGTCTTCCGCTTGATCGTGCAGCCAGGCTTTGACACCTCATTCGCAATGGCTATTGTGATGCTTCTCGAGCAGATGTTTGGATCCTGAGCATTAACTACAAGTGCTTTGATCCTTCAAACTTGTGTTGGATATGTTTGCAAGTGTGGACAGATGAGGCAAAGGGCCAAAACGAATAAGGATTAATGTCTCTTTGATGCTTCCATTCGATGCTATGGGAACAAGTGTTTTCGAATTCTCGATGCCTGTACACAATAATAGAAGAAAGCTTGGTTTGGGATTTATTTCAAGGTCAGTTGTCAGCTAGATTCCAATTTGTTGCAAGATGCAGTGAAGGGCTTGAGGAAGCTAATTCCAATGGACAGACCAGGTTATTTCCGCCGTAAAGGCAGGCGGCTTACTCCGAGGCGGGAAGCGGACAGTCATTGAATGTGATTGAAGAGGGAGGTTGTCTCTGGAATCAAAAATGTCACTCAAGACATCTTATTGTATGAGTTTGATACTTGTGAAGTCCCTAATATGCTTAGGAAGCAAATCAGGCTGCTAATTAATTAGGTCTGAAATTGGCAAAAAATAAACTGGTATGTATGAGTCTACTCCTAAGGAACTTAGTTCTGCTTTCTACTCTTAATATATCTGGGGCTCATGGTTTGGCATATGATTTTTGTTAACTACGCTATTTGAGATTCTGGAGCACACTTCATTTGCTGTTATTCATAAAGCAAATAATGCCGACGCATAAATTTTTTCCACTTATACTATTTGCTCTTGATGCCAAGTAATTCTTCATGGTACATCTGCTGGGCATACTGTTACTTGGGTTTCTACTTCCACACAAAAATTATGTGCATGCCCAATCTTGCTATGGAATGTAAGAAAAATCAATGACCGCAAAATGTGAGGCAGAGGCATAATTAAGTTATCTAGATACAGAATAACAGTAGAATGTACTGCTGCTGTATCTGCTTAAGAACAGTATAAATCTGCTAGCAGGATCACTGTGGCCATCCATTTATCAAAATTGGTACTCTATGTCTGTCTATGGTGTAATTTAGATGTCCAGTGAAAGACTTGCAATAAAACATATGAGATAAAAAGAAATTTCTATCTCAGTGCTGCTTTTTATTAGCAAAAGTACCATATGGAATTTTCTGAAGAACCTTTGCATCGAGCACTGCATACTGCTTATTGATTGCATGTATTGCCTTCTCAGCAGCAGTGTCAACATGATCCTCATAGTTCTCATAGAATACTGGTCCGGTGTACAGAATCAAAAAACCTGCAACGGAGAACATAGTCTGAGGCTCTAATTGACATGCCTAAATGTAGCTCGTCTCTGCTCAATCACAACATCCATGTATTGGAAAAGATTTCAAAAAAGATGCATCTATGAGAGATACTTTGATCATGTAATACTTTGATTATGCTCCTTTAAATCAGAACATCATGATTTAAGATAAAGTAAATATGTTCTGTACAAACATTTGATTACGCAACCACTGTGGTGTATCGGCTGACAAACACTCCAGGGCCAAAGGACCAATAAATGGTACATAATGTGCAAAATATCTTTGTTTAGTCTACCTATATAATGTTTCGTTATAACTTTGCTAGTGTCTTGAGAACAAATCATTTTACTCGATGTATAGTACTAAATTTGGATTTAGTCACCTCCTAAAGGAGTCTCACATATGCAAACGGCTGCATCTATCTCAGTATCTCTTGCAGTACCCTCCTTCCCCTTTAGTATATGATCTACTCTGGAAGAAGTTTCCGTATGTTATTTTATTGAGAAATGAACTGAACAAAGGCCAGTCTGTTCTCATAATTTTGTTACTTCATTCTATATTTCATCTATCCTTTTCTTCTTGTTCTGGTGGAATCTACCCAGGTAATATTTAATCAGATCTATTCTGCTGTTCTCTTGATTTTCTAAAACAAATCATGAGGTTATTGACAAATTCAGACCGAACAGTATCTTCCTCTTTTATAATTATAGGCATTTGGGCTGCACCAATAATCTCTGTCGGACATGTATATTTAATCCTTACTATCAGTTGTCTCCCTACCTTATAAACAGAGAAAGCTTATGGTCTCAGAAGAAAGCAAATTCACCATTACATATCAATAAGATAGAGAAGTGGAAACCCATTTATTCTCAAGTGGATGGATCCAAGTTGAATCATCATTTAAGAAAAAAAGATGGAAAGAAGAGATGAAAAAAAGTAAGTCACCTATGTAGAAGAGTGTCAAGAAACTAAACCAGCTGCCAATTACAGAAAGAATCCACAAGCCTGCAATTACCTGCATATTCGACTTACTTGTTAAGGTCTTGAGCATAGGCTGCATCAAAGAAAAAAAAAAGGACAAACTAAAAGGAGGTGTTAAAATCCTACCATCAAAAACCTCTTCAGATCCTTTCCACAAGCAACATAGTAGAAAGTTGCCAAAGCCTCGTTAATTTCATATCTTACTGATTGAGCTATAGTTATAAATAAGTCCTCAGGCAAGACAACCTCAGGAAATTTGGGTGGGGACCTGGATATGATGAATTAAGTAGTCCAGAATTTAAAAAATTGCAGAATGTAAAGCAGTTACATTAATGATGGGCTAACCAATGAAAATTAACAAATATAAACCTTATCATATAGTTATAGGCTTTTATCTTGAACAGAGGAAGTATAAAACTCAAAAATTTCAAAAATATGTCTCATACATACAAAAACTGATGCTAATGTTACTGCCGAGAATTCAGAGTGGCATTAGAGCGATTAGATTCAAGGTTAGTGTTAATGAATATCTCATGCCATAATGCAGCTAATTGTTTAATTATGCGTCCACATAGACTCATCTGCACAAGAGACTATGCACAAGCAAATCAACTCGAGTGGCAAAATCATCTATGTATAACATGCTACTGTCATAGCAAAGAAGACCAACTATAACTACTTTAATGTAACACTCGCTGTAAAAGCCAATGTACAACAAGTTTTCAGCAAAACCATACTGTTACCTGTTGACAAATGATGCACCATTGGACCAGAGGAAAGACATTGCTAGTACAAGTATAAGAAAGTGGCAGAGAAATGTCAGCAAATGATAGCCCATCCATACAAAGAGAAGCCAGATAACAGTGACTCCAGCAAGTATGCTTCCCGACAGTTGTTTATTTCTCCACAGTATGATATCAGCAGCTAAAATCACAAGAAACTTATTAAATAATGTTATCTGTGTTTTCTGTTAACCCAAATATAAAGGAAAATGAGAGATCCTAAAAGATGGTAAAAGCAGGAGTATTGATGATATCTATTGAACTTACAACAACATTGTTCAGCATGATAAAGTTGCTTGTGTTGTTGCAAAAGTTTAAATATGTAAGAATATTAGCGTAATTCAGTGATTTATACAAAATTCAAAGAGCTGTAAAGATACTACATAATAAAGAAAAAGTTACCAGTAATTTATGCATGATAAAAATCAAGAAAAAGAAGACATTTTTGTTTTCTTCTTTAATATTTTTCTTTATGTAACACCACCAATTTTGAACCATTAAAATAATTTAAAGATCAAACCACAGAAAGTAAAAAACTAATAGCAAAAGTGAGTAGCCCAAGAGGGATTATTAGGTCTGACAAAAAGATTCAAAGGATACAAATAAATACCAAGTACAAAATAATATTTCAAAGAAGAAGAGATTCCTAAAGTTCTATTCAACTAGGCATTAGGTAGATCTGATTCTTTTTTCAAATATCATAATTATATAAACCAAAATTTCTTTGTAAATGATTCAATAAGAAATAAGAATGACATGAAGTTAATAACGCAATGCTCATATGAGCTAATACAAGACAGGAGGCTGCCCAGGTATGATAAATACAACACTAAAGAGAAGCCCTTTCAGATGGATGTATAAAGGCCAGTCTACCATTGGCTTATCTCAATGCTGTAGAATAAACTAGATTGCTAATTCCAGATTGATCCTTTAGACCCATGAAACAGTAAATCAAGAAAATTTAAGTCTCCAAGCGCCAAAATTTATGTGTCCCTTCTGACTATATTGCCGCTAATAAACACTTCAATCCATTCGTTCACATTCCTTCAGTCCATCCTTCTCATTTTGATAAAATTTCCTTCTTTGTGAGGGAAACCCTTCTTTTCTATTGATAAATACAACACTAAGAGAAGCCCTTTCAGATGGATGTATAAAGGCCAGTCTACCATTGGCTTATCTCAATGCTGTAGAATAAACTAGATTGCTAATTCCAGATTGATCCTTTAGACCCATGAAACAGTAAATCAAGAAAATTTAAGTCTCCAAGCGCCAAAAATTTATGTGTCCCTTCTGACTATATTGCCGCTAATAAACACTTCAATCCATTCGTTCACATTCCTTCAGTCCATCCTTCTCATTTTGATAAAATTTCCTTCTTTGTGAGGGAAACCCTTCTTTTCTATTGTGCTAAGATCTTGTACTCCAGTTATCCGGCAAGAACAGAAAAAATGTTAAACATTATGATTTAGAGCGAGTCTCTTTCCATAAAAGAAAGCAATAGAAACATCAGAATATAGGATGAGGGTGAGGGCGAACAAAAAAATGAAAACACAGGATGAACAGAAGGACCCCTAAACCCTATTAGGATAGTCGGTCCAAATAACAACCAGTCCCCGACAGTTGAGATTAATGCAAGATCAAGATAAACTCTGAATAATCTAAATGTGTTCTAAACTTAGGCACCAACATTATGATGATGATTTCTGAGAAGAACCAAAAAAGCAAAGGATAAAGGGCATCAAACATATTGCAACTCATGATTCAAACCTAAAATGATCTACGTCATTCTTCTGTCGTTGCTTCCAACACCTGGCATCAAATCCGCTGTCTGCTAACAATCAATTGGAAAATGTCAAAGCCACATTATTCAATAGTAAACACAATTACACAACAATGTAGCCATTCCAGATCACATCCACTATTCGCAAGTAGAATAATGAGAATACATATAGTATCATACCCAACGAAACAAAATTGATGAATGGGATAACCAGCAAATTCGATGAAAACATACATTTTCCTCCTCCAAGGACGGAATGCACAGTATCCTTCCTTCCAAACAGCCGTTTCTTCCTTGAGTTCTGAAACGAGTGCTTCTCATCATCTGAATCTGACGACGATGAAGACCCTTGGTACTCGTGAATCTTCTCGTTGATCTTCTTCAAATCACCAACTTCTGACATCTTCACCTGAATCCTTCAACCCAAACACCAATCCATAACCATCAAATCAGATCCAGAGACGACCATAAAAGTTCATCAAGACTAAAACATGAACGGATTCCAACAACATCGCTCCATCGTACAACAAAATATTCATCAAGAAGAAAATTCTTAATCTTACCCAAAGAAGCAGAAAATTGATCTCAGAACCAAAAATATGCCGATTTCTCAAAGAAAAGAAATTAGAAACGAGAGTAGAACGATCTACGAACGAATGGAAACTTTTGCTTGCCTTTCTTATTCTCTCGTTCGTTTCCTCCTTTATCTCGCTCGAACCGAAACGGAAAGCAGCGGCAAACGGAGAGGAGACAAGGCCTTAATATATAGGTCTCAGTCGGGGGAATCGGACGGCTACAAGAGTTTCTACGAGCAGCTATCGGACGGCCAGTAGAGATTCACCGTTTGGGGGCCACGACGAGGAGATGACGCCGTCCGAGTTATTTGGTGTCCACGTGGCTTTAACCGCGCGGTTTGAGGAACGGCAGGGTAGCGGGGTTCGAAATTAAACGAGCGGATCAAATTACCGAAACACCCATAGAGCGAACGAGTTCCCGCAGAACGACCGAGGATAGAATGGTGATTTAAGCGACTCGCGTTCCTAATTTAACTACCGTGCATGATAGCAGAATCACAAGTATTTGGCGCATTGGTTCATATATGGATAATTCCCAGTAATTTGATTTCTCTGCAGCACGGGGCTGTGATGGCCATGCTAATCTAACATCAATCATCAAATCAATTAAAAAAATCATGTCATCTTCCAACGTAGAATCAGTACCTGTGTATTATTATGTGCAAAATGGGCTCAAGATACGGGACAAATTTGAGTGTGGGAAATAGAGTAACTTCATCAACCACACGTCATCGTCTCAACGAATCTGTAAGAGAGAGGCTGTAAAGAACAGATATCCAGGAAAAAGAAACGATGGGTCACGTTAAATTGTAAGATTAAAGTGTCATCACATGACTGAGAATTGACATCCAAAACTAATCTGCTGCAAAATCAAACAGACAATGATATATAGTTCTTAAAACAGAAGGAAGCTAAATTTGCTGCAAAACCAAACAGAATATGATATATAGTTCTTTCAAACAGAAAGCAATTGAATCATCATCCACCAGTGACCAATTCTAAGAAGATTCTGCCATGGGGGCCGGCAAGAAAGCCCTTCCAGGTCGGCGGTTGGAGAGTGGACCATGGCACCCAAGCAACTGCACAACCAAAGATATCAAACTATTATTGATGGACAACAGAGTGAGAATATGTTTCTTCTCTACCATTGTAGAAACTCGACAATGCTAAAAAGAATTGTTAATGCAGAAGGGTAAGCACTAACATGCTGATCCCTTTTCATGACAATTTCCTTGGTAAAAACACATCAGGAGAGGAGAAAAAAATAAGTTGGACCATCAAAGATTGGTTTGATGATACCAAAACCCCAAAAACATACACAAGGTCAAAAATCACTGATCTGAGGGTGAGAAGACATTCCTTTTTCTATAATACAAACATGTACAAAAACGAAAAGCAAATATAGTTTGCCTCATGGATTCACTATCACAGATGACACGAATAGTTAACACTAGCAAATTTAAGGTACTCAAATGTTGTGACAGAAGATAACAAGTTGACATCACCATACTTCTAGATCCACTACTTAAATTCACTGCCAGAAATAGCATGGAGTAGGTGGTACTAGTGAATTTAAGGTACTCAAATGTTGTGACAGAGGATAAAAGTTCAAGTTAATGTACTTCATCCATATACAAATGTCTGACTAAAATGGAAAAGCAATCATGGTATATGAATAGCATGGATTAGCACCCTACCCAATGTAAAATTGGGTGTGCCAACCTTGCCATCCCCCTCCCCCCCATTAGCCCTTAAATTAAGATGCTAAGAAAATTTTTTTTTGGCTGAAGAAGCCTGTGACAGTGTCAAATGGTTTTGTCCACCCAATCTATTCATCTATACACTAGTCAGGTACATGCCCCAGACAAGTAACGTATCATGGTATGCATAGTGAGACTCAAATAAAATGAAACAGACATCAAATAAAGGTCATGCACATACCTTGGCATTTACACCATCTGGGCCGATTCTGTTCTCACTCTTCCACTTCAAATAGTCAGCCCGGCTAAACTTAGTGAAGCCCCTGAAAATTAATTTGAGTAAGAACCTATTTAAGCAAATAGGAGACAAATATTAAATGATGACATGATAGCCCAAATATTATGCTCTTTAGCATCAGTTAACCAAGAGGTATAAGACCAATTTCTTATTAGAGAAATAAAATGAATACTGAATTGTAAGATTGATTGCATTAACAAGTTGACTCTAGTAGTGATGTTTTCTAATGCTCACCACTTTCCACTGATGATTATCTTTTGGCGACCAGGAAACTTGAACTTGGCACGCCGTAGGGCTTCTTGAGCATTGTTGCTATTATTATCCTTGCAGCGAACAGAGAGAAGGACCTGACCAATGCTCACCCTAGCACATGTCCCTTGAGGCTTCCCAAAGGCCCCACGCATTCCAGTCTGGAGCCTATCAGCTCCAGCACAAGAAAGCATCTTGTTGATCCGTAAGACATGGAACGGGTGCACTCTCACCCGTAGGTGGAAAGCATCCTTTCCAGCATACTTTGTCATATACTTGTTGCATGCAATACGAGCGGCCTCGAGAGCCTCACTAGAAACATTCTCCTTTTCCCAACTCACCAGGTGAACACAGAAGGGAAACTCATCCACTCCTTTCTTCTTCATTCCAACATCATAGATCCTAATCTTAGGATCTGGAACACCACGGCAGTACCGTGATTTGGGGTATGGCTTGTTTTTAATCTGGCGGTAACATCTTGCAGGTCCTGTATAAGGAATAGTTGAATCAAATACTCATCCAAACCCTACCAACAAAGTTGAAAAAATTCATCAATGATTACATATCGCTCTGAGGAAAATTTGAAAAAGGATCAAAAATATGATCATGAGATACCAAAGTCTATGATCTCAAGATTCTTTTATCAAGATACAAAGTTTACTGGATTCTTCATTTTTAAAATATAGACTTACTATGTGCAAAAATTCCAATACGTAGGATGACAATCTCTAACTGAGAAGAAATCCTAATTTTGGATAAAACATATAGTATTACATTTAAAAATCTAAGTAACCGAATGAGGCTTATCATAAGCATAATTTTGTTAACCACAGCTCAAAACTATTAAAATGAAAGATTGACCGATAGGAGCCTCAGCTCCCCTCTTCAAACCTCTTGTTATGAGTAGACCCTCCCCCCAAAACAAGTATAAAAATAAACACAGATGGGTATGCAATACCAAGGATGAACTTAAAGGAGCATGTTTGACTAACCTATACTGGTTAACTTTTGTTTACAAGTGCATGTCCATCTTCATTATTTCACCTCTTTTTGTTAAGGCCTGGGTTTTAGGCTAAAGAAGGATGCAGTCATGAGGACACTAATATGCAAGTTGAGAATGGAGTATTGGTCCTCAACAAGATTATGAACAAGCTAGCAACATACCACAGAGAGAAATCCTTTTGCATTTCAATTGCAATAACTTGTAAATTTCAAGAAACCTCTATTACACAGGTTTAAATAAATGAATTCAATTGTTGACTGTTTAATTAATTATGCAAGGAGATGCAATCAGCCTGTTATCATTCTTGGGAACCTGCTTACTGAGATTCTTCTTTCTCTATCAGGGACTTCACAAGCCCATTTGCTAAAAGAATGAGTAATTAGCCTACGTCCAAAACAAAAAGCTACTCTACAAGTCATTGCATTGCAACACACATAGCAAGGTGCTTATAAAGTATTCCAAACCTAAGTTCGAAAATGATATAAATGTAACTATGTTCCAAGCACCCTCATTTCCTTGGCATAATGTGATTCACAAGCATGCGGCTTATAGAAACAAGCCTGACCACTATACATGCATTTAATCCTCATATGTTCCCTTAAAGTATGGCCCTATTAAATTCTCCTACTTTTCTGCAACGACTAACACAGACCGTCAGAAGTAGATCAGTGAGGATCTCAATTGATGAAGCACTGGATGGTACATCTCAACGTTTCAACAAAATAAAATACACCGCTAGTTTCGGCTTAACTTTTCCTTCGTACATAACTCAGAAGCAACACAATCTAACATAGATCCGCTCAATTCCATCGCACACAAACGGAAGAACGCGGAAGAAGCTGGAAGCACCGTCCAATCTCGCTCAAAAAAAGGGAAAAGCGATTCATGACAAAACAAACGCATTCAACCATTGCATCAAACAAAACTTGGAAATCCTTCTAAACAGCGATAATTGCCACATCGATCGAACTGCCACCCTACAACGCAACGCGAAAAGCGAGGCAGAGATCGAGCAACTTACGCCACCCCATCGCTGAAATAAACAAAACTTGGAAATGCGTCTAACCAGCGATAATTACCACATTGATCGAACTAACGTACGACACATCGACAAAAGCGAGGCAGAGATCGAGCAACTTACGCCTCCCCATCGCTGAAATGAGGGCAGAGGAAGAGACCCACGCCGCAAACCCTAGAGGAGCGACCCAGACGCCCGCCACCTTTATAGCGAGAGAGGAAACCCATCCAACTAATAGGCCGTGGCCCTAGTTGGGCCGGCTCAATTAGTTTCTTTGTTGGCTAACGTTAGGACCCACGGATTGTTGCCAATCACAAGTCAGGTAGGGAAGGGTGAAAGGTTGAAGGGGTAGGGAAATTAACGCTCTTCTTTTCGATCCCCTCTCTCCTGTTACCAGTAAAAGTATTCTTACCACAACCATTTCCATTAGAGTACTCAATTCGATACCCTATCTTCCTACCCGGAAACCATCATCGTCACCATCATTACTACTATTACTATGTCTTCAAGATTACAGCAGTCTTTGTTTGTGTTTTTGTTGCTGAGAAAGACCAAAAAGTAGATGATAAGACTATACAAACAACCAGAATATGAGAAATGGCTTCTTCTTACATGTTGAATGGCTTCATCTCTCTAAGAAGTAAAGCATGTCCTCTGCTGAAGCCATGATAGGCTGGTTCATATCGTTGGAGTTCCATGGACTGATGATGTTGTCAGTGAGCTGAGGGTCATCACACAGAAGGTGATTGCTGCTGTTGTTTCCACTCAGGTTGTGGAGTCTGTCATCGAGGGATTGCAGCCTACTGCTCAGCTCCATCATCTGAGACCTCAGCTCAGAATTCTCGGCCTCCACAGCAGCACAGTGCTGTGTAGCGAGCTTCAAGATTGCTAAGCCATGGTTGTTCTTCTTCCTCAGATGGTTCGCCTGTGCCGCCAGATCGTCCAAGTGCTTCTGCTTGCGCAGCCTCGACCGCCGCGCAGACTCGCGGTTCGATATCCGTCGCTTCCGCTTCTTCTCGTCCATCACAGCCTGCAGACCTTCGTCGGAACCAGAGCCGTGGAGCAGACTGGATGCGGAGGAAGTCCCACCGGGAGAAACCATCAAAACTTAGATTTCGACAGGAAAAAGGATACCTTTTTGGATGATTCACAAGATTCAAAGATGGTGCTTCAAGAAATATTGTATTTTGGTGGAGTGTGCAGCTGAATAAAGTAGATTGTGCTCAGTTCTCAGAACAAAACTCATGGAAGACATAGAACCAGTAAAGAAGGACCACAGAGAAGGATTGAGCAAGGTTGCTCATGGGCTGAAGAGTGGAATTTAGCATGAACTACGAAAGGACGATTTCACTTCGGATAGGCAGCATCAATCAGAAACACCAAGAGATAAAGACGCTGCATTTGAATGGCGGAAAAGGAAGACGCAGCTTCGGTTCATAAAGCTCAGATCTTGGAACAGAGAGAAGGTAAATAGAGTCACCAAAAGCGAGGGATCTTTCCACAAGAAATAGTGGAACAGCAGCTAAGATCAACAGAAGCAGGGGAGGGAGGCAATCAAAGAATAGAGCAGCAGAACCCTCAGAAAACCTAAGCAAGCGAGAACAGGAGGAGGAGGAAAGGGAGTTGAAAAGTAGGAGAAGGTGGCATTTATAGACAGGATAGAGAAAGACACCAAAAAAACAATGAGAGAGAGAAAGAGAATTGGGACGGAAATGGTTTTCCACATTCAAATCCAATTCTAGGTGGCGGATTGAATAGTTCCTCTTCCTCAGCCAACCTCTACTTTTTTCCAAAGAGCTAAAAAGTTGTTGTTGGATCACGCCACTGATAGAATCAACTGTAGCTGCCAGCTTGTGCTTTAGCAGAGCAATATGAATCAAAATTTGCTGTCACTGCAAAATGTCAGCTTATCAGCCCCAGATAAAGAAACATGTAAAAGCTATCCAAAGTAGATCACTAGAAAACTCCCAACTTTAGGCATTGAAGGATGTGCCTTTTTTTCTATGGTCACCTCAGCTGAGGTAACCATGGCTTTTCTTTTCATTGAAGAGGATGGTAAAGATGACTAGGGAAATACTACAGGTCCTCGAATCTTTGTTCCTATTGCATTTGTTGAAGTAAACATCATATAAGAGCACAAGAGTGATAAGGAGACAATGGACAAAGTTGAAACTTTCAATAGATGGCTCAGTTTCTCCTACTTCAGTACAGTCAATAAAATAGAATGGTACTGTTGACATTATTAATGTTGTGGACAGGTGGAAGTTCTTCAGAAAAATGTATGTGCTATTAGGAGTTTAGTCAATCTAGAAAGTGACCATCAGATCTTTTTGTCTGACAGAATGATACTGTTGATATCTATGGGACCATTGGACACAGACCACATGTATTAGCAAGGATGACCATTAAACTTGCTTATATGACTAATGCTCTCACATATGGCCTTTGTTGACTGTGGTTCCAAAGGGACTAATAATTATAGTCTGATTATGATGCTATATATTTTTCTACTATGCTAAACAACAAAAAATTCTATCAAAGAGACTAAATTATTCTCTATTGTTCTTGGTTAAATCTACCAGTAGCTTCATTTAGTTGCATCAACAATGACTGGATTTGCATCAAGCTCTACTACTCAAAAATTGCAGGGTTAGACCACATCAATGTTTGGTCTGCATATTAGCAGAACCTCACATCTATAGCTCATCACCATTTAGAAAAGGTTGAAGTAAGAAAACATCTAGATTTGGTTCTATTCATCACAAACAAGGAACATTACTCATGAGTGGCAAGAAGAGGAAATAGATTGCACCCTTTTATTTTGCAGTACTAGAACAGGCAAAGAAGACAGTGATGCTTTATTAGCTTTCTCCAGGAGCACTAAATCATTTCCACAGGGGAGAAAAGATGAGGTAGTTAAAAGGAAGAAGATGCCACCTATATACCAAGAATAGACATTGAATGCTAAATAATTTAAGGTGAAGTCAATGAACTCTCTGAATCAGGTAGCTTCAATAGGTTTTATTAGTGGTGATCTATGAGGTCCCAGCTGCTCTCAACAACTCATGCAGTCTCACTGGACATACAAATCTATGCCACTGACCAACCACACACAATGGTTTTTGCCTTTAGTCCATCTTAATGGCCATCAGATTGCAGTATGTATCGTTGGGAATGAAATTGGGAGCACCAAACAGAGTCTGGTGCTACAAGGATTCTTGCCTCATCTTTTCATCAGAAGTGAAAAGTAGATTCTTATCTAATTATATATCAGAAACCACAGATTAGGATTTCTTAAAGGGACAAAGTCTTCAACAGCAGGATTTCAAGAAGGCTCCAAAAGATGATGGTGATGTAAATAAAGCACAAGGACAACTGAGACATTGAGTAGCTGCTAGAAAGCAAATGTTCACACAGATTTAGAATAAGAGACCAAGATCTCTAGGAATGTAACTTATGTTTGGCAACACAAGGTAAAAGCCATCCCTATTTCATTAGCTCCTAGAATCCAAGGTCAAGATATGTAGCACTTATCTACCATAAATTAGACAGGAAGCTTGTGCATCATCACACCATCTTCCCCACCCTGCCCTTCTCAAGCACATCAATAAAGTAACAAGAAGCAGAAAACAGAGAAAGAACCACAGCTTCATCTTTGTGCAGCAATTCACCATGACAAGCTGCAACATGGGCTGAAGAATATCCTCTCAACTGGATTCCTTCTGGTGGGGGCATAACACGAAATCATGCATCTCCACACTTCCTAATGCATGTGTTCACTTTCTTAGATTGAGATGTATAATGCCAACCTACTTTGCCTTTCACAAATCTATTCATCTTCCTTCAAGCTTACATGAAGGATTTCATACCATACAGCTGATAGGAGTCACTTTGTTTATCTATGCCAGTGAATCATCATGACTTGCTAGTTAATGGGACTGGTTAATAACCATTAATATTACAAGCAGCTCAAGGTTAAGCTACTCGTTAGTTGATAAGCAGCAAAACCAGAGGGAAGAAGCAAATAAACTAATGAGACATGAAACATCAAATAAGTACAGTAAACCTTTCTCAAAAACAAAGTAAATTAATATATAGAAAAATCTAACATAATTTCTCAATCATACATAAATAAAATAACTGATGTAAAGAAGTAGTACTGATTGGAAATGCCAGCTCTCTAATTATAGATTTTTGCTGAAAAGCTGCGTGATTGTACTTAAAATGTGCTTCATGTTATCTACCTGACAGATCCCAAAATGTGGGGATTGGTTGTTGTTGTTTCTGCTGCTGCTTTCGTGCCTTCAACTTTCTTCTTGGATCCTTTGGTCATAGCACACAAGATTTGGTCGGTTTGTGGAGTTGTGATCCCACCAAAAAAGAGAGAAAAGAACAGGAAGGAAAAGCTTAGCCATCTTTTAATGCCAATCTGTTGAAGTCTATTTGATTTGGCAGCAAGATTTCTTCTCTTCTCATGTTCCTTTTCTCATAAGGCAGACACAGCACTGCGAACATGAAGCTGCATTTAAGTACCATCACATCCCGGTTTGCCTTCGTCCACATGAGCAGTGTTGCAGATCAAATAAGCAAGTCCTTCTTTTCATCTTTTGCCGTGAGTCGATGAGTACTTCCGCAACACTACTTCCTTTCAGAGATTTCAAGACCGTCAGCGGCCTTGAGCTTGCCCTGGAAGAGGTACTTGAACATGATCAGATGCATGTTGGCGAACATCAGGAGCTTGAATACGAGGATGGCGAGCCTCACCTTCTCGGAGAGGCCCAGCAAAGCCTTCCCTAGCAGGAGCTGGGGCGGGCCACCGCAAAGGCGTTCGACGATGGTCGCGTTCGACGGTGAAGCGGTGATAGTGGAGGGTACATTTGACGGAAATCGTTATATATATATATATATATAGTGAGCTGTGCATTTTGTGGTTGGGTACTATCACTTGCACATGCTGACTAGAATGTATGGCTATATGTACTGTACTATTATTTGATGATTTTGCATTCATAATTTAATTATATGTTTTATATTTAAAGTTGAATACTTGGTTTTCTTGATAATCTTAATAATATTAAAAAATAAATAAATCCAATTTTATCTTTTTTTCTTGATATAATTAATAATGATATTGATGGTTCTAGAAGAATTCATTGAATGAGATCTTTTATTTGCTCTTTCCTGTAATTTCTTCTAAAATTTTAGGCTCAAACCATGTTTCATTTTCAGTAAAATGCCTGATAACTTGTCATCAGGCATATGTAAATGATACAGAATATATATATATATATATATATAATTCTAAAGCTGAAAAGTAATGAAAGAGCAGCCTCTAGAAAGGTCATACAAAGAGGAAAACACTCTATACCTTGAAAGGGACTTGACAGTGTACCTTCCTATGCATTCAGAATTCCTCATCCTTATCTCCTCATGTTTGTTTGAGTCCACAAATCTCTCTCCATCCAAAGTTCTCCTTGTCTCCATGTCAACTTGTATCTGCCATTTCTCCCCCTGCATCTGTCCCACTATTCGCTTTTCCTTTGTCCTTTCATGGACTCTCAAATGCCGCCTACCCTCATAGGTTTTGTACTATTTTATGCTCTTCGAAGAAGCTTCCGAAAAGAAACTTGGAAGATTGTCACCACTAAAGCTTCAGAAAAGAACAGAAGCCAAGGATTAAAGAACTCTCCTTCTTGCGGATCTAATCAACTAATCAGACGCAGAGTTGATCAATGGCACGGGCGAAAACGCTGCTGATGTAGGCTCTCTTTGCATCCACACTTGGGTCGCTTCCTTTTCCTGTTAATTCCGAGACTCGTGGATCTGAGGACACCCAACTTGCCCCTGCGCTTGATGTCGACGAACCCGCCACGACGCATCCACCGGCTGCAGCGGAACCTCAACCTCGAGTCGTCATCCCGGTGACGACAGAGATGACGACTGTGAAGTAGACTGTTTGACGTCGCCCTCTCTTCCTTGTAGCTTCCTTTAGCCATGTATTTCCGTGAATTTTCCTGCAGAACTACTACTCTCCATATAAGTAGATGAACATCTCCCTCTCTTTTCCCTTGCAGCTTAATCGACAAGTCGTCTAGGAGGACGCGGGAGGAAGGATCGATCAGGCTATGTCGTCCCCCACGAAGGTAGCCGCCTCATCGGTGGCGGACCGGGCAGCGGTCCAGAGCTTGATCAGAATCCGGGAGACCGCCGCGCATCTCGGCGTCCTGCTACGACCAGTGTTTCTCGAGCATGCTGCGGCAAAGTCCACCTTCGATGAGCTCATGGATTCGGTATCGAGATCTCTCACCTTAGCCGCCTTTGAGGAGACAGCGTCGGTGGCTGTCACCGGAGAGGGTCAGCTGCGTGAGATCTCAGGTGGGAAGAGTAAGATCAGCTCGGTGGGTGAGAGGAGAAGAGTTTGCAGGAGAAGGTTGTCGACATCCTTTGCTTCCTTGTTTGTCTTATCTATAATAGCTAGGTTAGATTAGATGCAACCTAATCTTAATTTTTCTGTCGTATAGATACATTTCTTAGACTAATATTGAAGCATATATGCTATTTTGGCTTGCAGATCACGACCATATTCATGGACAAAGGTCATATCACAGTCTTTGGATGATGGCCACACATGGAGGAAATATGGGCAGAAGGTTATCCAAAGTGCCAAATATCCAAGGTACTTCCTATTTGCCACCAAACCACTGTTTGAGATTCCCAAGACTGTCATGGCAATGGAGGAACTGCGTTGATGACACTGCTGGTTCTGATGTTGCAGGAGCTACTTCAGATGCACCCACAAGCAAGATCAAGGTTGCATGGCCATCAGGCAGGTCCAGAAATCACAGGACGATCCCTCCACTTACATCGTCACCTACTTTGGTGAGCACACATGCAAGAGTCCCTCCATGGCCCCTCAGGTTATCATCTCAGCCTTGGACTCCTCCCGTCTGATTAGCTTTGGAGTAGACTCAGAGAAGATTACACGACAAGCTCCACCTCCTTCTCTCGAACAGGAGTGTGATGAAGAGGTACTGAGCAATCTGACCACCGTCAGCTTATCGGCGGCAGCTACCTCGAACCCTGCAGTCGCTGCACCAGTTGCTCCACTTGCAGGTCATGACCATGGCGATGTGACCTCCGGGTTCCAGGCTCACACCAGCAGTGTGGATATGGAGTTCATGGAGGGCCTGCTTGAGTTTGAGAATCTGCTTGACGTTGACACTGATTGTTTCTTCTTGTAGAAGAACTCAGATTCAGCAGTCATGGACTTGCACACAGTTCTCTCATGGTGTAAAGATAGTATAGGTTTGTGTAGCTCATGAGGCTGCAGCTTGAGAGTTGCACGTCTGAAGCCAGTGGGCTACAGATACCCTTCTTCTTCTTCATGTACGTACAGCGAAAGCTTTACGCAGCAGAATATTGTGATCGCATACTAATGGAGTCCAATTTTGGATCCGATATGCTGCTGCGTGAATCCACTTTCCCAGTGTCGATTCTAATGTGGATTTGCTATGGGTTTTAACCCGTTTAAAGAACGGGTGGAGTTCATTAGAAAAGCGGGTCGAACCCAATAATAGCCACAAAAAGGATTCAAGGAACCCGTTTCTTCTGCGATGGATGGGAAACGGAGGCCAATGTTATCTTCGCCGCCGCTCGCCTTCTCGAAGAGCAGTTGCGGTAGGGGCGCGGCCGCAGCTCTACTGAGAAGGCTCTCTCGCCCCTCTGTGAAACCCAACCCTAACCCTAACCCTAGTGGATTGCGTCTCCCCATGGCCTCGGGGGCTGAGAAAACCGTGACCCCTCACCACCACCACACCCTCAATCTCTCCGGCCCTAACCCTTTCATTCCGAGTCCCCAGAGCCTCCAGATCGCCGCGCCGCGAGTCCTCTCTGGATCCAGGGGAATTAGCTCGTCGGTCGCCGCTTTGAGCTCCTCCGAGACTGCGGACGGTCCGGCCCCACTTCTCGTGGTGGTGTCCTTCTACAGGTTCGCGGATTTTCCGGACCATGCCGCAATGCGGCAGCCACTGAAAGATCTTTGCGAGGACTTGGTAAGTGGAAAGATTCACCTCTTCGTGCGTTCCGGCCGTTCTTGAATTCTTGGTTTCGTGTTATATTAGCATTTAAATTGTACTTTTGGTTCTTTTCTGTTCCTGAATGTGAGTGATGTCTGGTGCCATGGTGTGACCTCATGAAATCTTTCGGATGTTATTGTTCACAATGGTTTATGTCGAGAATGCATATTTCATTTCTTTGGGTGCTTCTTATTTATGGAAGCTTGCAAAGAACAAGCAGATTCCAAACCAATTAGGGATTTCAGGGGCTAATATACAAATGTGAGATTTACGGGATTGATGTGGAATCCCTAAGATTTTTATGTACTACTGTGCAAAAATTTAGTACTTCTTTCCGTCATTTATGCTAATGATGTGTCCTTTTCTTTTGTTATTATCTTGGAATGCTTGCTAAAAGGAAACAACTAGAGGAATTTAAATTACAATTTTAGATGTTTCTTGTCTTCTGTTGTTGATAGACTTCAGATGCGGATGTTTGTCTGTCCAAGCATAATGGAAGAAAAGGAAATCGCAGAATAGTAAAGGATATGCTGACTTGACCACCCAAAATATTGTTCATATAAACAATCGAGTAATTTGAGTAGTAGACATGAAATTTTACTTCAGATGTAGAACATTAAAATTATTTGTTTAAATTAAAAGATTGACTTGTACAGGATGTGAATGCTTATCTTGCTATTTGGATTAAAAACTATAGGTTTAGAGAACAATGCAAGTCCAGCTTAGTTAGAGAATCAAGATTCATGGTTGAGAATATGCATCCACTGAAGTGCCTAAATCAACATTTATGAAAAAGACAAACTCATTTGGACTAGGATGCTTATGAACTCCTTTACTAAATTTTGACTAAATAGGGTCTGCCACTAACTCGAAAAGCAAAGTTCAGCCCACGATACATTGTTTTAGAGGAAAACCATATTCCTTGTTGATATGAGTAAATCCAATTAGGTTAATTGTACCAGCATGTGTAACTTCAAGACCGGCATAAAAAGTTTACTAGGTTTTTATGCTGGTCATCACAGGTGTAATCTAATTAATGCATGTGGCACATAGTTAAGGATTTTAGTATGTTATATTGGTCCATAAAGGACTTCTAAATTTGATGAATAAATAAAACCATGAGATGTAGTAATAATAGTTATGAAGTAAATGTCTGTTTAAAAGAAAAGAGGATCTATCTACTATCATTTTTTTTTGTAAAAAAGGGCAAGCATGTTCATTTTTGTAAGATTTATGATAAAATATACAATTAACTACTACTTTTAAATTGAAGGTAATTAGATATTACTACTTGACAGCAAAATACAGAACCTGCAGATTCAATCAGGTGATTTTGTACAAGAAGACATGGATATATGTATTGGACCCATATTTTCAGGTGCCACTGTGACAGACTTTTACAAGGGTAAAAAATTAGAATGTTGATCAATGTCAGTATCAAACTACTGTTGAATGGTAAATTCGGTTGAAGAAGGGGATTCATCCACCAAACTATAAATGTTAGGAGCCTAAACATCAAGAATAACTAGCAGGAGTTTAGGTGATTATTTCAGTGAACATGAGATCTATGTACTGGTTGAAACACAAATCATTGACTAGCCAAGAGTAAATGACACCAAGATGATTGCCATGAATATGTTTCCCACCTTAGGGGCAAAGGTTAGATGGATCTGTTTGATGATGGTAAAACACCTTATAATCATAAAATGGTGAAGCCCTTTGGGTAGATAGTCAACCGAGTGGTAACAATTGTCTTTATGAGGACTGACAGGCAGCAGATAGATTGCACTTGTTAGCCATTCTAGAAGGACATTACCACTTATATTTAATATGCTATCGTCTTATGTTTCATTAACATCATAAAGTAGATGCTCTCTTTCTTTCTGCCACAGGTACACTTTTGTGCAAGTCGGCATTATAACTCACATAGCTGATTCTGTTCAGCGTGTCTCAGGAGGTATTATTCTTGCACCAGAAGGAATAAACGGCAGCATATGCGGGACACCAGCATCAGTGGAGAAGGTTTTGAAATTTATTCAGTCTGATGAGCGACTAAAGGGCCTTAGATTAGTGGAGTCACCTGTTAGCCCTGAGGATGAGGCTATCCACCATGGACACACTAGCCATTCCCCCCTTGGTGCAGGTGAAGATGCACCATTTCGGTGGGATCATGTTCGAGTCAAGCTGAAGCAAGAGGTATTGTTGGTCGACTTGAAAGAATCTTCCTTCATCCTCATGTAAATTGACGAAAGATGTGAGCTTTTTGTTTACTAACTTTGTTAATTTTTTTTCCAAATAAAACTCACATTGTGTTTTATGATGATGCTGTATTCATATTTTTAGATTGTTTCTTTTGGAGATCCAAGAGTAATGCCTACCAAGATGGTAGGCCAATATGTAAAGCCAAAGGATTGGAACACGTTGATAAGTGACCCAGATACTGTGAGTAGCTTAAAGTTTCAATTTGTTATATTGCTTTTACAGTATATATATATATATATATATATTCTTTAGATGCTATGACTTGTTCAGATAATGGCTCAGTTATATTTATTGTTTATTCATATTGAACAAATCGAAGTGGAAATAATGGTCAATAAGATCATCTTTCTTAATTACAGCTAAATTGGGAAATGCTTCTAGTCATTACTAATTTACTATCTTACTAAGTGAGTGAATACTGAAGGCAATGGATTATAGCAAGAATTGAAAGTAATAATTACCTCTGCATAGCCTTTCTATATAAATCTTTGTTATTCCACTATGTTATCAGGATTTTGGAAATTGATTTATTTGGATGTCTTGTGTAGTTTTGTGTGAAACTGCTGTTGTCACTCAAAGTGTCTGATGTATTACCAGCGTTCACATGTGCACTCTCATTCAGGTTAATGAGGTGAATGTTTCCTCTGTGCTCCACTAAAATTATCATTAATATAACATGTTGTCTTAAACCAGTTTTCTTATGAATCAGTGTGTTAATACAAACATCTAGAGAGTACTAGCACATTTGTTGACTGGTTCTGTCCTACTGTTTTAATTTTAGATGTGACAGTTTTTTTTGTACTAATAACCTTGGTTCCAGAAACACAGTTTTGTTTATTTATTTGCTTCTAGATGATGTTCTTATTTTCTTCTATCAACCATGTTTTTCTCTTGGGCTGGATCAGATGGTAATTGATGTCCGTAATACCTATGAAACTAGAATTGGAACGTTTAGAGGTGCAGTTGATCCATCTACCACTGCATTCAGGGAGTTCCCGTCTTGGGTGGACCATCAATTTCAGTTGGTTAAAACGGAGAGCCACCAGTCAGATTCCACTGCCGACAACATAAGTGAACTGAAGGAGACACAAATACAAGAACCTAAAAGGTTACCTCGTGTAGCAATGTACTGCACAGGTGGAATCAGATGCGAAAAGGCTTCAAGCTTTCTCCTTAGCAAAGGTTTCAAGGAGGTACGCTGGAAGCTGAATTCTGATCATTTCAAGGGGCTGGTTGGCTCTCAGGATCCCAACATGAGATGTGATCATATTTAATGTACTTAACGCGATTGGGTGACTTGCTTCCTGAGTCCTTGTTGGAATTTCTTCCAGGTCTATCATTTGGAGGGCGGCATCTTGAAATATCTTGAGGAAGTTCCAAGGGCCGAGTCCTTATGGGATGGGGAGTGCTTTGTGTTTGACAAAAGGGTTTCTGTTGAACATGGATTAGTGCAAGGAACATATAAACTGTGTTACGGGTGTAAGCAACCGGTGAGTGATGCAGACATGGAAGCCCCGGAATGGGAACATGGTGTTTCTTGCCCGCATTGCTTCTCGATGAAATCAGACGAAGAGAAGGAGAGGGCAAGGGCTCGGCAACGGCAGTTCCAGGCCTGGGGGATTATCGGTGGACCAGATAAAGGTCGTCGTGATCCTGCCAAATCCAGTAGCAAACAGTGAATGGAATGGCGGTCAAACATCTTTCTGTCTCACTGTAGGATGGATAGTTGTTCCTGATTAGAGGGAACTGTTGTTGGTTTTGTTACAACTTGTTATTGTACTTTTTGAGTTGTGATCATGTTTAGACGACAACCAAAAAACCATCGATTTGATTGTTTTTGCGTATCTCAATGTGCTTCGTTCATGCTTGTCTGCTGATGATGTGATGATCAGGTTATGTATTATGACCTCGTTCTGATGTGGCTATGATGGAGTTGTTTCCATCATTAACACATTTTACCATAACTTAATGTAGCCGTAAGTACTGTTCTTTCCATATTTTGACATTTTGGCAGGCATCTTCGAGCGAGAAGCATATGCTCTCATGGTCTTTTTTTTTTTTTTTGTCTTCTACAGTTAGATTAGGCATTATTAGCATTCACCCGAATCAAGTTGATGGTTTGGAGTACATGACAATACCTGCATATGACCTCAAACACTACTAACACTTAATTATTGGACTTACGCGTCCAATAATTATCCTGTCCACTTCAATTCGATTTCAGGAATCCGCAAGAACAATGACATGACGTGTTAAGATTCTTCCTACTTAGTCAAATAGAGGCATCTACTGTTGCAAGATATATAGATTTCGGGAGCCCACAAAAACTATCCTGTCCACTTCAATTCGATTTCAGGAATCCGCAAGAACAATGACATGACGTGTTAAGATTCTTCCTACTTTGTCAAATAGAGGCATCTACTGTTGCAAGATATATAGATTTCGGGAGCCCACAAAAATTATCCTGTCCACTTCAATTCGATTTCAGGAATCCGCAAGAACAATGACATGACGTGTTAAGACTCTTCCTACTATGTCAAATAGAGGCATCTACTGTTGCAAGATAGATGCACCATGCTGCCGTGTTGTTCTGTTAGGACAGAAGCATAGTGTTGGGGGTAATTTGATCTTATTAAACTGACCAATAAGGTCAGATCACATCAGCACAACGTACAGAGTGAGTTCATTAAATTTACATGGTACGGAGCGAGACGATTAAATTACAAGGAGGGAACCCGACGACGGCGAGAGGATGAACATTTCGCAGTCATGAGAGTCAACCTCGGCTCCAAGTCTTCCAGCAACGTTGCCTTGCAGGGTCTCATGCTGTGTTAAAAGCAAGAACGAGATCAGTTAAACATGCAACCATACGACGATTGCAAGAATGAAAAGCATACATATACGGTTCCACGCTCAAGCATGCAGCAAGAATAGAGAGGCAGAGGAGAGAAGTATAGCTAAGATACCTTTCCTGAATTCACAATTTCCTGTTTAGAGCCAAACAACAAGTTTGACAATGTGAACAAAGATCGTTACTACTAGTTTCTTACTCGCTACAAAACCTCTCCAGTACAACTATTAGTACACAAGCAATTGTTGATTGCCTTATCATTGTTCCAACCATTATTTTCGTCTAGGAGATATTTACTGAATGAAACATACAATGTGGATTGCTTCCATAAACTAGGTTCAGTGTATGCTTGAACCATGCACCTGATATGGTCCATTAAACTGCGAAACTGCAGCTAATTTGTGTCAGTGGTTGATACGGCTGCCCATTTCAGAGCGGGTGTTTAGAGTGATCCTGAATGCTAAATATAACAATTCTAACAGGAAGACTTGTTCTGAATAGAAAACTTTCAAACTAGCTATCACTGGATAGATTAAAGTCCTATTTGAACTTGCTGTCCATAGGACACATGAGCAATTTGCATCATATGATTAGTTTATTTTACTCAATGATATCCTTTAAACATCGATATAGCATTGATAAAACTGGATCATTTATGCAAGTACATAAGCAAACAAAATCCTGCAAGTTACCTTTAGTAAACAAAGTTACACGTACCTTCCACAAATCCCTTACAGAAAAGCAGGTTGTGTTGTCGAGACCAAGTGTTTCCCATGTAACAGTAATTGTGACAGCTTGGGAACATCGGTTCCATAAAGCCACAATCAAGCGGTTTCCAGAAAGAGGACCAGCCCATACCTGGATTAAGACAAGCACTTTTAAACAAATATCAAAACACAAACAACAAACATAATTTATGAGTACTCGGGAAAATAATATAGTCAAGATCACATGCACATTGGTCAAGTGTATGGTTATGTTTTGAGTTCAAAACAAAAGCACCATGAACATCATAATCAATTCAAACCAGAAGGCAGCTCAGTTAATGAACATCATGCAAAGTCTGAGAAGTGTTTATGTACACATCATAATCTTGCCAAGGCCTGTATTTTATAATTTAAGCTGTTCGACTAAATTACATAGAAGGACAACGAAACACAGTTGGTCATGAAAATAATATAACGATTACACTCTGCATGAAACATGGCTTAGTACTACACTCTGTGGGACAACTAAACTACTACGCCTATTAAACATACCCTTCTAATGCAGCTTCTGTATGTATATTTCAAACCATTGATTTTCATGTTCATACAACTAATTGATGCATGTAAAATTTTCAATGTGTAGCTCACATATGAGCAAAGTAACCCTTGCAAATTAAATAGAGTTACAGACCCCACCTCCCCCCTCCCTCTCTCTCTCTCTCTCTCTCTCTTTTGTCTTCATTTTCAGTGAGTATTTGGTTTATTAAAAACATTATCATAATCTTCTTTTAGAATATATCAGAGTCAACGATTTTGTTTATTCTTGAAATAGTAATAAGCTTGTGAATGAATATTTTAGAATTAAATTTTTTGCAGTTTTTAGCTGTAAAAACTGTAGAAACAGCTGGTATATAAGAAAATTTAAGGGCATTTCATCACTGCAACCTGACTGCATTCATCATTTCCTTCAGACAAAATCTTCCTGCCATGAACACCAAGAGGATCTGCAGGAAGAAAAATGGAGGTCAACCACTCATTAAGAAAGAATCAGTACACGATGCTTTACCAAAGTACAACAAAATTTATTAATAAGCAAAGATAAGTACAGGTTCAATACTAGTAACCTTATATAGAAAGGTATATAAAAATCAATTTGACATGCTTCAGTGTATAGTAAAATTGGTAGTTCCCTAATGCAAACTAAGGACCTACTTGAATACTAAAACACCATGCAATATATCATCCTTCAGATACAACATACACGAATTTTAACACTCATCCAGTGATTTCTGATGATTCACCAACAGAGATTTAGTGGGAAATGAAAACTTGTATGAGTTAAAGAGACCAGCAAGAAAAATGTTACCTTGGTTTACAGCAATAATTTCTTCATTGCTTAAGATTTCAAATGTTTCAGCAGTCATGTTTCTCACATCACAACCTATCAAAAGAGGAGCCTGCAAATGTTGGTAATGATCAGGAATTTTAAGACAAAGTAACTGAGTATTAAAATGATGGCTCAGAGCCTCGGACATTCTCTTATACAACCAATATCCAGGTTGGATAAAATTTTATCTGCAACGGCACTTGCATCACAGAACATATTCATCTAGATGCTATTGAATACGCAGCAGGTACTTCAGCCATATTGAGTTAGTCAATGCCTTAAATTTGAACCAACAATGTCTACCATGGTCAAGATAAAGTGATATAAAATACTGTTGTGAGGAAAGAGAAAAAGAACCAATAATTCGTCAAATAGAAAAGTGACCTTCATCAGAGCCCAGATGCTAAAATGTGAACGATACTCTGCATGGGTCATACCACCATTGCCGACCTCTAACATATCTGGGTCTGTCAAGGAGGCAATATGTATAGGCAAGTTATGACAGATTAGACAGTTATTTGATTGAAGATCAAATTCGGGATTACATCATATGAAAAGGAATTTAATTAGACCAATGTACCATTCCATCCACCAGGCCCCGCATAAGATGCCCATTTGTTATTTAGATCAGCAATGGTAGTCATGCTAGAAATAACCATAAGTTCATCAGTTATCCAAATGCAAAATTTTAAGCCCCTATTAAAAAATATGGGAAATAAAACTTACCTTACCCATGAATCATTGATATCATCTGTTGTCCGCCAACTATTCCCAACTTTTCCAGCCCATAAGGCCGGATCATCTACACCCCTGTAAAAGAAAATAACTCTTAGAGTAACCGCATGCTGAATACAAATGTCAGCAATCGAGACAAAGAAGTTTACCATTCACAAAGAGAGTAGAAAACAGCACGCCCAGTAGAATTTAATGCATCACGCATTGGGGGGTAACTAGAAAAAAGAGTTATTCATAGAAAATCCAAGTTAGCCGCTAAATGATATCTGTTAATTAACACATATATGACTGTAGACATGTAAGATTAGTTGTACCGTTTCTCTGGTTTTATTCCCAAATTGAAACAATTATCATACTTTAAATAATCAACTCCCTGAAGAATCAAGCAAATAATAGCATCAATATGCAGTAAATAATTACTTAAGGGAACAAAATCCATCATAATATAAGGCTCATTTAGAAAGAAAGCCAAGAGTTTGCACACTCAGAAATTCAACAAAGAATGCAGTAATACCCACCCATGAGGCAAAAATATTTGCATCATCGTTTTCATGGTATAGGGATCCAGGTCGAACTTGACATGTGAACACCCTGAAATTTTTCTTTAATTAAGAGAAGAATTTATAGGAGAGAGTAAATAAGCAGTCTGAGTAGTATTATGGTTGAGAAACCAACTATTAGTTATAACTTTATTTTTCTCATAAGGACCTCGCCAATGTCCTCTTACTTAATTAGCTTAAGTAGTTAACATCCTACCCAGCATCCGAATAGATACCAAGCTTGAGGCCTTTTTGATGCACATAATCTGCCAAAGCTTTGATGCCTGAAGGGAAAGTCTTTGGATCAGGAACCAGTTCCCCCTGAGTATCCATAAAAGTTAGTTTGAGACATCTTAGAAATGTGCATGGAGTTAGGAAAACAAGCATCAGTATGCAGACATAAGCAAGAACACACTAACTTTTGAGCAATTATCCTACACAAGGAATGGCACAGGAAATAGATCCACATCCAAATCACTAATTTTTTTAATTTCTACGTACAGGCTAATTAGAAATTTCAATCATGAATTGGATATGGAGGTTTATAACTTATCCAATGTACCAGAGAACTATAAGAATTTTTCCTGTTCCAACTTTTCCTTTTCATCTGTGACCTGATGGCAATAATTATTGAGAAATCTGATATCATGCTTAAAATTTGCATTTAAAGTCTCCATTTCGAGGATAATCTGAGTAGACTCTCATTTTGGTTGACTAAAAATTTACCAATTCTAATGTAAGTATTAGACATATATATCTAAAAGTATGATCTGTGTTCTCATATCTTGGATACGCCAGGTGCAGATCTGTTCGGCAAAAGGTAGAACTGCAGACTGTAGTGATATTGTTCCTGATAATCTAAAACTTCAATAGCATCCAATTGATGTTCATGTACCCCATGGATTTGACAGGCAAAGTGCCACTAGTTAAATCTAAAATCAAAATATGCACTTTAGCCTTTCACAAAGGAGAAGAGGGGTGGGAAAAGCGCAATAAAGAATTTTGACTATGTTGAAATGAACACTTTAACAATACATCAATGCCAAGTAATTAACATATAATTTCCATTTCCATTCCAAATAAATAAAGCTCATATATATAGAATAAGGTCAACAACTTAAAAGAATATACGAAAAGAGAATGTTTGGAGAGAGAATAACAGTATAAAACAAACCTCAAGATTTCGCGTTGCCAAAGACCAACAGTCATCTGTTTAAAAAATATGAAAGAATAAGGGTAATGAAAAGTTAATGAATTTGGATAGTCAGTGCTGAGAAGGTCATTTCAGGAATTACCTATATTAACGTAGTTGTAGCCTAGAGCAGCCAGTCCAGTCGAAACGAGAGCATCAGCTAGAAAGCAACAAAAAACAAATCTTGCAACTCAGGCTAAGCAATCTATCCACTATGTGATGAATTCCTCAAAGTCTGAGAAAATGTCAGCAAGAACAAATATATACTGTGAAAATCTAGGTAACAGAAATCTGAAAAGTAATACATGTTATGCCACAGTGACATAATATAGTGCGAGTGATATGCACGGCTATGTCATGCTATTATGTCAGCAAGAAAACAGCAGAGGTACTAAAAATGATTCATCAGGAGTTGCTCAAAAAAAATTATACGCAATGCATTTTGACTACTTTCACAACATATTACAACGACATGGATTATGTGCTTGCTTTACATATATAATACGAATGCCCCACTTTTTATGTAAAAGCAAACGAAAGATTGCATCATAACGTCTGACCACATGCTTAGCCCATCCTTGACACACCTCATGTCTGTTGGCGAGATCGGATGGGTTTCGTCCATCATTGATCGAGTTGCAATGTTTTACTGAGCATTGCACATGTACTCCACGGCTAGTGCTAGTCGGTATGCACCATCCCAACATAAATTGAGCTTATGAAGGTGTGCCAAAACAGTGTTGGCACAGCCTAACCCTGTAGGAGTCAGCACATCTGGTGCTTGGCATGAAGGCATGCCAGAAATTATTGTGATCTACATTCTACAATTCCAACAATACAACAATCATAATCAAGAACAATGGTTTGAGAATCCTCTAAATTGGCCCCCATGTTCCTAGCAAAAGAAAGTTGTAGGCGATGGATGTCTTGACTTTCTCTTCAGAGGAAATAAAACCTACAATGTCCGTGGATGCATAGAAATCTTGACCTCAATAGTTGCAATTTAGAAGCCTTCCAGAGCTTGAGAAGAATCTAGGAAACAGGTAGAAACAAACTTCTCTTGTTTAATTCTTAAAAAGGTTGTCCACGATAAAAGGCACTCCTTCTCAAGAAACAGACCACCGAGTTGTATCTGTTTTGCTTCTTTCGTGATACCGATCTTAGCATCAAATAACTTACTCAATATCTTGGTAAAGAAGAATTCTTGCTTTAATTTTATCGATGAACCAAAGATTTACGATATTTGGAACATTTTAAGACTATATTTAGAGAAGGGAGAAATTTCCATATAGGAGTTCATGGAGTAACAAACAAAAACTTCCGATTCATTTCATTCTTTTTTGAACTCCATATGTTCAACCGATTACTTTATGGTTGCCAACTATAGATTCTATTAAACAATACAAATTATTTGCAAGAAAAAAGAAGAAGGGAATCGTATACACCCTATCCAAATAAACATACGCGATTGGTGGTCAGACCTGTTTCCTTGATGACCGTCTCGTTGATATTGCAAGCGAAGAAATTCCAACTGTTCCATCTGCATCCAACAAATTCCCTTCGTCAACAAACTTATCCAAACCAGTGCCAAAGAGATGAAACCATTCAAAACCAAAAACCATCAATTCTTTAGACAAAAGAATCTATCAAGAACCCTTTCCCGTTCCCAAGATTTGGAAGACGAGTGGATTTGCTTCACACCGAGACCAAAATCCGCGTAAAACCGAACCATCAAACAAGGGATCAAGAAGAGACGGGGAAGGAACCAAATAAGCAGACCCCATCTGTGGAGTCCGAGCCAATCCGTTGTCGAGCTGCAACTTCCCGTAGTTGGAGGTGTCGAAGATGTCCGCTACGGCCCTCGGCCGCCCGAGTTCCTCGATCAGCGGGGTCAATCTCGCCACCGCGGCCGCGCAGAGAGCGAAGAGGCAGAGGACAAAGAGGCATGTGGAACCCATCAGCCCTTCGTCGCCCTTCTTTTCCCCCTTCCCCGTGTCGGAGAGCAAGCGCCGAGGAGGCGACGGATTAATACCGGAGGCGGTGACTCGACCGCGCTCGGTAGGGGTCGTCACGAGGAAGTACTCGACTCCCGTCACCCGCAGGTCACCGGGACCGCCGCGTGGAGCGACCGCCCGTTAACAGAGAGGACATGTTATGGCTGATACGGGTCCCACTAAAACCGGATGCGGATCCTGATCCGAATCTGGATCTGATTGGTTTTATTAGGCTTTTATTATTATTATCTTATGACATTTTAGACAATCAATGCATTGAATTCAAAATATGGTCGACCAATTATTATTTATACTATTATTTTTTTTTCTGTTTCCTATATATGTATTCCTATCATTATAAATATATATCCCTTCATCTGAAATAAGATGTCTGTCCACTTTATATTACTTGCTTTGATATTTACATAATTACAGTCAATCTCGATCCTTATCTGTATCAATCACATTGCACGAATACCAAAGCTACCTCAAAATTTTCCCTTCGAACTCATCATTGACTGCCATTTGTTCAGCTAACCTTGTGGATGTAATAGTTGATGGGTTCTCTAATGAGACTCCAACCTATTCGACCCCATTGATAGCATAAGATGAGACATCATTTTATTGGATGTATTGTTGAGGACGAAAGGGAGTTGCTTAAGAGTGCAAGCCTTCCCATGGGTTGCAATCATGGCTACCCACTCGAAGAGAAGAGAGAGAGAGAGAGAGAGAGAGAGAGTACACCAAGTATTGATCATGGCTGCCCACTCTCTCCATGAGAAGAAGGACGTGCCCACCACCACCGTCTGTGTGTATACATGTCTATGTCGAACCCCAACTCGACTGCAACCTAAAGATCCTTGAGAAAGCGAAACAAAGCAGCCATTCCATATCGTCCTGATCACCAGCAGCCCCCTCCATCGACAGTTCCAAGGATGATAGGCTTGGTTTCCTGCGACTCCAAGCTGCTCCGGTCATGGAGGAAGCTCTCATGGCTCCTGAGGCCGCCCTTCAAGCGGTCGTTCTCCATACGAGCCTTGAGGTTCCGAAGCCTCAGCCGCCGGGGGGAGAGGAGGAGCTGCTGGAGCAGCAGCTTCCGATCCTTCCGGCTCACCCTCTGCACCTCGAGGCAGCCGGAGGAGCTAGACAGGCTGGGCGAGCTCCGGAGCATGACGGAACGAGATCGGTTCCGGGCGCCGTTCCCGTCGCCCATCACTCCGGCCTACGTCAAGCTCGCGAGTCTCCAGCCAAGGGAGCCCGAGGAGGAGCTTGACATGGTGGGGGCGGCGTGCCGGAGCTTCCGGAGCTGCCTGGCGGAGATGCTGGCGGAGGAGGGCAGGGTGGAGGATCTGGTCAACGTCGAGGAGCTGCTTCACCATTGGAGCAGCTTGAGGTCGCCTGCTTTTGTTGAACTGGTGTGCTGCTTCTATGAACAAGTATGCAATGAGTTGTTTACAGGCAGTGAGGAGGAGGAGGAGGAGCTGCTTCATGATGCCATCTGAAGACTTGTGAAGGACATATATTTGTCTTCCTTAAATAATATTGTGGACTGCATCCTCTTATTCTTTCTTGCAATTATTTCTAAATGATTCATGTGAAGATTTATGAAACACACGATCACGCATTTATGTTGGATGACTTTATGTTATGTAATCTTAATTATATGTTTTATTGTTAGGTAAAGTATCTGTATTTTACAGATAGCAAGAGAATTTACTAGTGTTTTAAAAAACTTAAAAAAAATATTGTATTAAATGATATATTCGTACCTATCACTTATGTACGTTGTTATATACTCAAGTTTATTAACTTCATTCATTCTCCAAATAAAGATAAAAAAATCAATAGCCAGTAGCATATGGTGTGACTTGAACAAATAGCTAGAGATATTATTATTGGCCAATCAATATCGCTTGTATGTATGATTGACTATCTCATCTCTATCCACGTAATCTTTTTTTTAAGAAAATTAATTTATTATATTAACAAAATGTCAACGAATACTAATATACGAAGAGTGTCATATAAACATGATCGATATTTTAGTATCACATGAATCATATCTTATTGATATGTGAATAGAGTCAACTATATAGAAAGTTGATTCAATCAATTATTATCAAATGTTTTTCAAGTTCCGTATCACATGATCATTCATATCTATTGTTGAAAAAAATGCATAATAATTTTAAATATTTAACCACTATCTCTAATACCAAAGATCATATACCTCACTATAAAAGCCCCTTAGGTAAGTTATTTGCGACCTAATTGTTTTCAACACTTAGATTTGATACTTGATGAAACTACTGACTTAAGTATTAAAGGAGCCAAACCCACATATTTCGACTCAAATCAAATAGGATCCAAATCTGTATTCACATAAAGAACCAAATTATGCTTTTAATAGATCTAGATAGAGAGCTCAACAAAAGGTTCTAAACTATTTCAGCATAAGAGCTACCATTGGGGTTGAGTGGTAACATAAAGGGCTGCAATTGTACCATATCACCCTTTAGTTGGATAAAGTCATATTTCCACATAACTGACCATCAACAACACCATCAAACTCTTTTGGAAGATTTAATTTCTAACATCAACATGGTTGAATCGTCTAAATATCACTAATATGGTTGAACCGCTTGAAGAGGTGGTTTCTAACATCAGCATAAAGCTCAACAACCCAAAGAGTTGGCTCCTGACACCACCAACATGGTCGAACCACATAAAGAGAAAATTATTGACACGAACACGAGTGAATAACTCGAAGAGATAGTTCTCAACATCAACACGATTGAGTTATCTAAAGAGATAACTATTAACATTAATACGATTAATATGCCCGAAGGGGTGGCTCATGGTGCGAATATGATCAAACTGTCTAAAGCGATAATTCTTGATGATATAACTAAAATGTTTGAAGAGGTATTTTTGTGATGCCAACATGACTGAATTACCTAAAAAGGTGGCTCTTGACACCAATATAGTCGAACATCCTAACGAGACAATTCTCGACACCAACGTGATCAAATCGACTAAAGAGGTAGCCTTTGACACTAACACTACTAAACCACCTAGGCTCCCAACATTAACATATTTGAACTACCTAAAAGAGTGGCTCTTAACACGAACACAATTGAACTATCCGAAGAGGTAATTCCTAACACCAACATGATCAGATTGCCTAAAGAGGTGGTTCCTAACACTAACATAATCGAGTCACCTTAAGAGACAATTCTTGACATTAACACAATCGACAACTCAAGGAGGTGACTCCTAACACTCATATGATTGAATCACTTGAAGAGATCACTAATATGGTTGAACCGCTTGAAGAGGTGGTTTCTAACATCAGCATAAAGCTCAACAACCCAAAGAGTTGGCTCCTGACACCACCAACATGGTCGAACCACATAAAGAGAAAATTATTGACACAAACACGAGTGAATAACTCGAACAGATAATTCTCAACATCAACACGATTGAGTTATCTAAAGAGATAACTATCAACATTAATATGATTAATATGCCCGAAGGGGTGGCTCATGGTGTGAATATGATCAAACTGTCTAAAGCGGTAATTCTTGATGATATAACTAGAATGTTTGAAGAGGTATTTTGTGATGCCAACATGACTGAATTACCTAAAAAGGTGGCTCTTGACACCAATATAGTCGAACATACTAACGAGACAATTCTCGACACCAACGTGATCAAATCGACTAAAGAGGTAGCCTTTGACACTAACACGACTAAACCACCTAGGCTCCCAACATTAGCATATTTGAACTACCTAAAAGAGTGGCTCTTAACACGAACACAATTAAACTATCCGAAGAGATAATTCCTAACATCAATATGATCAGATTGCATAAAGAGGTGGCTCCTAGCACTAACATAATCGAGTCACCTTAAGAGACAATTCTTGACACTAACACAGTCAACAACTCAAGGAGGTGACTCCTGACACTCATATGATTGAATCACTTGAAGAGATCAATTTTGACACCAATATAGTATCATGGACGATTGTTGTGTACTTTCAATACCTTCGTCAATGGACCATTTGTCACTTTTATGTATTTATAAGTATATTTAATAATGTGTTTTATCTTATTTTTGTGTATTTTTACTTGAAAACTATGAGCAAGAATAATTTGTAGGGCTATAAAGTGGTTACTCACTATAATAGGCAAAATTACCCTAGAATGACCAAGTTTTTATATGCTATGACTTGTTTTCTATAGGTTATGGTGTGATGCAAAATGTTGGTCATCTAAATACCCTAGAACCACTCGGTGGCACAAGGCTGAGTAAGGGATTCAGTAGTGTTGGGAACTGATTGAGTTCATAAGTTCAAACGTAAAGCCTATGGGTACTTGTCAACATGTTCGACACCCAATAAGCAGTAGTTTATGGACTTGTGACTATTCATTTGCCTTCTAAAGTTATTGTTTCTCTTTTCTCTCTTGCACGTCAAGTGTTTGTTGAATTGTTTATAAGGATGTCTTATTTATGAGATGTTGTGACTTGTCCATCGCTTATATTTGAAACTAATCAAATTATTTTTTTTATAGATCCTTCAAGACTCGGACGGATAAAGCAAGGGTGCCTTATAACTAGGTAATTTTAGCTAAGTCCATGATATTTTAGTATCAAAGCAAACAAGCAATCCGAGCAAATAATGAAAGTTAATAATCTCGACATGGTAAAGTATCATGGTAAGTCGATAAAGATGAGGCAAGCTGGACAATTGACCCAAGTAGCTACAAATGGTTGCAAGTGCAAACACACTCTCAAATTATTAGAGCTACTCAAGAGGAGCGCGACAATGAAAATGGCGAGTGAGAAGTTGGCTATACTTTGTGAGCTCAAGAAGTGCAATCCAATATGCCTATTAAAAAGATAAGCCATAAGGAGAAACTTATAGTTATTGAAACTCATCTTAATGTTCTTGAAATGAGTCTAAAGGAACTCCACCAAGGCCAACAAAATATTTCTGGAGTAGAAAACTCACAAAAGGAGGTGAAATCTCGGATCAACAAGGTCAAGTCCTAAGTTGATCGATTGACGAAAAATATCAAAGACTCCATATAGCACCTACACGAAGTCGTAGTAGGACTCATGTTTAGGATTACGTTACTCACAAGGGCTCTTAATGTAGGAGAAAATAACACCTATGTTAATCCATCATAAAACTTAAGGGTACCCAAGTCACATTGTTATGGGGTAGCTAGGGATCCGAAGAAGCTCAAGAATTTTCTTTTTAATATGAAATAGTACTTCAAAGCTATAAGGCTCAAATCTAAAGATACCAAAGTTTTGATAGTTGGGATGTAAAACTTTAGTGGAGAACATATCGGGAAGAGATCCAACAAGTTCAGTGTTAAGTAAGACACATGGGAGGATTTGAAACGAGAGTCAAGAACTCATTTCCTACCCAAAAATGTTAAGTTCATCACAGGACGAAAGCCAAGACAACTACGTCAAAGCACTTCCATTCGGGACTATGTAAAGTAGTTTTCAACACTGATGCTAGACATACAAGATATATTTGAGAAAGATAAGTCATTCATCTTCCTTGTTGGCTTGAAGCCATGAGCACAACAAGAACTATATCGAAGGAATGTCATCGATTTGGTCGGGGCAATCATAACTACAGAAAGGCTTTTCAACTTTATTTCCTTGAAGGACTCGAGGAAGAAGAAATAATCTTCAAGAACACCCATATAAGTATTCCCACGAGAAAGAGTATGCAATCAAGCAAAAGAAAAAAAAAATTCATAAAGGGTAGAGTTCAAAATATAATATCTTAAAGCCTAACATATGTTTTTTTTGTGGAGGACTATACATGAGCATAAAAGTAAGCATCCAATAAATTAACAACATCAATCTATTTCCTTAGGTCAGAAAAGGATAAGTTAATTGCCCTTAGTTTCAGTAGTTTGGAATCCATCAGCAATGATGGGAGCAATGTATGTATTGAACATATTTTTAAGCCGAGTGGGGGAGAACGTGAAGAGGAAATAATAGAAAGCAAGGAGCAGTGAGCTGATGGATGTAGACATCAAGTTAAATGGTCAAACAACTCATGCGATGGTTGACACAAGCATTACCCATAATTTTATTATCGATCAAGAAACAAGATAATATAGGCTGAACCTAGAGAAAAGCCCAAGTTAACTAAAGGCTATGAACTCAAAGGCTAGCAAATCTTCATATTAGCAAAGGGGGTTTATATCAAAATCATGACATGGAGTGGAAGCACAAATATGATAATTGTACCGTTGAATGACTTTTGTGATCCTTAGAATGAAGTTCATGCATATAATGAAGATTATGCTAATGTTATTTCTAAATTCTTTATATTTGACAGGAGGCGATGACCCATGTGTGGCTAGTTTCTTAAGAATGAATTGATGACTTACAACATATTGATTTTATAATTGAAGAAGTGGGTGCGAAAAGTCAAATTAACTTTCGTGGCCATAGTAAAATTGGAGCCACTTGGTATAGAGCCCACTCATGAATCTATTGTAGTAACGAACATCTTGAAGGAGTTTATAAATGTTATGTCACCTGAGATGCTAAAAACTCTATCATCATACAGAGGTGTAGATCACTACATCAAGCTAGACCCGATAGTGAAGCCTCTAGTAAAACCACCATATTGCATGGTCCCTTCAGAGTTGACCTAACTTAAGAAGCAGCTAGAAGAACTGCTAAGCAGGGTCCTCTTCCATAATTTTAAAGCACCATTCAAGACTCCAATTCTTTTTCATAAGAAATAAGATGGGAGCCTCCCATTATCCATTGACTATTGGGCCCTAAATAAGATGACAGTGAAGAACAAATATCATATCTCACTCATCATAAACTTGTTTGACTAATTAGGCAAGGTACATTATTTCTCAAGATTCAACCTTCGGGTGAGATACTGGTTAGTGCACATAGCTAAAGACAACGAAGCAAAGAGTACTTGTATGACTAGGTATAGAGCATTCGAGTTCTTAGTGATATCTTTCGGCTTAACTAATGCTCCGATCATATGTTACACTTGTATAAATCAACTATTCAAGGAGTATCTAGATAATTTTGTACTCGTATAAATATTACACTCCAACTTCCTTTATGGAATCAAGGATGAACTGTATAGTGATTCTCAGATAGTAACCTTAATACAACTAATCAAAGAAGGTAAGACATAATGATTTTAGGTTCAATGATTTATCTATACCAAAGGAAATTATAGAGTTTATGTTTATTGAGCGAATAATTTGAAGTATGAACTCTTGAGAGGGTGTTATGAGTCTCTTTAAGTAGGACATTCAGGTATTCACCAAAAGTTGACTCTTATGGAGAGGACCTTCTATTGGTCGAAGATTGAGATTAATGTTGAGGTATATGTTTAGACGTGCCTTAGTTGCAAATAAGATAGGTAGAGCAACGAAAGCCAATGAGAGTTTTGTAGGCATTGCCTATACTCAAAAGGTCATGGGAGAGCAATTTCATAGATTTTATATTAAGCTTACTAACGATATTGGGTTGGATCGATATTAATAGTGGTCGATCGATTTTAAAAGTATGTAGCATTCATTGTACAATAATGTGGTGAAATAATATGGAGTTTTGTATAATATCACTAGCGATCTAGAAATATGATTCTTGGAACAATTCTAGATGATTTATTCAAATTATTAGAATTTGAATTATACTTCCTCATAAGCCTCCACCCTAGGACGGATAGTAAAACTAAAAGAATAAATTCACTCCTTGAACAATATCTTCAACACTACGTGAGTGCCAACCCATATGATTGAGTGAAGTTATTGGACATAGTTCAATTCTTCTACAACTTGTAGTGGAGTTCTTCATCTAACCAGATGCCCTTCAAGATCATTATTGGACAATAGTCGTCAACTCTTCATACCGTAGCGATCGATTATACCGGGAGTAGCCTGTTAGTGTATCACTTTACAAAGAAATGATACCAAAACACAGATGTTGTCCAAACATATTTGGAGATGGTGATAAAAAAGATGAAGAAGTAGACATATTTTGGAAGGCACTCACATGAGTTCAAAGTTAGTGACTTAGTGTTGGTGAAGCTCCAACCAGTCACTTTAGTTCTTTAGGTATAAAGAACACAACAGACAGATATGTAAGTATGAAGGGCCCTTCCCAATTATCAACAAAGTAGAGAATGTCTTATACAAGTTGCAACTATTAGCGTGGCCTAAAATTTATAATATCTTCCAGCGAGCAATTTAAAAACCTATTACTCAGATCTGCAAGATACTTCCTGAAGTATTCCAACTCGACTACCCCCTACCAAAACCTTATATGAAAAGCGAGTTGAAATAATTTTAGTGGATTGCAAGAATAAGATACCCAATGAAATAGAGTAGATTAAGTACTTGGTGAAGTGACAAAAGCTTCATTGGACAAAAGTCAATTAAGAAACTGAAGACATTCTATGACATAAAGAAGCAATGATTAAAGATTACTAGCGAGCGTCAATAAGGGCATCGACAATTTAAATGGGAAAGAATGTCATGGAGGATCGTCATACACCGCTAACACCTTTGTCACTTTTGTTTGCTTGTGTATACGTTTGATAATATGTTTTACCTTGTTATTATATGTTTTTGCTTAAAAACTATAAATAAAAATAATTTGTAGGACTATAAAGTAATCACTTATGGGCAAAACTATCCCAGGATAGCTTAGTTTTCATGTGCCATGGCTTGTTTTATGTAGGCTTTGACGTAGTGTAAAATGTCAATCATCTCAGCACCTTAGCCATGGCCTGTTTTATGTAGGATGTGATATGGTGCAAAACATCAACTATCTCAACACCTTAGAACCACCTATAACATAAGATCATATAAGAGTTTAAGGTGATGCTTGAGGTAGAATTGAAAGCTCATGAGCTTGTTGCCAATGTGGGAGAGGTTGCGTTCGTACGATGCTCTACTAGGCAACAACAGCTCGGTGTTGCTGCTAGTGGTTGCTTACACGATAATGCATCCTTCTGCTATTGATGATGGTCTTAATTTAAGTTACACATATTATTATATTAATTATTTATTATGAGTAAACATATCACATAAGTAAACTTTAATGTTTGTGCAACGTATACTTGACGGAATGACTTATATGATATATTTTTAAAGGCATACTTGACGGAATGACTTATATGACATATTTTTAAAGGTATATGAGATTAAATGATCTATAACCAAAAGTAACATGAGTTAAAAATAGATTTTTTTAATTTAAATTATATATTATTATATTAAATAATTTATTATGAGTTAAGTATATGTATTTTAAGATAATAACTATTATAGCGATAAAGTGGAAAACTATTAGTATCTTTTGACACGTGATGAACAAACCAGTAAATTATATTATCTCATTGATAGTGTGGGGTCACGTGCACCTGAGGTACGAGTTGGAGAAGTCACGTGACGTATTTCCGCGTGGCCATAGGGGTCCATCGGACTGAGACAAGTGTTGGGCGGGCCGAAGGCGGTGCCGACTCGATCGTTGGCTCACTAAGCACAACGCGGCCAATCTGTAAGTCCAAATGTCGCCATCAATTACAGTCTCGAAAGATTCCGTCGATGTGAGGCCGTAGAAACATTTCTTGCCTGCACACAAGTCGTCGTCACATCCGATGTTTACTCGATCAAAGAACAACCCTTTAGATGTCATCTTCATGACCGAGTCAACTCGATACAGTCGGTGGTGCGGGGGGGGGGGGACTATTTTGGTAGTTTAACTAACAGGTGATGGGAATAGCGTAGGAATAATTAAGGAATCTTCGACGACGGAAGCAATTAAAAGGGGGTGGGGGAGGGGAAGGTGATGGTCCGCGTTCTTCCTGTCGTCGCCACCATTGATTGGCTTCCAATTTGGCTTTCTCCTCTCCTTCTCAGTCAATTCGCCACCTGATTCACAGCTAGCGCCCCTTGTGGTTAAATCTCTCGGCAACACCTTGCAGCGCACTGTCTTGGCTTTGCCGCTGGCTAGGAAGGTACCCTTTGCGCTGTCTTCCCCCTCGGTTCTTCCGATTTGGTGGATGGTTTTTCTTCAGATCGTCTTCCACGATGTTTTCTCGCATCGTAGTGCCGAAAAGATCCGATTTTTGTGGCATTTTTCTTTGAAATATTTGGTTTTGTTGGATTCCGTATCGCTTCGCTCAAAATTATAAAGATCCGATTTTCACGGCATTTTTCCTTGCAAGGTTTGATTTTGTTTTGATTTTTTTCTCGCTTCGAATGTTGTTTGGCTCAAGATTTGTTTTTCCGATTCTATTTTCTCGTGCTATTGTTGTCTGATTATTATTTGACTTGCTTGCTTGATGCTTCTTTGTAGACCGCTGTATAAACAAGAATCTATATCTATTTAGCTTTATAGGCCCTCTTAATCTACCATGTTATATTGTTATTATTCAATTGTTATCGTTTTTACTTCCAACAATGGATCTAATGGATGGTTAGATTGAAAATCCTGCACTTGCTATGTGATCTATAGCCGAAGTCTATTTCCATTGCTCTAAAGCATTGGTTTTGCTGTATATATTTTGCTATTTAGATTGGCTTGCTAGTTCTTACATGTTGAAAGGACAAAAATTTTAGCACCCTTTTTCTATGGGAACATGTTTGCTCTATATTTGGTGATGAACTCATACTTTGTGTAGTTAGTTTGTCTGCTAAAATTTTACAGGAAAGTTGATAGGTATCAGAAAAATGAGAGTGGTGAGTTTCGATGAATAAGCTGAAACATGGAGGTTAAGGAAGAAGAAACTGTATGGGAAAGAAAACTAAGATAGCAAAGGGAAATGGAAACAAGAGAAGCCACAAGAAAAAAACAATGGTGCAAGAAACTCTAGTTTATTTCACAGCCATCAACCATCTAATTAGTTTCTGCTCAAAAGACAAGTAAACAACCTTGTCCTTCAAAAGCCAAGTAAACAAAACCTTGTTGGTGTACCATTTCATTAGTGCAGTAATGCATCACTATCCAAGTATCTTTAGCATTTACCGCACCAGTCGCTAAACCAAGCTTGATCGGTTGATGACTCAACTGAACCAACTCAGACAATTCTTTTAAACTGTTTTTGTTTCGCCTGCTATTAGTTATATCTAATATGGAATTAAACTGTGGTTTGTGTTTCTTTTATGATCTCCAGCTGAAATTTGGAAGAAAAATATCAGGGAATGCAGAAAGATGTGTTTGTATGTCAAATCCCCGTCTAAGGTATCCGACAGTGTTGCCCAAAATGAGCTCTCTGTGGTCGCCTCAGATGACGTCGGAATGCACATCGACATCCAATACATGCTTGACACACAACCAAACAATGGGGCTATAAGTGTTCATCTGGCTCTTGTATTTTATGACCTTGTGGAAGACGGTTGAGATGAATTCCTTTGCATTGTAGAAAGCATAGGTCACCCTAGCAGGGGGGGCAATAAGAGACTGTGTTTTTAGTTGTAGCTATATTAGAAAATGGAAAGGCAAAATAAAGGAAGTGTGTTGATGCAGAGGTATGAAGTCGGGAGATTGCTAGGGAAAGGAACTTTTGCTAAAGTTTATTATGCTAGGAATGTGAGAACTTCCCAGAGTGTTGCTGTTAAAGTCATAGACAAAGAGAAGGTCTTGAAGGTTGGGCTTGTCGATCAGATAAAGCGAGAGATTTCTGTAATGAGATTGGTGAAACACCCAAATATTGTGCAGCTTTATGAGGTCATGGCTACCAAATCTAAGATATACTTTGTCCTGGAATATGTAAAAGGTGGTGAACTTTTTAACAAGATTGCAAAAGGAAGGCTCAAAGAAGATGTCGCAAGGAAATATTTCCAGCAGCTGATCAGTGCCATCGACTTCTGCCACAGCAGAGGTGTCTATCACCGTGATCTGAAGCCTGAAAACCTTTTGCTTGATGAAAATGGAAATTTAAAGGTTTCAGATTTTGGCTTAAGCGCTCTTGCTGAGTCCAAACGGCAGGATGGCTTGCTCCATACAACTTGTGGTACTCCAGCATATGTTGCTCCTGAGGTGATTAGCAGAAAAGGATATGATGGTGCAAAGGCTGATACATGGTCTTGTGGGATCATTCTGTTTGTTCTGATGGCTGGTTATCTCCCTTTCCATAATTCGAATCTGATGGAGATGTATAGGAAAATTGGGATAGCGGATTTTAAATGCCCCGTTTGGTTCTCATCCGATGTTAGAAGACTCCTCGTTCGAATTCTTGACCCAAAACCTAATAGTAGAATCTCACTTGCAAAGATTATGGAAACTCCTTGGTATAGAAAGAGACTTGATGACAAACTATTTAAGAACTGCAAAGAAACAGAGGAAACTGATCCTTCTCATGTTGATGAAGAGTTAAGTTCCTCCGGTAGCAACATGGCTGAGGCAAAACAGGCGATGGGAAAATTTGCTACATTAAATGCTTTTGACCTCATCTCTCTTTCAGCAGGATTTGATATTTCAGGTTTGTTCGAGAAGACTGACCACAGGAGAGAAGCAAGGTTTACATCTGATCACCCAGCTTCTGTTATTGTCTCAAAGCTGGAGGAGATTGCCAAGCTCTTGAAGTTAAAAGTGAAGAAGAAGGATCACGGGGTACTAAAAATGGAAGGATCAAAAGCAGGGCGAAATGGCGTTTTGGCCATTGATGCTGAGATCTTTGAGGTTACTCCTAAACTTCATCTGGTGGAGATCAAGAAGACCGACGGGGATACTTTGGAGTATGAGAAGCTGTGGAAACAGGACATTAGACCTGCCCTGAAAGACATTGTTTGGATGGACATGGCAAGGTGATCGGCAGCAACAACAGCTCTGATTTGTTGATGAAGTTATCAAGGTTCTGATGCAGGAGGCAGCATTATATTCCTTGTCTAAATAGTCTCTTATTGCAATCTTTGTTTAGTTTGTCACCTTGTGTGTTGGGCATCTTGCTTCTGGTAAACTTGTTCTGTGTGGTAGTACTTACCTTCCTAGAGAACATTTGTTTCAATGAGCTTTCTATATGGATCAAAGTGAAGAAAAAAAAATAGTCCTCACGATCTCAGAAATGAAACCTGTTTGTGGATCTGACACTAAGAAACATGCTCCTTGCTTATGGTTTCTTAAGCATTTAAGCTTCTCTTCCTGTTCAATTACATCTTCCCAATTCTTTGCATGGATGGACTGACATTGAACAACAACACATGGTTGCAGAAAACATGGCATTAGTCCTCACCACATTTATTTGTCCTGCATCATGAAACCTGCAAGCTACTTCTGAATTGGCTGATTGAGATTGATGAGGGTGGATGATTGTTGAGTCATTCTCAAACAAGATCTCGAGTATGATGTAGGTGTGCAAATTCATTTCCATTGGGAAGCTGTGGATTCAAGCCTTTTATGGGATCAACCCACAGCGTGTTCATCATGAAGAGCACGGACCACAGGCTCCACAGGGCAATGGAAAGCCGCCACCACCATCACATTTATGTACCTGGCCATGGAGGCAAAAGCCTCAAAGAAAGGGCAGCTTGACCTCCTTCGAGGGGAAAGCAAAGATGAAGACGGAGTGCTCACGCTCCCACATGTTGTTGCGAAAGCCCCTCTGCAACTTTATTGCCACTTGAAGCGTCTCCTTCTCTCTCTCTCTCTCTTCTGCGTGCAAAACCTTGCACCTGCTAATAACATCAAAATGACTGGGTTTCCTGCAGTGTTCTTTGGTGATGTTGCAATGTGGCCCATCTCATGTTCTAGAAGCGAAGACTCCAAGGTATCGGGCAAGAACAGGAAGCAAAGGTGTCATGTCCCACAGGCAAGGAAATGGATGCCTCCCTCTTAGAAGATGGGCAAGAAGAAGAAGTCAAGAGGGTTCCAATCCTTAAGTTGGACCGCGTGATTGCTTGCAGACTTTTCCAACTAGTTTCGACACGGAACAGAATCCAAGAAATGGAGATTGGAGAAGCAGATTTTGACACGATTAGATACGGCACCATGAAATGTCATTTCCCTCTCTGTCATGTCCTCAGCTAAAGCGAGGCCAAAATAAGAACCAAAGGCAAAACCAAGAAGAAATCTTTTTTTTTTTTTTTGTATTTTCTTTCCCTTTAAATTCCATTTTTTTCGACATAAACGACAGAAATATGATTTTGTGTTAACGCTATACAGTATGATCACTCACGTTATGCTTGCCATTGCCGTCGCCACTGTCACCATTGGCTGCCGCAGCCAGCGGTAAGTTCTTGTTGGCGAGGACGTAGTGAGTCCATGAGGCGTAGGCCCAGTCCCAGGCATTGAGGACGATGTAGGTGCCGATACCGCCGATGAGGCCGTAGGCGATGGAGTAGGTGAGGGGCATGAGGAGGATGGTCATGAAGGCCGGAATGGCCTCCTTCATGTCCTCCCAATCAATCTCCGTCACGGCCTTCATCATGAGCACCCCCACCAGCACTAGCGGCGGTCCGACCGCCCACGCCGGGATCGATGCCAGCAACGGCGTGAAGAAGAAGGCGAGCAGGAAGTAGGCCGCCACCGTGAGCGCTGTCATCCCGGTCCTGCCCCCCTCCTTGATCCCCGTCGACGACTCGACGAAGGCCGTGACGGGCGACGTGCCCAGCAGCGAGCCCACCACGATGGCGGCCGCGTCCGACATGAAGGCGAAGTACTGCCCCTCGAAGTCTCCGTTGGCGTCCACGTAGCCCGCGAAGCGCGCCATGGAGTAGAGCGTGCCAGTGGTGTCGAGCACGTCCACGTAGAGGAAGGTGACGAGCGCCTCCCAGAATCGGCCGGTGCCGATGGCCTTGAAGCTGAGCGCGCCTGCCGTGGACTCGATGCGGTGGACGTCCACCACCTTCTTGAAGTAGCGGTAGGCGTCGTTCCCGGCGGCGGTGTTCGGGAAGGCGGTGACAGAGGTGTGGCGGAACCAGGAGACGGCGGTGACGAAGACGATGCCGTAGATCATGGCGCCCCTGATGTTCTTGATGAGGCAGAAGGCGATGATGAGGAACCCCACGACGGCGAGCCAGAAGGTGGGTGACTCCATGCGGCCGTGCAGGCAGAGGACGTCGCCGGAGACGGCGCCGCCTGGGATGAGGGCCACGGTGCCGTTGTCGAAGGTTTGGACGGGCGCGAGGTAGGCGCGATACTTGCGGGGGCAGGCGGCGAGGGTGACGAGCGTGGAGGAACTGTAGCCGACGAGGCCCACGCCCTCGTTGTTCTGGAGGCCGATGAAGGCGAGGAAGAGCCCGATGCCAGCGGAGGAGGAGATACGGACTGGGCGGGGCACGAGCTTGGCGAGGCGGGCGCGGAAGCCGACGGCGGAGATGAGCAGAAAAAGGAGGCCCTCGAGGAAGACAGCGGCGAGGGCGGTGCGATACGGGAGGCCGCCGGAACCGTGGAAGCCGACCACGGTGTAGGCGAAGTACGCGTTGGTGCCCATGCCGGGAGCCAGCGCCAGCGGCAGGTTGGCGAAGGCGCCCATGATAAAAGACCCGACGATGGACGATGCGGCGGTGGCCACAATGAGGTCGCGGCGGGCGCGGTCAACGCAGGCGGCGTAGCCCGGGTCCACGGGCGGGAAGCGGCAGGAGGGGGAGGGGCGGAGGCAATCGTCGACGGAGCATGTGGCGCCGGAGTCGGAGAGGATAGAAGCGTTCACGGCGAGGATGTACGCCATGGTGAGGAAGGTAGCGGTGCCGGCGCGCAGCTCGGTGGTGAAGGTGGTGCCGCGCTCCGCCAGCTTGAACCGCCGGCCCGCCCACGACTTAGACACCGCTTCGTTAAGCCGGCCGAGTCGTGATCCCCTTCCAGTTATCGACGTCACCCCCACACCGGACGCTGGCGCAGGAGATTCCGCCGTCGAATCCATAGTAGGAGAGAGTAGTAGCGAGCGCTCCCCGAGGGAAGAGAAGAGTGCAGCGGGTTTACATTAATAATAACAATAATAATGATATGCATATATAATATAATATCTTAAGGTCACACGTGTCATTTCCACCACTTCATTAATCCACTCTCGTGCCTTTGTTTCTTCCGTCTAATCCCCACATGGATGACAGACTCCTCCCAAACTTGTTCTTCTCCCGATCGCCCGATCGAAATCGGACGGTAAGGAAGGGTCCCATCGCCATCACGGCCGTAAGATGTTGAATGCACGCTCCTGATTTCAGCATCAACGCTGTGTGAGTCATAGAAAACAAATGGGGGCTCGGAATTATTTGAAATCTATCTGTATGTATCGGGCCGCACACGCAACAACAACAACGAAGACTTTTGTTTTGTTTCCATGCAGGATAGATACATTGCCCGGCAAATCACACATATATATATATATACATGCACATCAATGAATTAAACATAGAAATAGACATTAAATGGAGTGTATCTTTACAGAAGAACTTGAGAAGTATGAACGTGGATGAGATGTCTCAAGAACCCTTTTCTAACGATGCAACGTTTGACCAGGGATGGGCCGATGTTGACTTGCGTTGGTTGACCATCCTCTGATGTTTTAATCTTTGTTTGACTATTTGGTGGGTGCCAGGCATAATAGTCAAATGGAGGAGGTCATGAATGGTTATTTTGTGTTATTTTATTTAACTTAATGCGAAAAATAATCACATTGCAGCTGATATTTATTTTTCTTTTTTTTTTCTTTAGAATTACTTTTTCGAGTATGATATCAGTGGTCAAAAGTGGTCAACATCTTTACCATAGTCTGGGTGTGGCCGGTTCACGGGGAACCCGGTCCATCTCCCCATACTTATTGTACGCACCGACTCGGTTCTCTCACGATCGCCCAAAACCCTGAGCGCTTAAACCCTAGTCGTCGTTTTCCTTCCTTCCTCCCACCCCACAAAAGATCCCTCCTTTTCTTTCTCCTTAAACCCTACTCGTCGTTTTCCTGCCTCCCCCAAACGATCCCTCCTTCTCTTCCTCCTCGTTCGACTCGCTTCCACCCGCCAAAACCTTCACGGAAGATGTCGGATTCCGTCTCTGCTGATTCATCAGCCGCCGGTAGCGGCGGAGACGGCAACGACGGAAGGCGGCGGACGCACCAGCTCTACAACCCCTACGAGTCCTTCAACAACCCATACGCGTTCCCCATGTACCAGCGCATCTACGACCTCCCCGCCTCACCCGAATTTCTCTTCCAGGAGGAGGCCGCCCTACGCCGCCGCTCCTGGGGCCACAACCTCAGCTTCTGCGCCGGCGTCGGATACCTCTCCGGCGCGGCCCTCGGCGCCGCTCGCGGCTCCCTCTCTGGTATCCGCGCCGCTGAGCCCGGCGAGTCGCTCAAGATCCGCGTCAACCGGGTGCTCAACGCGTCCGGCCATGCCGGTCGTCGGCTGGGGAACTCCGCGGGAGTGCTGGGCCTGATCTTCGCGGGTCTCGAGAGCGGTATCGCCGCCGCCACGGGGGATGAGGGGGTCGTCAGCACGGTGGTGGCGGGGCTAGGCACCGGGGCGGTGTTCAAGGCTGCATCCGGACCGAGGTCTGCCGCGGTCGCCGGGGCGATCGGAGGGCTGGCGGCTGGATTCGCCGTCGCCGGGAGGCAAGTGGTGAAGAGATATGTCCCAATATGAAAGGATTGATCTTTGTGGAGGGCTTTGCTTCTGTGCTACAAACTGTAGGGGTTGAGGACTTCATCAAATGCTTTCCATTGTCCTCTATGCTCGATAGATTTAGTATTGGACCAATTAGAAACTGTAGGGGTTCAATTAGGATCTTGCCGTTCTTTTCTCTTCTTTCTCTCTTATTTTTCTTGTATGTTTGGTAGCCTTAGTACTCGAAACTCTCTGTCCCGTAGCATTGAAATATTTGAGTTTGTTCACAGTGTTGTCTCTTGCTTCTGTAGTATTGGAGGGTTTAGATGTTTCTTGAAGCATTTTGGTGGTGTATTTTGCTCTCTTCTTATGATGCTCTAATGTTTGAATTGACATGTTGATTTTTTAGTTTCAAAGATGGCTATTGGGGCAGTTCATCAAGATGAGTTCAGATTGCAGACTTGCAGCCAGAACAGTGTGCAGGAGGCTAAGTGATTCACCTGTCTGGTAAGTGACAAGATGGACTCTTTTTTTTTTGTCTTTTGATTGCATTATTAGGGCATGGTGGGGAGTTGTCTGACAGGAGCTATGCTTCAGCTGTTCATGTCTGTTATTTAGTGACTTGCTCAAAAGTTGAATACTTCTGCCAGGAACTGAGTGCTTTTATTGAGTTTTTGTTTTTTTGGCAGGATCTATGTTCCATTTGCTCACTGTGAATCAGCTGCTTTTTGCAGGACCACATGCCTGTAAGTGACCTTACATTGGTAATCTACTAACCTCATGTTAATTAATAAACTGTGTTTTGCAAGACCACATCCTTGTTTATCTGATGACCTTGCTAATCTACTAACCTACCTAATGTGATATTTATTGAATAAGCTAGGTATCAGCTGTTTATGAGATTAATTTTTAGTGATCGATACTTGTGCTAGGGAAACCGATTTATAAGTGCGTAAGATGATGACCTGTAGTTATTTGAATGTTATTTTGTAAATGTAGTAAATGCTTTCTTCCACCATAAAAATTCTATGAAACAGCCATGGTAACTTAATATTTGATAAATTCATTGTTAACAGCTAGTATTGTTGCATTCCGCTGTCTGAACTCGAAACAATGCTACAATTGGTTCTTGAAATCCATCTTCTGGCTCTATCGGTGTCCGCCTGTTACATTATGAACTCTGGTTCCTGCAGATGCGATGGCCCTGCTTAACTTTGTGTTCTGAAGCTATAATTGTGTCCCAAGGCAGCTCTCAGTTGTTGAGAAAGCAAGTCTCTGTGACACTTGAGGTTCAAATTAGTGGTTATGATTCATCTGCTCAATAGTCTTATGTCATTTATGGGCAGGCTTAGTTATGATGTGAAAGACTACCTTTTGGTGAGTAGCTATTATCCCCATTTTGGAACTGTAAAGTGGACAGCTCAAGTCATTTAAAAGAATACCAAGAACAATGGTGATGATGAGGTGGGTATGCTCTTCAATCTTTTTAAGTTTATTCATCTATCCATCTGTCTGTCTGTGTGAGCTAATTGTGTGTGACCCAACTATCTTGTCACAGTTTGTGCTAAATCCTACAGTACCTGTGTCACAGTTGTGGTTAATGGTCATTGGAAACAAATAGGATTCTTATCTATGGTAAATGCTTCCACTTGCTTATTTGTGTTTGGAGTGGCATTATGTCTTGTGATGTTATATTTAAACCATGTGATTTCAATTAGCAGCTTCCTTTTCTTCATTGTTGTTGTGGCAAAGATTTAAATCTTATTTTTATCGACAATTTAGCCAACAAAATTAGTCACAAAATATGAATTTTATATTTTATAACTTATCACATGTATATAAATATGCAAAATTTAGCAACTATAGGCCTATTATAAAGTACCTGATCAAAGACATGACAAAAAGTGCATGATCGAAGCATGACGTCCAATCGACGTATTCCTCCCGTCGGGGACTTTTTGGTTCTTAGGGATGTGATGTCAACGACCACCGTGGGCCCTACTCTATGACAATCGAGTGGTCATTATGTGCCACGTAGGTTTTGATATCCACGTGTCGAGTTGATATTGAAAGTTCCTCGAGTGAACGCGCGATCGAGTAACTCTTAACTCTCACATGTGAGGAAAATTTATGTTTCAACGCGGTCTGGTGTGCCTGTGTTGGTTGGGAAAAAAAAAAAACTAGAGAGCGAGGACAAGGCGAGTGCCATGTCGAAGTCCTTCACGTGGAGTTTTCCCCTCCATCGATCTGTCCACGTCAATTCTTCAACGACCCTCTTCGCTATCAGAGAGTCAACCGGGAGAGGACTCGACAGGTGACATCCGTTTTCGTCACTCAAGCGTGTCATCATGCACTGTGCCACTGACACTGCGATTACAGTGGAGAAGTCACGCTTGCATCCGACCACCGTCTCATGGATCCATATGCTACATATCAATCATACGAAGAACACCTCTACTATATATACTTGATTCTGCACCGGGTGGAAGTTTCTATTGGTACAGAGTGTTTATTACAAGCGTTTAATCTCCAACGTATATAACTTGTTCCATCGGCAACTTAACGGAGAAGTTGGAGCAACTTAAACAAAGAAGTTGGTGCATTTTAAGCAAAGAAGTCGCGTAAAGTGTTTGCTTCTTTCTGTCGGAAGAAGTTGGCTTGCACAGTCTCTGATGCCAGTCGAGAGAAGATCGCACGGTGAACGACCGTTCTCTTCGACAGAAGATAAAAGAAAAGGAGAACGAGAGAGGTCGATCGCACGTTGCTTTGTTTCCTTGTATATATGAAGCTGTGACCTTCCACGAGTCGAGTAGGATCGAGGATGAAGAGCAGCAGAATCGGAGCAGCCTCAGCTCGGTGATCCCGATGGATCACCTTCCCCTTCATCTTAGGTCTCTCTCTCTCTCTCTCTGCGTGTGCAAGTGTCTTCGTCTAAAGAAGCAGCAGTGCTTGGGTTCCAGTGAGCAATCTGGGGCTGGGGCTGGCTTTGGCGGGAGCAACAGCCAACCTCATCGTGTACTTAGTGGAGGAGTACAACGTGAAGAGCATCGACGCCGCCCAGATCGGGAACATCGTCGGCGGCAGCACCAGCCTTGCACCCGTGATCGGGGCCATCGTCTCAGATGCCTTCTTTGGTTGCTATCCTCTCATTGTCTCCTCCTCTATCATCTCCCTGCTGGTACTTTGACTTTCCCTCATAAATTATCACACTCCGTATTCAGTCGTTGCAAACTTATGCCGCTCCAAGAACCTAATTGGCGGTTCTCATCCACCTGAATCCGCTGCAGGCGGTGGTTCTGTTGACGCTGACGGCCGCCGTCCGTCCCGTCGCTGCGGCCACCGCCATGCGCATTCGGCTCCGACGCCTGCGAGGCGCGTTTCTTTTCACAGCGGTGGCGCTGCTGGCCTTCGGGGCCGGCGGGTCGCGGTTCAACTTTCTCGCCATGGGAGGAGGTCAGTTCGACAAGGTTCGGGACCAGGGCATTTTCTTCAACTGGTACTTCATCGTCCTCTACGTTTCGGCCGTGGTCGGATCCACCGTCCTCGTCTTCGTGGAGGACAGCGTCAGCTGGACTCTGGGCTACGCACTGTGCACCGCCGCCAACGCCGTCGGCCTGGTCGTCCTCCTCCTCGGCACCAAGTACTACAGAAGGCCTGCGGCCCAAGGAAGCCCATTCACCGGCATGGCTCGAGTTGTCGTTGCCGCCTTCAAGAAATGGAACGTGAAGGTGTCACAGCAGAATCCAAGTTATTACTACGGTTCAGGTGGGGATGATTATTGACTATTGATTGGTGAAAGAGATTTATTCTTAATATATTAATGTAATGTATCTTTAGTGACTATATAAATCTTATTTGGGTTATGAAAAATATAAGATTTTTAAAATTATAAAAAATATTGAAAAAAAATAGAAAAAATTTAATCTTTTATTATTCTTCCTTTGTGTGATAACTCTATCTGAGAAGGTAGATGGTGATATGCACATACGAAGGAGGTCAGTGATATGGTAGTTGGTGTTCATGAGACCATTCATTGTCTATGAATTATTGTATGTGTATTGAGGACATATTCTCCAATCACATCATGAGAACATATTATGAATACTTCAGAATCCTTTTAAGAGGATCAGTTATCCATATTCTTTCACAAAGTTCAATCAACCCTCCACAGTAATTTTTAGAAGAATGAGAATAATATTTGTCGACTAATATATTATTCAATGATAAGATATTTACAAATTTGAAGGATTTTTTAGTGAGAGTGTTTTTGTGAGAACTAATAATTTCATCATTAAAAGGCAATTTAGAACCAATTTTATCAATAAATGATATATTGGAGATTAATCTAAATCTTTACAGTATAAATTTTGTAGCTAATGAGGGTTTAAATGATAATATTTCATTTGCTAATGATTACATGAGGTCTGAAAAAATAATAAATACTTTGCTAGTTAACACATTAGTAAAATCTCGATCTCTTAAGAATGATGATACATATGATATAATATTTCAAACATGTTCTCATAACTCAATAATTGTCAAACAAACTCGCCCTATGATTAATAATTACCCTAACACATCGTATGAATCAAACCAGAGGGAGAGATATTTCTTAAACTTTATTGTCATTTTATGAAAACTTTTAAACCTTTTATTAGTAAGAAATCGAAGTCGTATTTGTCAAAATATATCTTTGACATAATTTTTAACTCAAAAGTAAAATCTGATTAGCTTCCTTCTCTCAGAGGTAACAAATTGTAAGAGCATCATATCATATGATCGATCCTTCACGATTGAGAATTCCAACTTGTTCTTTGTTCTCCCACCCAAAGGGTTACATGTCTTTTTCTTCACAGAGGAAAGTGGAGGTGTTGTTTTCACTTGCTGTGGACAGCACTATTGAAAAGTTCCACTTGTCTTCACAGCTTCAATTGCATAAGAAGAAGAAGAAAAAAAAAAAAAGTAGAAAAGCACAATGTTTCTTCCAAAAAGTGTAATAAATAATAATACATTGTGGTGGGACCTCAAGTGGACACATCTCTCTTTCCTTACCAGCTATACCCACTGCCTGTATCACCCTCATACACAAATGCTCCTAAGAATAAGGAGACTTGGAATTGTTCATAACAACAAAAGGATTAGTGCAAGAACAAGAAACAGAAAAAGAAATAAATAAAAAAAAACCGAAAAAGTATTCCTTTATGAACAAGTGCACGATGGTACAACCTAAATAGAAAACAAAAAACAAATATTTATGAAATATTAGATGAAATAAAGAGAGGTAGAATAAGATACACGATCTCATTCATGGATTCTTCAAATCGAAGAATGTGTCACAGATTTGAGGAATCACCATCATTATGTTTTAGTAGGGTTAGACTTGGTTTCGGTCAAGAATTCTACAATTAGAACATCGTGTTACTGATCCTATAGTGCATGCATCTTACTCACCCTCCAAAGGAGCCTTATGTCGAGCTCATGCGAGCCAGTGATCTCTTGCACATGAGAACAAGTGTTGTCTCAAATCATCCTTATTCCATCTGTCACCCATAGATTTCATCTCTATCCTAACTCTTATCTACTCTATAATGATTTATAACATGATATGTATGTATGATATGACAAACAAGGATTGATTTATTGGTTTCAAATTTGATCGTCGATCCAAATTATTTTAACTACATTTATTACTTTAAAATCTCGAGCAATCTTTTTTATTGAAGATGAATCTAAAGAAGTGTAAATTTTCTCTGAAAAGTGACTAATAATAGGAGATTGCCCAACGAGCTCCTTCCCATGATGAAATAAGAAACTATCACCGGAAGTGAGCAAATAGTTTGAGGTAAAATAAAATACTAAAGAGGTGACCAAAAAAAAAAAAAAAATCTTATCTTTATTCAAAGAATATTTATTATTTTAATCTTTTTCGATCACATCAATTCCCATCTGAATTGGATCAAAATTATCTAAAACCATATTTATTGGAAATTGGAATTAGCATCCCAACTCACCTTCCCCACATCATCCAACCCCGGAATGCACCTCTAAGCTTCGGGAACCTTCTGATGACGATGATAACTCTTTAATGCGGTACACGCCAACCCACATTATTACATGATGGGAGCCTTTTGCCTTCAAATCATAATACAGACATGTTGGGTGAATCATGGATGGACATGCCATGGTCCAAACATCCACCATCAAAGCACCCCCGACAACCATATCCATCCACACTTTATTGTTTCCCCAACAATAATAGCACACCATGAAATGTAGCAAATGTGTCACGAAAGCTATAGATATGTTCGTATGTTGCTAAGGATTTTTTAGATCGTGTATTCGTTTGCCATATATCATCTTGGTTGTATGGAAAATAAAATAGTAGTTGGATGATTGATTTAGCATTTGTCTCAATGATTTGATGATCTTATTTATTTAGATCAATAGATTCCTAAGAAAAATTTAATGATCATTAGAGAAGGTAATTGTAATTAATTATATAGCAAGTGGCTTATTAACGTTTGCTTACTTATAAACCACTTGTATCCACTATTAAACCTACACATTGCACATTGATCTATTAAATAAAAAACTATATACATTGGGTGAATTCTTTAAAAAAATTCTTATTTAAATTTGAAAAATATTGAAACAATATCTCTATCTTCGTAAAGATACTTTTATCCATGTTAGTCATGACTATCATTTAATTGGGCTTTCGTCTCGTCGAGAATCTCTCTTCATCCCGAATAGTCATTTATAATTGTGACCGTCACTTATAGACATGCCCCCTCCTCTCACTTGTGGTTTTCATCATTGGCCATAAGGAAAGTAAGGAGAGGAGACGTTCCTATGTCAACCTCTAGCGAAGATGAGCCTCGCATATGGTGGGCGATGATGAGTTCGATAAAAGAAGGGATAAAATGATATGAGACGTAGTTTCAATAATTTTTAAGGTATGATGTTTTATGAAAAAATTTAACAAATAATTTCTTTTTTAAAAATGTCCAAATTATATTTTCCTCTCAGACTCGGCTTTAATTTATGATATATTTCTTTATCTACGGACTTGACAGCCGTCTCCTTCCTCAACTGATTGCTACTTGCATGATTTATATTTGGTAATAATTATTTTAATGAACGATAATGTCATAATTGGGATTATAAATAATTGAATTCAAGATTATGTGAGATTTACTTTAACGAATCAGCCCCAATTTATTGGCACGTTCACATGACATTGGAACCTTTCAACGATATTGCGGAGTGATTTGCTCGCACGGCAATCGATATGGTCAAAATACGTAGGCTTGACTTTTTCGCAGCTTTCTGATCCCATTGCAACGACTTCAGCCACACCTACGGCCCGCACCTGCGATGAGGCCCGCGCACTCGCAGCTTGGCGACCGACCTCTTTGGTGGCGGGCCCCAAGGGGTAGCGTGGGACCCGCCACACATCCCCTTCCTTTTTCTCTATATAAACCGACCCCCGCCAAACCCTATCTTCCTCCCCTGGTTGCTCACCGAGTCGGCCGACTTATCTCCGAGTTCGATCGTCCTCCTACAGGCTTCCCTTCCCTTTGTGCGTGCGAGCGCGGTAAGAGAGGCGAGAGAGCGAGAGCGAGAGCCACAGGGGCTCAGACCGGAACTGGCTAACGAGAGCGGAGAGAGCGTGGAGGACCGCAACAAGTGGGCAGTGCTCACGCTGTATGAGGCCCTGAACGCGCGAGACGTGGAGCGGGTGCAGCAGCTGCTGGCCCCCGACATCGAGTGGTGGTTCCATGGCCCGCCGGAGCACCAGCACATGATGCGCATGCTCACCGGCGCGGACTACTACGAGGAGACAACAGCCGCCACCGCCTTCCAGTTCAAGCCCGAGCGAATCGCCGCCTTCGGCTCCACCGTCGTCGCCGAGGGCAGCGGCCCCGACGCCGATACCGCCTGGGTCCACGCCTGGACCATCGCCCCGGATGGGATAATCACCCAGGTCCGCGAGTACTTCAACACCTCCCTCACCATCACCCGAGTCGCCGCCGACTCGGCCTCCAAATCCGCCGCTCCCTGTTCCTCCTCCTCTTCTTCCTCCGGGTCGGCTCACTGCATGCCCGTGTGGGAGAGCCGCCGCCCCGAGCGCGCCGGCAAGTCCTTTCCTGGTCTCGTCCTGGCTATCTAAATCAACATAATCCCAAATAATAAGTTGTTATCGCGATAGATAAGTAGGGGTGAAGGCTTCGCCTGTTGCCGTATACCGTGTATGGGCTGAGAGGGGTTTGTGAGAGGGATCCCACTCCCTGTTCTTCTTCTTCTTCGCCGTCTTCTTGTTGGAATCCGAGTCGGTCGTGTCTAAGGAACTAAGTCTGGTGTGTGTGTCGTGTTAAAGAGTCCAAGATGATGAGGGGGGGAAGGAGAGGATTCCTATCTTCTTCTTCTTTTTCTTCGGGTCATGCTGCTATCTGTTTGTTTGGTTACTTGCTGAATAAGAGATGGCCGTTTTGTTGCCTTGAATCAACGTGTCTAGATGGTAAAGGCTCTTTGGCAGGCGATGAGGAGGAGGCTGACGCTCCCCACATCAACATCACGACAGATGGAACACAGGAAAGAGCGGATGAATCGATCGGAAAGCGAGCGTGTGTGGGCCAAACAAAGACACCGGAGCGATGGCCACGTCTATGAATCGTACGCGTTGTCTTCGTCGCTGAACCTGTTTCCAGCTATATGACATTGGTGTGCAGCGGGGAAAGATATTTAATGCAAGGAAACGTGTGATGTTAGTTCTGAATCATGGTTGTGGGAGAAGCCATTTCTGGCGCGGCCACCGTTAATTCCGTCCCTGAATCGCCGTCTCTTCGTTCAGGAAACTACAGCTTTAATAACTTAGGTCGTCGGTCACCGACTTGCTGTTGTGAGCTTCCAACCATCCTTCTAACCCATCAATTTTGCCTTGCCTTGACATGAACTCTTTCTTTGTTCCTACGTTTGACATCAACCGATCATATTATCAGTGATGTAAAAACCCTCGACTTTATCGGTAGGGCAATTAAATTACTCGTCGTGATATGCCTACATACCAATTTTTGTGCATGGCTGTCTAGGAATCAAACAGTAATTAATTATATAACGTCACTGTCATCCATAACTTCACTTTCACATGCCAATTTTATGCTTCATAAAAGCTCACAATGATGAGCGCAATTGAAAACATAATTATACAAACTTTTATATTATTCACAAGCTCACGGACACAGTAGTAACCTCAACTACCGTCGCTAACTGCAACTAGTAAGTTCTTATTAGTCTATAGGTCTTCTAAGTCAATGCACCATCGGCTCAAAAAACCCAGCAAGCAGTGCACATTATAAAGAATATTGTCACAAAAAAAAAAAAAAAGAATTAAATAGGATACATTGAATAGCAGAAATCAACATGTAGCCAGAAGAATCTCTTACTGAATCCAGGGAGCGTGTAGATCACGTTATGCCATCATGAAAAATCAAAATCCTCATCATACCCATATTCTTCATCACCAATCGCGTTGTAATCATCATAACTGACTTCTGCAAAATTGTGATCTTCATATGCTTCAGGCCTGTCACCGTCCCCCATAGAACCTGGATCAACTTCATGATTCTCAATGTTGTCGTGGAGATTGCAAGGATCGGCATCATCTGTTTCGATCTTTTGCTTTTTCCCATTGTCTTGTTCAGACTGTTGAAAACACATGATCAATAAGGCAGATAAAAAAACAAAAAAATAATAATCTAAAACTACATTTAAAGAAACATTTCTTTCATAATAATGCCCAGTGCATTGCATTTAGTATATCATTTTGCCTTTACTAGGTGGCATGTCTCCTGATACATCAGAAAATAGTGTGGCATATGCATGAAGAAATTGCAATACTTAGCCTAAAAAAAGCTCATTAAGAAAAGGAACAAAGAATTACAGTGTATAGAGCTTCCAATGCTTCATAATTGACTTTTGAACTGAAGGTCTGTAGAAAAAAAAAAAGCATATTAATTAGAAAATAGAAAATGTTGAAATCCATGAAACTATATGAACACTAGCAAAAATCTCCCACTATCGCAAGCATATGCAATGACGACCTATTAAGTTACCAAGAGTACCTTTTTCTTTAGCATCTGACGGGTTGCTTCAAGAGGAGTCTGAGCAGGAGCTGCATTCTTAGATTCCTCAGCACGTCTCTTTTTCCGTTCCTGTATCCGAGATTGCATTATAGAAGAACAAAAAAAAAAGTGCAAAAACAAACAAATATACCAAAAGCGAACAGATTTGACAATAAAATTTCAAATGTCAGTTTTCGGCACAATATAATTGTTGTAACCAAGGTTTTTAAAACTGAACGATACCAAAGCTAACTGTTAGGTAGACCAGGCAATTTCTCCTGTCTGGTTTGACACCAAGCATACCCGGCAAGCTAATTGATACCAAGCGACACTGATCATACACCTACTGCCTGGTAACCGGACACCTGGTGTCTGGTAACCATACACCTGACTGACTAGTACCGGTATCGACTGTATCCTATTTTTTGACCTTTTGTCCTTCTTACACTGCTACCTCTTCTCATCCTACCTCAGCCTCTTCAGCCACCATCCCACCTCATACCATGTCCTTTTCATAATGAATCTGTAGGCTGGGACATATACGAATTACAAATCAAGTTAAAGTCCTCACATAGGTGCAGTGTGAAGCAATTTTGCACAAATATGTTTCTATGAGTTGTACTAAGTACTAACAAAATTTAAGAGTTGTAATTCACAAGTTAAAAAAATTATTCCATCCAACAATAACAATTAAAAGGAGTAAATGAGGGCCTCAAAATAAAAAAAATTTCAGATGTTAGACATCTTGATTATTCTTGAAAGAAATATGAGAGACTTGTTTGATATATCAGTAACAAGTCTATATATGGACATAAACAGATTGAGCCCAATCATATCAGGATTAATCAATATCCAATCTCCGGTGGCTGGAGTACATATTCCAAATTATGAAATATTTATTATGTTACCATTTTAAATATATCTAAAGGCGGATAAAAAAGCTGACATAATGTATATATTACATGTTATATATTATATTATATGATACCATATGAAATTGGATAAAGAAATTGTCAGATCAGATGGATCCAATCTATCCAACTTATGAATCCTTTAGTAGGTCAAACTATTGAAGAAGGTGCATATTATGTTATAGGAGGTAACTTGATTACTGTCTTCAAATAAGAGAAGCCTCTCCTAGCTTTCAGCCTGATTTGATTGCTAATCCCTTGTTATCTGATTCTACTCTCTTCTTTGCTCCTTGCTTTTCCTTCTTACAGAAATATCTCTCTGCATGACTAGATTTGACAATAATTTGCCACATGTTGAATACATATACTCATCTAAACTTCCTGCAGGTTTCTCTTTTGTAGCTGGTTCTAATAGTTTTCTAACAGAATATTAGATACTACTGACTAAATTTTTTGGAGAAGACAGTGTGAATAACTTTTGTACTACATATATATATATATAGTTTTTAATTTGGGAGCATAATCACATCGGTAATGTCTTTGCAACAGGAATCAGCAAACAGTTAACTGTTCCAGAAGCCTACAATCTGCCACACATTTTCATCCTGATCTAAAGGCCCTTTCATTGTGTCCTGAAACACAACAATAAAGCTTAAGCTGGTTCCTCAATGATTTTGAAATAGATCTCAGGTGCAAACAATTCCTCCTAAAGCCACAAATATTGAAGACCTGTAGAACCTTCTGGAAATAGGTAGGCATGAAAAAGTCTTGTTGCCCACTATTTGTTTGCATAAATGACTCCATATTTAACATTTTTTTTTCTCCATAAGGGGAAAAGGTGAAGGGCATCCCAGGATGTATGTCCCTCTTGAAAAATAAGTTGATATTTTTAAGCAACTATCTATTTGCGAATAATTATCCTCATATAATAGATCCCACCTGAAGGAGTCACTTAAAAGAGTCAGATTATCTGCTTGTAAAAGGACAAAGCAATTTTATAAGTACTGGGACAAAATTAGAGAAAACCTACAAAGAAAATGGAAAATAAGCAGCAATTTAAGGAAATATTTGGGAAAAATACAAGATTCTCTAAAATCCTAGATTATCAATTCGAAATAAAAAAGCCACATAAACAACCATTGAATAATGTACCATGCCACCAAGTCATTAATCATCAGTACCTTTCTGGACTTTGCTAGGGCTGCTGCAGTTGCTTCAGCAAGTTCCTTTGCAGCTAAAACATCTTCTGAACCATCTGCAAAATTAGCTTCATAAGCCTCCTTGGCAGCTGCAACAGCTGCTTCCTTGGCCGCTTGTTCCTGCACAGCTTTGACTTCAATAAATCAGATTTAATAATCAAGGATATATCTAATCAACACTCTAGAAATTGTCCCTCATCACCTCAAGATACTCCTTGTTCATTTCTTCCCATATAATCTTTTTAAGTTCCTTCTCTTCCTCATTGTGTAGATATCCATCAACCTAGAAAATAAAAATATTCAGATAGAATCAGAACTTTTCCATATGCAGACATTGCTGGGCACAACCACTAAAAGAACAGGTGCAATATAGAGATGTCTATAACTCAAACTCTGAGCTTGGCACCCACAAAAAAATTTCTATCAATGATGACATACCTCAACATCATCAATATCAGAAAAATTTTCTGTCTCATCATCTGCTGCGTCGTCTAAATCCTGTTGTTCCGAGTCCAAAGACTTGTCTTCTGCAGATCCTTGCAAAAAGAGAGAATTGCCCAACCAAGTCATTACTGTTTGTAGTAGAACAAATACCAAAAAAAGAACAATAGAATGTTAGTGGGCTTGATAGTTCGATGATTTCTTTAAATAAAGATTTAATGCAACTAGTGATGGTACCAGCACTTTCAGGTTCATTTGTTGTTTTCCCTTCGGCTTGGCCAATATCTGGAATTTTAGCAGAACCGTTTTCCTTGTCCTGGAAAAATATGCCACCACAGATGACATCAAACTAGAATAGGATACCAATCAATGGCAAGTGTCTTACATGATACAGTTCCACATGCAAGAGTAGCACAAACAACTTCCAGATCAGTCATGATACTCTGAGATAGTTTTAGATATTCCCAATGGTGATTCTGGACTATAGAAGTGATGCATACCGCCGTTACTTTATGGACACTCATACAACAATAGAAAATTCCTAATTGATAATATTGACGTGAAAACCTTAAATATAAAATAAGCTAAAGAAGGAACAGAATATGCAATGCATGAGTCCCCCATAATATAAGATGCTTTGCTAAATGTTGATCAAAGGTGGCAAAGAATCCGGTCAGTTTCAGAATGTAATGTCAATGGCATGATGATTCTGGCACCTGATATGGTGGCAAAAACAAACTATCAATAGTTTTACATCTTTGGCTTTCATAAAATAAACATGAATGTAGTCTTTTATGGAAATGATTAACAGGTAAATAAAAATCAATTGGTTCAAGGCTTTATGCCTATTATTGTTATAAAGACCATAAGTAACAAAATACAAAATGGTGCAAGAAAAGGTTGTGAAAATGTTCATTTGCTTAACCAATCAAAAAAAGAGGAAAAACCCAAATTAGGGAATTAAAATGATATGATGATTCATGAATCAAGTACAAAAACGTACATCATACTGATGTCAAGTTGGGCCTACGAATGCCTATGATATCAAACCTGGCTTAAAAAAAGGTCAATCCCAGCTATGCTTCTTCATCTCAACGGTCCTTCCACTTGCAGAAAACCCCAACTTATTAAATTAAGTTCTACACTGATGGTAATCCTCCTCAAATTTTATCTGTCAAAGAAGTAATCTCTGAATTATTTGGTATAATTCTCAATATTTTCATTTTTAAATTTAGTTGTATTTTCTTATATATATTAGTTTCATTGGATCAAATCATGTACTACACATTGTTAAGTGACTCCATAGGCTTCTTTATCAATTTCTATGGGCTGTTAATTATTCTTAAATTATTCCTGATTTCTCTATATTTATTCTGGCTATTCTTTTTCTTAATTTTTTATCATTTTGCTGAAACACCATTTGGCAATCTGATTTAGCTGATACTATCTAATAATATCAAATTCAGTTGCCAAGCCTGAAACTGATCTTGATCTTTCAAACCTTGATATGTAATAAAAGATCAATCTACATAGGAGTAAGGTCGTCAAACTTTATTCTGATCAAAAGCACTTTGAAGTTTCAAAAATTCACCAACCTAGGAGAAGATTAAAAAAATACCACAAGTCATAAGAATAAAAGCATATAATGCATGAAAGAATCCAATCTTATCTGGCTTTTTGGTTAAAAATGAAATACTGACTACAAAAAAAAATGTAAATATGCAAAATGTTAGCTGATGGCACACATGAATGGATCCAACCTTCTCATAAATATGGTGATTATCTAGGTTGGAGTCTCTCATTTTTTTCTCCTTTTCTTCCTTTTCCATCCTTTGCCTCTCAGCTTGCTGAAAGGCTGGAGGTTCAGCACCACCTTGAAGTCCTCCTGATATTTTAATGAACTGCAGAAAAAACATAAGCAACACCAGTGTGGACAGTGGTTAACATTAAGATAAAATTTTGAAAAAAAAACCAGGATGTACCTTATCATAGCATTTTCTGCAAAGTCCATGTGCAAAATGAGGCACCTCGGTATCTTTATGTTTACACAGAACTTTACCCTCCTTAGGCAATTGGTCTGGCTCACTCTCTGCATTTAGTTCATCAGCTCTTGCAAGGAACTCCTCTATCTAAGAGCATTACAAGAAAATGGGTGAGCCTGAAATCTCAGGAAGAATTCCTCAGACAAATAATTGCTTATAAGAACTATCAATCATAACATATACAAGCACAGATGATTAGTTGCTGGCTTTTAGATACAGCATTGTCCAAAAATATTTGCTTTGTCAATTGCCACTGCAGTTAAAAGTAGTACTTCAAAAGACCATGTGACACATATTTGTGTCTGTGTCCATTATGAGCCTCTCAGCCATATGGATCATTTAGCCTTTTGGCTTTACCAAGGCAATACCCTGTAACAATCCTAGGGCCTTCATTCCCTCGTCTATCCCTATCACCTTATGGTGCATTTAATTGTTGCCACCTTAAACACACCATGAACCAATCACTTATCACTGTATCTATCCATGTAGCTACATTCGTATGTCTCAAAATCCTCAACTTACCAACTTAAATTCTGGGCATGTTACTTCCTTGATGTTTATCATTTTGACATCGACAGTCATATGAACGGTCACAAGCAACATAATTATCTAAAATTATGTCCTTGTGTCCCTTCTTGGATCTACTAACCTGATCTTACAAAAAAGAAGCTTTTACTCCTGCATATCTCTATACATCTAAGTCCACAGTCTAAGCTATAATTATCTAAAATTTAAGATAATGGTTGGCAGGGCCTGATGGAAAATCATTAACACCTGGATTTGTAATATTTGATTATTATGTCAATTTGTCACATTCAATTGGTTGGCAATAGTAGACAAAAAGGTTTTTACATGGATAACATCAGCTTAATAGTTGGTGGAATGACAAATGTCACCTGTACCATACCAGTTAAACCTGTTGCCAAAATCAATATTACAACAAATTTAATGTTTGAAAAATTATGCCAGTATGTTTTGCTCAGGACATGAACAGACGATAGCAATCAGACAACCCAGAATTCTGGAACAGATTGAAATGTTAAAAAAAACTCGTTCATATTAAAATATGCAGCATAAGTTATTAAAGAACACTGAGTCTTGGACATATATTAACTTGTAAGCATCATATCCAGTCAAACTTTCACTTAATACTCATTGTAGTCAGAGAACTTACTGTTAAGCTGCCAGACTCTGTATTTTCAAACTCAATCAGCCGTTTGGTCAAAGTTGCTTCGCAAACATGTACAACTGAGACCTGATTAAACATGAAGGATGTGTTGCAGCAGTTGGCAAAAGAAACAAGGACCAAAGATTTAAAGTGATATTTATGTTTAAATATCATAGAGAGATATCTCTATAAAGCCAATAGGAAAGCCTTCCATTAGTTTTAACAAAAACTAAAATATACTAATTAAAAAATTGAATATCAGAACTACAAAGCACACAGTTGAAAGTAAAAAAATCAATTTAGCTGACTTTATGACTAAGCATTAGATGTTAAACCCTAGAGTTTGTGTCTTTGCAAGGATTTCTGAGGCTTCCAGGCCAAATAATGACAATCTTGGACCATCATGTAGGACAAGATGACAAAGCATGTGACATTGCTTTATCTCTTGTAGGTCTTCAGCAAACCTATTAACCTTAATATATTTGAAACTAATTCTGACAGTTTCAGTTAGACATGGATTTGACTTACCTTGTAAAAGAGGTTTAGAATAAGAGAAAATAATTATTGTTACACATCCCTTTTTCTTCTTTTCACAAGTAAGATGTGAGTAAAAAGGAGATTTCCAATAAGCTAATTATATGTTTTGAGGGCCATGGATGTGAAAAGGGTCTGATTACAGAGAAAACTCTACCGATTGTTTGTCTTTCACCAATATCTCTTCTTTCTTAACCTTAGATTTTTCTACTGCATCCTCATTTTCCCTCTTTCATATGTAAAACGTCATCAAGTAATCTTTTCTTCTAATTGTTCCTTCCTAAGTGTTACAAATTTGTGACAAGGGGCACATGCCATGTTGTGTTGGACAAAAACTATCCTGGTCATGTGTCGGCATGATCAACACTGTTTGGAATACTTTGACCTGGCCAGATAACATGATAAACCTTAATACTTTTTTAAAATAATATGACAGTTATTGTTTTTCATAACATCATAAATCTTTCAGCTTCTTCCTCTTGACAGCATTTCTGTTTTGTTATTCTAACACCATAACAGCATTCTTTTACTTAAAAACATTTTCACAATGTAGTCACTAATTGGCCTGCAGACTTAGCATATCAAGTCACTAATTCCTCCATAAACCTAAGAAGAACAGGATAATTTACCGAGAAACAGAAGATCATAATTGACAATTTTTGTGTGCTAAATTTGCTATGATATTCTAAAGAACTTCATATTATCAACCAACCCTATATCCCATAGTGGAAGAAAACCTACAAAATTTAACTTACAACATCTGTTTTGGAGTACTTGAGCCCGTGAGAATGTGCAGATATGTACAGTGCTGCACCACATAATCCACTAGGTTTTCTCCCTGTCTAAAAATATAACATGATATAAGAGATAAAATAAAATATATACCTTGATGCATTACTAATTAAATTTACAAACGAATAAGATAGAACAAAATGCAGATAAAGAAAATGTATGCCTGCATCCAATCTCTCTTCATTCTTGCGACGATGCGGAGAGCAGTTTCAGAAACTGCATTATTCTTTCTGCCCAATAACCCTACAATGCAAACCAAAATTTAAAATGATCTCTTATTTAAACGTATCTCAAATTAACTCTTACAAATGACCAGGGAACATTATGAATGGAAAAATGAAAGGAATAAGCATCTGTTTACAAAAAATACTTAACTACTATACAAACCAATGATTTAAAAAGCACTAAGCCGTGCCAAGATTCCAAAATGCCCGAGGCGCTAGGCGCTTGCCCGAGCGAAGCGCGGCAATCTAACAGTGGAACTTTCGGACAAGGAGAAAAGAACTGTGCCCGAGCAAAGCGAGGGAGAGAAAATAACTGTTAAGAGGGGGAGAAAAAAGTTATCAACAGTGGAACTTTCGGACGACAACGGGGGAGAAAAAAGTCATCAACAGTGGAACTTTCGAACGACAACGGCGGCAGACTGTAGCTGCAGCAGTGGCGGACGCGAGCAATGGGAGCGGCGGAAGCTGTGGAATGTGATGTCACGGGTGAAGGAAGCTTCAGAGGTGCCCGTTGGTGGCGGAGGAAGCTGCGATCCTCTCCTTCGACGGTGGAAGGAGCTGCACACGGAAGCAGCGGCGAGAAAAGGAAGATGCAGACAAAGGCCAGGGTGTTAGACCCGTCCATCGACGACTTAGGAAGCCGTGGTCCGTGTCGTTTGTGGCGAAGGCAAAGACAGTAAGCATTGACGGCGGAGGCAAAAGCTATGCTAGGACTGATGGCTCGGTGTCGCGCGAGGATGCAGGGTGTGACTTTTGCGGGTAAGAAAGTGGCTAGTTGGTTCGACTGAACCGAACCAGATTTGAGTATGGTTCAATTGCTTCATTTGAATCGGGTGCTCGCTCGATGCTCCTGGCACATGGGTTCAAGTGAACGCCCAAGTGACGCCTCACTGAAGCGCGCTGCCTGGTCCACCCTTGAGGCGCTCGGGCCTCGCCTCGCCTCCCCGAGCGCCTAGGCGAGCACCCGAGCACCTATTTAAACTGCTGATACAAACATAATACCAGGGGCAAATGTCCCGCTACTTCGGATAGTCTGTCCACTATTGAAGAACCAAAGTTTTTGTGCAAATACAAATTTTCAAAAAGAATCAAGAAATCGCTTAATAATCTTATATACACTGCAAATACAATGTTTACAATGAAATCATTTACTGATCTTTAGGATCTTTTGCAGCATTGTAATACAAACATAATATTAAACACCATTGTAAAATTATTCTTTCACTTAATGATCTTTAGGATCTTCTTTGTAGCACAAGGATTGAAGTTCCTTATAAAAATAAAATTGAGGTAGTTTTTTAATGGAAAAAATAATTTACAGAAAGTGTAAAAAGATATAATGCACTTACGTTCCGTAAATCTGTGAATGAAAAGACTTGGATCTACTAATTTCTGAACAATTGGATGCTCCAAAAGGCTCAATATTTTGCAAAGCTGCAAAAACACAGCACCTAACACATAACTGAAAAAAATTGCTTTAGAAAGCATGATAACCGATATTTATAGTGAAAAAGGACTACTATGTTTAATTAGTACAGAGTGCAAAGAGAATGCAACGAGCCAGATGCTTCATACACGTTAATCTGCAAGTAGTCCGAAAAATCGATGAGAAGATATGCCTTTTTTGTTTGCCTGACAAAGGACAATATAAATAGCTTAAACGTCGGTTCAATTTTGATACTTGAACATTCAAGCCACTGCACTAATAAAATATAATAGTTTATTCCTGCTTCCAAGTAACATGTTTTTGTGTTGTGATGCACTTCCTACATATAATTTTCAAGAGAGAAATAGAGAGCTAATACAACTATATGCTTCTGAAATGAGGATAAAACTGTATCATTAAAAAATGCCAGATATGAAATGAATGTTTCATTAAATTACCAAAGGAGAACTAAGGAGACATTTTGAGTCGAGTTAACTATGACAGAAGTAATACAACCACAAAAGGCAATAAGCATGATTACATGCTGAGGATGGTTACAAACCAGTGACACTATTTAAGATAACAATTAGAATGGATTGCAGCAAATATGATTTTAAATAATGTTTAACCATAAAAAAGAAGAGTTGGAATTCAAAAAATATCAGAGTTGTGAAAATATGTTTTATCCTACTTCAGCTCATTGCTTTAAATAAAGGGACTAAAAGACTATTTATGATAAACCAGGAGGAGATTCCAGCTTCCTTTCTCAGAAAAGCAACATTTTACATTATTTTCCAAAAAGATTGATGAAAATCTGTTATCAAACAAAAATATTTTGCAAGAGAATTTGTTTGGTTTAAAAGTTACCAAAGATTGATGAAACATGTCTTTAGTCTATGTTCTCGTTTACCAAAGGACCCTGAAACTTAGACTTTACCATATCTAACAAATGTCTATTATCATTTCCTTGTGTTCTTGAACTGACCCTCAAAAGTGCCCGTGTACCTGTCCACCTGTCCAGCTTCTGAAGCTTTCTATGCCATGTAAGAGTAACTACATCACTGATGTCTGAGTCATCCACAAGGTAGTGAGAGAAGGTAACTGAACAAGCAACGATAGTCTTACACTCACAAGTCCCTCCAAAAATATAAATAAGAAAAGCCCAACAGTTAAAATGTCTAAAAGTCTGCTATCATTCAGTCAAACAAACCCCCAGACTTGACCCATTAAAGATAATTTATATGGTTCACAGGTTAGGTCCAACTCAAGGAATCTTCAAACATTGGCAAACCATATGCTTCCTGGAGAATTAGATTTTGCACAACATGGGCACTTCAAATTGCTTGTCGGCCATGTTAGATACTTAAAAGAATTTTTTTAGTCAAATTTGTAGAACACACATTAGATAGGCATTCAAATTTGTGGAACCATCAAGCTGTCATACCTTCCATGCATTGTCCATGTTATAATGTAGCAAGTCTTCAATGAAAACTTAAAAAATGTTTACATAAATGTGATATCAACCCCGATACAGAAGTGAACAAATAACTAAATTAGAATGCCAAACATTGAAGTCTTATAGCAACTCTTTGAAGGATAACTGATAAGTCGATTTCCAATTCCCTGCTGGATAAAGCCAATGAACGAAACTATAGTGACTGCATTCAATATTAGGTTGGTTTCATCGGTGACAATACCTTTAACCTGACAAGTGACCACTTAATGACCCACTGGCTTCATGGGTCATTTCAGAAGATCTTGACTGGCTGACAAGTCGGATCGTGCTTCAGCCAAGTGTCTGTTTGTCCAACCAAACTCAATCCCATTTGATCCTTTTTTTCCCTCAAAGAATACCTGTCATTACCCACCAGGCGGATCTAATTCGACCCACCCAACCCAACACACCAGCTATATAAGATGGTTCTGATTTCACCCACATGAAGCTGAGGTTCAGATCATGCCTATATACAAATGGCAGCCTTGGCTCAATCTGAATTGAGCCAACTTGTCCACAGATCTAACTGGATTAAACACTCATGGTGTAATGAATTTACCCCAGACAAGCAGCTAATGGCTTTTCATAGTCCTGAATATTAGTCAAAAACTTCTAGAGGAGGGTTCTCATAAAAAGAATCTCTATTTACATCTAAACATATGTTCTTCATAAGCTTATGACATGCTATAAGTGGATCTAGCTGGAGCTGATGTGTTAATGAACAGTGGATAACGTTTTGTAGTCAGCAATTAGCAGTTGCTGGCCATCTGGATACTAGCATAAAACCGATCCATCGAGAGACTTGATGCCTTACTTGCTTTGGAAGCTTTTTTATTCTTTGTTACCCTTGATCCAGATACATAGCACCAAGAAGTTCAAGTCACTCCGTGAATACATACTATAGCTTTTACATGGTGTATCACATTTGAAGCAACTAACAAATGAAATATAAGGAATAAAATCCTTTTTCTTTTGGAAAAAAATAACAAAAAAACTTGCATATTACTTTTTATTGAAGTCGTCTACAAGAAAAGAAGCAAAAAAAAAGGAAAGTGACATCTCTTAAAACGTAAAAAAGAATACTTAATGGAGGGATGATAGAAACCATAACTGTGTGGCATGACTGATACTTAAACAATCATGTTCATATTTTAAAGTGTGTTCCTCACCTACAAGCAATATAAAGACATGCAGCCGCAACTTGAGAAGTTCTACGTCCCTTGGTAAAATTCTTGTCGACAGCTATCTTCAGAGAATGGGAATTTCAGATTAAACTAATCTGTTTATATTGCACTAACCACAAATCAAGCTTGAAGTTACACTTTGTGTACCTGATAAAAAGCATGAGCTTTGTTGATTATAGAATCTCCACCACCAACACGCAGGCTATCAACAATATGCCTAATCTCATCTCTTCCTGGAGAAATAGGAGCATAAACCAGATTGAGAATTAATCTTAAAACACTTGTGCAGTGAAACAAAATGTAAATTACAAGTTTCGTAACATAAAATTGACAAGAGACATTTACTTTTAATGCTTACATGGAGAAATAGGAAGGGGGAAAGAATCAGATAAAGGATGTCTAGAAAAAGATTGGACGTACAAGTAAAATGAAAATTACAGCTTTTTATAATATTGATATGTTTTTACTTTAAATGCATTAAGCATGATAAAATTTTGCTACTAGAACCAAAGTTAAACACTGACACCAGCATACAAATCCACATGGAGAGAATGGTAAAACTTGCAAACCCATTGATCGAATAACAGTTAATTTAGCACCAGTATTCTCTTCAAAATTAAAAAATGATCTATTTCTTCATAAGCCTTTGGAATAAAATTTTCTTACATTTAAGAGATTAAATTCTACACTTGAATTTAGAAGTCAGTGGCCAAAACTCAAAAGGTACAATGGGATTTGTAATTTCAGACATGCTATATTTCCATAATTTATTACAACAAACATAAGACTAGGTGAGATACGACAAGGGCCCAAGAACAAGTCACCAGTCATGGTTGTTCATTGTGCTTATGAGCTGCAAAAAAATTACAACGATCCAGAAACTTATACAGGAAAGAAAAGATTTCTAGACTTCATAGGCAACAATTGGTTTACATATGCATCTGCAAACTAATAATGGATGCAGAATCTAGTCATTTAGAACATCTATATAAATGTGAACTAGTATGTGGAACATCTCTACTCATCTATGTTGTTTTGACTTTTGAGTGGCATTTAAGGCTCATCTCTACAAGTGTAGTTATGGGGCACTCGAGTGCTTTCCTAGGCACCTGAGCAAGGAGAGGCGAGGCTCGAGCGCCTCTAAATTCTGCGTGGGAGCAATCTTGATTGGGAGCCGCTTAGGCATGCGCCTGGCCCAGAAACTAGGTGGCCAAGGCAGTAGTCTGACCAAAATCGACTTTGATTGAGATTAAGTTAAATCTGAATTAGTTGATTCGATTCAAGCAACCAAGCCAGCTAACTTAACTTATTCACTCCCTCCCTCCCTAAACTATCACAAGTTATGTTGTTGCAGAAGAATTATTTTGGTAGTTCCCTAAGCTGAGAAAGATTAAACCTTGAATGAAGACAAAGATGGTAGCCCTACATTCGACACCCATAAACAGATTTAAGTCCTATATGCCAGCATACCCTTCATTAAAGTTCTTTCATGTGATGCAGAATATCCACTTTGGACACTATGCATGATGCTACCTGCGAATTGGCTCTGGAAAAAAGAAAATCAGAGAAGGAATAGATAAGTTGACATATTAAAATAAAGAAAAGAGCATTGGCTTTAAATAAACCTCAGAAATCCATGTGTTGACACATGACAAACCTGACCACTACTATCCTTGGCAAAGGTGGGCCCAGTAAAGTATATATCTTGATCAAGAATCTTTCCACATATAGCACAGCATCTAAAATATCATCATGGAAAAACAATCATCCAAGAATGATACAACAATCTGAGTGTTTTAGCATTTCAGTGACAATATAGATCTTACCAACAAAAGTAAATAGAAAAACAAAACAAGGAAAGAACAGAAGGGGACAAAGAACCACTTACATGTATCCTTTGTCAGGATCTCTAATGGTCGGGCAATCGTCTTCACAATGACTGCACCAACCCATTGAGGGAACCAACAACTTAAGACAACCTAAAATGATTCCAAATTAGCTATTTCCATCAAATATTTTCATTTGCAAACTGAATAGATCGCCAATGTCAACCTCGATGTTCTGGTACCTGGTGAACCCGAGGAAGGATTAAAGACTATAATGTTCAAATCAGAGACGAAAAACAGTTTACAGAGGTGGTCTGAGACTCTATAGCAATGGGATGAAACATCATGGTGGTGGCAGTGTTGTCGGACGTGCTAGGCCCTAAAAGGTACCAAAGTTCAGAAATGCCCAAAGGGCGCTCCGCCAAGTGAATGTCTCATCAAAAATTATTTAAAAAATAATTAAGTAAAACTACAATCATTAAGACGAAGATTGGACAATATATAAGTTCCATATCATTTTATATTCAAAATATCACCATCGAATTACACTAACTATTTAAAAAGCATTAAAGTGCTAAATTGTCCAAATCTAATAACAAAAATAACGAAAAAAAGGAAGCTTATCATCAAAAGTCCAAAATCCAAGAACTTTGACAAGAATTCTAGCAGTGATAATCCAAAATCCTAGTACCGACAAATTCAGTAATTGAGATAATTCATAAACTATTAATAACAAGAATCGATTACTATTATTAACAAATATTAAATTCAGGCGGAGGCAGGGAGGGGGGTTGAGAACAGGAGGGGTTCCCAGGGAGGGGGAGGGAGGGCGGTGAAGGCAAGAGAGACAGGGAAGGGTTGCCGGTCCTGTGATGGCATGGTAGGCAGAGAGGGAGAATAGGAGGACAGCGAGGGGCTGAAAATGGCGGAAGAAAGATGGAGGACGAGGAGGCAGGGACGTGGCTACCGGAAGAGATACAGCCGGGAGAAAGATGGAGAGCCAGGGGTCGGGGAGGTGGCTGCCGGAAGCCGGGGGAAAGCAGAAGAGCGACAGCGAGAGGGAACGGGGAAAGGGAAAGAGAGCAAGAAAGGGGGCCGGGGCGCACCGCGAGAAGCGACAGAAAGAGAGAGAGAGAGAGAGAGAGAGAGAGAGAGAGAGAGAGAGAGGAGAGAGAAAAAGCTACGAGTGCGAGGAGGGAGAGAGAGGGAGGTATCACCGCCCGCGAGAAGAGAAGTACCGCCGGAGGGGGGCCCCGCCGGTCGCCCGTGGTCTACAGGGAGGAGGAGAGCCGGTCGCCGGTCCCGCGCGAAGGGCAGCGAGGGATGAGGAGGGGGGTTTAGGTTTTTATTGACCTTGATCAAATCAGACCGAGCGGCTGGAATCAGAATATGATCAAACCAATTGATTCGAGCCAAGATCTTATCCAAACCCTAAGAATTTGATCAGATGCGCTGGGCCACCCGGCGCTCGCCTGGACAGCGTCCAGGCCCACGCGCTTCGCCTGGGTTATCTTCCTATGCGAGCGCCGGCAGGAAGCAGTAAGAGGTGGCAAGAAGATGGCAGCAAGCACCTACAGTCAGAACGCGGATAACGGGGATGACAACGAGCTTCCAGAAAGGAAGCAAAAAGCGAGCAGCTTTGGGTTTACCCTAACTGACTGGAGCCATAACAAAAACAATTCAGACAAAAGAAAAAAGGAAGAAAGAAAAAAGAAACCCTTCAAGAACATTCGCATTAGATAAAATCCTTGAAGAAAAAAAAAAAAAAAGGGCCACGAGAAGAGGGGGGGGGAGAGAGAGAGGCGAGTCAGTGAGAGGATGAAAACCTTGAAGAAATCGTGGTAGGCACAACAACAAGCAAAAACCTTTCAAGAACCCTCAAACCAATATGCAAATGAAAACTAAAGCCGTTAGGCAATCACCGAGATCGCAGTAGGCACATCACCATGCAAAAACCTTCCTCAAACCAATACGCATTCTATTTCACCTGACAGAATTGAACCATCATACATCAACAAAACCATGTAAATGAACCGCAAGATCATTGGGAAGGACGCTCCAAATCAATCAAATGAAAACCCCAGGCCTCAAGAAATCAAGAAAACAGAAAAAAGAAAAGAATAAGAAAAGTAGGGCGAAGGGGAGGGAGAGAGGACGGAGAGAAGTAAGAGCACCTGAAGGAAGGCAGAAGAAGAACCACCGCTGCGACGGCCGTGCACGAGGCCACGAACGAACGAGTGGGAATGGCACCCGAGAGAGCCTGGTCGAGGCTTGTGGTCATGGGGTAACAGCCATGCCGACTCTGCTTATATAGTTAACGGTTTGGATTGCGTCAGTTTCCACCCGACCCAATAAGGCCCAGGGCTTCTAAACGTCGCTTGGGTTCTTACGAGTTCGTCCAACCCACTCTGGACCAGATGATCTCAATCAGACGGTTATAGTACGTACGGGAAAGGCGATATGACCCGAGAATCCACAACCATTCACGAATCTGCTGCGCCACTGTATGTGTAGGCTACCTCTCACCTTCCAACTCTCCTCCTCTCTATAATTTTTTTCATATATGTTGTACTTCATTATTATTAACATAATACATGTTTTTAAACAATAATTTAAAGTAATTTGCCTTTTTTTTATGCAAGACATCATATTTTAAAGGTAAATCTACAATATAAAAAATATAAATTTGACTATTAACATCAATAAGAAGTCAATGTTCAGTGTATCTAATCAACAAATAGTACATGCATGATATATTTCTCTTTCTCCAGACCAAAAATTCAAGAAAATGAACAATTATCATTTGAAGTGGCAAAAATAATTGGTAACACGCTGTCGAAATGCAGTATTAAAAACAAAAGTTCTCACATCGCAATATTGCAGAATATCAAAGACTAGAAATTGAAGAAGAATTACCGAATGTAAAATATTATGAGAAATTGCAAAGGAGAATGGAGATGTAATACAAATTTAACAAGATATTATACAAATTTATCATTTTGCATAATCATACACAAGCAACTCTATCTAAATTGAAGAATGAGTTTTCTTTCACAAGAACAACATCAGTGCAGCATTTTTATCATTACCTCTGAAAGGATAAAGGAAAGGGCCAAATAACATCTCCAATTTACAGTCTAACAAAGGAGGTACTTAGGGCAGATCACACCTGAATCCTGTTAGAAACTTATAGTACGGACCACCATAAAAAAATAAAGGAGAAGAAAACACACTAACTTGGTAATTCTAAAAATAACTTCGTTTAGAGACTTCGAAGCCCGATATTAGAGCAGATAAGCTAAGTGCTGCAAATGCCAACAAAGCCATGCTGATTGCAGCTACCGATGCATCTGTGAAGGTATTCACTACTTCCTGCCGCATGCGGTCTGTAATTGGAATTGCTGCAGATGATGCAGAGATAAGCAGGTACGCAATCACCTACAGCAGCCAAGCTGTTAGTTTCGTTATATCACCAAGAAAAGCATCTTGAAGTATTGTGGAACTCCTCATCTGGATTTGACAGGTCAATCTACATACACATGGCAACAATTAATCATCCCTCTTTCAGATCATTGGTTTGCTGGAGGTGTGTTGCAAACCAAAAGAAAGGAACTCCGGGATATTAAGGTGCAGTGGTGAATAATTGGACACATATACATACATGCTCATGTGAAATTAGCTTCAGTGAGCTGTTGACTTAGTAGCTGTTGATTGGGTTTCTTTCTTCTGTTGTGAAGTTGAATCTCTTTAAATTCATATGAACTTTCAAGGTCATGGCCGTCTGACCTCTTAAACAAGAATTTGCAATTCAGTTAATTGTCCTCGTTTATAGTACCAGCAGCAGCAGAACCACTGGACTGGCATCAAAAGGAAAAACAGTATGTTATAAAAGTTATACGAGATTTAGCATTGAAAAAACTTAATGGTCTACTCTAGAATATGTTTGCTTGCAGGAAGGTATTGGATATCTAAAGTTAAATACTTTCTACGGCTCAGATGCATGGAAGTAAAGTCTACTGGACTCCAACTCTCACGAAGTGATACTACACTGCCATGTCTACTTTTTAATGACTCGATAAAGAAGTATTATCATTCATATCCTTGGGTGCAGTTAAAAATGAATACACTTAGGAAAAAAGTATAGGCATGAGACAGCATCAAACCTCTTGGTACCCCATTACCTAATGGATTGAAGGTGAGGTTGATATCTTAAGTACTGGGAAGGAGAAACTGCTGGAGCAAAAAGAGAGAGAAGCCTTACAGTAATATGTAAATATTTTACATTCATGTTACTTCCTCAATTTTCTCTTTAGTATGTATAGCCTTAACCTTAACTATGGTAGGAGTGAAACTCCGTTTAGCATTGTACTTCATATTTCACATAGGTTCTGTTTCTATTCACCCAGATTGTACTCATACAAACAGTGCATTCCAACATCAAAAGCAGTCTTTCCTGTAAAGACATGAACAACCACTAGCACTCCTATCTTATGATTGCTATAAAATATATGGAACCAGTAAGCAAATACAAATTCTATGCAAGGTACCTAAACAGGAATGTTATAAAGGGTTCACCAAATTGTTGGTTCCATGATCGCTTTTGATCTCAATCATTAGCTTATTTTGGTGAAAACAAATTTTTTTTTTTTTTTTGTGCGTGTTTTATGTATATATGTGCTTTTGAAGTTTGGAAATAGCCACCAGCCCTCTAAATCTTAATACAACATATACATCCTTCCAAATAATATAAATCTTACTTATATCCCTTCAAATATGTAAGTCCTCCATAAACTCTTCTCCTTTTTGCATTCATCCAATGAACTTAGAGAAATTTGAAAGAGTTTGAAAAAGTATTAATTTTATATGCCTAAAGCGCTCCCTATTTCGTTAACCGATTGTTTGACCTTTTGTTTTCTAGGCTCGAAATCATCAATTTAGTAAGGGTAATATATGCAATATCTTTTGAGTTTCAGTGTTCAAGTGTCATTTATGCCGACCATATTAATTACAATAACATATGCACACACACTTAATTTTAAAGGGTTAAATTGAAAAATCAAAGCACTTCTGCCTCTATTTATTTTAATTTTTTTTTATCAAGGCTAGTGTTTGAGATGAACAGTGACAGTATATTTTCTTACTACATTCCTGGTAAGCTGCATAAATTTTCTTACTACATATAACTATTAAGGAATTCTTTGGCAAAGTTCAAGCAATCCTCCTCCAATAGAATCCACAGGCAACAAACTTTGCCCCAGGAATCAATTCACAAACTATTACCGGATCTCATGTGTTCAAATTTCATATACCTAAAGGCAAAAAATGTGGAATTCCAACCAACCTGATCTCCAGCGAAGTCCACAATCCCGGAGTACTGCCTCGGCGCCAAATCCTTGCCGGTGCCTAACCGGTGCGCCTGCCTCAGCACCTGCGCCGTCGAGTACACCAGCGCCACCACTGCGACCGCTAACAAGTACCTATAAGCCAAAATCCACCACCGATTCAATCCCCAACCCTAGGCAAGCAAAATCCATTCGTCGAACCCACCGGTACTCCTGGTAGTGGTCGAAGCTCATCCATCCCCCGCGCCGGTTGGAGGCCAGGACGGCGACGGCGATCAGCGAGAAGATCCACGCCAGCGCGCGGAGAATCAGCCCGCTCTTCTCCAGCAGGTGCTCCCTCCTCCACCTCCGCACCACCGATCGCACCACCGCGCTGCCCTCGTCGGCGGGAACAGCGGCAGGGAGGGGGCTAGGGGTGGATTTCTCGATGCCAGGCGGCGGCCCGGGGGCCACCACCGGCACGATCGACCTCGGTTCGGCGCTCTCGTCCTCGTCGTCGGCGGCCATGTGGAAGGAAGCAGCAGTACACTAGTGGAGTGTGTGGGGGAATAAATAAACGTTGGTGCTCTCGGACACAACGGAATATAAATTTTCCAACCGACCGAACTACACAAGCTGTACCTTTCCGGCGAGCAAGCCTTTTTTGTGGGTCCCATCAATAATTCGCTGAATGCCGAGAGAGGTATAAATTGGGAACAGCATAAAGGAGTAGTTTTGTTTTTTTTTTCTTTTTGTTATCTTTTGCAAGGTGGATAAACACAGAGAAAGAAGCACGGAGTGAACTCAGACGAGAGATGGAATGCATCTCAGCAGAACAAATTCTGAGATTCCATTAAAGAAAGTTTGTTGATGCGTGTTCTTTGTCCTTCAAGATGCATGAGGAGCGGGCAATTGTAATCCTTCTTTGACCTAATAAACAAAGTGTTAGTCTGAGATCGGAGACTGGAGTTTACTGAAGACGATGCACCGAACGGATGAGCCTCTGTGTCCTAGGGGAAGAAGAGCTTGTTGTAGAAGAGCTCATTCCAGGTGTCCTGGAGGCCAGGCAAGCACCAGTGCACGCAGTCGGCGTAGCTCCTCGGGTTTCGTCTCTGCTGGTTCGTCAGCGGGTACCTTTGCTGCTTGTAGATGCTGGTGTGCGCGTCCCTGCGATACTCCGAGAGCTGTGTGATGTTGAGGACGGTGATGGGAAGCTTCGTCTTGCCCAGGACCTCGGAGACCACCTGCATCACGCTCTTCTTGGAAGCAGAACCCCAGTAGGTTGGGTCAAAGATCGGCATCCTCTGGCCGTAGCAGTTCCCCTGGCGATCCCCTCCCCAGTCAATGCTCCTGCCATCTTCTCAGGCGCGAGTCGGATGCTCTGTCTTGTATATGGACATGAGGAATGAGAAAGGTTTTACCTGAAATGAGTAGGTGACATGCTCGTGAAGAAGACTCTGGTCTTGAGGGGATCCAAGTTCCTCTCCAGCCACCTCACCATCCTCTTCAACACCAGCCGGTACGCCTTCTCAAGCTCCATCTCCTTGATGTACTTTGCTCCATCTCGAGAAGCCCCGCGCCTACAAATCTCGGTCAGTATCTTCTCGGATTGGAAGGCACAAGATGGCGGAGGTGATCATGAAAGTTACAGCGTCTTCATGTTCGTCCCTGTCAGCCACCACGTATACGTGTTGAAGACCAAAACATCTGCTCCCTTCCAGTTCTCAGCATGCGTCTCGATGGATCCTGGATACAGATGTATGACTCGGTCCTTCACCCGGTGATTCGTCGAGTTGTCGCAGTTCGATTCCACGAGAAAGGGTGCCCAGTAGAACTCGACCGTGACGTTGTACTCCTACATGTGCATGGTCAAATCAGCAAACACCTTTGGTTGCATTTCCTCGACGGCATGGTTCTGTGCAATGAGTTACCGGAGCTACGAAGATGGTAAGGGATGGAGAGCGTTTATGGCCCTTCCGGAAGTGGGCGATGGGTCGGCCCAGGAGACACACCATGGAGAAGAACTGGCCGCCGCTCAAGGAGTCTCCGACGAACAAGATGCGCTTGCCCCTCAGCCGTTCCAGCATGAACGTGGCGTTGAATCTGCAGTTTGAGCATGGCAACACAGTGTTGACAGTCTTCTCGCGAGAAAAGTAAGTTCGACAGCCTCGTTTTACCTCTGCAGAGAGCATCCATGAGGTTGCCATCTCCAAAACTGGTAAGCCCTGTCGGGCCTCCCAAAAGCTTCGCACTTGAACTGAGGGTTGATGTAGCGGCACTCCTGCTCGGCGTAATGAGGCATCGACGCCTTGTCGTACACCCACTTACCGCTGAACACATCACACCCTTCTTCGGTGCTCCCGACGGCGAACGGCACGAACTCATCGTCCTCGTCATCCACATCCACGTCCAGTTCCTCTTCCTCCTCCTCGTCCTCCTTCTCCGTCCCTCCTGCGGCGAGGGGCGCACCTGCACCCTTCGTGGTGCTCCCATTCGCCATCTGCAAGCTGATATCGTTCGCTATCTCAGTGGTGAATGGCACGCCGACGTCCTTCCACTTAGATTCCTTGCTCTGAACCGGCACGTACTCTTGCTGTATGATTAGCCTCAGCTGCTGGGGTTTCTCTAGGGATCGCTTCTCCGTGTATCTCAAGTCCACGAAGTAAAGAATGGCAACGAAGACGATGAGGGAGAGAGTCGTGAGGTGGATAGTGAAGGAACTCATCTTTACGAAGGACAAGGACTTCATCTAGGCTGTGAGGTCGAGAACAGCTGTGGCAGAGAAGAGAAGCTTTGGACCATCAGATATAAGCCTCGTTCTCAGTTACTGCAGCTGCGTGCAGTACGAGGAGGCCAACAGGAGAAGAGCCTTCGGTGAATACCTCAGATGAACAATCCAAAGAACGGCATGCATCACAGCTGTGCCATGAACGGGACACACCAACCAAACATGAACGACACCAGGCAACACAACCCTGTTGTTACGGCATCTAAATCATGGCAGAAATGAGTTCACTTTCTACAATATCCCTACCTCGAACACGAGAATTCCAATAGATTCATGCAACTTCCCATGAGGAGAAGTGTTATGATGGGATATTTCCGATGGTACTTCGCAATCATGAGCGGTGATGCAGTTTTAGGGAACCATCGAACTTTAATTGCACTGAACATGAAGAATTTTGTAGTGCAGGCTATCTACTGCCTTATTTACTCGCATCGAAGGTGTTCGACGAAATGTCCCTGAGCCAAAATTTGGGAAACAGAAGGGAAGATTCATCGGTCGTAACGAAGTTGGAGAGCAAAATTGTAGGTAGAATCCGACGTTGCAGATAAAATGGGACAATTTGCAATGAGATTGACGTGAATTGGGTGCTTGTGGGTGAAACAGGTGTGGCTTCTTGTCTTGTTCGTCCTGCGTTGGTTGGTGTGTCACTGCTTCGGTCACCATCGATGATGCAATCCACGCTACGACTGCACATCTACGGCTACTGTTACTTTAATTTAATTAAACATCATATTCAACTATTATATTTAATATATATCAAAATTTTCATGAAATTAAACCGAGACATCAGATGTTGAGAGATTCACATAAAAAAAATAATATCATAAAATTATTATTGAAATAGACCGTATGTGCATCCTACTAACATTTTAATTTTGGGTTATGTTTAAACAGTGACTTTTAATGAGTAAGATTGTGACATGACATCCTCAGTTAATCACACAATTGATGGATAAGCTACTCCAAACTTATCTACAACATTTTGGCTAGACCAATCATTCCTCGAAACATTTGAAATGAAAACTCTCTCATGTTTCATGTTTAGATATCTGAGCTACTGAATTATGATACCAACTAATTGGGATTGGGATGCATAAATAAAGTAATCAGGTTTAGACAATCAAGTTTACAAACAAACAAGATACATTTCATGAGGGAATTATCCAATATAGATACAAGTCTTTTTCAAATCATAATATCAACTATTAGTGTACCCCTTTTTTTTTTTTACAATTTCAAAAAGTAATCCCTTAATCTTATTTTAATAGTCTCACTTCTTCAGACACACAACAATCTTTTCAAGACACTCAAATCAAAGGATCCTATCTAAAAAGGGAGCAAATCTCAATCATCATTAATCATAATTCAAGCTTAACTAGTGTTACAAAATGAAAATTGCTGCACCTTAAAGAGAGGATGACAGACTTTTAAAAGGTTTCAAGCTCAAAAGCTAAAATCAAGAGAATCAGGATGAGCTTAGGTGACAATCTTTGGCATAATTTAACTAAACATCAGATCTTCAAAAAATTGGATACTAAAAGAGAAGGCAACAAAACTGTCTTGATTTATTAGGCTGCATGCTGCATTTCATGCAGTCTCGGTCACCGGGTACTCGAAGACAACATCCTTTCCACAAAGCTTTCGATAGACACCTGTGAATGACTCTAGCTTGTACTCCGTGCTGTTGCGTTCCTTTGGGTCCAGGAATATCTGATTTGAACAAATTCATATTAGATAAAACCATCAGTTACTACAAAGCATGTAAAAAAGGGAGATTGCTTGTATGAAAACCATTGCCTTCTAATTATGTTGCAGATGTGTGCGCCATTAAATGAAATTACCCAAAGGAACCCATTGTTTGAGATAATAAAGTGATATGGACAAATCATTTAGAGGTTAGCAAGGATCAAACATCTTGTCAGCACGACAGCTGCAATTATAAAAATTGATGGTTCGTGAAAACCGATAATCAACAAAACAGAACCGTTTGGAATCAAACCATTTGTTTAACTGAATCACATCACCGAATGCACGTCTAGGAAACCAGAGACTGATTTTTCATATGAAACTATATTAAAATGTCGCTGGCAATTAAGTCAATAAACATACAGAAACCCACAAAGGAGAAAACGCCAGACCTGTAAGGTAAAAAAAAAATCAAGAACCAATAACCACAAGGAACTGACCTTCATGATCTTGGAGCCATCCAAACGATATCTTACACGCTTCCCCACAATCTCAGCTGGGAAGACAACATCCTCCAAGATGCCATCGTGAACTGCAGTGAGAGTGCGGCTGCGCGGGCGCACAACGGCAGAACCTTTCTTTGGAGGTCTGAGTATCCTCCTTGTTGCAATAAGAACCACATCCTATATGAAAAAACAATTAACATAGCAACACAAAAGGAATCATGAATAAAGAAAATATAACTTAAAAAACATATAGCCATCTGCAATGTACAGGAATAATAGAAGAGTTCATTACAACTTCAAAGATAACAAATAACTATGACCGGTAAAGATACAATATGTTTCATATAGCAAAAGAATCATAACTCTCAATGATTAAGAATGTAAACAATTTGAAATTTTCCACTTTGATTAAAATATGTCTATACATATGATATGAGATAATGAAATATATTATTTCATCTTCCAGCAAACAAATAGCACATCAGTATTTCTATCTTGGTATTTGCCTCAACGATCCCACTTCCTCAACATGTAGCACAAAAGAACAATGGATTCAATCAGCAATATGACAAGAAAATCAATCACATAGTTGAATTCCAAAATTAGCTCAAAAAATAAAGTAACAAGAATTTAGTAGTGTAAATAAAAAAAATATACCTCACATGAAAACATTTAGAAGCTCAAGATAGAGATTGTAGGTTTTCTTAGAAATATGAAAGTAGGATCAATTCAATCACTGTCATTTAAGTAATTAAAGTCAGAGCATCTTAAACCATTATAAGCATTTAGCGATCATGCTGAAGATGAATAAGAATGAGAAACATATTTTCAGTGTCCACAGAAAAAACTTCATCTTACAACTTATAACATTGACAGGCAAGAAGACAGGGAAAATGAAGCCAAACCTTCCCACTGAACTTCTTCTCCAATTCTCTGACCAGTCTCACATGAATTTTCCTAAAGGCTTTCCGAAGCCTATAAGGAACATGAATAACAACAGCTTTCCTGTTGCCCGCTACATCCATTTGACTGCATTAGAGACCATAGCATACAACAAACAATTCAGCTACCCTATCTCTTGGACAAAAAAAGCATGTAATCCACAGGTCAAAATTGATACTCACATGGCCGAATTGATATAGAGGTCCTTCAAGTCGCTCTTCAGCTCCTGATTACCATTCTCCAAATCAAAGAATGCCTACAAGAAGGAAAAAGCCTATCAGCAACTAAAACCAAAACATCATAAAAAAACAAGGCTAAAACATGTATCACTACCTGAGCAACAGTGTCCTCAAACTCTGTTGGCTCCAAACCCTTTTCCTTTTGGATTTTCTTCCTTGCAGTAAACATTTTGTTTTCTTATCACTTAGCCTACATAAGATTACACAAGAGGGTGCTAAATAAAATATTATGCAAATGAAATGAAATAATAGTATCATTTTTAATAGAAACGTTCAACTGCCATTTTCTGGCTTACCAATCTACAACACACAAAAACAAAGCAAATCACCAACTTAACAATGTGCCAATTAGATAAATATTTTGCACGGCTCATAACACTTCAGAAATTAAATTCGTAACCCTAAAACTCTTGACAAAGAAAAAGAGACCCATTCCTAATGCATGAGGTCAATGTCATTAAATCCTCTCTTCGCAGCCACGGCGAGCTCACTAAAGACTTAGACCGAAAATCCAGTGCCGAGCTAATAAACATACAGCAACTAGCAACATGATCTAATAAAAGATCGCTTCCGTCACGCTTTGCATTCTGCGGGCATAGTCTTGTCCAACGACAGTAGCATCTGTCAAAATCTTTCCAATCGTTGAGAAATAACATGGTAACTCAGCGAGCGTCAACTAATTCAAAGGTTGGTAAAAGCCATAGTGAAACACATTAAATGGCATCAACCTCTAAACACGCTCCACCAAGACGAACACCATTCCACCCCCTCATCAAACCTAAAATGCAAGAACTTGCAGATCTTACAATCAAAAGAATTACAGCCACGAACAGCAAACAAGAGATCAAAAAATTGCACCAAAGAAGAACAACCAAGGAAAAGAACGGGATGATCGTTTTCCCAGCAGAATAAAAACTGGAGTGAAGAAAAGAGCACCCAGCGGGCACCGATAAGAACTCTCAACCTCGAGATCGGGTGAAAGGAGGTACCTTTGGGGCCGAGGAGGACCGAAAACAAACCACAGAGATCACAGCGGCGCCCTGAGGGTTTCTTGGTCTCAAGACGAGCCACCCCCTTTATCTCTCGACGGCAACGGGGGCTTTCATGTTCCATATTTCCAATTTTACCCTTATATTAGTGACATGATTGATTAAATCCCAACCGTCCATTATCGTAAATCGCTTCTCGTCAACGCAAGATAGGACTGATGTCAACCGTGCGTCACTCTGCCGCATGCTTTCATCAGGTGCCAAGTGGACGGTTGAGATGTAATAGATGTGACGACTGTTCACGGTTGCGATGTCGACCTTTTTCTTCTCGGCGATGAGAAGAAGAGGCGAAAGGGGGGATTTTGGATCTCGATTCCTTCCCGAGAGGAAGAGATAGCAGCGAGAGATGGATCAGATACTGAACAAGGTCGGGTCGTATTGGATTAACAAGAGAGCTAACAAGGAGATTTCGTCCGTCGGTGACGACCTCAACGTAAGCGTTCCTTCCGATTCTACCCTCATTTCAGTTGTGCGCTCAATTCCAGCTCCCTTTGTGCTTTTGGGCTTCTGGATTTTGGGTGCTTTCTTGCGATTGTGATGCTCATTCCTCCTTAGAAACCTGGATTCAATCAGCACTCTGAGCTCATCTCTAGCTCTTTCACGTTGTTGTTTTCTTGGATCTCTTTTCTTGGACATTCTTTTGCCTGTCGATGGTTACGTGTGAGACTATTCATGTGGATCTGAGAATTCCCAGTAAAGAAAGGTTTGATCTTTGTTTTAGTTTGGTGTTATGATGTCCTCGTGAAAATTGCCAACTTAACTGGTGGTATAAATGTTCCTGTTATAACGGACTATCAAATTGTTGGATGGTGCATAAAAGGTGGAACCTTTGAGCTACTTAGAACCGAAGAGAGGTTTCAAAGAATTCGATACAGTTTGATGGTTTATCAAGATTTTAAAATACAGTTTTTATTCTTGTTTTTTGATGATCTTGTTTCTATTATGTTGCTTCAGTGTTTGGAGATGATAAAGAAAAGTGCGGTGGATCATCTTAAATGATGCTTTCTGCTAATTCTTTTAGCCTCAGCGTCAGATTAATGCTTGTTAAATGTAGGCTACTCATTGCAATTCTGTTTAGATTAATGAAATTTGATGGGCATTGATATGAGAATATTTTGGAGCTTAACCAAAAAACTTGGATATTGTGGTCATGCGCATTCCTGTCATGAAAAAGGCTTAGCTTCTGTTCTTGAAAATGTCAAAGATGAATACTGTAAGAGGAGCAACAAATTAAAACTATGTCACATAAAATAATCACATGATAACAGGTCATGAGAGATACTAAAGAATTTTTTATTGACATGTCAACAAGAATGAGAAGCAATATATTTGGACTATCTTCCATAATAATGTATTGTAGATTACTTCCATATTTGCTGAACATGAGAGGGCACTTAGTTGAAATAGGAAAAAAGTTGAAGAGAAATTTTTAATATTTGAAGAGTTTGTTTGTTGGAGTCATATATAAAAGTTCATGAGCTGGATATATAATAATGGACTGCGGAACCAATTTTTCATGGTTATATATATTGTTGATGTGGTTAAATTTATTGTAAGTTGATTTGGTTGATTGTTAGAGTCATTATTGTTGATTTTTTGCTTCACTATTGTTTCTTCTTCATTATTTTTTATTAACTTATTTTTTCCTTATTATAATATGTTACAACTTTCGGGAAATAGATATGTGCTTTATAAGTTGAGGGCAGGCTTCTATCAGGGGTAACAATAACTTCATAAAGATGAAATAGTGAATTATGTAACATGATCATCTTAAAGTAGATTTCAGTAGTAGGCAATGCTGAAAAAGAATTCTATCAGTAAAATTATAGCCTGTCATGTTTTTCTTTGACGTGATTGTATGGGGGTTTAAATCAGGACTGATATCATGTGGCCAATGGACAGTTCAGATTCGAATGGTATGGACCGATATTTCCATGTGTTGATACAGGTTCTTACCAGGAACAGAAGCAAGAAAGGAGGAAAAGAGAAAAAACTACTTCCCCTCATAAATTCTTGCTTTAAACCAGGTGTGATTCAAGAAGGGACTAGGGGGTTGAAGTGGACTGGTTCAGAGGGTTCAGGTCACCAAGAAATCAATATCGTTAAAACTCTATGTTTCAGCTGTAATGCAATCAAAACATCAAAAACAAGAGCTTTGGTCAAGACAAGCTGAATCTCTGTCAGGGCAAGGGTCAGCATTCTGATTTCCGCTACTGCACTGTATATTGTACAATTTGATTCCTTTAATGGTTTGTCCTTTTTAATTTAGTTCAGACCTGAACATACTGCTGCAGGCAGGTATAGTGCACATCTTAATTTCCTGAATGGATCGTTTTTTTACAACAAATTTTCTTTTCTTTTGAGATATCGTTGCTGAGTTTGTGTAATGTTCTCTGCCAGTGCACATCTTGAGGTTGTTTAAGTTTATTGTAATAGGTATATATTGTTTGCTGGTACATTTGTTTTCCACGCGCTTCAACTAGGAAGTTGGTGACATAATCTTTTGTTATTTTCTCAGTCACTCTCTAGCAGCATTGAAGGGGGAGCAAAATGGGTGGTCAATAAGTTAAAAGGTGCAATTTCTGAGCTCCACAGATTCCCTACTGCATTCTATTCAGTATTAGCATATAAAAGCTATCGATCTGACTAAAACCTAACATTGTACAGGATAAGGCTTGGTAAGTTGGATCTATTCGTGTTGAGCTGTAATCTCCAATTTGGATTTCCATGTAGTTCAGACAAGTTGGTCAAATTTTTGTAATGATACTTGCATGCATCATCTAACGTTTCCCCTTGCTTGGAAGAGTCTGTTCTTTTTTTTTTCTTTTTAACATCCCAGGACCTTGCAACGATCTTTTTATCTAACCTTCTTAAAACAACAAAAGCAGGCTCATCTAGAGTGAGATTTAAAAAAAAAAAAAACTCAAATTGTTGGAGTTTCTCGATAAAGACTCTTCTGTGACACTTTGCTGACTCTGCCAAAACAAAGCATAGAAAAAAAGAAATATTTCTTTTGGGGTTCTTGGTAATTTCTGTGGTCATGATAATGCCTGTGCACTACCTGGTTCTGTCGTAAACAACTCATGTTTCTTTTTGTCGACTTCCTCTAAGATCATATATACATGTTCTCATATGCAATGTACAGGACATTTCTATCTGATAACATGATTTTGTTTTGTACAGACATTTTCAATTTGTGCAATGCATACTGGTGGTTTTAATCTCTCATGAACTTGCTTGAGCAAACTCATAGAAGAAATGTGTTGTTCCAGGAAAGATGCAGAAACCATTGCCTGAACTGCTGAGGGAATATGACATGCCAATAGGCCTCTTTCCACAAGATGCCACTCACTATGAATTTAGCGAAGAGACGGGGAAGCTTACTGTTTTCATACCCTCCATATGCGAGGTGGGTTACAGGGATTCCTCGGTCTTGCGATTTTTAAACATCGTGACTGGGTATCTGGAGAAAGGAAAACTGGTTGACATAGAAGGAATCAAGACCAAAGTGCTGATTTGGTCGAAAGTAACTCGCATCTCCACGGAAGGATCCAAAATCCATTTCACCACTGGAGTGAAGAAAACCCGGAGTCGCGATGCATATCAGGTGCTCAGAACTGGTATCACTGTGGATAAATTTTAGGCTGCTTTGGGATGGTAAATTACTGCATGGAATCTACCAATGTCAGCTAAGATGTCATCATTTACATGATGTTATCCTGTTAATCTCTATCCCCTGCACTTTTAGATGTTTCTCTTCGTTTTCTTTTTCTTAGTATGACAATGTGCTTGTAATTAAAGGTACCATTTCTTATCAGCTTTCTGCAGCTTACAAACTGCTCCCATGTTGCACTCATAGTGTTTCATCATGTTGGATTGTGATGATGAGATTTGTTGTTTGGTTCCTGCTATTGATGTGTTGTTTCCTAGTTAAGAAAACAATATTTCTGTACCATAACAACAACAACAATAAAATAAAAAAATTTCAATTATTTTTGATCGACATCACAGGTATAAAAATCAACTGAGGCATGAGAAGTAATCATTTACATACTAAAAAAAATCACTTCCACACTTCAGAAAGCCAATTAGTATCATCCTTCCACTTAACGAGCAATAGTTTTATGATTTGTCTTTTCAACTCTGCACATACATATAGCAAAATCAATCTTCATTTGAGCGTTGGTTTCTAACAAATTGCATGATGATGTGATGATGGAATCATGATTCCACATCAATTCTCATCTCCAAGCATGATCATCATTTATTTCAACAAGAAAACTTGTACAGATACAATTTTCTAATAGATGTGGGAATAATACAAATAGACAGCAGCAGCCATGGCAGCATACATTATTGATGCTGGCTTTAATCAGAGAATAGGACATATTTCTGTATGAGATTTAGAACACTCGGAAACAGAAGCCTTCCTTTCGGAATCTTGGGATGCTCACTCTTGGTCATTCAGCTGTTCAAAAAAGGACTTCATTGCTTCATATGTCGACCAGCAAATAGCCGCGGCAGGTGCATGAAACAGCATTCTAGGTTTCCACCCCCTCATCAGTCCAGAATACCCATCATGCCTTAATATAGCCCGAATAACCTCGTTTATAGAGCTGCTTGAATATCTATCACAACCGCAAACTCCCTGTTTGAAGAACGTAATAATAAAACTTTAGATTACACAAAAGGAAACAGATTATGGGAACGTCCAGTTGACTAATTCGACAAGTCATAAAAATCACTTTAGAGAGCTGAAAATATAAGTACTAAAACAGTTGACAGATTAAGAATCAACGGAATCTGAAAGTGCATGCAGACAACATATTCAAATGCTAACATCATGACTTTTTCTTTTGAAAGAGAGAAAATACCAAATCAACCCTCACAAAGATGACATACATCATTAACCAAAAACCCAAAATAATGGTTCGCCAACTTTCTTTCTTCCATAGGTCAAAAGCTTCCCATATAGAACTTCTAATGTCTTCTTAACTCTAACAATCAGTAATCAGCATCTACGCGACACTGATTTGCCAAGGTTGTTGTGCTAAGATGGAGGTTGACTTTGAAAGCCAATCTAACAAACAAATATACTGGTTCAGCCCTAACTAGGTAATAAGAAACATTTATAGTGCAGGAATCATGTTGCACCACCTATCAGGCAAAGAGTAGCACCAAGTCACTGGTTGTACCAATTATGAGATTAAAGGTCTAAAAAAAATCTAATGCACCACTCTCCCACCAAAGCATAGTTCAAAAATTCAGACATAGGTAACTTATCCTACCATACCATCCAGACTTAGTCGGAATTGCTTAAGTCGTGAGGCACTTTACGTCAATGGCACGAACTTAGTTGGGATTGCCTAAGTCACGAAGCACCATTGTACCAATGTCATGGATTTAGTTGGGATTGCCTAAGTCACAAGGCACCCTTCCATTATTCGTCTGTAAAGGATCAACCTAGCTGCAACCTCGCTCAGGTCCCTTAGGATCTAAAAAAAGAGCAAATTGAGTAGTTCGAAAACGAGTGACGGACAAGTCCCAATATCTCGTGAAGAGGGCGATTTTACAAGCAATTCAAAAAACACTCAATGTGCAAGAGAGAAAAGAGCGAAAGGAGAAGATAAGGACTTTAGAAGACAAACGAACAATCGCAAGTCCCCGCAATCGACTGCTCACCGAGTGTCGGGCACGATAGCAAGTTCATGTAGACTTGACGTGCAAACTTGTGAAATTCAATCAATGCCCAACACTACCCCAAACCCCTACCCAACCAAGTGCCCCCTGGGGGTTTCTACGGTGGTGAGATGGCTTATGTTTTGCACCGCAGCCCAGCCTATAGAATCCAAGCTGTGGCACACAAAAACAGGGCCATTTTGGGGCAGTTTTGCCCATCATGGTGACCGATCGCTCTACAGCCCTGCGGTTTGTTCTTGCTCACAGTTTTCAAGCAAAAATACACAAAACCAAGGCAAAAAATTGTTGTCAAGCATCTGTACAAGCAAACAAAAGCGATGAATGGTTCATTGATGAAAATGTTGCGGGTGCACGACAACCGTTCGTAACAATACGGAAGGACAATTTCTGACTTAGAACCCTTTGACACCCTTTCTTTGCTACGGTGTAATATTCTTATGCAAGCACCCTATATCAAGGTACTTTCCCTACCGTGATCGTACTAGCAGTATTGTATCCAAGTGTTCTTATCTTGCACAAGCAATTGGTCTCTGCTTTGTTGAATTTCATCATATTTTTCCTCATCAAATCGGTTTGATACTTTTGTCTCCAATTCCTGAGTTAGATCTCAACCAAGCACATATGAATACATAAAAACTCGAGAACACCAGTCCAAACAAAAAAAAAAAAACCAGATCGTGTACAGCCAGTGACCACAAGCAGAATGTGAAAATTGAGGAGTTATCATGTTATGATATTAATTGCTATGCAACAACTGACATGGACAAAAGAGGGTGGAAGGATCAGTTTGTTGGTCGGTTTAATTGCAAGTCGAAGGTACATGAGGCTGCACCTATTCAGCTGTCTGCTTCCCATAATTGCATCCGTTTTAACTGTTGCCTTCTGTACCAATGTACACTCAAGATGTGCATAAGAACACCAGGGTTGTGTTTGCTTCCATATTTCAACAATATCAAAGGAAACCTGCCCTTATGCAGTTGAATCTAAAAAGGTAATCCTAAATAATATATTTATTTCTTTCAACCATAAAATAATCTGTGAACTCTCTACATGGTCCTATAAGAACCCCATCGTGTGAAAAGATATGATTATTTTCTTAAAGTAGAAGTATCTACAACCATATACAAAAACTCCAAAAGATTATGGATAATAATGCACCCTTTCTAGTAGTTGTCTCCTCAATAAAGAACTTTAGCCAAAATCAGTAATACTAGAATCATTTTGCACCTTTTATGTAACTTGTTATCTAAGATAAAGCTCAGTGATCGCTATGATCACAAAAGCAATCTCATTTGATTATGTAAATGGAGTGATGCATAGGTGACACTTTGTACCTTTGTTATTGTCAGCCAAGAACATGTATCAGAGACTAAGTGCCACTTCATGGAACAAGCACCTACTATATGAGCTGCAAAGCCTAAGAGCAAAAAAGATTTCATCTTTAAGCTATTATATATTATAGATAGGCTTGGAAGCTTTACCTGACACTGTAAGTGGGTCTTCACCACATCGAGCGGTGTTGTTACCGCAGCTGCTAAGGCACCCGCCGCAGCACCAGCGGTGGCATGCACCACCAGCAGCTCATCGCTGGCTCTCTCCGGTGAGATTTCCGTCAGCCCCCTCTTGGCCGCCTCGTACGTTGTGAAGTGCACGGCGGTATATGGGGCGTTCATCACCACGGTCGTCTTATACGAGGCGAAGAACGCCCTGATCCCCTCCTCCCTCAGCACCCTGGCGACGCAGTCCGCGACACCCTTGTACGGGCTACTTCTGAGCTGGAGACGCTGCTTCACAGTGTCCATGGGCGTGAACACGGCGTCGCTGGCGACGGTGGCGAGCACCCCGGAGGCGGCGTGGGCGATCGGATTGTTGGAGCTCTCCCCGGAGAGCGATTCCTTGGAGATCTCGTAGACGGAGAAGTAGACGGCGTGTGCGGGGCCGGCGCCGAGGCTCATGGCGCCAAGACCGCGGTAGAGGCCGAGGGGGCCCTCGGCGCGGAGGACAGAACGGACGGCGTCGCGGAGACCGAGGGGCGGGTGGCAGGGCGGAAAGCCGGCCTGCATCCGGGTCTTGAGGGTGTCGACTGGAAACATGGAGGAGTGCTCGACGACGCCCGCGACGGATCCGGCCACCATGAACTGCCAGAAGTGGAGGCCGTCGTGCTGCTGCGTGATGCGGAGGTCGCCGGCGGCCGTAGCCACCGGCGGTAGGAGCTCCGGCGGGCGGAACTTGGCGGAGGCATCGGCCATGGAAGAAGATCAAGCTGCGAGGGTTAGTGTTGATCAGAAGGGGATTAAAAGGGGAATGGGAGAGGAAAAGCGTCACATCGGATCGAAAAGAGGGGGAGAAGACGCATCGCGAGGGGGATGGGTGGGGGGGAAGGTTTTGGATCGAAGCGGTCGTTGACGGCACCGTCTTCGATTCGCCTGGTGCGGAGTTCGTCTCCCCGATGCCTGGTTCTGTTTCTGCTCTCCCTCTGTTTTTGTTTTCCCCGTTTCCGTGTGCACATCTCTTTCTTTTTGTTTTCTCGCTCCACCAATTTGTTTATGCGTTTCCGCTTCCGTGTGTGAATTGATTTCTTCGATTTGTTTTTGTGTTCCCATTTCCGCGTTCACATTTCTTTCTTGAGTTTTCATCGTCATGTTCGAAGAGAAGAATGTTGTCACGGTTGCCGCTCGAAGGAGGTGGTGTTCGTTAATGCTGGGGGCTCGACCCCACGTTTCTCGATTGAGGACTCATATATTTGTGTGGGACCCATCGCTAATCTGTGTTTGGCTTCTCATTCTCATCTATCAGTGACAGGACGAGCTGAAGCCTGCGTCAAGCTAGACAGTGGATCTCTCCCATCGGCAAGAAGGACTTCAAAGCCTCCGTGACTCACGTCTAAACCGTAGGATCCGAGCGATGGACGGTTTAGATGTGGGCGTTGAAGAACTTCGTTCTTCTGATGCAGTGGAGAGGATCCTGGCTAATTCTCTAATGCTTAAACACAGTCTCTCACAAATAATATAATAATATAAATTCTTCTCTTGGAAATATTCTTAACATTGAACTCCACATCAAATGTTCTCACACTTTCACTACCAAAATATCTCAACATAGAAATATTATTTCGAATGTTAATACGGCCTAAACAAGCAGCCATCAATCGGCGAAGGAGACGAACACGAGCGACAGCAGATAAAATCTTGGACGAAAGCTGTGGCTGCGCTCTTCGTTGCTCGAGTCCTCCACCGGCTCCAACGAGATAAAGAGCACCGCAACCCCGTCGCTGTCATCGCTTTCTTCCCTGCGCACCCACGCGCGGATCGCACTCTGCCCACCGACGACGACGCGCGCTTGTGCGGCGGGAGAGGAGCCAGCTATCGCCTCCGCCACAGCTTTTACCCTCGACGTGTTCTCGTCGACTCCTCATCCCTCATCCGCCGAGGCCAGACGCAGACAAGCAATGTCGACATTGTGATCGAGTTATCTCCCCTGTTCCTCCTCCTCCTCCGTAGTACGACACGATTCTGCATCGGAGTGAGAAGTTTCGGCACCATGTCGATGAGTGCTTGTGGTCTTCGTCCTTAGGGTCAGCGAGAGACAGAGCGAGAGTGAGCGAGAGAGAGAGAAAAACCAGACGTGGCATTAATATATGATGTGGCGGTGATCTGCTCCAGAGAAATAATATTTTGAGGCTGATTCAAGTACACTTTTTGGGAATCTTGCAGCAGGTTGATCTATTGAGTTCTCGGTGGAATGGTCATTGTTTAAGCTACGATTATATGTTGACTACAACACCTGCAGCTTGAGCTGAATCAGTGCAGGGCTAATAAGTATCTACCATCGCATCTGAAAGAAAGCTGATGAGATCTGCAGCTCCATCTCAACATCAAGAAGAAGAAGTAGACGTGTGCTGTTTTACTATTTCCCTCAGTTTCTTGGTTTCTATCTCAATCAAACTAAAGCATATCGTGTCATTTGTTTTAGTTTGGATTGTTCTGAGTTCATCCCCAAGCCAAAAACTCTTTGGCTCATGCAGCATCTTTGCATGAGCAACATTCTGACAGCAGAGTTGGTGATATAAAAGAAGAACTGCAAGCGCATTCTTTACCCCTCAAACACATGCGTGTCGCACGTACACACGTTCGGGAGTCGTCCCCCGTAGCTTAACCATCTCACTTAGTATAATGACAGCACAGAGAAAGCATAAGATGCCAAATGCCCTACTAGTAGTTTAATTCGGCTGCGTCTGAATGCGAAGGATCTGACAACACAATGTAGGCCAAGAGAAGAAGCTCATCATGGAGCTGCAGAAGTTGCTTCTAGGTTATTCTTCTAGGAAAAGGATGACGAGAAGAGTAAAAGTTGGACGAGTATGACAATTAAGAAAGGACGTATGATTCGATATTGGCAGCTGCCCTCATCTTCCTCCTGTGACAAGCATCACCCTATGATTCTGACAAAGGGAATTGTGTTAGGGAAGAGCAGCAGGAATCTTCCAGTTTGTGTCTGTAGCGTTTCTGCCTACCTAAACATTGCAATGACGGGGGACACGTACGTGGAAGAAGCACTTGATCCATGTGAAGATAAGGATGAGCAGAACACCGACCCACCATGGAGCTTACTTGTTAATCTCTGTAGCAAACAAGACAAAAGATTCTACTCCATGTCTCATCTGCTTATGGCCGAGGCACCGTCTAGATTCCATTAACAGAGGAGAAACAAAGGTTTCATGACCATGGATACTCTCTCTTGAGAGCCTCCTGGGGTACATTGCTGGTAGACGGATGGTTCATGAACTGAGCCATGCTGCTGAGCTCGTTGTGCACGACGAAGGACTTGTCGCCGGCGTCCATCTGCGGCTCAGGCAAGGCCGGCTCCTGCTGCATCTGAATGCACAGGATCTCCGCCTGCGCCACCGCGAGCTGCATCTGGAGCTGGGACACCTGGTTCTGCAAGTAGGAGATGGCCCCGACGCAGCCGTACACCGGATCCCTCATCCTTGCGTTCGCTTCGTACACGAGGCTGCTCACTGCGTCCGCTCTTTGATGTAGCGGAAGCTCCTGCAGTCGATCATCAAAGGGCATCAGTTCGCTCCACCACATTGCATAAGAGGAAGAGGAAGAGGAAGAGGAAGAGCAACCTGCAGCATTTTGCTAACGTTGCTTGCGCCAAACACCTTGTGGACCATGACAAACTTGTGGGGTTCATCGGAAGGGAAGAAGGGAGCAAAGATGCAGTCCTTGGTGCATCGCCTCCGGAGAAGCTTGCAAGAAGCACAAGGCGAGTTGCCACCCATTTCACAGGGCAGCAAAAGAAGAAGACTGGTTATATACTTGCAGATATGGAATTTGGTACGGTGAGGTTAGATGGAGACGCGTCTACCTATTTATCATTGAAGCCTAAGGTGATTGATGATTTGAATACTAGAAGAAAACAGTAATAAAATCTTAGGTTTCAGAGAGGGAATCTGACCTTCTTCACTACTGTGGTCAGAAAGATACAGGAAGAACTGTTCCTATAGTTCATCATCAAGAATCCTACTTCCAACTCACTCACTCAGCCAAAGTTCGATCAACTGCATATAAAACTGTGCTACAGAGCCTCTGCTCATCATGTGATCATGTGATGAACATACTGGTTTACATGCTCTACCTGCAGTCAAATATACAGTAACCTCATATTAAAGCTACTCCCATGCCGTATGCAGCCATTGTTAATGTGATTGCTCGACGGACAGTAACTCTTAAACCAGTGCAGCGTTCAGTCTTATTTTATGACGTTACAAAAGGATGCAGATCAAAGTGACCATAGGTACTGATCCCAACTCAGCCTTCAGCAACAACACATTTATGGTGGCCCATACTTTGTGTGCATGACATGTAGTAGCAAACATGAAGAATGGAGGGTAAGACAACATCTTCTCGGTCTTCTCGCACTTGAAGTATGCTACGACTTCAACTTGAGAGGTCGAGAAGGAAGAATCTATGAAACACCAGGTGGGAGGGGCGTGCTCATCGATAACATGTTTGATATATACTCCATCCTCCATATATATATATATATATATATATATAGAGGGAGTAGATTGTTTTCTATCGTCTCCTCTCACGTAGATAGAGAGATGAGAATCTCCATTAATGAGGGAGGGTGTGGAAACGACGCAAAACCCTAACTCTAAAGGAGAGGAGAGAAGGGCTCAACGTGAATGTTTGTTGGCAGACGTTCACGAGTTCTTGTTTTCTCTCTCTCTCTCTCTCTCTCTCTCTCTCTCTCTCTCTCTCTCTCTCTCTCTCTCTCTCTCTCTCTCTCTCTCTATCTATCTCTACCTATGTGTCTCTACGAACACAGACGAAAGCTTTCATCCACCACACGACATGTACGAACTCGAGGCACTTTCCATGCATGATAAGTAGAAGAAGAGTAGATGTAGAGCTGAAGAGACTGCAGGCATCACTGCTATGGCTTACATGTACATGCATGTAGCAGCGAAGAATGGAAAACAAGGAGAAAGGAAACTGTTTGACGAAATGGAAGCTAAGGCTACGTAGAACATTGTCCTCTTTAATGATCTCCGACATCAATTTAAAGCACAGAGATCATAAAAAAAAGACGAAGCAGCAACCCATCTCGAGGGGGTGGTGGGAAATAATAAGGCTATTGAAAGTTGAACCACGAGTTGCTAATACCCAAGTCCTACAGCCACCACCACCACCACCACCACCACCCTTGGCATTTAATGCCCTCACATGACAGCCTTCAACCTTACACTTCCTCAACCTGCTGCCTGTCATGGTCTTCCCCCGCCATGAGCACCTGCAGTAAGAAAAGGAGCAGTGTGATGATATTGGTGATGGGGAAAACAAAATGATTGTTTTGCTTCCATAACATGTTTCTTGTGGGGGTAGCTCTAAGCACTAGAAGAGAGCGAGAGGTCCTCTAACCAAGCAAAAGACAGAAACAGACATCTTTTGGTTGCTTGGAGAATTGCAACAATTAATGCACTCTGTTGTAGGGAGATTCCTTTTGGATGAGCCCATTACCTATACATTATGTGTTGGTCTTGGTGTTATGCATTCAGTGCTCAAGTCTTGTTGCTTAACACTCAATGCATCTCAACGTCAATTACGATGAAGGGATGTTTTTTTATATCTGGATTGTATTCATGAAACATATAGTATATATCAAGTTTGTACTATCATATTTAGTATATATATATATATATTAGTAACTTTGAGATTTTCTTATATACTTTTTTCCCTTTCCTCCTTCATTGTGTGAGAGTTTTAGGTGAGGTGTGCAGGGTTGATGAGATTAATGAGGATAGAGATGAAGGTGATAATGGATCTAACATAGACATATACAAAATGGTCTTTTCATATAATCAACGAAACTATATGAAAAATCTTAAAGTTTAGAGTTTTTTTTTTAGAATTTATTACATATAAAATGTTTTTTTAGTAATTTTCATATGGTACCCTCATATTTATTTTTTCCAACTAGTCACCCTAGATTTTGAATATTTCAAAAATACCCCTCTAAAAGCTGGAATTTGTTTTCTTGCTCATTTCCCAAAGCTTTCATGTGTTTTCCCACCGTATGGATCGGTCCATTGGGTGGAACGATCCAACTGTTTACGGAGTTTTATGATATTTTATCGATAAAAATACTGTAAGATTAGTTCAAAAATATTGTATGATTTTGTGGGAATTGCATATTGATGTCATTTTATTTTAAAATATTCATATTAAGTATTGACTGGTTATGGGTTAAGTTTAAATTATTTTTCTAAGCTTATAATATATATTTTTTAAACTATACAGTATTTTTGAATTAGTCTTACAATATTTTTCTGGATAAAAGACTCATAAAACATGATAGCCTTTGAAATGGGTGAAAACACACCACTTTTGGAATGTGTCGAAAAACATGATAATTTTTGGAGAAATATTTTTGGAATATTGAAAATATGGCATATTCATATTGAGTATTGACTGGTTATGGGTTAAATTTAAATTATTTTTCTAAGCTTATATATTTTTTTTAAAAACTATACAGTATTTTTGAATTAGTCTTACAATATTTTTATGGATAAAAAACTCATAAAACACTGTAAAACATGATAGCTTTTGAAATGGGTGAAAACACCAACTTTTGGAATGTGTCGAAAAACATGATATTTTTTGGAATATTGAAAATATGAGATGACTATTTGGAAATAAAAATAAAAATGGAAAGGTACTAATATGCCAAAGAGGGTATTTCTTAGGAAAATCACTCATATATATATTTAAAAGAAGCCCTTTTTATTTTTTAACATTAGTGTTCCTTCTTCCTAAGGTACTCCTTTCTTACCATCCATATCATTGGAGAATAGAGAGAGTTGATGACATGGGAGCCATCTTTGGGACCACATCTTCGTCGCTTTTTATTTATTTAAGCAAAGTTTCCCTCCTTTTGGGGATACCGCATAGGAACACCTCCTATTGCTTCCTTCTGACTTACCCGACGGCTCACCTTGCCTCTTATTGGACACCAGGGGTCCACGTGGAAAACCTTTGGGACCATGTCTTCGTCTAGCTTTTTAGCATAGTTTCTGGCGGTACCCGTTCGCCCACCTACAAAGGCATTGGAGACTGGATAGGGGTCCGCGTGGGAACCGCCTATGGGACCATATGTCTTGCTTCAATGAATATAACGCCTAACCAAAAAATTATTATATAACGAAAACAGAAAACATAAAAATTTGTGGCTGCTGGGATTCGAGCCCAGGTCTCTACGGCCACAACGTAGAATTCTTACCACTAAACTACAGCCACATTGTTGTTATTGCTTCACAACAATTTTTATTTAAATATAAATATATTCATATTTTCATGTCCAAATCGATGACATAGCACGATTTATGTTATCGAATAATTCAGTAATGAATTCATAAAGAAATTACAACCCAATATATTTCTCGTTATCGGATATATATATATATATATATATATATATATATATATATATATATATATATATATATATATATATATATATGTATGATTTTATTAGAACCATACTATTATATATACTTATTCTTTCACATTTAGACATATCCCTATTTACTCAATGATGATCCTAAAAATAAAACAAAGATAAAGATAAATATGACTTTTTGATCTATGTAGGGAGTATTGAACAAATATAAGAGCTACACAAAGATATCATGTTGACTTGAATGACCCACTATAAGGTGTTAAAACATGAGAGAAGCATAAGAGGGTCGAGATATGTTGACTTGTAATGTGTCAAATGAAACATATGCATGAGAGTATAACATACGAACTTGAACTGCCCACATATGGAGCATCAACACATGTGAGTGTTAGACATCAAAGATGCATGAGGAAATATGCATGTCGACTTAAACTATCTACGTAAGAAGTATCAAACACAGTAGACATGTGAAAGCATCAAGGTGTGCTGACTCGAACAGTTATTCTAGTATTAATTGTAGAAAAGTATGAGGGAGTCATGACATGCCAAGTTTGAATATTGAAAATGTACTAGGGTGTCGAGGCATGTCGACCTTAATTGCTCACATAAGGAGCACTAGATAAGGGCGCCAACATGAAATAACTATGTAGGGAACATTCAAGGCAGGAAACATATGAGAGTATTAATGTATGATGATTTAAATTGCTTGTGTGAGGATTAAGAGACACACAAGAGTATTGAAGAATGCCAAAATAAAGAAGATGTGTAAAGACATTGAGGCATGCTAATTTAAATTGCTCTCTTACGAAGTATCCAATATAGTAAAACTTATAAGGACATCAAGGCATATCAATTTGGAATATTCATGTATCAAATGTAGGAGATGTATTAGGGCATTAAGTCAGGCCATCTTGAACTATCAATATAAAGAGTGATGAAGGCAAGAGACATATGAGGGCTTCGAGGAGGTATGCTAGTTGGAATTGCTTATATAGGGATCATTAGACACGAGATATGTGAGAGCGTTAGGGGATTGCCAACTTGAACTACCCATATAAGGAGCATTGAATGTACGATACACACAACGACATAGGATGTGTCCACTTGAACTGCATTAGCATATAACATCTAGCAAAAGAGATGTATAAGGGCATCGAGGCATGATGACACCAACCACTTACATATGAATCATCAAATTCAGGAGACACACCAGGGTATCGAGGCTTATTGACTTGAACTATCTATACAGGGAGTGTTAACCATAAGAGACATATCGTCAAGTTATACAACTTGCATATTGAATATCAAATGCTGGTGATGAGTAAGGCCATCAAGGCTTGTCGATTTGAATGACCAATGCCTTGAACTGTCTATATAAGAAGCATCGAAAGCAAGAGATGCATAAGGGCTCTAGGTGTGTTGACTTGAACTATCAATATAAGGAATGACAAATATAAGAGACACAAGAGAATTGAAGGATATCGACTTGAAGTGACGATAGAGCGAGTGTCAAACATAAAATATGTATGGGTGTATCCAGTTATGTCGACTTGTACTTTCCACGTAGAAGACACTAAGAGAATTTTTGACCTAGAATACACGTGAGGGTGTCTAATCATGTCACCTTGAACTACCCATGTAGGGTGCCTCGGACGTAGGAGACAAGCAAGGGTATTGAGACTTATCGACTTGAATTAATTGTGTTAGAAGTGTTGGGTACAAGAGATGTGTAAGGGAGCCAAGGCTTCTTAAGCTAAACTGCTTGAATAGGGAGTGTCAAATTTTGGACATGTGTAAGGGTGCCAAGGCGTGTTGACTTGACTTACCTACGTAGAAAGTGTGGGAAGCACGAGATGCATAAAAAACATCAAGATGTATTAACTTGAACTACACATGCAAAGAGTATGAGAAGCATAAGATGCTCAAGAACATCAAAGTGTGCTGATTTAAAATACTCACATAAAGAGTATCAAATATAGCATATGCTAGAAAGAGTCGAGAAATGCCAACTTAAACTACATGCATAGGGCATGTTGGATGTAAGAGACATAGGAGGATATCAAGTTATGTGACTTAAACAACTTGTATAGAGGAGAGTGTTAAATGAATGAGATATGAGTAGGCATTGAGGCAAGGTAGCTTGAACTGATAGTGTATAAAGCATTAAATACAAGAGATATGCAATGGTGTTTGTAAGGGAAGTGCAAGACATTCTAACTTAATCTACTTGTATAGGAAGCATAAAAAAGGAGACATGTGAGGACATCAAGATTTGATTACTTGTACAATTATATAAGGAGTATCAAACTAAAAGACCAGAGAGAACATCGAGGCATGTCTACTTAAACTACTCATATAGAAAGTGTAAAACATAGGAGACATCTGAATACACTAAGTCATGTTAACTTGAACTACCTCTGTTAGGAGTGCTAGATGTAGGAGACACGAGTGCATCTAGGCATACCGACATAACAACTAGCATATATCATACATAAGAAACTTTCTAGGACATTGAGGCATGTTGATTTGAACTACTAATGTAGGATAGACACAGAAAATTTTCAAGAACATCGAGACATGTCAACTTAATTTGTCCATATAGGGAGTCTTGGTCATAAGAGATGCATGAGGGTTAAGACATACCAATTTAAACTACTCATATAGGGAATGCTAGACTAAGGAAACACACGGGAGCAACGAGAAATGCTACCTTGGAGTATCTGTGTAGGGAATATCAAATGCGAAAGATGGTGCCAAGTACTTGAAATGTCATGGCCATCTTGAAGATGCATCAAGTGAATACACCATGGCTAACTTGAAGATGTGGTTGGCTAAAATGTTGTAGACAACTTGATATTGTAGCAAATAAAGACAACATGATCATCTTGAATAGAGACATCATGACTCTCTTGAAGTTGTGGCAGATAAAGATGCCACATCTGACTTGATGTTGTGGAAAACTAAGACATCATGGTCATCTTAAAGTTGTGGTCGATAGAGATGTCTTAGTTATATAAGAGAAGATGCCACGTATGATGATTGGAGCCACACATATCGGAGGAAGCCATGGATGCCAATCGATATCGTGGATGGTGGATGAAGTTATTGACTATAGATAAAATTGTAGATGTTGGAGAATGCTGCAAACATAGAATATGGATGATGATCAAAGTTGTTGATGTTGAAGGAAGCTATGGATAATGATTGAATCTATAAATGTTAGAGAAAGCTACAAATGAAGTCACAAATTTTGGGCAACAAATGAAGCCGTGAACTATAGACAAGATGAAGTGTTCGACAATAATGCCCTAATAGATAAGATCTCCCCTCACTATTGAGATGACAAAGACCTCCTATCTCACAAGTTCAAGTTGAAATGTTAAACCTCAACATATGATTAAAAAAAAAAAGTGGAAGCCTAATCAACATGCCTAACTAGCCTATGTCCGAACGCATAAAAAATAAGACATGATATTTAACCATGGGTGGGGCAAAATCATACGACCAACTTGATCTAAGTGAAACCAATTGATTAGTCTAGGTCAGGTTAATCTTGAGTCTAGCCATCGAACCTAACTATACTATCCTAGGTTGATATAACTAGGCCTAAGCCTAAACTATGCTCGATCAGGCTCGAGGCCAAGTCAAATTGCTTGTGCCTAACAAGGCATGCTTAGCCTAAATAGCTTGGGTCAAGTCATCTATAGGGCCCATGTGTAGGTCGACCGAGCACAACTTAAGTCGAAGCCCAATTATCATGTTAGACTTGCCCACACTTGATCTATTGAGCTCCTGAATATGCACTTGATGCCAGACTCACCCAATTATTCATACCTCTGTATGTTTGAACCATGTAACCGATTTGGTTTAGCTTGGCCCTTACGTTTTTAGTTCAAACTGGTCTAAACACTCCTCCTTAGGAGACATGGGTGGGCATCAAGGCATACAAACTTGAACTGCTCGCATAGGGAGCATCAAACACAAGAGATGTCGAGGCTATCTATATATGCTAACTTGAACAACCAGCATAAAGAGTGTGGATTATAGGGGATTCACGAGGGTATTAAGGAATATTAGCTCAAATTACCAACATAGGGACTGTCAAATATAGGAGATATGCAAAGGGTCTAGGCATGCTGATCTAATTGATCAATGTAAAGAGTATTGAACAAATACAAGAGATGTATGGAGATATTAAACAAGCCAACTTGAATAACCCATGTTGAGGGTGTCAAATCATGGGAACAACATGAGGGGGTTGAGGTATGTTTAAGGAGTGTCAGATGAAGCATATGCATGAGGGCATGACATAAAGATGTATAAGGTTATATAAGTACGTCGACTTGAACTTCATGTAAGAAGCATCAAATACAGTAGACATATGAAATCATCAAGACTTGTTGACTTAAATAGTTCCTTCTAAGTAGTGTAAATTGTAGAAAAGTGTGAGGGAGTCAAGGCATGCCAAGTTCGGATGCTAAAATGTGCTAGGGTGTCCAGGAATGTCGACCTTAATTGTGTATATAAGGAGCACTAGATAGACATGCTGACTTAAAATACCTGTGTAGGGAGTGTTCAATACAAGAAACACATAATAACATCAATGTATGCTGACTTGAATTGTATGTGTGAAAAGTGTCAGATTTTAGAGACACACAAGAGTGTTGAAGATTGATAAAATAATAAAGATGTGGGAAGGCATTTAGATATGCCAATTTAGGTTGCACTTGTATGGAGTGTCAAATATAGTAAACAGGTAAAGACATCAAGTCATATTAATTTAGAATGCTCGTGTATCAAACGTAGGAGATGCATGAGGACATTAAAGCATGCTGACTTGAACTACTAGTATATAGAATGATGAAGGCATGAGACATACAAGGGCTTCAAGGTATGTTAGTTGGATTGCATATGGATCGTTAGAGATAAGAGAAATGTGAGGGTGTTATGGGATTGCTGACTTGAGTTGCTAATGTATGAAGCATCAGATGTAGGATACACATGATGACATATAGATATATTCATCAGATGTAGGACACACACGATGGCATAGGGATATGTCCACTTGAATTGCTCATGTAGATAATATCAAACACAGGAGACGTGTAAAGACATCTAGGCGTGATGACACCAACCACTTACATATGAATCATTGAATATAGGAGATACGAGGGTATCAAGACTTATTAACTTGTATTGTCTATGTCAAAGTGTTAATCATAAGAGACATAGGAGGTTGTCAAGGTGTACTACTTGAGTATTGAACATCAAATGCAAGAGATGCACGAGGCCTCTAGGTGTGTTGACTTGAATTGCCAATATAAAAAAAATTTGATGTAAGAGACAAATAAGGATATTAAGGCATGACAACTTAAAATGCCCATAGAGGGAGTGTCAAATATAAAATATGTGTAGGTATATCTAGTTGCATCGACTTGAACTTTCCATGTAGGGGACACTTGAAGAGTTTACGACAGAGGATACACGTGATGACATCTAATCATGTCAGCTTAAACGACCCATGTAGGTCGCACCGAACATAGGAGACATGCAAGGGCACAAAGGCTTTATCGACTTGAATAGAGAGAGCCAAATTTTGGACATGCGTGAGGGAGTCGATGCATGTTGACTTCAATTACCTATGTAGGAAGTGTGGGAAGCAGGAGATGTATGAAAGCATTAAGGTGCATTGACTTAAACTACACATGCAGAGTGCGAGAAGTAGAAGACACGTGAGGACATCAAAGTGTGTGGATTTAAACTACTCATGCTAGAAAGTGTTGAGGCATGATGACTTAAACTACTTGTATAGAGAGTGTTATAGAGAGTGTTAAATGAATGAGACATGAGAGGACATTGAGGTATGCTAGCTTGAACTAACCTCGTATAGAGCATCAAATACAAGAGATATACAATGGTGTTTATAAGAGAAGTGCAATAGTGTCAAGACATTTTAACTTAAACTACTTGTATAAGGAGCATCAAACAAAAGAGACATGTGATGACATTAAGGTGTGATCACTTATACAATTGTGTATTGAGAATTAAACTAAAATACATGTAAGCACATCAATGCAAATTGACTTAAAGTGCTTACGGAGGGAGTGTAGAGCATAAGAGATGTCTGATAATACTGAATCATGCCAACTTAAACTACTTATGTTAGGAGTGCATTTACGTGTGTTGACTTGAACTGCCAGCATATATCAAACATAAGCAACTCTCTAGGACCTTGAGATGTGTTGACTTGAACTACCAACATACGATGGTTACAAGAAACTCTCAAGGACATTGTGGCATGTTGACTTGAATTACTCACATATGGAGTTTTGGTCACAAGAGATACATGAGGGTTTTAAGGCATACTAATTTAAATTACTCACGTAATGAATGCTATACTAGAAGCACATGAGAGCATCGAGGAATGTTAACTTGGAGTACTTATGTAGAGAATGTTAGATGTTGGAGATGGTGCTAAGTATTTGAGATGATCATGATGTCTTTATTTGCTAAGTATTTAAGATGTCATGGCCATCTTGAAGATGCATTGAGTGGACTAATATGTTGTAGCTAATTTGATGTTGTAGCAAATAAAGACATCATGATCATCTTGAAGTTATAGTGAACTAAGACATCATGACTATCTTAAAATTGTGGCAAATAAAGATGTCATGTATGACTTGATATTAGAACAAACTATGATATCATGGTCATCTTAAATTTGTGATAGACAAAGATATTTTAATGGTCTTAGAGAAGAAGCCACATATGATGATTGGAATCATGCATATTGAACGAAGCCACATAAGCAGCCATGGATGTCAGATGATATCGTGGATGATAGATGAAATTATTGGCTATGGATAAAGTTATAGATGTTAGTGGAAGTTGAGAACATTTAACATAGATGATGATTGAAGCTATGGACAATGATCGAAGTCATGAATGATGGAGGAAACCATAAACGAAGTTGCAGTAACATCTTAGATAACAAATGAAGCCATGAACAATAATATCAGATCTCCCCTCACTATAGATATGACAAAGATCCCCTACCTCGCCAGATTTAGTTAAAGTATTCAATCTTAACATAAGACAAAAAAAAAGAAAAAAAAAGAGGGAGGCATAAAAAATAAGACATGATACTTGACTATGAGTGGAGCAAAATCACACCACTAACTTGATCTAAGTGAAATCGACGTATTAGTCCAAGTCGAGTTAAACCTAAGCCTATTCATCAAAGCTAACTCGACCATCCCAAGTCTAAATAGCTACTATGCATAAGTACGAACCGCACCTGATCAAGCTCGAGGCCGAGTTAGATTACTTGTATCCAACAAGACAGGCTTAGCCTAAGTAGTCTAGGTCAAGTCTCCATAGAGCTGATGTGTGGTTCGACTGCGAACAACTTAAGCCTAAGCCCAAAAGCACAATTGTCATGGTAGACTCGTCCACACTTGATTTATTGAGTCTTTGAATATGCACTTGATACTGAACTTAAGGTCGTTCAACGACCACCGACATCCACATGTCCTATGTTGATATAGGTGCATCCGATCGTCGACACATGTGATCGATGTGACACTATACGATTCTACATCAGTGTGCTGATTACCAAATTGAGTCCAACTATCTTACACCTAAACCTGGCATGCCCATCTTGCTTGTGCTTGACTTGCCTTACATCCTATGTTAAGCCTCATTTTATCCTTCCTTAAGTTCCCTTAAGTTGGAACCCAAACTACTTTACAAAGATCGCTTGTACCATTATGCAAGCCACCACCAATGTTTAAAATATAAAGCAAATATACATAAACGTATATTTGAGCTTAGCTGCTTTGGCTACATCCTAATAGGATGAAGTAAGTAGAGCTCGATGATGTCGATATGGTCCAAAGTATTCTTTTTTTTTTTTTTTGTGTGTGAAGCATTAGCTTAAGATGTGTTCGCTTAGTTCATGTGATGTGTTCGCTTAAGACAAAGAAACATTTATAGTGCCCAAAGCTACTGAAAAAACATATTTAACGCATCAAAAGCATCCCTCTTATGCGTGACTCATCTGCCTAAGATAAAACAAGCATATGAAGTATCCAACGTGACCCCAAAATTATCTCTTACATGTGTGTCCATCCAAATATATTTGAAGCATCGCATCTCTCTTGCATGTGGTATTTTTATCCATGATACAAAAAAAAAAAAAAAAAAAAAAAATCAAATGTGCCTGACATGATCAGTTCATCTTATTTATGCACAAGGCATTCACCTAAGATATCATATTTTTGACACGACCAAAGCACCACCCCCTTCTATTTGATGCGACCTCTTGTGTGCCATATATTTGTCTAGAATAAAAAAAAAAATTAGATATATCTAACATGAACAGTGTATAATGCATTCACCCAAGAAATGATACATCCAACACAACCAAAACTTCGTATTCCATGAGATGCATTCGCTCATGAAAGGAAAACAATCAAAGCAGTAATTAATTATTTTTCAATCCACGTCGAGATCCTAAAATGGAGATTAAGCTCTAGGACGGGGACACTCATACTATAAATCATTTTTTAAATAAACTAAAATCTAACCAATGAGACACGTAAAGTCTGATCAATACCTATTGGACGTATCAATATTGCTCATGTGTGCACAATAATATCAAGTAAAAACTTATCAACCATGAGAACCACCATGACTTCTTTGGTCGTTTCATATCAGAAACGACATCGTTCTTCTTGAGTTCATTTAATACCCTAATAGAGATCTCAGAAAGCATCGTTACTGTCTGCATTTAAATATAAAGACATCAATTTTTATGATCTCAAAGGTCCCTATTTGGTTCTCCCGCTCCACTGTAAGAGACTAAAGCAAGGATACTAAAAGGACAGCAGAGCTCCACATCCCATAGCCATGGCGGATCGATAAGAACTCGATGCTCCCTCCATCTTCTCGTCTCCGGTTTACCGTCCAGCAGAACCTCCACAGGTGACGTGTGAACTCGTCACTTCGCTTCCGAACGAGGAAAGCGATGGGAGAGAAACGACGCATTCGTGGGTCGCACGTGTCAGGGATCAGCTAAGTTTGGTTGCATCACGATCGAAACGTGGACGGTCGAGATGGAGCACCGACATGTCATGTGCAGCAAGAATCGTCGCTAATGAAACAAGACGACAATTGTACCGAATCAACCATCGGTTTCTGCGTGTGCATGACATGACCGAAACAGCATTCCGTACGCCATATAAACATAACATTAGCCGATCCTAACATATACGTGATGTATATATAACATTATATATATATATATATATACATCATGTATATATAACGTACAGCATATCATGGCATCATAAAGTTCGCAATCCCATTCACAAATCGGAGTTCAATCAACTTCATTATGCGGCACCCAAACCGACACCCACAGAGGGAGAGGGATGAGAGAGGTTTGGATGGGCCCCGCCGCTGCTTTTGTTCTCCCCCACTGCTCTCCTCTTCAACCTCTCGCTCTCTCTCTATATATATATATCCATACTGTAATTAGAGTTAATTAGTAGAGCCAGCCCTCATCGCCCATTCCCACTTCTTGGCTTCGCTGCGGGGGATCTTTGGCGAAGGCGAGGCCATGAACGCCTACGCGCTCCACCTTGCGATGGCGGCCCTCTTCGGAGCGTCCTTCGTCGCCGTCTCCGCCTACTACGTCCACCGCAAAACCCTAGCACAGCTTCTCGAGCTCGCCCGCGCCGTGGACCGCGATCAGGACGGCGAAGCCGACGACGACGGCGGCCTTAATCGCGGCTCCTCGTCGCGCCGCGGCGGCCGACGGAAGGGGCCTGGGTACTATCGCCGCGGCGCAGGGTCGTTGTCGCTACCGGATGTGATGGCGGCGGCTATTTTGAATGGTGAGGAAGAAGAAGAGGAGGGGGATGATGATGAGCCGATTAGGAGGCGACGGCTCGTTGTGAATGAGGATGAGGATGTTCTCCCAAGTTTTCCGATTCCCCCCGGGTTGCCTCGTCTGCAGACGGTTCCGGAAGGTATATACGCATCACCGTTCTCCGCCTTCCCCTCGAAGCGACCGGGACCGATGAAGTTTGTTAGTTGAATCCTTATAAGTGGTAAAAGATGTAATCATTTCGGGACATGTCAATGTTAGTTGATCGAGGAGCAACTTTGTGTGCCAAATCTTCATGTTTTTATGTGCAATGGATGGATTAAACGAAGGCAGATTCACCAATAAAATTGACGATAGACATATTCTTGATAAGTAGTATATGTTTAATTTTTTTCCTATAATGAGACAGGAAATATCCATTTCAGGACTAGATATTAATTGACCGCGGAAGTATGTTCATATGGAATGAAACTAGATATGCTTTTGCAAAACATCGGCTAGATCATTTAATTAATGTCAATCTGGTTTGTGCTTCCCAAACTATAAATAGATTTTCTTGTTTGAAAAAGAGTGATTGTTTTTGTTATATCTTTAGTTTTGTTCTTGTATGGTAAAAGTACCTGCTATTTATTATATCTAGTGGTTAATCAAAGTGATATTTATTCATTGACATATTAGCTACATGAATCATCTTTTCTGGTTTCTGTTTGATAACCAAAGGATATCACTGCTTTGTATTCTGGGCCAATATCTTTGATATATGTAGCATTTAGATACATTTGCACTTCATGGGAATAGATGGATAACTGACATATTCATCAGAAGTTATATCACTAATAAATTAGCACCAAATTGTCTTGAATCTTGGTATAGACTGAAATCATAGGCTTTCAAGTACACGTCTCATGCTACTTAGTTTAACTCTTTTTGGGGGTATTAGAGGACGATCTTATAGATGTGTCATCAATTTTATATGTCTATGGTTTAGCACACGTAAAAAGAAATTATGCAAGTGAATGGCTTGTGGGCTGTTATAATGCATAGAATGACATTGGTTCTCATGACGTGTTAGGTAATAAGCAATCCGTTCATGCAAGTTTCAACAAAAGAGGTGGTATCAGACCAACTTCTCCTAAGTCTCCTGTTGCTAGTGCTAGTGCCTTTGGGAGCCAAGAGGGATCTGATGAAGATGATATTCTTCCAAATGGTCCAATACTTGATAATACCTGCTTGCATACAAATGGGGACATTGTAAGTTCATTTCTTTGTTCATTGTCGACAAAAAGACATAATGTTGTATTCTGTGGCATATATATAAAGTAACATTTAGTCTCACTGTCTCAGATAGCATTTTCAATTATTCGTTCCCTTATCTTGCTGTCATTATGTAGGGCTAACATTGACACATTTTTTGGGGGACAAATGAGCAGTGGTTTCTGCATTTTCTGGAGACAACTTACCTGTGTCACTTATTTGCTTATTTTGTGGAATATGTTATTTGAATACTTACAAATACATTTCTTGAGGTCAATAGTATATATTGAAAAGTTCTCTAAGATGGTGAAGTCATACTGAAGTTGTGGCATGATGCATGAGAATTAACTGGGTACTAACATTAAAAAATGGAAGATTCCTAATGAAAAGCTGAATCCAATGCAACAATAGATTTTCTTGATTTTTCTTTTTTTATGACGATCTAGAAAACATCATAAAGGAATTAAAACCTCATTTACTTTTTTGTCCCTCACAAATTAATATGAGTGGGAAGACACAAACATGTCATCCATGGGCAATCAATGGGTTAGGTAGTGGCAAGGAGTAGAAGATATCATGAATCTTGACTGAAAACTAGGTCTTCATAGGCATCTAAATAAAATTTTATATCTTAATCATATAACATTTTTTTCAGATTTCAATTATATAGGAGTGTAATGCACTTTGGTCAAGATAATATTAATTTACAAAATTTGGTAATACTATATAAGTTTTACAAGGATAGAAGTGGGGCCATGGCAGATATGTTTAAGAAAAGTACTTGTTCAAACGAAATGAATTTTCAGCAAAGTCACAGGATTATAATTGGGATCAGCTACGGAAGAAACAAGCAGAATCGACGGGACTGTTTCCCTTCATATTGATTAAGATATCTTAAAAGGATATTAGTAATATGAAGGAGAAAGAAAGTAAGAAACTGCATAATAGTAAAGAATATGCTTTGTTCTCTGTCCTGGCTTGTGCTTCGTATGCTATGATTCTTTAACTCTTCATGTTTTTCCTCTGCATCAGTTACATAGTTCTTTATTAATTTATTTTGTTGTTGTCAGAGTATACGAGGAGACAGGCCATTTAATAATTTGATATCTAAATTCTGTGGTTTTCTTTGAATTTTAGTACCATAGATTGCTTTATGTTTATTTTCTAGAAGCCTAGAAGTGCTTGTTGTTGTTATATTTCATCATATTCAGTCCTGATATGTTGCTATTACTTTTGGTTCTTTTTTCTTAGTCTTTGATGTAATAATGATTTTCTTTAAGGCATATTTGATAATGGAGACCCAGGTGGTCAAATCTGATTTACATTGAATGTATTTGTAAAAGGGCCCAGAGAATAAGGACTTGTTTCAAGCATTGCCTGATCATATCACTGACAATGGGGATCAGAAATCATTATCTGCATCCACCATCATTCGATCTCACAGTGTATCTGGTAATCTGCATGGTGCGCAGCATGACCCAATAGCAGCTGATATTCTTAGAAAAGAACCTGAACAAGAAACTTTTGTCAGATTGAGGATTACACCAAATGGTATGACCCCTTGTTAATGGTAATTATGTTGTATGAATTTATTCTACTCAGGTCCCTAGTTCCTTCGATGTTGTTTTCACTTTTCACCATGGCTTATTATGTGTGATATTAAGGATGTTTTAAAACTAGGATCAAATGAAACTGCCATGCTTGTTTGCTGATTGAACTGATAAAACTAAACCTTATTTTCTGTTAGTATGAATGGCATGCTGCTTATGCTTTAGGCTAAGTTTCTGGGAAGAAGTTCATAATTGCTGCTACCATAGCCCTTCCAACTTGTTCTGTTATTCTCTGAACAGAAAGGTTTTTGAACATATATCATTGAAGCTAAAAAATTACAAAGACGTCCATTATATAAGGAACTAAAGCTCAACTAATGTTCTTAAGTTTATTTAGCTGATTGCATTCTCTTATCATTGTTGTGATTTCAGAGAAACCATCTCCTGATGAAGTTGAGGTCTATAAAATTGTCCAGAATTGTCTTGATCTTCGGGAAAGTTATGTCTTCAGAGAGGAGATTGCTCCATGGGAGAAAGAAGTCATAACTGACCCTAGTACACCAAAGCCTAATCCTAGTCCATTTGCCTACACTCCTGAACAGAAATCAGATGTGAGTCTTGATCATTATCTTCTTTCTTTACCTAATATTCTCTGATTTAACTTTGAAGTGATATTCTCTATGCCATTTTTCTTCTAATTTCCTGAATGATTCTTTTTGTAGCATGTGTTTCAAATGGTCGACGGAGTAGTGCATGTTTATGCAAGTAAATATTGTGAGACATCTGCTTTGACTGAATCTGTTTTCTTTGTTGCTTATCCACATCTTCAGTTGTGTTGAGTCTAACTCATTTTCTTTTCCCTCTCAGCAATGGATAGAAGACTTTTTCCCGTAGCTGATGCTACAACATTTTTTACAGACTTGCATCATCTGCTTCGAGTAATTGCAGCAGGAAATATTAGAACCTTATGCCATCGTCGTCTGGTTCTTCTTGAGCAAGTAGTTTTTTTTTGTCACTTTCACTTATTGTATATATATTCTTTGATCAATTAATTTTCTGCTAGATAAATGCGTGATGATTGGAGATAATTGGTATATTATTTTTATTTGTACAATAGCAGCTAAGATGTGGCATCTATCCTGGTTGGCAATCTGCAGAAATTTAATCTTCATTTAATGCTCAATGCGGATAGAGAATTCCTTGCCCAGAAAAGTGCACCACATCGTGATTTTTACAATGTCAGAAAGGTTGACACTCATGTTCATCACTCTGCATGCATGAACCAGAAGCATCTGCTCAGATTTATAAAGTCAAAATTGCGGAAGGAGCCTGATGAGGTTAGAGTATTTAAGTTTCTTTTTATGGTGTCTGAGTAATTAAGTGTTTTTCTATTTAGTTGAAATTGAACCCTCATTTGGATGCTTTTTCTAGGTTGTAATTTTCAGAGATGGGACATATCTGACATTGAAAGAGGTTTTCGAGAGTTTGGACTTAACTGGGTACTGGAACTTATCTCAAATACATATATGCAGGACCTTTTGTCAGTTTTCTAGATTCACATTTTTAACTCATCTGCTTATGAACAGGTATGACCTAAATGTTGATCTTCTAGATGTCCATGCAGACAAGAGTACCTTCCATCGTTTTGATAAGTTTAACCTCAAGTACAATCCATGTGGCCAGAGTAGGCTAAGGGAGATCTTTTTGAAGCAGGACAATCTCATACAGGGTATGCATTTTACTTAGCAACCATGTGTCGCTTTGGTCCTGTTTGTACATTTTAATGTTTCAAATATATCTGTGAGTTTCCTGGTGATTCTTCTAGTTGCTGGTTTGTCACCGAACACCACCAGTGTTTTTGTGAGCTACTCTTTCTACATATAAAGAAATGGTTTCTTCAATATCACTCAAATGTATGTTGTAGCCTCTCCTGCACTTTTTAGATCGCATGTCCTTGGCTGAGGGTGATGTTAAGCTTTCTTTTCTTTAAGGTACTTAAAGTGCTTCATGAGCATTATATTCTAGTACACTATGGACATGTTCCAGAGAAATTCCTGGGCTCATTGTCTCTGTTCTATTTCTCACGTCACAGCTTTCTTAGAAAAGGAACTTTTTCTTGCTATGAAAAATGGGAAATTTCAGAGTTAATTAAAATATCTTATGTCATCCAATTGGTCAGCGTACCCTGGTCACCAAAAGGATCCATCTGGCATGTTTTAGTTCCTGTTTTCTCCTGTGGCCATCCACCTTCAGTTTGCACATTCTAAATTGACTCATTTGTAGATTAAAAAAAAGGTATGGCCCTAGTAAAATTTTCCTTATTATTTAGCTCCATTTGGTTTTGTGTATAGTATCTAATCTTGTTGTCATGTTTCAACTTTCAAATGTTGCATTCATTATGGCTTTGGTAATTGAAACTGTCTTCTGACTAAAGCTTGTTTGATGATCTTAAACGGTTGTTCCATACAAGAGATAATTGAGATTGGCATATTTGCTCATTTTCGTTATAATCACCTTGAGTAACCTTTTGTCCAGATGCTAGAGCTGCAACTGTTGCCTACTTATTGTCATATTTTTGATTTTATTAGGTCGCTTCCTTGCTGAGCTGACAAAGGAAGTGTTTTCTGATCTTGCTGCTAGTAAATACCAGGTATCATCCTTTCATAGGCCTTCAAAGATCTAGCTACTTTGGTTTCCTGTGATTTTATTTGCTGGTTTTTTTTAAATTAATAGATCTGACATTAATGTCCATGTGTCTTCATATCAGTGTCTATTCATATCATTTGGATGCACAATGACCACATTTGAGTGTGGTTATTGCGCAGGTTAATAGACAACTTATCCATTGACATTTTATATGTGTGGTTCTTCATTTCTAGTAAGGATCTACAATTTTAGCTAACACTAGAATTCTTGACCATTCTTTTAGTTTTTCTGAATTCTCAGTCAATTACAAATATAGAACCAACATGGAATTGTGCTTGTATAGACTTTGACTTTAATCTGTGAAGCGTGCTTGATATGTATGAGCTGAACTATTACCATTTAGTTAGCAATAATGCCAAGAATTGATGACCTTTTGGACTTGAAGAAAAGCTTTCAGTTCAGTATTTTGGTGAAGAGTTGAAACTTGGATATGCACAACTATAACATTGTGGAAGTTTAACACTTGGTGACCTTTCGTATTTAAAACTAAGGTTTGTCTTATTGAACCAGTGTATTGGCTGATCGGCGGTATGGTACATACATATCGCTCCGTATCGACATACAATGTGTTGGTACGATGAGGCGTACCAACGTACACCGTCGTTATGCCCAATACAAAAAAAAAGATAAAAAATAGCTCTAAAATTTCCTAAAAAATAAAAAAATAGATTATGGTTTTTAAGTTGGAAATAAATATAAATTTAGTATACTTTTAGCAAAAATAATCTAAATTAGGAAAGAATAATATCACATATCTTTTTTGGATTTTAAGGAGCATCTTGTGATATGTTTCAGACCGTCTTTCCATTGATATTGAATTATCTACAAAGAATTGATTTAAATTGTTAGATTATTTGTTAAACAACTTAAACTTTAAAATTCAAATGAATCAAGTAATCGATCGATGGATATACCTGGTTCTACCACCAAGAAAAATGACGAGACTCTATTGGTGGTGGATCGGGATCCTCGATCCTATGTATCTGTATATCAATTTCATATGTTTGTCTGGCTTAATCTTAAAATTGATCCCATGACATAGTATACTAATACACTGTATGCCATTGGTGCATCAATGTGGTGATGATCGTAATCTAATTGTCTTGAACCACACTTGTTTGAGACAACTTCCGAGGCAAGTGTGATTATGGCATATATTTGTGTAGAGCATGGAGAATGTAGGAACTACTTTCACCATTGATTTACTGCTCCGTATTATAAAATCGATCATTATACTGCTGCTTGGAGAAGAATGACAAACTATGACGTCGAGCTCCATGATTTGAATCTTGGGTAGCATACGTAAAATATTGCTTCTCAGTCCATGCACCACCCTCAAACTGTGTAAACGAGACTATCGACTCCCTAATGTCACCGCCATCATTGATCGAGGCACTACTGTTCACGTTGTTGCTATGTTTCTGGATTGAGCGGGTTGCTGAATGCGATTGAGAAATCGTCTATATACCTTTGATCAGAGAGTTCTTACTCTAACTTAGGTGGTAATCCTCCCTAATTAGTCTCCTAAGCTTGATCGAATCCATAAAACACAACTTTGTGAAGTTTTAAGAGTGCAAATGTGAGAACGAGAAAAAGAAGTGAGCGAGAAAGAGATTGAGAGAGTATAAGAGTTTGAGAGAGTGAAATAGGGTGAAAGAGGTGGAGAAAAGTATAAAAACCCTTTCAAATGGATCTGACATATCTGACTCGTTTGTCGGTAACGATAGAAATTCGACCATTATCGACTGTTACAGGCTGCATCGGACGATACAAAGTCTTTTAGTATATATCACCTAGTATAATGTGGTATGCATATTGGTCCCCTGTTGGATTAATATGTACGGTCCATGTCGATCCCTATCAAACGGATACATACCGCCCGTACTAAGTAGTATACCATGGTACAGCGAACCCTGCTATAAACAAAGCTTTAAGTTCAGTATTCTGGTGAATAGTTTGGAGGAACTTGGATATGCACAAATACAACATTGTGGAAGTTTTATACTTTGTTAAATTGCAGACTGGTGAGGATCAGAACAATATAAACCTTATCTACAACAAACAGTGGCCACAATTTCTAGTTATTTGGCAACCTTTATTGTAATCAAATGCATTTAGCATAAATACTTGTTGGCACATAAAAGATCTGTTTTTGTTATTTGGTTTTGTAATATTCAAATGCCAAATACTTGATTTCTTTTGCATCTTTATCATTCTTCCATCTGATAGACTAACTAGCTGTATTACTATTACTTGAGAATGGGAGATTAGTCATGTGGCCCACAATGCTAATGCCTGTAGCTACCATATCCAAAGGCTTAGCGTCGTTGTGACTCAATGCCAAACGCCTAACCCAATATCCGATGTGCAATGCGTAGCACCAATAGTGACCCCACATCGTGATGTGCCTGTTGCATTGGCCACTGATATCACCTCTGACGGGCGATCTCGGCTTCATTAATTCACATCTGATGGGCGATCTCGGCTTTTGTGCACATTATCTGAGATGGCTTGATAGACCAACTATCCTAATAACTTGAATAGATCGGCTTTTAGTTTTTTGGCCCAAAATGTTTTAAGTCAGGGTTATTGGCAGTAAGCCTATCAAATTTTATATGGACCCAACCAATTATCCATTGCCAAAGTGGGATCATTGGAGCATTACATCATTAGCATCCTATGTTGAAGATATGTTTTATTATATAAAAATCTTCAATTTATTAAATAGGTAATATTTAATAAGGTGGGACTATGTTGAAGATACCTTTTATTAAATAGGTAATATTGCATCTATAAAAGTCTTCCAGAATTTTATTTTAATGTCTCTTATTATAAATCAGAATTTTCTGTTGGAGTTTCTATCCTCAAGTCACTTTTTTATTGGATAGCTTAAATATCTGTCTTTGTCAGATGGCTGAATATAGGGTATCAATATATGGAAGAAAACAGAGTGAGTGGGATCAACTAGCAAGTTGGATAGTGAATAATGAGTTATACAGTGAAAATGTTGTTTGGCTGATTCAGGTATTTTTATTAGTCTCGCTTTGTTTTGCTTGTTTTCTTTTTCATTCAAGTGCATAACCTTCATTTCCCTCTATGGTCATAACTTCTTACTTTTTTCCTTGGTTTCGGTTGTGTGATGTGTGTGCTTTGCTTTATATTTTGCCCTCTTGTGCAATTAAGATACTTTATCTACCTTATTCTGTCCATCTTTCGTTTGAGCATTATGTAGTAAGTATGATTGACTTCCAAAGTGATTTTGTTCATGACTGCATGATATCTGGAACAATGTGTTGCTTTGTATAGCTCCCTTATTGGGCCAACATTACCTAAATACTAAGTTAAGATATCTCGTTTGTCTTTTTTTTTTCCTGTGCTTTGATACTGAGAAACATCATAGTCATCATGTAGCTGTTACTATGCATGTTATTTGATATACATTAGATAACTGCACATGAAAACCTTTGGGAGTTTTTGCACTGATGAATATCTGAACCATGGAATACTGCCTATTATGTAAAACATTGATGGTGGGTTTGAATGATGGAACTATATTGTCTAGGTAAATTCTGAACGTTGCTATTTGACAGTAATAAAATTAGTCATCTTTTAGACTTTCCTTCTTTGCTACTGATTTTTTGCTTTTGTTGAAGAAGGAATCCTTTTCTAGATAATAATTTTTTATTTCTGGGAAATTTACCATGTGCATCAGTGTGTGTAGAAATTCAATGTTGATACCTTCAGTGTCCTATGAATTAGAAAAATATCCTGAGCACACTTTTGTCTGAGCTACCTTGCCAAAGAACTACTTGATGAACTAGTTTTTACTTCATGGTGGTTGACCTTCAGATTCTATTGAAGTTTGTTAGACAATTCTGGGTGAAGTTTGGGCTTGTGAGCATTTTGGGCCTTCAGTCGACAAATATTCCTATCTTTGAATTCTACAATCTCATCTTGAAGTCACACCAAAAATATCTTTTTTTTACATGACTTCCGGTAAAAAATGTTGGGTGGACAAAAATCGGTCATTCATCCTTGAATATTCAATAGGCCTCTAAAAGTGTTGCTTGTCGCATTCCATAGTCAAGTAATTAAGATAGCGATATTTTGCATATAACTTAAAGCTAGGAAAATTAATTCAGACTGTCTAAATTCTTCTTTGATAGTAGTTCTTAAAGTAACCTTCTTTGATTAAATTCACAGAGTTACAGTTTTCACATTTAAGCAGTCAATATTATCGTTTGGTTCCTTCCAAAAATTATCTACTTGAAGTTGGTATGACTAGCACCATTTATCCTTGCAGCTTCCACGTTTATATAACATATACAAGGAAATGGGCATAGTGACATCTTTCCAGAACATGCTTGACAATATTTTCCTTCCTCTTTTTGAGGTCACAGTAGACCCAGATTCACACCCTCAGCTGCATGTTTTCTTGAAACAGGTATCTCTTAATCCTATTTGTTTATTTGTAGTTAATCTTTATCTGCATTTCCTCCGTCCACTTGTTTGGTCTGCGTTTCCATAATTAGTACTTATGTTTGTAACTTGGCTTTCATGTAATAACAAACAGTAGGTAGATTGATGTAAATTTAATGTTCTTTAATGACATTTTTTCCAAAAAAAATATCTTACAATTTATTTTGTCTGCTTGACTGACAAAAATCCACCACATTGTTAACAATTTGTTAGTCCTGAGTTGTGAGAAATTAGAAATATATTTGATTTTCTGATGTCATAAGTAGATACTTTTTGCATGCAATATATTGGTAGCATGACTTTCAGTCATTTCATTTTGATTGGAATGTTTCATGCTTCCTGACATGATTTTTTGTTTACTAGTTGGACTTGGCAGATTTAGTTCATACAACCAAGCCTCGTTATAAACATATGTATGGTGGATGGAAAAGCTTGGAATTAGAAACTACTCGGGCAGTTCCCTTGAAATCCCTTGTATCTGAGGAAGTCGTGCTAGCTGATATTTATGAACACATATTCCTTCTTAAAAATCTTTCATCTCTAGAAACCATCAGTTTCCTATTCAGTTTAAACTTTTGTTTTTCATAGTTAACTTTCATATAATAAAGGACTGAAATAGTGAAATGTTTGTTAGAGGCATGTATGCTGAATAAATTTGATCATGGCATATGGTTGTCAGCTTTCCCTTTGGTCTGTTTAAACATGTACTTGTTTCTCTTTGCTTTTGTTTCCCATATGCCAACATCAAATGCATGTGTTTATTGGGTACTTGAATGTGTGTGAATTACCTGATCAGGTCTTTTTTAATTATCCTGCTCAATCACCAATTAATTTAAGTGGTGCTAAATGTATGAAGTCAGTGCTAGGAATTTGGGAACAGAGTTGATAGTCATGACCAAATTCTTTACTACTGATGTAACTGGTAGCATTTAAGAGTATTGAAATAATTTTCTTGGTTATCAGCTAACAATATTATTAGTGTGTCTTCCATGTGATTAGTTCTTCCTCTGGTGATTTGACCTGCACTTTGGGTGCTGTAGACTTTATATGAAGAATGTAATCCTTGCTTCTTTTAGAGCTCATGTCTTTTTGATTCCGTATATATTTGTTTGGATTGGCGGGAACTTGGTGAACCGGGCCATCATTTTACATATCTCCTTGCAGCTTTTCTACTTCTTGTGCTTCCTTCTGTGGATATACACCATAGGTGTTTGTGATTGAGTTGTCATTGTCACACAACCAATTAACCAGTGATGATCCATATTGCTTATGCCAAACAATTGGGTGTTGACTTTGTTGTTGTCCCTGTTCTTTTACTTGGTCCAGGTGAGAGCCTCACTTGAAATTTCTACTTTGAATTAAAATTCCAAAATAAAGCCCATTAGGGTTTTGCATCCATGTAATTTGTTTCCTTATCGATCACTGATGATTTACTAGGATCATTTTCATTGAATCTGTTATGCATAAGATCATATTATACATTTCTTTAACCTAAAAACGAAGCTATCCTACAAATTCCCTAATGTAAACTTCATCTGCTAGTGAGATCCATATACTTTTTGCCTTTTCATCTTGCCCTTTCTGAAGTTGTGTTCTTCTCTAATGCTATTAGTCCATCTAATTATAGTTTCTGGATCTGCATAAGATTATTTGTGACTGCTACTATGTCTATCAGGTTGTGGGGTTGGATTTGGTGGATGATGAAAGCAAACCAGAAAGACGTCCAACAAAACACATGCCAACACCAGAACAGTGGACTAATGTTTTCAATCCTGCATTCTCGTACTATGTGTACTACTGTCATGCCAACCTGTACACACTCAATAAGGTAGTTCTTCTTCTCACTCAATTCATAGGGATATTGGTTTAATGCATCATTACCCAAAGCCTCCATGTATTTTGCCATCAATATCCATATACCACTAAATTTGTATCTGATTATGCTTTAGATATTAATCATGTTTTAATTCTATAGAGACCTGTGATGATCTTGACTAAGTTCTAAATGCCATTGACATGTGTCAGCTCCGTGAGTCAAAGGGCATGACAACTATCAAATTTCGACCCCATTGTGGAGAGGTAATCTTTAGTAAGATCATTTTCATTTCATACTCATATATGTGGCATGTTTTCAGTGGCATTAGTCATCCACAGGCTGGTGACGTTGACCATCTTGCTGCGACTTTTCTTTGTGCGAATAATATTGCTCATGGGATCAACCTAAGAAAGTCGCCTGTTCTTCAGTATTTGTATTATCTTGCTCAGGTAACAAAGGCTGTGTTCCTTGTCTGGAGCTTAGACTTGTTTTATTGTGCATATATCATCAATGATGCCTTGTGATGTCGTGTCTTCATTTTTCTTTATATTCCACAAACTAATATGTCACTTGACTAATATGTCATCAGATTGGTTTGGCAATGTCTCCTTTGAGCAACAACTCCTTATTTCTTGATTATCATCGAAACCCATTCCCGATATTCTTCCTTCGAGGTCTAAATGTTTCACTTTCAACGGATGATCCTCTGCAAATCCACCTAACAAAGGAACCTTTAGTTGAGGAGTACAGCATTGCAGCCTCAGTAATGTTCATTCTAATCTGCTCTCTTTTTCTCTCTCTCTCCCCTTGTGTCCCCCTCCCTTTCCACACTTCCTCTGTCCTTGCTATTCTTTATTGATGGTTTACTTGTTGATTTTACAGGTTTGGAAGCTAAGTTCATGTGATTTATGTGAAATTGCTAGGAATTCAGTTTTACAGTCTGGTTTTTCACATGCTCTCAAGGTATGTACTTTAGGTTTGGCATTATCAAACGATTGTGCCAAACATACTGCAGATGCTGTTGTTGCAAGCTGAAATGGCTAGTGGAGTTTTTCATGGATGAAATTGGAAATATCTGATTATTTAGTTGTTTGCCATTATGTTTTAGCTGCTGCTACTAGATCAAATAAGCCCTATTATTTAATATGCTTTCTGAGTTGTGTGACTAGTAATCATGTCAATCGTGCAACCCCAGGTGCTTGCATTTTTCTGTTTTTCTTGCAGTCTGCCTTTACAAAGTCATATCACTGCATATCTTTTCTGTTTAAACATGTCATTGATTGTCATCTTTATTAATTATGATGCCTTTGCTTGCTGTACATGATAATTTATCAAGTCATCTATGTCAGAAAATTCATTTTTGATATTGTCAACCAATTTCTTGTAGTCGCATTGGATTGGAAAAAGCTACTATAAGAGAGGTCCTGAAGGAAATGATATCCATAAAACAAACGTGCCTCACATCCGTGTTGAATTCCGTTACATGGTAACAATCTCCAGCTTAAAAACTTTATTTTCCTCGATTCTCTGATGTTTTTGGTTTGTCTTGCTTCTTATATGTATCCATCTTCCGCATCGGAATTACAGATATGGAGGGCAGAGATGCAACTAGTGTATTTAGGAAAGGCAATCATTCCTGAAGAAATTGATAAGTGAATCCTTCTGGCCAACAGCTTGAAACCTGGTAAGCTATATGCTTGCAGAAATAGTCCTCCTTACATGTGTATTTGAGCATTGGTAGTTAACCTAGGGCCATCACGGTTCGGGAGTTGCTGCCATAGTGGCTTGCCGTGTAATAACTTGCAATAGAGTTTACATGATTTTATCTTTATTGATCAACTGTTACTTATCTAGTCTATAGCCAAACAAAATGCATGTATTCATTTTCTTGTTATTCATGGGGCAACAAGTATTTTTCTCCTGAGATTATCGTCGATCATCTTTGCCTTTTGCCTTGGCATTCGTTCTTGAACCAGATGGCTTTCAAGTAAGATGTCTTGATACACTCTTCAATCTGTGACATCACATATTATACCAAAGTAGCTCTTCCTGTTACAAACATGAACCCAACATAAATACTGATTCTGTGTGCTTTTGGCCATATGTTATGGACACTCTTCAATCCGCAACATCACATATTATACCAAAGTAGCTCTTCCTGTTACAAACATGAACCCAACATAAGTACTGATTCTGTGTGCTTTTGGCCATATGTTATGGAAAGCAGACTAGAGATGAGCTCGCCTGGGCGCTACGTTCTGGCCTATATGCTACAGAGTATGAACTTAGTCAGCATTACCTATCAGCAGAATAATGGATCAGGAAGAATGGATCTGATGCATGATATCAAGGCCACCCGGGGGGGGGGAGGGGGTTAGAAAGAGCATATATTCTATTAACTCGATGGATAATCGCAATAATGTATATAATTCCTCCAGAAGACACAAGCAGCTTAACTAGTATAGGGTGTAATTCATGTATTTGTCACTAGCTATTTTGCTGCACTCTTGTTTTCCTACTGATTCACTGTTGTAATAATGTCTTCTGGTCAGTCAACTCTCAGAAATAAAGAAGCATCTGTTGGTGAGCCAAATTTTCCACAGGGAGAATGATAATAATAATTTTCACAAAGGTTATTATCAAGGCATGCATGCTTGCTTTATCAGGGTGAATTTGATTATTCTTGTGATGATATGAAGTCAGAAGCTCCTTGGAGCAAATGGTTCAGATTTTTGTATGTTGGCTTCTAGTTGATTCTAAATTTTCCAACGAGATTTGCCAACTGATGTAGTTGTATATGAGTGATATTCTCAAATCCTAGAAGCTTCATGGAGCCAATATTCAGATCATGTTTGCTGATATATTTTACCCTTCAGTTGTTCTCTAGGACTTATTTTTTGTGTGTAAATAAAGGATGGTGGTGAAGAGATCCTACCATCTTGGCTTTTTGTTGAATGTTATATATGAATATGAAGCACAACCATTTTGTGTTAGAATTTTGGTGCATTTAGTTATCTTTATCATAAACTTAGGTACCAAACTTTGAAAGTAAAATGTCGGGTTAAAGCACAGACCCGATCCACCTTCTCTTCCATTCCAACATTTGGTTCGATGTTTTTTCAAACCGAGAAATATGGTTAGATATATCCGAATTGATTTCCTATTGATACGTTACATTCTGCCTCAGAATATGGACTCAATTGTACATGAATTCATATGGACCGTTCAAAACATGCATCCGATGTTGATCAATCCACCAAGAAGATCGTGCGAACGAACTTGACCAGACCCAACTCCTCACACAACCACCTACTTACCGACTCAACAGCTAATTAATCCAATCATACATGGCTTCGCCGGAATATAGTCAAATTAGAATTTTGACTCATTTGTAAACCGAAGCTTTTCCATGTAAAATTGGCAGCTGTTTATGATGATGATGATAATGATAATATATCTAGATAATTCAAAGATAAAAAAAAAGGCAGCATCTTACCGGGTTAGCATACGCGAGAAAGGCATCTGCACGATAACCTATCTAATCCTTCTAAATCGAACCACGGTCAGAAGAAATCAGCATTTTGGTCCTCTCTTAATCCATACCTTCATCTCCTCCATTCACCCATGCATGGATAACTCTGCTTCTCCGTCCTCCCTTCTCCTCCCTACATTACCTGTGGCTGAGTCGTCGCAACAGCAACGAGCACACAGCAATTGAATGGCCGCAACGACCCTGCTTCTTCTTGCGCTGATGCCCTCCTTCCTCCTCCTAATGCAGACCGGCGCTGCGATTGACTATGCGACTGGCTCTCACCAAGTCATTGCTCTTCTTCGAAGCCCATAGGTCGCGGCAGCTGCCACCCGGCCAGCGAGTGGCCTGGCGCGGCGACTCTGCTCTCGACGACGGCAAGGATAACCGTGTGAGTCCCTCTCCGTAGCCCTTCGTATCACAGATTCTTATCAGGTTTTAGAGGTTTGACGGATCAATGTGGAACAGGTTGATCTCACCGGAGGATACTACGACGCCGGGGACAACGTGAAGTTTGGGTTCCCGATTGCCTACGTCATAACCTTGCTCGCCTGGGGGGGCGGGGGCGTTCGAGTTCGACGCCCGCCTCGTGGCGAAGAAAGAGCTCCAGACCTCACTGGCCGCTGTCCGCTGGGGCACCGACTACCTCAGCCGAACGTCCTCTACGTCGAGGTTCACTGCGCAGGTCGCCATCGACACCGTGTGCAACGGCGGGCGGCTCGCTACCGCTCCTGCCATCGTCTTCGTGTTCCAGGTGATCCGATCAACGCCTTCCCCAGATCTGCTAAGATTATGCTGTGTCTGCTGTGGAAGAGGGCGTCGACAGGTCGCAGCAGAGAAGGGAGATACCGGCACTGGAACAGAGGCTGCACATGGCCTCCGACTCCTCGGGGTAGCAAGCGGACATGACGCACTCGGCCAGAGAGCGGTTAAGGTGTCGGCACAGCACCGCTTGCTGTCGGCACGCCGGTGGCACTCCAAGAGCGCGCGGTGAAGCGAGCCGCAACCCGATGGCACGACCACCCCTATTCCGTCGTCGTCGCAACGCGCTGTACCAGGTCCGACACTTCCTTGCTTGCTGCCATCGCGCCTTCGACCTCCGCCAGTGCACCCGCCACTCTCCGTCCCTCGACGGCTTTCTCAATTGTCGGCAAGTTCCTCACCTCTCCAGCAGAGGAGCGGTTCCCATCCTTACCGTAAACCCTTCCTCGCCGCTGTCGCTGGCGCAGGAAGGCAACTCGCTGCTTACCGTGCCGGACTTCGCAGGCGTCGTCCAGGCCACTCTCTGCTCTTCCTCAGTAGCTGGCCTCGCCTCTCCTCCACGGCAACCTCTTCTAATTGCCGTGTTCCTCCACCAATAGCAATAACTCTAGATTTCTCACAGATCTGCACTCACAGCACATATATGATCTAATAGGTTAAGTTGATAACTATTTATTTTGGTGAACATAGATATGATCAAATAGGTTACATCCAAATTTTAGAAGAACTGGTTTAGCATCAAATCCTGCTCATAAATTATGGTTACTTCAAGATCGTATGATCCCTGCGAAACGTCGACATGTTCGTCTGCCTCGTAACGTAGAAGGTGGGGCGACACCAATGTGCGGATGAGCCCCCGACGGAACGCTGTGGTTTCAGCCGTCGTGAAACACCCACTGCATCACCTCCTCCATGCTGGCCCTCTCCATCAACGCCGACTACCTCGAAGCTACCAGAGCCACCGTCGAATGCCTCAGCGGCAACCCAAAGACCTCATCTCCTTCGTCACCTCGCAGGTGGACTACATTTTGGGTGCCAACCCAAAGAACATGAGCTACATCTATCCTGTTCAAGTGCACCAGATATGCCCTCGTCGACGGCCCTGACGTCGACGATGAGAGACGATACATTGAAGACTGTGGTACTTAACAAAATTTGATAATTTTATCTAGAATTAACACCCCATATTTATTTCTTCTACATAGGAGTGTTTTTTTTTTTTCAAGAGCGCCATTGAGATAGTGAAAAAGGCAAGTGTGTTTCCTTTCCTTTCTCCTTTATTATATTACTGGTTGGGTTTGACTATGAATCGATCCATTTAATCAAACTTGACAACACATGTTATGAGTCATACGTAATCATCTAAGGCCATGACTTCAAGATTCAAACATAATGTCTACTAAGTCAAAATCTAGTCATTCAATAAGGATATCGATTCAAAACCAATCAAGATTCACATCTGTTTCTTTGGTGTCATGAACAGTCGAATCTAATAGGTGCTTAGTTCTACAAAACTGTCAACACACACGATCAATCCCCTCTAATTGGACTAAAGTTTAAGAGTTGATGTCTCAAAAAAGGATAAAAAATTATGAAACCAAAGGGCATTGATTGGACGATAGGTTATTTGTCCCTTGCAACGTAACTAGTGCAGCTTTTATCATGTGACTCATGGGTTAATATGCTTCTAGATGTGTATCGATATCAGTAATGATTTTTACATATTCCCAACCTAAGTGGAATTGTGATTCACCAAATTAAGAGAGTTAGTGATATGCATGATGTGGTCGTTAATGTTCAAGAGATAGATGATGACACATGACCCAAAGGTCAATTCCATGGTGCTAAGTTGTCAACCATTTGTCTTGTCAGCTACATAGTGTCGATGTGTTGGTTACTTAACGCTAAGGTATCGACCATATCATTATTTTCATATCACTGGCTCGATCCCCCGACAAGTCTCTTTTCAAGGGGTGCTCTTGAGATGGTGAAAAGACAAGTGATTCTTGTCATTTTTTGACTTATTACATTATTATTAGGGTTTGAGTGTGAATCTATCTATTTAATCCAAACATACAAGTTTCATCTAGTTTTCTTGAACTTAACTATGTATGACCATGTTATGAGTTATATGCAATCTTCTAAATTCATAACTTTAAGATTCAAACTTAAATGTATCTTAAGTCAAAATATAGTTATTCGATAATGATGTAGATTCAAAACTAATGGAGATTGTAATTCACATCTATCCATTGGGGTTAGGAATAGTCTAATCTAATAAGGTGCCTAGTCCTATAAAACTATGTTAGAGGATACTTGACAATTCTCCTCTAATTAGACTAGAGTTTAAGAGTTAGTGCTAAAAATTATGGAGCTGAGGTACATATATATGCATTAATATCATGAATGGTTTCAGTGTGTTCCCCAATCTAGCATTTCATACCATTTTGATTATGGTATTATTGTATAGAAGCTTCAGGTCGTTTCAGTGGTGCCATCATTGTAGAGGGCACTTTAGATCATTTCAATCATGTGGTCATCATAAAGAATGATCCTAGCTATGTTGGTCATACTTTCACGCTTATTTCTAGACTTGAGTGATACATTATTGAGGGTGATAGCTTTCTCTACATGTTTGTCTATCCAAATGTATGAGACATCATTTTCACCTCTCTCTCACTCACAAGTGTATTATAGTTTGGGCCGTTATGAAGTATGTACCTAGATTTATGTCTTATAATACAAAATGATGATATGATATTTTTCTTATGTAGCTTACTTACCCTAATGTCTACATGTATTAATTTTCAAAATTATCAAGGGTTTGTAAAAAAATTATATTGGGATCTCTATAGTTCTACAAATGAAACAAATAATCCTATTTGCTTTGATGTCATGACGTACATTAACGGAGAATATAACATGTATGTGACACTATGTGCTGGATCAATATGAAAGCGATGGATAAAAAGTAATTTAATACTATAATTTCAACATTCCATGTGTTGGAAATAGAAAAAAAATATTGAAAAACCTTTTTTTGCCTATCACCTTTAATATCGATCTAACGTTATGTTCAGCTCCTATATAAATAGTGGGCTAGTCTCATTTGTTGCCTTATGCCTTTAATCGATTCGAAGCATTTGAGAATCAACTTTCATACTCCTCTTCTTTAAATTTCATTTTTTGAATCAATATTCGAAAGACTTCTTGCTCCTCCTCATCCTCTTCTTTCGATTGGGACTCATACGAGTCATTAGTATTGTCACTACCCTCGGTGTTGGTGATGAAACTTCCTCATCCTCTAAAGGAGTCGAAGTGGTTGCTTCAAGGAAAGTTGCCCCCCCTTGTAAGTGAATCCTTAAAAGAGTCATCCATTTTCGAGGCTAGTTGATTCGGCAGGTGAGTTGTTACATACTCCTTAGCGGATTTCGACTTCCATGACCACCGTCCTGCTGTCTTAATCGACCAACACCCTTTGTGGTGTCTGGGTTAGCACGCAGTTGGGCACCGTAACCCGGCTTCCAGTTCATCCCGCATCACCAGTTCTGCTTATCAAAAATGGCCCACTTGGAGCTCTCGATTCCGCGATGCGGCTCAACAAAGCAGCCGCGTCGTCCTACCTATTTAAAGTTTGAGAATAGGTCGGGGCGCAGGGATTCGTTAAACTTTAACTCAATCATTTATGCCTTTGACCTAGAGTACATTCGATAGGCCTTTCATGTTTTGGATCACATTTTAACTAATTATTGCTTGGTCTTGTGACCAACTGTACTGTACCAGTCATATTACTTATTTCTAGGGTGCCCTTGAAATAGTGAAAAGATAAGTCCTCTTTGATCCATTTAATGAAACTAGACAAGTTTGGTTTGATTTTATTAAACTTTACTATATGTGACCATGTCATAAATCATATGCAATCTTCTAAGTCGAGAACTTCAAAATTCAAACTTAAATTCAGAACCATTCGAGATTTTATTTTATGCCTATCATTTTGGTGTTATGAATAATCAAATCTATTAGGTGCCTAGTCCTACAAAACTGCATCAAATGCACATGACAAAAATCCCCTCTGATTGATTGGACTAAAGTTGAGGTGTTAACAAAGTACCAAAAATTTATGAAATTAAAGGTACCAATCATATAAGAGGTTATTTGTGTCCCTTGGAACATACCTAATGGGGCTTTTATCATATGACTTGTGAGCTATTATGCTCGTAGACCTGCATTAAAATTAGGAAAAATTTCATGTATTCCCGACCTCGGTGGCATTGTGTTCCACCAAAATATGGGAATGATGGCAACCCAAAGGTCAACCACTTAGCATGAGTTATCACAACAATTGATTAGCATTATTATTATTGGTTGAGACATTTTGGGTTACGTTGGTCATGTCATTAACGTAGGAAGCACTTTAGGCAGTGTCACCTATATTGTCATTATCGGGAACGCTTTGAGTCATTTTGGTTGAGATGTCACTTTAAAGATCACTTTGAGCCGTTTTGATCATATTATCATTATAGAGAGTATTTTAGAATATTTCAGTTGCAATATCATTATAGAGAACCCTTCGGTTGTTTCGATGATGTCATCGTCGTAGAGAGCGTTTCGAACCGATTTGGTCACATTATCATTGTAGAGAGCGCTTCAGGTAATTTCGATCGTATTATCCTCGTAAAGAGTGATCTTGATTGTTCATTGAGCTCGCTTCTCGGCTTTCTTTCCCTGTTACATTCTTGAGAGTGATAGCTAGCTCCATTTGTGTGTCTTGTCCGCATGTGTGATCGTCATCATCATCTCTCGTGCTCATGGGCATGTAGTTTTGGTCGTTAAGTAATATATACCAAGATTTGATGCTTGACATCTCAAAATGATGTCCTAATAATTTTCTTACGTAGCTTCCCCTTATGTCTCCATGTGTTGATTTTTAAAACCATCGACGATTTTGAAAAATTATTATGATAGTCCATATAAATGAGAAGTGCTATGTCGCCTACTCCTCGAATCGAATGGTTACTTAGAGTAGGCCAAGGGTCATGTTCGACTCCTATAAATAACGGGTTATTTTAGAATTAACATTCAGAATCATTTTTGTATCAAACTGTTAAAGTCAAAATTGGATTGTTTAGCAAGGATGTGAATATTCAAAACAGCCCTATTCTATGTTTGTCTCATAAGTGTTAGGAACAATCAAACTTGATAGGTGCTGAGTCATTCAAAACTATGTTGAGACGCACGCAAATAAAGCCCCTCTGATGCTTTAATTAGCTTAAGAGTTGAGGTTGTGAACAAAGTGCCAATAATGATGAAGAGGGGTTATTTGTCTTTTGGAGCATGTATTAGGGGTCATTTTATAATATGACCCGAGGGGCTATTATGCTTGTAGATGTGCATTGATGTCAGGATGGTTTCATGTGTTACGTACACTAGGTGGCATTGTGCTATGTGCATCACATATAATATTGTGCTGCCAAGCTATCGACAACATCATTATTTTCATATTAGATTTAAAATAAATTTAAATATACTCAAAAACTTTGTAGTTCAAAATAAAATTATACCACATTCAATATATATATATATAAACTCTTAAAATTATTTAAAAATAAAAAAATTAAGAAAATGATTGTGAATTAATAGTAAATACATTAAATTCGATAAAATATTCATAAAATAAGATAAGTAATGTAAAAAAATTATTAATATCATATTTGACTTATATTACCAAAGTTTTAGGTCATCGGTCAACGACCCTTCCCTCTCCCTCCTCCCCTCCCCCTTTCTCCAATTCCTAACTGTTACGGAACTTTTAGGAGTCGAGCTAAGGTGTTGGCTCGACCTGTTCTCGTCCGAGTGCGCAAGTCCACCAAGGTCAATGGGGGTCGAAACTTTCTGTGGATTGATGCTCCCTCGGGGGTCCTCGATAGGGAGTTCGGTCGGTGTGTCCCTGGGGCCGTCTCGGGACACATGCCTCTCTTGAGGTGGGAGGGGATGACCCGGAGAGACCCCTCTCTGACGCCCAAGTTAGCAAGAATCCCGAATAACCCTCTCGGGTTGGTAGAGTTTTGGGTTTCTGGAGAAAATGAGTTGAATTCGATAGAGAGAGAGAGAGCGAGCCTCCTTACCTACTGCCGGAGTAAGTGTTTTATACCTATGGGAGGGGAACTTGCCCGTACCCCCAGTCTTACCTTAGTCGTCCCTCGGGATATGACGGAGACGTACGGAGGACGTGTAGTTGCAGCGGCATGGGGCGGGGGCATGGGCCAGGCTGCGTCGTGTTCGGACACCTCCACCTCGGATTCCAGATCGGACGCACGACTTGGTCCCTTGGGCTTACGTGGTTTCCTCCGAAGTGTTGCCATGGTCGTCCATCTGGCGCGAGCTTGGATGAGTCGGACCGACCCATTCGGCACCCTGTCACTAACAAATCAAGCAACTCATCTTCCTCGGCAGCTAATGGAGGAGGAGGAGAACGAGGATATGTAATATTTGTAACCTTTCGTAAGAAGGTGGAAATACCATCACGACTTTTAACGTTTGCTAATATATTTTCACCTTATAATTATTATTAATGAAAATGAAATATTACCATTTTTGTCGAAAATTTGACGCACCTATCTATTTAGTTATCGAAAACTTGAAAAGTTAATACCAATTTAAAATATCATCCATTTTCACCCTCGTATTAATGCGTTTCTAAGTGAGAAATAATTTCGATGAATCTGAATTAACCTCTAAATTTGTCACCGTCAAGCTTGCTCGACCCAATCCGATGCGGTCCGACCAATTGAAGCCTGCGTAGAGATCATCCCAGAATTGGCGTTACGTACTTACCCGATTAAGTGTGCCAATTAATTAATTCCATCGTCATGCTAAATCGAGTATAATCAATTAGATTTTGGTCATATTTGTAAATATAAGCATTTCCTTGTAAGCTGCGCAGCCATGGCTGAAAGATGAAGAGGCCATAAGTTCTTAACCTTCTCGGCTATCTCATGCATGGAATCCTCCAGCTGTCTCCATTCTCATTCTGCTTCTGCTTCGGCCTCTCCTCTATATAACTATGGCTGATCCACCCCTGTGTCAGCCGCAACAACGACAAGCGCACGGCGATCGACTTCTCCCAGCGCTCAAGAATGGCCTCGAAGACGCTGCTTCTTCTTGCGCTGATTCCCTTCCTCCTCCTGCAGAAGTCTTGCGTCGCGACTGATCGCGGACTGGCTCTCACCAAGTCGTTGCTCTTCTTCGAAGCCCAGAGGTCGGGGAAGCTGCCGCCCAACCAGCGAGTCACCTGGCGCGGCGACTCTGCTCTCAATGACGGCAAGGATAACGGTGTATGTCCCTCTCCATGCGCTTCTGACCGTGTAATCTGTCGGGTTTTAGAGGGGTTGATGGATCTGTGTGGAAACAGGTTGATCTCTCCGGAGGATACTTCGACGCCGGGGACAACGTGAAGTTTGGGTTCCCGTTTGCCTACTCGTTGACCGCTATCGCGTGGGGGGTGGTGGAGTTCAGCTCCCGGCTTCAGGCGAAGAAAGAGCTCGGTAACGCTCTGGCCGCCATCCGGTGGGGTACCGACTACCTGATCCATGCTCACCCCCAGCCGGACGTCCTCTACGTCGAGGTCGGCGACGGCAGCTCCGACCACGACTGCTGGCAGAGGCCGGAGGACATGTCCACCCCCCGTCCGTCCTACAAGATCGACTCCTCCCATCCCGGATCCGACGTGGCCGCAGAGTCTGCCGCCGCCTTGGCCGCTGCCTCTATTGCCTTCAAGGCTTCCGACCCCAAATACTCCGGCACGCTTCTCACCCACGCAAAACAGGTCCATCTTCTCTTAGCTTTTCCTTGCGCTTATTCCGATACCAATGCCATCGGCTCAACCTTAACCTGTTATGTATATGGTGGTGCAGCTATTGGACTTCGCCAGAAACCATCGTGGTCTCTATCAGAACAGCGTCCCACAGGCCGGACAGTTCTACTCCAGCAGCGGAGACGATGTAAGCCTCTCACAACCCTTAAGGAACCAAACATGATCGTTTGCATTAACTGGGAATCACCCTTGCAACAGGACGAGATAGTCTGGGCCGCTGCATGGCTCCACCGAGCCACCGGCGAGCAGACCTACCTGGACATCCTCTCCTCGGGAAACAACGGCGGTGTCCGCAGTATGTTCTCCTGGGACGACAAGTACGTCGGCGCCCAGCTCCTGGTCGCGAAGGTATCATCTCTCTCCCCTACCTACCTTTCGTTCTTTCCCGTCGTAATCAGGAATCCCAGATCGATAACGCTCGCGCAATCCTGCACAGCTGCTCCTCGAAGGCAAAGTGGCCAACTCCGGTCCCTGGGCGGCGTACAAGAACAACGTCGACATGTTCGTCTGCTCCGTAGTGCAGAAGGGTAACAGCAACGTGCAGAAGAGCCCCGGCGGAATCTTGTGGTTCCTGCCGTGGGCCAACCTCCAGTACGTCACCTCCTCCATGCTGGTTGTCTCCGCGTACGCCGACTACCTCTCCGCCGCAAAAGCCACCCTGAGTTGCCCCGGCGGCAGCGTCAGCCCCCAAGACCTCATCTCCTTCGCCAACTCCCAGGTGGATTACATTTTGGGTGCCAACCCAAGGGCCATGAGCTACATGGTGGGCTTCGGAACCAAATACCCTGTTCAGGTACACCACAGGGGTGCCTCCATCGTGTCGATCAAGGCGGACCACAAGTCTGTTGGGTGCAAGGAAGGGTTCGATTGGTTCAACAGGAACTCGCCCAACCCTAATGTGCTGGATGGCGCCCTCGTCGGCGGCCCCGACGCCAACGACGCCTACACCGACTCCCGATCCAATTACCAGCAAGCGGAGCCCACCATCGCCGCCAATGCGGCATTGGTCGGCGTATTGGCGAGGCTTGCATAAGCCCCATGTCATAACACAATGATAACATTGCCGAAGACATTTATCATACGTTTTTTGTTTCTAGTAACTACAATAAATAAACTCGATAATTTTTTCCCTTTTGTTGCAAGTATGGTTGTCATTGATCAATTGGCATTTATTGAACAAATTGGTGTTTGATGAAATATAAACAACATTCCAAGGAATAATGTGCACGACATCAGGTGGTGTATATGTATATATATATATATATATATATATATATAGAAAGTCGAGGATTACGCTACCCGTTTTCTACCTGGCTGATCAATGAAAGCTAACTCTGGATCTCCAATAAGAGTTACGTGGGGCCCTCGTATCCGTTAACGGATGGGAATGTGTTTGAGCAAGTTGTAAACGGGTGGAAAAAGTATATCCTTTGTCTTTTTATAGGCTTCGCCTCGCGACGTTTAACGAAACGACTATTTCCACTCCCTCGCCAACGACATCTATCAGAGAAAGCAAAGTTTCGGTCAGGGATGGAGGACGAAGGAGCGGGGCCTGGTGGCAATGGCGGAGGAGGAGGAGGAGAAGGAGGGCGACCACTGGGAGCCCTGTGCTGCCGGGAGCTCCGCCTCCTGGAGTTCCCCGACAGGTACGTGGTCCGGTCCGCGGACCCTGACGCTCCAGATCACGCCTTCTCCGTCGGCCGCTCCGATGGCCTCATCGAGCCGCTATTCGGTCAGTCTAATTCTCCCTCTCGTCCTCTTTCCCCCCCTCGATGGCCCGATCGCATCGCTTTGACCCTTTCGTTCTTGATGTTTCTCGTGCCCATGTTGGTCCGGTGATTAAATTGCTCTCGACTTGTATTATTGGCGATGGGCTTGTGCTTCTTGTTCCTGTTTAAGATTCGTCGTCTTCATCGCTTTGATCATCTCATTTGGACCAATAATATACTTGCTCGTGAATTGTGTTTTTGGCTACCGAGTTATGCGTCTTGATTCTATTGTAAGGGCGATAAGGTTTCCTGTAAGGCAGCATGGTTTTTTAGTAGTAGATTATATATTCGAGGAGTACCTCAGCAAGTAATGATTAAAGATGAAGGATTCTGGAAGAATTAGAGCGGAGTCATGAAGCCAAAAACTGAATAGTAAGACTATTAAATGAATTTATCTCTCCGATCAAAACGTATTTCATCGTACAAGGCTGCAGATTAATCAAACCAAATATTGGTTAGCAAACAACATGGTTGCGTTGCAATCCTGAGCCAAGAAGAGACATGTATCTACTGTCCTGCATGGTTTCGGAATCTTTTCTCACCTTTGTGCCTATGCTGACAAGAAAAAGTATCTTTCGCTCATGTTAATATGCTCTTCCTATATGTATCTTAGACTGTTCTAATTCTTGCAACTGATACCGTGTTGATTACTTTGCTTAATTTAATGAATTATGTGTTTGTTTTTGAGCTGAAGACTATTACAGATATTAAAATTATTCAATTCGAGCTGATGCCTCTTTATCAATGCAGAAGATTCTAGTTCTTCGACCCCTAAAGTCTCAACGATTTATGGCGTGGTTGGGATTATAAAGTTGCCTCCAGGTACTTTTTGTTATCAGTTACTTTTCCCGATATGTAATCAAGTTTAACAGCAATATCCAATTTCATGTTTGCTTCGTACTACATGTATTGGTGAAAGCATACAGATGTGAACTGTTATGAGTTATTTTAGAGGAGTTTGCAAGCTGCTACCATGTTAGGGGCATGGAATCATGTTGGGTCAACGTGACACTATTCCTTCTACCCGTTGTAAATTTACAGGGTGATGATAACTTTTGGGTGATTTTTGACCTTACTCTTGTGACCATCATGCTTTGCCTTGCTTTATTGTTGTTATTGTAATTATTAAAGTTTTGCATGATAATGTTATAGAATTGGCATCATTCTTAGCATATTGAACTTCCATTTTTAAGACTCCGTTTTAGAGCCTGACCTGCAAATATGGACCCGTGCGGGTTCCCGGTCAGACCGGTATATGGAACTTCTATTAAGATTTGAGTATATTTGGTGTTGGGTGGCATGTGTCATGATCTGCATCATCGTCTCGGCAGGTCATCAGACCAGTACAAACCACATGGTATGCCGAACCAGGTTGCACATTAAAATTTAAACAGCTCAACTCTGTCTATAGACTTTCTCTTAAATCCTCCATTTTCATCATATACTTAACTATGGAAAACTTGAAAAATGAATTCTGGACAAGATCTAAAAATTAGCATTTCAACCAACATCTTTGTGCATCACTTTCGTTTTTTTATAACTATATTTAATCAAATTCTATCCTGATGCTACCCTTGAGATGATATTATTCCACAAGTATGAAAATTGGTTTGCATCATTGTCAGTATCTATTATGCTATTAAGTCGACTCAACATCCTTATTTGTTTCTTTATTGCACGAGTAAATATAATATTTTTAGATTCATTATGCTACCATTTCCGAGCACTTCTGCAATTTATTGGGATTTGATGATGGGAAACTTTATTTCTAAATTTTATGTGACACAAGATGTTCTGAGTAAATGTAAGCATCGCTGTATTATAATCTAGTCATATCCACTATCTGCTTGTAGTTTGTCTCTTGGAGTGACTGAGAAGGGTAAAGTTATATGGTGCCACATATGCCTATGGCAATTGTTGTTTTTCACCATATTTCCAATTTCTTTTTTTTGTTGATACATCTGTGGAAATTCATAGAGGGTGAAACTTTTTAGCTGTAAGATCTTTATTTTTACCCTTAATATTTGAACTTTTAACAACAAACACAAAATCTTCACATGCATGGTTAACGCTGAACATATTTATCCTTTACAGATTTGGCAATAAATGAGCCCATGAACCAGGCCATTCTTTTCCAACTTCCATGCACTTTCTTCCAAATATATCTTCTATGATATGAGGCAATGTGCTTGGGATTATCGTAGCTTTTCCAAAGAACATTGTGAACCTTTTCAGGCTCATACTTAAATAAGATCCTTGATGCTTTGACTCTCTTAGCTGTCATGCTTCATGCAGTTAATACATTTGATGCTGGATGTACCATCGCTTGTACTTTTTCATCTTATTTTATCTTGAGCTGAATGCTTTATGTTGATACAGGAACTTATGTGCTACTTATTACTTCTCGAGAGGAAGTTGGTTCTTATCTTGGTTTCTCTATATTCCATGTGACAACAATGAGATTTTTGTCCTGCAATGGGTCTCTAAAGCATTCAAAATCTCAGGAAGTATGATTTGTTAATTGATTGATATTCAGTTTGATTTTAGTCTCTATAAAATCCTTGATAGGCTTGTCATCTCTATTGCTCTAGATAGAAGGGAGGAGGAAAGAATTCCAGTTTCACTGTTTGATGCTTCTTTGAGCAGTTTGTCAATCTTCTAAATGTAGCTTGCTTTATTTGCAGAAAAGAGATGAAGCTTACTTCTTGTCTCTTCTGAGAACCCTAGAATCAACCCCTGGTTTATATTATTCATATGAAAGGGATTTAACATTGAAGTAAGTGTTATGCCTATACTAGTGTGTGGCTTATTTGAATCTGGTGCTTTAGACTGACTGTATTACTTTCAATAAATTGTACTGCAATTGTTTCCTTGGTAGGTGATTTTATAGTATTGATACTACGTATTACATCAAAATTTCATGTTCCTAAGCAATAACTATGACTGGTATTCTAGCTTACAGAGGACATGCAAGTTGACTGAAGAAAGGATGCACAAGCCTCTTTGGAAACAGGTCCTATTAGCCTATGTTTTTTATTGTCTTTTATACTTGTTCATCTTTGTGCAGACTACTTACATAACACGTTGCCAAGGTCTGATTGTTCATTTATTTTACTCCACGTTCCTTTAGCTAAATTCCTTAGTTGTGAAACTCAATTATTAAATAAAGACATAAAATATTGCATTGGTTATTTCATTTGGAATACAAGTAAAATGCACCTTATTGTATTTTTTCTAAATCTCCGAATGAATAGATTATCATGTGCATAAAGTTCTTGAAATTGATATCATTAGTTTGTATCTGATGTCATTAGTTTCATAAATAACCTCAAAATAGATTTAGTTATATGTTTATGCTCATGGTGAAAATGTCACAATGTCCAATCACTGCAACATTTTACAGATATCTTCAATTTTCCTGCCAATGTTATCTAGCTATTTTTTTGTACTTAACTTTAAGTTTTCTTTTTTAAACTTTTACAGGCCGACCCACGCTTTGTGTGGAATCATAATTTGATGGAAGATCTTATTGAGAATAAGGTTATAAGTACTCTAATTGAAGTTCTATGAAGTTGCCTATCGTGTTATCTCAAGTACTCATATATCCGTCTGTAACTTTTTGCAGCTTGATGCCTTTACCATTCCTGTGATACAAGGAAATATCCTAAAGTTTGTAGTTGTCCTTCATAAAAGGAAAATGCCAAAAAATTACTCATTCCATATGCTTTCTTTTCTTGTTCCTATGGATGTCTTTCCGGTGCATATTCTCTATGTGAATTAAAATGTTACTTAATGCTTCCACGATCAGGTTGGTTTCATTATGTTGTTATGACATTCAGTTTGATTGGTGGATCGCTGGAAGTTCTATTGCATGTTTCCCACAAATTGCACCTAAAGCTATTTTCATGTCAAGATACTTGAGGTCTTCTCTTAACAGTGGATTAAGCTTTCAGTCTGTACAGTTCACCTTAAAAGAGTCTCCTGCCAGAATTACATTGATCTCAAGAAGGTGCAATCGTCGTTTAGGTACGGTTAAATTCAGAGCATTTTCATGTCTATACGCTTCTCTTATTGTGTTGAAACAAAAATGATGCGCTTATCCTCGTGATACTGTGTTGACTTTGGTTAAGATTTAGTACGATACGTCCATTCTTGTTCTTATTAAACAGGAACTAGGATGTGGAGAAGAGGAGCAAATCTGGAAGGTTCCACTGCTAATTTTATTGAGACTGAACAAATTCTGGAGTTTGAAGGTTACAGATCATCATTTATACAGGTGATCTTATCATATATTTGCACAAACATAACCTAGCAAATTTCATGATGGTCATCATGTACAAGAGGTCATGTATTGAATCTTAGTTTGCAAAACATTTTGCTTGTGCTCTGTAGAAAAATATTCAATTTGAAGAGAATTTATCATGCTGAAATTGTGCTGTCCTATATAGAGCATACATTACATCTTTGTAATATACGCCACATGAAATGGAAGCAACTGCTGAGACCGTCTTTCATTATTAATATTTTTATTTCTTTATATTATGGTTCACCAATATGCTTGGCATATAATTCATCGTCAGGCATGTGTTTGTTGTGTTATTTTTTTCAACGATGTTGAGATTATCAAGGCAGTTGATTTTTCAATAAGGTCGAGTCATATTGGTGAAGTATTAGTGTGACTCTTATCTCTGGCAGATATTCATTTTGGCAGATATCTAGAAAAAGAAAGAAGAAATTTTTTGCATAATCCTAGAATATTTTATCAAAATTGCATGTATGCTTCTTAAAAAGTGATACTCTAAGTGGTACTACTCTTAATGGTCCATTTATGTGAATATGAAACTCTCAGGTTCATATATGCAGAAAACACTAAAAGGGTAACATAATTATGCACTTCCTGTTGTTCATTTACATTAACACTGCCTGGTGCTTAGGTTCAATTAACCATGTCTAGTTTTTCCTTTTCATCTCACCACCTTGATTTACTTCTGAGGTACAACAACAACAACAAACTGGAATGTCCCAAGCTTGATTTGCAAAATTCTAAATAATTTACTTTTGCTGAGGTGCACAAAGAAAAACTTGATCCTCAGAATTTGCTGCCAGTAAAAATAAGTTTCTGAAACTTGAGATTACTTTCCTTGTGATTTTAAGTGAGACTAAGTATGGTGTTGCAATGCGTTAGCACTTTAAGAGTTGCATTAGGTTTTGCTGAAAAGGTTATCTATTATCACTTTTTTTTTGTTAGATTCGGGGTTCTATTCCACTTCTTTGGGAGCAAATTGTGGACTTAAGCTACAAACCACGACTCAACATTATTAACCATGATGAAACGGTAAGAATGCCAGATCAATATAATTGTGCAAATTTCTTATTTTATCCTTTACAAAGGAACGTCTTCCAATACTTCAATTTATTTCTTATTAGCCGAAGGTTGTTGAGCGCCATTTTCGAGATCTTATACAGAGGTATGGGGAGACGGTTGCTGTTGACTTAACTGACAAAGTAAGTTTTTTTGCATTTTTTTATCTGTAATATGAATAAACTGTTATTTGTAATTTCACAATACATTAAATGAAATTTCATCTTATCTTTGTGAATCAGATTTATTAAACTTTTCCTCAATCAACTAGCATTTTTGTTTTGTAATGCCCTAATAGTCCCACATTGGAAGACTGGTAGTGTGTTAGATTAGCATACATTGTTGGATGAGTCTACTAATAATTGGCCCAAGATTTTAAGTTCATGAAGTTCTAGATTTGTTATATCTAAATCATTATATCCAGTGGGGTGGGCCATATCAATTGGTATTGTAGGAAATATTGGACAATTCAATGTGTGTTAACATGTGCCATGATGTGTTGTTACCTAGGGCACACCTATGGGGATCTCCCCAAGTTAAACATACTTTGGAGCCACAAATGAATTCTGATCCAGATGTGTTATTCCTAATGAGAATGCCAAATGTTTATTTGGGGATGATTGTTCTGCTCTAGCAGTTCCACATGAGAAATTGATGGTGTGTCAGACTATTGCATAGGGCTAGATAGTCCATCCTAATACTACTAACTTTGATTTAAATACTTTTAGCCACTTGTTTCCAACCCTATGTTTCCAAGTTATATGGCCCATAGGTTTATTATAGTCGAGCTGTATGTTTAAGAGAAGTATTTATGGATGACATATATCTTATATGAAGGATTTAAATCTCGATCGCTTGTTGGTTTTGATAACAGTCAGATGGTATGGTTCCAATATACAGAATAGTGTATACTTACCTCCTAGCATCAATAAATCGACTCTATCAGATGGTACCAATATATCAGATAATATATACTTCATGGAATAGTCAGATTTTAAGTTCATGAAGTTCTAGATTTGTTATATCTAAATCATTATATCCAGTGGGGTGGGCCATATCAATTGGTATTGTAGGAAATATTGGGCAATTCAATGTGGGTTAACATGTGCCATGATGTGTTACCTAGGGCACACCTATGGGGATCTCCCCAAGTTAAACATACTTTGGAGCCACAAATGAATTCTGATCCAGATGTGTTATTCCTAATGAGGATGCCAAATGTTTATTTGGGGATGATTGTTGTGCTCTAGCAGTTCCACATGGGAAATTGATGGTGCGTCAGACTATTGCATAGGGCTAGATAGTCCATCCTAATACTACTAACTTTGGTTTAAATACTTTTAGCCACTTGTTTCCAACCCTATGTTTCCAAGTTATATGGCCCATAGGTTTATTATAGTCGAGCTGTATGTTTAAGAGAAGTATTTATGGATGACATATATCTTATATGAAGGATTTAAATCTCGATCGCTTGTTGGTTTTGATAACAATCAGATGGTATGGTTCCAATATATAGAATAGTATATACTTACCTCCTAGCATCAATGAATCGACTCTATCAGATGGTACCAATATATCGGATAGTATATACTTCATGGGATAGTCAGATTTTAAGTTCATGAAGTTCTAGATTTGTTATATCTAAATCATTATATCCAGTGGGGTGGGCCATATCAATTGGTATTGTAGGAAATATTGGACAATTCAATGTGGGTTACCATGTGCCATGATGTGTTTACCTAGGGCACACCTATGGGGATCTCCCCAAGTTAAACATACTTTGGAGCCACAAATGAATTTTGATCCAGATGTGTTATTCCTAATGAGGATGCCAAATGTTTATTTGGGGATGATTGTTGTGCTCTAGCAGTTCCACATGGGAAATTAATGGTGCGTCAGACTATTGCATAGGGCTAGATAGTCCATCATAATACTACTAACTTTGGTTTAAATACTTTTAGCCACTTGTTTCCAACCCTATGTTTCCAAGTTATATGGCCCATAGGTTTATTATAGTCGAGTTGTATGTTTAAGAGAAGTATTTATGGATGACATATATCTTATATGAATGATTTAAATCTCGATCGCTTGTTGGTTTTGATAACAGTCAGATGGTATGGTTCCAATATATAGAATAGTATATACTTACCTCCTAGCATCAATGAATCGACTCTATCAGATGGTACCAATATATCGGATAGTATATACTTCATGGGATAGTCAGATTTTAAGTTCATGAAGTTCTAGATTTGTTATATCTAAATCATTATATCCAGTGGGGTGGGCCATATCAATTAGTATTGTAGAAAATATTGGACAATTCAATGTGGGTTAACATGTGCCATGATGTGTTTACCTAGGGCACACCTATGGGGATCTCCCCAAGTTAAACATACTTTGGAGCCACAAATGAATTTTGATCCATATGTGTTATTCCTAATGCGGATGCCAAATGTTTATTTGGGGATGATTGTTGTGCTCTAGCAGTTCCACATGGGAAATTGATGGTGCGTCAGACTATTGCATAGGGCTAGATAGTCCATCCTAATACTACTAACTTTGGTTTAAATACTTTTAGCCACTTGTTTCCAACCCTATGTTTCCAAGTTATATGGCCCATAGGTTTATTATAGTCGAGCTGTATGTGTAAGAGAAGTATTTATGGATGACATATATCTTATATGAAGGATTTAAATCTCGATCGCTTGTTGGTTTTGATAACAGTCAGATGGTATGGTTCTAATATATAGAATAGTATATACTTACCTCCTAGCATCAATGAATCGACTCTATCAGATGGTACCAATATATCAGATAGTATATACTTCATGGGATAGTCAGATTTTAAGTTCATGAAGTTCTAGATTTGTTATATCTAAATCGTTATATCCAGTGGGGTGGGCCATATCAATTGGTATTGTAGGAAATATTGGACAATTCAATGTGGGTTAACATGTGTCATGATGTGTTACCTAGGGCACACCTATGAGGATCTCCCCAAGTTAAACATACTTTGGAGCCACAAATGAATTCTGATCCAGATGTGTTATTCCCAATGAGGATGCCAAATGTTTATTTGGGGATATGATTGTTGTGCTCTAGCAGTTCCACATGGGAAATTGATGGTGTGTCAGACTATTGCATAGGGCTAGATAGTCCATCCTAATACTACTAACTTTGGTTTAAATACTTTTAGCTACTTGTTTCCAACCCTATGTTTCCAAGTTATATGACCCATAGGTTTATTATAGTCGAGATGTATGTTTAAGAGAAGTATTTATGGATGACATATATCTTATATGAAGGATTTAAATCTAGATCGCTTGTTGGTTTTGATAACAGTCAGATGGTATGGTTCCAATATATAGAATAGTATATACTTACCTCCTAGCATCAATGAATCGACTCTATCAGATGGTACCAATATATCGGATAGTATATACTTCATGGGATAGTCAGATGGTATGGTACCAATATCGGAAGAATAAAATGATAATTTATCAAATACTTATGGTCCAATACAGGTTCATGGGCTGGGCATTTCAAACCTTGTTCATTACTGACCTACATTACAATACTGCCATTTAGCTGAACTTCTTGATGCTACATTCCATTTTTGTCGTTTTACCCTCCATTTTACCTTGATTATTAATTGAAAAACACATGCCAGTCTCTAGTTACTGTAAATTGAAAGGATTAATGGAAGTATGTACCTTTTGCAGACACTATATAAAATATGTTTTGATTTCTGTAATTCTTGAATGTTAGTTCAGATTCCATGGTGTAATTAATTGTCTGCAAATCGACATAAACAATGTTTGTTATGGTGTTCAAATTTGTGACAATGGGTGGACTTAATCTTTTCCCTTTCTTTACTTTGTATTCATATCCTCTATCCATGGTATCCATTGGCAATTTGCCTTACTAACTGGAAACAAGGTTAATTTGCTATAAAGTGCATTTTGAGTTGTTTAATTTTGTCCAACATATGCATATCCATGCCAGTCTTGAAATGTGGGGGAAGAAAGATAATTCCAATGAAATTTGTAGAAGGATATGAACTTATCTTTATGACGCTTCCTCTCCTTTTACTGGATGGTTTGGCAGGAAGGTGATGAAGGCCAGCTGAGTGATGCATTCGCTGCTGAGATGGAAAAACTTCCATATGTTAGGTATTTGTGGAGTTACTTTTTGCCACCTTTCCTTTTGTTCAATTTTGTCAATGACTAATTGCACATAAGCAGCCAGCTTTTACCTCATACTCATAAAATAGTTGCTTATAAGTTATAATTACTGTTGGAGATAATTATGACGATGTCTATTATGGAACTTTACTACTTAAATGTAACTAAACAAAGAAGCGTTACACCAAATTTTTGTATAGCAGGGTTATCTCTAGAAAATCAGACCTTTCGAATTCCATACCCATTTGCCAACAAAAGGACACCTTAACTATGACAACCTATATTTATGAAAAAAATAATGAGCTCATGAACCTTTGAATTTCTACTATGAGAGTGATAAGTGATTCGGTTGAATTCTAGCTTTATGCAATACTTGATTAACTGACAATCCTTTTTGGGAGACAACTAAAATTATGGAGGTTAACTAAGGGTTCAATTTGTTATGCATGGTTGCAAGGTGGGTTTGCTGGCAGTATCCATATGTATGAGTTAAACTGGATGAACGTCACATTCAAGTGTAGTAGTATGTCCAACGTTTATGAAGTCTTGGTATTATTTGATTCATTTCTAGTCGACAACACAAAAGCAACAAAAGAAAAGACATTAAAATTGCAAAGCTCGTGTTAGATTGAACTGTTTGGAAGTATACTTAATTTGGTTCTGTATCATTTTTTTGGCTGCATCTTTTTGTCACCTGTGACACTATCGCAGAGAAGTTTTATGTTGTTTTAAGCCCCCTTTGCTTAAGTTTTCTATATCCATTCCTTAACTACCATAGTTGTTCCTGCTCATCTTTGTTTGATTTAGAACAATATGTAGATTTGAACATTAGAAATATTTGGGTGCTTATCATCTTGTCCTTTTTGTTGAATTAAGATGACAATACGTCAAAGTTGCATTATGCTAGTTCCTTGTACATTATTTTCTGCTGTTTTAGTGGAATGGACATTTCTTGCTATAATTGACTGCTTGAATATGTTTGCTTACAGATATGTGCGTTTTGATTTCCATGATGCATGTGGCAAAGGGATTTTTGATAACTTGCAACTACTTTATGATCAAATCAAAGAGAATGTGGAAAACCAAGGGTAACTGAGTTGAGCAAAGTATCAATTTTGACTTTTAATACTTTGTATGCCTAGTTAGTGCTTCACTTGCCATCATGAATGTCAGCTGTAATTGTTCTGAATAATGTGTTCTTACTGCAATTATCGTGCCAGCTGAGCAGATATCTTTTGATCAACGCTGATGGAGAAATACTAATACAGCAGAATGGAATTGTCAGGGTTAATTGCATTGATTGCCTGGATCGGACAAATGTTACCCAGGTTTGTGTGTGAAATTCTAATCTCAATTTTATTTTTTTTTACTTGTGATCAAATTATTGGAGAAATATGGGACCACCAAGATGGCAACAATAGATAATTTCAGATGGTAAATCTCTAGGCTTTCTTCTAAGTGGACTACCATCAGGTGCTATTACCATTGTCATTTTCCCTTTTAAGTATTGAGCTGCTAGTACATGCAAGGAACAAAAAGAGTTGATTGCTACCAGTTTTGACCTCTGGTCATAGCAATAACCTGTTGATGATATCGTGATCTCTATTATAATTGATTGGTGTCTTTTGCAATGTAAATTTACCAGCTAACTATCCTAGCACGTCTGGGCACATTTGTCTCGCCTAGACTTTATATGGCTCCAGCTTTGATGATTGATGTCAGTTTGATAGTAAATCATCTAAATTTTCACCACCTTTTATGAGGCCTTCCTTCATGTTTCTCTTGCCAACAGCTGGAAGAAGTGTGGGAAAATTCTCTTCTGTTATATTTGAATTTAGTCATTGAAAAGGTCCTCAGTATCTCCTTCCCCGCTTGCAGAGTTATGTGGCTACAAAATTATTGAATTTACTACTGCAGCAAGTGGGAGCATTTTCATCAAATGAACATATATCCATGTATACTGACATCTATGAAAAGTTCAAGAACTGTAAGGAAACTTTCCGTAATATATTTTGCATCATCAACTTTTTTTTCATTTATTCCACAAATCTTAGTATCTTACATGGACATATTTGCTAGTGTGGGCGGAACATGGAGATGAGATAAGCTTGGAATATGCTGGTACTCATGCTCTGAAAGGGGACCTAGTACGGTAAAGTTTACCATGCATTTTCATCTATTTTTACCCCTTGCATCTTCTAAACATACAAACACCTTGTGCCCATTTTGGGTTCATCATGTGCAGATATGGGAGACAGACTGTATCTGGAATAATAAAGGATGGAATAAGTGCTCTCACACGATATTATTTAAATAACTTTCAAGATGGCATTCGACAAGTATGCTATTCCTATGCATAGTATTTATCGTTAAACTCATATCATAACCTTTTACATCATAAGTGTTTCATTTACTATTTTAAGCTGCCCATACAGTGAGAAAGACTTAAAAGACTCATACAATAATTTATTATGCTTCCAAGGATGCGTTGGATCTTATTAGTGGTCGTTATACCGTCGGCAGAAGTGGTCCTCCTTTCCAGCCAAATCGATTTGAATCATCATCAGTAAACCATGCACACATTATCTTAATTATTTTTTGTTATCAGAAAGTCGTGATCATAGTTAGCTTATTTGTCACGACTTTCTGTTCAGGCCTTGCTTTTTGTTAATCATGCTTTATCATTTATCTGCATGCAGTATCTCCCGGTGGCCTCAGCTCTCATCGTGGGAGGTCTCACAATGACAACAACACTCACATTAAATCAAGGTCTACCTGTAATTCTTTGGATTTTCAGGATATGTATGTTTCTTATTCAGTCCTTTTTTTTTTATCACCAGGCGGAAATAGCACACATGTTGTTTCTTCTGTACTCTTGGCTGGCTTGTCTGCTGGAGTGGTGCCTCTTGTTAAAGCTAATTGGAAGCAGTTCTGCTCCAGGCCACGCTTGTGTGGCCTCTTGTAAGATTGTGTTTTGTACTGATATTTTATTGATTTGGACGTGCTGTGCAAGCTCAATTTCATTTGCTATATGTAACTATGAAACGATTTGTTTGTCATTTAATCTAAATTGATTCCATAAGTTTCTTATCATAGTGAATATCCACAAGTCTCATTTTCTTGTGAGATATGGTTCATTGGATTCCATGCTCTGCGGTTAGCTCACTGCATGAGGTACCTCTCCAAAAATTAAGTAGGAATTACTTCTTGTAAAATTGGCAAGATAATGCACCCACTTATTAGCAGAGGCTAGGGACACACCTTTCCATGTTTCTTATAACTTATAACTGTTGGATTTGTTCTTATCTCTGACATCTGCAGCTAATAGATGGAAGGAAAAATCTAAAGGATTTCCATATCTTATACCAATATCTGGTATCTTATGCTTGATATGATGTTGGATCGATATGGAAATGTCTTCTATCCTTGTTTTTAGTTATCATTGATGATCATGATGAGTGCAATTTATCTCAATAAAAGAAAGCATGTAATAGCTTGATAAGTCAACCAAAAAGATTAGGTTCTACAATCAATGTATGTATGCAAATAAAACTGTCCCATAAACATATTAGGTTGAGATTATCTGCAGCTGCGAGTGCAAAACAATAGAGAACAGAATACCTTCTCTATGGTTACTCCAGCTAGCATGAAGCAAACTAAGACAAGTTTGGCCCAGTCTTATGATTTATGTGATGTATGGTGTTATATGTGTATAGCTAGCTATACATTTATAATGATATCATGATTAACAAGAAATATAAGCTCCATCAAGTCTCACAAATTTTGGTGGTAAAGATTGCACTTTAGTTGCTTAGGTTTTTATTCCATATTTCCCTTTTATCATTTATAGCAAATCTTGTTAAATCTGTCATTCATATTTCATACTAATCCTAACTGGCTCTTCTCATTTAGTTACTAGATTTATGTTGCTTGTAGCATGATTATACAAAAAAGAGGTCAGGTCAGAGCAACAAATTGGTTATAATATCCAACAATGAATTAATGAGATGTTGTTGGAAATGGAAGTTTGTGTTTTTTTTAGGAAATTGTATTTCTTTTCTATTGAGTTTTTAGGTGATAGTAACTGGGAAAATGTATGCTATGCCGTGATGAGCAATATTAGACCTGCAAATTAGAACCAGATACATGGGGTTCTTATTGGCGATAAGTATGATCATGTCTGTTGCAGCGACAGCCAAGCACCTTGTTCTTGCTTAGGATGGAATGGTTGAATTCTTCAATGCTGGTTACTGGGTTAGGCGTGCTGCAAGTATCCCTCTCCATGATGAAAAATTCAGCAACATTATCATTGTCTTCAGGAGAACAGTTACAGCATCATGGTTGCTGCAACCAGACCTGTGAGATCAAATGTTTTTCGTTTTCTTCTTCTTTTTGGTCTTTCATATCTCCTGTGCATATCAATTTCAGCTGGTTGAGTTGCCCACTAAGTGAGCCTGAGTGGAATGGTCACTAATTAGAATTCCAGCATTGGGAGAGGATAAACTGCACAGAGAAAAAGGATCCTCAGATGGAAAAGTGTTGATGCTTTTGCCATGCTTCAAACTTGCTTGCATTCCTAAGGGAAGAAGAAAAGCTGCTTATATGATGCTGGCTACCCAGACTTTTTCCCTCACACTAGGTCATAACCTCGGCAGGACAATGAGCTTAACAGTGAGTTCTTGCTATTCTACCAAACCTTAGTTGAGTATCCTATGGTGCTTGCTTGCTATCTGTGTTATGTAGAACTGCTCATGTGTTTTTTTTTTTGGCTTAGACCTGGGACTAGTGGTGTTATGCCACACTGCCACCATTTTTTTTTTTTTTTTTTACTAGTGACTATTCAGTCTTATTTGACCCTCCAGTTCTCTGTGATGTAGGGATATCAGTCTGGGGCTAGCTGTGTATGCTGTGCCATAGATCTTTGTGCATTTTATATAAGCATCATGTTACCAGAGGCAACACTTGAGTGTTGTTCATCCGGGGACTGTGCTGATGGATATGAGCATACTGTAAATATTACAGTATGCTCATATCTCTTCTTTCAGCTGAAAGTCCATGCTGTGTGTGCCAACCAACTATTATTACCTGAGCTTTTGTTTTAGAGAATGAGTTTTGCTTCAGTGAATTCTGACTTAATCATCTTATGAATTATACCAGTTCACTACTTTGGTTGATGAAGATGAAGAAGAGAGGTCTCTCCAGATTTATATGCAGGTACTGATCACCAAGAACAGAGTAGAGGATTCTTGTCCCAGCCGGATGCTATCCCTTCCACTTCATGTGTATGATCCCCAGGTAAACACCGCAATCTTTTCCACAAAGAGCATCAAATTGTTATATCTTTAGATGATAGACTATGTAGAAAACAAATAGAATCCAGGAAAATGTCATGACCAACTACCCGGTGAGAGTGATGTACCAAATCTCCCACTCGAGAGAAAACCGTGCAGATACCTCCAACCTCGTGAATAAAGGAAACGACATCTCTCGCCCGCCCACCCACCCACCCACATAAACACAGCTTGTTCATATCATAGGTCTAGAAAAGCAGCTGGTGAAAGCAACAATGCCTTTTTCATTTAGTCAACTCACGAGCTCTTTTATGTATCATGTATTTATTTATTTCCTAACCTGAAGTGCAGTTGGTTCCATAGAAGAGCCCAAATTGTTCCAAGATCAAAATTATACTAGTCAACGGTAAGGATTGAAATATCCATCCGCTCCATATATTATCCAATCCATCGATATAAAAATAGGTTAAAATTTAGAGGTTACTTCCACACAAACCACCGCATATTCAAATCAAGAGCTGCAAGAATCACCAAAAGATATAGTATATATATATATATATGTGTTTTTTTTTTTTTTTCCTGTATGTATACGTGTGCGTGAGTGTGTGGGAAACAAAGTTTAGCCTCAGTTACTTGAGGCCTCGATGGAATTGTGGCATCCACGACCTCCACATGACACCAAGCAACACCTCTGATTCAAGGATGGGGAATCATCCTTTTCATCAAGGTCGACAAACAGCTGCAGCCATCTTGATCTATAATAATTCATGTCAGCATCAAGAAGATGACAAAGAGTAGTCTCGCGTCATGTTTGACCAATCGGTTTGTGTTACCAAGGAGAACTATTCAAGCAAGAAACTTCAGAGCTTACGACAGGAGAAGAAGGAAGGCGACGCCGAAACGGATTCTAGTAATTGTGGGAACAACTGCTTCTCGCTGTTTGACGATTCTTCTTCCTTCTATGTCGGCATTGTCTTTCTCTGCAACTCCACGTTGCCAAAACAATTCATTTCCTATTTCCCCATTTTTATCACGTTTTGTTCTGCCTGATGTGTCCCTTTCGGCCCCACCAACACGACTACAATACAAGCACAACTCCTCCTCTTCCTCCTCTCTCTCTCTCTCTCTCTCTCTCTCTCTCTCTCTCTCTCTCTGTATGCCGTCTTCCTTCATCCATACATACATATATATATACACACACACACACACACACACACACACGCACATAGCTAATCGTTCGCTTTCTTCAAGCAAACAGACACGCTTGCTTCGCGGTCGAGCAGTGACCCAAGAATCAAAGGATTGATCAATCAAGTATAATCTCCATCCATGCACGCTGATGACACGTTTGTGCTCTCGAGTGCGAGGAGTTGATCGAATACATTTGAGACGAGAACTTCGTCCATGGATTGCCTGCGAGACTGGCCAGAGGCGGTTGTCCGGGTGCAGTCGTTGTCCGACAGCGGCGCCGCCACCATCCCTGACCGCTACGTAAAGCCGCCGTCGGAGCGCGCCTCGGTCGATCCCGGAGACATGGTCCGGATACCGGTCGTCGACCTCGCCATGCTAACGGACGACGTCGCCAACTGCGAGGCCACCGTGATGGCCATAGCGGACGCCTGCCGCCACTGGGGCTTCTTCCAAGCGGTCAACCACGGGGTGAGCCCGGGCCTGATGAGGAGGGCCAGAGAGGTCTGGAGAGGCTTCTTTCATCTGCCCATGGAGGAGAAGCAGCGGTACGCGAACTCGCCCAAGACTTACGAGGGCTACGGGAGCCGCCTCGGGATCGAGAAGGGCGCCATTTTGGACTGGGGCGACTACTTCTTCCTCCACTTCCTCCCCTTGTGCCTGATGGATCACGACAAGTGGCCCGCTTTTCCGCCTGCCTTGAGGTACCACATCTCTGCTCTGCCATCAAAGCTCCCCTCCGATCTCCTACGGCTGGCTGGCTGGCTTGTCCGCTTCGCTGCCGTCGGCTGGAATCCAATCTTAACGTGCATGCATGTGCGCTCAGGGAGACGAACGACGAGTACGGCGCGGCGTTGACGAAGCTGTGCCGGAGGCTGATGAGAGCGATGTCAATTGGCCTGGGACTGGACGCCGCCCGCTTGCCGATGGCATTCGACGACGAAGGGGTCTGCATGAGGGTCAACTTCTACCCCAGGTGCCCGCAGCCGGAGCTCACACTCGGGCTCTCGGCGCACTCCGACCCCGGCGGCATGACCGTCCTCCTCGTCGACGATCACGTCACCGGCCTCCAGGTCCGGAAGAACGATTCCTGGATCACGGTGCAGCCAGTCCCCGATGCCTTCATTGTGAACGTCGGCGATCAGATTCAGGTGACCACTTCCTACTGCTCTTCCTCCATTTCGGTCGTGGGCCACGCACGATCCTTTCTTTCCTCCTTGTTCTACTGCTAATTCTACCGGTATCGTCAAGCTCTTCTGGAGCGACAGTTGCTCATATCGGAGCTCAATATGCCCTTTACCCTCGTTCATTTAGGTCTCATGCGTGCGACTAAGCAGACACCACCTAATAGGATCTCATACTTTACGGTGCATTTCCATTTCATCAGTTGCCATCAGGGTTGGAAAACCATTTTAGTAGTGGCTTCCTGCTCAGGATAAGCTCGGTGATGGATAGGCATCTCTGCATGCGGCTCAGAATGGTTTGAGCTGCGGCAGTTACTTTTCCTCGGGCAAATGGTTTTATATAACAAGGGGGTGGGGGGAGATCCTTTCAAAGCCACGTGCTAATCTACTAGTCCATAGACAATTAGATTTCGGTGTGTGTGTGTGTGTGTGACATACTATGCAGCTGACGTGGGATGGCCCCGAGATCCATTTGAGATCTATTCGTTTGTCAGCTTAATGATAGTTTTTTGACGGGTAGAAAGAAAGCATGCGGGGGGGGGGGGGTTTCTTTCATTGGTGGTGGTGATAGAATAATGAACGGGTTGCAGGTGCTGAGCAACGCGGCATACAAGAGCGTGGAGCACCGGGTGATGGTGAATGCGGCGGCGGAGCGGCTCTCCATGGCCTTCTTCTACAACCCAAAGAGCGACGTGCCGATAGGGCCGATACGGGAGCTCGTCACCTGCGATCGCCCCGCGTTGTACCGATCCATGACCTTCGACGACTACCGCCTCTACATCAGGAAGAAGGGCCCCCGTGGCAAGTCGCAGGTCCACTCCCTCGAGGCCGCATGACGAAACAGTCTCTCTTCTTGCCTTTTTGTACGTACCATCATCGTTCATTGTATTATCCCCCCCCCCCCAACAGAATGATGGAGGAGGGCATTCGACGGCTTGATAGCCGCCACAGCTCGCTTGTAAACACAAGATTGGATACGTTACCAAATTATGACTAGTGTTCTACAGATATGATTCCTTCTTTGGTGATCGTTCCTCCATCCAATATTATTCAACGCCAAGTTGGGGGATAGTGCCAGAGTGAGGTCTGCGTCAGTGATGATGATGATGACTGACACATATATACATACCCACACAATTTTGCAACTCTAAACTATGATTACTGTACGTCTTCTTCACATGCATTAATCGCATGCCCCTACAAAAATTTCCACCTATAGTTTTTTTATATCTAAAACATTAATCTGATGTATCTCTACTATGCGAGTTGTAAAAGACCTTAAGGGACCAAAATAATTCATTAAGCAAAAAAAAAAAACATAAGAGCATGTGCATCACTAAAATCATAAATGACTCCTCGATGATAAGTTTATTATATCTGAAAAATATAGGTGCATGTATATGCGAGACCATAGTATTATTATGTGTGTGATGGGATCAAAAACGATGCATGAAAAATACAAAACAGAAGCATGTAAATGATAAAAAATGACAAATGTTTACCCTGAAGATGACCTTGAGATAAAAGCTCAGTTAGTTTCATATTTAACTAGGAACGATCATCAAAACTTGTTCAAATGATTGTTGATAGCTGTCATGATTGTGTTGGAAAAATAATTCATGTGCAACATAAGATTAAAGTTTTTGAGTAATATCATATCATTCATGATCAGTCTAATATAAAATCCATATGATGACCCAAGGGGAAGGGGGGCAGACACTAACGAGTGACACCAATGAGTGTCCAAGTATCAATAATGATACTTAATAATAAAATTAAAAAAAAAAAAAAAACAAAGCCAACACAGCTAATTTTCCAAAAGATATCGTTGAACCAATCTTATAGTCACATCATTCACAAGATCACAATCCATTCACTTCATGCATTTGAAAAAGAAGCAGCATTATTTATCTATCACGCTTGAGAAGAAAAGAAATGTTCTGGTGCCACCCAGTTCAAAGGGGCCACAGATTTCTCGGCACCTTAAACCACTTTGTGATTCTTTTTCACACTCTATCCATTTTCTATGGCTCTGTGCATCATTTTCAAGCAACAGATGAGAGACAATCTTGCAACCCTCTTGTCTTTGTAATTAGTTTATAAAACTGAAGTGAGTATATTTTGATCTAAATACTTAAAAAAAGTTGAATGGATCTCTCATACCATTAGGGCAGATCATGACAAAAGAAGTGTCCAGTAGTGAACAAGTCATAAAGTTCTAACACATGCCAAAGATAATTTGTATCTTCTGAGACCAAATTTGTTCAAAGTCAAAATAAGAAGGTTTCAGACACTATTGTTTTTTGTGATTTCTAAAACGTGAGCTTTTATAAATACTCCACAAGTGCCTGTGTGGAAACATAGTAGAGAAAGTTTGGATGCTTAGTAGGACTGGAAAAAGATAGCATATGTAAACAAGTTGGTTAGTGGACACATCCAAGCATGTGCCATTATAAGACTGGAAAATGTGCAGTGAGGTCATGTGATGATGAGGTGTTCTTTAAAGCCCAGTGCAGTTTTGCCTGTCATTTATTTATTTATTTATTTTTTGTCATCATGTGTATCCACATGATATGGTGTTTCTATCTTGTACTAGAGCTTCATCAAGGAAACACAAAGTATTGAAGCTACTCATGAGTCATGCAACATCACCTTTGCCACGTACCATCTTCTCGATACAGTGAATAGTCATAAACCCTCTTTTGCAGGATCAGCATCAACTTCATTTCTCTTTGCAGCAATGGAGGATGGGCTTCACAGACACCTCAACCTGAGAAGACAAACCACCAAAACAGCCTCAAATCAGCATTGTACCACCAGGTCATATTTTAGTCTCACTGACAAAATGACTGATTACTTATCTGCAATGGGCAACTAATATAACAAAATGTAGAGAAGAGCAAGCTCGTTTTAAAAATTCTTCCACTCCCACCAGTGTGATCGATGCTCTCTGGAGTTATGCAGGTCATCGACGCATGTGCCTTTATGATGACCGAGTGAGTGATGGAGAACTTTGAACCTTGCCCAACATCATAGAGAGGTTGCATTTAGGATTCAGTAAGCAAAAAAAAAAAACAAAAAAATACATTCAACATATGTATGAAGCTACCATGGGAGAAACAATGTAATGTTGGAAAATAACCTTGCATGGACAATAAAATATAGTATATACTAATTTTAAGGTTGAATAATGATGTTCTAGAATTTTTTTTCCTTGATTAATTTTATGGTTTGGAGGCAAAGCTTTTCTCTTTAAACATATCTGAGCATTCAAATAAGCAAATTTGATAGAACCAAACACTTCTGACAGGTGACATGAAGAAACATTAATCTAGTCTATTAGTTGCTGCATTATTATGAGATGAAGAGCAAGTCAAGTGTTCACACCTGAAGCTGAAATCTATGAAAGATTATTAAAAGAAATTGAAAGCGATTTACCAAGAAAAAACAAAGAATTTGTGTGGTAGTGAATAATTAGTCATGAAGATCTGAGAATGATATAATTTACAGGCTTAGAAACCTATTCAAGTGAAGTGAATGTCCCTTTGGAAATCACTACTAGGCAAATCCCATCTTAAATTTGATGTGACCCTCACAATTTTAGCCAAAAATTCACATAAAATTTAAGAAATATATGAGGTTAGTAAATAACCAATCCAAGCAACCTTTTTGTACGACTCAGATAATCTAATTTTTCTTGTTCTAGGAAAACATATATAACTTGGTTTAACACAACTTATGTGTAAACATCTTACTGCATGTATGAATAAGAATGTAATACTCTTGCCATCCAATCCATATATGATGATGGATAGCAAGCAGAATGTGTTATCTAATGTGCATGTAATTGCTAAACGAATCAAACCTGCTGATCAATGTTGGTGTCAAGTTAACATTCTTTTAAGAGATCTCATCTAATGCTAATATGCATAATATCCTTAAAGAAGAGGTTTCCAAGGGGAATATGCAGGGATTACCTGTTCTTGCTATGCTATCGAATCTGACCACTATAACTGTGTGCAATCAAAATTTTGATATATCATGAGATAAATTTGTACTTGAAACAATACTGAATCTGATTATGAAATAACTGATTGCAAACAAAATGATGAAGTAGAGAAATTCACCAGTTTATATTACCCACACCGCTTGTGGTATTTAAATTCTTCCTTGATTCACAAACTTGATAGATGCAGCTCCAGCATTCAGCTCAATTAGCAACAGCACAACACTCCTGAAATAATTATGTTGAAGCAAGTCATCATAAACAAGCAAGTCATGTAGACTACCATATCAAGATGAATTATTTTCAAGATTTTACTTACCGAGCGGTAAGGCCTGTACCGCCCGATACATACCAGTACACGGACCGGCCGCTACCAGGCGGTACCGCTAAAATCGACCGTCAACGATCGATTTCGGCTGTCGACGGTCGATTGAAGCAGAAATCGACCTTCGGCGGTCGATTGAGGAAGAAAAGGGAAGAGGAAGAAGAAGAAGAAGAAGAAAAGAAGAAAGAAGAAGAGGAGAAGAAGAAGAAAGAAGAGGAAAAGTACCTCGCCCGCACTCCCTCGCCGCCCGTGAGCCGTCGCCACTCGCGAGCGACGTTTCTCCCCGCGTGGGGAGAGAGATTGAGGCGACATCGCCCCTTTATTTATATTTTTTTAATATTTTTAATATTATATTATATTATAAAAATATTGTAAAATATTTAATATACTGGGTGGTACATACTATGCATACCGCCTAGTATTGGTACCGTACCAGGACCAACAAAATATCAAAAGTACACCGATACGGATCGATACGTAAAACCTTGATTATTTTACAAACAACAAGCAAGTAACAACATGGAAAAAGGCAACAATCAAGATGTAACATATCACATAACATGATGTTTCCATTCTGTTCAACAAACTAAGTTCAATTTGTATAACTTTGTGAACCTCCACATCCCTCAGCCACTTTTCTCCATTTCAGTCTTCTCCACTGAACCTCTTTCTGTTCCAAAAACCAGAAATTAAGAGAAACAAAAAACAACGAAAAAAATTCCTTTTTTTTTTAATATATGAAGATAACTCGATGCTAAATAACAGTGATACCAGAGCTCGCATATACTAGCACACCATTTGGATCAACAATCTAGACTGTGGAGTCTTCTAAGCAGAAACATGCTCATCAGTAGTCCAACAGAATCACAAAGGAAAAAGTTAGATCTCAATTGACACACACACAGAGATAGACCAGACATCTTTACAATCAGCAAATTAACTTGAGCTATGTCATTAAGCAAACTAGAAAAGAGTCTCATGAAGCTACTTCGAAAAACTAAAAAAAGAAAATTACAGTCCATCTTAAATTCTTGATCTCCCAAAAACCACAATGTGGAGCATTAAGTAATATTTATCCAGATTAACAAGAATCCAATCAGGAAGGAGCCAACAGTTGTTTGATGCCAGTCTTCTGTTCAGATGTAACTCTAGAGGGAAACTTAATTTGAAATCTAATCCTCAAGTTACCCTTCTTAGGTGCTTCCTTTGTGATCGGCATCCCTTCTCCCTGAACAACTTCCTCATGGGTGGGGCTGATTACCGAATTGATAGGAATAGTAAGATTCCGACCATCTAGAGTTGTGAGTTGTACGGTATAACCTGTGAGGGCTTCAACAAGAGAGATTTTTTGGATGACGAACAAATCATTTCCATCTCTCTTAAAGACACCATGTGGCCTTTCATCAATGATAAAGATCAGATCTGAAGGAATCAAGTTTCGGTGTTCATTGCCCTTCTCTGGGAATGTGATTTTTGTACCCTTCTTCCAACCAGGCCTAATATTGATCGTCAATATTTCCTCTATAGTAGTTGGTTTCCTACAAAATATAAAAAAACAAATGGGTCAACTATTGAATCACGAGTGAGAGGACCAGAAAATTTTATGTTAAAGAGGCATGGGAAAAAATTAAGCAGAATCAAGATACAATAAATCAGTAGTACTGCCTACATGTATTTGTGTACTTTTCTTAAATTTAGCACAAAATAGATCACTGATGCTGAATGATCAAGCAGAAAGAAAAGAATATCCACAATAAAATAATCATTTATAATTGATTTCAGCTATGCAATTGCTCTTTAGGATGATTTCTTTCTCTGACAACAAAGAGAAGTAAACTACAAGAAACTTGAGTTACCGATATGATCATACAGCATCACGCAATTAAAACTACATCCTCAATCTGTCCAAATTGGAAACTTTTGGAATTCACTATCATGCTATACATAATGCTGGACATTGAAACAATGTAATGAATACTGAACCAGCTCTCAGCTGATTTCCAACAGAATCATCTTGTATATGGCATGGTTTTTCATGTAAGCAAGAGGTTGCTATGTAACTGCAATTTTGTATAATAAAAATGCAGTCTCGTATACTGAAATTTTGTATACTGGTTATATTTAGTACTGATTTTGACTAAGTAAAAGATTTTAACTAGAATATTAAGTAAGCTGAATCCTGATTGTCTGAAGAACAGAATTAAGAACAATGTCCAACAGGCTGACACTGGCAGTGGAACTTGAAGAACTTCTTGCAAAACAAATTTCGGTTATTGAGATGTTCATGAAAATTTATATTTCGTATTTGGTGTCACACAGGAAGGAAACAAGTACTAGCAAGTATTGCCCGCAAAGTTCCACTGAAGGAATGTTCTGATGCAAATTTGGGCTGCACTTAGCTCAACTCTCTTTGCAGCTGAAAAACGGCCCATTTTATGGCTGTATTCATAAGCATGTTTTCAACAGCATAATGTAGGCATATGGAGTGAAATGTGGATGGGTTATGCACCAAGGCAGAAGACCAAACCCAACAATATTAGTCAGCATTATTCTTTTATCACAATACCAATCCTATGGTTCACTGAAACCGATATCAGATCATGATTTAAACTGTTGAATTGAACAAACAATAATAGGTATGATCAAGGAAAAACAGTGGCATCAAATCCAAGTTGTGTAACGAGGTCAAATGGTAAGGGGATCCAAACCCTTATTAAGGGAACATCTGTAGAAAGACATGGTGCAACACAAACTGACAAAAGCTCAAGCAACGGCATTGCTGCATCAATCAGTGATAGTGTTTGTTAACGATGAAGTTTGCTTAATACATGACAATATGATCTAATTTATATTCCACTCATTCAATTTTAACAGACACATTAGACCTAACAAGATAACGAAGAAAAATGAGAGCGGAAAGTTTAACAAGTGAATTTAAATTGCATGACCACAAGTAATGCCACCAAATACAGCAAAAAGGAGAAAAATTAGGCAATTAAAAGGACAATATAAAATTATTGTGTCTCTTCTAGACAAAAGCAGACACCGTCAACGTTAAAGCTAGTGCATATCACATGGTTTTCATCTTTTTTTCAAGTGGAAGAAACTGAATAAAGAGAGAGAAAGAAAGAAGCCGCGTCAATATCCTTGCCAGTTATAGAATTAGTTTTATACTCGTACCCAACCAATTCCAATCTTATGTTTTGTAAGCAATATCAACTCTGATTATCAGAAGTCCTATCATGTGATCAGGAATTTAATAACCCCATCAGACTTACATAATATAAATAAATATTAAAAAGTGAACACAGTTAAATAGTATTGTCAATAATGTAGATGTCCATGAAGTCAGTAGCAACCAAAAGGGAACTTTCAACATGATTAATTTGATACCATTTTACAGTCATGTAGAGTAGCAATTCTATTAGAGAAGATATTTATTTCTAACATGGAGGCAACAGAAACCAGCTTTCATAATATATATATATATATATATATATATATATATATATATATATATACACACACACACACACACACAAGGGACTCGTTGGAAAAATACAGGAAGAACAAAAGAGACAAAAATAGAACCACACACATGGACACAAAAGTTTACATGGTTTGCCAATAGGGCCACAGTCATGCATGAAGATGATGAATAAAGTTCTAGTGTTCAACTAAGAAGGAAAATGAGTACAAACATGACGTGGACAAGGGCCAACCAAGTTACAAAAGCCTCTTTCAGAAACCATAAATACTAAACAATGAAAGAATATATGTCATATCCTTACCTGTCAACACACGAGTTATACAAACAAGAGAAGAAAATTAGATTGATCTGCCCCGAGGGAACATAAGATCAAGGTTTGACTTACCGGTCCGTACCGGTGTACCGACAAATTATCAGTACTGGTACAATACCAGTACCAGACGGTATGCACAGTGCATACCACCCAGTATTAAAATATAATATTATATTTTTATAATATAATATTAAAAATATTAAAATATTAAAAAAATGAAAGAAAAGGGGCGACGTCGCCTCGATCTTTCTCCCCGCGTGGGGAGATGCTCCGTCCGCAAAGGTCAGCCTTCCCCGAGATCTCCTAGGGTCACTTAGACTTACAAAAGAGAAAACGGGCCAGAAGAAGCAATTCCAATGAGATCCACAAGCAACTGCTCAAGCAAACACTTTATAAATCTGATACAAATTACACCCATGGACATTACAAACTCAGAAAGATTGCACACAAAGGATAATGATCCATTATAGACCGAAGTCCCCACAAGTGCTTACAAGACACACTCGTATTTACAAGCCAAAATCGGCCACAAAGCAAACCAAACTAGGGCCACCAAGCCTACTACAAGCCCGCTACTTGCTGTACAAGGTATGTACACAAACCGAAGGACACGGGCAAACATGAGCATTTTATCGAACACCTTGTTTACATTGTTGTTCGTGACATTCTCCCCGACTTATTCCTTCGACGTCCTCGTCGACGCCACTGTAGACGCTGCATCTCCTCGCATTTTGTTGAATCTTCAATCTTCTGCTTTGGCTGCAACACGCCTCTTTGGCTCCCAGCCGCTCTCTACCGCTGTTGTTGAGTAGTCGAATTCTGATCCGCCATGCTGCTTCAACTCCCCAATGACTGAATCTGGTGTGGGGTTGGCTGAGTTATGCTGATCCTTGTTGACTCTCGCGGATCCTTCTGATGAAGGAAAAGACCTGCCTTATTATGCGCCAGTATCGCAGTATACTCATGTTGCTTGAACTGGATGGATGCTTGTTGGAACTTTAATGAGGATCGCCTTACAGACTTTGAAATTTTTGAGGTCCTTCCTCCACAATGTTTGACCATTGATCCTTCTTCTACGTTTAGTTGTCACTTCAAAGTAGGTTCACATCACTCCCGCTTTCGATTGGCATTCAATTGGGAAATGAAGCGAACAACCTACTCTCAGTAGTACTGATCACCAATAGTGAGGATTTTATAACTATTGTCTTCCATAAGCTTTCTTTGAAGGGTCACTGAACTTTGCAGAGCTCTTCTACTGGATAAGTGAGAGAACTGGGATACTCGACTTCACCCATTCTCTTAGTAGTTGAGAGGACAAGGCTACTTGGCTTCACTCACCTCCTCGAGTTAAGAGAATTGGGGTACTTAGTTTCGCCCATTCTCCTGAGTTGAGAAGGCAAAAGTTACTCGATTTCGCCTGCCGCCTCGAGTTTGTACTTCATGCATTGAGCTGGTTAGTAACATACTTCTGCTCTTTACTCATACTTCTGAAGCACTTGAAGTGTTTGCACTCCTTGCATTGAGTTAGCTATTGTGATTCGCCTTCCCATTGCCATTGAACTTCTGGAATGCAAGAAGTTTTTCTCGAAAAGAGCAAAAAATTTACCCCAACTTGGAATCCCCTAACTTGGAGTAAGTCTTTAATAGTTCTGGTCGCCTCTGGGATTGTATCGTCTTCTCCATCACCTTTGTCGCATACTCCTCTGAGTAGAAAAGGTATAGTACCGCGTACTGCCTGTTTCGTTCCTTGGTCGAGCACTCTTGCATCAACCCGAAGTCCCTCACTTTCAGCTATCTTGATGAGAAGCCCATCGACACCGATCTTATGAAGTTCCTTGGCCTCTGCCCTTCCGCCCTGTCTTGGTACTTGGAGTTTGCCTCTGCATTCTCCACCTCCTCGGCCCCTTTTACGACCAATGCTCTCCCTCCACGAGAGCAAGGGATCAATGACTCCACGGATGTCCCACCTCTGCGGTACCATGGCACTGCCAAGCCCATGGCCCTACTATCCGTTGCCTTGCATCTGCATCCTTTCCTTCGCAATCGGTAGATCCGCCTTTGCGGCACTGTGGCGCTCCTCCGAGTCCGCCTTCTTTCTATCCGACACTTTGCTTTTTGGGTAGCTAAGCCCCACTGGACTCGTCGTTGCTTCCTCGCCCCTTTCGACCACCTACTTCAACACCACTATATCCTCCTAGCAGTTCTCCTTGGTCGATGGAAAGACAGACTGCAACTCTCATGCATGGCCTCCGCCATCTTGTTGCAGGGCTCGCGTCGATTCTGTTCTCCTTAGCTTCCTTGATAACAACGTTCGCTTACTCGGCCTTGTCCTCTGACTTGCCGGGCTCCCTTAAGCGAATGTGAGCATTGAAGCAGTTCAACTCTTTAATCACTCTAACCGTACCTCAGTATGATCAAGTCCCCTCCATGGGACTCACTGGTACTTACAATCTGACTTCTCTCTCGGTGGTACATAGCCCCCATATGCTGATGACCAAGATTTTCATCTGATGCAAGCTTCGATGCGCACACAGTGAAGACCCGCCTCTGCGGTACCATGGCATTAACTCCTTAAATCCACAGTCCTTCTTGTCGTTGAATTGTTCACCGAAGTGGAGCTCCCAGCAGCTCCTGATCATTCACGTGATCACGTTCCCCTCCATGGGACTCACTGGTACTTGTACTTGGACTTCTTCCTCGGTGGTATTCAGCCCCCATATACTGATGATTAAGGCTTTCATCCAATGCAAGCTCCGATGCACACATGAAGATCCGCCTATACGGTACCATGACATTCACTCCTTGAATCCATACCCCTTCTTCTTATCGTATAGTACACCAAAGTGGAGCTCCCAGTAGCTCCTGATCATACCTCCGCATGATCATATCCTTCACGGGACATGACCGCATGTGTTGCATTGCCACGAACTATTCCACCACGATCCGCTGTACCATATCGCCTCCTGGTGACATCTCCATTGTATACAGATTCTCGTGTGATGAACTTGGACTACGACTTCTCCATGTGTGGCCTCTGCCAACACCTCGTAGGGCCTCCGCCATCTCCGATTTTTTTGTTCGCTTCCTTGGCAATTCACCTTCATCCACCCACTCTTGGGTCACACCCGGACGAAGCATAGCTCTAGGACAATCCGTCGCTTAGTAGCTCCTGAAGTCCCCTGACTTCGCTAGAATTGGTGCACTATTGTCTGGATCCTGGGCCTCTATCCCCTGCTAGCACAATCTCTGCAATGCACCACTTGTTCCTAACAACTCGAATGGCAACACTGTGGCAAATTCTTCAAAATTACCTGCCTCCAAGTCCTCCTTCCCCGTGCTAAGGTCTCCTGATCCCAACTTCGCCTCCGCAAGATGAATCACCTTAGTTACTCTGTTAAATACATCTCTGAGGTAAGGTGCATGTGCCTCGAAGCTCCCTTCGTCTTTGGCACCATACAAGATAAGTCTGCCCCATCAGAATGAAGAACCCATGGAACGGCATGATCTCACTCTTGCCTCTACAAGAGTTCATGCCCTTGACCTCTGTCTAAGGAAAGCCCCGTGCCTGCGCTCCATGTTCCATCTTCTATGTCAACTCCCTTTATGTGGCTTGGATACTTCATCGAGTTCCACCCAAGTGGCTCCGCTCCTCGATTTGCATTGAATTGACAGTGGCCCTCGCGTCCACCATTTCATGGGTCAGCCATCCGTTGAGTTCGATTTCCATATCGACTCTAAGTGTGCCTTCATATGATGTTGTCTTGGATTGCTCCCCCACTTAATCTCGAAATGCATCCACCAATGCATTACCTCATTCGAGATCATGCGACGACTCTTCGTCGCTCGCTCGGTCCGTTGAGCTTTGTGGAGATATTGCCTCGAGGAACTCTTCCTCAATATGTGTGGTCCGTTGCACATGATTCTCCCTCTAGGGAACTAGGACTTATCCCTCCTGGATATATGTCCTGTTGGAGCAACTTTCCTCTTGCATTCCTCCCACTGGAAGTTTCGGAAACGACCATCCCTTTTGGACTACTCCGTCTTGCAAAACAACTTGTGCCTTGTTCTGCCCCCGTAAATGCACTTGCTAGATTGCGACCCTTCGCCAATACAGTCTCACTGCACCCTTCAAGGTCTAGCATCGTGTCGAACTTGTTGCACATTTCAGCCGCCTACGGACGTATCCTTTCCATGTCGAAGAGAAAGTTATGATGCTTCATGGCGCCGAGTTCCGATCACGCCTTGGGATGGCCACGAACACTCCGTCATTCGTGTACAAGTCCTTGCATGAGTACCGAATCCTTCGAGTTAGCAATTCCCCTCACCTCTGTGAGCTTTGCACAACTCTTTCGGTCATTGCGCAATACCTCCCACTTTGCACGGTCTCATCTTTCACCATGCGCCCCGCTTGCCTTAAGCACCGTCAAGTTTGGTTGTCAACATCAAGCCGTAGCTCAAACCCAACCATCCTAACCTTTGTGCGCTATGCATTCTTCTTCGCTTGCTTGTCCTCGTGGTGCCTCTCGCGCAAAGGGTTGGCCATTCCTCTGAATGCCAAACCTGGATGCCCGCTCCTCCGAGCGACTCCTTTCCCTACATCTCAATGTTCGTTTTCCCCCAAACAGTTGCGCGTGCTGGTTGTCCTCCACACAGCCCAACTAGGTCCTCCACGTTTGTATGGCGAGTGTTTCTGTGTGTGCTTGTCCCACTCTGATACCACAATGTCATGGGCTTAGCTGATTTTGCCTAAGCCGTGCGGCACCCATGCGTGTTCGTCCGCAAAGGTCAGCTTTCCCCGAGATCTCCTAGGGTCACTTAGACTTACAAAAGAGAAAACGGGCCAGAAGAAGTAATTCGAACGGGATCCACAAGCAACTGCTCAAGCAAACACTTTATAAAGCCAATACAAATTACACCCATGGACATTACAAACTCAGAAAGGTTGCACACAAAGGATAATGATCCATTACAGACCAAAGTCCCCACAAGTGCTTACAAGACACACTCGTATTTACAAGCCAAAATCGGTCACAAAGCAAACTAAACTAGGTCTGCTAAGCCTACTGCAATCACACTACTTACGGTACAAGGTACGTACACAAACCGAAGGACACGGACAAACATGAGCATTTCATCGAACACCTTGTTTACATTGTTGTCTGTGACAACGTGAGCAAGGTATTCTCCGCTTCTTTTTTTATTCTTTTCCTCTTCTTCCCTTTTTCTTCCTCAATCGACCGCCGACGGTCGATTTCTTCTTCAATCGGCCGCCGACGACCGAAATCGACCGCCAACGATCGATTTTTGGCGGAACCGCCTGGTAGCGGGCGGTCCGCGTACCGGTAACTTGACGGACCGATATGTACCGCCTGTACCGGGCGATACAGATCGAAATTACAAACCTTGCATAAGATTATGGTAACCTTATACAGCTCAATTTATAGCTAGGTTGTATGTAAATTAAAGTGCAAGTCATTGCAACATATATTATAAGATTATTTATGTAGCTACATCATAACAGATGACTGATGTTAAGGCCATGAAGCATGATGAGAATCTTCTTTGCTGAATTAGCAGGTATAACTTTTTTGAAGTCAAAGTTCATGTCAATATCCCTCTTTATGAGCTACACAATCTGAGTCAAAAATCAGATACTATCAAGCGGTGATTTATGCAGAAAAGCCCCAAATAGATAAAATACGCAAAAACACTGGGCATACTTTACACTTTGAATTTAAATCTATATTCACCAAAATGAATATGAACATCCATCTCGGTTTAAGCAATATCATCATACGCAGGTGGGAATAGTGTCAATGGATAAGAAAGCATATGATATTCCAATAGTTATAAGAATTTCTAATTTAACTAGTATAGTTGCATAAGAATCATGAAAAAGCAAAAGCATGCAAGTCCAAATCTAAGTCCTAGACATGGCAAACTTGTAAAGAAGAGGGGTTTTTTTAGAAAGAAAACAATAATAATTTGCTGTCATATTTTATTGTAGCACACTAAACTCAAAGGTCAAGACTTATAGTCAAGAATTGAAACAACTAACCCACTAGCGTCAATAACATCCCTTGAGATCTTCATCTTCTTGGTGGCCCCCTTGTACAGATCCTCGAGGCTGCAAACCAAAACCCTCTCTATCGCGGGCGCCTTTCTCAGAGCACTCGCAGAGGCCTCTCCGCTGCGCCCGCTCCCAAATGCAGCAAAGACATCTGCAAACTTGGCGCCGCCGGTGCCTCCGCCAAAAGGGCTAGAGCCGCCGAAGAACTCGGAGAAGATATCGTCGGCGCTCCTGGGATTAAACTTGAACTTGGTGCCGGCAGCACCGCCAAAGAACTCGGAGGAGGGCCCAGCGCCGGGCGGCGGGACTTGGCCCTTGAGCCCTTCCTCCCCGTACTGGTCGTAAATTGCCCTCTTCTGAGGATCGCTCAGCACCTTAAGAAAGATTTGGGAAGCACGATCAAGCCTTTAGGGTTTTCGGGGTTTGCAAAGCGGAAAAGAAACGGGGGTGCGGGAGGAACCAAGAATCACACATACATCATAGGCTTCGGAGATCTGCTTGAACTTGGCTTCGGCGTCCTTCTTCTTGTCGGGATTCTTGTCGGGGTGCCATCGCATGGCGAGCTTGCGGTAGGCCTTCTTGAGGTCGTCGTCGGAGGCATTGCGGTCGACTCCCAGCGTCTTGTAGTAGTCCAATCCCATCGATCCCGCTCTTCGGTCTCCTCTCGCCCAAGCAATCTCTGTAAGGGAAAGAAAGGAAGAGAGCTGCCTTCGCAGCAGCGTGCGCGTTGCTCGCTGCTTGCTGCGTCACTTGGGATTCTTTTTATGCTGCGGCCTTCTCCTCGGCTTCTGTGTCTCGGGGTTCGTCGAGCAATCTTGACGCGGGGTGGATGCTGCTGCGAAGGGGAGTCAAAATCAGGTCAATGGACCCAATTCGAGTCTTCCCAATTTAGACTTACGTCGACGATTAAAGCATCAATGTTGATACCAACGTGGCAGGCATCCCATAGTTCACGTGATGTTGCCAAAAGGATCTCCATTTTGGTTTTAAGTGAAGAGTGACATATTTTACCCTCAAGAGTAAAGTGTGTATATACAAAACAACTCACTAAAAAAAAAAAAAAAAAAACAAGCCATCAAAAGCTTACGCTTGAAATAAAGAAATCAGCTTTTTCACGCGTTTGGCATGCAAATACTACATAGTTTAATTAATAACAAGAGAAATAGCTCAAATTTGGGCAACCGCACAAACAGACAGGTCACCTCACGGAGAAACATACAACGATGGATTTCAACTGTGTTCCTGAGAAGAATTAGACCTCAGAAGACCAGTTATGTGTGAGACCTAATTCCTGTCCAAAATAAAGCGTAATTTTAAGAAATCCGATGTCGCAGATTACACAACCAAACCATGATAAGCTTTAGTCTGTCCAAACAAAAATGACAGAAAAGCAGATGATGTTTATGGAAAAAGGGATGTAATCAACTCAGTACTTCAATGGCGCAAGGATGTCAAGCTGCGAGCCGAGCCTCTCCTCGGCAGTCTTCTCTGCCTTCAACCTAAGCTTTGTGAGCTGCTTTCTCCTCTCATAAGCCACCTTGGCCCTCTCTTTCCTCTTTGCCTCCAGCACCTGAACAGGCATTTGCATGTTTGGTCAGTTGAGCTCACCGTAAGCTATTAAAGAAAGCTGATGATGGCTAGGATGCCATCTCAAGTAACTCTTTCAAAGCAACAAGTCTGGACAATGAAGCAACTGCCTAAGAAACCGAAGAAAGCATCATAATACCATCAATTAATGTTAGTCTGCCTATATAATGAATGATGCCTACTTAAAGTTGGTAGTACAGGAAGTTCAAACAAGAAAGTAGACTTCTTGACCTAACCAAAAGAAAGCATTACACGAGCATGTTATAATCCTGAAGCTGATCTTCATTAAACTTGTCATGCTACAACAGACAAAATGTTTTCAAGTATACATCAAGACCCAGAATGCAAGCTAGGAGCAGATACTCCATGTGTGATCAATCCATTGACAGCCTTCGAGTAAGATTTTGAAAATCAATAAAGATGTCTGATAAATGAAGCAAATGGGTTTTTAGCACCAATTTATAAGAATATGAAAGGTATCCAATAATGTTCTATTTATGAAGCAATTAAGATAACATGACACCTTATGAAACCCTGAAAAAGAATGATTTGGTTTTATGTCTCGGAGATCAAATACAAAAACTATTTATTTAGAAGTCGCAAAAAAGTATCAAGAAAAAGGAAGACTTTGCGGAAAAAGAAATTTTACAGTAGTCCCTAGAGGTGTATAATGGTGACATTAGAAAAGAAATTTATGTTCACTAACAAGATTGATACTATAAAATATATACATGATGGTGTAGTCACTAATGCTAGAATTACATTCAGTTCATCTAGGAAGTTTCCTATTAGTACCGAATTAGGTCAATGATCTACTTTGGGTTCTTATCTTTTAATGTTGGTAATGGATGAGCATACAGCTTTGTTGTCGTTGTTGCAATGGATAAACTTTGTAAACATACATAGAATATACCTCCGCAATGTATTTTATTTACCGATGATATTGTTTTAATTGATGAGAGTTTAAATGAAATTCACTCTAAACTTAAGTTGCACTCTCAGTGATATTAAGAGAACTGTGTACAACTAAAATGAATGGGCAAAGTTTCAACCGGTAAAAGTTTTAGGTATCTCATAGTTGGATGGAGTGGAGAGGAAGGTCGAATATTTTATGTGATCACAATTAAAGAAATACATCAGACAATTGTTCTTTATGGTTTTCAATATCATGTGATCAAGAAATAACATGAACAAAAGAAAAACTTATGTTGCTAAAATGAGAATGTTGAGAGCGATACATGGAACTGTTAAAATAGACCAAAAATATATATTTTTGTTTGTGAAGGTGCAACTCCTGGATAAAATAAGTGAGGATCATGTAAGATACTATATACATTCTAGAAAGACTTAATCTGCATTTCAAAATATAAAACAAAGTTTGTTATTGTCCTTAAAATAAACCATGATTCAGATAATATGTGTCAAGCTTTTCTCACATTAGCACAACAAAATAGATATCATAACAGATCTCCAAGCAATATGCAACTTGGAAAAGTCAGGATGTTAGCATGAAAATGTACAAATCAGATATCCGATGCAATTATGGCCTCCATCTTAGATACCTGTTTCGACCATATAGACAGACTACAGGCAACAACAAATAAATGACAATTCCGATCTAAATCCCAAACAACGAAGAAGATTAAAGACAATGAAAAAGATACAACATAGTTACAATAAAGGAGAAAGTTTGGAGCCAACTCGATCTAACCTTAACGGTATCATAGTAATTCCATCCAACTTCCGACGACAGTCGACCTAGCAAGCAATATCTATGCCCAGGCTGAAGCCTCAAGACCCTGACAGTAGATCAACCATCTCATCAAGAAATCTGGAACATTTCTATTCAAAATCATTTGAAGAAGAGCACTATACTTGAGGGCATCCGGAATAACCATCCTCTTTGTTTTATCGTAAGGTGGCGGCACACCCTCATACGCCTTGAGCCTTGCTAGCGCCGCAGCCCCACGCTTCGTTTTGTGAGGAATCATCCTTAAAAGACAAAAGCAAGAATCACGCAGAGATCTCTCAACCACCAATCCAACAAAGAAAAAAAAATTCACCAAGATTGAACTTTCTATCCTGCCATCGATCCGTTCCCATGAGGCAAAAGAACTTTTACAAAGACTAAATAATTGCATGCCATATATTACCCTCGGATGGTGCGCCAGAGGATCTTAGCGGGGGCACGGAAGTGGATGGGGCCGTGCGATGGCTTGGTGTTCATGCGCTTGCGGAGGAAGCGGAGGTACTTCATCTTCTGGCGGACGAGGCCACCGGAGAGGCAGATCTCCTCGCAGCGGACGACCACGACCCGCTGCCCGTTGAGGAGCTCCTTGGCGACGATTGACGCCAGCCGCCCTAGCATGTGGTGGCGGGCGTCCACCACCACCCATCGCGCGCACAACCCCGACCCGGAAACCATGGCGGCAGACTTCGCCTTCTTCAACGCCTTCCCGTGGCAAACGAAAGCTCCTCGCCCTCTTGGGAACCAACCTTTAAACGGATTGGCGGCTAGGGTTTTGTTCCGGTCTTTCACGATACGGACCGGGGTCGAATCGAGCCGGATCCGTTTTGTGCGTGCGCCATTTTGGTCGGCAGTTTGACATGAACGACATACATTTCGTATGCATTCCTCAAGAAGAAAAGAATGGCTGAAAAGAAGAGCCTCCTCTACAGCCAAAAACCGATCGTCGTCTTCTTTCTTCGTCATCCATCCACAAGAATAAACATCGTTAAGAGAAGTTAATCTCCACTCTAGGCATGAAGGCGAGACCTTTGCCATCCAAAAAAGAAATAAACTTGGACAAACTAAATATACGTTTGGAATGCATAATAATACTGCATTTTGCATAAATTTGACCAAGTCTGACGATGGACGAACACATGATAGATATATTTCAGTTGATACAAACAGTGCATGTATGACAAAAGAAAATAAACCGCAGAAAGAGGCAATTTCTGAAAACCTCGAGTATTCTCAAGACAATGCTTACTTGTATAGTTGTTTCATCTCGTCACAACCAAAATATCCACTTCAACCTCGCTGGTTATGAGCAGATTTACATGAACATATACACATCGATCAAAGCAAGAAATCTGCTTCCGGACTTAGTAACTAAGAGATAATTGCTAATACCAAAAATAGATATCCATCAGACTCTTTACATCACCAATCCTATTGTGAGCAAATAACACATGAGGTAGTTCAGGAATTTGAGACACAACAGTACACTCAATATGATCATTACATCGTAGGAAAAAGAACCTATTACTAAATTGTAAAGCCCGATAGCAAATGCAACTGATGTACATGAATCTCGAGTACATTACTGGAGTACGCCCTGCGATCGCTTCTCTCAGCTCAACGTGAAATATTGTCAGCACCCTTTATCAACTTCAGTTAATGCAGATGGTGCCGCTCTATGCTATGAAACCTGATACAATGCTTGCTCTGAGGAACACCAAACTTGCACATCTTCGGATGAACCGAACCATTTTCGGAGACAAGTTTAGTACTAAGAACTCAATTTAATGACATGTCATAGGCAAACTTCAGAACTTAAATCAAACAAAGTAGATATAGCTCAACCCACCAAAAAAAGTTAACATAATGGTCATCCGATTCATGAATGATACATAGACGATCCGGAAAATTTCATCCAATAAGCAGCAAAACAAATCAGGCTGTCTTGATTAAAGTTCAAATAATTTAATTCTGAATAACAGTTTCAAATACATAATATTCCGTCTATAATGTCAACAGAAAAGGCTAAAAATTTGCTAAAGCTCACTCCGTAAAATATAATCCTTAAACAAGAAGCCCATCTATCAGTTGATCCAAGATAAAGTGCTTACAAAAAGGCATAAGGGAAAAAACACAGCTACAAAAATATGCAGAATATTGGTACACCGAAACACAAAAAAATGAATGTATTACTATTATTTCCTTCTTTCTGAAATGTGTTGTACAAGAATAATACAGAAAAAATAAGTGAGGTACATGTCATGTGTAACTCGAGATACCATTCCACTAAATGTACTCATATGCATTACAATCTGCAACCCCCAGAGCAAACAGACATAATCATATTGACCAGGCACCAAATGGTGGCAGACAACGTAAGAACTCAATGATGTAATCAGGGAATATTAAGCAACACCTGATTATTTGGTTTCTGTCAGCAAAAATTTGTTTCCGGATCTTGTGGCTTGTTAAGAGAATTACCAGTTAACAGCTGCGAAAAAGGCTAACCATATCAGACAAGCAGGTTGTTTACAAACAAGTCTCCTGCTTCCACCAAGTTGCAAAATCTATTTAGACTCAGCTGACAGCGCTAGATTCTTGCGTTAACTCTGTTGCTACATCTGCAGTAGAACTGCCAGTGTCTGCAGCCTGGCTTTGACTAGTATGTCCTTGGCTAGAAGCTTGTAACTCTTGTACAAGTCCTAAAACCACCTGTGTTGATCTGAACACAGCATACACAGTCTCTGGCATTCAACATCAACAAGGAGAAAATCAATAACTGTAAGAACAGAAAACAAAAGTTATATTCACCTGGGCAAAGATGAACGTATGTTTGGCTGGCTAGCATGCTCAACCAAAGGAGGCCTCAGCACAGGATGTTTGTTCAATGCATTTTCAAGCTGTGCAGCTGGCAACTGTCCCCCAAGTGAAAAAGGATGAGTGCATCAGTATATTAAAAGAATTCTGCATTAGGCAGGCATCAGTAGAGAAGTGACAAAAAACATGTGAACATTTCAAAACTAGGATGGTAACAAAATAACATCTAAAATCAAAGTGATTGATGATGGGATTGATATTAAACAACCATGCCTTATTGACAGATGTTTGAATCGGTGATACAGAAAATGTAGTAAACTAATGATGTTTAGGAATGCAGAAAATAGAGCATCACAGATGATGTAAGGCTGCTTGAAGGTACATCAAACAATATACTTTTACGCCCTAAACATTTTTAGTCATTCCTAGTTGCATAAGCTTTACATAGGCCATAGAGATTTGCTCACACTTCATATTTTTAGCTCAAATTTGAAACTTATTTATAAACCTAAATATGTCAAAGGTTTTACTAAACTATCTCTATGTTAACCCATATAACATAGACCACATAGAATCTACTAATAACTTCCTACAATTTTACATAACAAAATAAAATTATAATAAAAATCTCTTCAAAAAACAATTTTACGGTTTTGAGATATTTAATGCTTTGTTTTTCATTTGTAACAATGTGGTAGGAACTAAGGTTCACAAAACCGTACCATACCAGTGTATCGAGTTCAGCTTGGTACAATATGGTACGCCGGTATCGAGCGATATGCTTATATATATATATATATATATATATATATATATATATATATATATATAGTTAAAAAATAAAAAAAGGGCAACGTCTCCTCGTTCCTTCTCGCCACGCAAGGAGACGTTTCTTCTCCCCGCATAGAGAGAAGAAACGTATTCTCCACGAGAAGCCCGCGCGGGGAGAAGAAATCTTCCTTGAAGCCTCGGCGATAAGCCCGCAGGCGACAGATCGGGATCGGAAGGCAGCACCATATCTCTAGGTTCTCCCTTTTCTTCTTCCTCTTCTTCTTCTCTCTCTTCTTCTTTCTCCCTCGACTGGTATCGCCCAAAATCGGCTGGCGACAGTCGAAATCAATCATTACTGCCCGATTTCGGATGGTAATAGGGCGGAAACAACCCCAATCAGTGGTACCACCTGGTAGCAGGCGGTCCACGAATTGGTCAGCGGGTGGACTGGTACATACCACCCGTACCGGGTGGTTTGATTCAAAAACGCCGACCTTGGTAGGAACTAATATGGCATGTTGCTATTAGTTGTGAGAATAGTTTACAGTACAAGCATGACAAATTATATCTCTGTTGTTTTTCTCTCTTCCTCTGAAGCAAATGGAAGACAGAGAGTCAGCATAATATGCATATTGTAGTATAGACACCTAGAACAAGCAAAAGCAGTACCAAGATGAATAATAAATATAAATTTACTAATTCTCTTGCAAACCAATGAAATATGTCCCCACCATCAGTAGAAAAAGGCCGGTAATTCGAGCAAGCTATCCAACAGTTTATGTTATGCATGATAGATAAACACTGACATATAATTAACAATGGAAAAATGTATGCTTCTACACAACCAAAGGATTCATCCCATATGCACTTAAAATGGAAAACTATAAATAACTAAATAGTATCTGTGAAAAACTCAAGAACCTAGCAGTGTCATGGCCTGGCTCAATAATCTTAAACCATGTGGCTCAAAAACCTTGAACCATGATGTGGGAGTAATTATGGTATCAGCAGTAGTATCACAAGGATATCATAATTTCCCAACTTAAAGCTGAATCTACCTTTGGGGTTCCAGTATTGCAATATGCTGATGTACAACATCTCGACACTCATTAATCAGTATAAGGAAGTCAAAGTGTTGGTTTATTACCAACTCTCACATCTTGACTCAATAGATCTGACCCAATGAGTAGCGCAATAACCATTCAGCCATGAAGTATAAATAGGCTAGAACTCATGCAGTTAGTAGTAGACAATTTAATTTTAGATACCAGCATAACTCACTTCTAGTGTGTGGCTCACTGGGGCTAAACAACTAATGAACCCGATGTAGCTTATGCCTCATGATTTGAGATCAATTGAAAGTCTGTAATAAAATCAATAGGCTCTTTTGCTAAGTAGCATTTTCTACTTCTAAAAGACTAAAAGATTGCAATAAGATCAATAAATGTAGCTTATTTTTTATGTCTCCTTTTCAGAGATAGAATTTCAAAATCAGGTCAATAAATGATTTTTTAAACTACTTTCTGAATGATTCTCCAAGACTTATTTCCAACATCCAATCTTAACAATATGCAAATCACAATCCTGGTAAGCCTATCAACTCAATAGATCTTACAAAAAGCTTTGGTTTATTTTTCAATCTTTTTAGCCAGATTAGCATAGCACAAAAAGACACTGATACATGCACAACGGTCTGATACCAAATTGATGCACACACAATAGAATTTTTATCATAAATAAAGGGAAAAAAAGACGAGGGAGGTAGAAGGTTGTAGTTAGAAGTCAAGGACTAGATGCTGGATTTTTCAACACAAGGAATAAACATGGCTATTGAGCCAGAAAAGATTGACAATGAGAAACAGAAAATTATAGTATATGAAGATCAAGAGATGGATAATATAATCAAAGTCAAACGGGGAAAGGGATGAACAAGGCCACACGACCTATAATCTGAGTATTACTTGGTATTTTATCAGAACATAATGCAACACATTTAATTGTTTATTACACTTTGGAGCTCTAAAAATTATTATATCTTTTGTGGTTGGAATCTCATTCTCAACCAAATTGGAATCTCCCCCCCTTTTATCAAATCTAAATTTATTTGGACAGAAGACCACTTGGCTAATTTTCTAGATGTTCACTCTTTGAGTTCTCCAGAAAATCTGTACTACAGAATAATACCAATAAAACTTCAGATGACACCTCCTAAGACCCAACTTAAAGAGCACTCAAGATTAACTTTGACTCAATGACTCAATATGAAGTCAGAACTAACTCAAAACAGTATTTAACCAAAGTTGACAAAGGAAACCCAAATTGATACAGGTTGCCGCCAAGTTAAACTGGCCCACCAGGTTGGGCAATGCCATGGTTGCATCAGAAACATTAGTGATGGTAATCATTGTTCCAAGAAAACATGTATTCTCCAAAAAGAAAAGTTTCAAATGTTTTCTTCATGATACTCTTACTAATTCCAAGACAAAGTTCTTGGTCAATACAATCACTAAAGTTCCTAGTGCCTACACCATCAAAGAAGTGATAACCAGTAAGCAAATTGTTTCTGTTTTAACTTTTCAAACACTCTCATAAATGTTATTGGCATTAAAGTAACTTAAAGAATGCACTGAACAAAGATCAAATAAATTTTGTGGCACCACAACGTCCTGCATGTAATAATAGCAAACCTGTAGCAAGACAGAAAAAGACTGAGGCATTGTCTGAATAGCACATTTCAAGAATCCCACCCATAGTTTTGGGTACTTCCATATCTGTAGTAACAATCAAACAACAGGCATAATTACTTTGCAGGAGTAACTTCATAAAATACCAATTTGATATTTTTCAAGGTGCCTGTATATAATACAATTCACTACCTGCTTACTTATAAGCCGTAACAGGATCTCCATTACAAAATCCACCTACAAAATAACAAACAGAAAATAAATTAAGTTAGACACAATGAGCTAAAGATACAATACGTTTTTATTTTAAACCAGAAGCAATAGAACTCATAAATATTCCTAAAACTCATCGTGTCAACCAAGGAACTCGATTTTGCCAAGAAAGGTTCGTACAGGTCAATATTTAGTGGTCCATGTGTGAACTGCGACACGAACCACCCCTTATCAGATAGTCCAGTCTGAATCATCTTTTACGCCCAGTGCTTTGCTCTTTGCACGGTGGCGCAATTCCTACACTCCTGACACTGCCAAATCTCCTCGTGTTCCCCCTCCCCCCCACCAACCACAGCATAAGACGAAAAAAATAGTCCAAGAAATCTGAAAAGAGGGTACGAAAACAAAATATGCATCCAAGCACCAAACAACTCAAGAAGTAACAAGATCTGGATCATGATACTTCTTATCTCCAGAGTATCCTGAAATGAACAAAGACTTGTTATGCTTTCACAAGTCTGGGATTTCCAGGTCTATCTTTTAGGCATTATTTCACCTCTCTGTGTGCCAAGTTGTTTTGACAGGCTCTATAGTCAGTCCATGACCTCTGGATGGCAAAGGTGTCCTTCGGAGGATCTTGTAGTTCCTACGGGGTGGAGATGATGGGTCAGACCAAAGAAGGATAAGTAGTTTATTTTATCGAGTTATATCGATGGAGGATCTGCAATCAATCTCATGAAGAAAAGGAAGCTAGCACTGCTAAGCAGGCATAGAAGTTGCCTGCCAGCTAGTTAAAGACAGTAACTTTCATTTCTTTAGCTGCCTTCTGTTGAAGATCCAGAAACCAGCACTAGCAGAGAAACCTAAAAAAACTCAGTTCAAGATCCTTATTTTCTGTGTACATGGATTCCAATTAGTCAATGAGCTCTCAGGATCAGCCTATACTATCAGTTACTAATGCAACTCAACCTATATAAACATGTTATTGGTGGCTACAGCCAACTAGCAACGCGAACGATTAACCTCAAGGGAGACAGCCACCAGCCTATATTTGTCAGTCCTATTCCTTCTATAAGCAGGCAATGAGCTTGTGGTATCGTTCATGCCTCATCCCTCATCATTTGCAAGGCTATCTAGGGATAATAGCAGTGGAAGCAACATAGGTCAAGAATAGGGGACTATGTCGCTGCCGATTGCTTCTTCCTCTTTTATACATCCATATATCAACATAGGTGACCATATCAATAATCCATGATCTCTGAGATAGTGAGACTGACAACTATCATGTTCCTTTTCCAAATATGCCCTTGATGCTCGCTCCACCTTTTGCTTTTTTCAACATATCTCAATCTGATCTTTCCATCATGACTCCAGATTTGACCTGATCTCACAACACACTGCAGAAATGACAAGTAAGCTCAAATATAATCATTCTAGTTGAGAGGCAGTGATACTAAGTTTCCTCTTTTCCACTCAGTTGAAGCTACCTTTTGTAAAAGATTTGAGGTCTTTCTGACTATTTACTGATGAAAGATGGAGTTCCTATCAGAAAGAATTACCAGCCAGTTAGCACTCTCGCAAGAACCATTTTATGGCCGCTAAAACAATATAAAGGTAAAAGAAATATAACTGCTAAAAATAAAAAATGATGCTCCCTAAAGTTTATTACAAAAAAAAAAAAAACTAAACCTTGTGTTACTGAAAACCAGACATGATGCTGAACTTGGAACGTGACAAAACCTGGCCTAAGCAAATGCCAGTCTGAATCCTGCATTGACATGAAATCCTGCCATCCTCAATGATTCACTATAAACCAACTTTATCACAGGGCATCATCCTTCTTAACCTGACGATAATCTAGCGTTCAACTAATTTCAAGGATATTTTTATGTGTCTATTGACCAGAGAAATGGAGTAGCATCACCTAAACGCCATCAACTGAGAGTATATTGCCTCAAACTATCCAACATAGGAACCAAGTTTACGTTTAGGCTGATCTTGAAGGTTAAGCAAACTCCATAAAAACAGACACATCCAGCCAAAGTCCAACTGCAAAAGATTTGGATTGTGCTAAAATCTTATTCACTGTACATAGTCCACCTAAAAGACTTCTTTTAGAAATTCTCCAATAATATAGACAAACATAATATGCCAGTTATTATCTAAGTTCCAACATATAAGCACTGCTAATTTCAACAGCTAGAATTTATACATAACAAATCATATAGAGGATGCTTTGCCTAATATTCCCAAATTTATGATAAAATAATTATAACTTACCAATGAAGGGAATATGCCAATTGCTTGTAAGACAGTTCGCATAAACAACAAAGGAAGAGGTATCTGTTCAACCTGCAATCCTAGCTTTGCTAAGTAGCCATATGTATAATAAGATATGGAGATAAAAACAATGATATGGTCAAGTGATACATACCAATTGATTCAACACCTTTGCCAACACCGGTTGAGTAAAAACTTTCCGCTGCTCAAAGCAAGCAGAGCATGCATCAATAACCTACAAAGTAAAGGCTTAGTTGTTTACACTTTCACAACTTGATGGTAATATTCAACCAATAAGAAAGGAGGGGGAAAAATCTACATACCTTTTTGAGTGGCATCCCATCTTTCACAGGATCTATCCCATGAATAGCAATCAAAACTTCAGCTGGGGTGAGGCATGGGCCAGTTTTAGGCGATCCCTGATTAAATATCAACAAAAAAGGGATATTAGGATAAATATTATTTTTTGTTTGGTCATCAGGTAAAGATTCGTGATCCCTTCTCCAGCCTACAAAGAGGGTATGCCTGTGAAATGATACCACTTCACGAAACCTAAGAGGAATTTATCTGATTACTAATTAGTTACCACAGCCTAGTTAGGATTGTGATATATCACGACTAGAATACCCTCCTCAAGTGTGACACTTTGATATTGTCAATTATGATAAGATTACACGATTTCTTCCAGCTTATGCATTTTTCCTAATGTTAATGTTTTGAGATACACTTTGTTCTGAGAACAAAACCCGCTGCAACCCTTAGCATCTTGCACATAGATCTTGAGGTCTAATATATCTCAAGGATTTTAATGTTCAAAACCTTGCCAAGGGTTGATTCATGATGCTGTAAATATTGTATGCATGAAAGTAATAGTGTACTATGCAAGTTGTTCGTACTTATCATGTATGTATTATGGACAATCAAGAGTTTTGGCTCAGTCTTTATGAAAAAAAGACCATGGTAGTCTAAGACCTTAATTATTTCTGTTACTTTTTTATGTAGATATTAGACCTTGGGCTCAATACCAACTTATGTTGTTATTGTTTACTAAATGGTAATAGATGTGGTCAAGCATACAAATATCTCATTGAACTGGGGTTTTAAAATTGGCCACCTTTCCGGAATATGATTTCCTCAATGATCCTTCAGCAGGATGGCTAGACCACAGCTTGAGATCAACCAAACACAGTGCAAGAGGACACCCCAGTAGCTTAGGTCTACCATAAGATCCATATATTTCATGGCAATCTATCTGTCCCAAGAGTTTATCTGGCAACACAGTATACTACCATGGGACCAGCTGCTTGACCATGATTTGTTACTTCTTTTGGTATTTGTTACTTTCTCATAACTGTCTATGATATGTTCTCTAATTTTTCCCTTCTTTCTGTTTTCTCTCCACACCACTCACAACATTTGTCAGCACAGTAATAACCCACCCAATCATGGACTCACACAACACCAGTGTGCCAAGCTCTGTTTGCTTTATTACAGACATCTCAAAGAGCATGTTAAAATCCATTTAACCTACAATGCTTTTAAGTTTCTTGTAATTAAATATAAAAAATGAAAATTAGATAAAGCTGGCATTGGCAACAAATCTAAAATACTTCTTTGTTTAGAACAAATCTTGGTAAATCAATAATTAACAGCCAAATTAACGAGATCTAAGAGTAAACTACATATTGCAAAATCATTTAAACAAAACTAACGCACTCTTGATTATTAAAAAATAAACTTATTGGTGACAACAATTAATAAAAATTATTTATGACAATGCAAACAATAACTGAAACAACATAAGATACAATACTTATGAAGTGAAAAAGGAATACCTGAAGCATGCGACTGAGGGCACCTTGAAAATTTTCTATTGGCAGATTAACAAGATGGGGAAAAATTGGAAATATCTAGAAAACACATCAAATAAACCAATTTTAGAATCATACTCAGAATGGCAAACAAAGCAAGAGTTAAATTGAATTTGATAAAGGAACAGTGACCGTGACGACATATTATCATCTTCATGGTAAAGTCTGAATAACATCCAAAGAAGCAAAATGAAACAGGACAGTAAAAGTTAAATTATATTGATAAAGCAAATTTAGGCAAGAAACAGCCTTACTAAACTTAATACAAAATAACAGTTTTTGCAGGTTTCATGGATACCATATGAAAATGAATTTTATTTTTGAAAATTACCAGAGAAAAAGCAACAAAACTATCATAGGAACCAATCCTATCAATTAGCAAGAAGGAAAAAAAAATACAAGCTTGACAGTTTAATAGCACAGTAAGTAATTAAACATGTAACTTGCATGTGATATGATGGGCATGATCACAATACTCCTAAATTTCTAATAGAAGGCAACAAGCTAATGTAGGTTACTGAAGATCCACAGAAATGGAGGCAGATACAAAAACCTCATCTTTTGTTAGGAAGGGCAATACTGGAATCAGAACATCTGCATCCTGCAATTAATAGCAACATTGATTAGGAAATAAGGTAGGCATATTTTCATCATCTCAAAAGATATATATTAATCTACCTTCATTCTTGAGTGATACAACTTCTTAACAGAAGAAATCAAATCTTGTGAAGGAACGATCCCATCTGTTAATGTATGTAAAACCTGCACAAAAATCACAAATGTGCACACAGTTAAATGTTGAGTGAAAAAGACCAGAATTATGCTATCACCATCATCAAGGGCTTTCCTTCTTATGTCTTTGACAGAAGATCTAAAATTCTATTTTAGGAACTCAAACACAAATTTTGTACTAAGTTCCTAAACTCCAGAAAATATGAATGATATCCTCTTCATCAGTTCAAACCGAAGTTCACAATATCATGGCATACCACTCGGTACAAGTGGTATGCACCGGTCAAACCGGGTATCAATATAGGTAGTATATATCAATATATCGATACACCCTACCGTACCATGTGTCGGTACATCGATACGTATCATACCACAAGGTTTTACTTATCGGTCCGTACCAATGTACCGACATTTTTTCAGTACGAGTACGATACCGGTACCGGGCAATACGCAACAGTGCATACCGCCCGATATATTAAAATATATTAAAATATTTATATAAGATATATTAAAATATTATATTATATTAAAAATATTAAAATATATTTAAAAAATATAAAAAAGGGGCGACATCACCTCGATCTTTCTCCCCGTGCAGGAGAAAAATCACCCACGGGCGACCCACAGGCGGCGACGGCGTGCGAGCAACGACGGCTCGTGGGCGACGACAATGTGCGAGCGAGGATAGCGCGAAGTATTCTTCTTCTCTTCTTCTTCTTCTTCTTCTTCTTCTTTTCCTCTTCTTTTTCTTCTTCCCTTTTTCTCCCTCAATCGACCGACGACGGTCGATTTTGGCGGTACCACCCAATAGCGGGTGGTACACGTACCGGTAACCTGGCGGACCGATATGTACCGTTTGGTATGGGCGGTACAGATCGGTATGGAAAATCATGCCATACCAACAGCTGGTCATTCATCGATACGGACCGGTAAAATGAACCATGGTTCAAACCAAGGAATGCAATTTCGACCTATACCGCCCAATATGGTCGGTACGTACCAATCCGTCAGATTACTAGTACACGGACCGCTCGCTACAGGGCGATGCCACCAAAATCGACCGTCAGTGGTCGATTTTGGCTGTCGGCGGCTGATTGAGGGAGAAATCGACCGTCAACGGTCGATTGACCGAAAAGAAGAAGAATAAGAAGAAGAGGAAAATAAGAAAGAAGAAAGAAGTACCACCTTTCCCCGCGTCGCCCCGCGGGCGATTTTTCTCCCGCGCGGGGAGAAAGATCTCGACAATGTCGCCCCTTATTTTTTCTTTTCTTAATATATTAATATATTAATATTATATTATATTATAAAATATTATAATGTATCGGTGCGTACCACCCGATACTGGTACAGTACCAATACCGAGATAATCATGATATGCCGGTATGGACCGGTATGTCAAACCTTGGTTCAAACTACCCATATTTTATAATGAATTAACGAGGAAAAAATAACATCATTATACAGACATGGCAAATGGCAAGTACCAATAGGATATGTACCACATCAAAATGGAAACATTCATTATTTTTGTTGTTATATTAAAATTTCATATGACAAACAATAACTTATACCAACACGAAAAGAACCAAATGTCCTCTAATGACAGCAGTTGTCCTACTTAATCCAATACAGTTGTTAAGATAATGAAACAAACACCACTTGATCCAAACAATATGACTTGGAAGTATTATTAGCATCTCATAGGTATATAGATTTTTTCACAATTCCTTAAAATATGGTCCTCTTAACAAAGCATACAGCACATATCAACCATTTGAAGGTATAAATGCTGCACAGATCATCAAATATTTATTCCAGTAATAAGATAAGTGGTCCTTGACAAGGTTTGTCGTGTCGCCCTGTACCATCCGGTACGAGTAGTATGTACCAATCCGACAGGGGTACCGGTATGCAGACCGCCCCATACCGGATGAAACAGATTTATTATATAATATTATATAATATTATATTATATTATATTATATTATATAAATATTTATTAAAAATTAGAAAAATAATGAGGCGTCGCCTCGCCTCGTCTTCCCTCGCGGGGATAAGGGCGAGGCTCCGCCTCGTCTTTCCACACGGAGACGAGGGCGCTGCCTCATCTTCCCGCGCAGGGACGAGGTATCGCCTCGTCTTCCAGCTCAAGGACTAGGCGCCTCGTCTTCCAGCTCAGGGACAAGGCGCTGCCTCATCTCTCTCGCGTGGCAAGGCTATGCCTCATTTTTCTCTTATCTTTTATATATATTATATTATATTTTTAATATTATATTATATTATAAAAAGGTATATTATATTTTAATGTAATCGAGCGGTACACACTGTGCATACCGCTCGATATTGGGTACCGTACCATACCGATCAGATACTGGTACGCTGGTATAGACCGATATGACGAACCTTGGTCCTTGAGCTACTCACATGAGCAAAAGACATGATATTTTTGGCCTATGTCTCTCTCATAATAAAAAGGAAATTTAAGATTGACAAGAGAGTGCATTGTCTTATTGTGAACACCTGCATAAGAAGATCTTCACTTCCAGTTGGTGGATCTGAGATGATAGCAAGGAGTTCAGGAGAAGACCCTACAGTGCGAACCAAGATGGGAATCTGCTTGTGAATGGCCTGCACAGCTCCAATGGTTTTAAAAAATCCAGTTGATGAAATAGATGAACAACATCTGTCACAAAGATACAACTAATGATTGAGATAAGGACTACACCTCTTTTGCAGCCTTTGATATGTTTTTATATATTGTGAAAATTTCTCTGAGAAGAGAACGCTTCTGCAAAGTAGCATGAGAATTTGACAAATTAATTCAGAACAAGAATTAAAGTATGAAAAAGCACATGATGGAAGAGAATGCAAGCCTATCAATACCTTCGTGCAAAGGGCAAAATACAGTGACATGCACCGCTGTGCCTCTGATATCAGAGAGGACATTGCATTCTGATCTAAGTGGGTACTGGACTTTAATGCATTGTCAGATTGCTGCCCTCTGCTACTAGATGGTTTTCCCAATTTAGAATCCTGTAAAAGTCAAAAACAAATAAATGGCAAGAATCATGCTATGGCAAGGTAAAATAGAAGTTTTCTTTCACAAGACAAAATTCCATGCAAGATAACACTAAAAAATATCTTGCTTAAAACAGACTTCAAGAAACATGAAAACTGCCATGAGATAACCATCACCAGCCCAAGATGAACTGATGACTGAAAAATACAACCCCTCAAGTAGGATAATTCAGAAACTTTACCCAAGATCATACATGCAAGGAAGAGAGATATTGGAGGAATATAGAGATGACAGCTGGTAACAAAAGGCAGGCATATTCTTCAAATTTGTTGTCAAATGACAGAATCTCCCATGACTTCAACAGTTATGTGAACATAGATACAGTATTACAACATCCACAAGATATACAAAAATAGTTCACAATAATTGCATCAGAACTGAAATCAACTAGGTAAATACAAACAAGATCAGCAGGACCAATCAGAACGAGTTTATGGAATCAAAATTACAGAAGTTAGTATTAAAAATATAAAAGTTCATGTTAATAGAAAATATAAGAAAGAACTACAAAGAACTTCTAGAGCAAATTATATGATAAAAAGATTTTCGATCTACATGTTTCATAAAATACCTAGCTTCCTAAAAAATGTGAGAGACAAACTATATATTAGATAAGAATAAAATAATGAAGAATAAATCTTTAGAAGTAATTATTACATAATTTATACAAAAATATCAGACGTCATATAAAGAATAACATAGTAAATAAACAATATACATCATACAAAATACTCAACCACTTGAAGCTTTAAAGATAACAATAGAACCCAATTGGGTAAAAATTCAGACAGATCGTAATGGAATGGCAAACAAAAAAAAATTTATTAAAGAGAGTGCCCATCAAATATGAGACTACTGACAACTCACAACATGTCACTTCTATGTTAGGAGATATCATATTTCCCTAATAGGTTCAGGATCATCCTTTATTCTTCTATTTGCTTTCTCAATATCAAATCCCTTGTCTCAGTGACAGTGGATGACAGACATTGCAATAAAAGTGGTTTTCTAGCTCCAATCGAAAGACCTTAGTGACAGTGGATGACAGACATCGCACCGTCTTTTCACAACCATAGACATAGGTTTCTTTTCCATTTAAGCTCAATCATGATTTCCCTGTTCTCCTATTGAACTCTTTTCCTCTCCTCTTACACTGAGGCTAGAAGTTGCCAATATCGTCTAGCTCCAATCGAAATTGACCAAATCTAACCGATTTCAGCCAAAACTGAGTTGATATTGCATAGCAACAGTAGGCATCGGATGTTTCTGAATCAACCGATACCATGTGTCATTTTCCTAAAGGTCTTTTTCTAATTTGGCACTATTTTGAATTCTTCAGAAAGATTTTTATTCAAAAGCTAAACTAAAAAGAGAATCATGAAATATCAGTAAATAGATACTGACATAGTGCTCTAATTTTTTCTGCACCCGATCCATGAACCAAAAGTGAGTTTAAACAAACCTCTTGCAAACCAGAAGTTGATTCATCAGCCTCCATGTCTTCAATTGCAGGAACATCATCTATGACTGAGTGAAGTTTGTCATGAGCAAATTCTTCAATTTTTTGAGATATGCCTGGCATAGGAAACAGTTTATTTGCTACCTACAAGTATCAAAGAACAAAACAAGACTATATTAGACAAAAAAGAGTATTGCTAACTCCAATTTCCAGAAGGTGTGACCTCCCAAAAGAATTACCAAGCGTATTGCTTTCATCCGGACTTCTTCTGCAGAGTGTACCGCACTCTGTTGGAAAAAATAGAACAACGAATAAAAATAGACATAATGATGGAAAAATCAATTGCACTTACTGCAAGAAAAAACCACACTAATGCTAACCAAAGAGTGGGAAAAAAGTGGATAGACCAGGTGAGATTAAAACTTTTTACTGTTTTACCACCTATATAGCTCAATCACAAAGATAAATGTAGTGGAATGTTCTAGTTATCTTGCTGGATTTGCACCACTTAGCTCATGCCTCACTTAGACCTAAAGAATTCATGTGAGCAACTATTTGTCCATAATAAACTGCCACCACATTTTATATGGTTGAGAGAGGGTAAAAAATATGTCTTTCTAGGCTTCTCACCACCTCAGAAGGGATACGAATGCTTTGATCCTCCTGCAAACCAGTTCTATGTAAGTACGGATGTCACCTTTTTTGAAAATCAAACTTATTTCTCCCAAACTTCTCTTCAAAGGGAGAATCATATGGAAGAGAAGTTTTGGGAAACAATTATAACCCTACCTGTGAATTCTCCTTCTGAATTCATTCCTATCATAGGTACATCTCCTGAAAATTCACCTTCCAAATCCATTCCTCTGACAGTTCTACCTTCTCAGCCACATCCTATTCCATGTACCACCAATCCAATGTTACAACATCAATCTATTGTGTCAGAACATGAAAAATCTGATGCAGGGAGAGACTTAGTGATTGATAAACAGCAATCAGAGCTACGTGTCTATACAAGGACTCATAACCAACAAGGTTTGGGGCAACAACCACACAATGTCTGCCGAGAGTTACCTCCGAGTGCAACTGATCATGAAACTTCAAGTACTCCAGACCATTCTTTATGCCTAGACCCCAGTGAGTTTCAAGATCCTGATGTTCCTATTGCTCTTAGAAAAGGAACAAGGTCATATAGTATTCATCCTATTTCCAACTTTGTGTCATATCATAGATTGTCCTCCTCTTTCAGATCCTATGTTTCAAATTTGTTACAAATACTCATAAGTCTATACTTGAAGTTCTAGCTGTACTCGAGTGAAAAAAGGCTGTGTTCATGGAGATGAGGGCAATGGAGAAGAACGACACTTTGGAACTTATAAATTAACCTAAAGGAAAGAGACTTGTTGTTTGTAAATGAGTGTTCACAGTGAAATATAAAGCTGACAGGTCAATTGAGAGATACAAAGCAAGGCTAATGGCTAAAGGATAAACTCAAACATTTGGGATAGATTATCAAGATACTTTTGCACCCACGGCAAAGATGAACAGTGTTCCAGTTTTGTTGTCCCTTGCAACAATTTTTGTTTGGCCTCTACAACAATTAGATGTTAAGAATGTTGGTAGCGGGAAGTGAGACAAATCACACCATGTTTTATATGCATGCTGGTCGTGGAAATGTCTCAACACTCATTGTGTATGTCGATGGCATTATATTGACGGGTAACGATATTGTAGAACAAGAGAAATTAAAAATCTTACTAGCCAAGGAGTTTGAAATCAAAGATCTTGGATCATTAAGATACTTCTTGGGTATGTAGGTGACTAAAATTGAGGGGATCTCAATGTCACAAAAGAAATATACATTGGATTTACTCAAGGAAACCAATCTGTTGGGTTTGCAAATCATCTGCAACACCTACTGATCCCAACCACAAGCTAAGTGCAAACACAAGTGGTAAGATGGATAAGGGATAATAACAATGCTTATTTGAAACTTTTTTTTTCACATACTAGACTAGACATTGCCTTCGTTGTTGGTGTTGTACTCAGTTTATGCACTCACCTAATGAAGAACAGATGAAGGCTATTGTTGGAATTCTTCAATATCTCAAGCGAACTTCAGGCATATGGTGAAGTTTAAGAAGGGTGATAATGTATGTTGAAGCATACACAGAAGCTGATTGGTCCAACAGGATGGATGATAGAAGATCTACATCTGGATATTGTATTTTCATAGGGGGGAAATTTGGTGACTTGGAGGAGTAAAAAACAGAATGTAGTGGCTAGAAGTAGAGCTGAGACTGAATTTCGAGCTATCACACACGGAAAATGTGAACTCATTTAGGTTAAAAGACTTCAACATGAGTTTAGAATTTCTTGCAACCAACCAATGAAGTTATCTTTAAGATAACAAGGCAGCAACTAGTATCTCTCACAACCCGGTACATCATGATAGAACAAAGCATATTGAGGTCGATTGGCATTTTATTAAAGAGAAGTTGGATGAGGGACTGATGCATTCCATTTGTTCCAAGAGAAGTTGGATGAAGGACTGATGCATTCAATTTGTTCCTACCAAGCAACAACTTGTAGATATTTTCACAAAGGGCCTTCAAAAACAGTAGTTTGATCACTTAAATAGCAAGCTGGGGATGTTGAATATCTTCGAATCAGCATGAGGGGGAGTATTGAGATCTGTCAATTCTGTCAAATCTATTGTGATTTGATTTGATATGTCAAGATCTGAATCATCTGATTCTTGACATGCTACCTTATTTGAAGTGTGATAGACTAGGATATGATTGTTGATTCATTCATAGTTGTATTACCTTATTTGTGTACATTTTCTAGTTGTGTATTTCCTAGACTAGCACCTAGATTTATTTAACTAGTTCTTTCATTTCTCTTGTTTAGCTATATGCACTTGGTCCCATATAAAAGCAAAAGTGAAAAATGAGAAACTCTCTTCTTCTACTATCTTGTTTGGTAAATCCTATATTGGAAGTCACTAGAGAATTTTCCAAAACAGATATAACACTATAGTAAATTAAACAATTTCAAGGTGCCTTCAACCAAGGTTTTATGTACCAGTCCGTACCAGTGTACCAACATTTTGTCAGTACTGGTATGGTACCAATATCGGGCGGTATGCACAGTATGTACCGCCCGATATATTAAATATTTTTAATATTTTATAATATAATAAAATATAATATTAAAAAATATTAAATATATTAAAAATTGCAAATAAAGGGGTGACGTCGCCACGATCTCACTCCCCCCGAGGGAGACGTTCCATCTCCCCGCGCGGGGAGAAAAGTAGCCCACGAGCGGCGAGGGCGGCGACGACTCGCGGGCGGCGAGGGCGGCGACGACTCGCGGGGAGCGAGGGCGCGCGGGCAAGGTACTTTTCCTCTTCTTTCATCATCTTCTCCTCTTCTTCTTTCTTTTTTTTCCTCTTCTTCCTCTTCCCTTTTCTTCCTCAATCAACCGCCGATGGTCGATTTCTCCTTCAATCGATCGTCGACGACCGAAATCGACCGCCGACGATCAATTTTAGCGGTACCGCCCGCAAGGTTTGCAATTTTGACCTGTACCGCCCGTACGGTCTCTCAGGTTGCCGGTACACAGGTAACGGGCGGTCTGCCAAAAATCGACCGTTGGCGGCCGATTGAGGGAGAAATCGACCGCCGACGGTCGATTGAGGGAGAAATCGATCGTCGACGGTCGATTGAGCGAGAAAAAGGGAAGAAGAAGAAGAAGAGGAAAAGAAAAAAAAAGAAAAGAGGAGAAGAAGAAAGAATACCTAGCGCCCGCACGTCGTCCTCGCTCGCGGGTCATCGCCGCCCGCGGGTGCTTTTTCTCCCGCGCGGGGAGAAAGATCAAGGCGACGTCGCCCCTTTTCTCATTTTTTAATATATTAATATTATATCTATAAAATATTTATATTATATTTTAATATACTGGGTGGTACACATTGTGCATACCACCCAGTACCGATACCGTACCAATACCGAGGTGAACTTGGTACACCGGTACGGACCGGTAAGTCAAACCTTGTCGCCCGGTAGCGGCCGATCCACATACCGGTCAGCTACCGGACCGGTATGTACCGGGCGGTACGGGGCATTACCGCTCAATAAGTAAAACCTTGCCTTTAACCATCACTAGAAAACTTCAACATGGAAAATTCGCAAGGTCAAATTCACATTATATTGAGTTCAAAATTTTTCTTTGGACCCACAAAATCCTTTGTCTTCAACTAGCCTGGAAGAAAATATGCTGAACACTAAAGAACAAAAAACAAACAAATACATAAAAGCATTCAGAATAACAAGAATTAGTAGACAAAAAACAACTCTTACTACAGGAGATCACAAAGATAGAACATGAAATTCCACAGGTAATGCAAATGAAAAGCCAATACCTGTAAAGCAATAAGGAGACATCTTGCTCGACTGGATGGTCTAAGCAAAATTAGATTCCAAACAGCACTCAGGCCTTGAGTAACTCGGTCACCACTTTGAAAGTCCTTTTCATGTTTCTCACTTCTGTCAGGACAGCACAAACCCTCCAACAGTTTCAACACTCCCTCTGACAAGTAAGGCACTTCAGCAAGCAATCTGCCTAGTGATTTATCTGTGGCAGGGAAGGTATCTCGAAGGGATTCAGCCTAAAAAGCAATAGCAAGGTTATGTGGGAAAAATCAGATAAATATCAAATAGAAGGATCAAAACACACCACTGCCAAAAGAAATGTTTCATAAATTGATATAGCAGTCCTTGATGAAAGAAAGTCTTGATCCTGCTCCGTTTCCCGATATAACCTGTATAGGATTCGCAAAGTCAACTCGTGTCCCTGATAACATTGAATTCATGAGTTAGGAAACCGGATTTCAGGAACAATAAATGGAAGATATGTAGAAGCCTTTATTAAATCAATGTCATGCAGCAAAAATGTTAGATAATAAGTCAACTTATAAGACTTCCTGAAATTAAAGAACTAATTTAAACTCAAAATTAAAAATCAAATAAAAAGAAAATTAATATATTAAGAAAAAAGGTAACTACATTTAAATCTCTTTTATCAAATAAGAAATTGAATTAACAAATCAATTTATGTAACCTGAAAGAACTACAACAACAACAAAGCCATAAGTTCCAAGCTTAAACCCTAAACCTGAAAGGACTACAAAAATCAACAAATAGAACAAGATTCTATTTACTCAATCTTCTGCCATCCCTGACTAATATTATACATTTATACACACGTCTGATCTAAAACAAATATTAGAAGTTTCATAATTGAAAAGATCCCCCACCCTTCCCAACCTCTCCATTGATGTTCTCCCATTGCTGGCTGTTGTTGTCCCATGCCGCTGTTGTAGTCTCGTGCCGCTGCTGACCTACATTGCCACTTCTATTCCTTCCAATCAGCTCTAACCCCCTCCAATACTGCTTCCACTGCCATACCACTACACTTGTCCTCATCCATCCTCATCCACCTCTCCTTCCGCCCCACCACCATACCACTACACTTCGCCTTTCAAAATGTGTAGCTCTATTTTCTGTCTATCTATCTTTCTGTGCTTGTAGTGGTCCAGTGACTCGACACAATACAGACCAGTGCTGAACCATATCAACATTTTGTCCAAAAGCAGTACCAACACTGTCTGGTTCAGCCGCCAAACAAACATCAGAATCAAACTGAAACTTTAATTCTAGTCTTGGACAACTGTATAATTGTTGTTTAAATGTTCTGTAATTTCTGAACAATCCAACATTCATTAAGCTCTTGACAATATTATTAAGAAGATATTTTATGCCTTATTAACCTAGTATCCATATGTAATAATTGCACAATTTTCAATTTTTTCGTCCTATGAGCTTCCATGCTTTGGATAGCTTCCATGGAATAATCACACACCAGCTCACCAGTTTGTGCAAAATGGGAATAACAAACTTGTCAACTTAGGTATGTCAATTATACAAAAAATCTTCAGAAAATAAGCAAACAAATGCATATATATTCTGATCACAACAAGAGAGCAGATATACATACAAAAGCCAGATATATGATCAAGTGTATGCTGTTGCATATAGTATGTATATATCTTTTTTTAGTTTGGACTGGTCATTGACCGATTGAGCTAATCAAATACACAGTTTGGACAGCTTGGTAATTAATTAATTCTTTTAGATGTAAAATTGTAACCAAACCAGAAAACCTAAACAAAATACTAATGATCCAGAAATCAAATTGACCATTTTGGTTAACCAGCACTTTTTATTTTAATTTCCAGTTTTAAATTGTTTTTCTGGTTTTCTAGCAATATACTAATACCATAGTCAATTATCTATTTCTGCAACTATGTGGGGTGACTTCCTATAAGTAACAGAGTCATTTAAGCAGGAATCACATAATGACTTCATCAAAAAAGGACCACAACATAGTTGCTTTTGATGCATCATCTATAAAACTTTCAGAATTGCAAATAGGTTGCAGATCAAGCTCAACTGTCAAATACTCAAATGGACTTGATTAGGCTAAAATTCTACAAGAGTTAATCATAGGCAAGATAGAAGTACAGAAATATTTATTTATTAAAATGTATAGTAAAACATACACAAGAACAATCTGAGTAAACAGAATAATGCTACGAGCAAAAAAAACTGTAATCATTGCCTAGTTTAAGAAAGAAAAGAAGATTATTTGTTTAAAGACATTTTCAAGAACTTAAAGATAATGAAGACAATCTGGTCATTACCTCATGGTCCATATAATCAGACAGAACATGTTTTTGTAAAAGCCCCCAAGAATCTAGCTCCAGCGGGAACTACAGGAGAAATGGATAATTCATTAAATATGTTGACCACTAAAAGGAATTGATTTCACCAAAAGAATAAGAATAGGAAAACGGTCCATGTCATGATAGTAACCAAAAAGGAGAACGAAAAAAACAAATTAAATAGCTTATGCCTAAACTACGATAGCGAAACCAGAAAGAGGAGAAGCAACATATGTATATTCATAGGCATATATCTATGCATCATGTATTTATGCATGTTTCTGTATATGCACAAATACAAGTGATTTGAAACATAGAACAGATTAAATCAAGCAAAGAAGCAGTCATTTGACTCATTTCACCACTCAAGACAAAACAACAATTGTAAATAAAGAGAATAAGAAAACTCTGTCAACCATACAGTTTCAATCAACAGTATCATAGAAACATAGATTCAAAGTAAATGATATTTAAGCTCCAACCGACAGCTGAAAGGATAGGGAAGGAAAATGTAAAAGTATCTGCAGCAATCTGCCAATCTGTATATATAATAACAACCATATTTATTAAAACTGCATTTTTATATATGCATCATTACCCTCAAAGACCCCAATAGAGGTCTGAAGGAATATGTTGATGTTAATAAACAAAAGCAACCATACTTCAAAGAACTACATTCTAAGTTTTGCATCTTCTTCACCTTCAAAGATCCAACAAATGTCAGATTCAAAAGTGTCCAATTTATACTGCATAATGATCAAATAGCAAAGGAATAAGAAACCAGGCAGCAATTCAACCAGAGAACAAGTAAACCTTACTTTAAATACTCATATTCTAAGATGTTTACAGGAATCACGTGGCTTTTAAGCACGAGTGTATACCTCAATCCCCAAATGAACAAGCAACGAACAGCGAGCATCTAACCCACCAGAAATTGCTACTTGCTTATAAGCATCAAGTATGCGAACAAATGCCACTTTTTGAAGTTGATCCTTAGCTTCATCAGTTAGATTAACATCAAGAATCATCATCTTTGGTAGGACATACTGGCATGAAGTGACAAGAGAAGCTGTAGAAGATGCCTGACTTGTATCAAAAATACCTACTCCAGTACTCTGGGTTTCTAAAACATCAGTTGCCATGGAACAAGTTGACAAAACATTAGAAGGCACTAAGCTGCCCAAACTTGTGGCATGATCTTGACTAGAATCATTTACTTCAGGGTTCGAAGAATGAGAAGCATCATGTGATTCTTGGATTTCATCAGTAGAACTGGTTGAATCAACACCAGGAATTACTCTCTCCTCTGTTGCCGAATTTAGAGACAATGAAACAGCTGAACTGCCATTTTGAGTAACAACTGGAAATGGTGAAACTGAAGCAGGCAAAATAGCAGGCATCATTGCACTACCATCACCTACACTAGAGGATAGTAAAGTTGTCTCCACTGTATCCATTACTTTTTCCTCGCTGATCTGATGGGATTCCTGCAAATGGAAGGCAAAATGGGATAACCTTAAACCACAACTCCATAATGAATTACATACTTCGAAATAAAAACACAGAAACTTACAGCAACATCATGAGACATTGAAGGTTGTATATTAAGTAGTGATGCTAGAAGAGGACTCAAACTTGACAATGAATAAATATCTGAAATGAGTGGTGATGACTGTATAGATGGCAAGACACTGCTAGCTAAGCAAGAAGGATAACCCGTTTCTGAGGCCACATCATCTTTGTCTGTCTTAGGACATGTTGGAGGGAGATGTTGCATATTAGCCATAACTACTTCTGCAAGCAAGTCAGAGGAGATACTCGAAATAAGAATCTCCAGTGAACCAGCAGCTTTTTCACCTTGCGCAACCAAGGCACCAAACATAGCAACAAGTTGCTGCACAGGTCCAGAGCTCTTATCCTTAGAAGATACAGTACCAACCACAGGAACACTATTCGATTCCTGATCAGCAGTCACCTGAAGTGGTTCATTTGGCAGATCCTGAACTGTTTGAGTTGACTGTCTTATTCGTTTAGCAGCAGGACTATCATCTTGCAGCAAATCATTGTTCAATTCAGTTACAGGCCTCTTACGCACAAGATCACTACTGGCCTCGTCACATGCTTGCATTGATGAATTATCATCCTGCAATTGATATAATCCATTTCAGAAAGGCCCAACAGACACGTATCAACTAGTCCAGAGACTTACATCTTAGTTGCCAAATCGAAAGATAAGCTTACTTTTAGGGGTAAAGACTCTTCATTGCTTATAGAAACACCTCCAGAATTCTTATTAGTTGCCTGGCCTGCCAACTCACTATCATTAATAGCTTTCAGAGCTTCCACCAAGCGGGCACGCCACTGCAGACAGAAAATACAACATACACTTCAGAACCTTCTCAAAGTTCAAATAGTTTTACACTACATATCCCAAAAAAAAATCTGCAAAACAACAGAAGTATTAGATATGATAATTATTGCTTGTAGGTTCTCCGACATGTAAAAACAATCTCTGACAAGATAACAACCATGAACAAAATAATATATAAAATAGACATAACATTTCAACATTTTAAAATAAATTGCAATCAACATTATTTATATGAACACATGAGAGTTAACAGAAAGAGTTACCGGTTCAGCACTTGAGTGTGTACATTCCAAACATGCCACAAAGACAGTTTTTAGGGCATGGTGTGCGCCTGGGACTTCCACCCCTTTCACAATTGAAATAGCTGGATCCAAGCCGAGTAAAACTGGTAATATGCGTCCATAGAAGGAAGGCCTTTTCGTCGCAATAGCTGAGAGACTGGTAGAAAACATCAAGCGAGAGAAGGAAATGGTAGGTTTCTAGTACTTTGCAGCGTATGCAATTTAAACAAAAACGAACCACTATATATCACAGTGCAAACCAGAATTCATCAAGAAAATGATAACAGGTAGTATATAGAAAAAGCACAGATTGAAGTTAGACAGAAATACCTGAAACTAAAATGACAAATTAGCACCTATGATTCCAATAAGATGTCACAGCATGCAACTTTTGCATTATCACCAATAGAGGCAGGAATAAGAGAACATTACAGAATACAAACATATATCAATCTTACAATATCTATTTTCTTAAACAAGGAAAATATGTTTAGTCTTGAAATATCCAACTGGCATATTCTATGCAAGAAGTATTTCCGAACAAAATATGCAAATGAATAGCTAATAAAGAACATTGTCAATTCCATTTTTTTTACTTTTCTCCCACAAAACTGCAATTTATTCTTCAAATCCCTCGTTGAGAAATGATCCATGGTAATGGAACTACTGTCAAGAGATCTCATTACACAAAAATTTAGACAAAAGAAACATGTGGATTAAGGATGTACCTCTGAATTTGACTTCAGATAAAATTGTCCTAAAAGTGAACATGCTTAGATCATATGGAATGCACCAAGTGAAGTATATTAGCAGTATATAGAGTAAAACCTAGTAGGTTTTCTATCATTTACAACTTATAGTCTGACAAGCTGCATCTAACATAATTTTTCACGGTTCTAGTACAAAGAGGGCAGTTTAGGACTTTTATGGAAGGTCTAATGATGACACAGTATGGATGTCACAAAAATACCAAGAAGATTTGTTGAGACAAGCTGCAGTCACAGATCAAATTGGACTGGATAAAGAATACGGAACAGGAACAGGGTTATTTCACCTAGTCCAGTGATTACCTCCTGGTAACCTACCAAACTGCATGTATCACATGATTTTGATGGTTAAATCCATGGACAATCTACACTTACTGGTCCTACCATAAAACAGAACAGAAATTGAGCAATTTCACCTAGTCCAGTAACAGCGGTTACCTACTGGTAACCGTACCGAACTAGGCTTATCACATGATTTTAATGGTTAAATCCGTGGGCATCATGCAGTTAACCTACCACTAAACATCCTTATCTTCTTTATGCGGACCATAAAACAGAACAGAAATTGAGCGATTTCACCTAGTCCAGTCACAGCGGTTACTTCCTGGTAACCGTACTGAACTAGTTTTATCACATGATTTTAATGGTTAAATCCGTGGGCATCATGCAGTTAACCTACCACTAAACATCCTTATCTTTTTTATTCTTTTGACAACAGCCTCTTTTTATAGTCTTCTTTTAGCCTTCCTCCCATACTCCTCTCTCCATTCCGGTCTTCATATAGTTATCTTTCTCTACCCTCCTCCTTCACCGCTTCCCTTTCTTCCAGCCGCATTCTTATCGTAGCTCCGCCATATTGTCACAACCAGTGATTTAAAAAGCGCTATGCGCCAAAAGGCGTCAAGGTCCAAAAATGCCCGAGGCGCTAGGCGTTCACCCGAGCAAAGCGAGACGCTAAAATATAAAAAATATATAATATAATTAATAAATATATATATAATATAAATATATATATAGTATACTGTTAACAGTATATTGTTAACAATAAGTTAACAATATATTGTTAACATTAGAGACGAGGCAAGGCAGTTGACCGAGAGCAAAAGCTGCTTACTAAGAGCAACAGCAGCGACAGCGACGAGCAGCGACAGTGGCGAGCAGTAACAGTGGCAACGGCACGGAGAGCAACGACAGCAACGACGGCAGTGGAGAGCAGCGACGACGACAACAACAGAGAGCAGCGACGACGGCGGAGAGCGACGACGACGGCGGAGAGCGACGACGACGACGGAGAGCGACGACGACGGCGGAGAGCGACGACGACGGCGGAGAGCGACGACGACGGCCGAGAACGGCGACGACGGCGGAGAGCGACGACGACGGCGGAGAGCGACGACGACGGCGGAGAGCGACGACGACGGCGAAGAGCAGTGACAGCGACGTTGACGGAGAGCAGCGACGACGGCGGAGAGCAGGAACAGCAACAACAGTCGCGAAGAGCGACGGCAGTGGAGAGAAGCAACGGCAGCAGTAGCGGCAACAAAGAAATGTCGACGGCATAATGGCAATTCGCAAGTAGGATTAGAGAATTAGGGTTGATATCGATGCATTAGTTGGTTCGATTGAACCAACTAACGCAAATGTGATCGAACCAAAGCTAAAAACATGATTTGATCGCCTGGTTTAACCCGGGTGCTCGCCCGAAACGCCCGATGCCTAGGCTCATTTGCGAGCACCTAAGCGGCGCCTCTTTGAAGCACGCCGCCTAGAGATTGAGCAAGGCGCTCAGACCTCGCCTTGCCTCGCTCAAGCGCTTAGGCGAGCGCCCGAGCGCCTTTTGCAGTCACTAGTCACAACGTCAAGTCATTGCTTCGTCCTCCAATTTCTCCTCTTTCTCCACCACCACCACTCCTCCTTTGCCACTTCTTAATCCTACTTCTCCATGTGTCCTCATTTGCCTTTTTATCCCTCTCATAAGACCCCTCTTCCGCATTCCCCCTCCTCATCGCTTCCTCACTCCCCCTTTCTCTTGGTCCTTGTGATATTGACCAATACCAATTATCATTACATTGTTTCATATTAGAACTATACCAGTCCAACCACTGACCAAGGTTAACACCAGACCAGCTAAACCTTGCTAGAAATAACTTTCAATCTCAGGGACATCCTCTCAAATGTCAATTCTCAACTATTTATTGTCATCAATTATCGTCAAACAAGGATTGTGTTTAACAAACTAGAATAGATGTGAATATAGTCAAACTTCATAAATGTATTACACACTTGTACAATATGTGTGAAGCTACTTTATCAGACTGCAATAACTGACGCTATTTCACAAGCTGGAAGATCATCAGATATCCCCTGTTCCAATCATTTAATTAATCTTCCCAAACAAGATATCAAAACCAGACAGGTGGCAATTAGCAAGGATCAAAGGCATGACCATATAAAACAACAAGTCTTGCAATATCAAATCTTCTACATAGCTACTTCCATCAATGTCCAAAGAAAGAATGGATCTTTTACATACATATATATATATATATATATATATATATATATATATATAGGAGCACACCATGCTTTATGACCAGTTACAACTAAAACACCCCAAGTAAATACTATCTGAGGATGTTCCGCTTTTCAGAGAAACAAGCAAGAGAACATGTAACTGGCCATAAAATAAATTCCAACAAGAAAATTTGTCTTTAGTTGGTGTGAATCAATAAATTTTTGCATTGACTATGCAAGTCTATTTGGCTAAAATGTCAATGATAAATAATTGATTATATTAACTGGTACTGATATTATAAAAGCATGGACGAACTCTTTTTATGTGTAAGAACAAGAATTTGGCGCACAAGTACGCACTCAACCAGAGGCATGTATTGGATCATACATATCATGCTCCTGTTGTGCAGTGCCCATGCTAAGACAATCTATTCCAATGAAAAGATACTTCCGGAAGAAGTACCATGTCAGCAAAAATGCATATATTATCTGAAACAATAGCCATTATAACATGACAATGTAAGTCATAACAGTTCTTGGAAGGGCCCTATCGTCATACATTGGGATGGCCACAGAAATAAAAGGAGCTAGTGTTAACACATTTTCTATTTGCGAGATGTAAAACAGGTGTAACTGTCAATTTTAAATCGTGATAATTTATCTCTTGAATTGAATTCAATGACACCTAACTGATAGTTATCAGACAAAACAAACATTGTTTTTTCATCATAATCGTTAAAACAGATGACAACAGATATCACACTGATACATATTTAAATGACAAAAACTACTGATGTGAGAACAACGATGACCAAAAAGAAACCTATTGCATGAAGGTTCCACAAAGGATAATAAATGAGTAATATGTTCAAGGTTTAAATTTTTAGTCCAAAGCCTATACTAGTCCCTGGTTGAATCGAGTGTGGTTCCAGTATGGTGGGGCGTACCGACCATACTGACCATGAGTCCAGTCCAAGGAGGAGAAACAATGGTAGTGGAGGAGGAGAGGAGGAAGATGAGGAGGAGGAGAAGAAAAATGTACCAAAATAGATGGTGTGTGGCTATACGAGGGGGAGAAGGTGCAGTGACAGTAGTAACAGTTAGATGGGAGCAGCAACGGTCAAGGCTACAAGGTGGAGGGAAGAGACAGGAAAATGGGAAGAAAATGAGGGAAAAAAGAAAGAATAAGAGAAAAAGTTGTTGAGGCCATCAACTTCTCATTTCAGCCAGAATGGAAATTTTGAAAAAAATACAGGTTTCTATCGGACCAAGAAAATTGCTCAATCCATGCACAGTTCACTATCAAACTAGTATGATTTCAGCCCAGACAGGAAATTTTGAAAAAATTACACATTTCGATCGGACCAAGAAAATTGCTCGATCCATGCACAGTTCACTATCAAACTAGTAAATATCAGGCTACAGCGGACAACTCGCCCAGTCTATGCTAGTTCCTATGCATCACTGCTTCAACAAGTTATAAGAAAATGAGAGGTGATCCGGCACCACCCTTCCAAATGCAGATCAAGGCAAGAATGCTCTTGCTCAGTCCAAACACTACATGAATGGACATTATCAAATGTGAGGTAAGGCAAGGAAAACCAACCTTTTGATTAACACAATAATTATTGAGTTACTAAGTGATTTCACTTGTGGGGACCGCAGATGATCAAGTAATAATCCCAAGCTCTGACTGGCTTCCATAGCTAGCTCCCCAACATTAAGCGAAGGATGACCACCCCTTAGCCATGAAATATTGAAACCTAGCCCTGTAATAAGTACAATGAATATTTAATTATTTCAGCAGTAAAATGGTGGTCAAAATATGATATTATTTCTTTTCTGAATTTAGAAGTTCATAATTACCATAGACAGGTTCTTGAGGTGGATCTGCGGAAATGTAAGGATCTGGTGTATAAAGAAGAACCAATGTCTCAACAAATTTCACAGCAAGCAACCTGACTCCATCACTTCCAGACTAGATGAGAAAATATTCTATCAAAATGGTAGCAAAGCATCTCAAATTAATCTAAAGCGCCGAGAGAATAACATAAAAAATACCTGGACAGCAATATGTAGTACTGCATCTTTGAACTTTAGCATCCATGCCCAAGATGATTTAGTGGAGTCATCTATTTCACTAGAGTATAAACCCTAAACCGGAAAACAACAAACAATCATCTGTAATCCTCATTTGCAATAATATAATCAAGAAACACTATCTTAATGACTGTTAATTTTGTTGTCAATGCCGTCACATTTCAACATGTATTGATAGTAACAGCATACAACATTCACTAGTACACCAAGATACCAATTTCAGAAGTAATACAAGACATGATCAGTTTTGCCCAGTTGTTAGTAAAAATTATGTATGCAAGAAGTGGTGCAGCTTCCTCTCTAACAATGTGTTTGCCATTTCTGCTCCTCCATCAGCTGCCAAACACTTCTGTTCTTAAACATATACGACAAAGAAGAAACTCTAGAATCAACCATAATTGAGCACAACTGTTTTCCCGAGGTTTTATTTTCTATTTATGTCATTGTCATATATTTCAACAAATGTGATGGCAATTTAGTAGAAATAACCAATATTTGAAATACAAGATTCTGATATATATGTTCTAGGACGCTTCTGCACAACAATATTTTGACAATCTCACTTTCATACTCGTCAACTACAAGTCAAATAAATGAACAAGATATGCCAACATGATAAGATCACCATGACAATTATGTGACTGTAGTCCAAGGATTTCCATACCTATCCGTATCGGCGTACCAAGCTCAGTACGGTACCCGGTACCGAGCGGTATGCAAGGCATACCACTCGGTATAATATTATATTATATTATATTATATACAAATAAAGTTAAAAAATATAAAAAGGGGTGACGTCGCCTCGTTCCTTCTCCCCGCACGAGGAGAAGAAATCGCCCGCCGGCAACGGATCGATAGACTCCATGTTTTTCACCCTCTTTTTCTTCTCCCTCTTCTTTCTCCCTCCCTCGACTGCTACCCAAAATTGGCCGCCGACAATCGATTTTGAATGGTAACAAGGCGGAAACTGCCCCAATCGACAGTACCGCCGGTAGCGTGTCACGGACAACAATGTAAACAAGGTGTTCGATGAAATGCTCATGTTTGTCTGTGTCCTTCGGTTTGTGTACATACCTTGTACAGCAAGTAGCGGGCTTGCAGTAGGCTTAGCAGCCCAATTTTGGTTTGCTTTGTGGCCAATTTTGGCTTGTAAATACAAGGGTGTCTTGTAAACATTTGTGAGGGACTTCGATCTGTAATGGACCATTAACCTTTTTGTGCAACCTCTCTGAGTTTGTAACGTCCATGGGTGTAATTTGTATTTGGCTTTATAAAGTGTTTGCTTTAGCAGTTGCTTGTGGATCCCGTGGGAATTGCTTCTTCTGGCCCGTTTTCTCTTTTGTAAGTCTAAGGGACTCTAGGAGATCTCGGGGAGGGCTGACCTATGCGAACGGGCACGCATGGGTGCTGCACGGCTTAGGCAAAATCAGCTAAGCCCGTGACAATGTGGTATCAGAGCGGGACAAGCACACGCAGAAACACTTGTCATACAAACGTGGGGGACCTAGCTGGGCTGTGTGGAGGACAGCCAGCACGCGCAATCGATTGGGGGAAAACGGACATTGAGATGTAGGGAAAGGAGTCGCTTAGAGGAGCGAACATCCAGGTTTGGCATTCAAAGGAATGGCCAACCCCTTTGCACGAGAGGCACCACGAGGACAAGCAAGCGAAGAAGAATGCGTAGCGCACAAAGATTGGGATGGTTGAGTTCGAGCTACGGCTCGACGTTGGCAACCAAACTTGACGGTGCTCAAGGCAAAACGGAGCGCTTAGTGAAAGATGAGACCGTGCAAAGTGGGAGGTGTTGCGTAATGACCAAAAGAGTTGTGCGAAGCTCACAGAGGTGAGGGGAATTGCTAACTCGAATGATTCGGTACTCATGCAAGGGCTTGTACACGGACGACGGAATGTTCGTGGCTATCCCAAGGCGCGATCAGAACTCGGCACCATGGAGCATCAGAACTTTCTCTTCGACATGAAAGGATACGTCTGTAGGCGACTGAAATGTGCAATAAGTTCAACACGTTGCTAGACCCTGAAGGGTGCAGTGGAGACTGTATTGGCAAAGGGTCGCAATCTAGCAAGTGCATTTGCAGGGGCAGAACAAGACACAAGTTGTTCAACAAGACGAAGTAGTCCAAAGGGGATGGTGGTCTCCGAAACTTCTAGTGGGAAGTATGTAAAGAGGAAAGTTGCTCCAACAGGACAGATATCCAGGAGGGATAAGTCCTAGTTCTCTAGAGGGAGAATCATGTGCAACGGACTGCACATATTGAGGAAGAGTTCCTCAAGGCTATATCTCCACAAAGCTCAACGGACCAAGTGGGCGACAAAGAATCGTCGCATGATCTGGAATGAGGTAATGCATTGGTGGATGCATTTCGAAATCAAGTGGGGGAGCAATCCAAGGCAACATCATATGAAGGCACACTTAGAGTCGATGCAGAAATCGAATTCAACGGAGGGATGACCCGTGGAATGGTGGACGCAAGGGCCACTATCAACTCGATGCAAATCAAGGAGCGGAGCGACTTGGGTGAAACTCAGTGAAGTATCCAAGCCGCATGAAGGAGTCGACATAGAAGATGGAACATGGAGCGAGGCACGGAGCTTTTCTTGGACAGAGGTCAAGGGCATGAACTCTTGTAGAGGCAAGAGTGGGATCATGTCGTTTCATGGGTTCTTCATTTTGATGGGGCGGACTAATCTTGCATGGTGCCAAAGATGAAGGGAGCTTCAAGGCACATGCAAGCTACCTCAGAGATGCATTTGACGGAATAACTAAGGTGATTCAATTTGCGGAGGCAAAGTTGGGATCATGAGACCTTAGCACAGGGCAAGAGGATGCAGAGGCAGGTACTCTTGAAGAATATGCCACAGTGTTGTCATTCGAGTTGTCAGGAACAAGTGGTGCATAGCAGAGATTGTGCTGGTAGGGGATAGAGGCCCAGGATCCAGACAATGGTGCACCAATTCTAGCGAAGTCATGGGGACTTCATGAGCTACTAGGCAACGGACTGTCCTAGAGCTATGCTTCGTCCAGGTGTGACCCAAGAGTGGGTGGGCGAAGGTGAATTGCCAAGGGAGCGAACTAAAAATCGGAGATGACGGAGGCCCTACGATGTGTTGGCAGAGGCCACACGTGGAGAAATCGTAGTCCGAGTTCATCACGCGAGAATCTGTATGCAATGGAGATGTCACCAGGAGGCGACATGGTACAGCGGATCGTGGTGGAATAGTTCGTGACAATGCAATACAGGCAATCCTGTCCCGTGAGGGACAAGATCATGCGGAGGTATGATCATGAGTTACTGGGAGCTCTACTTTGGTGTACGACACAATAAGAAGGGCTATGGATTAAAGAAGTGAATGTCGTGGTACCGTAGAAGCGGGTCTTCGTGTGTGCATCGGAGCTTGCATTGGATGAAAGCCTTAGTCATCAGCATATGGGGGCTGTATACCACCAAGGAAGAAGTCCAAGTGCAAGTACAAGTGAGTCTCATAGAGGGAGAAGTAATCATGTGAATGATCAGGAGCTACTGGGAGCTCCACTTCGGTGAACAATGCAACGGCAAGAAGGGCTGTGGATTCAAGGAGTGAATTCCACAGTACCGCGGAGGCGGGTCTTTCGTGTGTATGCATCGAAGCTTGCATCAGATGAAAGCCTTGGTCGTTAGTATATGGGGGTTGTGTACCACTGAGCGAGTAGTCAGATTGCAAGTACCAGTGAGTCTCATGGAGGGGACTTGATTATACTAAGGTATGATCGGAGCAGCTGGAGAGTTAGACTGCTTCAGTGCACACATTCGCTTAAGGGAGCTCGGCCAGTCAGAGGACAAAGCCGAGTAAGCGAACGTTGCTACCAAGTAAGCTAAGAACAGAATCGGCACGAGCCCTGCAACAAGATGGTTGAGGCCATGCATGAGAAGTTGCAATATGTCTTTCCATCGACCAGGGAGAACTACTAAGAGGACACAGTGGTGTTGAAGCAGGTGGTCGAAAGGGGCGAGGAAGCGACGAGTCCAGTGGGGCTCAGCTACCCAAAAGCAAAGCGTTGGTTAGAAAGGAGGTGGACTCGGAGGAGCGCCACAGTGCCGCAGAGGCAGATCTACCGATCGCGAAGGAAGGGATGAAGATGCAAGGTAACGGATGGTAGTGCTATGGGCTTGGCAGCACCATTGTACCACAGAGACGGGACTTCCGTGGAGTCATCGATCCCTTGCTCTCATGGAATGAGAGCATTGGTCGTACAATAGGCCAAGGAGGTGGAGTATGCAAAGGCAAACTCCAAGTACCAAGACAGGGCAGAAGGGCAGAGGCCAAGGAATTCATAAGACTGATGTCAATGGACTTCTCATCAAGATAGCCGAAAGCGAGGGACTTCGGGTTGATGCAGGAGTGCTCGACCAAGGAACGAAGTAGGCAGTACGCGGTACTGTACCTTTTCTACTCAGAGGAGTAGGCGACAAAGGTGATGAAGAAGACGGTACAATCCCAGAGGCGATCAGATCTATCAAAGACTTACTCCAAGTTGGGGGACTCCAAGTTGGGGTAAACTTTTTGCTCTTTTCAGGCAAAACTTCTTGCATTCCAGAAGTTCAATGGCAGTGGGAAGACAAATCACAGTAGTTAACTCAACACAAGGAATGCAAACACTAGTGCTTCAGAAGTGTGAGCAAAGAGCGGGCGAATGTTAGTAACCAGCTCAATGCATGAAGTACAAACTCGAGGAGGCAGACGAAATCGAGTAATCTTTGACTTCTCAACTCAAGAGAATGGGCGAAACTGAGTACCCCAATTCTTTTAACTCGATACGGTGACCGAAGCCAAGTAACCTTGCCTTCTCAACTACTAAGAGAATGGGTGAAGTCAAGTATCCTAGTTCTCTTACTTATCCAGCAGAGGAGCTCTGCATAAGTTCAGTGACCCTTCAAAGAAAGCTTATGGAAGACAATAGTTGTCAAATTCTCACCATTGGTGATCAGTACTACTGAGAGTAGATTGTCCGCTTCATTTTCCAAATGAATGTCAATTGAAAACGAGAGTGATGTGAACCTACTTGGAAGTGACAACTAAACATGGAGGAAGGATCAATGGGCAAACATTATGGAGAAAGGACCTCAAAAACCTTAAAGTCTGCGAGGCGATGCTCATCAAAGTTCCAACAAGCATCCACCCAGTTCAAGCAACATGAGTATACTGCGATACTGGCGCATAATAAGACAGGTATTTTCCTTCATCAGAAGGATCCGCGAGAACCAACAAGGATCAGCACAACTCATCCAACCCCACACCAGATTCAGTCATTGGTGAGTTGAAGCAGCATGGCGGATCAGAGTTCGACTACTCAACAACAGCGACGGAGAGCAACTGGGAGCCAAAGGGGTGTGTTGCAGCCAAAGCAGAAGATTAAAAATTCAGCATAATACGAGGAGATGCAGCGTCTACAGTGGCTTCGACGAGGACGTCGAAGGAATAAGTGGGGGAGAATGTCACGGACAACAATGTAAACAAGGTGTTCGATGAAATGCTCATGTTTGTCTATGTCCTTCGGTTTGTGTACATACCTTGTACAGCAAGTAGCGGGCTTGTAGTAGGCTTAGCAGCCCTATTTTGGTTTGCTTTGTGGCTAATTTTGGCTTGTAAATACAAGAGTGTCTTGTAAACACTTATGGGGGACTTCGGTCTGTAATGGACCATTATCCTTTGTGTGCAACCTCTCTGAGTTTGTAATGTCCATGGGTGTAATTTGTATCTAGCTTTATAAAGTGTTTGCTTGAGCAGTTGCTTGTGGATCCCGTGGGAATTGCTTCTTCTGGCCCGTTTTCTCTTTTGTAAGTCTAAGGGACTCTAGGAGATCTCAGGGAGGACTGACCTTTGCGGACGGACACGCATGGGTGCCGCCCGACTTAGGCAAAATCAGCTAAGCCCGTGACAAGCGGGCGGTCCGCATATCGATCAACTAGCGGACCAGTACATACCGCCCGATATTGCAAATCTTGTGTAGTCAACCATGGATGAACATGAAGATTCTAGTTTAATAATCACCAATATATATTTAATAAGAAAAAAATGCCCTTTAACATCATACATGATGCTGAATAAAAACATTTAGTTTTTCCATGATTGAAAGGAAAAAACAACACTCTGTTATTATCTTCAGGTCTCAAAACAGGAACAAGTTTGGTGTTCAACAAAAAGGAGGGGTTTCTTGCAACTAATGCACACTCAAGATATTACATGTCATAGACGCTATTTAAAACCCAGCCCAGGTAGGGCACTCATAACAACCTTTTGATTTCTATAAAAAGTTCAAAGCAAAACAGTTTTCAAAAAATAAGCAGATGAACTTATTTTTCCCAAAACATACAAAAACAACATTCTCGAATGAAGCAATCACCAATTTTAAGTTAAACTTGAGAAATAAGATCCCAAAACAAAGAGGTGAATGTATCAACATTCTTCTTGTATATTTCAACCGGCTCATTTGTTATTCCTCTCTCGCTTCATAACGGAGAACTACCGCCTCCAATTTAGAAAGTAGTTTAACATCACATCACCATATGGAAGTATCTTTTTTCGAGGCAACTTCAATTTCAGCCACCTTATAATACTATCACCACCTTTTTTTTATTATTACTACCACCTTAGACTTCAGCTCCAACAGCACTCAATTGTTTATCTAGCGCTTATTATTTCAAACTAAAGGCTACTATCGCCTAATCATAATTTGAGCTACTTTTGTCTATCAGCTAGGAACTAGAATATGTTTGTCTGGTCATACAGTCCTCTTGCTAAGTGACACATACAACAAAACAGTTCACGTTTTTTGTAGTATGTCATTAATATCCCGTCAGGTATTGTAAGTAGTAACACATACTCTCAAGGCTTTACCAGGAACAACAATTTTTTTGCCACATATTACCAGTCATTCCTTACTTTTATAACTTGACCTTGCATGCAGTTTTAATTTTGGTCATATTCAAGCGTGACAAGTTTGTCAAGTCCTAAAATGGTAGAGATCATAATGACCACAAGTTTAGTCACACATCGAAAAGTAGGCAAAAGATTTGAATTTGCTCATAATGACGTGCTAGGAATATTACCACTAGCTTGGGCTCAAGCATTTTCGGACGTTGTTCAGTTTCAAATCAATGAAATTAATGAGTTAGTTATTCCATCGGATCGGGTCGTATAATTTGTTATCGTTGACCATGAGCATAAAAAAGAAGGGTTACATAATACGATTGAAACCAATGTTTGCAATTTCGACCTGTACCGCCGGGTACGAGCGGTACATACCAGTCCGCCAGGTTACTGGTACGCGGACCGCCCGCAACCGGGTGGTTCCGCCAAAAAACGATCATCAGCGGTCGATTTGAGCCGTTGGCGGTCGATTAAAGAAGAAATCGACCGTCGACGACCGATTGAAGAAGAAATCGACCGTCGACGACCGATTGAAGAAGAAATCGACCGTCGACGACCGATTGAAGAAGAAATCGACCGTCGACGGCCGATTGAAGAAGAAATCGACCGTCGACAGTCGATTGAGGAAGAAAAAGGGAAGAAGAAGAAGAGGAAAAGAAGAAAAAAAGAAGAGGAGAAAAGAATACCTCGCCCACATGTCGTCCTCGCCTGCTGTCATCACCGCCTGCGGGTAGCCCATGCCCCTTTTCTTTTTTTAATATTTTAATATTATATTATATAATATTATATTATATAATATTATATTATATAATATTATATTATAAAAAATATTATATTATATTTTAATACCAAGCGGTATGCACTGTGCATACTGCCTGGTACTAGTACTGTATTGGTACCAATAATATGTCGGTACACCGGTACGGACCGGTAAATCAAACCTTGATTGAAACCAACATAGAACTTTGTCAAATCTTAATGAGCATGGTTATGGCCTAACGCTTGTGACATAATAGTTGGGATATTATGGCCTAATGTTACTATATTCCCAATATTATTTGTTTGCTAGCTAATTTTCTTTATGTTAGATTTTTTGAGATATAGTTTATTGTTATAAATATTTTAGTTACTTGTTGACTCTGTTGATTCTATTATATGTTAAATCAACGATCATAGTCATATCTATAATATGACAAATAGTTTTTAACCAACCAAGACTCAACGTAGGGAACCCAGTCAGCCACAAAATAATAAGAAAAGCCAACAAGGCTTATCATGTTGATTCAAAAAAATTTATCTAGCACTTATATCTAGGATCTCGGAACTATGAATAAGGGTCTCTCAAGTACAGTATTCTCTCTTAAAAACTTAGAATTCTTACTTGGACCTTCTCAATCTTCAATCTATACCTCGGGCATTTTCCAACTTAAACGTCAGAGGGGTCTTGACGAGCACACCCGCAGAAGATGTTTTGTGGGAAGTCCAAAAGACCGATTCGGGAGCCAAACCATTCACTCAAGTCGACAAGGCTGTGTGAATAGTCCCCCAAGGAACTCAACTCAAGAATCTACAACCCACCCACATTTCAAGATTCCAAGTTGGAATTCCAAGTAAAGACCTCACCTCAATATTTGTGTAGACTTTTAAACCTCAAATGCGACAAGGTTTGGAAAAGCTAACTAAGTGGGATCAATCTCAACACTTTGGATTGGCTACCAAATTTGACACTCACATGGCCCATTACACATATTCCAAACTCATATTTCTTTTGCATGGTCAACAGAACACCATGCATTCATGATATTTAACATGGCATATACCATGAACATAGAAGACAAGATAATACCGGTGAATGTTACTTATGCCCACATAAGGTGGGCAAACTAATATATGACACAATTGTTACACAATAGATCAATAATTTGTTGCCTTCTTTCTCAAAACTCAAAGATTTAAAAGTTCTCCCAGCACTTAAGTCATTGCAATTGACAGCTAATAATTCTAGTATATAACCATTCACTTGTGGCATTTTAAAGTGAATATTAAATATACAGAAGAACCTAGAAAAAAGCCATCTAAACCAGTAACTATACATGGAGATCAAATCATCAAAACATAAAACATAACAGTATGTCATTGACAACTAAAAGAGAACTCATCCATCTATAAATTTAAGTTAAATGCATCAAACTCACCTGAATTACAAGCTTTTCTAACACATATCCAAACAGAGAGGTCCCCGTTGTAATTGCTTGACGAGAGACAGCCGGAGTTTCATCCTTTAAAAAGGCTAATAGACAAGGAGCCATCTCCGGCAGCAATTCCAGATGCTTGGATCCAATATCACCAATCATCCTACATTAATTAGAAGCATGAAGACATTATAAACCTTGAAAAAATACTAAGTGCAAGAATTAAGTTAGGGGAAAGGGAATCAGCATAACAAAATATTGAGATGTAAAGGATTCGTACCATGTTTTAATTCAAGCTGACCTGTATTAGATTGGATAAAGCTACTATTAATTTTGACAAACACTTGAACCGTGTTTATGATGCACTTTAAAGCCATTTAGTCGATGAATGGGTGTCTACAAGAATTAGTTTGCTGTTATAAAACCAATATGGTTAATTTCAAGCACATTTAACACAACATCAATGGAAGAATGGAAACTAATCTTCTAGCTCCAACCTTTAATTAATAGGGCCCTCCAACCTTTAATTAATAGGACCCTAGAAGGACCCACATACATTATAAAAGAGATGCACAAGTGAAAGAAAAAGACAAGCAATACAAATTATTCTTCCCAGCCTGTTCAAGAATTTGAAGCAACAGTTCAGTTTGAACATCTTGACAAATATCCATGATATGGATGCAAAGAGAATGTTTCGCTGTGGGCCCTTGTATCATTCACTATGATCTTATCGCTCCATAATTGTATTCATCAATTCTTTTCAGCTGTCCGTATCAGATTATCACTTCAGCATCAGACTATAATATATTTGTGGTCAATAATAAGCAGGGATTGAAATTTTGTATCATACCGGTGTATCGAGTATTGCTTGGTACAGTACAGTATCGCATACTGAGCATTACGTCTATATATATATATATATATATATATAATCTAAAAAGAAGGCATACACTGCCTGGACAGCGTCGCCACCTCACATTCTCCTTGTCACCTCATCTGCGAAATTCGATGAAGAATGCGACAAAGATGCTGAAGGCCACAGACGTCTCCAGCCTTCGACGAAGAACGCGGCAAAGGCCACAGACGCCTCCGGCCTTTGGCAAAGAACGCGGTGAAGAAGAAGCCACAAAGTTGCATACGAGGCGATGAAGGAGACCGCCTCTTTTGCTGCTCCACCCGCCGCCTCACCATTACCTCCTGGATCGAGATCATCGAGAGAGTGCAGCACCAAATCGAGATCGAGAAAGGACTTCGCGTCGAGGTTCTCTCGATTCGCCCTCTTCTTCGAACGTCCTCTCCTTCATCCTTCTCCCACGACGTTTCTTCTTCCCTCGTCGTAGTTAGGCTGATACCGTCTGATAGCGGGCAGTCACGGTCGAAATTGATCATCACCGACCTGTTTTGGGCGGCAACGATCGAAATTTTGATCGTTACCGCCTGAAACAGCCCTGCACCATCTGATACAAGGCTATATCGAGCAAACCACCCAGTAGCGAGCGGTCCGCGTACCAATTCACAGGCGATATGATTCAAAATTTCAATCCCTGATAATAAATCCTTATTAAATGATTGCAGTAGCGCAGAGGCAATGATAAAAAAAATGTTCTAAAAGAATATGTCTGTGTACAATTTTGGGGCATCCAGAAATATTGACAAGCATATATAATCAAAATGTATCCATGCAAATGGATAACATGGCTAAAGTTCAGACCTGATGTTTTAGAGTGACGAGGAATGTACGGTAACCTGAAATCGAGTGAGTAAACAGATAAATGAAGGTTTATCTTTTTTATAAGAAAAGATTAACCATAAAGGAATGTAATTACTGTAAAGCCCCTACTAGTTACATGAATCAATGAAAACCATCAAGAAATGCCTTCATCAACCAATTTAAAACTATCTCTGTCCCATTCTAATAGGCCCAGTTGGTCGGAGTTAGGCAAGTAATGTCATGTCACCGGTGCTGTCCTATTTTCCCTTATAACAGGATAATTCACTCTTGTATGCCAACGTCTCATCTAACGGTTGCTGGTTTCATGAAATTGACTATTACAGAATATTTCTGCAGCTTTAGATTCTCAAACCTATATCATTCCTTCCCTCTTGTTGATGATCCAGGATCATACCAGTTCCTGGCGTGTCTTTCCGCAGGTTATGTCATGTCAACCAATTATCAATTCAGCCCTTCTGTATATTCGTTACCACCAAATAGAAAAAGATAAATTCACGTAAATTCAGTCGACCAAGAATCAAATCATTCATTTTTCTTGGAAGAAAAATGGCTTCCTCTTTTCGTTCATTTTCTATTGCAACCAATCAACTAACAATCTATTTGGCTCGTCTGTAAATGCGTGCTACCGAATACAAAAAGTGACGCCTTGTGACAAGAAACACATTTTGTTGGAAGGAAAAGATCTTCTTCTTCTCTTTCTTTCTCTACTCTCACCAACGGATGGCGGCAAAGGTCGCCCCTCCATCACTCACGCATCACCGAGTTTCAAGAAATACGAACACGAACAGAAAGGGGGCTTACTCGGCGAGGAACTTCCGAACGGGGCTGGCCCGCTCACTCTGGAGCTCGGTGAGGCGCGTCACGAACTCGGGCAATAGGGGCGGGTCGCGGTGCAATAGGACCGCCTTCAACTGCCGCAGCTGCTTCAGCTTCGAAGGCACCTCGCCGGCCGTTTTTGCCGACTCGAGCAGCCCGACCGCGCGCTCGCCCCAACTCGCTGCCGTCATCGCCGCCATCGGCGCAGGCACGAAACCCTAGGCTTCTTCGATTGGTGGACGGGCCTGTCGCGGGTCGAGACAGGACAGAATGGCGAGAGTGCAGAGGAATGCGACTCCCGCGAGCGTCAAATGGACTTGACCGGAGCGCGGAACGGAGGAGGAGGAGAGAATAAGGGTATCGACAGCGTTCTCGGAAGAAAGAGTCGGCCTTTGTTGGGTAAGAAGGGGGTTTCAAATTGTGCGACGGGCGGTTTTATGGTGCGACGCCGGACCACGATAAGGCGATGGTTGCGTTAGTTTGGGAGGACGTTAGGGTTTGTCAATTCCATCGATATAATTAGAGTTAATTACAATTATTCTTTAGCATCTATTTATACTTTTAAAAATTATATTTAAGATGATTATCCTTATAAAAATAAAATATTTAATTTTATTTCTCTTAATATCATCGATTTTATTGATAAAAATGTCATACATTCTAAGTGATAAATCAAAATGTGACATAGTCAATGAATTTTATGATACTTTTGTTTAAAATCACGGAGAGACGATATTAAAGTACAGATATCCCAATATAACTTTTGAAGATATAAGGTTTAAAATAATTAAGTTAACTAATTATAAAGGATAATCTGTATATAATCCATAAAATTTTATTTAAAGAATGATAAATAAATCTATAAAAATAATTTAAATACTTACTCATAATTTAGTTTTACTTTTTATTTTTTACATTAATTATGTAACAAATTGGATATTTTGTGATCATAAACTATTATAAAATTTTTGACAATTTTAAAATCAAAAGGTGCTATGTCGTCTTTGAATTGACAAATAAAAATCTTATATTACATTTTGTATATAAAAATTCTTCAATTGCATTATACTTTATAATGCACCGAATAACATATATTATATGAATTCATATATATATATATATATATATATATATTAAAGATGTTTTTTTTATTTAATAATATATATGATATTAAGTTTTTAATTAGCTTAGTTGGTAAAAGGCTTTAGCCATTAATAGTAAGATATTGATAGTCATGAGCCAACCCAACTCATCAGCATTCCATTCAGCTCAGTAGGCTATGAGAGCAACAGGAGGCACGTCACCTATTGACCTAGTGACACGATGGATCGAGCTAATATGGTGATTGATCGAGGTGAAACAATGTTGACCAAGGTGCCATGCCAATAACCGAGCTGGAGCACCCCTAAATGGAAGATGTTATGCATGTCACCACAATGGTCGACGTGGTGTACGACGCCTCGATACTTAGCGCTATCATACATCTATCTCACTCCAAGATACCGGCGATAGTTAGAACGAAAGTACAAGCATCTATCGATCGACGAGTATAAAAACCCAACCTGAGAACAAAAAAAGGGACTCTCCTTGAAACTGGGGAATCGATCATTCACATTCCAAGAACCTTCTCGGTCGAGGTTGATCATCAGAGGGATCATCTCGAAAGTTTCCACCTTGAGGAGGTCTTCGTGCAAGTTGACCGGGGTCGGGCAATATGAGATGCTGAACCCCGAGAAGGAGGGACCTGAGGGTCAGCCCCGGGCACTCCGAGTTTCGATGCCCAACACTTGTCAACGCGGACGCCCTTATGCATACGGGAGGAACCAAACTGTGTTGACTCCTCGGTCATGACATAAAGTTCCATGACGTATATTATGGGATCAAATCGCACCTTCATTATTTATATTAGATATATATAAGAATACATTTATTTAATTGTGAGGAAAAAGTAAAAAAAAAGACATGTAAAGAACAAAACAACAATTTAAAGAAAAAGATCCATTTTTTTTATAGGTGAGAGTTTAATTGTAAGAAGAAAGGGTAAAAGAAAAAACGCCGATTGGTGGTTTCCACGACGAAGTACAAACGCAAGTGCATTTTTCTTGTACTTGTGGGGTAAAACCTATTGAAAAAAAAAAAAAACATGATATGTAATTTTTCTCTCAGGTGTTGAGAGGGAGAGCCCCCAATAAAATATATTTTTATATGAATATTTAGCCATGACTTCTTCGATTTTTTTTTTTTTTTTTTTGTCTTCTCCATAAAACAAACACCGAATATTTCCCATACGGTTCGTGAAGACATTTTGTAGAAGAAAAACAACGGAAAACTTCATATTTGATGTTGTTTGGCAAATGAAACTATTTTCCATCTTTTCATTTTTTTTATTTGTTCGAATATTCTATCGAAAATGGAAGCCTTTTATTTCTATATTCTATCACTTTTTGAGACATCAGTGCTTGATTTTTTGGAAGTAAATTTTTCTTTTTGCTTAATGGTTTAGATGTATTTAGCTACAACCAAGTGCATGGCAACAATAAATATAATCATATATCTTATAATAAAATATTATTAATCTATATATATTTTTTAAATTTCGTGTGATGCCACACCATCCATCGATTCGATCTTCTACTATGTCAAAACAAATTCAAATATAAAATATTCTCGATTGTCAATACAAATCCAAGCAAAACGTATTGTCTAAATAATTTTTTATTCGATTACTATTTCTCTAGCCGTATGTTGTTAGATACCCGACTATATAAAAGTAGCCCTTCCTTAATATATGTGGTATATATATATATATATATATATATCCTATCGAACCTCTTCTTCTTCTTCTTCACCCTTCGATTCACTGGAGGAAGCGAAGGAGAAAGAGACCCGAGCGGAGAACCAGGCTCCGGCTTCATGGAGGTTCCCCTGACCGTGCCTTGAACTCGGAACCCCGATCCATGGCATCTGCAACAGCACGCTATCGATCCCCATCCATCTTCTTCTCATCCGGCTTCCCCTCGCCGTCCACCCTTTTCTCGATGCTCCCTTCGCTATCGGTCGATGCTGCCGTAAGATGACTGAAGGCCGCAACCACGTCGGTCGTGAACGGGCGCACCTCAGCCTCCTCCTGCAGGCACATCGCCGCCACCGCGACAGCCTGACTCAGCCCTATCTCCGCGTACTCCCCCTGAAGAAGCGGATCGACCAGCTCGCGGTACCTCTTCTGATCCTTGAACTTCGGTTGTGCCTACAGAAACGGGAACGAATCAAGAGCCGACGTCAAAGATCATCGGAGGAATGGCGTGGATGATACCCACCCAGGTGACCAGATTCTGTTCGTCGGTGGGTCTGGTGGTGTCGATGGCTCGCCTCCCGGTTATCAGCTCCAGCAAGACGACCCCGTAGCTGTACACATCGGTCTTGAGGGTGAGGTGACCGGTTCTGGCGTACTCCGGCGCGCAGTAGCCGTACGTGCCCATGACCCTGGAGGAGACATGTAGCTCGGCGGCTCCCACAGGGCCAAGCTTGGCGAGCCCGAAGTCGGAGAGCTTGGCGTCGTAGTCCTGGTCGAGCAAGATGTTGGAAGACTTGAGATCGCGGAAGATGACGGGGGGGTTGGCTTTCTCGTGCAGGTACTCCAAGCCTTTGGCAGCACCCAAAGCTATCTTCATTCTGGCGTACCAAGTGAGTGGTTCTTGATCCGGACTGATCTCTGCGAGGTGGAAATGCAGCGTGAGGAGAAAGGGGAAAGGCAAAAGACGAGCAAAAGGAGGAATGCGACTCACCGAGCAGATGATCTTCTAGGGAGCCAAGAGGCATGTACTCGTATACCAACAGCCTCTGATCTCCATCGGCGCAGTATCCTATCAGGCCGACCAGGTTCTGATGGTGGAGGAGACTGAGCATTAGAACCTCAACGAGGAATTCTCTGTTGCCCTGAAGACCGCTGCTTCTGTCCAGTTGCTTAACAGCCACAACCTGCCATCATAGGCGATTTGTATGATTTGCTGCTCGGCCACCAGACGTGCTTACCAGTGGAGATTGATTACCTGACCGGGTTTGTCGAGGCGCCCTTTGTAAACTCTTCCAAACCCGCCATCGCCGAGAAGACTCTCAGGGCGGAAGTTTTTGGTAGCCGACGCGAGCTCGCGGAACCTGAAAGTTTGAGCTGCGATGTTATCATTGCTGGCCTCAGGTGCAGAGTTCTGTGGGTTGGGCGTGCCGCCATTGGCTGCAGAAGAAGATGCACAGAACCCGGTAATTGACATAGCATCCGGTGGGTGTTATTAGAGCAAGTAAATGAGATGGCGGCTCACCTGGCGTTCTGCTCAACTCGGTGGTGGTGTCAGAGGCCACTTTACGGGGAGGGGGAGGGGCAGGCGAAGGTGTCGCCGGTGGCAGGCCATTTTTGGCGTCGAACTTCCTCGACGCCCTCCTCTCCTGGGACGAGAAACAAGAGAAACAACTCATCCTTCCGCGGAGACCTCTCGATCGATCCTTTACCACATTTTGGATGTAAATTGTGATAGTGATTGTATTAAATCAGAATCTGGGAAGACGTTTGGACATGGTTTCCAGATCGGAGAAACTTACGTTCGACAAATACACAGCGGGGGAGGCCCAAAAGAAGGATTGCAGGGTCTAACGAGGCCCCTACGTTCTTTCTGTGGGTGAGAGGAGGAGAGGGAGGGGGAGGAAAGGTCGCTTCTTGGTTTGGGGTTCCTTCCGACATGGGCTTCAAGTCCGGAAGAGGCGGGCGGCGGCGGCGGCGGCGGCGGCGGCGGCATCGCATCATGTCACCACCCCCATTCGGCCATGTAATCCTCCTGGATTACAGGAAACAGTGGAAAAAGTTAGGCATTTATCATTCATACAATAAAATATTTGGGAAAGATACACATGTTTACTACTGCTTAATGGAAAAAAAAAAAAAACAAGCAAAAGATCTGATACATGTAAGAGAGATCCCTGGAAAACCTACTGCATCAAATGTCGATTAACATGATGTCTTTTCATAATAATGTCTATTACATTCACAGTAATTACCTCCAAACTTTTTCTGAGGATAATATCCAATGAACATATGCACATAATTAGTCAACAGAAACAGCTAACCGGCATTCTTAATCCAGTTAGCAGCAGCATCAAATGTTTATGCTCATCATCACAGCCACTTGTACAAACTTTCTGCTAAAAGCCATGCAAATTCTATATACATGTGTGAAAGATTGCAAAATATGCTAGTATGATGAACACCTTTTACGAAGGAAAGTAACAAAGCAACCAGTAATCATGAATGACAATTGGCATTAATAGGGTCAACAAACTCTGCACAAATCTCCATGTTAACGATGAAATATTATACGCAGCGATTTATTTTTATTTCATTTAGTTTCACAATAATATATATAATATATATATATAAATACACACACACGCACAACCATGTTAACTCGATTATATACAATCTAGTTTGACTCAAATTCGATTTTATATTATCATATGTACTAGAGTACTTAAAAAGTACATTTCAACAAAATTGATACATACTTTTGTGGGTAAATTTATTTTAAATGTAAAGAAAAGGACAAAAATTGAAGGAAGCCTTATTTTGATTTAGCTGTGCTCAAGTTAGTTAAAATACATGAAAAATAAAGTACATATGATATATAGCATGTCATCTATACCAATTACCAATACAAACTTGTAACTTTCTCCAATCATTTGGCAAATTATTCCTCATAATGTTTTACCATCCAGCCCAAATCTAAGCCTTATCGTTACCAGTCCAAAAGCCAAACAGTTCAGCTTGCTTAACAATTTCTAACAAGAGATATTAGGTACCAATCCATTCTATCCTTGCTAAAATGGGTTATAGCTGCAATCTAACCAGATAAATAGCAATGGATTCTTATTACACTCCCAGACATGACAAGATGCTGTAATAAGAAAGATAAAAGGGCCTTAACACTACACAACTTGAACCAGTACCTCTTATCATACACACCATAACTCCGTAGTAGCAGGAAGACAAGTATAGATTCGTAGACATGCGTATATCCATTACCCTGGTCTACAATAACTTCAGTTTAGCTTGATACGATGCAGAAACATCAGGCACCACGGCCCATGGTTTGTTCCATTGGAGGCATCATAAGTAAGACCGGTCGCACATTGAGTCCAGGGTGGGGCAGCCTGCGACGCAGCTCACGACCTTCCTGGCAGAGGGAGCAAGTGTGGCACATGTAATGTGTGGCGAAGTCGCATACTTGTTCCAACTGCTCACGTCTCAGTTCATCCTCGACTACTCCATGGCAGCACCCACAGGATCTGGAGAATGCCTCGAAGCTACCCTATATATCAGTACAAAGGAGAGGCAACTTCAGTAAATTAGGAGCATTTTCTCAAATTGAAAATCAGAGAATTTAGGCAATATCTTCAGCAAAAGATCCCCCAGAACCAGACCATGAGAATGGAAACATGCATATGCTAAAAGCTGATAGGAAGGAAAAAAAAAAAGAAGATTGCATGTATCTCAGGACATACAACAATGACACATGGATCTTGAAGGCCATTGAAACCAAATGATGTCATTTGTTTTTATCAGTAAACATATTTAGCATCCTTCAACCGGTCGAGCATAGAATGATTACAGAAAACTCATAAAAACTTATGTGGCCTCCTTTGTTTTCGTTAGAATTCTTATCTTGACCTTTGTAAAGTCCCTGGTTGATGCAGAAACAAAAGTATGACCAATCCATTTTGCTCCTTTTACCATTCTACTGCAGACTAAATTCTATCTGCAGCATGATGGGTTCTAGGAAAGAAAAAAAAAAAAAATCTTATGTTTCAGTCTTCTGTATGGCCACATGGCTATGTCTACACCTGTAATCTAAATATACGTGATGTGGAGAAATCCAGACCAAGATTGGAAGGATCTATCTTGTCATGATTTAATGTTGGATCAAACCTGGATTTAGATATTGCTGGATGACCATTGTTTGAAGATAATCAATGCAATTCAACATATCATGCACCATTTATCACTAAAGAGAAATTATATGTGCATCAAAATGTACAATCCATCTCATAAATCTTACAGACAATACATCTTAAATCAAATAATACAAATAATGGAGAACAAAAAAAAAAAAAAAAACTTTCGGGCAATGAAAGAAGTGTTAATTGCATTCTCTTGATTGAACAAACATAAAAGATATATAGTCCAAAAGGAACATAGTTAAATGATGAAAACACAATTAGCTTACTGAAGGCAAAAACTATGGTCTCATCACCTGCAAATTCAATTTTTAACCAACCAGGGAAGGACAAGTGTAGAAGGCTACATTTACATGAGATGAGCATTTTTATAAGTTGGCCTTTAATTATTACCACCAGATGAGGCTACTTAAAAAGGTCTGCTGTGTTCACGATTATGTTAATTTCATGAACACGTGCAGCTAGTGGTACACAAAGATCCATGCAGCCAATCCCAAATAGTTGAGAATTATGAATTTGTTATTGTTATTAGTCGTCAGAGCAATGTGGGCTAGCATCATCATTTAACTCTTGGAGAAGGGATGTAAATTTTACAACTGACTAAGATCCATATTGATGACAAGCTAAAGGGATCCTTTAACTACAAGTTTTTCTTGATGATTTAAAGTCCAATGCCAGCAATTTTATGCAAATCAATAAACAAAAACGGGAATGCGAATACACATTCCCTTGAAAGTGGAAAGAAATTACTTCAAGATTGAACTTGCGACGTATGGCTGTCCGGCTAGGATGCGAAAACCATGGTGCAAGGCAGTTCCAACCAAAAAGAGCATTCCCAAGCACGTAAAGACCAATATAAGGCAAGCAGTTATCAGCAAAAGACCCAGGAACTGCTCCAAGTCTCTCTGCATTACTTCCATACAACACACATGGAGCAAAGCTACCAAGCAGACCTGAACATTGCCACCATAGTCAGCATGAGATAACCAAGCTTTTGATGCTTAATGATGCATACAAGACCAGATAAATGATATGGTTAGCAACGCAATAAGGGTAGAGTTACCTGTTAAAGGCAACTTTTTCCATATATAGTCAAAAAAGTGGCATTGCCCATTGTTATAGATGCTTAAAATTTTGATCAATGAAATGGCACAAGCGTAAAAGGAAAATACCTTGCCCAACCGGAAAACTAGGAACTCCCGTTACACACTTCATCTTTAGAAGACCCAAATACTTACAGATAAAAGACAGATAACACAAGGGTAGGAAAAAAGTTGGCACAAGACTTAAAGACAGTTGTTCTTCTATTTTCCACGCTTTGGTTTTCCATTAATGCCGTTATTTGCAAACTTTGTAAAGATGCTCTCTCAAACATGGCTGAGAACATTTATTAGATAGCACACACCATATATTTTTACAAGGTGAAAGCTTACTATATGAATGTTTATGTTTCAAGATTTTCAGTACAAAGGCAAAGCACTTCAGGTCCTTAATTAAGTTCATAAATTTGATAATTGAACCTGAAAATTGTTCAAATAATGATGGCTAGAAACGAGTGCTAAAAGCTCTGCCTTCCCTTTAGATGTCAATCCGTGATTTGCATACAAGTTTTGTTCTAGAATATGCATACAACCACTAAGAAGGAATGTAATTTGTCCATATTGCCATGAGTTTGAAGACATACGCTTAAACTTCAGCAAATCTACCGTGCTTAGCCCTTGATAGCAAATACGAAATATGTCCAAAGTGAACTGCATATGAGGCTAGTCTTACAATTTCGAAGAAATTTTTTTTCTTTCAATTTTAGAGTTTAAACGAAGCAATCCTGAATTTACCGAGAGATAGATCCCATTTTCAGACAGAAAAATGCATGTTTATGGCAAAATTAGCTGACTCGACACTAACAATGACCTATATGGCCAAAAGAAAACGTGTTCACAATGACCACGCCGTTGTGAAATTAATTGAGGGCAATCTCCGTAACATTATCAGCCATGGAGGGTTCTAAACAACAACGATCAAATAGATCTATGAAAAGAATTATCCCAAAACCACCAGAAAAGAACCAACATATGTATCAGATTCGAAACCCCCATCTTAATCAAAGTGAAAGAGGGAGATCGACGCGATGTCCGCCAAATATACCGAATCATGGAAGATACGTAAAGGCCACGAAACGAGAGGGGTTGCAGAAACATACAGACTTCCAGATCGCTACTGCAGAACTCATCGTTGCGGCCGAGGCAAGCAAAGAGGCTGGAATTCCACTGGGCGCGCCCTACGGGTTCACCGACAACGCTTCCGCATCCGACGGGGAGCCCGTCGGCCGTCCACCCGGTTGGGACCGTCGCAGCGGTCAGAGGCGGCTTCTCCTGGAGCTTGGGGCCGGCCTCCAAGAGCACCTTCTCGTGCGGCTCGGGGGCCGGTTCCGGTGGCGGCGCCGATACCTTCTCTGCACACTCGGGGGCGGCCTCCTCGCGGCCGTCGGGGTGCTTCAGGAGAGGGCTGGACTCCTCCAAATTCGCCATCGGATCGAAGCGGAGGAGAAAGAGAGAGAGAGAGAGAGAGAGAAGGATCTCAAATACGGCCGGAAGCGAGAGAAAGGAGACCGGAGGAAATGGATTTGGGAATATATATGTCAATGGCCCAGTCTCAGGAAGAATGTCTCTCTAGTGTGGGGAGACTTTATGGGGTCGACCACAAGAAGAGTTTGGGATCATCATCAGTAGCAGGTGCCCGATGCTGCATCTTGACCGTTCATCAAGGATTAGTGTCCATCAAGGCTTGCGATTGACGAGGCAATCATCAACCGTAGAAGGTGTCTGATGCCATATCTTGATCGTTCATCGAGGATTGCAATTGACGAGGCAAGATTCCAAAGGTTACTTTTCTAAACCAACTTATGAAGCAATGTTGACGGTAATACTGGAGTATATATATGAAAAATAGTATAATTATGAAAAAAATATTATAATCAGAGCGAACGCACATTTCCAATGACCAAAACATAACTATCATATCAAAAGCAGATGATTAGTAGAAAATTTCTTAGAATGATGTTCAGCCATTCCATGATATAAATATCAGTCAGTTTCAATGTTATGAGACATCCGATTAGATTGTATCAACACCATGTATACCATTTAATAAATTAAAAATACTTTATATATTTTTTTTGGAAAAAAAAAGTCAATTTCGATGTTTGAGAAAGTTGCAAAAAATAAAAAAAAAGCAACAAAAAATGATAACAGATAATATTGAAACTAATACTGGACACAGAACTGCTTCATGGCGACATTCAAATTATGCAGAAACAAATCTGTCGTGATAACAAGCAAAAGCCAGTAATTGGATTTATGAAAATTGTACAGGAAGATTCACATACCTGATGTGGCATGTACCTTCTCATCATGAAGGAGGTTGATTAGATAGAAGCAGAGAAAGCACGACGTTATCGAACAAAATTCCAGAAAGCATTAAAACATAAACCAATATCCCTGCGGGAACACCAATCATCATCAAATGATGGGAATTTTTTTTTTTTTTGTAACTTGACAGCATTCATGGCATGTTATTTATAAGAAATACTTTCTATTCGTTGCAACCAGAATTGGCTAGGCACATGAATTTACACAGATCAAATCATACAATTATAATACATCAGCTGCCCACCTTATTTGGCTTACGTGTAAGGAACCCATCCCTCTCTCCCTATAGAATCCGATGGTTAACAAACTGGTGTGGCAGCCACAAAATGGGCTTGCGGTTTGGATGAAAAAACCTCAAGAGTCTTCAGTCGATTGCAGGCAGAAGCTAATGAGAGGACATCTTCCACGAAGAATGAACAGCTCAAGCTAAAATTAGCTCATCATCTGCCAACAACAAGATGTTTGATATTTCCCTTTAGTTGATAGTTCCAGCAGTTCTAGCTAAGCAACTTGATGCTGTGATCATGTACTTGTAACTACTCTTTCATGTCACTATAAAAATTGTTTGGCCTCCATTTCCCCCACATCATATCAGAATAGAACAGAAGTAGCAGGCATGAAGCAACCTTTTAGTTTATATCTTAATCTGAATCCCCATTTGATCAACAATAGGAATCACTATCTACAGATATAACCGAGGCCTGATAGACCGTGGTTGTCCAGGAGAACTATCGGACTGATTTTTAGAATTTGCTTTATTGGCTTCGTTGCTGTTCATGCTCAAGAGTAAAGAAGCTGCATACACAAAATGAGGACACAAATTTAAAATCAAAACAAGATCTGCATCAAAAGATACTGTAACAATTTCAGTCACCATGAAGGTACAGCATTTACTGAAAACAAAATGCATTAAAATATGAGCTATTTTTTCATTTGCCAACAATAACTTTAGAACATTCTGAATGGACAGCTGCAAAATCACTAGTGTTAATTCAATTATTCACTATGCCAAATGTTAAAAAGTGTACATACTCCTCCAAGGAAATCAAATATTTTTCTTTTTTTTTTAAATTTCCATGTCATATTGAATAAGTACACATTTTTATACACCGAGCTTTAGCATAATCACATGTAGAGATTCTGTAGTTTTTTTTTTTTTTTTCAAAATCAGTACATAACAATAACTTGTAAACTCTATATGGCAGAATGGTAGATATTTTTGTGCCCAAAGTGTGGTCAGTGGCAAACAAAAATCTAAAGCTCAATCCAACACCAGTTTCAGTAAATCTATTGGACTGATATGGCACCGGAATATTTCCGGATGTATTATGGCCTGCTACCTGGTATCATCCGAAAAACAAAAAGGAAAACAATCTACATGCAGTGGACCATACTTGAAACCATGGCGATTTGTATTAACGAGGAAAATAATTAACATTTGTAATGGGAAGGTACAAACCATCATCATTTAATAGGTCCATCCCAGTCTCCTTTGGTGTGACCTGTTGCCATGAAGTCAATCCATTTGAAGGGGTAGAGTCACCATGAGTTCCACCAGCAGCAAGTCTAAGAGATATCCAATCATCAGAATTGATCCCAATCCCTATGTCAGTGCCACTAATCAAGTCATCTTGAAGGGCAACTCCTACTGGCTGACTAGGAAGAAAATTTTTCAGAGAACGGTCATCATTTGCAACTGCTGGGGGATTATCACCTAAGCTTCCTGGCATTCCAGTACCAGAATGACAGTTAAAAAGATCTTGGACTTGGGTAGTAACTTCTACACCACGATTCGTTGTCAAACCATAGCCACAAATTGGTGCACACCCAAGGGAACTATGTGAATCGGCTAAAACATCTGGGACCTCTGTTCCAAAAAGTTGAAAGCCAGGACCTGACTGAGGGCATGCATGCAATGGCCAAGTTTCAAATTCATCAGTATTGTTAAATAATCCAAGGAATGAAGTTCCACTTGTGTCTGGCCCAATGTTTTCAGAATATTTTTCTGAAACCCCAGGATGGTTGGGAAAAGAGATTGTATTATTACCAGCAGGATGAATGCCATACTCAATTTCAGGAGAAATCCGGGTAAGTTTATCTTCATCAGAGTCACTCAAGAGAATCACATCAGGATCATTCAACGGTGCAGGAGTTAGATTCTCAATACTGTATGTTGGATCAAGATTGAGAGAGAGAGAATCAGACTCATGGCCATTGTTCAATGACAGATCAAAAGGTCCGCCAACCTCTTGATTTACACTTGGATCTTCCCCATCTCTGTAACTTCCAGTTGCACTGCTGCTCATATTTATTATGTCTTCACAATGATATTCAAGCTTACCAAGAATAGGAGTCTCAAAGGATGGAAGTCTATTATCTTCAGGTCTTCGCTTTGGATTTGACTTCATTCCTGAATCCGAACTGAAGTGCCTTTCTAAAGGGCTTTTCTGCTTCATATATCTCAGATTCCCCATGAAAGGTTTTACTTCTGCATCTGTAATAGCACAGAGGGTACCATCAGGCAAATGCCATTGAGAAAGATCAGTGGATTCTAGTTCATCTTTTACACGCCAAGAACCATCAGGCTTCACATCAATCTCAGTTACATCTTCTCCACAACTTTGCAACTGTTATCAGCAAAATGAAAAGAAATAGATCTTCAATAAGAAAAGTAGAAAACAACGAGTAAACTAAATGTAACAAAACACAGCTCCAGGAAAACCTACCATAGAAGTGATGCGATTGAAATATGGATCAACAATGACGTTCTCAAGTGAATAGTTCTTAAGGCATATTGGACATTGCCACTGCATGACAGAAAAAATTTCCGAGTCTGAACAACAAAAGGAAAACTGAACAGAGAAAAAAGAAGTCACTTTTTTATGAACAATCATAACCTTCCGAGAACGTTGATTTAGCTCCACAAATGTTTCCAGATCAAAACAGCCCATATGAACACAAGGCTTAAACCTGCCTGCTATTCTTATCCGAGACCCACTCATCTGCAAGTATGCAAAGAAAAGAAACTGATTGTCTTTCCAAGGATGAGGATAATAGTAATGAAGCAACAGAAGTTTAACTACCAGAATTCCTAAAAATCAACAAATTTGGCACCACTATTAGGTACAGGGACATCAAATGATCAAACTTCTATATACAAACTTGTACTACAATTAAAACAACGCCTACACCTTTGATTATGTAGGAACACAATCAACTTGCTGAAATTTGTTCTTGTGCAATCCAGTAGGCCACAAACAACAAGCACTTTTCGATCAATTATTTCTTGACCTTATTCAGTTCATGATGCCCAACCAGCTGTAGTCATACCTCCACGTTGAAGTTGACCAAATTGCATGAATTTTAGAGACAACATGAAAAGATAATCTTCGTGGGTGCTAAATATTTGTCTAGAAAGGCTCTTTACTAATACTAGTTCTTGTCAATGCATGACCTGTGATGTTTAAGTTCTAACACAAATCACAAAGCTCTAGATTGCATGTTTTCTATATGATCCTATATTCTGTTGTTACCTCTTAAATAGGCAAGTCTCAAACTCAACTTTGTTTCAGATTTAAACTTCATATATTGGTAGAGGAATATGATTAGTAACATGTTTTTTGTCGGATTCTTGTTCATGCTGACCTGATAGGGTTGCACCAAAATGTACATTTTCACTTACCGGACAACGAAGATTCACCGTGACAGAATCAGCTACCACTTCTAGATCGCTATCACTGTCCGCATTTTCAGTAGCAGCTCCACCACCAATGCAGCGACAAACACGAGCAAGAGCATCCTGGAAACACTCACCTTCTTCTTCCTTGGGAACCAAACTAAGGACCTAAATGAGAACTACTTGCTTTAAAGAAAGAGCAACTGATTCAACATCAAAAACTAAAAATATTAAAAAAAGAAACTAGCATTCAGAAATTTAACAAAATTTCCTCATTCACAACCTAAATTGTATGAAAAATCACATTGTGAAGGAAAAGTAATATCCAAAAGACAAAAATATTCCTTAAGAAATTTTCTGATTATCATCTATACTGTTCACAATCCAAAAAATGCCAAATGAGTCAGAAGGTGTAGTTGTGCCTTTCCATAGATGTAATTTTCTGGATGTAACTTTTGAGTCAAAATTACCAATGCAGACCAACATCTTCCTTCTCATCCATTGTATATTCTCATGACCGACACACATAATTACAACAATGCCTTTACCAAGATGAGTTCAGAAAGTTGCTGAATACCATTGATGTCCAAGTTCAAGATCCTAGCAGTTCATATTTGCTTGTCAATTCCAACCCTATTAATCCTTCAAACTCTGGACCTACAAAAATCAAGCCCCAAGATTTTAACTCTGGAAGACTAGTACTTTTCACGTCATTTAATATGCTGGAATCTAATTCATGGAGTATATGACTGATGGCTGTCACATCTGCAAAACAAATCCAAAAGAAGTTCCCACATTGTTTGCTGTGGACAAAATGATAAGCACAGCATACCTTTTCACATGATAAAAATTCCTGGACATATATAATATATAGTTAATATAAAGGGATGAAAAGAAAATATATCAACCTAGTGCATCAGGCTCCTGTTAATGTTGGGTCTGCAATGTGACTCAATCTGACAGTTATGGAAAAGAATTACAAATCAATGCTGGTAAGAGGAAAATGGCATCTTGGGTGGCCACCTAGATAATGAGTCCAATATCAAAAAATGATAAATCAACTAGTTGTTAAGTTCTATCAAGTCTGCTGTGATTTGATTTGATATGACAAGATCTGTTAGATTTGAATCTTAACATGCTACCTTATTTGAAGTGATAGACTACGATACGATTTCTGATTCATTCCTAGTTGTATTACCTTATTTGTGAACTTTTGCTAGTTGTATATGTCCTAGATTAGCACCTAGATCTATTTAAGTAGCGCTTTCCTTTCTTTCTTTTCTCTTGTTTGACTATATGTACTTCATCCTGTCTACAAACAAAAGTGAGAAATGAGAAACTCTTTTCTTCTATTTTCTTGTTCACTAGTAACTGCTCATATAACACGTGATTAGAGGGGTGATCACCAATAAACAATTTGACTCCTGCAAACAGAATTGTTACCTTATATAGCAACAAATAGCTAAAATACCTGTGGTAATGTCTGCCTCTTTGCAAGTCTTATCCCAAAACAGAATATATGAGAATCGTGCCTTGATAAAACAATTTTGTTCATCCCTTCCTTGCAATGTGTGGTGATCTGAGAAAATAAATCAAATAATATGAAATAAACAAGATAAAAAAATGAAGAGATACAATAAACATAAGGTATGTAGTAATACAGAACCAGGAGACATGGCACTGTATTTAGACTGCTTAGTTATCTTATGTTCTCTTAGGTTCATAATTATCTATTTGGTAATAGCAATTACAACGGAGGTACAAATGAATTACAAAATTCCAAAAACCCCAAACAGAGTAGGTACAGAATATTCTGACTATGACAACAAAAGTGATGGTGGAATGAACAGTGTAAGACTCAAATTTTAAAATAATAAAAGATACATTGGCTGCATGACTGAACAGAAAGAAATTAGATTGTATCAAACAAGGGGACTAACCACTGAACCATCATCTCGGCCATTGATACCCAACAACTGTGAGCCAGGTCTGGCAACCACTCTGACTGAAACACCTGTTAGCAAATGGAAGATATTCATATATTACTAATTCTCTAGATCTTAAGTAGACCAGCAATACTCAAATCTCTATAAAAGTGGTGATAACTCTGTCACAATTTATACTGTACCATTTGTAACATCAACTTTTAAAAGATTACATTCTACTATTGCGAAAAAGAAAATGATCATTTTTGCTCATGCAGTCTTGGTAATGGTTAGCAGCTCTGCGCTTTTGAAATCATAGTATGTGTGAAACCACTTGGTCGCTTACTACGTTACATAAGTTAAATATCAAAATCCTATGAATAATATTTCTCAAGTCAACTGTGGCCTTCTTGTTTTTGTACATTTCACATTCAATTTTGACAAACTTGCCATTAATGAAGCTGACGAAGTATGGTTTGGTGGTTTAATTTTAAAACAAATGGGCAATATGCAACGCGAGAAACAAGGTTAAAAAGAGATGCAATGACTAGTTTTCACTACTTGCTAAAAGGAATGGGCAAGATGGAAGCAGTGCAACACTCAAATGACATTGGCATCATACCTCCAATTTCAATTTTAAAAATATATATTTAGTAAAGAAAGCCGTATACAATTGTGTTAAGAGTCAAATTTTAAATATAAGAAATGATATACATAATTACCACATTAGCGGGAGCCTTGAGCATTGGGACTGCCTTTTTATATACATAATTAACATCAATAATATCTGGGTGTGCAAGTAAAAATTACATTTAGAACTACCACCATTCCAAAAAATCACCAGAAAACACATCAATGACAAATAACACGGATAGTTACAAGCACAGTTTTCTTCCATACCATTGACTTGCAACTCTGTATGCTGTGGCCATTGCATTCTAAATGGGACCTTATCATTGAGTAGTAGACACCAGGCCTGCACACCGTCATGCCATCAATTATAGATGCTCGGTAATTAATTATTTTGCATGAGTAGCAATACAAAGGACAATCAGAAAATCGAGCAGGTTTAGCTTATATAGTAATGATACTTGCAAGAAAGTAAACTAGACTTCATTTAGAAGTCCTCTGCTATTGGAATCTAGAATGAACATGAAAATACTTTAAAAGCCATTAATCAAACAACAAAAGAACAAAATGAAAAAGAAAGAAAAAGCCCTCACACAATAGTCACCCAGAGCCTCATTTTACAAGTGCAAAGTTTTCATGTTAATTCAGGGAATTAAAAAGAATAACTTCAAGACTTCAACTAGCTTTTTTCTTAATGCTAAAATCTTCAAAATAAAAAATATATATAGTAGAGTTAAGGACTATGAAACAAAAAGAGAATTTCATACTGAGGACAAGGCGACAAATTAATTCATAAAAGGATTGGTCTTTCCATGATAACCATAACACAACAGCCTCTTGCAGGTTCAACTCTTATGGATTATGGTAACATTTCAGGATGAAAAGAAAATGAAAATTCATTGTTTATCAGTTTAATTAATTATTTGCTCGATTCATGAACTCAAAATTATGGTTTACAATTTGATCCTGAGACAATTAATCATCAAATAGGAGAATTACCGCAAGCAGCAGACGATTGACACCTTAAAGAAAGCAATTTATGAGTCTTATCTCATAAGTTCATCTCTTTTACCAAAAAGATGTATAATTAAGCCAGCCACTGGCCCACCAGGTAAACATAGTTAAACAAAATATGAAAACTAGAAACAAACCTGAAGATCATATTCAGGTCTCTGTAACAGTTCCTTATCTGATCTTGACAATTGAAATGTCCTCTCCACATTCTGCACCGTGATTGTGCTGGAGAAGATGTAAACATAGCCGCCATAAAATTATTATGCAAAAATAAAAAAAACGGTAATTAGTAATGCCAGATTATACAAGAAGTCAGTTCACAAATACCAACCAATGAAATAGTGAAAAAACTTCAGAAATTGTCCATATAAGATCCTATGAACCATTTTCTTTGTCCTAAGAAAAATTGACAACATAAACATGAACATTTTGTGTAAACTATAAAGTACACAGACTAGTACAGATATTCTGATTCTACCATCAGATTCACTGGCCAAAACACCAAAAAGCATGAATTAAGTTCTAATCAGTCCAATATTGAATACAGATGGTCAAACTGCTATGGTACCAAAATACTGAGTGGTATACCAACTTACACCACCTGGTATCATTGAAAAAAATTTACAAAAAGGTACACACTGTGGTAGCGAGCTTATGTTCCATTATATGCACTTCGTTGGATTAATACATATAAATTCGAGCAGTACTTTAGATCATACAGAAAACTACAGATCCTAGGATACAGAAACACTTCTTAGTGACACTCACGAATGTTACATTCTTCCATCCACCAAATAACTCCTTAGTTTCATATTTGCAATCAGCAAGCTACAATATCCACACTATTAGTAGTCACAAGTTCACAACTAACTATACAGCCTTTTTCCCATTGAAGCGGTACATAATTAACTGGTTTGTTTTGCTTTCTCATATCTTTAGTTCTGCTGACCAGACACACATAATGTTAGTCTTATTATGAAACACCATTCCTACATACTCTTATCTTTATTATAGTTCTCTGAAGTTTGAAGTCTAAACTATCACAATTCACCTCATTTTCTAAAGTGCAATTTCAATGTGACTTAAAATATAAAATGTGCTATAATTAAGATGCCCAAGAAATAATCTAAAGTTTTCTTATTGCTAACGTAGCAAGATATTTAAGATGTTCCAGATGTAGGGAAGTGTGGAAGTCTAAATCGATCCTAATCCATTTGGGGCTGCACTTCCCTAGTTCTGTAAAGATTTCATGTGAACCAAACACAAGTAGCCAGTCCATCAAAACTGAAATTCCCTTCAGCCCCTTCCTAACAATTAGATATCCCCCAAAATAATAAGTCGTGCAGAAGCATTAAGAAAGACAGTACATAGTCTATTAATGAAGGAGCATGCCCAGTACTTGCAAGCCAACTCGAGATGCTCGGCATTGTAACATTCAAAGGAAGTAGATTAAAGAACAAGAGATCTTTCCATATACAGTATCCTTATTTTAATGCAGACACAAAAAAGGAAAACTAACAGGCAGAGAAATGTGAACCAAAAGTGTTTGGCTGGAACTGAATCAAGGTGGTAAGATATGAACATGGAATGTGAGTGTATATGGATTTGCAAAAGATTGTTCAATTGAGAAGCTGGAACTTCAAGAAGTGATTATAGCTCTGTTATACAATTAAAACAGGACATATTGTCAATCTCAGAATTTTCTAGTATACAATTAACTCCACATACATTCCCCTAAGCCTCTGTCATCTATATCGATGTAATTTGACCAGATTTAAATAGTTCAAAGTAGACTACAGAAGTAGAAACACTCAATGTAGAGCCAGTTCCAACTTCCAAAATTCAAGTAAAAACAAGCATTAGGATTTTTTATAGTTAACATCAAAACGTTTGCTTGGCCTACTACTGACATTAACATCAGAAGCAAACATTTTTAGATTCTTCAACAAGCCATGGACAAGCTTAGAAAGATTTAATGAGGACTGACCTATCAGCTGCGATGCCTGATGATAAAAACTTTACAGGATGCAATAGATGTCCCATTGTCACCCAGAATCTGCATGTCATAATCAACACCATCATGATCAACTGATTCTAGATACAAAAGTGAAGAACAGCGGTAAACAGACAAAGAATTGAATTAGTCAACCTATATACAGGACCCAGATAATAAATATAAGAATTGAATTAGTCATCTAGAAAGTTCTTATTATGTTTCCACAATATAAAGTCATCACCCTGTCAAATCATTATAGATATCTAGACAATTACAGCAGTAATAAATGGGCAAGAATATCCTATACCATCGTATGAAATCGTTAATTCATCAAGTTAATCACAAGGGGAACAAGGTATTCAGGGTATGTACAAAAAGAGATGCATACATTTACAAAAAAATAAAAAAATATATTACCAGTCAAATGGAAAGTAATTTGGCATGCATTGTATATCATGCAAGCATAATAATAAGTAAAGAATTTCCAGACTCTAAATAGGAAGATAATACATTTTGGTTTCCCAAATCCTACAAACAAGCTTCATGTCAAATGCAACGAAACCTAATAATCAGAATGAATTTCAGCATCTTGATAATTTATGTTGAATTGTATGATAATCAACTGATATTATCTAGCAAAAGATCAAGCGAAAAGGCATTCTGTGATGACTGCAATCCCACAAATATTACCAAGTTGAAATGTAACACAGCGTTTGTGGAGGGTCAAATATATAAGTAAGAATCCACTATAACATTCTAATAACTACAAAAGGGACGAATATGTCATACGGGTCTGCTCTGTTGATTCTGCAAATTTCACAATAGAAGTGAGACGGAACTTCAGGAGAAGCACCCTCCATAGATTTTTCAGGTATAATTACACAAATAATATGCTGCCAAACTTGACACCGAGGATCTTCACACTGCAATAAAAAAAATGTATTATTCTTGTACAATGAGGAGATGGAAATAAAGCAACTAAATCACTATCAGTTAGCAAACAATTGTACGAACAAAAGATAATACGAAACTAGGATAAAAAAAGCAACACTAGTAAAAATTTGGAAAAAGAATTCAAGGATGACCATGCACCAGTCTTCTGAAAAAAGAAGCTAAAATGATGCAGGATAGTTGAGTCAAGTTCCAGACCTATTTAGTCCAGAACTACAGATGATAAGACATCTTTGGATGAATTTTCATCCTTATTTATATTTGCTGGATAAGAAATCTGTAGAGTCAGTAATTTCATTTTTCAAATTCTAGTATAACAGTATGACTTATGAAAGTTGCTTACCTGTTAGTACCCATGTTTAGAAAATTCTAGGAAAAATTATTTCTTTCTAAAGTTGGACTCTCTAGGAATTTTACTTCTTTTCAGCTTTCAGTTTTTATGCATTGTCCTGTTTTATGACTAACAAAAAATGATAAAGAGAATCAAACTCAGATTAACCCTGAAATAAAAGTTTTAGAGGGTAAGAACTCCTACAGTTTCTTTTTTTGTTTTTCCTTTTTAGATTGTATATGCGACAACCAAGGATTGACTTACCGGTTCATACCGGCATATACCGACATATTGTTGGTACTGGTACCGGGTGGTATGCACAGTGCAGACCGCTCGGTATATTAAAATATAATATAATATTTTTTATAATATAAATATTAATAAATAAAAATATTAAAAGAAGGGAAAGGGCCGACGTCGAGCCCGCGGGAGGCGACGGCGCGCTAGCAAGGACAGCGCAGTATTATTTCCTCTCCTCTTCTTTTTTCTTCTTTTCCTCTTCTTTTTCTTTCCTTTTTCTTCCTCAATCGACCGCCGACGGTTGATTTCTCCCTCAATCGACGGCCGACGGCCGAAATCGACTGCTGACGGTCGATTTTTGGTGGTACCACCCGGTAGCGGGCGGTCCGTGTACCAGTAACATGACGGACCGATATGTACCGCTCGTACTGGGCGGTACAGGACAACAACAAAAGACGGTCAAAAAATCTTTAAGCAGAAGTACCAAAGGCCACAGTTTCTAGTTATGACTTTGGAGTTGAATGAGAAATTAGTGATATTAAAAGTGACTAACCAGAAGCAAAGAAATACTATAAGAGAGTCCAAATGGATCACTCATCCACATGGATATAAAGATTGTAACACCAACAAAAATTCTGTGGATAATGCCATGTGAAACTTATTTTATTGGTTACCAAGATCTAGTGCTCCTCAAGTTTAGAAACATCGAATCTGAAGCAGCAGAACTACCTGAATCATTGACTCGGAATTAGATGATTTCCCACAAGGGCAACGGATTTTCATTTCAGATTTATATGAATCAACCTCCTTAGGTTTCATGTGATTGAATTCTGTACAACTGTAGCTTTTAGATGCCAAGTCTGCAGCACCAGGAATTTGCATTTTCCTGCAAAGGACATATCAAAGCACAATGCACTATAATAATTTGGAGTTAGAAGCATTTGACTTAAAACAATAAGGCAATATAGGTAGGTTAAACATGATAATCACCTATAAGTATCATCAATTATTTTAGCTACTCCTTTACCTACAAAGTTTCTCCTTCCCCAAACTTGTGGCTCAGGTACTGTCAAATAAGAGAGATAAAGCCACACATAATCAGGATCTAAAGCAGGAAAGGTGGGAGAAGCTCATATATGAGTGGAGGTGGGGAAAGAAGTCAACAGTAAACAGAACAATGTAAAGAAATTGGCTAAGCTGGTAAAAACCATGAAACAAGATTAGAGAACATAACTTGGCAATATACTTACATGATATATGTATTCAATTAGATTCAGATAATGCACTGACAAGATACTAATTAATCACTGCTAGAATTTTGAAACAAAAGAAAACATGAGAACTAGTCAGACGTGTGATGCATGAAGACGGATTCAAATAGCCGGCAGCATTCTCAAGATTACATAAGTTTACAAGAAAATATTTAGACAGCTTATATAAATCATAACTACAAAGAACTTTAGCAACAATGAGATGAGGGGAATATGTATCGAGAAGCTGATAATATACAATGCTGATGGAAGAATGAAAGTACAAGGTCATAATTTATCCATCTTTAAACAATACCACGGAAGGATGAAAAACAGCAAGCTCAACAACAAGCAAAAGAAGTCCAAAACTATGGTCAGGAGGAAAATTTTCTGATAGCAAAGAATATGGTTTGACAAAAAAGATCCTGAAAAAGGAAATAGATTTTATAACTGGGGACTGAACACAAATGGCCATTAAATGGCAAATTTTACTAGGAATGAATTTAATGAAATAGAACAAATAAAGAAAACTACACCAACGTCACTATATGATAGAAGTCATTAAAATCGAGTTATGTAATTCTGTGGATGTACAAAATTCCAAATGTATAAACTCAAACTAGAAGAAGTATTCTGAGATGCCAATCATCTCTATGTTTTCTTTCCTATAGAATGTCTGATTTCCAAAGAAAGAAATATGACACACACATTACAGTTGGTACTTCTCAAGATTAAGTATAATAAAACTGCCACTAATTCCGAATATTGGAATACCTTGTTCATCTAAAACCAGTGCTAAAATCCTGTCCATGAGATCCTGCATAACATAAGATTAAAAAAGGCTATTATAAAATAGATCATAGAAGAACCAAAAGGCATGTATAGAAGATAATATACACAAAAAAAAAATGTGATTTGGCTAATAATAATCAAGATTTGCATGCTGGCATCGGTGAACACAAATTAAGTAACTACTGGATCTGAGTTGTTGTAAAATGAGTATCCTATAATGGAAGTGTAATAGAGCTCACAATGAATTATCAAATTTTACAATCAAATAGTATCAAGCATTAACATGGTTGGTAAAAAGAAAATAGACTACAGTTAGAAAATGAAAGTCTAAAATAAAGCTTAATAAACAGGCAACAAACCTTCATCTTTTGTAGCTGTTAATTAGTCACTTATCACAACAAAATGACAAGTTGCATGCCTATGACATTTGGACTAAAAGAAACAAAGAAGAACCACTCCTAACCTGCTTCTTTCCTTGCTTTGGCAAACCAAGTTGAGTCAAGACATCTTTAAGCTCTTTTATTCTAAAGTTTGCCAATTTATCCTGATGAAAAAGGACAGAAGAACCAAATATGAACAATAAAACAGAAAGCTTTTACTGCAAGAAATACAGATTGGATTAATTATGCAGATAATCAACATGTTTTAACATAAAAGATCCGAACTCCATGTCCATGCATACACAACCTACTGATGTAAGGAACATACAGTTAAAAAAAAAAACCAACAATAACATGATTGAAAATTTGAAATGTGTCTACTAAACAGGGCATGTCCTGCAATCCACATGCCCACAGAAAGAAACTTTGTTGTTTTCTGCTCTTTCTTCCAATCATGAAAACTTTTGTACCTTATTAACTTTGTCAAAGAAAATGAACATGTAGGTACCACAGGCCAAAATGTTTCAATAACAAACCAGCTTATATCAGTATTAACCGAACTCCATCCAACAAATACAATGATCATCCTCCAGTAGCCAAATTGGCAGAACAAAGGATCGGCTATCAGAAAAGTAACAAAAATTACTGGTGGACATACATACATACGTACATACATACATACATATCTATATCTATATCTATATCTATATATATATACATATCTATATTTATATCTATATATATATATATATATGTGTGTGTGTGTGTGTCTAAAGTACATTGTCAAAAAAGAAAAATCAAATTGATAATGCTTTGGACGTACACGATTTTTCTATTATACTATGCCAAATATTCTAGAAGAGATCAAACAACTTGCCAGGTCTTCACATTTGGTAACTTAGAGACATAGACCTAAGCTATCCTTTAAGGACTTCGTTTCAACGTATACAACCAATGATTGCTTCATGGCACAAGGATGTGCCACTAATATGTTGTCAGTCAACAAGCCCCTATATTTGTTGGCACATGCCAAAAATTGCACCAGCCATGTGTTTGTACCTCTGTTGCAGGTCAGTGTCGCTTGTGTCAGTATCTTTCTAGGATGTCACGCTCTGATAACTAGTCAGCACCACACTCCTCGATCTTTAACTCTTAAAGAAAGAAAAAATATATTCGAGAACACTTTCAAAGGAACATTATACCACTAATCCAACTCATGGTTACAACCTATATAAGGATACAATACATTGTACTTGTCTAAGCTCAAGATATATGTAACAATATCTACAATTCGACATCCATACATGGAAACATATACTCAAATATGTTTATGTCTGATTGTACGTACTGATAGTTTATAATACATAAGACAGATCAGTGTATCTTATGAGACTTGTCTACTGCCTAGACTCTAGCCCAGGCAACTATGTGACAGCCAGTAACAAATGCAGATTGGATAACAGGGGCTGTCATCCTGTAACATAACTACAATGACAATAACAAGTGCTTATTGCAAGTATTATAATGAGAAGTACATGAACCGACATAATAAATAAATGATCCAGTAATTTAACCATTTAACTAGCAAACTAACAAGCTTGAAATTTGAAATAGTGCTGAGATTCCTCGGCAGATGGACCAGAGTATAATGTTGCGAGCATCATGGAAATATTGCTTCACGCCTTAACGTTGGAATTGGTAAATAAGCGGCATCTAAGATTTGCATCTGGTGATTGTCTCACAAGAGAAAAGAACACAGACGAATTTGCTACTGAAGGTGACTCAAAAAAGATTACATACTCTAGTTTGGCTTACAGAATTAATCATCTGAATCAGCTAAAACTATTCGAGTGATTTTAGTGGCTAATACGTAAAGGACAGAAAAGATACATAATGATCATCTGTCGAAGCACTCGAAAAAAACCAGCAAATTCAAAAAGTCACCAATATCAGTTCATAACTCCAAAGTTTCCCACAGGAAAAGACAATTTCAAGCCCAATACTTATTTCTTCTAGGACCTATCTCTAATAATCATCAGACCATAATCTCAATCCCGACTTATAGTTTAATGCTGAAGTAGCAAATTGAAAACGGAATTCAGAAAGCATGAAAAGAAAGAGAAGATACCCGACAACTCGCGACGAAATCCATCGATCGAAGACCCTCCACGCGCCAAGAAAACCGCAGCCTCCGTCACAATTGACCAAAAGCAGATGCCGGGGGCCAAGATATCACAGAATTCAGTCAACCGAGAATCACACCGGCAGATCTCTGGATCAAAGAAGAAGCGCAAACGCGAGCGTAATCGCCAAAGATGCCAGCCTAAGACTATCAAAAAAAGTTCGGGCCGGAAACCACGCGTCGGCGGAGCGACCCGTTACGGATCGGGGTGGTCAATCGATGCGAAACCAAAGGGAAGAGATCGCCGCCGCTTGTCACCGTCCCCGGTCGCGAGCTCAGTTTGATGAAGGGGTGGGGATGTGCCTAAAGGTGTGGTGGGGTGCCGGACTTGTGCGGCGGATTCAAATCGGGTTTGTTGCGCCTGGAGGAGTCCGCGCCATCGCTTGAGTGTCGTCCACGAACAATCCTTCGCTACGTACTAGAACCCTATACACACACGGATGCTACCCTTCTGTTACCCCGGGGGGGCCCTCACTGGTCTGCAACATCACGAGCTAGATCGGAGATATGGGTGCCGTTTAAATGGGTACAAAAGAATTTTTATGGGTCTAAATTATATTATCTTTTTAGCGTGACAAATGGGGGCGTTTGGTGTACGGTGAGATCGGAGGGACGACGAAGCCAATGATGTGGGGTACGAAGGTGATTGACTGATGTCAACGGCGAGCAGCAGCAGCAGCAGCAAGGTGATCTCGAGGGCAGCGGCGCGTGGGACGCGAGGACACCTTTGCTTTGGCGCCGGCCGAATGACCCTCGAACGCAATCTGCCAAGCCCTGCTGCCGACGTTTCTGCGGGGTCCACAGGGCAATGTCTGCCATGTCAGATTGATGGCGCGTTGGACCCCATCATCTCACGTCCCCAGAGTGGTGCCCGGAAAAGGGCGCGCGGTGACGACGTTTTCGAGGGTCATAGGTTTAATTAAATGTACTAATTATATTACAACTATTATTTTATAAAAAATCAATACAAAAGTAAGCTGGAATACCAAAGGGAGACTCTCAATCTGAGTTCCAACGGATAAAGTCTGAATTAGATTAGTATGAGTTTATCTCTAGAGAGAGGAGAGACAATTTTATTATTTATAATCGAAGCTCTCTAATCATTTGTGATTCGAAAAATATTCTCTGAATCAAGAATGATTTACGAAATATAATTTCTATTAAGATGACTGCTGACAAGATCAATTTGACAAAAACATGTGTATGTGTATGGCTCATCAATTCTAGTTTCTTAGGATGATCAATTGAATACATGCTAGACCCTGTTCTATATGAGTTGTAAAATATCGTATGAATTATAAGCTAGCATGTGATTTTTTTAAATTCAAATTTATTATCATCAATAATAATAATAAAATCATAAATCTCTATTATTTAGGATTAAGATTTATAGAAAAAATCATCCATCTAATTAAATATAAAATACTTTAAATCTTTATTTGTATTTTCTATTATAATTTTTTTAAATTATTCTCAATCTCTTCTAGTACCATTAATATTATTTTATCTTAATTACATTTAAATATCTCATCAACATATATTCATATGCCCATAACATCAATAAATATTTAATTATCAATACATCCTAAACAAATTTATTTTTATTTTGTTGATAAATGAGAAACAACTCAAAATAATAATATACAAAACCAAGACTTTGCCTATATTTTATCTTTTTTATATAACACATTTAGTCTTATATTGGTTTACCAATAGAAAAATAAAATCTTATAAAAATCGCTTATCATCAGGTCATATGCACCTATAAATCAAAAAATAATGAACAATGCATGTTTACACCTCCAAAAAAAGGGAAAATTATGTCCAATTTACTAATTAGTGTTCCAATATAGTATACCAATACACACTTATCTTTATCAACATTTGAACACAAGAGTATGATAATTAACATTCAATCATGATAGCACAAAGTTAATATACTGAGAAACAAAAATCTCATAGGTAAAATGTCCCCCTTTTATCTAGGAAGTGATTGTCATTACCAATGCCCATCGTTTTCCTAAGGTGAGTCATGCTTCACTCATGTCCCTAGGGTAACTCCCTAACACTCTCAAGAATGTGGCCAGCTCCTGTATGCACAAGATAAATTTGTATAACTTTAAGATTAGCAAAATGAATTTGCGGTGACTTGGAACAGGTTATACCCTCAGGTGGCCAAGAGCATTTTGGGCATTGGGAGAAGCCATTGATGCTTCAAAATCTACAAAGAAGAGATAGTCGAAGTACCTAAACAAAACACATGTACAAAAAAATTAGTACTCAACAATATTATAAATCAATAGATATTCAGGTTCAGTGAAACAAAGAAAAGGTTATATTAATAACTTCAGACATCCATTGCTGCCGTTGTCAGTCATGCGTAAGGGCTTAGTTCTCTTGGGACGACTTTCAATCTGAGGAGACAAGTAGTAATCGCATTAAAAATGCCCCGCTATAAAACTCGATAACTTTGTGGAAACAAGATGTCAAACCTTTGTAAGGTTGATATTCCTCAGTGCAAAAACAGCAAGTGCCTTGAAAAGTACACCTGGGCCTTCTTCAAGAGAGAAAACTACGCTTGTCTAACAGGCAAAAATAATAGCATATCTGTCAACTAAAGTTGATAAACTGTCGATCCTTACTGGTATGGAGTTGAAAATATAAGCTCAAAACATAGATTTTAGTGGCACATTTTAATGATACCTTAAATGGCTTATGGGTAACTGGAATTATAGGTTCTCGTGCCAGCATCAAGAATCTAGTAATATTATCAGGGTCATCCTAGAAGAGGTTTGACAATTTGACAAATAGAATACAAGTTAACCACCACAATTAGTTAACTGCAATGAATCGACAAGTAACAAATACTATTACCTGAATATCTAGGGCAAGAATATCCAATCCATATATTTCAGCAGCCAATGAACTGGCAACAGCCCCTGCATCTTGGAGTTTGTGGGTAGCAATAAACTAGGGAGAGTACATGTTCATATATGTTTTGGATCAGCCATGGTACTCAGGATAATCAAGCATTAAAAAAAAAAAAAACTTCAGTCTGAGTCTTTTATTGTCAGTTTTTTTTTTTTTTTAACTGACTTTGAAAAGCCAATCAAGGAAACATTAACTGAAGCAGAAGCATCTTACTTTTGCAGCTCCTGCTGTATCATCTACAGCTTCTCTAACAACTCCTATTTCTGCAAGTGTATTCTCACACTGTGCAAGAGCCTGAAGTTATGGTGTGTTAGCACTTAACACAATTAATCACCTACAACCAACAATTTTTCGCCCAAGTTAAAAAAACAAGTTAATGGAATCATAGTTGCACCTGAGGATGACTGAGAACTCTTTTCAGATTTTCCTTCTTCACACCAGAATTGGCTAGTAAACAATGTCGAACTGCATATTTTACTTCCCCAATGATGTGCAAATTATGGCGAAGTAAAAGATCATAATTGCGATGGATGCTACCACCTAGTGAATTTTCAATAGGTAGAACTGCCCGATCAACAAGCATGCGTTCAACAGCCTGCAAGATCATAGGATGAGGATTACCATGTAGGCAGCAGACATGTATTTGTTATGTCTTGGAACGTATCGTTATGCTCCTTTACATCTGACAGGACTCTACACCAAAGAGTATATCTGATCCTAGAATGGATCTTCATGTTCATCGTCCATTGGATCATTGAGCCTATATTTCTTACTCTAAGGTGATCTTTCTCATTCTTATTTATCCGACAATTCTCACCTTGAATTTTCTCTTTAAATTTTGGTGAGATGATTTAGCTTTATTTCAAGCTTTGAACTCAGAACACGAAAAATAAAAAAGTACATTTATGTATTTCATTTATTTCATGGAACGAGCAAATAGTCTAGTAAAATTTGATTCCTCTCAAGAAATTTGAACTTCTTTATGCAATCAAATATAATGATTTTATTTCGAGATATTAAGTGCTGAAAGGAACTATATAAAAACCTTCAAATTTGTAATTGTACTTTAGTCATCTATCCAGCAATGGTTTACCAAACAAGCAACTATTACCTTTGACACTTGAATTTTTAATTTAACCATGAAAAAAAATCACCTTAAAGCAAAGCTAGAATTGCTAATTGGGTTGAGTGTGATGTTTATTAGCATATCTTTCTCGGATCTGCTTTCTATCCAAATCCTACCAGTTCAAAATATATGTCAGACCTTTTAGACTGTTAAATATATAAAATTTTATCCAAAATATGAAAATTATATAAAATTTTATCCAAAATATAAACATTTAGAACAAGGAAATAACATATAGAAAGTCATAATTTTTGCTACTTAATACTGATAGTCGGTCAAACCATGGGTCTGTTCATGCCTCATCTTAAGCTACATAAACTAGAATTAGAGAAAGGGAGATCCTAGCAGGCCTGTTGAAAATGAAGACTTGTTTAAGTGCAAAATCAGCACTACTCCTAAATTGTCCGAGTCCTGCTTGTAATGGCTCATCATCTGAAAAATAGTATCCACTTGATAAATTCAAGCTGTCATGACAGATCGCTGTACATGCTAAGAGTAACTAATAGAAGTGTTCAACAGCTGGCTACAATAGTATTTGGAGTTTTCAACAGTGTCATGCATCACTAGAAAGTGGCAGCGCCAGCATTTAGGCAAGAAATCTGTGTGTTCTTTTCTCTACATTCAAACCAGGAAATGCTTACTTCCAAAACCCCTTTTTTGTGCTCAATATCTCCAAGAACTGGTTATGCTTTCATGCAGGAGATTAACCAACAGACGCTGGAAGTGCAGATCTCGGAAAGCAACAGAGGGGGGCAAATAACAACATCGAATTTAAAGATGCGGAAGCATTTGGAAATGAATACAGAAATAACCGTGAATCTCACTCACATCGAAAGCCGTTTCAAACAGCTCGCACGGGACCGCTTCACAATCGGGGTACGCCTTTGCGGCTGCAGCTTCACTGTATGCACCCGGGAGCCCCTAAAAGCACAAGAATTCAATGGACTCCAAATATAAACAATCACAACCATATCGCAAGATGAAAAGAAACCAATCCAGCCAAATGCAAATGGAGACATCAGATACGGATGTCGTTCTCCAGACCTGGTACGCAACACGAAATCGATATCCATTAGCCGATCCAGAGACATCAGATACGGATCGAGGCCCTAAACGAAGCCATGCAACAGGCCAATAAGGACTTGAAAAAAACAGGGAATAAGCAGGGCGAAAGGTGAGATCTAATATTCACCCGCGACGTCTGGAGGGGTCTCGTCCAGCGATGGCCTCGATTCGAGAGCTCCGGCGCCGTTGCTACAGCCATTAGAGGCAACGTATACGCCGTCATGGTTCGGTGCCATCGCGAGGGCGTTCGGGCGACCGTACGGGCTGCTTCTTCCCGATGGGTCTCCGCCCGCCCTCCACGTCGAATCGGGACAGGAATGACGGAGTGCTAGCGATGGTCGTGGAATACATTCGCCCGCCGCTCCCCTTAAGAGGGTTAGGTGAAAGGAGGCGTGCGGCTCGACCATTCCCGTGGAACATATATTCTGGTTTACGTGTCTGTGCTTGCGGCGATTGTTAAGTTTCAAAGAGAATCTTAAATAATATTTGAATTTTTTAAAACGTTTAGAAAATAAATAATTTTGCATCCACGAAACGAAACTACGAAGATTAAAAAGACAAAATTATGGAAGAGAATAAGTTTTGTGACTCATGTCATTGATTATTAATGCTGAAGATTATCATTTTTTTTTACCTCAATTTGTGAGTGATGAACAGGAATATATGTAAAGCGAGAGAAGGGGTTAATTATAGATTACCCATAAGACTTCGATCCTATTAATATCGTGATCATACTCAAAAAATTTATATTAAGATTTTTATAATTCTAAAAATAAAATAAATAATCTTATTTATCTTAATATGTATTAACAGAAAATATAACATGTGGCATGAGATCTATACGAAAATAATGAATAAAAAAATAAATTCAATATCTTTCTATCCATCACATAATATCATATATTATGTTTTTCCATCAATATAATTTATGATATTAGGGCAAATGAGTTATTTCTTTTAAGATCTCAATATTTGAAGTATAGAGTTCATAATATTAATAAGATTCAAATATAAAAGATAATATATAATTAGACCGACACCGAGAGAACAGCCACTTACGGCAGACTGTGCAGACCCCGCACAACGACTCCCTCCCACTAACAAACAGCAAGACAAAGACATATGAGCACCAATTAAGGTTCATAAAATAAAATGGGGATGACGGTATTACCATTGGAAATCCACTTTGCTGGGTTGGTATTGTGGACGGTACTTTCCATCAGTTGTATCTGACGCGCCAGATTCTGCATCTCAACGTCATTGCTGACTGCAAACCAGATGTATTTTCTTTCTTTCCTTCAAATATTTTAGTCAAGATTCAAGAGGCAAAATTTACAGGAGAAAAAAAGCATTAGCTTTAAAGCTGATCTACTATTTTTATAGCAAGTCAATAATGGTATCCAAGAAAGCTATAGAAAGATCCAAAAGCCTCCTGCTTAAATCTAATTGCTGTATTCGGCAGATCCTTGAATAATTTTAGGAGTGCCTGCTTTTGGCTGCAGAATTATTGATGGTGTTGGACGACAAAAGACATCATACACAGAAATGAGGATCGCCACAGTAATTAAAAGAATGATCAGCCCCTCCAGAAAAACATCCGTTCTATTCTGAAGAATATCCTGGAGGAAGCGAATATTATGCTGCACAAGCAAATTAATAGAAAAATTCAACCAGACAACCGGGGTAATTGAATGTAAAACTTTCAAAACGGTAACGGCACCAAGTTTACCGCAACAAACTTCAACTTATAATGAAGATTTCCAAATCTCTGTGTTAGCTCATATTCATCCCATAGGTACTCCCATATCTGTGCATAATTAGCATTCTTCCAGGCGATATCTGACCTGCAGGACAATTCATGTATTTTAGCAATTAAAGTCATGTAAAAAGATTTTCATAGCAAATATTAAATCCCCAAAACAATAATTGACGCACTGATAGCTAATCGCAGAACCTTTGGATGTACTTTGCAACTTTAAAGGCTTATTAATGATAATATGATACTTCACATACAAGTTTGACTAATTGAAATCAATGCATGTCTATACAATGAATATCACAGATATTGGAAATTCAGCAATGAGCATCGTATAGAATTTTGCTGATGAAATAGTTCAATGGATCTCCTCCATGTTGACAACCAAAAGAAATAAAATCCACCCTTCTAAATTCTTTAAAGTTCAAACCCTTCTGATTTAGAGTCTAGTCAAAGGAAACCAGAAGACTTACCAAAAGTAAACTTACTCAAGACCATAAGGCCCGCTATAGCTCTAAATTGTAAATGGTTAAAAGTACGTTACCATCCAGACATCAAACAGATTGGCTTTTGCACACTAAATTACCTCTCAAAAAGCCCTAGTTTAAGAATGACATCAGCCAGATTAGAATTTGCTTTCCCCACTAACTGAAAGAGCTTTCTCTTTTTCATGGTAAATGTTCCAGCTTTCTCCAAACCACGATTAATATCTGTGAACTCTGCAACCATTCCATCAACCTAAGGAAAATGGCAGTGTAAGTTTTCTGTTAGTGCTCAAGATTAACACATTCAATAGTCCAATGGATATCTTGCAACATACTTGTCGGATGTAGTAATCCAAAGCAATGCTTTGACCAAGAACACTTCCAATGGTACGTACACCGTCTATGTCCAGAGACTTAAGCACTATATAGTCGACTCCACCTTGCATCCAAGTCTCCAGATTTGGTTTTACAACTACTGCATAATCTAGATTTTCAATAATTCAAACCACTGTCACTAAAAGTTCAAAAACATTTACCTATATTCATCAACTTCTTGTAAAAACAAGATAAAAATAAAAGAGGGAAATCTGACTGAAACCGTAGTTTAAAGAAAAGGATTTTCAGTCACATATACAATTGTCAATCTCTGTAACGCAGGAGGGACCTATGTCAAGTACCATATCAGCAGATTCTTGATGCAGAGCGACGCAGATCGTTATCAAAATGCATTAATAGTAAATTGCAAGATGAAAAATACATACCTCCTTATGTTGACAACTTTTTGTACCATACAAAAACCTAAATGATTCTAAACAACACAAGACAGCCAATTCTTATTCGGAACAGTCTGAAGTCTCCATAGTGATGTTGCCTTTCGTAGAACATCATAGTATGACCTAAATAAAATATCTAATACAATGCTATCACTGGGCAGCAAAGGAAAACCATGGCATTTTAGTTTTCACTTTACATATCACATATAAGCTTCCACCTATATAGGCAACATATCTAAAATCTAGATCACAATTTCTTCTTTTTTTAAGGCAGAATATACGATCTCCATCTTGATATAAGTTCCCAAGCTCCTTACATTCTTATTGACAATATTTCCCCAATAAAAAGCCCAAATGTTGTTCTAAAACTTTCTTCATATACTCAGACCCAGAAATATATTGATTGTTCATCCTAAATTAACAAAGTCCATATCATTTTGGCATATATCAGACTTGTCTAAAAGTCAAGGGAATCCAAGGGATGAATGGAACTTCTACCAAACCAAGTCATTGTTTAACTCTCTGTATTCCTCTCACATACTAAAGTCAACTATATGTTTAACAAAATCCTAATTATATCAAGCATTCTGAAAAAAACACCACCAATTCTGCATCAAATCAGACCAAGGATATATACATGTATTGGATTTCCTATTATTGCAAGAACCAAGACATGAGTATAAACTTTTCTGCTATATTATCTTCTTACATTTGCATTCTTGCAGGTGCATGGCAATACATGATGGTTGCTTTAGTAAACTAGTAAAAGAGAACTAGAGAAAAGCATATAGGCAACTTTGGCATACTTACCATCCTTTCTCATCTCTGGTAGCAATCCAGAAGCATTTTTTTCAACAATCTTCAGATACCCCTGAGCTTCATGATCAGAAACATTAAACAACACGGTAGAACCATAATGAAACACTACCATATACTGACAAATGCTTTCATTTGGAAAACCAGTCTCCATTACCTGCAATATGAAGACAATGATCTTAGTTTACATGGTCTTAAGTTGAAACTAATTAGAATTAGGATGTCCATAATGAAACTATTATGAACTTCAACACAAACTCCATGGAACCACACAAGAAGAAAAATAGTGGTGGAACAAATACTATTTATTTCTTAACAAGTCCAGTCATAATACACAACATTCTTAGCATGGTTAACAGCCCTTTATGCCCTTAGAACCGTGATCCATGTTCCTCATTTTGATTCATGATACTACTGTATACTGAATCCCTCTGGTATGTGATTTAGAATGCAAAATTTTGGATCCAACCTCGGTGAGGTCACTCAAGTTTCTAGACATAAAGAAACTAAAGATAAATAGATACATGCACATTCGCACACTAGAATCCTTCAGCAAAGTACTAAATACTAAAAACAACAATTTTATAGTTACCGAGTTCACTACTACCATTGTTGGTAACCCAATTAGATGCTTACTTAACAAAATTAGTAAGACCAGATATCTTATATAGTATTGCTAATAATTTAACTAAATGATTTAATATAAATCACAATAATAAACTAACTGATCTACCCCATGGTACTATAAGTGATGTATCCTATCATCACATACATACCATGATCCAAAACATGCCACATTCAAGGTGACTATGATTGTTAAATAAAGGAAAAGTTTATTTTCTTAACCTAAAGAGAACCTTTTATTTACATTGTCAGTCTGTATCAATTAGTGAACTACATTACCTTTTCCCTTTTATCAAAGGATCAGATTTATGGTCCTACTTTTGGTCTTCTCATTTCAGGAGGAACAATATTGTTGCATCCTATAATGTACTTTGAAACTAATAGTTGGTTTAGTGTATTGTGTAATGCTGGACTTTGAAACTAATATTTGGATAGGCTACATGAGCAGATACAGTATGCAAACTCACAACCTGCTCCGGTTCCCTGTTAGAATTTATTTTTTTTTTCTTGGGTAAACATTAATCCAACAGCTTAAGATGTTAAGAAATGACATAATTTATACTAAACTCTACCATTTACTTACTGCCGGAACTAAAATGGCTATCAATTTAAAATATTTATCAGTAAACCAACGTTAAAGAAATAAGCAGTTTAAGAAACAGCAACTTACTTGAGGATCGTTCTTAACATCATAGTATCGGAGTACAACGTAATTGGTGGCACGAGAGGAAGGCGGAATGACGTTGGTCGCATTCTGGGCCTGCAGGCTCCTCAAATCAATGCTGCAATTCAATCGATCACCACCAGAAACAACAATTTCACAACAAAAGAACTAAATCTAAGCCTCAGTCAGCTGTAAGCGCATGTATGGGAGACGAATCAAGACACCTGGTGCATAAGAAGTAGGCCTTGACGGGGACGAACCGGCTCTGTTTCTCCTGCTGGGCCTGCAAAAGCCGGTCCTTGTGCTCGTCCTCCTCGGAGCGCGACGAGGAGGACTGCTTTACCTCCCGCAACTCGAGATCCTGGTCGGAAGAGATGGACGAGAATAGCCTCGCGAAGCGATCTCCGGTGGCGGAGCGGACGAGGGAAGGCGCACCGAATAGGCGACAGGCGGGGAGAGCGAGAGGGAGTAGGGTCTTGGAGGGGCGGCGCAGGAGGGGAGAGAAGAGAGGAGGCGGAGGAGGAGAAGAGGAGAGCGTGGGCGTGAGATGCCTCGCAATAGCGCGGAACGCCGATATCACCATGGGGCGCGCGTTACGCTCCATTGGCACGCCGATATAAAGCATCACAGTGGCGGTGAACCGGGTTCAATTCAATTCACTCTTTCCTCGATCTTTTGGATCGAGAAATGAACGGTCGTGATGTATTGATTTGACTGGGCCATTTCCTGTGGGGTCAAAAGTGCTCCACTTTGTATCGTATTAATTTTAAAATTGTTTTTAATTAATATAATTCTATAATCAATGATTGATGAAACCAAATACTTCCATTGTTCATCATCGATGATTAATGAAAAAAGATGAATTATGGTCATGATTAATCAATCCCCACTAGTATATCATTTTGTCATTTTAAACATTGTAAATGCTTAATTTTACTAAATCTAACCCTAAATTTTTTGGTAATTATATATTTTATTTTTATTGATTTGATTGTTGATTAGTATAATAAATAATGGTGCGAAGCAAGAGATAAGAGGTGCCATTGATAGGGTGGACTTGAATGTATGTTGATCTCTTTAATGCTTAAGTCAATCCGAATGAGGAGGTATTAAATTTAGTATAAAATGATTGATCTTGATTATCATATAATCTTTTGCACCAGGTTAATAGGGAAAATATCATATGATATATTTCTGATAGAATATTCTTTAATCATCCTTTTGGATGGATGTCAATAGGACCTGATAAATTTCTTTTTTATCAATAACTAAAGTAAAGTCAACCAAAAAAAAAAATTGATTTGTGACCAGTTGATGGTGGATGATTTGTAGGTTCAGATCAACAAAACAGAAAGTTATTTGTCATGTTTTAGACTTAATCTGGTATCTGCTAATGTTTTTGTTCATTTGATATTTCTCCTGTTTGCTTGCCGAAATTATGCAGTTGAACAACTTTTAATCACATAAAAGCAAAAGTATTTACACAAAACACTTTCCAAGTTGTTCTCATGCAGCTCATGAAATATATGTGGGTTTGTGATTTTAAAAATTGGTAGGTTTTCATACCACAACATCAACTCTCTGAAGCCACCAACAGTAACACTTCCAAGCAACAGGAGAACTATTTGATGAGATACAAATTAATTAGCACAATTTTAAGAAGAAGAAATTAAGACACTATCGCATGGCATTTATTTCACAAAAAGACAACTTTCGAGGAATCTATTGCTCCTATAGTTTTGGTTATCATCAATTAAGATAAATTCAGGCCTCTTTTTTTTTTTTTTTCTTAATCTTTGAGCTATGTATCTTAATCTTAACCGGAAGACAGATGCAGATCATTATGTTATCAGATTTTACAGGTTCAAGAAACCCACATTAAGGACAGCTATGCCGTAAGAACATGAAAAAAAAGTTTTACACAATATGTCGCTCTTTTTTAATCTTTCAGTTCTCCAAAATTAGGAATCGAAACCAGCGGTTACGGTTAAAACTGTCAATTTTTTTATTTTTCTAATTTTAAAAAAATAAAAAATAAAAATATATATTTCCTTTTTAATTTAAAATATAAAAATCACGGAATCGTGGGATCTAATTTTTCAAACCTAAGAATCAGAATCGAATCGCTTAAGGTTGGTTTCGATTTATTTTGGAACTGACGAACGGCCTGATTGGTTCGATTCCAGTTTAAACTGAACCGTAATCAGACCTACCTGTATTGTTTGAGAAAATGAGATTTGCTAAAAATAAGATATGATTGATTGCATTGATTTTTTTTTTTTGTACTTGAGATGATAAGAGATGGAAATATTTTTCATTTGGATAATCGATGCATATTAATTAGTACCGATGTATGTATCGACACATGATACATTAGCATGTATCGAGGAAGAGGAAAGAAAAAAGAAACGAGGAGAAGAGGAAGCAACAATGGTGAGGTAGTGGTATCGTACACAAGAAGAGTGAGCCGTAATAATTTTTAAAACAGTTAAGTTGAATAGGGTTCTATTATTATTATTATTATTATTATTATTATTGAATCAATAGGTACCGAGATCAATACGTATCAAACGTACCATACGATTTCAAGCGGTAAAATAATTAGGGTAATTGCTTGATCTAGAATTTTCAACACTGTAGGCTGTCTCATGAACATAATGTCGTGTGTTCTAAAGAATATTTAACATGATAGATTAGACAGTAAGAGAGAACAAATACCTTATCAAGAATTGATAATTGATAGTTTGTGGAAAGCGAAGTTACTTCTTTGAATCAAGCTGTTACAAAGTACATTATAAACATCATTTCGGATTGCTCTTTAAGAGCTTGCCAGATATTTCATCTTCTCCGTCATGGAGTACACATACAATAACATAAAACTTTCTTTTTTTGCCCCCTGAGATACGATTAAACGTAGCCAGACTTCAAGAGCTAATAAAAGAGAGGTTAATAAATGATGAAAAGAAGAAAGCTGGTTACGATTACATGGAAAATTTACATAACGCAGTCATGGTTTCTGTTGGCCAACCAATCCATACTACATCATACTGTATATAAGACTATATAAGACTTTTACATGGATTCTCATAGGGATCGAGGAGATCACTTAAGCGGGGCTAAAAGAGTGTAAATGAGAAGCATTGAGACCACAATGATAGCTCCCACCAGGGTAAACTTTGGACTTGTCCATAACATGAGGTTGGACCTCTCTGTTCTTTTTATGGGATCTACTTCTTCTGACAATGGGTAGTCAGAACGCCTTGGATTCCAGCTGACATATTTGTCTGGCTTCAACTCGGAGAACATAGATTTCTTTGCCTTTTTCCGAAACTTAGACCAGGCCTTGTCCCAGTCTGTAGACAGCCTATCACCTGTGGCTCAATAAAAGGCATGAAGATTCAGAACAATAAATTTTTCCATATATCCAGCAATTGCAACCATATTTGTAGAACATAATGCACAGAAATCCGTACCTTGTGAAGTTTCTGTACTTAAGAATGTTGAGCATTCACAGTAGAAGTTGTAGGTTTCTCACAGTATCATATTTTTTTTTAACTATAAAGAAACTCCTTAAGTGGTGAAACAAGATATAAATTCCAGATTTGTTACTTTATCACAAAAAAGTTTTTGAAAGAGATAAACTAATGCATGAGGTTCCAATCAATACAGGGTTTGAGGAGAGTCAATTTTTACCTTCGGAAGTAAAGAGGTTGTTTTCTCAACTAAGACCCTGGTCACCCAGGCTAAAAAGGGCAACCTTGACATGTGCTAGCTAAATCTCAGCTTTTCATCACATATATCTGTTTTGTACAAAAAAATTATAACGTTTCCAGTGTGCAAATAACATAATGCAGAATCATCACCCTGTAATTCCAACCAACAGTACTTTGTTTTCTGGACAGAGACTAAAAGACCCAACTGCAGAGTTCCACCAACACCTAACCCAAATGATGGTGCTAATCAGAATAATTTGTTCCAGAATGGACAGTCTAGTCGCAGTTCCCTTAGATCGCAGACAAACAAGAGAAAAAGGACAAAATTAATGAGTTAAAAAGCAGACACTTGCAAAGAAATAGACATGGACTGCCAGCCTGGAGATTAACTAAAAGATGAATCGATGGTATTGAGTAGTTTCATATTATCATTCATCTACTTCATGAATTTATATATGAACATGTCGTACCATCATAATCAGTGGTAAGTAGCTGGGATAAAATAACTAGATGACTATGCTTTCTAAATTGTTTATAAAATCTAAACAATTAGCATACCCAGGATACTATATCATAAGAAAATCTTACAGATTTGACACTTTAATTTACTAGGTGAAATGCTCCATCAAATCACAAGAATTCCAGTTTGTCAGGGGATTGACAGATATCGAGCAGCATGATATATATGCACTTGATTAAAGCTGAACTTTGCCTATGAAGCATTACAACTTGACAAACGCAGCCAAGATCATACAGACAAAATTTCACCTATAGTAAGATTGGAGCTTATGATTTTTGTATGGTAGGAAACATTCACCTGACAATGAAACAAGCATCATGTATATATATTGTCTTTTACATATCTAGGAATCACAATGAGAGCAAAGTAGCATTCTATATATGCTTCTGTGCTTGTGAAATCGAGGATACAAGCAACCAATTTAATTGACATAGACTCTCCACGAAAACATCAGCTTTTAAATTCCAACCCTACACAGAAAATTAGCATATACACATCAGATGATAAGTTTATAATTCTTTGTAAGATCACGATTAGAGTAACACAAAAATTGTCAAGCACTCTAGAATCAGTCCTAGGTGCCTGAATACATATGCTTGTCTGTCCAGTTCCATACATCATGGTTCAAACTTGTACAAATTAAAGCTAAACTATTGCTTCTAGGCTTCTAGCAACTCAACATTTTGAATTGTGTGAACAAACTAGATGATCATGTGTTGGTAAATCTTGATAATATGAGGAAGGACCATTTCTCTTGACATCTAAATCGAAAAAAGAACTATTGTTGGCCCCTTACGTTCAAAAAAGAAAATTGATTTATCAAACTTACCATTGGATCATTGTTTGGATCATCAGCTTTGACGAAACCAAGTTAACGAACATGATAGCCGAGGCATTTTGTACAACCAGAAGCCAAAAAATATTGTATTCTAGTAAATTGATCATTTAAGTAACTAATTTGTGATATTAAATGTGACAAGCTACAAGATTCTATAATAAGTGGAGCAATTAACTCGGGCATTAAGCAAAGTAATACATACTCAGATCTAGAAGGTTGTGGTATCTTCACTTTTATTATTTTGTTATTATTTGCACAAGTCTCACATTGATATTAAGAACTCAATTTGATCTCCTCAAGAAAAAATTCATAAAAATAAGTTCAAGGACTGAACATGAAAAGGAACAATCTAGGACACGAAAAGGAGATTGTTTAGTGTACGGTTTAAAGTACTCGTTGACACTAGATGTTGTCAATCATATCCGCATATTGCAAAAAAGATCTCCTATTTCCTTAATCCGAAAACATGCTAGTGCGCTTCTAGTTTTGAGCAACTTCCTGATAAATCGAAGATCTGTGCTTCTAAGACCAAACACAATTACAATATAAACGATCCTTTCAACAGGTGGTAGAATACTTGATCATGAACAAACGTTCTAGAAGACCTGCATCACAACAGCATTTAAACCCCCAAATCAGATGATCATAATATCCAAGACATCATTTTTATTCGCTTATCCCACATCAGATAGATCGTTTCTGTTCTGGAATTGCATTTCCAACAATTCTTTCACTATCTTACTTTGACACACACAAACAATTTTTCTACAACCAATACAATAGGTTTAGAAACAAGAAAGGTGTTTTTTTTTTTGGCCATCTCTAATGAATCCTAGGAGATCAAACAATTTTTTTCTCATTTCCAAGCTTTTGAATAGAACAAAGCAACGGTTGTACGAGCATAAAAAAGGCAAGAAGAGAAGCATAAGCCTCATTTAGGAGGAAGAGGCTCGACCTTTATCGTTCTTGCCATCCTCCGGGGATCGAGAGTCGTTCTTGGAGCAACGAGGTCGGAGGGGAATCCGCGCTACGAGTCTCCCCAGACCTAGATACATCTCACCAATCCAATCGATTGATTAATGTGTTCCTGTGTAGATAGAGTATAGAGGAATCAACAAAGGAAGCGAAGGAAAGCAAGCAAGAGGAACTTTTGGAGGAGACAAGAGCGGCTCTGCTCCGCCACAGGATACAAGTCAGTAGAGTGTCCGCTACGATGCGGTTGAGGCCGAGGATGAAAGAGGGCCCGGGGCTTTTGTCCTCTATTCTTGAGTGAGTTTGCATATTACCTGTCAGTTCCAAGACACCAATCAGGGAAGACGTCCTTCTATCGGGTCACAGTTAACAGTGGGGGCCACTGCAGCGGGATGGGACCCGGATGTACAATTGAGTGAGCCTGAATTCTAACTGATCTGAGACAGCTGACCCGTAATTTCCCAGGATAAGGCAGGCATCATCATCTCATCTAACCTTGCATCCCCTCCTCTGCCTTCTTCCGCTTCCACTCTTCCCTTCCCTCCTAATCCCCAATGGAGGCTTCTCTCGGTTGCTTCCCCAACTCCAAGCCTCCTCCCCCGCGAACCCAGACGCAATCCCTTGCCCTCACCCGTCTCTCCAACCCCTTCTCCGTCCCCTGCGGACCCCGCCGCAAAACCCTTTCCTCTAACACCATCGTCCGCGCCGCCATCAGCCGCGCCAAGAAAGAGGAGACGGTGGAGACCGTCAAGCAGCAGCTGGAGGGCTGCCACCTCGTTGCCGGCATTTTCTACAAGGGCCTCACTGTCAAGCAGCTGCAGGACCTCCGCACCGCCCTCCCCCCTTCCTCCCGCCTCATCGTCGCCAAAAACACCCTCGTCGGCAAGGCCGTCGAGGGCACCCCCTGGGCCGCCATCGCCCCCTGCCTCAAGGGCATGAACGCCTGGCTTTTCGTCCACTCCGAGGAGATCCCCGAGGCCCTGAAGCCTTACCGCGCCTTCCAGCGCGAGCGGAACCTCGAGGACAACGACTTCACCGGTGCCGTCTTCGAGGGCCGCTTCTACGCGCCCGACGAGTTCAAGTCCCTGGAGACCATGCCCAGCCGTGCCGAGCTCTACGCCAAGATCCTGGGCGCCCTCCAGAGCCCCGCCATCTCCCTTGTCAGCACGCTCCAGGCTCCGGCCAGGGACGTCGTCCTCGTGCTCAAGGCCTACGTCAAGAAGCTCGAAGAAGAGAGCGGCGGCGCTGCAGCTGCGTAATTCCTCTCCTTGTTCTTTTGTTACATGATCAAGTTGTCATTTTGAATTGGGACAATGAGAATTCTTCTTGATCAATTCTGAAAGTCTATACATCTGCAATTGCACATCTTTTATGTTGTAGGTTAATTCTTTGTTGCATGATCAAGTTGTCATTTTGAATTGGGATGATGAGAATTTTTCTTGATTGATTCTGAAAGTCTATATATATATCTGCAAATTTGCAATCATCTCTTATGTCGTAGGTTGTGCCTATGTTATCTAGTAACAAGAACTAAAGGAAATGCTGTGATAGAACCAACCAAAGGGTTTTCTTGACCTATAAATGTAGTTTAAATTCTGATTCATTAGGTACAAGGCAATGATGGAGCTGTCTCTCACTTCAGGTAATTGATCACGGTTCCATAAGATGTTTGGGTCATCGGGTAGAGATAGTTTCGGGCAAAGCTTAGGCTTTTTGCGAATCAATCAGTGAGGTAGGTTTGGGGGAGCCAAAACTAAAAGTCTTCTTCAATTATTTTGTTACTAACTGCAATCAGAGTTGATTGGATGTGATCAATAAGGACCAATAGTTGTAGAGAGTTTAAATATCGTATTTTATGAAACGGAAAGTCCTTGTTAGTATTTTTTATTAAACCAGATGGTAACCCCTCTTTGTACACCTCAGTTTTCTTGTGTCTATATCTTAGTATTTCTCATGGTAGGTTTCTAGTGTCTTGAGTATATAAATCTGGAAGGAGAGAAGATTTTGCTATTGCAACCTGTCTGGTATTGCATCAAGATTACTAATCACAGATTCTGAACTTATGTGTTTCTTGGTCTTCGCATCAGATTTAAGTCTGCTTCATATCATTCTTTTAGATGATCCAACCACTAAAATTTGCAGGCATTGATATACTAATTAGTAAAAAAATGAAGATATTTGAAGTCTGGAACACATGCCACTAGAGCCATGCTTTATATTGATTATGAATTTTCAAACTAGAAGGCCAACAAGAAAGATTTGTTGCAAGTTATATTTTACCGTGTTCCTATCGCCATCACCCAGGAATTGAACTGGAGCATCTTATCATCAGTTTGTTGGCTTGTTGATTACTTCTGGAAACCGTGTTACGGATTTTCCTCATGAACTAGCAGATCAAGTGGCTTTGTGTGATCAGTGCTCTATTTTAAGAGTGAATTATCACGTCAGACTAACCTTGACATAAAGCAGAAAGGCATGGGATAAATGGTGAAATCGAGAGGTATAATGACTTCAAATTCTGTCTTTATTTCCCCGTATCAACAGAAACATGATCTGATCGGTGAAGTTCCTGATATTGTCATCCTTATTGCCATCTCACATCTATTTTGTTGAATTCTTTTAGGAGTGTTCTTAAAGGATCTTTCAGCATAGCACAACAATAAGCTGAACCAGGTTTTGCTTTCTGCATTCTTGCTGATACTTTTGTTGCAGATGATTCTTCTTGTTTTGGACAGTGAATCTTCAATTTTATTATAGCAAGCAGACTACTGATCAGTATATGCTTGCCGTCCTATCTAAATATATGATTTGATTCAAACATTGTCAAACAGAAATATTCCAAACATGAATACATGATTTGCCAAGATGACTGAATGATGTGAATCTTTCTCTTCTAAAGAATTTACTTCTGTACACATTATTCTTGCCTTGGTCGATGCTAGTAATCGGTATACTTCCCCATAAATTTGGAATTTTATCGAGTTTGTGTAATAGATTAGATCTCTCCTCTTAGAGTGATAGGAAGCATCAGTGCATTCTTGATTTCTGTCGAGGTTTGCTAGCATTACAGTAGAAGTGATTGTAGATCTTGTGATATTGGTGAATCTTGTGTTGGATCATGGAATCAAGGTTTGACCAAATACGCCAGGGTTAGTCAAATAGCGAAAAGTCAAAAAAGAAGAACAATCGTTGAATGCGGTGCTCACATTCTAGCGATGGAAACATTGACCAAAGACATTTTTGTTATGCGTTTTGACACTAATAATATCATGTTCTTTATTTTATAAAATATTATATTTTTAGATCGACGAGCCTATTATTGGTTGGAGAACCCTATCGATCTTCTTTTTTAATTTTTATTTTTTATGCTTATATATTTTTTTCATGTCTCATAACAAAAGCAAATTGAAGTAGTCATTGAGAGAGATTTGAACTTCCAATCACCTCAGGCAAAAAAAAATCTAATTATTCAAATAATTCTTCTGCTCTTTTAAGTATAAATAAAATCAAAAGGTTTAAGTCTAAATAATTATTAAAATCTAATTAATTTTATTTTATTTTCAAGACCCATAACAACTACTCAACACGTCAACAAATCCATAAAATGACATCCACACCCGAAAAATTATAATTATGTTTACTGAGTTCAAACAATTAGCTCCTGATTTGATTTACATCTGATCAGTAACAACACATAAGATACTTAAAAAAAAGAAGGGAATTTTGTATATATAAATATATAAATCCCTTAAAAAATTAATTGTTATTGTTCCTTTAAATTTAAGTTTAGTGCATTTTTGTATATCAATTTAAAATCTAAAATCTTACATATGTGTCATCATGGCTAATCATCCGCTAATTATCATTTGACTACCAGTTGAAACTCTAAATGATGTAACTTTATTGTGAGTATAATAACACTAAACATTTTTAGGTATTTATATTTTTATTTAAATTAACAAAAACATCATAGTTAGCCGTAATTTTGCTAAGTATTCTCGGAAAATAATGCCAATTAGAGGAATATTTTAGAAGAATTTTGACGTTTGGAATTATTTGTATTATATATGTGATATATCAAAATATTAGAAGGATTTGTTTTAAAAAGAGAATATTAGGAGGATAAATATTTTTTTTTAGAATTTAAAGTACGGATATGTGAAAATTCTTAATAAAAATAGCATATGATAGAAAATTATTATTTTTTAATCCCAAAGCAAAATATTATGTAAATTTTATGTGACTTAAATATAATGGATGAAAGTTTTTTTTTTTTTTTTTGTATAAGGATGTTCTGCTTGAAAAGCATAAAATTAAGGGTGTTTCTCGAAAATTCGATAAAATTTAAGTTATATTTTCTTTTTTATCAGTAAAATGTCCGTTAGTAATTAATATATTGAATACCCGAGTAGCTCTTCCTCTTTGTTTCGTCTGCCACTGTCTTCTTTTGTTTCGGTTCATCTCACCAGCTCAAGAGGAAGAGGCCAAAGGGGGAAGAACCCTGCGAGGGATTGGTGGGGGAGAGAGCGAATATGGGAGGGTGCTTTCCCTGCACCGGAGAGCCGAAGACGGACGACAAGGATCCGCCCGACCTTCCGACAGGTATCCGAGGAGGAATCCGTGGGAAAAAAACTGTGCCATTTTTCTAATGTTTGTGAGTTGATTTGTTGCGCGTGCCTTGGTTCTTGCCAGGCCGTGTATGTACGAGATCTAGTTTGGTTATTTTGGTCTCGGCAATTGGTTCTTCGTTGGAAGTTGCTAGATTTTGGCTCCAAGTTAGGTTTTTTATTCCGATTCTTTGGGTTTTGCGACGGAGTTTGGGTTCGTGTTGTTGTTTGCCTTCTGGAAGGAATCCTTCGGTATCTTTGATGGATTCCCATTTGTGATTTCGCTATAACTGATTAAGAAAAATGGCAACGATCGTTCGCGCTATAGGAATCGCTTTCTTTCGTTCTTGTTTTGTTTCCTTCTTTGTCTTTTCTTCTTGTGACCGATTTCTGCGAAAGACTTCCTTTCCTTTTCCTTTCCTTATTATTTTGACGGTTTACGCTGAGATTACCATTTCACGATGCCATATTTCTCTCGTTCTCTCGAAAAAATTCATTCTTGCTGTCGACTATTGCCAAAGTCTTCCTTTCCTTATTCCTTTTCTTCTTATTTTTATGGGTGACTCTGAGATTAGCATTTCACGTTGCCATATTAATTCGACGCATATCCCCGCAATTCTTTTTGGTTTATTTTGTTATTAGGGTTTTTAAAGCTAAATTCTATCTGCTCTCGCATCGGATGTAAATATTTTACGTAAATAGGTATTTCCTTTTATCTCAAATTGTTATTAGAGCAAGCTGGTTATCGGCTCACGTTGAGGCAGTTCTGGCCTTGGTGGCCCGGTTGTGAGCTATACGTTTAATTTTCATAAGGATAATATGTCTTTATGTTCTACTTGCTATCTTGAGTATCAATTGTTATCTTTGTTTTTTATTGTTCTGTATTTTTTTCTTAATTTTTCATGCATTTTTCAAGTTTTTAATAAATGTTCTTCCTGTTAAATCTTGTAGCAGATAAATCGAAATCCAATCTCTCTTGGGATGTTAAGAAAGGAACCTTAATGAATGATAAGAATGAGCTGTCAAGTAGTGGATCTGGATGCATTGCTGCGCAGACATTTACATTTGGGGAACTGGCTGCAGCAACAAAGAATTTTAGAGCTGATTGCCTTCTGGGAGAAGGGGGATTTGGTCGAGTTTACAAGGGAAGATTAGAAAGTAGCAACCAGGTCAGCTCATGCTGTGCCTCAGTCTCTCATTTTCTTCTTTTCTGTTCATTGTATACTAAAGAGATATATTTTCCAAGAATCTAAGACTCCGAAAGGTGGCTCTTTCAGTACAATCTTCTATGTAATATACTATAAAATACTTGATTTTTTTCATATATCAAGTTTCCATTGTGGTGGTTTTAAGTCTTTAAGAGTTGTTATTGCATATTGAAATTACAACTTAAAAACAAATGACATGTTTGAAATCCTTGTTAAAGAAAATGGTTCTTTTGTTTCATACTGAATTAACATGTCAAGATAATTAACATAAACTTTGTCTACAGATTGTGGCTATAAAGCAGCTTGATCGGAATGGCTTGCAAGGAAACAGGGAATTTCTTGTTGAGGTTCTTATGTTGAGCCTACTACACCATCCTAACCTTGTCAACCTAATTGGCTATTGTGCTGATGGAGATCAAAGGCTTTTGGTTTACGAATATATGCCACTAGGATCACTGGAAGACCATCTTCACGGTTGTTCACCTACAAATCCTCATCGTCGTATTTTCTACAAGTACCTTCAAATGTATAATTCTTCACACTGAGAATATCTATTCTTATGATTGCAACAGACCTTTCCCCAGATAAGAAGCGGCTTGACTGGAATACACGAATGAAAATAGCAGCTGGTGCAGCGAAAGGATTAGAGTATCTACATGATAAAGCCAGTCCTCCTGTTATATACCGTGATTTAAAATGCTCTAACATTTTGCTCGATGAGGGTTATCATCCCAAGTTGTCTGATTTTGGTTTGGCAAAGCTTGGTCCTGTAGGTGATAACACACATGTATCCACTAGAGTGATGGGTACATATGGATATTGTGCACCTGAATATGCAATGACAGGACAGTTGACACTGAAATCAGATATTTATAGCTTTGGAGTTGTTCTTTTAGAGCTTATCACTGGAAGAAGGGCGATTGACAATTCTAGAGCTGCAGGAGAGCACAATCTTGTTGCATGGGTAAGGACCTTGTCCTTCTTCTCTGTCCATCTTTCAAATCGAGTAGTCAAAATTTGTTTTTCTAAATGTTTAATGAATTTTCATCATTCATGATGCTCTTTTGGTAAAGATGACAACTTTTCAATACTTTATAGTGTTAAATGTTGATATTTATATTGTCCTGAGTTTAAAAAGGACCATTTTCTCAGATATTTATTTCTGTAGTTCACAACTAGATTATATGGCATTAACCATAATACCCATAACCTATTTCATTTTTTCATTTTGCATTCCATCTTATTACAGCATTGGTTTCTCTTAAACATGGGCTTCGGTTCCCTGTTCTGTGATTTGAATTGGATCTTGGGCAGGAAGTGTGATGTCATTGTTGACATCCATTTTTTGACCCGCCCCTTGATCTGGCTGCAACAGGGACCTTAATACACCTTGTTAACTTTGGCTCTGTGGCTTGAACTAAGATGCAAGTTTTCTCGCTCAACAGCATGCTCTGAACCAAGTTGCCTCACAAACTACTAGTTGGTTTATCAATTTATTGTGGTCCTTAATTGTTAGAAATTACTCTTGCTTGTCATTTTAGTAAATCGAATCTCTTTTAACCTTGACTCTTCATGACGATGGAGAAGATATTTTGCCTCTGGATCAAAAACCTCTGGGTTCCTCCCTTGCATCAAACCGTGTAAATTTGCTCTGTTTGGTTGCAGGCACGACCATTGTTCAAAGACAGAAGAAAATTCTCACAGGTGGCTGATCCAGTGCTTCAGGGTCAGTATCCTCCAAGGGGTTTATATCAGGCGCTTGCTGTCGCTGCAATGTGTGTGCAGGAGCAACCAGCTATGCGGCCCCTAATAGCCGACGTCGTTACAGCTCTTACATACCTTGCTTCACAAACTTACAACCCCGACATCCAACTGAGTCAGAGCACCTCTCGCTTGTCCACACCGGGAACACCCCCTCGAACAAGAAGGGAGAACGAGAGGAAGTCAGGATATTGAGAACAGCCAGCAGAAGAGCCTAACGAGTATAAACGAGTCCATGTGATACTCTTCCAGGAGCTAATGGTGAGTGCCTACATCTTGCAGCAGAATGTACATTTTTTGTGATCTCTTGTCTGGCTCCTCGATGCCTGATGTCAATTCTCGATTTGCCAGGTTGGCCTTGCTCGATTCAGGACCAAGTTAATTTTGGGGAATTAGATTCTTTTGTTGTGGTATATGTAGTTTTGTGTCCCTGTATCTAAGTGCATGTACTAGACGGCAAGTCTCTTGATATTTCTTATTCTCTTGCTTAAGAATTTAGCAAATTGTGTTGCACAAGTGCCTTCATATACATGCCTTGCATTAGAATTCAGTAAATGGGCCTGCAGTGGTGAAAACAGGAATTCATTATTGAAATTGTACAGGCATGAATCAGCTCAGCTGGCGCATTATGAACAGCAATGCCATATGACTGCCAGCAGGCAACTGGTGGCTTCCTCAGTGGGAATCGGTGTACTATCAGGCATAAATGGCATGAAAGCCACTAGTTGTTGCCTCACAGCATTCTCAGGTGATCTGTACACCAGAAAGGCTGTTCACCTACTCCCAGAAGGTTCAGCCTTTTTCCTCAAGTTGCATTTTGCTTTATTTGTCCTGCATGTGTTTGATCAAACTGTTTCTGTTCTTGCACTGCTGTTATCAACTATAGAAGAGTAATGGCACCCTGTGTTCAAGTAAATGTGAGGTTATCATCATATCCAATACATTGATGACAGTCTCAGTTTTCAGTGTGGACTCCACCTCAAGAAAATGAATTTTTCATTTTATGTTTTGTTATTCTTCTTTAGTAATATAACTTATATAGGAAAACAAGTACAGAATGTGGTCTCCCCTGATTAAAATAGTGGATCAGAAGCTTTCAAACATGTTCAGTATGTGACACCTTCTCTAGATCTTGTAATGTAAGCATGCAAAGGAAATTTATTGGGTGGTAGGACAGTACTACTACCTTTGCCAACTGGGTGGTCCTTCACCAATAGATGAAACTATTAAGATATTTGTGTCAATCCCAGTCTCAAATAACCGGTATTAATTTTGAATAATTTTTAGGATTATACTATATAGAGGATATCACTGATCTAAAATATTTAAATTTAGACTAACAATAATACATCCATTGGATCCCTTATGAGTCAACAAGTATGAGACTAAATCTGGATGCAACATAAAAAAATATATTGTAATTGTGTAGCTTGTCCAGCCATTGGACATATCAGCAAGTTGCTGCACCTTGTTTTCAAGTTAGAAGCATCAACCTTCAAGAGGAATGTGGATGCACATGATGTGTAATTAGCTTTCTCCATTCCTTCACTGCCCTGCTCTTGTCTTCTTTGTGTCCTTGTCTTGCATTTGATCTTGAAACAAATCTTGGTGGACCTAACAATTCAGCTAAAAATACACATATAAATTACTCTATGTTGAGTGGATGAGCTGCAAGCAAGCTAAAAAGCTGGAAGTTGGTCCTCAGAGACCTTTTTGGCAGTGTAAGTTTGATAGTCAATTCTCATAGTTTCATCATGTGGCATGCTAACTGAGGATTTTAGTATAATGTATTGGCTAAACTCCAAAAATTATTTCTATTTTCTAGTGATTTATGAAGCTCCTAAAAATAATAATGTGTTGCCCTCTCTCTAAATGGAATGGCATACATCTTTCAGCTCCATCAAGGTCAAATTGTTTTTGCAGTAACTTATGTCTCATACACCTCACTGTCTCTGCAAAAATCTAATTCTTTAATAGGTGCTGTGATTATTGCAAGTTCTAAGTAGGTTTCACTGGCTTTCTCCTCGGTAGGTGGCCCATAGACTTCCAGTGCAAGCAATGCCACCAAAAGCAAGGCCTCACCAAACAAATCTCTTATCAATTCTATCCTCCAGATTCTGCCAATTGGATCACAGAAAAAGAAAAAGGCATTTTAGATGGAGAAAAGTAAGCTGTATAAGTAAAGTAAAGATCTTGAAACCACAGGAAAAAAGAACAGTCATATCCTGTTGTTGACTGATGTATAGAAAGCATGATACCCTAATAGAATCTCCAAGGGGCTTAGCCTATAAAGCTGCTAAGCTCCATCTTCAAGGGTGGTTTAGGCAAATGATGGAGAACATAGTGCCTCAGATTAGACTGCTAAAGTTTGTCATTGAACCAACCACACATAAAGACAAGGTAAAGAAGGTCAAATGACATAATTATGAACTCTCATGGATTGGGTTTTTCTATTTCCTTTTCTTTTTCTTGTAGTATTATGTATGTTTGTGATCTCTATTCATTTTGCCACTACTCATTAAAATGTAATAATACTTTTTGGGTTCATGAAATTGCCAAGTGTTATTTCTATTAGTGCAAAACAATGACTATAAATTTCTGCTGAAGTTATATAATAGGAACATCACATTCAGCAAATATAGCCAGTGTAACCTATCAAGCATGTTAATGTAGGTATGACTGTTGTTGTTTACAGTTGATAGATATGGAAGGGAGAAGCTGATGAAGAAACCAAATGCAGGAAAACAGATGAAATGAGTCTATAAACATGCATCGAGGAAGATGACAGTTCCTGATGGGTTTGGATGTGAAGAGTCAATTGGTTCTCCCAGACATCTCCCTGATGGTTGCTGCTGGAACAATGGCGATTTGGTGGACACCATTAGGAGGCTTTTGATCATCATTTTGTTGCTGCTGCAAAATGCATGGCTTCCCCGACTGTCTTGAGAACAACTGAACCAGTTCAAGCTCAGAAGCTTGCTCTGCCATTTATGGACAGCTTATTGTGCTTAAGCTGAGATGTGTCTCAGACAAGCATTCAAGTTTTGCTGCTGCTTGGTTGACCTTCCATCAATCTCCACCGGTGTCTGCTTCATGGCCTTCTTTCTCACAAAGGTGAGAAGATTTCCTGTTCTACACAGTCAAACTACATCTGTAGTTCTTTGGCTTGCCAACCTGCAAAAAAGAGATACCATCAACAGATATCTGTCTCATTTTTGGGTTTATAAGATTGATTCTGAGGCACGCAACTACGGGAAAACAGCTATTATTTCAGCTGGAGGAACAGCTCCCTCACATAACTTGGTCAACCTGGACGCAGAAAAAGCCTCACCTAACGCAGCAAGAGCTCCACGGAAGAGACGAGAGAGAGAGAGAGAGAGGGAGAGGAATAAAAGTAGGCACTAAAACAGGTGGCAGTTTTGGGCCCACCCGTCACGCGTTTACTCGGTCAAACCTCCTCCGTCCTCCCTCCATTATTTTGTTCTGTGCCTTCCCACCGATCTTATTATTATTATTATTATTATTATTATTATTATTATAAATAAACGAATAAATAAATAAACTCAATTTGCATCAGTAAAATCGCTAAATACCTCCATATAATGTTTATTTGATTATTCATCCTTCTACTATTGAATAATATATATATATATATATATATATATATATATTTGTATTTACGCATAACTAAAAAATGACATCCATAAAATTTATTTTATAATGATAAATGAAAAGATGAGTTCGAATCCTTACGATAAATTATCAAGATATTAACCGATTAAATTAATTGATATTTTTTATTCATAAAAATAATAAGTTTTAAAGTAACTATATATATATATGTTAATCCATAAAATTAAATGAGCTTGAAGTAACTAACTACATGTGACACTGGGTTTAGAAATAAATAAAAAAAGAAGAAAAAAGAAACTAATGGGAATAACAGATGTTGGTTATTTAATAGTCTAAAGGAAAAGAAAAAAAAAAAATTACAAATAGTTGTTGCCCTCACATCCGCCTTCTCGAGAGGGAAAACCCCACCGCCGATCCCAACGCGGGCTCGCGGAAACCCACCCCCTCCCTCTTCCCCCCTTCCTTTCGCTTTCCTCATCGCCCATCATCACCCACCCACCACGAAACCCTCCGCATTGCGGTCCCCCCTATCGTGATCGGTGACCCCATATCCATCGAGACCGGTGGGAGCCTGCGGAGTTCCAACCGGAGCGCGTGGCTGTTGTATCGGCTGACGGCGCGGATGAGAGGTGGATGCTCGGATCATATGCGCTGATGAAGATCGTGAGCCCTTGCTGGAAGCCGGCGGCGGAGGGCGGGAGGGGCGGCCGCGACGGCGGGTCCGCCGCCCGCGCCGACGGCCTCCTATGGTACAAGGATCTCGGCCGCCACGCCGTCGGGGAATTCTCCATGGCGGTGGCGCAGGCGAACAACCTCTTGGAGGACGGGAGCCAGATCGAGTCCGGGCCGCTGAGTTGGAACGAGGCGCCCCACGGCACGTTCGTCGGGGTCTACGACGGGCACGGCGGTCCTGAGGCGTCCCGATACATCACGCAGCATTTGTTCCCGAACCTCAAAAGTGAGCCCTTCTTTTTTTGTGAATCACATTTCGTTCTATTTCTCATATCTCATTTATCCGTTAACTTGGATCTCGTTTCATATGTTCTTCGTCCGGATCGTGTCGTCGGTATCTTACAAATGATATGGACATTTTTCTCATGGATTGATCTTTTGTGTTGCCAGTTTCCCAAAATGCTGATCCAAAATTCATTTCTCTAAATTTTGGAATTTGTGTCTGTTATTATTGTAATCCTTTATATGTCATATTGCCTGTATTTGTGTGTCTGCTTTGTCATCTTCTGATTGTTATATTTCATAGCATAAGTAGTTTCTTCTGAGACAACGACCACTTATTGGCATTTATTCTGCAGTCTTTTATCAGGTAATTCCAAGCTCATCATTCCATTAGAAGATTCAGGTTTGGAATATAGCTTAGATTTTTGCTATTTAGGATCAAAAGATTCAAAACTCTTAATCACTTATTATTCAGATATTTCTACTATCTTTTGATTTATGGCATCTAGATATGCTTGTGTAGCTTTTTTTTTTCTTTTTCATTATTGTAATGGTGTATATGATATGCAGAATTTGCTTCAGAACAAGAAGGCATGTCAGTAGATGTCATAAGGAAAGCATACTCCTCAACGGAAGAGGGCTTTATCTCTCTTGTGCGAAAGCAATGGCTCAGTAAGCCACAGATTGCCTCCGTTGGTTCATGCTGTTTGACTGGTGTCATATCTGGGGGGATGCTTTATGTGGCAAATGTTGGAGATTCCCGTGCGGTGCTAGGGAGATTTGATAGAGGTATTAGAGAGGTTAAAGCAGTACAAATGTGTGCTGAGCATAATGCGAGTGTTGAATCTGTGAGGGAGGAACTGTGTTCGCTGCATCCCGATGACCCACAGATTGTGGTTTTAAAGCACAAGGTTTGGCGGGTCAAAGGCCTTATACAGGTAATCCATTTTCTAAAACTATTATGGTCATTACTGAGTTGGAACAAATTCATGTGCATAGTAAATGCTTCTAGAAACCTTTGTTTTAGTACCTTGGTATAAGTATAACAGTATGCACTTTGAATAACTTTTATATGTTAGACTCTGGTCATCCTCGTATGCTTGTTACAGTTTACTTCAAGTGGCAACTTAGCTGCAAGGAGAGACGGATGGTTTTTTGAGATTTTCTTTTGCATGAAGCTTTTCAAGAACATTGAAAGTTTTTTCTTGGGCTATAATTGAAACACTAATTTGATCATTGCATACCTTCATATACATTAGAATATGAATGCCTTTTCTGGTAAAAGTGGTCTGCATATTACTTTCATACAGATCTTGCCTACACATTGTTGTGAGAAGCATAGGAAAGATTACCTTTCAGCCACTTTCATGCTTGTTTAGTCCTTCTTTGTTATTATGTTTTGATTTTATTGCTTACTTTTTAATGCTTAGAAGAAGTACCAGCCATTCAATAAATTATTCAAAATTTCCAGTTTCTTCTTTTGGGCAAATAGTTTGACAAAATGGAACATTAAGTTATTTTATATTTATTTTATCTGGAAGTATTTTATCTGAATCATTCAAATACTCTGTTTCATATTTTTATGATCTAAACAAGTATTGTTCTTTTTCTAACCATCATTTGTTGCTCTCGATATGTTCTCCTTTACACATTAAATGTCTCTTACAACCCATGTAGCCATGTATGAGATGAGAATTTGCCAGATAATAAGCACATTACATTTCTTCCAAATTAAAATATCAGAATTAGTGTTGAAGGTTGAGCAAATTCTTATAAGTTTATTTGAGCAGCCAAACATTTGCAAGTGCAATTTGATAGTGGTAATTGGGATGTTGAATCATACCAATTATTTTCATTGGTAACTTTATGTATGATCACCTAGAATAAATTTTATTTGTACTGGATATAAAGGCTCAGTACCGTATGGCACCTTTAGAGTTTGGATGCACAATGGAATGCCTAATGTGGATGCTTTTTTTTTCTATATATTTTCTTCGAGCATGTTAATGGATATTTTTGTTTGATTTTTCGTAAAATGTTTACATAGATCACATGCACAACTTTTAGATGAATATTTGTGTGATTGGTTTCTGTAGCTTCAACCAGACTGAGAGTCTCTGGTTAGATTACTTTGCTTTCTTTTCAATCACAGGTATTGGTGTTAGCATTTGACTTTTTGGTCCAAATTCTGTGCACAAGGATGGCAACATAATATTATAATGCAAGCATATTTCAATTGTTATGTATTCTGTGAAACAGCTTAGGTGTATCTTATGGATCATTTGAAGTTGTTGTGCACCTGTGATATCAAATATGTTAATATTGTAGGACTTAACATTTTGTGCTTGCAAGTCTTTGATAATTTGTAGTTTATCTAGGAATTCTAAGATTAGTTCTGAAATACCTCTTTTTTACTTGATCCTGAAGGTGTTATTGTAACGTGTGGTGTTTTTTCTATGATGACGGTCTCTGTCAGTTGCAGTTCCTCTTGTTTGGCTTGTGTTACAAGTAGAATTTCGGCATTTACAAACATTGGACTGTGGTTATAATTATTTTCTTGCTTTTGCTATGCTTTATTTCTGCAGGTCTCAAGATCTATCGGAGATGCTTATTTGAAAGATGCAGAGTTCAACAGGGAGCCATTACTATCGAGATTTCGACTTCCTGAACCATTCCAAAAACCGATCCTTAGTGCTGAGCCATCAGTAGTGACACATAAACTTTGTCCTGAAGATCAATTTTTGATTTTCGCGTCAGATGGTCTATGGGAGCATTTGAGTAATCAAGAAGCTGTGGATATGATTCACAACTCACCTCGCAGTGTAAGATGCCTTTCCTTTTTCCAGATTCTCTTTTCTGAATGGTGAAGGATGCCTCTCTATGCTTTAAATTTTTATGAATTTTTTTATTTAACCCATATATTCCATTATTTTTTGGAAACCTTTGTACATCTATCCGATTAGGAGTAAATTATGGCAGTGAATATACTGCAGCAGTAGGTGTCAAATCGTCAATAACGGATAAATAAGTCCTTCTTAAGGACTTTCTATTTTAAATTGCTTGGCATTGCAAGTGCATATATTAGTTAATAGCTTCCAGTTCGTTCAGTGAATATGACTTTTGAATCATACTTCAGCATTCTGTTCTGTAAGTTTCTTATATTTGTAGTATCAACCGAGTCACTACCTGTGACTTCAAAATTCTGATAGTTTCATTAGTGCCTAATCTTTATTATCAGTGTTTTATCAGAATTTAGATTCTCATGCTTAAGGTTCAGCTTTCTGTCTGCTATCAATATTTGAATTTTAAATATAAAACCAGCATTCATTTCCTCGCGCTTAATAATCTTACAGGGTATAGCAAGAAAACTTGTCAAAGCTGCACTTAAAGAGGCAGCAAAGAAAAGAGAGATGAGGTACTCTGACCTGAAAAAAATTGATCGCGGAATCAGGAGACATTTTCATGATGATATAACTGTCATAGTTCTCTTTCTTGATCCCACCATGATAAGTAAGAACTTCTACCATGGTCCTGTACTTTCACTAAAAGGAGCTGGTGTCCCTGTCTAAGCCGATTCCGGCCCAGAGCTGCTAGATGCTTCAGCCAGTGTCTCATTGGACATGATTCAGAATCTTCTCTTACTCTACTAGCTTGGACCGTGGTTTCAGGCTGTCAGCAAAGCACACAATCTAGTGTTCGGAAGTGCAAAGGATAGCATCGTCGGAGGAAGATCTTTATCTAACATGACAATCTGCAATTTTGCACTGGAAATAGATACGATTAGCAATAATGAAACCTTCTTTGCCTTGACAGTGGAAGTCTGGCCTCATTGTGTCGAAAACTTGAAATCTTGTTCCAAGTTACAGCCTCTGGACTGCAGGTACAGGGATTTGAGTGGTCTATAATTTGCATATCGTGAACATTATCTTGCATGCTTAGCCATCATTTTGCTCTTTGCTTTGGCAGTTGCTGTGTCCAGCTTCCAATCTTTCTCTCTTGTGGAAGTGTGTGTTTGAGGGGTGAGAAGATGAAGCTGGATCCAGTTGATTCTCTGGTTTTATTTGTTAAATCCTCCAATTGTATTTCTATCTAATTTATGGTTCCCGCTTATGTATCGTATCGTATCTCGAATCCATTAATGTATTGTTTGGACATATAGGACTTATATACTGCTGCATCAGCAAATTTCCATCAATCTCATTCTAATTCACCCGAAGCAGACCTACAATTGAAACTTCTCGAGACCTGTACACTAAAATGAGTTTTTGTCCACTGGTGTGGAAGGATTCTTTGTGAATTTTTGTACATGTTCATAGTAGACCAGTCTATGTAGTTTGATAGTAAATTCCTGAGATAAAATTTATTTAAAAAATTACCCAATGTAGAATTAATGTAAGCAATTTAACTTACAACGGGATGCGTTTATAACTCTAGAATTAATCATTAGACCGTAAACAAACAATTTATCGTTGCGAGATTTACATCGATTTTAGAATGTTATTTTTACTCGATCAAAATCTCCACAAGGCGATCCCAATATTCCAAATGACACCATCTTTGCTGACTAACTACGATCGAGTCCCAATTCTTTTCCCCATATTTGACATCCGACTACGGAGAGCAGATGTCACCGCAGTGGCATTTTCGTTAATCTAATTATAAGGATGGATTATTTCGTAATAGATGCTCAAGGAAGTCATCGCTATTATTTCGTTGTAGTTATTATTACCACACTCCACCTTTTTCTCTTTATATATATATATTTATTAATTTCACGGCCGACCATTCCTAATTATATCTCCTCCAAGTCTCTGCTGCTCCCTGTGATCGCCGCTTGAAGGATCCGAGAGGTATGAGTCTGATTCCTGGTGATTTCTTGCTGAGCTTTGTGCTTCATGTGTGGGATCGGCGCTAAAGATTTATTTTGTTTTCGTTCTCTCTCTCTCTCTCTGTTTCGTTATCCTTATCGGAAGAGTTTAGTTCTTGTGGTTGAAAATGGCGTAGAAAGTTGATGCCTTTAGCTGGGCTCTGAGTTAGAAATTGTTTGTTTACTTGGCCGAAGTGGTTGCATCTCTGGTTCTTTTTGCAAGAATTAAATTGATTTTGACCTGATCTCTCTTTTTATAGTCTTTTTGGGTGATGCTTTAATTTCTTTGAAGAAAATATCAGCTTTTTGATAGGATAATCTTAATTTTAGGAGTGGACTTCATGCGTTTCGTCTTTTGTCTGTTTCGCCTTTTGATTAAACTTTGTTAATGGGATCGATTTGTTCCAGAAATTAGCAGTTTGGTTGGGGGAATTTAAGCTTAGTTCCCTTCTTTCTGATAGATTTTGTATCTTTTGTGCCCCACCATGTTATAACACATGTTGGTGCGGTTAGGAAACCCTGATTATTGCTCTTTGCTTTCTGTGTTCTTTTGTTCTGTCACCTTTGTCATATTTTCGCTCTTTAACCAACTTGATAGGGTTCTATGGTCATTTGTGGTTTAAATTTTCTTGGTTTCCTTCTTTACGCTAGAATAAAGTGTTTCTGTAATTTTTCCTTTTAATTATTGTAGTGAGTTGTAAGATCCATAAATTTATAGTGTGCTTCTTTTCATTTGAAGCTTTCATATTGATGAGTTTTTCTTTACATATTGCAACTGCAATTGTTGGAGGTTAATAAAATTATGGTATCATTTTTAGATACTAATTTGTGTTGTGAATGGAACCAAGTGTGGGCTCATAATATCATTCTTAGCTTATGGTGGTTCGAGCACTATAATATCCGCTAAGGACTAAGAATTAATTGCTATATAACTTGCTGAATGCTAGAAATATCACTATTATTTCGTATTGAATATTAAGAGAGTTTGCTTGAAACGAACTGTCAAGATAGTAGCAAATCGGTTATTGTTTAAAGCGCTTTAAAAGATTAAGTTGCAAAAAAATTGATATCCTTTGTTCAGTATTAAATTTGCTTAGAATCATAATCTATTCGAAACTTTAAAAATATAAGATTTCAGGCGTGATTACAACAACTGGTAAACCTGCAAAGATACTAGAAAAAATTATTGAATAGTTATGTATTAACATTGTTTGATTCCTTTAGCTTTAAATAATTGCTACAGGCACAAATGAATTTTAGGAAATGAATATGTAAGTTGATGACTTAATCAGTTGGAAGTTTTTGAAGATCTGAATTTTAATGTGTTTATGCATCTTATCTTTTAGGTCTAAGTTTAGAAGCACCACAAGAAGGTACTTTTCATATTTTTTTTCTCAACATCTCTGACTATTTAATTTGCAGGGTGTTGGGGTATTGGAGCGATGGCTGTTAACCAAACCACAAAGATTGCCCTTGCTGTGGCTTTTTTTGGGTCACTGTCCTTTATATTTGGTGTAATTGCAGAAAACAAAAAGGTTCCTTTTCCTTACCTTTTTTTCTTATATTTAACATATACTGTGAAGATGAATATCAATATAGTTTAGGGCACCTATTCCCTTGCTTTTATCAATTTCTTTACTGAAAAGAAATCTTTTGACTGTTAATCTTCCAAATTACATAGCCCAGAGTTGAAAATTAAGACTTGTATGTATATATATATATATATATATATATATATATTGTATGTGTGTGCATAAATACACACGAATCTATATCACTACTACAATCATTGCTTATATCATAGATAGAGGAAGCAAATTAGATTTTCTGAGATTATTTATATAGTTAAGAGTTGGAAATTAAGACTGGTTCTATGCACACATTTGTACACTTGTAAATATGTAGGTATACATAACATACACACAACTTAACAGTGTGGAGAGAGGAAGCGAGTTGGATTTTTTGAGGTTTAACTATTGCTCGCAAGACTGTATACTTTTTCTGCTCCGATCAACTGATACATCAAAAGTAATTTTATAGTTAAGGTCAGAGTAATTTTATAGTTTGCTGTTGGCACGCATCTGGTGGTTGCTTGGAACCCTACACCGAGTCCGTGCAGAAAAAACCAGTGTATTGGACCAAACACAGTTTTCAGTTTTTGTTTTTTTAAATTTTGACTCATACTTTTTTAATTAAAATTTATGTTTGCCTGCATATTTTATTAGTCACTTCAATCACGATTATTATTGTGGCTGAGTATTTGCTTTGCAGCCGCCTTATGGAACTCCAATTAAGGGAAAGGATGTTGTCATCTGCAAGTTCCCGAGTGATCCATCAGTTGCTTTGGGAAGTTTATCTGTTGTGACACTCTTTCTAGCTGCTGTTATAGGGCACATTGCTGTGTATTATCCATACAGAGGCAAGACAGTTCCCAATCAAGCTTTGTTCCGCAGTACTACATTGGTTGTATTCTTCATAATTGCAGAGTAAGCTCTTTTTATTTCTTTCTGAAGTGACTTTCCATGCACTACTGGTCTACTTTGAAAGATTAGTGATATTTAGGCATGAGGAAGTCATACCATGATTTTAGGAAGATTAAGATATATGTAATCACACTTTTGTTGGCTTATTTCGGCATCAGTTGTTGCACTCCATGTACATGTAAGATGCTACTGGTCTTATCGGTCCATCTTTGTTGCTGCATCTTATAGTTGCTTTTCTTGGTTGCTGTTGAGCTAATGGAGATAACTTCTTTCAGGAGTCTTATAATTTATTGTCTTTTAATTGGCTGTTTTGTTTTGTCGTTTGGTTGTGTTTTTTGTTTCACAACGTTGGCTTCTCAGAACATAATATTGTTCATTACCTTTTGAGGGGTTGTCATTCATGATTTTATACTTCTATCCTTCTTGTTGGCTATGAGATACTGCCCAGCCATTGTTACGACTTTCTCTGATATGCAAATGTTCTTGCTTCAGGGCCGTCTCAATCCTTGCACTGGGGATGATGATGTGGGCTACCATCACAGAAGGCCTTTCTCGTTCGCGCAATGTTCACCATGATCTTGATACAGAGTGTGCTACTGCCAAGACCGGTCTCTTTGGTGGTGCAGCTTTCCTCGCCCTCGATGCATCCCTCTTTTGGCTTGTCTGCCAGATGCTGACGCTAAATGCAAGAGCCGATTACCTGGACGAGGACGATCCAAAGGGAGAATACGGACAAGTCTATGCAACTGAATTTGATCCCAATGGAGCTGGGCATCCAGCACCCAAGGTGTGAAGTGTGAACCAGAAGTATATATACAGAACTAGACAGGAGTGTGGGCACTTGTGTTTGGTTTGCAGCTCTTTATCATTTATGTCAAAGTCCTGGAACTTGTATTTTCATATGCATCATTATCAGTTCATGATGGTCTTTCCAAGATTATTTGTTGTCACCATCTCCTGGAATCATGTACTTTCTAGATTTGGACATGAATTGTTTCAAGCCAGTACTTGCTTGCATTGTAGTTTGGATTTACCTGGTAGTGTAATAGGTATTCACAGTGCCTATCCATCTGAGAAGTGCAGGTGTGACATAGCCGAGTATTTGCTAGTAAGTTGCGATCAGTAGCAGTTGTGATTTCTTTGTGCAGATGGGGAGAAGAATGGCTACACAGATAGCTCGACCCGGTTTGATTCAAACTGAAATCGAATAGGAATCAAATCGGATCAATGGCTTCCAATAAGAATCGGGGTGATTCGGTACCATAAATTTATCTTTTTAGTAGTTTAATAAATAAGATTTTTTACAAGTTTTAAAATTAATAAAAAAATTAAGTCAAAATTAAAATAATCAAAACCACTTGAAATCTTCTTCATTCTAAGATTGAATTGGAACCATCAATTCTGAAATCGAGGTCAGAGCTAATGAGAGATTTGGCTCTAGAGTCTCTTGACTAAATGTTTTATTTTGGATGCCCGATAATTCATGTCACACCACTTTCTCCCCCTTTTACAACATTTGCTTTTGATCTAACTATTCTAACATGATTAGTGCCTGATATAATTCATGCTAAATATATTAAGAATTTTTAAGTTATTTTTTAATGTTATTTTCATAATTTAATTTTTCAGTATTATATATATATATATATATATATATATATATATATATATATATACGGGAGAAAAAATGCGTAGAAACCTCGCACTACATATCTGCTCATCAAACGGTTGTTCTACAGCGTAATCCAGCCGTTGGTCAAACCAAGAGGCATCACAACCGTCAAAACACAGAGGCCAGTACATCTATATATAACCTCGAAGGGGACCTGAAGAGCCTTAAGCGTGATCTAGAAGCTTAGGGTTTTCGAGGTGCCATCCGACTCGAGGTCAGTTCCTCTCTCTCGCCCCTCTATTTTATTATCTCGCTGCTGATTTCTCTATTGAGTCTCTCTCGTGTTCTTGAAATCATCGATCTTGACCCAGTTTTTTGGATATATTTTTCTTTGCCAGAATCGTAAAGATATAAAAGGTTTCCTTTTCCTCGATCGTTGTTCGTGTTTTTAGGAAATCTTAATCGGTCCATAGTCTTGGGTTTTGCTTCAGCTGAAAAGGCGAGGATTGCAGATGGTTGGTTTTTGTTGATTGTTCTTTTTGTCAAAGATCAATTCATGTGGGTTTGATAAGCCGGGATGATAAAGAAAGATAATGCCATTTGACTCTGCCTCGATTCGTAAAGAATTTTCTTACTCCTAGGTTTTTTGGTTGAGATAATACGGCAACAGTATCAGATGGTTGGGTATTTATATATCGATCTTCTTCTAGAAGATCAATTCATGTGGGTTTGATAGGCTGCATTCTATTTTTATATATAAAAGGGCGATAATGGAAGATGGATTTTGTACATCTTGTCAGAGTTCAATCCATGTGGAACTGCAAGGGTAAAGATGGTTGGTCTTTTAGACATCAATTTGCTCAGTTCATGCTTTACATGCGAGGATAAAAAATTGTAGGTTTTTGTCCAAGTGACTATGGAATAGATTATACCTCTTGTACAGTTAGTTTTACAATTCTTTGTTTCTTTTGGGTTGAATTCTTCTAGCCCTTTGATTTATTCAGTAGGTAGATTTGTGCCTCAATATACCTTGGAATGCTCGAATTCTATAAATAACGAAATATTTTAACAAAGTTTTTCCATCTATTTCTTTGAGGAGGTTATTCTCTTCATCTTTAGGAAGCTTCTTTTCTACTCTTTTTAAGCCACTTAGTCTTGAAAAAATAATTGGCAATATTGTTAGGTAGCTTGTTATCGACCAAAGTATCTCAAGTGATGCCATGCTTCTGTTGACATATTGATCACCTTTATCCTTTAACAATATACATATATATGTATATATGTACACATGTATGTATGTATATACATATATATAATTTAACTATGTGATAGGCTTGCATCTTATTGAGATTAATTACAGAAACTTTAATAGCCTATCATATACCGCGGCAATGACTATATATGTAAATTCGCATCCTAGGATGGCATGTCTAAGCGCCTGTTTTAGCCATAGAAAAGAAAAGGCATATTTAGGAGGAGTATAGAGACTATGAATGTGTTATTGTTAAAAGGAAGATTACTCAGTTTGGTTGGATCTGCTTCAAGTACATATTTTATATCCGTCTCTTGATCCATTGAAATTGCATGTTGATTATATTTATTTGTTGCAGTACGAAGATGCCTCGTTACGATGACCGCTATGGTAGCACACGTTTATATGTTGGTCGAATATCACATCGCACTCGTGCCCGTGATCTTGAAGATCTCTTCGGCAGATATGGAAGGTAATGTGTCATAGGAAAAAAAAATGATTATGTTATACCATTGAGAAGCCTAAATGTTGCTTGATGTGTTGCTTAAAAGCATTGTTGAGATGGGTAGTATTTACATTTGTTTACTTTTTGTCTTTTTAATCTTTTTCACTCTTGTTCTGTCAATTTAAAGTGCATAAACCATGATGTTTAAACAATTACTGTTTTGTGCTGCTCTGTCTTGATGATGAATTATGAAAACCTCTTGTATCTACCTTAAATGTAACAGTCTATTATTCCTATGATGCTAAACCTTTTAGACTCATTTTTAGATCAAAGTATTTGGATTCTTCTATTGGTGCATTCTTACCTTTTTGTTTTCAGCATTTATTTTTTTCATTGCAATTAGAATAATTCAGGCTGGGTGGTGGGATGTCTTTTCAAAGTGCAGTGAGAAAGGCTATGTGCATTCTTATTCATAGTGTGTGTGTGTGAAAACATTAAACCCCAGGGCATCGTGTTTTAACTTGAATGATCTTGTTGAAGGTTTTTGGGGTTTTTGCCCAAACTGGAGGTCTTTGGTTGGAAGGTGCCCTTGGTGGATTTGGTGGCTATCTTTCCAAGTTTGTAGGAGACTTGGCGATTCTTTCTGTGATGTTATTGCATGTTTTTGTGGAAATCACATCATCGAATGGTGTCTATTTCGTCTTCTGAGGTCTGAAGTATCATCTCTTTCAGTATTTATGTCCTGATGGCCTTACTCTTTCTGGCAACAATTTCCGCAGAGTACGAAATGTGGATTTGAAGCATGACTTCGCCTTTGTTGTATGTTCATCTCTACTACCCTTCCTAAACTATGTATCTGTTTTTAATTGTGTTGCTGAACTCAATGAAATATGTTTATACTAGCCTAACAAGATTGTTTTAATATGAGTCGACCTTTGTACACATATATATATATATTCTGTGGTTCCCATTTTTTAGGAATTCAGTGATTCTCGTGATGCTGATGATGCAAGATACAGTCTAGATGGGCGAGAATTTGATGGAAGTCGTATTATTGTGGAATTTGCAAGAGGGGTAAGAATATTGTTTAATGTATTTGGTTTGGCAATTCGTATGTATCATTTTCATTTGATTTTCTTTATTTTAAATAAGAGAGCACTCTAATACTTAAACTCTTAAAATGTTGCATCATGGATGTAGGGTCCTCGTGGGTCTGGAGGTTCTCGTGAATATTTAGGAAGAGGACCACCTCCTGGATCCGGCCGTTGCTTTAATTGTGGAATTGATGGCCATTGGGCACGTGACTGTAAAGCAGGAGACTGGAAAAACAAGTGTTATCGCTGTGGAGAGAGAGGGCATATAGAAAGAAATTGTCAGAATAGTCCTAAAAAACTCAGGTCATGAAAATTATTCATCTATTTTACTGCCATAGTGATGGAGATACTTTGCATGCTTTTTCCTAGTTGACAAATAAGTGACACTTGTTAGTATATCAGACGCGGCCGGAGTTATTCACGATCACCTTCTCCTCGTCGTGGTAGGAGTCGGAGCAGGAGTCGAAGTTATAGCCGAAGCCGCAGTTACAGGTACTGATACAATTTGTTGGTTATCAAATTGCTGTTTTCTTGTATTACCTTGAAGAATTATAATAGAATGCAGTAGTTATTTAGATGGCAGCTGCAATAATTTAACTTTTTAAAAAATTATTTTATCACTTTACTGTTTAAGATGCAGTTTTGATATTTGTTGCTACTGGAGTCAATTTTGGAGACTGTGGAAACTTAATGATATTTCTACCTTCTAGTTCACTTGCTTTATTTTTGATTCCTTATTCACTTTCTACTTACCTCTGATGTCAACAGAGTTGTTTAAAATTTCTCCGTATGTGGGTTGGGAGTTGTGTGGTGAGCATAGTGTTTGCATATTATAATGTGAACATTAATTGTTTTTGCCTGGTATTTTTGGAGCTATACTCTTGGTCGTTTGTTAACCAAATTTATGTTTGTTTCCATTAAGCTACATCCGTGCAGTGAAGAACTTGGTGCTTGTAGGTAATGTAAGATTTCACTTGAGTTTCTCCTCACACGATTGTTTTCAAGCCTTTTCAAGTGCTTTGTCTCGTAGAACAAGAAAACTTTACCAACCTCAAATGTCAATCTCTACGTGCTTCTTGGACGCACAGGTTCATGGTTACTATAATTTAAAATCTTAGGAACTTATGGTCTTCTTTCTTCTTAAATGTGCTCAATCTACAAAACTATTGTAGTCGGATTTCATGTTCTCGTTTTGTATCCAAGTCAGCTCAAAGATTAGCTTAGTAATTACCTTGGCATGATCTGGCTCGATAGAATAACTGACCCATCAACATGTTTAGCATGAATGACCTACCCATAATGTTTTAGGGCCAAGGTAAAGTTAATTTTAGTCATGCAGCTTAGTCTTATACCAATTTTCAACATTGGACTAAATTGATCGTGTTATTATTTCCCCAATTAAGGGATTGACCTTCTCATCAAGGATTAACATAGTTCAAAATTAAACCTTAGTATGTGCATGAGAGGGCTGTGGGCCAGTGGTGGCTCCACACTGAGATATGCCTCTAGCCCTATGCATAGGCAATTTTTTTCTTCTTTGCTACTCGAGCCTCTGATATACTTAGTCCTTGGCTGGCTATGATGTTATTTGTCATATAGATAGTTGACCCATTAATTTGTTAAGTCTGAACTCTGCCCAAAAAATATCAAGTTCAGCTCAAAAGAAGTATACCTATAAGTAGACCATTAAGTATTTATTATTTTACATCTGATAAATGGGGGGGTGTTACACACTTGACCCTTACTAATCCATTTCTACGAAAAATCAACATAAATTTTGAAACAAAGAAGGGATAAAAGAGAACCTGCTTTGCTGACATCTATAATTCACCTCCTTTGCTGGCATCCTAAACTGCTCTGGGAAACCACCTTCTATATGAACAGTACCTGCTTTGTGGTGTTTGTGGCATCCTAAGCTGCTCTGGGAAACCACCATCTATATGAGCACTACCTACATTGCGGTGCTTGTGGCATCCTAAGCTGCTTTGGGAATCCACCATCTATATGAGCACAGTACCTGCTTTGCGGTGCTTGTGGCATCCTAAGCTGCTTTGGGAATCCACCATCTATGAGCAGTACCCACTTTGTGGGTTTTGTGGCACTCCACTCCTGCATCATTGAAGTGGACTATCAGTATCATGGTTGGAATGTGGTGGGACTAGGGATTCAGATGGTGACAATTTTTTGCCATGATATCAACAACTACCGCTTAAGGTAACCTGAAACCCCTAAGAAATATTGAGCTTCAAATTAAATCAAGTTGAGTTTCTTTTGAGTTCAGTGAACTTTGAAGCAGTGATGTATTGAAAGATATTGGACTCTGCATCATCGTAACAAAGCACATTTTCATCCATGATTCCCACAAAATGTTAAGTAGAAGATGCTTTTGTTGGAATTGCATATCATGTCTTATCTAATTTGCATGTAATAATATTAGATGCTTTATTATGTAGGTAATTTTCTAGAGCTAGACCTTTTTTATGGTTTATGTTGTTAATGATTGGTTGGCGTGGCCTTATCAAACAGTTTAGAGCTTGAACCATATGTTGCTCCTTGTTACATTTATTATATTGGATATACTTGATGATCACTTGCTCTGTTTCTAGTCGATCGAGATCTCCTGTGAGAGATGGACGTGGTCGAGACCGTGAAGTCCGCAGATCAAGGAGTCCCGAATACAGCAGGAGCCCACGGAAGAGCCCCAGGAGGAGCCCTCCACCTTCAGAGGACAGGAAGCGCAGCCCCTCACCTGACGGCAGCAGGAGCCCGAGAGACAGGATGAGCCCTTCGAGCCCTCCACCAAAGGAAGAAGCTGAGCAGTTGCGCTCGGATCATGGTCAGAGCCCTCCGAGGGAAAACAGCAAGAGCCCCATGAGTCAGGAAAGGGAGAGCCCTCGGAATGGGAGGTATAGTAGCCCAGCAACCAATGGGGGAAGCCCTGGCCCTAACCCTAACCGGAGCCCCCGGGTTGACTACGAGGAAGATGATAATCACCATCCTTCGCCCAGGGGCAGCGTGTCTCCTTGAAGCTAACTTTGATCGCCGCCAGTCGAACTGAACCTTCAAGGTACAATTGTGGGATGCCAAAGTTTATCGAGTGAGTTTATGCCGGATTTTGCAAAAAGATGTCGTTAATCAGAGCGTAATCTTTTCTTGTTTAGCAGACTTGGAACTTTGGTTTTTTTAGCATCATGGTTATAGCTCCTCGTGATTGAGGCCAATGGTCTTCGAGATGCTTGCTCCACTGTTTGATGCTAAAAGGTCTATCTGGTATGACGTATTAAAATATGTTACGATAAATAATTCATTAGTCAGTCAAGCGACTGCGGAAATAGCGGCGAGCTTGCGTTCCTTAACCGGCTGTCGGTCGACCCAGAGTCTCTCGTGGGTCCAACACGCCATTCCTCAGAGATAAGAAGGCATCGGGGAGCGTGAGCGTGGGTCAGGGTGGAGTTGGTGGTTGCTGTCACGTTTCTTTCACCGGACGTTGCCGGTGCCATCGAAACAACAATACTTTTCCTACTTTCCCGTCACGACCCGTTCATCGACTCGCTTTCCAATTTGTGACAGATGATCAAATCACCACTACTTATGACGTGAGTGCGATCCTACGGCTTGGTACCGACGGAGTTGGGGGAGTTAGTTCGGGGGTGTGGAAGATCTACGCGACCTCTCCTCTCGGAGCGAGACACGTGGCCGTATGACGACCGGCTACGGGGGTCCTTAAATGGAGAGGTGGAAGCCAATTCGCGGAAACCCTCCACTTCTCCGGTGGTGTTCGATCGAGTCAGGTAATGCCGACTGGGGCTTATCCTTTCTACGCTATAATCGTTTCTTTTCTTCTCCAATTTTCTCATTTAATTTTGCCGGGTTGTTGTGGTTGATTCTGAGATCTTTCCGGTTCGTCAACTTTGTGCTACTTTATTCTTCTTCTGTATTTTTCAACAAGTTTAGATACTCGAGATAAGGGCTTCGGAGGTGAGCCCCGATGTCTTATACGCAGTCCTGGCTCTTCCGATTGTTGATATCGGAAAGTCATCTTATGGGTGGTGGCCAAATTGTGAACTTCTAGTGATAATTTGGAGAAAGATTTGTTCTTGCCAAGTGCTTTTAGATGTGCCGTGACCATTTCGCTAATTGATATGATTCATCAGTGGAAGCTGGATGTTTGATACCGATCAGGAGACTACATACCTTCCGATGTCAGCTTGTGGCGTTTTGGCACTCCGGAGAAAGAACAAGGAGAGCCTTTTCTAGTGGCTGCTGCTGCTGCTGTGATTCCGCAATGAAAATCGCTGTTGCCGTGTGGTTTTAGATCTTTTGATAATTCGTTTGTTTGATTAACGCGGTGCTTCAATCTAGTTGCTGGCAATATGACAACAATTGTGATCTCGGGTTAAGAAGAAGCATTAGCCACTAACTTCTCTGGTAGTCCTACATCTAATTAAGGTGTAGAATGGAGTTGATGGCTGCCACCGTTCCAAAAGCCATATGGAGTTCTGTTCAGTGATTGAAAAGCATTTAAATCTTTAAGTAGCCAAATAGAGTCTAAGATATTATAAATAAGGACCAGTAACGTGGTTATATCAACTTAAGAAGAATTTTGGCACATCTCGATCTTCGTGTGCATCTGTTACTGCTTTGCTTCACTTGTTGGACTTGTACATCTTCTCAGCTTTGTCGAAGTTCTATTACAGCTATCAATTGAGATCTTTGGTGATCATGATATAATTACTTTTAGTGTCAGAATAAAATCTGGGACATTTCAATTTTATTATTGGTCAATTCAAGACCTAGATCTTCCGGGTTTGTAGTGGTAATTTATGATTTTTAAGAACGCAGAACTAGTTACAAGTCTCAGTTACGAGCCATGCGAGCAACATAGGGTATACTTGTTTGCTCTGTTTTCATAAATTGCTCTTCAGAATAAGCAAACATCAGTTGTTGTTGCATGCTATGGATAGCTGATATGCGATGACTGATATTTCAGAAGCAGAACATCAACTCATGCCTTTGTTGGACATGAATATGGACAGACATCATGGTGAACCATTGGTTGGTGCAGTTTGTACTTTAGAGATTCAGAATGAACTTTTTTATTTGCTTTTAGAAAGATTGCATGAAATACATATGTTGTGAGCCATTGGTTGGTGCAGTTCGTAATAAAATGAATGCATCATATGCATCCTTAGTTGAGGAGCCTTGCTAGTAGCAGGCAAGTCTTTTGGGAATTGTAAGCAAGAAATTCATCCTGTGAGAGCCCTTTGATAAATCTTTTCTGATATTCATTAGCAAACACAAAATGTCATTAAAGATTTGTGCACTGGATGAATACTAGAGTTGTCATTGGTTTATTCTTTATCTGGACGACCTTGCTTCTGTCATTCTCATTATTGAACAGATTGCTTGATTATTATTTTGAAGTTGTCTTTTTTTGTCTTTCTCATCCTATTATCAGCTTGTAAGGTTGCAACATTAATTAGTCAGTGGATCTTAACGAAAGGATGTCAAAGGTTACTTTTCATTATTGTGTCTATTATGAATTTGGGGCATGGAATATTATGGATGGCTAGGCTGATGGTCTGTTACCTCTTAGCAACTATGTTTGAATGGCTTGCTTACTGTTCAAGATATATAACAGGATAAAGGAAAGTCCCAGTGAGTTACATGGTTCCCATTGGAGACATTTTCCTTCAAATACTAGCGTTGCTTCAACATATTTGGCATATGAACATTCTCCTCAAATGTTAGAAATGGAAACAAATATGAGTTCCTTGTAGACAGCATTATTATGCATATCCTATTCAATTCCCTATGGATCTGAAATCAAGAATTCATCTCAAAAGGTACCGTCAGAGTTCAAAGCTTGATTAGACAGTCAAGGACTAACTTCCAAAGGCATATCCTATTTGTCTGTGGCTGCATCATTTTTTTTTTTCTTTTAGAATAGCTAATATCTTAATTTATCCTTTTTTTTTCTGGCCTCTATTATAATATCTTTTAATCAATTTACACTCCTAAAATATTTTGCCCATTCCACTTTAATGAAATCCTTTCAATTTAAAAAAAATCCCAGAATCTTCAAGTTAAATAAAATCCAGAATCTTCTTTTTCATAACCTTCATCTTACACTCATTTGTTTGTCCCATTAGCACATATGAATGGTCTAATGGATTTGACTGTATACCTTCCAGCAAATCTCTGATACCTATTGTGTGACATTAAAAGGTAAATTGTATTCTTGGCTGTACTCATGTTTGCTTCTGTTGGTCATATGAACTTTGATATGAGAGATGAAATAGACTTCTAAAAATAGCTTTTGGTAGTATTTCTGCTGGATTTCACCTGTTAGAGATTTTACAACTTTGAATCAGATAGTAGCTACTTCATTATTTTCTTTTTTGTATTTATATTTTCTTACAGCTTCATTGATGCTTCTCTGGAGTGTGAACTTTAAGGTGCCTTTTATAAATAGGCTCTTGCCTTCTGCCCAGTGCCAAAGAGAATTGCTGTAGTTTTGCCAGCCATCACTTGAAGAGATGTCAGAATCAGACAATAATGAGGTTCTTTTATGCTTCGTTGAATATAAATTATATGGAGATTTCATGTTTCCTTGGAATTAACATTTTAAAGTCTCTGTTGGCAGTCTGGACTTAATCTTAAATTCCAAAATTCCAGTGACTCTATTTTTGGCATGCCTATCAAGAAAAGGCTCTTTCATTTATCTCAGTGCCCATCTCCTAGATCTCAGGAAACAGATGTGTCACCACATGATTGTGAGATATCAATTAGTTCTACTGAACATATTGTACATTCCGATATTATGCCAATTCCTGGAAGTTTCAGCCGAGCTAGTTCCCAGGAATTTGGATTAAACAATGCTAGACCCTCTGGTCAGGGAACTAGTACTGCAGGCTTAACCATGGGTGACAAGTCTTTTGGATTGTCAATTATGGATACCACCAAAAACATGTCAACTCCGAACATACCACCTGGGCTGCCTGTAGGTGAGATGGATGTTGAAGAGAAATTTTCAAGTGTTAGGCCTACAGACCCAGCAAATTCAGAGTTACGATTGACATTATCATCGGATGCAAAAAATTATGGTTACAACTTGTTTCAGCAAGGCAGAAATGAGACATGTTCATCAGATCTGCCTCTTGCTCCTCAGATAACATTTAGTGAAACCGATGCCAAGACTGGTTCTTCTAATGTGGTAAACCGGTTTAATTTGGATCTGAATATTCCAGTTGACACATGGGAGGCCACTATCGGTGAGTCTGTTATTGAACATAGTATCCACGAAATGTTGAATGGCATTGAGGCATGCTCTGATCAAACAATTCGGGCTGATGTCACATTAGGTAAGTCTATTATTGGGAGTAGTCACTATGACCATTGGTTGTCCAATTTGGGGAAGACTGATGAGAGGCATAAGGAGTCTGGGCTTGGCTTAGATTTGCAGCTTAAACCACCCAGCAGACCGGTATCATATATCAAATGGGGAGCTGTTGCTCCTAATTTAAGCTTGTCCTTGGAATGTAATGTGTCAAATGCTTCATTCGAAGCTATAAAGACTGAACCGCACATAGACAATAGTCAAAATGACTGTCTTAATGCTCATCTGAGTGGATCAAATCTTGCACTTTCTATGTGTGTAAAACCTCAAACATGCAGTGGAAATTTTCAGGATGGGAGTCCCAAAGTAAAGTGTTCTGGTGACCATAAACAAGCAGCCAGAAGGGTGATGAAGATGGAGCTATCTGAACAGCCATCCAATGAGTACTTTAGTAGACCTGCTGTTAGGGCAGTCAACACGGAGTTTCACAACAATAAACCAACACATAAGCATATAGAGGTTCCATTGAGCATGAGTGAGCCCATGGATTCGAATTCTGTGACTGCTTCTGATGAAAATGTTCTTGATGTTGATGGCTCAGTGATGTTTGTTAAAACAGACATCAATACAAGTCCTGTTGCCGCGCCTTCTGTTGTAAATCCATCTTTCGAAGAATGTTGTAAATTTGCAGAGACACTTGATAGCACTTGTAGTCTTGAGAAGGCAGAAGTAAGTGCTACAAAGGCAGCAGATTTGGATGTAGATTCTGTCATTTCAGATGTTAAAGAGAAGTTCAAAGGTGCTGCAACTTCTGTAGATGCTTGCTTGGCTTCTAACTCGTTTTATGAATCTGTAGTACCTGTGGCACTTGATGGTACATCTGAAGGTTTTGTGGGCTCAGATGATGAGTACTGCAAATCATTGAAATCAATTGCAGAAAATAACCTTCATTTGGATTCCATGGGAAAGAGTACAAGAGGTGAGGAAAAACAGGAAAGTGTAGACTTATCTTCTAAGATTCAGGAGCTTTATGATGATAAGCAAGTCCCATATGATAGTCCTCATGGTTCCGGTGTTGCTAGAGATAAAGCTCTTACACATGGAGCTGGTGTTGGTGAATACAAAGATGGCAAACATGGGGATCTTGTCCCTCAGGAGCCATTTGAGGCTTCCTGTGAGGAAGGAGAAAAGGCAGGTAACGAGATAGCCACCGATACAACTGCTGCAGTGGATGTTTCTGTCAATACACTGTCAAATTTGGAAGTTAATGGAAAAAACATACAAATTTTGGATGTAGTTGCTGATGCAACTGGTGCAGTGGATGTTGCGGGCGATATGCCACCAAATTTGAAAGTCAATAATGAACAGATGAAAATTTTGGATGAACAGATTGGTCATGGTGGTGAGGTTTTTGATGGCAATTTGTGCAATTATAAAAATGAGTCAGGCTATAGTTTAACAACAGATTTGCTCAAGTCATCAGGAATGAGGGTGTCGATGACTTCAAGTAGCACAAGACTTGCAAAACTTTTACAGAAAGCTAATAGGAAGGATAGAGGCCCACCCATGAAGTTGAGGCCCATTGGATCACTCAGCTCAAAATTTGTGAGAACTTGCGAGGATGATGTAAGTAGTCAACAGGTGAATGCCAAAGAGGAGGAAAGAGGCCCACCCATGACGTCAAGGCCCATTGGATCACTTAGCTCAAAATTTGTGAAAACTTGCGAGGATGATGCAAGTATTGTAAGTAACCAACAGGTGAATGCTAAAGAGGATATCCCTATGAAAAATCCAGTGACATTAGAGAGTGATTCAGATGCCAGTGGTCTTGCAGATAAGCATGTTGATAATAGTGGTAAATGTAGTCAGATTAGTAAGGTAAATTCATTGGGTACCAACAAGTTATCTTCTGGAAAGATGAGCCCAATTACATCTAGGCTTGTTTTTTCACAAACTGGGAGGAAAGGGTTGATTGATAAACCACACAGACATGACAGGTCACACTCTCGAGGTGGCAGGTGATGATTCTCTCTAGTCTTTCCTTTGGCATTTTCTTTATGTTGCAATTTGCAGGTTATTCTGATCTTTGCTTCCTCTAAATTTTAGGAGTGAAAGATATGACAATAGGTCCTTTAGATATGGAAGCAATGATCAAGATCAACCGGTTCAAAAATGTGGTACGGATTTGATGAACACCAGAAGGGATGGTAACAACGTGAGTGCATGTGACCGAGATTCTGGCCCTCGATATGCACCAAATGTTAATGACTCTAAAGGTTACAGATTCACAAGGCCTAGTAATAGACACGAGGTTCCCTTGAGAACTGCAGCAGATGGTTCTGCTGGGGGCGATGGTCGGATCATCAGAAGGTTTATGAATAATGAATCACCACATTTATCTCGTTTTTCATATAGTAGGCATTCTCTTGGGGCACACGATGGACCATCAATTGCTATTAGGATTTCCAGGGGAGTCTATCAGGAAGATAGCCCCAATAGGTTCACCGGTAGGCATGTCCCAACCATTCTACCAGATCACGAGAAAATGGTGAGAGGTTTGCCAAATGAAGTGATAGACCCCTTTTTTAATTCAGACCGATATGTGCAATATGAACAAGCTGAAAATTATCCCTTGTTGAGAGAAAGAAGCCTTTCACCTACTCATAGGAGGGGTCCTCCCATATGTCTACCTCGAAGACACTCTCCTGATCAGTTTCCTCCACCTAGGTTGCCTGGTATAGTTTATGAGGGACATGCGGAGCTAATGCGACACAGGTCACCACCACTGAGGTCACCTCCTCGACGTCTTTGCTTACCTGAACATGCAATGGTCAGCAATGGTTTGTTGCCTTATTCTCACTTAGCTAGTGACATCAGAGAAATGCATCCCATGAGGGAAGTGGATTTGCCAAGGCCTCGTAGGGGTTCTCAAAGGAACATCAGGAGGTTTAATTTGTGTGTTCAACAAGAGAATGCAGAGGACTATGGGTCTATGCACTTTGCTCAACAAACTCTCCATGCAGAAGATGAGCTACTTCATAGGAGGAAGTATGATGGCAAACGTGCTTATCTTCAGTCTTGTGGGAATCACCATCCTGTCGGTGATGGTGGAGAGGAGCGTATTACTTATCCAGTTGATGGTGATCCTCCTAGACCTATAAGGTTTTGCCCTGACAGAGAAGGTTTCTCTGATAGAAGCAGCTTAAGGGGCCGTGTCATGCGAAGCACTTCGAACACATCAAGAAGAATGGCAGAACGAGAAGATTTCAGAAACCGTGGCCTGCCAGCAAGGCATGACAGTGATTTCAATGATGTTCGGCTAAAGAGGAGAAGAGTATAACCATGAGATGTGTCATGTTAGGTGATTGCTTATGGCCGTTTAGTAGCAAATCCTGCTGTACAAGTTTATTCATGAATTATACCATATAGAGTATACCATACAGAGTAAAGGTTAAGCCATGAGATGTGGGACTCCTAAGAACCACCAATGAAGGGCTTGGCAAGTTTCTTCATGAATTATACCATATAGAGTAAAGGTTAAGCCAGATGATGAGGTTGAAAACATCCGAGTGACAGATGTTCTTATTGTCAGCTATGTTTGAGTTATTTGTCTTATGGACATTTATGGTATTTAGACATCTTGGAATGTCAGGGCTCAAGCTAAGGTGCCTTCCTGCTTACTAAGCTGGCAAACCTGTGCCTTTCTGGTTCCAAGACGAATGAGTGCTTCTGACCACTGATTTCATGAGTGGGTTCTTAGATGCTTCAGACACCCAAACCGTGAAAAAAAAAATGAGAACTCTTGAAAGTGTTTTCGATATTGTTAAAACATGGAACAGTTGTAATCCAAAATGAACCAGTGCATGGCAATTTTCCTCGCAGTTCTGCTGCTATTTTGGATGGCTTTGCTCATCACCTCAGAATAGGGTTTCCAACTCGAAAACGTTCTTATGGATCATTTCGCAGTTTGAATGGATTTTTTTGTTGGGATCAAGGTCTTCACTGTCTCCTTGGTGTGTATCCATAGCATAGAGATGCTGCCTGAAGTAAGTCAGGTAGGAGCTGTTTCATCGTAACGAAAGAAAAAGTTACATACAATTAATGTCATCAACAGGTGCAGACTTGGTCTGTCATTTGAAACTTATATATGGTTCCCATACAGCTTTCAGTTATCAGCATTTCTCAGCTCCCAGAGTAGTGCTTTGTCTTCCATTTTCAATTTATATGGTTTGGACTGTTTGGAACAGCTACCAAAGTTCCACACTGAGCAAGTGAACTGTCTGAGTTTTGACTTTATTGGGTGGGGTTCATGGGAACCAAAAGATTCTGGTTGACTTGAAAGATGTCTTTAGACAGCTTAATTATGAACTTAAAACTGACTGGAACATAGGCAGAGGGACCTCTTAAATATTTATCTTTGGTACAATGAGAAGATTATACAATATATGACAAGTAGCAATTCATAATCGAATGAATTGTTGAAGGACATGACTTTTCAAGATGCTCAAAAAGCCATGGTATTTGTGTCACTTAACCGAGGCTTAAGTATACAAGTGCTCACAGTCAATGCAGATCGCTGCGGAACAATTTCACCAAGTCCATGCACTGTCCATTGTATACTTGTTAGCACGAAGTCAATCTGTACCGTAGCATCTGCTGGATGAAGGATGGTGGTTGGCTTGAGCTTTAATTGTTCTCGATTTCCTCCAGCGGTGTTGGGACATTAACTGTGTCACCCCCTTGTTAATGATGGAAAGAGAAAGGGTGGTTGATGAGGTCTTACAGTTTCCCACACACATCTCGCAGACAAACCACTTGGATAATTGAGAGGTAACAGCGCCCCCGTTACTCTTCCTCCTCTCCTTCTGTTGGAAAATACAACAAAGAAGTGGATTAAAGAACACTCTCGAAACCAACTATAAATAACAAAATAATAATAATAAGATCAAGAATACTGTCTAAAATATATTTAAGCTTGGAACGTGTATAAACAATTTTTTTTAAAAACTATATTTACACTCTCTTCTTAGTAAGATTGTTATGGGTTTGATGCACATAGTTTTAGTGGATATGACAAACCTTTAGAAGATTTGTATTGAGCAAATAATAAAGAATCTTCAAGAGGAATTAGAGAATGTCTAATTCAATCACTTAAAGAGTTATCAAGAAGAATGTCTTAGGCTTTACTCTCAAATACTTATATATAGATATTTTTGAAAAAGATAATCTTTCAAAAATAACTACTAAAACAACTACAAAGAAAATCACTTTTTCAAATAACTCTTTTTTTAAAAAAATATTTTTTTTAAATTTTTTGAACAATTTATAAATCCCTCACTTATTCAAATAGAAAAATTTTCTTCCAGTAATTAAATTGTATTTATGAATAAAGTAATATATCTTTCAATTTGAATATTATCTTAATATAAGCATCACAAAGTCAAGTCAAATTCTTAAATAGCATAAAATTTTTGAGTTTATTATTCCTAATGACAACACCGGTGATACCACACACATAAATATAACATCCTCATAAATTCTCACTCAGCTCTAATATGCCCTTAGGCTCATCCAAGGTTATGAACTTTTATGAGAGAAACTCTAACTCTCATTTCTAAGTTCATATAGGTGAAGCTCTTGTTATATCTTTATCACTCTTTGAGATACTTGTTCTAATTTGAATGAACTTCATTAAGAGTATAATTAACTCAATCATCATTTGGTGACAACCAGCACTTTAACATCTTTAGATGAGATTAGTAAAATATTTTAAAGTGTTGAACCACTCCACATATCAATGATTTGTTCTTACCCTTTGGACTCTTCATTACTCATTTCATAATATTGAGTAGGGTTGCTATCGTTGGTGGATCTTTTATTCAAGGAGCCTCATCCATTTTGATGTTGATCTTACAACTTCTCTTGTAAGAGGTTTGGTGAATGAATCAATCAAATTTTTTAGTCGTTTTCATAAATATGAGTGAAATAATTCCGCTCTTGATTAATTTACTCATATAATTATGTCAAAGACTTACGTGTCTTGACTTTCCATTGTATTTCAATATACGCATGAGATAAAGTGGCTTAACTATCACAAAGTATAGGAATTAAATTCAAACTTTTAAAATTTAATGGAATTTCTAATAGAGTCCCTCAACCATTCAAGTCTCTTTTTTTGTTTCGCTAAAGCAACAAATTCTGATTCCATAGTTGAGTAAGTTATATACATTTGTTTCTTGCTCTTCCAAGAAATAGAGCCACCTCCCAAGGTGAACACCCAACTAGAAAATAGATTTGTTATCTTTCTAACTTGCATCAGTATATCTTTCTAAAATAGCAAAAATTTTTTAGTATTATAGGCCATAATCTTTGGTCCGTTTAAGGTACCCAAGAACTCTTTCAATATACTTCCAATGCTCCATACCTAGATTGCTTGTAAATCTACTCAATTTACTAACTTCAGATGCTATATCAGGATTGTTCTTTCAACATTCTAGACTAATTTAATACTTTGGCTAAATAAGGTATTTGCTTCTTTGATTTTTAGGTGATTGAATTTCTTCGGTACTTTCCCTATGTAATGAGTTTGACTCAAAATATATCCCCCACTCTCCGTTTAAAAATGTTATTTTAGCATCTATTTGATGAACATAAAGATAAAAAAAATAATTCCAATGGATATGGTCCTAGTAACAGGAGTATATGTGTCAAAATAATCTATTTCTTTTTTTTTGTCGAAATACTTTAGCAACTAACCTTACTTTGAATGGTTGGAGAGTACCATCTATATGATACTTCTTACGAATAACTCATTTACAACCAATAGATTAAGAGGTAGAAGGTAAATTGATAAGCCCCAAGTTTGGTTTGACATAATGGAGCAATAGTATCTTTACAAAAGCAACATCATGAGAGGCCATAGCTTCTTTAAATGTTTTACGATCAACTTCCACTTGTAAAATAAGAGGAATTGTTCTTAATGATCTCTCAATAGTTTCTTCTACAAGGTAAAAAGAAATATTTTGAGAATCAATCTCATTTGGTCCTAATATCTTTGCTTTATGTATATAAATGCTTCTCCTTAATTCACAAGATCTTGTTCTTCAACCTTCTGTCAACTTGATTGATGTCCAATAAACGAAATATTAGTTGCTCATTAACCTTTTGAGATGTCTCTACTAATAACTTTCACTAGTTGAAGGATGAAAACTATCACTTGAAGTCAATAAACGTTTGAAGAACTCCACATCTCGCTGGCGGTGGCCATGGCAAGGAGCTGGGCTTCTTCCATGGAAGGTGATGAAGAGGAAACCATGCAAAGTGTTGGATAGTTGGTGGACTTCGGTGTTGCAAGCTATCACTGGTTTTGTGCCTTGACCTCATGGTGGTGACGAAACATTTTAGCTACTTTATTTATTTTTTAAACTAGACTAATTGATGTCAAGTATAATTTAACCCTGATTAATTGGGATGTTATAGAAAGGGATAATATATTTTATATTAAAATATATAAGGGTTAATCCGGTTATGTAACCTCATTCCTATATTTTACTTGAGACTTGTTGGTGGAAAACGTTCCTAAATTGCCAATGACAAAAGCAACTAATTTGTTGCAAAGTATCTCCGTTAATTGATAATTTAAAAAATGATAATATTCCGTATGGTGTTATATATATATATATATATATATATATATATATATATATATATATATATATATATATATATATATATATTATTTTTTTAAAAGATGATATTACCTATAGTGTTCATTTGATAGTTTGTCATCTTTCGTGTTGTTCTTTATTTTAGATTCGTCCTTCGTCTCTTATTCCATGTAATCATATATCGTTTGCTTCTAAAGTAACCTATAAATATTATGGATATGCCAGCTAATAATGGAGATGATGATTAATAGAATAAAGATCAGGAAAAATCTTTATTTTAGATAATAAAGGATGCTATACGAGAATAAAGAAAAGAAAGATGCACAAAGAAAATAAAAAGTCAAATTTAATTTTTATAAAAAAATTATCGTATATATTATATTATATTATATTATACCATCAAATAAAGAATACGACTGCCGTAGTAATGAAAGCGGGCCCAGAACAGGCCGGTCCGTCACGGAAACGGTTGACCCAGTACAACTCTACGTCACCAAAACCCCCGCACCAGGTTGCCGACTCCGAAGGAAGCCATGGAGCGTGCCCTCCTTGAGAGGCTCCAACGCCGCCTCTCTCCCGGTGCTGCTGATGCTCGCGGCCGCATCCAGGCCCTATACTCAGCCCGATCCCTCATCGGCAATCCCGATTCCACCGAGTCCACCCGTCGCTCCGTCGTCGACGCTCTCGTCGCCTCCCTCCGCCACCACCAAGACGACGCCGCCTTCGTCCACCACGCTCTCAAGCTCCTCGGCGATGCGGCTGTCCTTTGCCGCCCCTTCACCCACTCCGTGGTCGCCGCCGTTCGCCCCTTCCTCGACGGTGGCCACAGCCTGACCGCGGACGCCGTCGCCGCCCTATCCTCCGTCGCGGAGGCTGACAACGGATCGGGGGGAGAAGGGTTTTCTCTCGTTGCGTCGGCCTTGGACGGCGATCGCATTCTTTCGCTTGCTTCAAGCCCCATCGTGGCCGTTCGGTCGCAGGTTCTTGATCTCTTGGTGCGGAGTATGGAGAGGGGTCGATTCTGGGATTCTTTTGGGCATCATACAACGATTCAAGTGTTCCTTGGACTCGCGATGGATCTATACCCACTTGTTAGAAAACGTGCTGTCGATGGCATAATAGCAGTGCTAAGGGCAGCCGCAGGTGACGTCGATCGTTTAATCGTGGAATGCTGCTATGATCGTGCTGTTGTGCTTCTTAAGGACGAGGAAAAGCTCGTTAGATTGGCTGCTGTTAAGTTGGTGAGGAACCTTATCCATAGACTTTGTTATACTGTACAAATCATGGCTTTACGATCAGTCAATTTTTGATTAAAAACTAGCTAATCTGCATGCAATTTCATGATCAGATCAGTGAGTGTGGGGAGCTTTTCGCAGCCAGCCAGGGGGAAACTGAGCACAGCGAGCAAATGGATGTGGTATTTGTTCAAGTAAGCATTGTGTTGTTTAAAGCTTATTGCATTTTCTTAGTTCTCAATGCTTGGGTAAATATTGTTGTCCAATTTAGTTTAATCTTCTACTTTCTTAGTATATATATTGTTTACATTTAGGTTTAGGATAACTCCATTGCTCTTCTTTTCAGCTTTGTTTGATGGCAAGAGACATGTGTATGAAAGTTAGATTTGAAGCTTTTATTGCCCTTGGGAAAGTAAGACTGGTACATGAGACTGTTCTGTTACAATCCCTCTCTAAGAAAATTTTGGGCATCAAGAGTGGAAAAGCCATTGTTGAATGCCCCGCAAAAGTAACTAAAATTTCACTGTCATCGGCTGCTGGTGCTTTTGTGCACGGAATCGAAGATGAATTCTGTGAGGTGAACTTGGTGCTTATCATTGTGTTATTATTATTATTTTTCTTTTGAGTGATGCATCATAATTCAATAAAAACCATATTATTTATGTATATATCTGCATCCTCTTTGTAGTTTCCACAGTATATTATATTGTGCTAATTGTTTTCTAGGTACGAGAAGCTGCCTGTAGATCATTGGGAATGCTAACAATTTTCTCTGTCAAGTTTGCTTATGAGGCTACAAACTTATTAATGGACATGTTAAATGATGATACAGAGATGGTTCGATTACAAACTTTGCAAACATTGTCTCATATGGCAAATTATGATCGTTTAACAATGCAGGACAAACACATGCAAATGGTATACCGTGGACCTTTATTTATTTGAGAGAGTCATTTATCATTGATATACATCAAAATTATACATTATTATGAATGGTTTAAGATTTTTCCTGTGCTATTCTTTCACAAAATATCTTGATATTTATCAAAATTATATAGTACTATGAAAATTTAAGGTTTTTCCCGTGCCATTCTTTTACAAATATCTTTTGCTAATATTTAATGTGCAGTGTTGCTTGTGTCACCAGTTGACGGTGAAGATTGAGGACAGTTGCAACATCTTGCAGTATATTTCTGGATAGCATAGAACCAAGGAATGCAATGTCGATCTGTATCGCCCGGTACGAGAGGTATGTATCGGTCTGCCAGGTTACTGGTATGCGGACCGGCCGCTACCGGGCGGTACCGCCAAAATCGATCGTCGACGATCGATTGAGGGAGAAAAAGGGTAGAAGAAGAAGAAGAGGAGGAAAAGAAGAAAGAAGAAGAGAAAAAGATAGAAATACCTCCTCGCCCGTTGCCGCCCGCGAGCGATTTTTCTCCCATGTTAGGAGAGGGAACGTCTCCCACGTGGGGAGAAAGATCGAGGCGACGTCGCCTTGTTTTCTTTTTTAAATATATATAATATTATATTATAAAATTAATATAATATAATATAATATAATATTATAATATTATATACTAGATAGTCTCTTGGTATGTAAAACCTTGCATAGCACACAAGACTCTTGGTATCAATTGCTTGCCTTTCAGTTGACATGTCAATGGAGAGGAATGAGAATAGCAATTGTGGGTCTGATATGTTTATCATTAAACTAGCGAAATAAATCTGAAACTTGAAATTCTTATTCACATAGCAGAAATGTTACTTCAGTGTCAATTCTCTATTTGTGAGATAGTAGAATGAACATCTCCAGCATATCTTGCATGATGCACATGTTGAAGAATATGTTATGCAGATACACTTCTTATATATGTTTCATGTGAAGGTCTAAAGAGCATTTATTTTCAATGGGAATGCTGAACTTTGTATTGTGGTTTATGCATTAACCAAGATTGCCCTATTGGGAACATTCCATACTGTTTCCTTGTCAGACCAATATGCTATAAAGATGTGTGGACTGTGGTGTTCCTTGCTGCTGGAAAATAGAAAAGATCCTTACATGTACATTATTCCTCCTGATTTACTTATTCTTCACCTTCTTTTCTTTTACTTTTGTCTACCGCAATCCTCCTACTACTCTCCTCTTCTCAGTCATTACCATGTCGAGTTGTGCTTCTCTTTGTTTTTTTGCGATTGTCACCTCATCAAGCTCAATATGAGGTTAATGACACTATTTACACTGATCCAATTTTGACTGAAACCTGTGAAATTTCTTGACATTTGAATTGGTGGATTTTGATTGTACTACCTGAAACTTGGCTATACAAAACCAGCACCTGCACCATTCAGACTCGTATGGGGTTATCTACAAACTGCAAGTCCTTGATATTAACCGCATATTGCAAGTTATTTAATGCAATCAGACTTCATATTGTTATGGGGCATGTGGCTTCAAGAGTTTGTTTCTGTCAATAAAATTGTTTCCCATTTTTTACCGCAACCACATATTCATGACTCTTGGTTTTCAGTTAATATATATTTCAAGGTTGTTTGATTTTTCTGTGTACTTTTCCCATTGTTTACTTGTCTTACAGTACAGAATTTAGCTCACACTATGTTATTTGTGACATTGTGCAGTTTCTTGGTCTATTGGCTGATATTAGTGCCTCGATAAGATGCTTGGCAAGAAAACTGCTCCAGCTAATGAAGTTGCCTGATTTTGTATCGTTTAGAGATACAATTGATTGTCTCATCAGCAATTTAGAGGCATTCCCAGAGGTTTAATTATGTAGAATATTTTCTAGTATATTAATATGCTATGCTTTGCAGAAAAGTCTACATATTAGCAACTTTCAGTTTTGTTGGGCACTTCAGTAGTTTCATTCATACTATAGAACTTGTTGGTACTTGTACTTGATTAAGTCAAATGAAATGTGTTTTTTATTCTAAGCCAACTAAGTTTTGCCTATAAGATTTTCATCTCATGGCATTATGTACATGTAGTGTTAATGGATGAGGATTAATTGCCATCCATGCTACATACTCTTCAACTACGGGCTTGGAATTGGGGATGTAACATGAGTCTTGTGTCATGTACCCTGGCAGTTTATAAGTCTGGGTATGCACCTATGCTAGATGTGATGACCCAAGCCCAAATACCACTAAAGCTGGGCATGTACCTTTTGGAAGTGGGTTTTAATTTATACAGTAAATCAAAGTGTAGCCTACATTTGATATAGGACTAGTCGGGGTATTGTACTGGATCATGGCATGGCACTAAATAACTTTTGTGCACCATGGCACGTTTTGCACCAGTGGCCGGATATGGTGCGGCATGGCACTACTTTTGTTGACAGAAAAAGAAAAGACATAAAAAAGATAATGTTAGGTGAATTTTGACTTAAGCCTTTTAGATGTGGACAATGTTAATCGAGTTAGGTACAATTTTTACATATACAGTTTTCATCTATACTTTTTACATGTTTTTAAAAATTTAAGAAAAAATAAATCTGCATAATATTTGGCAGTTGTCATTTGATATTTTCCAAATATTTAATTAATCCTTACTATGATTTGACAATTGCCTCTCAGAATTGATGTCACCTCTTTTATGATCTCATGCTTATTTCTTGTTAAAAAGATTTCTCTTTATAAACATTATTATTATGTTCATGTGTATGTTGTTTGCAAACTTCTGATGTTCAGTAGCATAGTAATTCGGTTCAAATTATAATGCATTTCTTCCTAACAAGAATACTTGAAATTATTGTTAACTTTTACCAGCCAATGATAAATGAATGCTGTTTATGTTTGTAAAATATAAGGTGATAATAATTTTTATTTAAAGAATCTTCAGATTAAAATTCAAAAAAAGATGCTGTAATGATAACAAAATGGGAACAGAGTCAGCAGACTAATCCTTTGTTTTCTATTTTTTAAATATCTTAATTCATTGATATATTTGATCTGGTTAAGCATTATATTATATATTTCTTATCAGCATCCACATTCTCTATATTCAGGAGGAAGAAGATATTTTCTTTGTTCTGTTTTCTGTTGGCAAGCGGCACAAGAACTTTTCAACCAAGTTAGCAAAAGAATTTGCAAAAGAGGTGCATCCTTCTTCTCTGTCCATGGATATGAAGGCAGCAATATGACTTATTGTAGTATCCATTATTTAAAACTGACTTTCCCTGTTTGGAATTTCATATGTTTGTTCTGATGGATGAAGTAGGTTTTAGTAATGCACAAAATACTAAGCCCCTATAAGATCTCATTTGCTAAATCATGTCAACATATCTACTTTACATCCATCTCTTTGCAGATGAAATCATGGATAAGTGATGCTGCTAATGGCAAATTAAAAGGACCAAAGGAATTCTTTCAATTTCTATTAATCTTAAAACTGGAGTGTTCCAGAACAAATCTTACTTTCGGAGATTGAAACCATGCCTTAAAAGTCATCGAAGTTGGGATGTGTAAATAATGACGGAATCAGGGATTGCTGACCTGACAAGCAACCTTGTCCTTCTTTGCTCACCTTTCTTGCTTGCCTGACTTTATCAGTAGTTTCTTTCTTTGCTGGAGCTGTAATCTTATTGTTTGCTGGGTTGCTTCCCTGAAGGTGAAGAAAAACCCTTGATTCCTTTGTCTTGGACAGGATCCTCAATAATTGTTTGTAGGAAGCTATTATCAGTATCTTTCTCTTCTGCTTGCCAGAAATGAAGAAGCCTTAATTGTTGCTTTTACATTGCTTATAGCCTTATATCCACCTTTAGCTGGTTCTTGTGCTTCTTGCGTTCTTTACATAGGCAGAAGTCAGGATAGTACAAGATGGGCTCTTTTGTTATTTGAAACTGACACCTTCTATTATCATGGACCTTGATGAACTTGAAGTATAAGTCATTCATATCTGGATGTCACTCAAGTTCACAAAAGGTTTCGGTGCTATGATATAATTGAATTAAGTGGTTTTATATCCTTTGCCCTGAAGACTACATGGATTATGAGAATGCTGATAGTTTCTTATATTGATTCAATGCAACATTTATAGAAAAGGTATCCCACACTTGTGTGGCGACATGCAGCAAAAATAAAATTCTACTGAAAGGTGGTTAAACATAATATCTACAGCTGTCTTATAGGTAGTATCTGGTTATTGGGGGCATTTCTATATTAGTAGTCCAATTTTAGTTTAAGTTCTAACTTGGATAGTTTACTGAACTTACAAGCAGAGATATCACTTCCTAAAATCTTATTTACTTCAAGTGTCTGTTGCAAGTTATTGGAAATTAAAATATCAATGGTCATCAGATTGTCAAGGTGATGGTCCTGGCCTACTGCCTCAGTGGTTGATCAATTTGTTGCCATGCGAGGGAAAGAGTAAAAGTCATTGTATTTTTTAAATCTTAAAATTTTAATTATATTGTTCATATGTTGGTAATTAATGCAAAAGTTTGATAGTTCTAAATTCTTTTAGGGTGACTGCTATGATGAATGCAAATCATTTAACTCACTTTCTATGGTTATTGTAGTTTCTAAGTTTTTAAAGGACTTGTTACTGTAGTGTAATAAATATGCTGATTTCCACTTTCTCTGTTTTATAGATAGATCTATCCTGCGGAGAGTTGATTTTGGATAGCAATGAGGTGGCAGCAAAATTAGTTTTATTCATCTCATCATCTTTCTCCAATGGACAGCGTGCAACTGATATTCCTATGGCTCTATATTCTTATGCAGTCCCTTTTAGTGGAAGATTCGCTCGTGCCCTGAGAGGTGCTGTAGACCAAGATTCCCTTTTGGTTTATTTGTGTTCTCATAGTAAAAAGATTCACAAGATATGCACTTCATTGATGCCAATTCATATTGCAATATCTGATATTACATGTAAGCGAAATGTGCTAGATTTTAGTGAGATATTGACATGCTCCGAGCAAACACAAGAGAAGTGTGTGTTCTTGAATGAGGAAACAATGCAGTCCATAAAGCTTAATTTAGAAACAGTTAGAAAAACTTGGCCTCTGATGAAGTCACATTGTACACAAGTAGTGCAAAACATGTTAAGGTATTCTTTATTTGTTTTCTAGTCTTTAGGTTCTCCTAAATAGTTTACTTTCTTCTTTATATGTCTAGGTTTCTTAAGTATGCTATGTTATCTATGGCATGTAGGGCCTGTAAAGAAGAGTTAGAAACCATTGCTTGGAATGCTGATGATGGAGCCGCCAGTTCATTTTTAGACTTTGCAGCTCTGTATATTCAGGTAATCCAGTTGGTTAATGAAATATTGGGCAAATCTCTTCCAAAGAAATCTTGCAGTATTGGCATGACGGTACTTGATGTCATAGTGGAAAGATTGGACATGAATCTCCGAAGGCTGAGGTATGGTTTTTCAGGTTTGCAAAGAGAAGAAGAATGTCATATTCTAGAGTTGACATTGCTTAGCTATGTTTTTAGACTATTGGAGATTGGAGTAAGCCCACAACCTATATTGGCGAGGCTGACTTCTACAATTTCTCGTTTGGAGTTCCTTTGTGAAGGACCATCTAATCTTTCTGATTTTGCCAAAGAAGTAAAGCATGCTTGTACTGAAGGCACAGCAGCCTTATTTTCTAATACATATGTTTTTCGTAAGTTACTTGAACTCTTCTATCCTGAGCAGATAACATTTACTGGAAGATTTAAACAGAAAAAGGCAGAAGTGTTAGTCATTGGTAATGATTCAGAGAATCCTCTGACTTTTGTGTCAGGTTTGCCTGTCGGAATCTTCTTCCGTATAACACTGTATGAAATACTAAATATTGACAGGTTGTGGCTCTTGTTGGCCGTGGGTGGGTCAATTCAATATGTCTTTCTTGATTTAAGCCAATTTGAAGGCTGTGATGCAGTGAGAAGCTGCACTCTTATTGTTCCATTTCATGGAACTCCAAAAGCCACATCATTTTTGCTAAGGGCTTCTATAGGTATTGAGTGTCCATCTGAAGACGTCACAAACCACAGTAAAGGTCAGGGAGGGCCAGTAGATGATTATGCTATAATCTGCAAGGAAAATGATGTTCATTTTATTAGTGTCAATAACAGATGATATTTGGAAGCTGGAGCTGGGAGTCGATTCTACATTTCTGCATATGTTCTCTATGGGGTAAGTCTGTGATCAACTTGTGCAAAGCAACTAGGTCTGGAGTAACCAGTTGATACCTTTGCATGATCATCAATAGAAAGAACAGGTGTATACAGCGACACAGAGTAGCAGATTGAAGCAGTGAAATAGTTGTTCGTCAATGAATTAATGAATCATGGATTATATGAAGTTCTTTCTTATGAAGAACTTTGCTAACTTGGTGTAAGTTTCCTCTGCTGTCCTTCCACTTGTGACAACTTGATCATACTCCTTAGAACTCATTAGGATAGATGGGAATTCAGTGTAACCTGAAATTGGATTCCTTTCGTTTTTGGTCAATGCTTCTATCACTCAATACCATTAGATGGGAATTCAGTGTAACCTGAAATTGGTTTCCTTTCGTTTTTGGTCAATGCTTCTATCACTCAATACCATGCTTTACTATTGCCTTTGTTTACTGTGCTTCCTTTAAGCCTTTTCTTATTACTCATGATTATTTTTTTCGTTTGTGTTGCATGCATGCACAAGTTCCTTAAATTCACATGAAGTTTACATGCAGAATCATGCCAAGAATCCAGTATCGGCTAGGAGATGTCCTCAGCATGACTATATTTTCCACCTCATCCTTCAACAAGCTTGGGGTCCATCTGGTGCACCTCCCAAACAGCAACCTGAGTACCGTAGACTAGATACACTATTGACAATCAACAAGCAGTCCAACTTCAGCAACAGCCACTTGGAGAATCTTCTGCATCGGCTGGTATGATCAGCTATATAACCATGGCCACCCACTTTCTGATTAGAACAATCATGCCTTATCATGCTGCTTACTGGAAGAATTATTTGGAGACAAATGGATATTAGAATGAGTATAATTATTCTCATCTCACCTCAATCTGGTTATTTTCAACAGCCAGGAAATTCCTAATTTGGCCACATGATCAACAGGGTTATGATTCAACACCTTTCTTTGGAACAATGGACAAACCGTCACAAGAAGGATCTGTCTCTGCTTATTGTGCACAGAGCCCTCCACTAACACCCCCATCTCAGGTCAGCCTTCTCCCAAGGGTATGCTGATCAACCGCCAACTAAATACCAAGACAAGGTATCCTATCACAAAATCATCTGGATATGGCAATTCTCCACTGGCAGCTAGGTATAAGAGCAAACCTGCGGCGCTGAATGGATATGGCCAAACAACACAACTGATCCAGCCTGGTTAGTTATGGGCAGCCTTCACAGATGCAAAAGTCAAAATGTACTCCAGTTGTCAAGCCGACTATATGCAGATGGTTATAGGCAAAAGAGGTCCTGTGGACTGCCACCTCATAGCCGACCAGGTTATAGTCAGTAGCAGAAGCCATTGACTCGTGGTGATGATGGTTATTCACAGCTTCCTGCATATCCTCAAGGACAATGCTGCTCTTTTTGATGCATCTGCTGCTGCATCAATTGTAAGCAAGGCACTCCCAACTCCCAACTTGATATTGCCCAGTAAGTCCTGTAGGGTTGTGGCCCTTGTAGACCATTTTATCATTGTGCTGGTTCAGTATCTAAGAGTTAATGATAACTGGGCTGTGTATTGTGTTTTACAGCTTTCCAATGATGTGATTTAGATTATCAGATTGCTGGTATGTTTTGGTGTCTTTTATGCCAACTCAACAATATGCAGAATGAAGTTATCTGGTGACAAAAGACTCGGCAACTTCCATATTTACTATGTATTAGAAGCTCCTGTGAATTATAGTCAGTAGACACCGACATAAATAAATTTATTAGGTGGCAGATCTATAGCCAGTTAGAGCCTATTTGTTTGGACCACATGTTTGGATGATGAATTAGCAAGCATTTCTTTGTGATGAGTCTGGTCTTGTTAGGAAATTTCTAATTCTATGTTTGACAGTGTTGGGCATTGTCTGCTCAAGTAGCAGTTCAAGTTCACCTTTTGTGGTCTGAATGGTAATGTCTTGCACTAATTTTTAGTACTCCCCATGTTCCTGCTTTTTATCCACGTTCTGTATCACAGTTTGCCAAATGTGTTTGCAGCTGCCATGGGATCCTAAATATGTCTTTTCTAAAAGCGATGGGGTAGAGATTGTTATACCTTTTCTTGCAGCTTCCTGGAGCTGTTTCTTTAGAAGAATCTTTTCTTTTGTGCAGATGCTTGGAACCGAAAGATACTGAATAATCTTTTCTCTAGAAGGTATAAGATGACATCCTGCTATCTCTTTGCACTAATCTGCTGAAAATTCATTATAATCTGTTGATTTAGGTCATACAAGTACGAACTTTTTCTCTTCTTGGACTAGGATTTCTTCTCAACACTGACCTTTGATAAGTTGTCTTTGCTTTAACTTGCAGGAGGAGAAATCGGCCGATGTGGGTTTTGGATTTAATCATCATTTTATTGCTATCAAAAACTTGCATAAACCAGAAGATCATCATCTGTTGCTTGTGACAGCCCACGCAGTATCAACTGTCATCTCTTGCAAAATCTTGTATAGAAGGTACATATCTTCCATTGGAGGACAGCATCCGAGGTTCGTAACCTTTGTTATGTTTACTTAGTTGGAAACATCTTTTTTGGCATCCTCTGCGCCTGCTTGGTCTGTTCATGTTTCTTAATGACTAAAATTCTGCAATATTCTAGTTCTTCTTTCATGTGTGACAGCAAGGATATGATTACTCTTCCATCTATCTGACAGATCCAACACAGCTTATTCTCATCAGCATGTCCATAAAAATTTTGTTTAACCATCTGGTATTGCCAGTTCCAGTATTCTTTTAAAGCATTTATACTGTAAATTTATGATCAATGATATTTTATAGATATGTGTTTGGATGGTTGAAAAATAGCATATGTAAAAAGTTTATATCAGTATTAAATGAAAACATATTTTAAAAGATGTGAAACAATTATTATTATTAATGGTATGAAAATAAAAAAAAAAGTTTAAAAAAGCAATTAAAAATTGAATATGACTCTTTAGGTGCGTGATATGAAAAACTTGCAGCGGATATTAAATTGAAAAGATTATGTGGTAAGTTAATTGCTTCAGTGTTATCGCTAATTGTCTGTCAGCTAAATGCAGGTGATCTCTTGGACTCGTATGGTATCTACAAACCCAAGTAGACAATGGGCGTTGCTTGGAATGGCGACGGCAATGATAGCCCACATGGTCAGTGTACGCCCTTTTCTCCTCTGCCTGAAGTGACCAATCCTTTCTTCAATTCCAAGGCTTTGTTGGCGCAGCACAGTGGAGTAGTATTCATCTTCTGCACCCAATGTCTCGGCTTTCACCGACAAGTAACTGCTCCTGTTCGAGCTGCTTTGACCTGCAGTCCCCCAACGAAGCTCACTTGCAGAATGGAAGGTAATCAATCTCTTGCATGGTTATTGCCCTTATCAGTAACTAAATGGAAGTGCCATTACCGTATTCTTCTGTGTTCATTTAATGCTAACTTAAATGTTGAGTGTCCACCCTTCGTTCCCAGCTGCCTCTCAGCAAGTACACTTCAAATCTGTTGCCAGATCAGAACACAGCAACTAGATCAAGAATAGGTATAGAGAGAGATCAGTGTCACTGTCATTGGCGCACCCAAGCAACAGATTGGAGGAAAGCAATTAGGTCTTCCTGTCAATCTCTCTTTTCTTCCTGGCATTCAACTCCCTATTTCAACTTTTTCTTGCGTCTGAAGGCTTTCCCACCTCCTGCTCATCCTTATCCCGTTTATAATCACCACTGGGCAGGGCCTTCCACTTCTAAGGAGAGGAGAGGGGTAGGAGTATGAGCTCCGGGTGCAAGTCTTCTGTGAGCTGCGTCGACGCACGTCGGCTGGCTAGACCAACCTATGTCAACCTCTACAGGTGGCCGGAGTCCGACGCCGAGTTCGTGAGGTCGATGACAGGAGGAAGGGACGAGAGAGTCGGTGATGACAACCTCGCTGATGGGAGGAGGAGGTGGAGTCCGAGCCCAAGGGTGGTGGATAGTTACTCATGCCGGCAGATGTACCTAAGGAGCTACACCTTCTCCAAGGAGGAGACCGCCACGGAGAAGGCACGACAGTGCCTCGGCAAGGCTAAGCGACGAGCTGCCGTCCTGTTCCCTTTTCTCCAGCGCAAGACCGAGGGCCGCGCCCGTGTTCCTGCTCATGCTGATACCAAGATGAGCAGACGTAGCAGCAGGAGGAAGGAGAAGAAGCGAAAGGTCTGTGGAACAGATAAGAAGCCAAGAGAGATCTCTTACTCCGCACTGTTCTCCATTTTCTTCCGGTTCCTCTTCTGCACCTCCAGCGTCGAAGTGGTTGACACGAGGTGAATCAGATCAAAAAGGTTGATGATATACTCTTTTCCAACTCCAAAGAAGGTGAGTTCTTGGATCTCTTCTCTCTTATTATATTCTACTCTCAAAATTACGTGTTCTGCATCCATCTGACTAGGGATCAGAACCAAGAGTGAGAAAGAGTCTTTGTGTTTCCAGTTCCTGCTTGATCAAGAGACTCACCAAAACTGTTTTCACACCGTTCATTGCCAATTTCTTGTTATATTCTTTTACACATCGAATTCAAGTCCCCAGTAAGGTAAAGCAATAAAACACTATACGCTTGATGTGTCAGTGTGTTCCTCTCTTTCTCACACAAGCATCATGCAAATTCTGGTTGTTAGTGAGAGAATATGACAAAACAAAAACGCATGCATGCATGCAGTGCAGCCTGCTGTCAGCAGACGTCTTTGTTTAAGTGGGCTTCATTAAAGTTGTGGACGTTCTCTTGTGGGTGGAGGCTGTTACCTTAAGTCTCCCTGAGGAAGGTTCTTGGTGCTGTGCCTCGCATGCTGGCAAAGTGATTGGTCCTACCTCACTGTCTTTATCTGGTGGTGGAATGGAGATTCAGCTTCCAATTTGCTGGTTTCAACTGGGATGGGTGGGTTAGGTCAGGTTCAAGGTAAATCCTAGTTTAACTTTATCCTTCCTTCTTCCCAATCCTTACCTTGAGTGGAGTCATTTTCTTACTCATGATCTAACTAGACAACTTGATTAGGGATAAGCTTGTGTGGTTTGAAATGGATAGGTTTGGGTGGAGGAACACAGTCTTTTCCTGTTGTCCACCAGTCATTACAATTCTTCTTTCAATGCTATGATGGTGGTGTTCTTCACCTATTTATTTACCCATCCTTCCTTTCTTCCATGGCAGTGCAATGTTTCACATCTCAACTTTGGATGGATAGCAAAACCATATGCCTCTTGTGGATACCATAGCAACCAGCCATGGTGGCTACAGGATGAAAGAAATAAATAGAGAGATGAAACTGTTGATGTTTTCTTGAACTGTCTTGTCAACTCTTGTGATTATGGAATTAGGCAAAACTGACAAAGACAAACAATTAGAGATATCTCTATATTTAAAGAGATTATTTTCATGACTCAAATCTTGTCTCTGGAATTGAAACTAACAGATACAATTTGCAGGGAAGAGATGATGCCACAGCTTATCGGATTTGTTTAGAACATATGGACAGGTTGGAAGAGATGATGGACGAGCCCGGAGTAATATTTGCAGTGTTAATCTTCTTTATCAAAATACCTGTCCCATATGTAATTGTTGCCAAGCACACCGAGTTACAGAATGCTAATTCCATGTTTTCATGCATTCAAAGGGCCATTGCTTGTAGTAGTACTAAGATCAAGCTTATTAATCAAAACATAAGGTTAGCTATTACAGATTTGAGGCATGTTAGACATGAATCCATCAGCTTCTGCAAGTAAATGAACAAATAAAAAGGGCATTGTATTAGTGAACAACTAAGTTCAAGTTGAGCTGAAGCAGAAAGATAATTCCAAGGTAAAGCACCTCTGAATTGAAGTCTTCTATGGACCATCACTACCCAAGTCTTAGAAGATGGAATCAATGAGACATTAACAGATCATCCATCTCATTCCATCATACCAAGTTCTTCCAAGTGAAACTGCTCTTCCTAAATAGTGTGGCCAGCATAAACTACCTAATTAATTTATCTGATGAACTTGGTCACAATTCTAACAAAAGGAGAAAGAATAGTAGCATACACTGACATATATAGCTGGGACATAATCAAAAGTCCTGCAGCCTTTGCTTTTTCACTTTTCTTCTCTTCTTTTTTTTTCTCCAGTAAAAAGTCAGAAAAAATCCTCACTCGAACTTTACTCACCCCTGTTCTTGACATTTCAAAAGGAAAAAAGAGTGATGTGCCACTGACATTTCAATCTTGCAATCCCCAGTGATTACATGTTTAATACTTAAAGAGTTGCTATTAAGATGTCATCAAGTCATAGCTATCTAAGAAAATACTCCCTTCGACTCATCAATTCTATCAATACTTTGGAACAATATAACTACTCCCTTCGACTCATCAATACTTTGGAACAACATAACTCCATTCAACTCATCAATTCCATCAATACTCTATGGGTTCGCTAATTTTTATAGGATGCATTATCATCCCAATTTTTATTTTGTATCATCTTTGGATGATGTTTGCTCCTCCAACTTTTATACTTTTCGTTTGTTTAAAATAATATTTTTTTACTTTAAAAGAAAATCTATGTCATTGCTTATTTCTTATTCACATACCCCAAAAACTTAAAGCTGGTTAAGTCAACTCACTGCCATCTCTCGCTTCTTTCAGCAGGTTTCAATTCAAGGAAGCAGAATATAACGAGGAATTGATTGAAGAATTTGGATCTTAGTCTCTTTTACCAACGGCTACTAAGTGACTTGGATCCATTAAACATTGAAACGGACATAATGCATCATCAGATGTGTACACAATGGAGCTCAGCATTAAGAAGCGTGCACGCGATATCATCACACCAAATGAATTTACTAATATAGCCCTGCAGGAAGCCTCCGAGAAATTTCCAGAAGTCTTTCCTTTATTTACCACGCACCAAAAATATTGTGCGACGGCCGATAAAATAAAGCTGCTTAGGCCTCGCTTCTTGTGACCGGAGGTGGCGTTGGGGCCCTCGTGGACCCGTTTGCAGGACAGATAGGTGAGAACGGCGGGTCACCGATACGATGGTGGCGGGAGTGTTCTCGGCACGAATATTGTCTCTTTTCGCTGGGTGTTTACGTGGATCGTACACTCTGCCTTGCATGTGGGTCCCACGATTGTTTCACCGGTGATAACGAGGTCGATATAAAAGGGGTAGATAGTAATAAGTGCCCGTGTTCGTTTCGTTGGGAGTCTAGCTGGCGAAGCCGGCTTTCTATTTAGGGCGAGCGATCGGGAGATCGCTTCTCTCGAGGGTTCTCTCTTTCGTGTCGAAAGCGAGAAAGGAAGGAGTGTGCGAGGGGTTTGGGAAGCGAGAGAGCCGTAACCGAAGAAGTCTTCTTCGGATTGGGTGACGAAACCCTGTTGCCCTTCGCTCTCTCTCTCTCTCTATCGGCTTCTCTTTGCGGGGGACGCGGTCGGTGGGCTTGGACTTCTGAGTCGGTGAGGCATGGAATGGCGTTGTCGGGAAGGATGGATTTGAGGGATTTGTAGGATAGATTTGGTTTTCGGTGGGATTTCCGGTTGGGGAGGCGTGGCGATGGGGAAAGGAGGGCAGGATGAGGGGAAGAAGGGTAGATTTGAGACGCCGATCTCGACTTTTCCCGCTTGGGCAAGGAGTGTCCAGGAGTGCGAGGCCGAATTCAAGGTTTCGGCTAAGTACGGGCTCCGATCCGACGAGGTGCTGGCGCGGCGGGAGATTTATGGGCTGAACGAGCTCGAGAAGCACTCTGGGCCATCGATCTGGCATTTGGTTCTTGAGCAGTTCAATGATACGCTGGTCCGCATCCTCCTTGTGGCCGCCGTCGTTTCCTTTGTGCTTGCTTGGTGCGATGGAGACGAAGGTGGTGAGATGGGGATCACTGCCTTTGTGGAGCCGTTGGTGATCTTCCTTATTCTGATAGTGAATGCAATCGTTGGTGTTTGGCAAGAGAACAACGCCGAGAAGGCACTTGAGGCCCTCAAAGAAATCCAGTCCGAGCATGCCACCGTTAGAAGGGACGGTGAGCTAATTCCAAATCTGCCTGCTAAGGAGCTTGTGCCAGGTGACATTGTGGAGCTCAAGGTTGGGGATAAGGTTCCTGCGGATCTGAGGATTTTGCACCTGATCAGCTCTACTGTGAGGGTAGAACAAGCATCTCTTACTGGAGAGAATGCTGCCGTGAATAAAACCAACCATGTAGTTGAGTCTGAAGACATAGATATCCAAGGGAAGGAATGCATGGTCTTTGCAGGTACTACAGTTGTGAATGGCAGCTGTGTGTGCTTGGTTACACAGACCGGCATGAACACTGAAATTGGTAAGATACATTCGCAGATTCATGAAGCTTCACAGATTGAAGACGATACGCCACTGAAGAAGAAACTGAATGAGTTTGGTGAGGTCCTTACAGCTATCATCGGTGTGATTTGTGCTGTTGTTTGGCTTATCAATGTGAAGTACTTCTTAACCTGGGAGTATGTTAATGGCTGGCCGAGTAATTTCAAGTTCTCTTTTGAGAAGTGTACTTATTACTTTGAGATTGCTGTGGCCTTGGCTGTTGCAGCAATCCCAGAAGGGTTGCCTGCAGTTATCACTACTTGCTTGGCATTGGGTACACGGAAGATGGCACAAAAGAATGCATTGGTCCGCAAGCTACCAAGTGTTGAGACTTTGGGTTGCACAACTGTGATATGCTCTGATAAGACTGGTACATTGACCACAAACCAGATGTCTGTCGTAAGGCTTGTTGCAATGGGGCGCTGGACAGATACACTTAGAACATTCAAAGTGGATGGCACCACATACAATCCTCGTGATGGGAAGATCCATGAATGGCCATCCAGTAATATGGATGCAAATCTTCAAATTATTGCCAAGATTGCAGCTGTTTGTAATGACTCGAGCATCAGTCGGTCAGGACATCACTTTGTCACCAGTGGTATGCCTACGGAAGCAGCCTTGAAGGTAAGAATCCATACATTTGCCTCTCATTGCAGTTTTTCCTTGCTTGCTCTAGTTTGATGCTGAAACACCTGTTCCTAAAAATTTAATCTGGATATTGAAGCAGAATTATCCTTGAATTGGAAAGTTGGAGTCCTTATTTAGGTTAAATATAACGGACTCCATAATCATGTTAAGAGAACCAAAAATCAAATAGAAGATCAATTAACACTGTATCTAGATTCTTTTGTAAGTGCATATGTGAAATATAAAATACACTTGTGAGTAGCTTTCTTGTTTGTTTGTTCTTGTTCTGAAGCCATTCAGTTAGTGGTTAAATATGGATACCTATATTGTAGCTGTTTGTGTTAAATTGATTCTGGATGTGACTTTGGAATAGTAAATGTAATTCATATTTTTAGTTTTGATATATTCTTGATATTACTCCGTTGATAAATGATATATTTATATGTACATATTATCAGGTCTTGGTTGAGAAAATGGGACTTCCTGGCAATTGTGATACTTCATTGGTGGACTCGGATGACATATTAAGTATGTTTCGAGCCTCCAATTTCAGTTTGCATTTAAATGGTCTAATTATGATACTTTAATCCATGTTTGCTTATTTCCCTGTAAATGATTATGACATTCTTTTTAAATGGAAGAGTGCTGTAAATGGTGGAATGAAATGGCTCAGAGGGTTGCTACTCTTGAGTTTGATCGCCTTCGAAAGTCGATGGGAGTTATTGTGAAATCGAAGTCAGGAACCAACTGTTTACTTGTAAAGGTATTTTCCCCTCCTTTTTCTGTCTAATCAATTTGTTATCTTAATGGTGTTTTTTTTTAATTACGGTTTGAGAAAAACTTTGTTTTGTTCGGCTGGAACTTGTCTAAAGAGAATTATAGTAGGAGTAACTGATGGACAACTAATCATTTTGTCTTCATGTGTCTGTCTACATTGAGAATGTTGGCCCTGTTATTCAACTGACGAAATAACTTCAACACCATATTCATAGAATATGTTTTATTGCTTTTACTCCCTGACCCTAGCATTTTGTCTTCTTTGTCCAAGGAAAAGAGCTATATTCTACACTTTGAGAAACACTTAATTTTGTATAGTATCTGCCATGAGATTCTTTTTGTTGGGCACATTGAAAGGGATTTATTTTCATTATTTTTTATCACTTTATTTCCTGGCCTTATATTGGATTTCCATTCCTCCAATGGTGGATTTAGATATTTTACTTGTTCTGCATGCTTTATGTACTGCTATTTGAAAAAGTTATTAAAAAATAATTTTCAAGTCCCTCTCATGTTTTGTTATTTTCTTTGTAACTGCAGTCAACTCCCTGTGAATGGAAAGTCTTCAGAATAATAAATAATTAATGTTGCATTGTGGCAGGGTGCTGTAGAAAATTTGTTAGAAAGAAGTTCCTACATTCAACTGCTTGATGGATCTGTAGTCCTCTTAGATGACAGGTCAAAAAGTCTTATTCTGGATGCTCTTCATGACATGTCAACAAATGCATTGCGCTGTTTGGGATTTGCTTATAAGGATGATCTAACAGAATTTGCAACATATGATGGTGAAGACCACCCGGCTCATAAACTTCTTCTTGATCCGTCAAATTATTCATCCATTGAGACTGGTCTCATATTTGTTGGACTAGTAGGGCTTAGAGTAAGATATCTTGCTTCATTAAACACCTTTTTTAGCCTCTGTTGGCATCATTGACATGTCTATATGCTTTTGAAACCATTATAGGATCCTCCACGGAAAGAGGTCTACAAAGCAATTGAAGATTGTAGAACAGCTGGCATCCGTGTTATGGTCATAACCGGAGACAACAAGGAAACAGCAGAAACAATTTGCCATGACATAGGTGTATTTTCAGTTGATGAAGATATACATTCAAAGAGCTTCACAGGCAAAGATTTTATGTCTAGATCGTCTAATGAGAAAAGGTCCATTTTGAGGCAAAACGGTGGCCTTCTCTTTTCTAGAGCAGAACCGAGGCATAAACAAGAGATCGTGAGATTGCTGAAAGAGGATGGTGAGGTAGTTGCAATGACGGGGGATGGAGTGAATGATGCCCCTGCATTGAAAATGGCAGATATTGGTATAGCAATGGGCATTGCTGGGACAGAGGTATGTGCTGCACTATTTCTTGTTTTTCTTATTCTTTTATCCATTGGCTTTATGTTGTCTAGGTTGTTGTATCCGAGTGAGAAATCGTCCCACCATTTTTTAGATTTAGTGAAAATATGTTAAACAGGAACTACGTTTGGCGAGGATGGATAACTAGTTACAGTTGTAACTGAGGTAGTGTAATTATAGACAATAATGAGCAACTTAATGTTCATATGGCACTGAAAGTTGATGGATATTCTGGACCTTTTGTGTCAGCTTTGCCTGTTCCTATTTGTTCTGACCAACATCCTATGTTCACATGTAACTCATTTCCTGGTACTTGACATCCATCTTTGCCAAGAAATTGATTTTTTTCCCCTCTTTTGCCTACATGCTAAATTATCATTCAGTTGCAATTACTTTAGCAGGCAAATAGGTAATGGTTGAAAATTTTGTTTTGGTTCCAATTAACTTGTTTTATATTCCTTGTGAATATCATAAAAGTTGATAATTCCATGGAGTCCCATTTTATTTTAGAAAATATCAGAGAATATTGTAATGTGATTGTGGTGTAATTGTGAAGATAGAGTATCTTTTGAAATTGCACTTTGTTTATTTCTGATTATATCAGTTTTACATCTTATATTGGATATTTTGTTGCACTCTTTTTCTATCCTGTTTGTCATCTACAGACCTTGACTAAACAAGGGTCATTTGCATTTTTAAAATATTGTTTTACCCATACCATACTAATTCATGCCAATAGCTGTCTTAACATTGCTTTCTTTCAGGTTGCTAAGGAAGCCTCGGACATGGTGCTGGCAGATGATAATTTCAGTACGATAGTTGCAGCAGTTGGTGAGGGAAGATCAATTTACAACAATATGAAAGCTTTCATAAGGTCTTCATATCTTTTTTATTCAATATAGTATTCAATTTGTCAATTTTACTCTTAGTAAGAACCTTTATTGTATCTTCTTTCCAGAATGTCCGAACCAGATTTATGCATATAAGCTAGCTGAATGCTTTGTTTAATTTGGGTAGTTCAATAGTATGAATGGTACTTTTATGTTCACTAGTTAAAATGAATATGTAACAAAGCGTAAAATGGTTATTTTTTGTTGTGAAATTGAAGTATGTTGGTCATGGTGTTTAAATAAGATAATAGCTAGGAGGACAAACACAAAGTGACATAAAAGGGTAATTCTGGTGGAATACTAGAACCTGAAAAAGGTGGATTCGTTGTTATTGTATCTCTTTTTCTAAATTTTAACTATATCTTGGAAATAATTGAGAACTTAAAGAGAATTCTACCATCAATAATTCATTGTTTTAGTTGTTTCTAGATATTTTAGCAGTGTTGGGCTATGAGTTGCAATTGACTTTGATCTATTTGGTTGGTTATTTAGCCTCTATGACTGGGCTTTTAGTCATGGTTGGCGTTGAATTTGATCGCTTAATGACCTTTTAGGGGAAGGTATTAGTCTGACTGCTGGATCAGAGATGAATGGATGGTTCTCACAATCAAATGTTGTGCACACTGGACAACACGCCTTACTGACATTTTCATTAGTTCCTAACTACCTTTTTTATTTTCATCTTTTCTGTATGCTACTGCTGTTCTCTGCTGCAGAAATGAACCTGCAGATACTCCACCAAGTAATTGGATATGAGTCCATCCTCTTGATTTGGCCAACGGTAGTGCTTTAAATCAACTAATGAACATATGAGATATATTTTTTGGTGGATTTCCTTAATCTTAGAATATACTATTGCTGTTGTCATGCAATACATGGATTCCAAATTCTGTTGGATGCCTAATTCCTGGTTAATTACTTTTTTTTTGTTTATGTTCATTGATGATTTTAGCTATGGATATCTCTTGTTTTCTATCTACAGGTACATGATCTCCTCAAATATTGGTGAAGTTGCTTCCATTTTTCTTACTGCGGCTCTAGGTATTCCTGAAGGGTTGATACCAGTTCAACTTTTGTGGGTCAATCTTGTCACAGATGGCCCTCCTGCAACTGCTCTTGGATTCAACCCACCTGACAAAGATATTATGAAGAAGCCACCTCGTAGGAGTGATGATTCATTGATTACTGCATGGATTTTATTCCGTTATATGGTAAGCCATCTTTTATCTTTGTTTTATGCTATGCATTAACTTGTTATGTGTTTATTTGTATGTCTCATGGCATAGGTTGTTTCTGTGGTGAATTGCTTATTATTTTTCCTCTTTCAACTCTGAAATTCTAAGGCCCCCGTTGTGATTATTTCTTTCTTCTTAAGAAAACTGGGAAATGATTGTAATTTAGTTTATTATTTTATTTATAATTACCTTGAAGCATTTTTTCATTTCTGAAAATTTCCGATAACCGTCTTAGCATGATGATCATCTTTTAGTCTTCTGCAATCTGACGTCTGGTTATTTCCTTCCTTCGACCTTTGACCACATTTCTTATCCGAATTGATATTTTGATAAAATGATAACCATCTGAGTTCTCTATTATTAGTATTTTTGCAAAAAGATGCATGGATTCTATAAATGAATGAGATGAGTGTTCCGCTGATCTTTGACACCTAAGCATTGTATGATAATCCTCCTGTTTAATAAAGAAAGGGTAATTTCACTTTGATTTTAACTCTAGCAAATTTTGAGTTACATGCAAAAAGCTGTTTTTTTTTTTAATCTAAAAAATTCAGACCTTTTTAATGGCAAGCTGGAGATGCAAGACTAGTTTTAACTTCTTATACTATGAATATATTTTATCCAAAATATTTGATCATACTGACCTATTTAATTCCATATATAGGTCATCGGACTTTATGTGGGGATTGCGACTGTGGGTATCTTCATTATATGGTATACTCATGGTTCTTTTGCGGGCATTGACTTGAGTGGTGATGGCCATACTCTTGTAACCTATTCTCAACTTTCTAATTGGGGAGAATGCTCCTCATGGGAGGGCTTCAAGGCGGCACCATTCACTGCTGGGGCACGGAGTTTCACCTTTGATGACAATCCCTGTGACTACTTCCAGACCGGCAAGGTGAAGGCTATGACCCTCTCGCTGTCTGTCTTGGTGGCCATTGAGATGTTCAATTCACTGAATGCATTATCCGAAGATGGGAGCCTTCTGAGCATGCCTCCCTGGGCCAACCCATGGCTTCTCTTGGCCATGTCCATCTCATTCGGGCTGCATTTCTTGATATTGTATGTCCCTTTCCTTGCTCAAGTGTTTGGAATAGTGCCTCTCAGTTTCAACGAGTGGCTCTTGGTGTTGGTGGTTGCATTTCCGGTGATCCTTATCGACGAGGTCCTCAAGTTTGTCGGGCGCTGCACAAATTCTTCAGGTGCCAAGAGACGCCTCGCGAAGCACAAGGATGAGTAGATGCTATCATTTTTGGAGATAACAAAGATTCATGTGGGAGATGCATATCTGCAATTGCGAATCATATTTGACTTGACCAAGGTTTGTTGGTCTGATTCTTTTCTTTCTTCCTTTAGTGGTGGTTGTTTGAGAATCAGGCAACCAGGGCAATACACTCAAAATTAGTATGGCTGGCGGGACTTGCATTGGATTTAGAGATTACCTACCTCCCCCTTGATTCTTAAACACATCTTTTATGAATCTGGAAATATAACCGGAAGGAACCCTTCTGTAGTTGGTAGTAATCATGAGCTGGAACTACAGACTCTCTGGAATTGTGCTCTTACTCATATTCTCAGTGAAGGATTGACATTAATTTTAAATATTTTTTGTTTCTCAGAGACAAATTATATTGTCGTAGATCTCCATACGCTCCTTTGTCGTAGTAGAGAATTCCTTCTTTTGTGTTGTTGTTCCGTTCCTTGCTCTCCTTGTTTTGTTGTAGATCAATTTTACAGCTTTACCTTGTAGAAAATATAGGTTTACAGCCATGCGGAAAAAGGACCAAGAAAGAATTCGGGGTTATCTCGAAAAGGAAGAATCTAACTTTTTGATCCACAACAACCATCTCCTTTTTTTTTTTTAATAGATTATTTTGTGCAACTTGTAGAATCGAGACGAGAATTCATTTGCTAATCACTGACTACATGATGCTGGAATTATAATCTTAGATATGCTTGCTGGTGGTGCATTTTTGGTTTCAACTCTAGAAACCTGGCCTTGTTAAATTACCCTTCTTCTTCCTGTTTCGATCACCTGCGGAAACGACCAAATGGGAATCGACCACTGTTGTGAGGGCTGCCACTAGGGAAAAATATCGGGCATCAACAGCAACAAGTGGCTTGACAACACTGCGTTTGCCGACTTGTGCCGACCAAATGGGAAGCGACCACTGCTGCTGATGACCGCACCTCTCGTTCTCCCAAGTGCGTAAAGCCAAGAGACTGCGTTTGCCGACCGGTGTCTCGTCGAGGTCAAAGAGCTTGATAACACTTCGTTTGCCAAGAACTTGTGTCTCGTCGACCTCAAAGAGCTTGTCGGCACTCATAGAAGTCTTCCATGCACAATAGGGATCGATTGTTCGTCCTATACGTCCGATGGTGAACCATGGATTCTGCATCATGCGGATGCAGAAGAAGCAATTTTTTTACAAAAAAAAAAAAAACTTAAAATTTACTAAAAATATATGAAGTTAATTAGATAGATAACTAGGTGATCATTTACATAAAATTATGACTTGATTAAATATAGAATGAACTAGGAGAGACATTTCTACGTAGATGATGTATAAGTAGCGTGTGGAAAAAATTATATGAAAGCGAAAATTTGATTGAATATGAGACTTTCTTTTCCTCCAACATATTCCCACCACCACCACCACCTCTCGGTCAACCACTTCCGGTTATAAAATAACCTCTTCCTCTTTCTAGTCGTCTCCACCTTCCATGGCTAAGCACCTCAAGACCTCCCTTCTCTCGCTGCTTCCACTACTTTCTTTCCTAGTCGTAACTGTTTCAGCTGGGGGTATTATTCCTTCTCCCATGGAGCTAACTGTTTCAGCTGAATTATAGTATTCTTAATTTAAGATAGATTCATGACTTTTAAATGTGATAATTCAGGAGGTGTGATAATATAATTTTAGTTTGAACCAATATGGCTTTTTTTATTTTTTAAAAGATAATATTATTTTTAAAATATTTAAAACTTAATTAAAATAAAGTTATGATTAAATGAAAAAGTGTTTAATCTCGAATTTTGATAATAAAATCAATTGATGGATTTATGATCTAACCGGAGATAAGTGATGCAAGACTAACTATGACTGTAAAAAGATAAAATAATTAAAGAATAATATGATATTTAGCCGGAGTCAAGATCGGGCATCTGGCTGAAAGAATCTAGGATACACTGAAGCTTCGAACGATACGACAGGAGCTCGTCGGAGGTTTGTCGAGAGTTCACCAATAGGTTATCGAGAGCTTGCTAGGAGTTCGTTGGAAGTTACTGGGAGTTTGCCGAAAACTGATCGAGAGCTCATCGGGAGTTTGCCGATAGGTTATCGAGAGTTTGCTAGGAGTTCGTCGGAAGTTGTCGGGAGTTTGCCGGAAACTGATCGAGAGCTCATTGGGAGTTTGCCGATAGGTTGTCGAGAGTTTGCTAGGAGTTCGTCGGAAGTTATCGGGAGTTCGTCGAAAACTGATCGGGAGCTCATCGAGAGTTCACCGAAAGATTGATTGACATATCATACACAAAGATTTCTTATAATTATATTTGTTTTTAATGTCGTAGTTAGAGTTCTAATTAAATTAGATAAATCTTACTAACTCAATTAGGGGGCCAATTAGGTCCAATTTGGGTTTGATTTGAGCTCATGATAGAGTTCATTTCGTTGACCTAAAATGAGATCTACATAAGGTATAGCTTAGGTATGAAATAGTATTAAAAAATATTGATTTCGGGTTACTTACGCGGTGGTGCTGTCGGTGGTCGACAGTAGTACCATCATCGCCCAGAATCCCAGGCTCTATTCGATGGTAGTACCACCCGTACCTTGAGATTTCGGGAAAGTTTGAATATTGGCTCCAAATTTTAAAGCTAATTGGGATATATAAATACCCTAAGCATTCTTGCTTGGGATAACAAGAAAAATAAAGAAAAAAAAAGAAAAAAAACTTGTGAAAATTCTAATGAATTTGTGAGAGTTCCCTCTCTTTTGTACAAAAGTGATTTTGGTTTAAGGGAGGTTTGAAAAAGAGTTGTAAAGATTGATTTTCTAAGTATGAGAAAATGAGAGTTGTAAAGGTTGTTCTCCTAAACTTGTGAAAATAAGAAAAGTGTATAAATGATAGTTGATCTTCGCCCTTGAAATAAGATCATCAATGGACACCGATTAGCCTCGAGTGAAGAGAGATATAGAGTAGACGTAGGTAAGGTGGATCAAACCATTATAAAAACCTTGTGAGCATTTCTCTTATGTCTTTCTTTAATATTGTTTTTAAATTTAGTTCATCTTAATTAGTTCTAAGAAAATCACAACCATCACTATTTGGTTTTTCCTTATTATTGTTTTTTAATTTAATTACTCTTAACTAGTTTTAAGGAAATCACTTTAGAGTTCTATTTTTCTTCGAATAAAAGGTTTTTCGACCCTCTCTCAGTGCCAACTCGATTCTAATAGAAAATATGTCAATTTGGTGCACGTAATAAAAAAAATATTACTAATAATTTTTTAAAACAATTATATATGCAATATCCCTCATTTATGGCTAGTCTCTACATAAAGATACTTAGATTTATATATGTAATCTTTTTTTTTAATTTTATAAGGACTTATTTGTAGTGTAATAATCTATTTTAAATTATTTAAAAGAGCCTAAATAAAAGTTCTAAAGATCTATTTATAAAAATTTGATGACCTATTTGTAAACCCTAAGGATCTAATCATAAATATAAATATACAAGGACTAAATTATAAAATATACAAAATATCAAAAGATTTTGACTTGGCATATTCTCTCTCTCGATTAGATATAAAACTATCAATATGAAATTTTTAAGATTTTTAATTTTCAGATTTATTTTTGTTTTATCTCTCTGCACCGAACTCTAATTAAAGAATAAATTAGTCGTAGATCTCTTTATTGATACTCGGATCGAAAGATTTGAAGTTCAAATTTCAATTGACCCCATAGAATTTGTAAAATATAGATCAAAATTTCTGACCTTTCGATACTAAATTGTTTGAAACTCTCTGTTGGGAACTCTAATTATGGTAAAACATGCTTCATTAGAAACTAGACTCATATATCTTTTTTTTATACCTGATTTGAAAGATTTTAAATAAAAATAACTACTAAAATATATGTTCTAATCAACTCTTTGGATTTTGTAAAATAAAGATATTATTCTCTGACGTTTTGTTACTAAATTATTTATAACTTCAATTCATATAAAATTTTATTCAACTGAAATGAGATTAATATATCTTTAAAATGATATATATATTGAGTAAATTAGAGTATAACTAGTTATTCAAATAATTCATGCAATGTGACTCCCAAATTATGTATATTCTTGTTTCACCCATTTGAAAATTGATTTCATCTAGAATTCTTTTTCCATTGGAGCTTTAGATTATTGTATTGAATTCTTGTATGCTCTTGTCCTTAATTCTTCACCTATCTGAATGCATTATATTTAAGTTTATGTTTACATATTGTTTCATATGAGCATATGTATATTTCGTTGTTTCGCATGTGACTCTGATCAAGGTTTGCAATTTTGATCTATACCACCCAGTACGGGTGGTACATATCGATCCATCAAGTTACCAATACGCGGACCACCCGCTACCAGGTGGTACCACCAAAAATCAATCGTCGGTGGCCGATTGAGGGAGCAATCGGTCGTCGATGATCGATTGAAGGAAAAATCAACCGTCAACGGTTGATTGAGGGAGAAAAAGGGAAGAAGAAGAAGAAGATGATGAGAAGAAGAACCTACTTTCCATGCGCTAAAGTCAGCCCATGCACCGTCGTTGCCCTCGCCCGCGGGTGCCTTTTCTCCCGCGCGAGGAGGCGGAATGTCTCCCCGAGCGAGGAGAAAGATCGAGGCGACATCGCCATTTTCTTTTTTAAAATATATTAATATTATTTAATATAATATTATATTTATAAAAATATTATGTTATATTTTAATATATCGAGCGGTACGTACTGTGTGTATCGCCCGGTATCGGTACCGAGATAATCTTGGTACACTGGTATGGACCGATAAGTCAAACCTTGATTCTGATATATACTAATTCTACTGCTCATAATATCTTTTTATACTCTGATGTTTGTGGGGTAATGTGAATATTTACTAAAAATGATACAGGAAGTTATGCTTAGAGCTCGTGATGCTCTATCGCTCCCCTCTGACTTCACCCAGACGTGGGTGGATGGAGCTTCAAGACCTGAGAGACTTCTGTCTAATAATCATCCAGAAATGGATGAATCATATTCTACCTATGATCCCACTTCTCTTTATGTTTTATATATGATATTCAAAGTATTACTTATGGGTTTCCATGTGTGCTTTCGATAAGAATGCAATGTTAAATAAATATGACATTTGAGCTTTTGTTTATTATTTGTTCATTTGATAAACTCTGAAATGATTCATACATTATTGATATGGATATGCTCTGAAATATGTTTACGCATTTAATATTCTTTGAACTATTTAATGTGTCATTGATATGTTCTGAAATATTTCATATTTCATTAATATACTTGAAAATATTTTATTTGTATTTATATGCTCCAAAATATTTTATATGCCTTTGAGATATTGTGAAATATTTCATATATTATTGGTATATTCTAAAATATCCTTTTATGCCAATGATATACTTCAATTACTCTTCCTCTATTATTATGAACAAAATATATTTTTGATGAAACGATATTTGTGATTTTGTACCTAATGAGATGCTACCTATGAATTATTATATATGTGTCTTATATTTTGATATCAAATTTATTTAAAATTATCATTTCTTGTCATGAATATGTTAGTCACTTGTTGAGCTTTGTAGCTCACCCGGTTGCCATATAAAATTTTCAGGTTAGCTTGTCTCTAACTGATATGTTTGAACTGGGCTGAGGTAGTGGAGAACTTTTCATATTTTGGGCAAGTCTTGTTAGTTAATATATTATAGATAGTATATTATGCATATAATGAAATATTGTTGATAAATCTGAATCGATGTATCTTGTAAAAGTTTAAAAGACTTCTCAGGTTTGAAATTTTAAAATGTTAAGTTTTTTCTATAATGATATGAACTTATAGTAAATGGTTGGTCTTGTGATATTGTACCGATTTCCACACACATAGATTTATGATGTGGTTAATATTTTGTTGAGTTGACTTTGAATTAGATGAATTACTGAGTGATGTAATATATGATTATAAACTACATAAATTTTATATATGTGAATAATGTTTGAGTGTTTTTTTTAAGTATCTTCAAATGTTTTAATTTGGATAGATTTATAAAACATTTGAATAGATTCACACCTCTTGAGTGCGATAATTCGGGAGTGTGACAATATAGTTTTAGTTTGAACCAATAAGGTTTATTTTTTTAAAGATAATATTATTTAGAAATATTTAAAACTTAGTTTAAATAAAGTTATTAATTAGCTTTATTTAAACTTAGTTTAAATAAAATTGTGATTATGTGGAAAGTATGTCACATTTGATACACATAATAAAAAAATATTATTATTATTAATTTTTTTAAATAATTATGTCACATAAGTATGACGAGAGATGTGGATTTTTTTTTTTTTATGGTATAAGATTATTGATGACTTACATGCTTTAAGTCCCTAGAATTAGTGAGTATGGTTGAGAACCTTAATTTCTTGACAATGTTGGTTAAATAATTTCTGGTTAGAATATCAAGTATTTAGATATCATATTATTATCATTAAGTTTAATAGATTCTTTATTAGCTAATCAAATGTTTAAATGATCTTATTTTGTTAGAATATCAAGACTTCCATACTATTTTGGATTGTAACTTATTATGCTAGCGTGTTTTAGAAAAGTGAAATTTTTTTTCTCCGGTGTCAATCATCTTTTTACTTCACTAAAACCCAAGAGAATATTTTTCATCTCATCTTGACACTAGATACTTGAAGACTGCTAAGGAAAGGTTGTAAAAAGTTCTTGGCCTTCATTTTACAAGAAGAATCTAGGAAGATATGCTAAAAGTTGTTAACGATTTTTTAGATTTTTTTTTGCTTCTAGATCGAATTCACCATTTATTTTTCTAAGCCTCCTTATAGTATGATCCGGGTTGAAGTAGGTAGGAGTTGTTAGATAATGACTTCATGAGATTATATATTAACTATAGACAACTCAATAAAATCACCATTCATAATAAATATCTTCTTTTGTGGATAAATGATTTATGATCAATTTTAGGGCGTTGAAGTATATTCAAATATTAATCTAAGATCCGAGTATCATCAATCAATTGAAGATAAAGAAAATAGATATATAAAAGATTATCTTTAGAAAAATAATCATTATAAAATTTTTTATGATGCATTTTGGGTTGAATAATGCACCGATTATTTTAATTGATCTTATGAACATAATATTTCAATCCTAGATAAATTTATGATTATATTTATTAAGTATATTATGATTATTTTAATTGATCTTATGTATCATCAAGTGATGTTGAAACACTAAGTACCCATTAGAAAATTATACATGATGCTTATTCCAAACTAGAAATGAGTGTAAATTGACACTAATTTTGTTTTAGGATTACTTAAGATGTTGAACTGTTATGATCTTATTTAGGTGATTGTTGATTGATTAAATTTATATATTTTCTCTCAATTAATAAAAAATATTTCTTAGATTATCTAAGTCAAATTGAAATATAAGCTTGGTCAAACCTAGTCACGATGCAGCTTAACTCATGTCAAATTAAGACGATTTCATTCGAGGATATAATGGGTTGTACAACATGATAATTAAACGATTTATCTATTCACTGTTGAGATTAACGTGTCTTCATTTTGATGAGGGAAGAATAATATCATTCCAATTGTTGAAACTTTCATATAGATTCACTTTATATATTATTGGGAGATAAAAATATTTTTATCTGTTGATTGAAGTATGTTCCATCGGATGATCCACGTATATATGTGATGCATTTAAGATATGATATTTTAGCTTGGGATCCAATGACAGGTTTTTTTAAACATTTGCTATGCCACTATTATACTCTAACTTTTTTTTATTTCATACTGTTCATATTTGTGAAAGCATCCATTTGATCCTGTTACGAATACCGATGAAAAGAGAGGCATTATATGTCTCTATGTAGAGCTGCATGGAGACACTAAGATTTATATAGTTTTAGTTTAAGCAAAAAAAATAAAGTTATTCAAAAATATTTAATTTAGTTATTAGTTAATTTTATTATATGCTGCAGTTGTGAACACGTGGAAAATATATTACACGAATAATTAACTTTATTATATTACCATGAATCAGGGGATTCATGGTGGGACCAACTCAGCGAACAATATAAAAAATATACTTTACAATTCGACCACAGTGGGAGTCGAACCCACGACCTTCTGATCCGAAGTCAGACGCGCTAATCCACTGCGCTATGCGGTCCATATGCAATGGTTGTTTACAATGTATAAATATTAATATTAACACCTATTTTACGCTTCTACCCTTAGGCCTCGTGTCACCTCTCTCTCTCTCTCTCTCTCCCCCCCCTACTGGACTTCTGATGATGAACACCATGGATTCTGCATCATGCGGATGCAAAAACATTTTGGAAAAATAAACTTAAAAATTATTAAAATATATGAAATTAATTAAATAACTAAAAGGTTATTTAGATAATAATGATTTGATTAAATATTAAATGAATGAGGAGAGAAACATTTGTACATAATTGTGACGATTGGTTTGAAATTATTCTTTTAACACTTATATATAGATAGATGAGGGTTGATTGTGTGTGTGTATGAAAAAAATCTATAGAAGTTAGATTACTTTAGTTTTTTCCCACCGTATTCCCACCAAGTAATATTCAATCATAGGCATCAAACATATATAAAATAACCAAAAACGATAACAGTGAGAGTCGAACCCACGACCTTGATGAACGATGGATTTTGCATCATGCGGATGCAGAAGAATTTAATAAAAATAAACTTAAAATTTATTAAAATATATGAAGTTAATTAGATAACTAAAAAGTCATTTAGATAATTATGATTTGATTAAATATAGATAGATGAGAGGTTCATGATTTATGTGTGTGTTTGGAAAAACTCTATGGAATTGAGAATACGAGTCTTCCCACATCGTATTCACCAAGTAAGATTCAATCATAGATAACAAAAAATATATAAAATTACCTAAATCGATCACAGTGGGAGTCGAACCCATGATCTTGATGAACAATAGATTATGAATTTTGTAAAAAAAATTTAAAATTTATTAAAATATATAAAGTTAATTAGATTACTAAAAAATCATTTAGATAATTATTATTTAATTAAATATAGATAGATGAGGAGTTCATGATATATGTTTGTGTATGGAAAAACTCTATGAAGTGAGAATTGGAGAGTTTTACACCATCGTATTCACAAAGTAAGATTCAATCATAGGCAGCAAAAAATATAAACATTTTTCTAAATCGACCACAATGGGAGTCGAACCCATGATCTTGATGAACAATAGATTATGAATTTTGTAAAAAAAATTTAAAATTTATTAAAATATATAAAGTTAATTAGATTACTAAAAAATCATTTAGATAATTATTATTTAATTAAATATAGATAGATGAGGAGTTCATGATATATGTTTGTGTATGGAAAAACTCTATGAAGTGAGAATTGGAGAGTTTTACACCATCGTATTCACAAAGTAAGATTCAATCATAGGCAGCAAAAAATATAAACATTTTTCTAAATCGACCACAATGGGAGTCGAAGCCACGACCTTCTGATCCGAAGTCAGACACGCTAATCCACTACGCTATGCGGTCTACATGCAGTAGCTGTTTACAAGATTTAAATATTCACATCAAGATCTATTTTACGTTTCTACCCTTAGGCCTCGTGTCACCTCCCTCTCTCTCCCTACTGGACTTCTGATGATGAACACCATGGATTCTGCATCATGCGGATGCAGAAGCATTTTGAAAAAATAAACTTAAAATATATGAAATTAATTAGATAACTAAAAGGTTATTTAGATAATAATGATTTGATTAAATATTAAATGAATGAGGAGAGAAACATTTGTACATAATTGTGACGATTGGTTTGAAATTGTTCTTTTAACACTTATATATAGATAGGTGAGGGGTTCATTGTGTGCGTAGAAAAAATCTATGGAAGTTAGAATACGAGAGTTTTCCCCCACCGTATTCCCGCCAAGTAAAATTCAATCATAGGTAGTAAAACATATAAAATAACCAAAAATGATCACAGTGAGAGTCGAACCCACGATCTTGATGAACAATGGATTCTGCATCATGCAGATGCAGAAGAATTTTGTAAAAATAAACTTAAAATTTATAAAAATATATGAAGTTAATTAGATAACTAAAAAGTCATTTAGATAATTATGATTTGATTAAATATAGATAGATGAGGGGTTCATGATTTGTGTGTGTTTGGAAAAACTCTATGGAATTGAGAATACGAGAGTCTTCCTCCATCATATTCACCAAGTAAAATTCAATCATAGACAACAAAAAATATATAAAATTACCTAAATCGACCACAACGGGAGTCCAACCCACGACCTTGATGAATAATGGAGTGGGAGTCCAACCCACGACCTTGATGAATAATGGATTATGCATCATACAGATGCCGAAGAATTTTGTAAAAAAAAACTTAAAATTTATTAAAATATATAAAGTTAATTAGATAACTAAAAAGTCATTTAGATAATTATTATTTAATTAAATATAGATAGATGAGGAGTTCATGATATATGTTTGTGTGTGGAAAAACTCTATGGAAGTGAGAATAGTAGAGTTTTCCTCCATCGTATTCACCAAGTAGGCAGCAAAAAATATAAAAATTTCTCTAAATCGACCACAGTGGGAGTCGAACCCACTAGTACCGATCGGTTGAGTCATCGGCTTCTTGGACAACGTCGTTGCTGTTAAGTAGCACTGCCTAGATTCTCTTGGGTCGCTCCTGACCTCGCCGACCCCTGCTCGGGTCGGGAACTTCAGGATCCGGTGGTAGGTGGAAACGACCGCCCTGAGCCGGTTGAGGATCGGGCACCCGATGATGGCGTTGTATGCCGACGGGAGCTTGACCACCATAAATGACACCATCAGGGTCTTCGACTTTGGTTCTCCCCCGAACGTGACCAGGATCGTGGTTACCCCCAAGGGAGAGACGAAATCCCTAGTGAACCCTGTCAAGGTAGATGTTAGAGCGGCGAGATCCCGATCAGTTAACCCCAATCTTTGAAAGGCATCGAAATACAAAATATCGGCCGAACTTCTCGTGTCGATCATAACCCTCTTGACGTAGGCGTTGGCCATGCGGATTGAGATCACTAGCGCATCATCATGGGATGGGTGCTCCTCGCCTCCCGACCTAAACGTAACGTCAAGGTCTTTGTCATGCAGCGTCCTCTTCCCGACCTCGGATCGCGGATAGATTTTTCGCGCCGAGGAGCTATTGCCGCCTGAGGCCGGCCCGCCAAAGATGACGTTGATTTGCTTCTCGACTGGGCCTTGAGGTCGGGGAGACGAGTCTCGGGGGGGCCGACCGTTAGGGAGAGAGGATTGTTCGCGGATAAGGTCTTCAATTTGGCACTACAGGTCACGGCATTCCTCGGTGTCGTGTCTGTATTCCCTGTAAAAGTGACAGTACCTTCTTTTGTTGCGTCGCTCGGGGTGCGACTTCATCGGACTTGGGGCCTTTAAGAGCCTCCTTTTTTCCCGTATTTGAAAGAAGATCTCTGTTCGGGTTGAATTGAGAGGGATTGGGGGGGGGGGGGGGGGTCTGGCTGGCAACAAGCCCGACCTGTCTTCCCTCCTCTTGGGTGGTGGCGCGGGATGTCCACGGGACTGTTCCCCCCGGGGGCGTTTTGTCTCTTCCCGCTTGCCGGTTATTAGCATCTCGGCCGCCATGTACTGGTGTGCCCGTTGTAGCATCTCGGGCAGAGTCGTCGGTGGTCGCTCGATCAGCGACCAGAAGAACCTTGACAGTCTTAGCCCCATCAAGAACGCCTGGATGGCTAGGGATGGATGGAGGTCAGGGATTCCCTGGACCTGCGATGTGAACCATCCCACGAACTGGGAGAGGGGCTCGTCGCTCCCTTGGGCCATTCCCAGGAGGGAGGCCGTGGTTGGTTTCGGGCGTGCACTCGCCAAAAAGTTTAGCTCGAACTCTCTTGCTAGCAAATCAAACGAAGATATAGACGCGGGTTTGAGACGAGAATACCAGATTATGGCCGACCCTCTAAGGGTGGTCGGGAAGGCCCAACACATCAGCGCGTCCGAGGTATCGTAAAGGGCCATTTGGGCATGAAATGCGACGATGTGCTTTGTCGGGTCGTCGCTGCCATCATAGGGCTCGAGGGTCGGGAGCCTGAAGGTGGCCGGGAGCGGCTTGGCCTGTATCTCGGGAGTAAATGGGGAACCACCTTTAGAGCTTTCCCCGACCTCCCCTCTTGATTTGAGGACTTCCTTCTGGACTTCGTTGAGCCGCTGATCGACTTGGCGAACTTGCTCTCTTAAAGAATCAGCGGTGTCGGTCGATAAAGTGTCGAAGTCGGGCTCGGTCGGTACCGGATTATAGGAGCGACTTTGTGATCGGGCTGGCATCGGGGTCGAGGAAGCTGCGCGGGCTTCGACGACTTGAGGCTGTGGCAGCTCTACCTCGGGTGGGACCCCCCGGTTCGGGGCCGCTGGTGACTCTATTTGCGGGGGTGCCGCCGGGGGAGCCGATTGGTGAGCCGTCGAATGCATGAGCTGGGGCAGGTACGGGACTATGGTCTGCACCATTCCTGCTAATGCTTGGACTTGGCTGGTGAGGCCGAGGAAAGCCTCGGCCGTGACCGTGAACGGCGCAGGGTTGGATGCAGGTGAGGGGAACCCCGGGTCAGTCATCATCCTCCAAAAGCGGTTGGGAGTCGGCACGGCTACCGCAGCCTCCTCGGTTGGTCGAGGGTGGTCAGGTTCCGGGTGGTGCTCTGCACCCGAGTTCCCAAACGGGCGTTCTTGCGACATGGGCCCTCCTTCTAGCGCCAAAATGTTAGAGTCAAATCTGGTGTCTGCCCAGTGGATACGGTGTGCCCCCGTCGTCGCTGAGCGAGCACTGCTGGTTCATGCCCTTGTGCGCTAGTTCGCTCGTGGTCGTCTCGGACGGAGTCGGTGCTCGACTAGATGGATGGATCCCTCGTATCTCGTCATAGGGGTTGGCTGCTGGAGTGGTGGAGCGCGGGTTAGGAGGAGGCTCCACAGGTCGGGTCGGACGCCGGTTCCTGCAAGGAGGTCAGGTTGGGTAAGTTCCCGATGTGACCCCTCCGATGATTAAGTTAGTTTTTGTGGTTGATTTCTCATTCCCCTGTCCCGTAGATGTGTAGGAGCTTATATAGTGGGTGTTGTAGGTTATTCGTACCTGACAATCTTACTGCCCTTGTGGCTTACCATGTCGTCGTACCCTTCCACAACGCACATCGTCCTTGCGATAAGACATGCGTCCGCAGGTAAGGGTGTCGATCTTACCTGTGTCAGGTCGGTCGTACGACCGTTGGGGTGTCGACCTTACCTGTGTCAGGTCGGCCGTACGATCGCTGGCGCCCCCATACTAGCGTCCGACCAGCTTCCAGCATCGGATCGGCCACATCGGCGGGCCAGTTGTCCGAGGGCCCGCCGACGTGACGGCCAGGTCACCATTTGCCATATCAATATATATATATATATATATATATATATATATATATATATATATATATATATATATATATATATATATATATATATATATATATATATAGAGAGAGAGAGAGAGAGAGAGAGAGAGAGAGAGAGAGAGAGAGAGAGTGTGTGTGGAAGACGATGAACTAATCCACTTGTTGGCCTCAGATAAGCCTTACCAACCCCTTCTTTTTCCTCTATGGTTCAGTGAACACGACCGACTTCCCTCTTATCTTCTTTGTTGCCGTCGTCATTGTCATGGTAGTAAACCACCTTGTTGTTGTTGTTGTTCTTCTTCTTCTTCTTCTTCTTCTTCTTGTTTACAGTACAGTCAGTCAAATGGAGCCTGATGTTTCAAAAGAAGGCCGGCCGGTGGACCAACCCTGGAGGAATAGATGGTGGAAGAAGACAAACCGGTGGCTGATACCCGTCCCAGGCATTTGATCTCTCCATGTCTTGCTGCATGCTGTCAACAGAAGTGTATCCATCAGCTGCTGAGAGGTAGATGACGGCGATGCAATGCAGTGGGTTTGTCAAGTACAGATTGGACTTTGTCTCCTTACTCAGAAGAAATCCATGCGATGGGTTTCTGCTGCTTGTACTGCGACGCGTTCAGAAATGACTTCTCTGTCATCTTTAATGGCTATGTTTCCACACTGAACAAGCTGTGATTTCACACATCCCCTTCTTGTTTTGTGACATTGCCTCGTCTCTCAAGTAGACTGCTTGACTGAACTACTAAACATAAATGGGGTATATCCGATTGCTATTCCACGTTTGCTCTCTCGACACCAAAATTCAACATCATACTTGATAGTGCTTTTTATGGGGCTTGCCTGGTGGGTGTGTTCCGCCTTTAAATATGCTGAGCAAGCCTTCACTGGTCCAGGCCCGTGTGCGCTAGGCCGCCCGCTTCACAATCTCTTCGGCACAGAGTGGAGCTGGTCCGGATGAGCGGTGATTCAGGGGACGACTCGGGAGTTCTGATGCTGGAGTGGCGAAGCCCGGGTGAAGAAGGGGTCGTCCTGTTGGGGTCAGCCGCTGGTTCCTGCAAGGAGGTCGGGTCGGGTAGGTTCCCGACGTGACCCTTCCGACGATCAACTCAGTTCTATGGTCTTTTTTGCGATCCTCCTGCCCTGTGGAGGTGCAGGAGCTTTTATAGTGGGTGCTGTGGGTTGTTCGTACCTGACGACCTTACCGCATTCATGACTCACCATGCTGCCGCGCCTCTTGCCATGCCTCTGTACTGGTGGTGAGGCGTGCGCCTGCAGGTAGGGGTTGCCGACCTTACCTGTGCCAGGTCGGCTGTACGGCACCTGGTGTCCTTCGTACATCCGGTCGACCAGCTACGTTGGTTTGGCCACGTCAGCGGCCTAGCTATCCTAGGGTGTGATGACTTGGCAGCCAGGTCGACATTTGCCATATCATTCTCCCCCCCCCCCCAGGCAGACCCTCTCGAGACGCCTGATGGGGGTGCCGAAGATGAGGTCTTGCGCTTGATCGCTGTTTGGGGTTACCTTAAACTAGTCCTGAGCGCGGACTTCTAAGGATTTCGAATGATGTGGAATGTGGGGCAGCCCGAGTAGATCCGACCGAGCGTGAGCTCGGGAATATGGCGCAGGGGGCTAGATCCGACCGAGCGTGAACTCGGGAATATGGCGCAGCACGAGTAGATCCGACCGAGCGTGAACTCGGGAATGTGGCGCAGGAGGCTAGATCCGACCGAGCGTGAACTCGGGAATATGGCGCAGGAGGCTAGATCCGACCGAGCGTGAACTCGGGAATATGGCGCAGCACGAGTAGATCCGACCGAGCGTGAACTCGGGAATATGGCGTAGCACGAGTAGATCCGACCGAGTGTGAGCTCGGGGGTGAATCCGGATTTTTGGCTGAGAGAGTGAACTCGGGCGCAAATCCGGAGATCTGGCCGAGAGGGCGAACTCGGGCGCAAACCCGGAGATCTGGCCGAGAGGGTGAACTCGGGCGCAAATCCGGAGATTTGGCCGAGAGAGTGAACTCGGGCGCAAATCCGGAGATCTGGCCGAGAGGGCGAACTCGGGCGCAAATCCAGGGATTTGGCCGAGAGGGTGAAATCGGGCGCAAACCCGGAGATCTGGCCGAGAGGGTGAACTCGGGCGCAAATCCGGAGATTTGGCCGAGAGAGTGAACTCGGGCGCAAATCCGGCGATCTGGCCGAGAAGGTGAACTCGGGCGCAAATCCGGGGATTTGGCCGAGAGGGTGAACTCGAGCGCAAATCCGGAGATCTGGCCGAGAAAGTGAACTCGGGCGCAAATCCGGAGATCTGGCCGAGAAGGTGAACTCAGGCGCAAACCCGGAGATCTGGCCGAGAAGGTGAACTCGGGCGCAAATCCGGGGATTTGGCCGAGAGGGTGAACTCGGGCGCAAATCCGGAGATCTGGCCGAGAAGGTGAACTCGGGCGCAAATCCAGAGATCTGGCCGAGAAGGTGAACTCGGGCGCAAACCCGGAGATCTGGCCGAGAAGGTGAACTCGGGCGCAAATCCGGGGATTTGGCCGAGAGGGTGAACTCGGGCGCAAATCCGGAGATCTGGCCGAGAAGGTGAACTCGGGCGCAAATCCGGGGATTTGGCCGAGAGAGTGAGCTCGGGCGCAAATCTGGAGATTTGCGCCCCCACGATAATATTTTATTATTTATTATTATTATTATTATTATTTTATTTTATTTTTTTCGTACGCATATAATATATATATATATATATATATATATATATATATATATATATATATATATTTCCTAGGGTTTTGGTCTTCTGCTTAGGGTTTCGGTCATAATCATGGCGCATTCATTGCGCTGAGTGTTTCTTCGGTGCGGCGGTGTTTTCTCTCACCTCGGGAAGCTGAAACGGCTCGCCTGGGTGCTATAAATTGGTGGGGGGGTTGCGCAGAGACCTCACTTGCTCATTTCGCTTTCTTCCTGCCTCTGCCTCGGACCACCATAGTACCCTTCGCCTTTTCAGCTCGGCAGCCCCTTTTAACAGGTCGCGATGACCTCGTCAGACTCCTCGACTAGTGTCAGGGTCGTTTCTCCCTCGGAGTCGGGGGAGTCGAGTCATAGCGGTCCCGGGGTTAGTTCCTCGGGAGCGTCTTCCGGGCCCCCGTCGCCTGTCGACGCGCGGGTTCAGAGGGACTTGGAGGTCATGATGTCACATCATGACCTCGACTCGGCAGTGACCGAGGGGTCACTTGCCGCGATCAGGGCACGGTACAGCATCCCGGCTGAATACGGGTTGTATGTTCCAGAGCCGGGGCAACGTCCTTATAGCTTGGACGTCCCTGACATGTGCATCTCGGTGGATGCCCTGGAAGCCGGCCTTCGGTTTCCTTTGCACCCCCTGATCGAGGAGTGCCTGAAGCGATGGAGAATCTCTCCGAGCCAGGTAGCGCCCAACTCGTGGCGTTACCTAGTGGTTTTTTTAGGTGAGTGCCGAGGAGCGGGAATTATCCCGACTCGGGACTTGTTCATGGCGTGTTTTCGCCTATGTAAGAGTCGGGGTGGTTACTACCTCACCGCCCGAATAGGTTTTAGGGTTAGCGGGGCGCCTTCCAGTAACAAGGGTTGGAAGTCCCGCTACCTTTATGTCAGTGGTCTGGGTTGGGGATTTGGGTTCAGCTGGTCGGCTCATCCAATTGGCAACGCCCCCCCTTATCTGTCCGAGGAGGAGGCCGTCCTGGTCGGTCGATTGAAGGGGATCCTCTCCTCTTCTTGTGCGATCAAGGAAATGACCGAGCTTTGGCTCGTTGAGGCGGGTTTGAGTCCGGCCTCCAAGGGTACTAGCATTTTATTTTGCTCAAACCTTACTAATCTTTTACTGACCTGTAAGTTGTGATGTAGACCGGATGGATATCGGGGATCTTCGTGGGATGCCGAGAGTAGCTGGGGGACGGGCCCCGCCGAGCCGCCCCTCCGCTCGTGAGGCCAGTGCATCCCCAGCTCGAGAGGCTCCGAGGGCGTCAGCGAAGAGACCAGCTCCCCCTCCGACTGAACGGGCCGACGCGACGGGGAAATCCGTCAAGAAGGTAAAGGTGCTGTCGAGGAAGCACAAGTCCCCAGTCGGCGAAGGTGGTTCCCGACCCCGCTCCAAGGGAAGGAGCCAGCCGCGTCGCCCGCCATGCCGGAAGCGCCCGTCGAGTCTGAGGAGAGGGCCGATTCTCCGGTTCATGAGCGTCCGAGGTCCATGAAGGACCTCTTCACGACAAAAGTTTACAAGGGAGACCAAGACCCCGAGAAGGAGCTACAGGCTCGGTGGGCGGGACTAAGGAACTCGACGAAGGTATGGCATACTTCGTCGGTCGCCGAGGAGTATGAAAGGGGGATCCTCCACCCCCAATTGGCGCGGGAGCTGTACACGCTCCCGTCGGAGGTTTTGATGGCCCGAGCCACCAAAGGGCTCGTCCTGGTAAGTGTTCTGACTTGTGAGTTTGTTTCCTCTTCGCCCTCTCTTCTTTTTTTTTTTTTTTTTTTAACAGAGTTCTTCCATGCAGAGCCAGCACCTTCAAATGGCACTGATCGACCGGGTCCATGATGCTAGTCGGCTGATCACTTTCATGGACCATCGAGTCAAGCAGCAGCAAGAGGAGCTCGACGTACTGAAGTCCAAAGGCGGGCCCGAGGTGGTTGCCGAGGCCGAGGAGCGAGCGTCGAAGCTGAAGGAGGAGCTCGAGAAGGTCAAGGTCGAAAAAGTGGAGGAGCTCCTCAGGCATGAGGCCTCGGAAAAAGAGCTGAGGGGCCATCTGGATGATGCCCATCATCTGCTGAAAGAGGCCCAGGCCAGGGCCAGGAGGATGGACAACGAGCTGCTACAATCCGTGAAGGATTTGGAGCATGCCCGAGCTGAGCTGCCCATAACTGCCGTCGCGGAATACAAGGAGTCCCTCGGCTTCAAAGAGGGTTTAAAGCGGATGGGGCGGGTCACCTACGAGTACGGGTATCGGGTGGCGCGGGCTCGCTTTCGTGCCCTCCACCCCGATGCCGACGTCGAAGAGGATCCGTTCACCATTTACCCCGAGGATGACTCAGTACCAATGGAGCGTCGGCAGGATTTTGATGACTCGGTGCCTCCCGAGTCTTAATTTTGTTCTCCACTTAGTTTTTATTCCTTTTGGAACTTGTAACTTGGGTCAGGTAGCCCTTAGATCGGCCCTGACCTGTTTTGTACTTTTCCTTTTTCTTTTTGAAGCTTGTAACTCGGGTCAGGTAGCCCTCAGATCGGCACTGACCTGTTTTGTATTTTCCGCAAGTCAATACAAGCCCTGGCGTTTTGGTGCCATTGTTGCATCTTGATTCGGTCACACGTAAAACTTTCGCAAGTTCGTGATGTGCCAGGTTCTCGGTAATACCCGACCTTCCATGGTTGCCAGAGTATAAGTCCCCTCTCGGATAGTATCTACGACCCGGTAAGGACCCTCCCAATTCGGGGCCAGCTTGCCACGGGATCGAGTCGGATCGCTGACCTCAGTCTTCCGGAGGACCAGGTCGCCCGTCCCGATGTGCTGTGGGCGTACGCGTCGGTTGTAGATTCTTGCGATAGCCCTCCTGTAGGCCAGCGCTCTGAGATGAGCATCGGCCCGTCTTTCCTCTAATAGGTCGAGGTTCCTGTGGAGGTTCTGATCGGACTCCTCCTGACTTTGGGTCTGGATTCGGAGAGTCGGGAAAACCACCTCGGGGGGCAGTACGGCTTCCGTGCCGAATGCCAAGCTGTAAGGCGACTCACCCGTCGGGGTTTTAGGGGTTGTTCTCAACGCCCATAGGACACTCGGGAGCTCCTCTACCCAAGAAGTTGTGGCGTTGGAGACCCTCTTTTTCAATCCTTCAAAGATGGCCCGGTTTGTTACCTCGGCCAGGCCGTTAGCTTGGGGATGGGCAACCGAGCTAAACTTTAGTTGGATGCGATAGCTCTGGCAGAACGCTTTGAACTTCGCGTTGTTGAACTGCGTGTCGTTGTCGGTGATGATCGCCCTTGGGAGGCCGAACATGGTTATGATGCTCTTCCATACGAACCCTTCGACTTGCTTTTCGGTGATGGAAGCCAGTGGCTCGGCTTCGAGCCACTTGGTGAAATAGTCGACGTCGACTATCAAGAACCTTCTCTGTCCCGAAGCTGGGAGGAAGGGGCCGAGGAGGTCCATTCCCCATTGGGCGAAGGGCCATGCGCAGTCGGCAGTCGAAAGTGGTACCATCGGTCTATGTTGGAGTCGGGCGTTCTTTTGGCATGGCTCGCAGCCTCGAACATAAGCTTGGTCATCCTTTCGTAGTGTGGGCCAATAATAACCTTGCCTGAGGACCATGTGTGCCAGGGTGCGCGCGCCGACATGGTCTCCGCATATTCCCTCGTGGATCTCGGCTAACATGGTCTGTGCCTCGGTCGGATTCAAACAGCGAAGCAGGGGTCGGCTGAAGCCTCGCCGGTAGAGGCGGCCATCGATGACGCAGTACCATGACTCCACCCTTCTGACTCTTCGGGCGGCCGCCTTATCTTCAGGGAGGACTCCCGCTTGTTTGAAGTGGAGGATCTCGTTGGTCCAGCCTCCGCCTTCTTAACCGACAGTCATAAGGGTCGGGCCAATGGATGACCCGACAGTCCTTACCATTGCTCCGGTTGGTGTGTCGATCGTGCGGGAGGAAGCCAATTTGGCCAAGGCATCAGCCTGCGTGTTCTCGTTGCGGGGCACCTTGGTGATGGTACACCTCTGAAACCGCACCGCCGCCAGCCGCACCTCGGCAAGGTATTTTATCATTGCTGCCTCCCGGGTCTCGAACGTGCCACTGACTTGGCCGGCGACGAGTTGGGAGTCGGTGAACACCTCTATGTCTTCTGCCCCCAGATCGGCTGCGACCTTGAGGCCGAACAGGAGCGCTTCATATTCGGCTTCATTGTTTGTAGCTCTGAACCCCAGTCGCAAGGCATGTTCGTAAACGTGGCCGGAGGGGTCCTTGAGCACCAAGCCGACTCCTCCTCTTTTCGAGTTGGCTGACCCATCGATATGTAAGGTCCATCCGGGGGTCGGATTTTGAAGAACTGGTGGCGGCATGAGTTCCGATAGGAAATCCTCAAGCACTTGGCCTTTGATTGCCTTTCTCGGCTCATATTCGATATCGAATTCCTCCAGCTCTACCGACCACTTCAGCATCCGACCTGCAACATCAAAAGGAAATATGGCCTCAGTTTTCTGGAGGCCAGAATAAGCGCCAAGGCTATCTTTTCTATGGGGGCGTATCGAAGCTCAGGCCCTGCCAAAACGTGGCTGGTGTAGTAGACCGGCCTTTCCCCGGCTTTGTCAAGCGTTACCAGGACCGAGCTAACTGTCAGATCGGTCGCAGCGAGGTATAGGCCGAGGGGCTCACCATCTTTCACCGAGGCCAGCTGCGGCAGGTTCTCGAGGTGACTTTTGAGTTGGTGGAAGGCCTCCTCGCATTCGGGGGTCCATTTGAAGTCTTTTGCCGACTTTAATGCGTGAAAAAAGGCTGAACTCTTGTCACCGACCCGGGAAATGAAACGGCTCAGGGCCGCTATCCTTCCCGCAAGTCGTTGTACCTCCTTTGCAGTCTTAGGGGACTGCATCTCCTGTATGGCTTTTATTTTGTCGGGGTTGGCATCGATTCCTCGTTGATGCACTATGAAGCCGAGAAACTTCCCGGCTGTGATGCCGAAAGTGCACTTCGCTGGGTTGAGGCGCATCATGTATTTCCTCAACGTGCGAAATGTTTCCTCCAGGTCGGAGAGATGGGTATCGGCATGTCGGCTTTTGACTATCATGTCATCGACATATATTTCCATGTTCCTTCCGACCTGGTCCTTGAACATTCGATTGACGAGGCGCTGATAGGTCGCGCCGGCATTCTTCAATCCGAACGGCATCACCTTATAGCAGTATGTTCCATTGTGCGTGATAAATGCCGTGTTTCTTTTGTCTCTCGGGACCATTTGGATCTGGTTGTATCCCGAGAAGGCATCTATAAAAGAGAGCAGCTGATGCCCGAACGTGGCGTCCACAAGTTGGTCGATGCGGGGGAGCGGGTAGCAGTCCTTCGGGCAAGCCCGATTGAGATCAGTATAATCAACACACATCCGCCAATTTCCATTTGCCTTTTTAACGAGTACAACATTGGACAACCAGGTCGGGTACTTTACTTCTTCGACGAGCTATGCGTCCAACAGGCGTGTGACCTCGTCTTCTATGGCCTTCTGGCGATCCGGAGCAAATTTCCGAGGGCGCTGCTTCACCGACCGGGCGTCGGGGGAGATGTTTAAGTAGTGTTGGACAATCTCCGGGTCGACCCCTGGCATGTCATTCGGCCAATGGCGAAACCGTAATTTCGACCAATGGCGAAACCGTAATTTCGACCAATGGCGAAACCGTAATTTCGACCAATGGCTAAACCGTAATTTCGACCAATGGCGAAACCGTAATTTCGTCCAATGGCAGAACCGTAATTTCGTCCAATGGCGAAACCGTAATTTCGACCAATGGCAGAACCGTAATTTCGACCAATGGTGAAACCGTAATTTCGACCAATGGCAGAACCGTAATTTCGATCAATGGCGAAACCGTAATTTCGACGAATGGCGAAACCGTAATTTCGACCAATGGCAGAACAGTAATTTCGTCCAATGGCGAAACCGTAATTTCGTCCAATGGCAGAACCGTAATTTCGATCAATGGCAGAACCGTAATTTCGATCAATGGCAGAACCGTAATTTCGACTAATGGCGAAACCGTAATTTCGACCAATGGCAGAACCGTAATTTCGACCAATGGCGAAACCGTAATTTCGACCAATGGCGAAACCGTAATTTCGACCAATGGCGAAACCGTAATTTCGACCAATGGCAGAACCGTAATTTCGACCAATGGCGAAACCGTAATTTCGATCAATGGCAGAACCGTAATTTCGACTAATGGCAGTACCGCAATTTCGACCAATGGCGAAACCGTAATTTCGACCAATGGCAGAACCGTAATTTCGTCCAATGGCAGAACCGTAATTTCGATCAATGGCGAAACCGTAATTTCGTCCAATGGCGAAACCGTAATTTCGACCAATGGCAGAACCGTAATTTCGACCAATGGCAGAAACGTAATTTCGACTAATGTCGAAACCGTAATTTCGACCAATGGCAGTACCGTAATTTCGACCAATGGCGAAACCGTAATTTCGACCAATGGCAGAACCATAATTTCGACCAATGGTGAAACCGTAATTTCGACCAATGGCAGAACCGTAATTTTGTCCAATGGCGAAACCGTAATTTCGACCAATGGCGGAACCGTAATTTCGACCAATGGCAGAACCGTAATTTCGGATGTGATGCTGACGGTACATTTCGCTAGGTTGAGATGCATCTTGTATTTCCTTAGCGTGTGGAATGTTTCTGCCAAATCGGAGAGGTGAGCCTCGATCTCTCGACTTTTGACTATCATGTCATCCATGTAAATCTCCATGTTCCTCCCGACCTGGTCCTTGAACATGCGATTTACCAGCCGCTAGTATATCGCACCGGCATTCTTCAGCCCAAATGGCATCACTTTGTAACAGTAGGTGCCGTTGTGAGTGATGAAGGCTGTATTTTCTTTATCTCTCAGGGCCATCCATATTTGGTTGTACCCTGAGAATGCATCCATAAAGGAGAGCAATTGATGTCCCGACATGGCATCTACCAGTTGGTCGATACGAGGAAGGGGATAAGTCCTTCGGGCAAGCCCAATTGAGATCGGTATAATCAATGCACATTTGCCATTTTCCATTAGCTTTCTTGACAAGCACAACGTTGGATAACCAGGTTGGGTACTTCACTTCCTCGATGAGCTCTGCATCCAACAGGTGAACGACTTCTTCGTCTTCTACGACCTTCTGTCGGTCGGGAGTGAACTTGCGCGGACGCTGCTTTATAGGTCGGGTGCCGGGGGTGATGTTCAAGTGGTGTTAAGCGATCTTTGGGTCGACCCTTGGCATATCCTTTGGAGACCACGCGAAGACATCCTCATTCTTCCGTAGGAATTTGACCAGCTAAATTCGCTGGCCCTCCGTGAGTTCCGATCCGACCTTCACTAGCCTGTCCGGGCGGCTTGGATCGAGGGGCACCTCCAGAACTTGCTCCGCCGGGTGGGGACCCCGAGCACTATCCTCAGGGTTTTGGGGAACCGTAGTGGCTGATTGGACCTTCGGCTTCTTGGATAATGTTGTTGTCGTTAAATAACATTGTCTGGATTCTCTTGGGTCACTCCTGACCTCGCCAACCCCTGCTCGGGTCGGAAACTTTAGGAGTCGATGATAGGTCGAGACGACCGCCTTGAGTTGGTTGAGGGTCGGGCGTCCGATTATGGCATTGTACGCTGATGAGAGCTTTACCACCATTAATGACACTATAAGAGTCTTTGACCTCGGTTCTCCTCCAAATGTGACAGAAATCGTGGTCGCCCCCACGGGAGAGACGAAGTCCCCGGTGAACCTTGTCAAAGTAGACGTTAGAGTGACGAGATCTTTGTCGGTCAATCCCAATTTCTGAAAGGCGTCAAAATATAAGATGTAGGCCGAGCTTCCCGTGTCAATCATAACTCTTTTGACGTAGGCGTTAACCATGCGGATTGAGATCACCAACGCATCATCATGGCATGGGTACTCCTCGCCTCCCGACTTGAATGTGATGTCGAGGTCTTCGTCATGCGTCGGCCTCTTCCCGACCTTAGATCGTACATAGGCCTTGCGCGCCGAGGAGCTGTCACCGCCCGAGGTTGGCCCTCCAAAGATGACGTCGATTTGTTTCTTGACCGGACCTTTGGGTCCGGGCGACGAGTCTCGAGGGGGTTGGCTATCGGGGAGTGAGGATTGGTCGCGAACATACCGACGCAGGTGTCCGTGCCGGATGAGGTCTTCAATTTGATATTACAGGTCGTGGTATTTTTTCGTGTCATGGTCGTATTCCCTATGAAAGCGACAATATCTCCTTTTGTCGTGCCTCTCGGAGTGTGACTTCATTGGGTTTGGAGCCTTCAAGAGGCCCTTCTCTCGGATTTGAAAAAAGATTTCTATTCGAGTCGAATTGAGGGGAATCGGGGGGGGGGGTCTTGACGGCAACATGCCCGACCTGTCCTCCCTCCTCTTTGGTGGCGGTGGGGGGTGTCCTCGGGGTTGCTCCACCCGGGGGCGCTTCGACTCGTCCCGCTTGCCTGCCACCATCGTCTCGGCGGCCATGTATTGATGTGCCCGTTGCAGCATCTCGGGTAGCGTTGTAGGTGGTCGCTCGATCAGTGACCAGAAGAACCTTGATGGTCTCAGTCCTGTTAAGAATGCCTAGATGGCTAGGGATGGGTAGCGTTGTAGGTGGTCGCTCGATCTAGAATTCCTTGGACCTGTGAGGTGAACCTTCTTACAAACTGGGAGAGGGGCTCATCGCTCCTTTGGACTAGCCCCAAGAGGGGGGCGGTGGTCGGTTTGGGGCGTGCACTCGTCAGGAAGTTTAATTCAGACTCTTTTGTCAATAGGTCAAACGAAGATCTAGAAGCGGGTTTGAGGCGAGAATACCAAGTCATAGCCGGTCCTCTCAGGGTGGTCGGGAAAGCCCGACACATCAGCGCGTCAGATGTGTCGTACATGGCCATCTGAGCACGGAATGCAGCGATATGCTCTATCGGATTGCTGCTGCTATCATAAGGCTCGAGGGTCAGGAGTCTAAAGGTGGCCGAGAGAGGTTTGCCTTGTATCTCGAGGGTGAACAAGGAATCGCCTTTAGAGCTTTCTCCAATCCCCCCTCTTGATTTAGGGACCTCATCCAGCCACTGATGAACTTAGCGGACTTGTCCCCTCAGGGAGTCGGCGGTGTCGGACGATAGGGTGTTGAGGTCGGGACTGGTTTGAACCGGATCGCAAGAGCGACTTTGTGATTGAGCTGGCGCGGTAGTCGGGGAGGCTGCGTGGGCTTCCGCGACTTGGCGTTGTGACGGCTCCGCCTCAAGCTGGGTCTCCTGGTTCAGGGCCACAGGCGACTCCGTTTGTGAAAATGCCGTCGGGGGAGCCGATTGTTGAGTTGCCGACTATATGAGTTGGGGTAGGTATGGTACTATGGTTTGCACCATACCAGCCAGTGCTTGGACTTGGCTAGTGAGGCCGAGAAAAACCTCGGTCGTGACGACGAACGGAACAGGGTTGGATGCGAGTGAGGGAAACCCCGGGTCGGTCATCATTTTCCAAAAACGGTTCGAAGTCGACGCTGTTGTGGTGACCTCCTTCGTCGGCTGAGAGTGGTTAGGTTCCAAGCGATGCTCCATACCCGAGTTTCTAAACGGACGTTCTTGCGACATGGCCCCTCCTTCTAGCGCCAAGATGATAGAGAAAAATCTCTTGTGCCTGTCCAGTAGATGTGGTCTACCTCCGTGTCTGCTGAGCGAGCACTGCTGGTTCAGGCCCGTGTGCGCTAGCTCACCCGCGGTCGTCTCAACGCAGAGGTGGAGCTCGGTCGGATGGGAAGAGCCCCCGGGTCCGACTTGAGAGGTTGGTTGCTGGAGTGGTGGAGCTCAGGTCGGGTGGAAATATTTCAGCTCAGGTCGGCCGTCGATTCCTGCAAGAAGGTCAGGTCGGGTCGGGTCCTGACGTAACCCCTCCGACCGTCAAGTTAGTTTTGTTGTTGATTTTGCGATCCCCCCGCTCCGTAGAGCCGCAGGGGCCTTTATAACAATAGTAACGGGGTATCTGTACCTGAAGCCCTTATCTTCTTTATTGCTTACCATACCGCTGCACCTCACCATGTCGTTCGTGATCCTTGCGGCGAGGCGTGCGCCTGCAGCTGGGGGATGTCGACCTTGCCCATCTTACATGTATTAGGTCGACCGTACAACCGCTGACCCCTCCATGCCTGTGTCAGGTCGGCTTCCCCGTTGGCGGGCTAGTTGTCCGAGGGCACGAGGACGTGGCAGTCAGGTCAATATTTGTCATATCAATACATTAATTAAGACTTGATGGAGATAATTATTTATTATTTTTTAAATATATAGATTATTTTAGATATAAATAAATCATAAGAGTTTTAAATAATCTATGATTAAAATCAAATACACTAAAATGAATCTTAACTATATATATATATATTAATATAAAAATTAAATAAAAATATTTAATAATAATGGTTACTCTTATTTACTAAATTTAAATTTAAAGGGTTCAATATGCTAATAAAATCTCCATAAAAATAAATTCTCAACCACACTTACTAACTCCTCGTACCGAACCAGTCCCTTCGTGCGTCTGCTTTTTACCTAACTCTTCCACCCTTTCTCGCTTCTCTTTTATCTCTCCCTGCGAAATCCCCTCATCTGTCGTCGACATGGATCCCCAGTCCGCCGCCGCCCGCCACGTTGCCATCATCGCTGGCCATCTGAACTGCCCCTCTCCCTCCGCGGCAGCCCCACTCGCGCTCGCCGCGTGCCTCCATTACGATCCGCCCGAGCTCTCGGAGAAGCCGCCGGCCTTCGACCTCGCCACGCTGCGCCGGGTTCTGGACGGCCACGACCTCGCGGCTCGGGACTGGTTGTTCCGGCTGATGGAGGAAAGTCCGCTCTTCTGCCCCCGCGGCCGCGGCGACAGGACGTTCGTCGTCCCGGACTACAACCAGACCAAGGAGCAGCAGCGGGCGGTCACGATGCGGCGGATCGAATACCTGCTCCACCGTCGTGTGTTCGAAGGGTGGGTCACGGGGAGCGGCCCGGAGGCGGAGTTGAGGAAGCTTGCCTTCTTCGAGTGCATCGCGATCTATGACCACTCCCTCTCGATCAAACTAGGGGTCACTTACTTTCTTTGGTCAGTCTCTGCTTTTTCTCTCCTCTTTTCTGTCCGTCTGGGTAACCTGACTTTTTAGTATGTTGGAAATGTGTAATTTTGGTTGAATATTTGGATGTTATTTGATGCAAACACTAACAGGAAGCATTTAATCAATCAAGATCGGCGTAGAAATTATATGTAAAAAGTTAGCCAAATTTACCTTTTTGAAGTTCAGCAGTCAGAAAGAAAAAAGAAAACAAGAAGTATAGAAGATGAAAGATAGAGGGATCAATATTGTATATTGGCTGTAGAAATAATTGCTTTGAAATCAAATTATCGGCCACTTTTTATGACTCTTGGAGTGTGATGAAACGGAGTCTCAGCTGAACAGAAACTAACTGAGATGTTGACTTTATCTGTTGCAGTACATTTAATCTCATCATCACCTTCATGCACTTAAAGCTGAGCCCAAGGTTATCCTATTAGTGATATAGGGTTGCAATTTTTGCTCCTCATGCATCTGGTTGAATTCTAGAAGCCCGAGTTGCATCACAGACAACACTAAATACATCCAGAATCTTACATGACTTGTTTGTCTGCCTTCATGATAGAGTTGACTCTGGATTCAACATATTTCAGTGTTTCAATTCGACCTATATGGTCTTCTAACATTTTTGCTTACACTGGATTTTCTTGTGTTAAAGATAATTGCAAGTTGTGTGCTTTTGATGCCTCTTTGATGAGTGTATCCTCTTCAGGTTCTGGATTCATCACCTTCCTAGTGGAACAGGCATATCCATCTTTTTTCTTGGTAACAATGCTAGTCTGGATCAACAGTTGTCATTTTTTCTTTTTCTCTTAAACAATAATATAGACCATCTCTTGTGCTATAACTAATAGCATCTCCTATTCTTTCTTTCAACAAATCTGATTTCTTTTCATAATTTTTAGATTTGTTTGCAAATTATGCATTAATTATTGTCATAAGAGGTCCAATTTTATTATTCATTAGTTTGACCTGTCTCATACGTTGATAATGGGATTGGTTGTATTCAAAATGACCTAAGTATTTGTTATTGTTTTTATTTTTGGTTGAGTAAAGAGGATATGAGTTATTAGATCAAAGAGGATAAGAGATAAATAAAAAGGGGCCAAACAAGCAAAGGATCATTTGGTTTTCCTCAAAATACTACTGTCTCTTTTCTTACCCGTGGAATGGACCCCTTCGTTTTAATCTCACTGTAGTCTCTTCTGCAACTCAGGACTGTAGTGAAATGTAAGTATGACTATAGTCCCTATTCTATTTATGTGGTAATTATGGTAGCAATTTTTACATGAAAATTTGATGAAGCTTTTGGCTAGCAAAGATATCCAGCTTTAGTGATGTCATCATAAGGTTATGTGTTGGGTTACAGGGGAGGGGCAATTCGGTTTTTTGGCACAAAGCGTCATCATGACAAATGGTTGAAGGCTACTGAGGATTATCAGGTTAAGGGTTGTTTTGCAATGACTGAGTTGGGGCATGGAAGTAATGTATGTACACAAATCTAAGTTCAATTAGTTTTTGAGACATTTCTTTTCATTCTTTTGTTACTACATCTTTTACACATGATAGCTCTTTTTTTAATATTTCAAGGTCAGAGGAATCGAGACAATTGCTACTTATGACACAAACACAAGAGAGTTTGTGATAAACACTCCATGTGAATCAGCTCAGAAATACTGGATTGGAGGAGCTGCTAATGTAAGGAAAATTTTATGTATCAGTTGTATTTGTTGATGTAGATGATGGCTGTCTATATGCACAAGGAAACTAATATTATAGCTCCCTCTTGTGTTGACCTTGTAAACTATAATGCATCAGGATGCAACACACACAATAATCTTCTCTCAACTCCTTATAAACGGAATCAGCCAAGGGATCCATGCATTTGTAGCACAAATCCGAGATGTAGATGGAAATGTTCGCCCCAATGTTCGTATAGCTGACTGTGGTCACAAGACTGGCTTGAATGGTGTTGATAATGGTCGGATATGGTGAGGACACAGGTGTCTAATGCTAGAGTTTGTCATTCTACTCGAGGACTGCCATTTGATGCCTTCTCTGTTACTTTTGCAGGTTTGATAATCTCAGAGTCCCTCGGGAAGACTTGCTAAACTCAGTTGCTGATGTATTGCCTGATGGGCAATACGTGAGCTCGATAAAAGACAAAGATAAGGTTACACAAATTGCTAAGCCCATCATATTTATTTGTTTCAAGTTGTTTGAACTATGCATACACATTTTTATGCAAAATTATTTTGAGATGTTTGATGATGATATTGATTATGGTTCTTGTTGATATGTGCTATTGGCTACCTATTAAATTCAAATTTATGTTGCAGAGGTTTGCAGCTTTTATGGCTCCGCTGACTTTTGGGCGTGTGAATATTGCAGCTACTGCAGTTTATATATCAAAGGTACCTTGTACTTGCTTATTGTGCATATCAGCGAGTTGATAATTATATATTTGTCATGATATGTGGGCAAGATTGTTAGGTAACTTTTATTTTACTGGTTTTAGGTGGCTTTAGCAATTGCTGTGAGATATGGTTTGACGAGGCGAGCTTTTTCCATATCTGCTAATGGGCCTGAGGTTCCATTGCTGGACTATCCTAGCCATCAATGGCGTCTCTTACCCTTGATTGCAAAGACGTAACTGCACTAATTAGCCTGATCATTTATTTTTAACTTTTTTTAATCATATCGAATGGCCCTGATTTTCGTATCGGCTGCTTTGGGTGAATAAAAAAAAATATTTTCGCCAATTTGTTTGTGTTTTTCCTCATTTGCAGTTGTGCTATGAGTTCTGCAGCTAATTATTTGAAAAGATTATATGTTAAGAGGACACCAGAAACAAACAAAAGTATTCACATATATTCCAGTTCTCTGAAAGCTACACTTACATGGCATAACATGAGAACACTTCAGGTTCTTGAACTCTAGCTGAAAAATGTTTCATTTTCATCAAGGATTTTCTTTATCAATTTATAAGGTTATTACTACTTCTAGGAGTGTCGCAAAGCCTGTGGTGGGCAAGGCTTGAAGACAGAGAACCGTATTGGTATTCTAATTGGTGAATATGATGTCCAATCTACCTTTGAGGGGGATAACAACGTATTGATGCAACAGGTACCAATGCAATTGTTTATTTGAGTTTCTCTTTATTTAAGATTAAAGCACATGGAAGTAATATTGGCACACATCGAACCAGGTTAGCAAAGCACTCCTTGCAGAATATTTAGCAGCAGAAAAAATGAAGAGTCCATTCGAAGGATTGGGGTTGGAACACATGAATGATCCATGCCCAATTATCCCGGCAGATCTAACAAGTTGTACACTTAGAAGCATCAAGTTCCAGGTAGCAAATTAGCTATGTGATATGCTTCACCTTATTGACTTAAGTCAAGATGTATTCAGTCATATTATTCATTCAGCTTGACCTACTCTGCTTGAGGGAGAGAGATTTACTTGGGCGGTATGCTAGTGAAGTGTCTCAATATCAAGCCCATGGAGAAAGCAAACAGATGGCAGTGCTTTTGGTATGTGTTCCTTATTGAATTATTTTGTTCTTTTTTTCATGTTGTGCATTTCCTTAATGCTATCGAACTTGTTGTTGAGCATATCAGAGTCATCAGCTTGCTGACGAATTGGCTAGGGCGTTCACTGAACGTACAATATTGCAAATTTTTGCGGATGATGAGATGATTCAGTCTGCTGGACCACTAAAGGTATACTAATGAAATACTTCTCATAGCAGGAAATGTAAAGCAAAAATAACTTATTCCGGGGCTACTTAGTTCCTCACTAAAACTGTTTACCACTGCCAAATACCTAATCAAGCCATTCCCAAACTTGTACATGGCTAGTATTTTCGAGTTTCTCAAGTAAATTGATGCATCAACTCCTGTTTTTAATGTTGATATCCTCTGGCAGGAGCTACTGGGGCTGCTGAGGTCCATGTATGCCTTGATCTGTGTGGAAGAAGATGCTTCATTTCTTCGCTATGGGTACTTGTCACTTGAAAGTGCTGCTGCCGCAAGGAAAGAAGTCATGAAGCTGTGTGGTGAACTAAGGCCCGATGCACTTTCTGTGGTCAGTTCCTTTGGAATCCCTGATGCTTTCCTGAGCCCAATTGCTTTCGATTGGATTCAAGCGAACTCCTGGGCTTCCCTGAGCAATGAATAAATCACAAACTTTTCCTTCACGTTCTATGGAATTGTTTCAGTTCAGACTTCACCTTGGTAGACTCACAATAAGTGAAGCATCTGTGGCGTTTAATTGCAACTTTTTGCAGTCTACGGTTCTCCTCCCCTAATAAAGCCAAAGCATATGTCGGACCAGGATTGTAGACACTCTGAATTATCTATGATATATTTGTATTGCGGATGATGCTGTTGCCTGATCTTTGCATGGTGGGTTCATCATGTGTCTTGTGGAACAATTTATCCTGCAGCTAGAACTTGTCCATTTATAAAAAATATAAAAATTTCTCTAAATCGACCACAATGGGAGTCGAACCCACGACCTTCTGATCCGAAGTCAGACGCGCTAATCCACTGCGCTATGCGGTCTACATGCAGTGGATGTTTACAAGTTATATATATATTTTGAATATCACGACCTATTTTACGTTTCTACCCTTAGGCCTCGTGTCACACCTCTCTCTCTCTCTCTCTCTCTCTCTCTCTCTCTCTCTCTCTCTCTCTCTCTCTCTCTCTCTCCCTACTGGACTTCTGATGATGAACACCATGGATTCTGCATCATGCGGATGCACAAGCATTTTGAAATTAAAATATATGAAATTAATTAGATAACTAAAAGTTCATTTAGATAATAATAATTTGATTAAATATTAAATGAATGAGGAGAGAAACATTTGTACATAATTGTGACGATTGGTTTGAAATTGTTTTTTAACATTTATATATAGATAGATGAGGGGTTAATTGTATGTGTGTGGAAAAAATCTATAGAAGTTAGAATACTGAGTTTCCCCTATTGTATTCTCACCGAGTAAGATTCAATCATAGGCACCAAAACATATATAAAATAACCAAAAACGACCACAATGGGAGTTGATTAGATAACTAAATTTAAAATTTTATAAAAATATATGAAGTTAATTAGATAACTAAATTTTATAAAAAAGAATTTTGTAAAAATAAATTTAAAATTTATTAAAATATATGAAGTTAATTAGATAACTAAAAAGTCATTTAGATAATTATGATTTGATTAAATATAGATAGATGAGAGGTTCATGATTTGTGTTTGTGTTTGAAAAAACTCTATAGAATTGAGAATACAAGAGTATTTCTCCATCATATTTACCAAGTAAAATTCAATCATAGACAGCAAAAAATATATAAAATTACCTAAATTGACCACAATGAGAGTCGAACCCACGATCTTGATGAACAATGGATTATGCATTAGAAGAATTTTGTAAAAAAAAACTTAAAATTTATTAAAATATATGAAGTTAATTAGATAACTAAAAAGTCATTTAGATAATTATGATTTGATTAAATATAGATAGATGAGGGGTTCATGATATATGTTTGTGTGTGAAAAAACTCTATGTAAGTGATAATACGAGAGTTTTACTCCATCGTATTCACTAAGGTTCAATGGCAGCAAAAAATATATAACTTAACCTAAATCGACCACAGTGGGAGTCGAACCCACGACCTTCTGATCCGAAGTCAGACGCGCTAATCCACTGCGCTATGCGATCCTTACCGATATTTGGCTAACACTTCTTTTGATAACTATATTGTGTTGTTGGCCTATTTTACCCTGTCGCCTCACGGCGCCTTCACCTCCCTCTCTACACAGGACTGCAGGGGTAGTTCTCGGCAGGAGGCACTATAGATCTACTCTTGATTCGAGTCTCCGGCCGTACGATCCAGCGATGAAGCAGCTCCACAAGCAAAGCAGCCTCAACCAGAACCAACAGATCCCGACGTACGCCGCCAAGCCAGCCAAGCCGCAGGCCCGCCCCTCCTCCGCCTCTTCGTCCCCCTCCTTTTTACGTGCCGCCGCCGGCTACCTCCTCCGGGAGCAGCGCCTCCTCTTCGTCCTCGCCGGCGCTGTCATCGCCTCCACCTTCTTCCTTCTTCACCCCTACTATCACTCCTCCACCTCCGGACTCCAGCCCTCTGATCACCTCGCCCACCGTCTCCTGCCTACCTTCCGCCATCCGTCCTCCTCCTCCTTCGGCGGCGGCCGCGATGCCGCCATGGGTGGTAGTGGGAAGAGGATGCCGGTGGGGCTGAAGAAGCCGTCGAAGCGGGTCGTGGTCACGGGAGGCGCTGGCTTCGTCGGAAGCCACCTGGTCGACAAGCTGCTATCCAGGGGGGATAGCGTGATCGTGATCGATAATTTTTTCACCGGGAGGAAGGAGAACGTGGTGCATCATTTCGGGAACCCGAGGTTCGAGCTGATCCGCCATGACGTTGTCGAGCCGATCTTGCTGGAGGTGGACGAGATCTACCATCTCGCATGCCCGGCTTCGCCGGTGCATTACAAGTATAACCCCATCAAGACTATCATATCCTTTTGATTTGTTACCAATCTTCATTTTGCAACAGCTGTTCGAATTCCATGCTTCTGTCATACTCTGGTAATGGATGGCTTCGACCTCAGATGGATCTAGGAATTATGTTTGCATCTGCATAAAAATTGAAGGCATAGGTTCGTGGAATTAGGGTTGGTTCTATGAAAGTAACTATTTTTTTATTGATTTATTGTCAAAGCATGATCTTTTTTGTTTGGGTGAATTGAATAAATTGCTTTTCTAATTCATTTAGTTACTATTTGCATGAATTTAGAGATTGAAGTATGTAGCATGTCTTTTCTTATTTCTTGTTTTGAATTACTTTCGTCTGTTGGATTCCTTTAGGCACTGATATGCTTTTTAATGGAGTAGCAAAGATGGTTCTTTTTGTTTCATAGATTGTTTTAAATTCTTAACAATTGAGTACAAGACAAATGTGATGGGAACATTGAACATGTTGGGATTAGCAAAGAGAATTGGAGCGCGATTCCTGTTGACAAGTACCAGTGAGGTGTATGGTGATCCACTTGAACATCCACAGAAGGAGACATACTGGGGCCATGTCAATCCCATAGGTTTGCCAACTCGTATTCAAGCTTGTTGATGCTTCTTTTAACAAAATACTTTGTTGTTATCACACATTTCACTATAGGAGTTAAGCATTTTCTTTCAGATTTCTTGTTTATTATGTTCTTTTTGTTATCTGTTTCTCCATTTATATTCACTGGATCAATATTTTAACATTAATGGTCATTAATCCTAGGTGTTAGGAGTTGCTATGATGAAGGAAAGAGAACAGCAGAAACTTTGACCATGGATTACCATCGTGGTGCTGAAGTTGAGGTGACTTTATGCACTTGTAAAATTAAGCCTTGTTTCTGTTGATGGTAATGTTGTGGTTTGTGATAGTACAGGGCTATGACAATAGCCAAACATGCACTGCATAGCGATAAAATTTTGTCAATTAGGTTTCTGTAATCTTAAACTAACTTACTTGTATTTCTGATTTATGGCAATGCATTTTCAGGTCCGTATTGCACGAATATTCAATACATATGGACCTCGTATGTGCCTAGATGATGGCCGGGTTGTCAGCAACTTTGTTGCACAGGTATCTTTTATTTTTCAAGCATAATGTTTTCTCTTTTGGCATTAAAATAGCAATGAAGATTAAATATTATGAAGATGTGATGATCTTAAGAGTCACACTTCGCAGGCACTTCGTAAAGAACCTATGACAGTTTATGGTGATGGGAAGCAAACTCGAAGCTTCCAATACGTTTCAGACTTGGTACTGAACCATGTCGTTGTCCCTTTTATATTCACTGGACCTAATCTATCCTGCTTGCAGTAATATAAGCTTTGCATAAATTACCTAATTCTTCTTAAAATATTGCTTTATGATTCAAACCTTTTTCTTTCTGCACTTTTGCTGGTTTGCCCAAGTAACAGGTCTGAAAAGCACTTCTCGTTCTTGACAGATCTTTTTTTTGGTAATTACAGATAATGTTTACCGTCTTAGAAACTTAAGAATGATATGTAGTGCATGCTGTCTGAGACCCCCAATCTAGGAATTGTCCAGAACGTCGACCATCTATTTTATTGTTTTCATGGTAAATATAATGGGCTCGTTTAGGAAGATGGTTAACCTATTTCCTATCTCTGAGTTGAACTAATCGAAATTCCACTGTTTGGACGCATCAGCAAGAATGAATTTCTAATTTGTCCAGGCTTCTTGGGGTAGTTGTGATGTTATACTGGATGGCTCTCATTTTCCGTAAAGATAGTTGTCTAGCTTTGTCTCCTAGAATTCAAGTTTGTGAAAGAGTTGGTTGTTGTGGAGTTCTGGAGACATTTGAAGTATATCCAAGTAAGAGACTTACCAGAGCAGATAAAACTTTTGAGTTAGATCAGTGCATCTCAGCTTACATTTGGCTTTTTTGTCTATTTTACTTTGGGTTAATTGCTCCTTGAGCATAATATTTCAGTCATATGTCATGTTACCTTATGCGTCTTAGTTCCCTTTGTATAGTTTGCTTGTATACATATGTTTATATGTATATCCAAAATGTTGGAACTAGCATGATATTCTAGATATTCTCATATGCTACATCATCATAAGATTACATGGATTGTTATGTATTGCATCTTACAAATAACATTGGGTTAGCTGGATTTTACAGTACAAGCATGTAAAACACTCATATTATATGACTTTTTGGATATGATAATCAAGAAAAGGGGCAAATGATATATTTGAGCCATGTATTCAAATTCATCTAATATTTTGATGCATATGTTCCATTACTTCGAAAATCCTTCTGGGTGTTTTCCTTTGATATACATTTGATATTTGCTTTATTTTAGTCCTGTAATTTGCATGCTTGAGTTTTCACGGATGTCTTTCTTAAGTAGTTATGACTTTCTGAAGGAATATCGTTGTTGTTACTGCTGCAATTGCTGTAGCTATAACTCCTTGTATAAGAAAATGGGAAAGAGAACAATTTTGCAATTGCTTATAAAACATTATAATTGAATTGTTCCAAGGCATTCCTGAGCTACACACTTTCCTTTATTTTGTAAAGAATCCAAGATATGGAGGGTGAAAAAGATCCAAACAGTATTAGAAACATAGGTGCCTCTCGCAGCCTTTTCCAATCAACACATGCTTGACTGACGAACTTATGCACTATTCCTGTGTGACTGATTGCATCTACTTAAGCAGAACCTGATCGAAATTTGATTGTGAATATGTTTCTATTTCTAGATCATTTGTTTTCAAGCATTAGTTTCAAGCTGGCAGAATGAACTAGTGATGATTGCTACATGAAAATTTGCCAGGTTGATGGATTAGTGGCTCTTATGGAAGGTGAGCAAATTGGACCTTTCAACTTGGGTAATCCAGGAGAGTTCACCATGCTAGAGCTAGCTGAGGTACTATTAGAAAGTTGATGTTATCAGTCATTCTCTCCAACCTTCTTTCAGCATGTTAAGGTAACAATGTTCTTAACATTTTTCCAGGTTGTGAAAGAAGTTGTTGATCCTTCTGCAACCATAGAATTCAGACCTAACACTGCAGATGATCCACATATGAGAAAACCTGACATATCAAAGGCAAAAGAACTGCTGAACTGGGAACCAAAGGTTACACTGCGCCAAGGGCTGCCCCTAATGGTGACCGACTTCTCCAAGCGGATCTTAAGTGCTGATAAATGATTGTTAAGAGTATCAAATTGCATCTGTCAGTTATATTAATTGATCTCTTTGTTGCTGCAATTTTTGGAAATTCTGACTGCAGTTGATTGATTTATAGTATCATCAATAGCAAATTAATTATTATTGTTTACATGTGAGATAGGTTTTTGAAGACTAACTGTTCATTGTAAGTCTAATATTTTGCCAGCCATTTTCAAAAAAGATTGATGCCATTCACGGTGATTAAATTGAGATATAGAGATTGAAAATTGTGGTAATCGATCTGCATCACTGCATGCTTCTTTGTTTCTGTAAGCAAGATCGTAGTAGAAAAAAATACATGATTATGTAGCATATTATGATGTTATTAAGAGAGAAGTTATCATTGATCGATTTGTATGCCGGGTGGGTCCCATTGGACGGCGACAATGGCCCCGCCTGTGGCCCAGCTGTCCGGTGATCCTCGCTCTGCCAAACGGGTCCCGTCGCTGATTGATGAATCCCGACGACTCTGATGTGAGAATTGAAGAGCGAGGGACGGGGTGTGGTACCATAGCAGGCGCAGTGACCCCTACCTACTTCATCACGGAATCACGTCGGCGACTGATGAATCCGACGGTTCTGATGTGACAAAGGGTACGAGTCTTCCGTCCTCTCGCGCCCCAACTCCTTTGATCCGAACCCATTGTCCATCCCACTGCTAAATCACCTTACGCTCACTACCGGGTGACGGGAATCCGTCCGGGCCTCACCTCTATTTTCCGAAATGCCACTCTCTCCTTTCCCACAACGAACGAGTCCGCGAGGCTCCTTAGATGGATGGATACACAGAAGAGGACCCGAAGAGATCAAAGCGTGGATGGAGATCGATCCACCTTTTCCAACCTCATCATGCGTCAAGATTCGGTTCAAGAGCTCGAGAGGAGAAGGGTTAGGTGCTGGCTCGTGCTTAGTCCTTCCCTCGTCATTGGTTGGAATGGCCGACGGAGACCACCGCGCATGCATTCGTGTATCACGAGTTCCAGACCGAAGCAAAAAGAGCATCCACGTTTAGCCGCGACCCCGGTGGGCTCGCCGACCGATAGCGATCCTTTCCCACCGGCTTCAGCGGCTCTTCCCCGTCATGTCGCCGTTCATCTCGCCCACCTATTTAACGACCACAGCTGCAGAGATGCCAGCAGAGTGAAGCCGACAAGAAGAAGAGCTGCTGCTGCTCGTGATACTAGGTGAAGATGCCGATCCTTCGCATAACGATCGGAACGGCAGAGGAGGCGCGCCACCCTAGCGCGCTTAAGGCCGCTCTCGCCGAGTTCATCTCCGTGCTCATCTTCGTCTTTGCCGGCCAGGGATCGGGGATGGCGTTCAGTAAGCTCCATCTTTTCCTGCCGAGTGTGGATGACGAGTAAGAACCGAGCTGGGTGACGTGGGTGAATTGTTTTGGCAGATAAGCTCACGGATGATGGCTCCGCAACCCCAGCGGGGGTGGTGGCGGCGTCCTTGGCCCATGGGTTCGGCCTCTTCGTCGCAGTAGCGGTCGGGGCCAACATCTCCGGCGGCCACGTCAACCCGGCCGTCACCTTCGGCGCCTTCCTCGGCGGCAACATCACGCTGCTTCGGGGCATTTTGTACTGGATCGCGCAGCTGCTCGGCTCCGTGGTCGCCTGCCTGCTTCTCAAGTTCGCCACCGGCGGCCTGGTGATCTCTCGATACCATGCGCTTCGATACAAGGGCTGATGACGCCCTCGTCGTCGAGCTTGACATGACCGACCTGCTGCTGTTTGTGCTTCCATGTGCAGGAAACAACGCCCTTCTCGGTGTCGAGCGGCGTGACCGTGTGGAACGCGTTGGTGTTCGAGATCGTGATGACCTTCGGGCTGGTGTACACGGTCTACGCGACGGCCATAGATCCCAAGAAGGGCAACCTGGGAATCATCGCGCCCCTCGCCATCGGGCTCATCGTGGGTGCCAACATCCTGGCAGGCGGGGCGTTCGACAGCGCCTCCATGAACCCGGCCGTCTCCTTCGGCCCTGCGGTGGTCAGCTGGACCTGGGACAAACACTGGGTGTACTGGGTCGGCCCGTTGCTCGGCGGGGGCATCGCCGCCTTGGTCTACGACGGCGTCTTCATCGGCTTCGGCACCCATGAGCAGCTCCCTACCACCGACTACTAGCGTTTGTGGGATTTGTTAACGAATAATCGTCAGCGAGACTCGCTGTGTTCGGAGTCGTGGTTTATGTTCGTCTTGTTCTGAAGAGGGAGGCGGGACAGATCATTCTATTAGTTCGGTGTGTCGCTGTAACAGTTCATGCATTGCATTTATCTCAGATCGAAGTTCCTTAGTGCAGGTCAGAATATTCGTGTTCATCCACAAATATCAATCACTAAAGTAAAAAAAAAAATTTAACATAAATATCTACTTCAATTGCAATGAGTAATTTGGAAACAAAAGTTTAACACAATTTCATATTTTTGATAAAATATCTCACCCCTGATTGTTACATGTCACCTCTATCATGGAGGATACATCATAATTGTTTGGGCAAAATTTCTTGTGAATCAATTACTAACCGATATTTCTTTAGGGAGAGAAGATGCAATACATTGATCGAAGAGGAGGGGGAAGCTTCGTTGTGGTCGCTCCTCAGTGAGATCAATGATGGGGCGAAAGGATGAAGGAAGACAAATGGTGAGGGACGCATTGCATGTGTACTATATGACGGGATGAAGGTGATGATGACAGAGAGATAAAAAAAAATACTCTCATATTTTTAAAAAATAAATAACATAGTGCTAAATCCTTAAATAATTTTATCAAGTAACAGTTTCGGAAGCGCCATTGGTAGCAAATAACAGCTCGCTTGTAACGGATTACAACCGTCTCTGGCGATTTCCGTTACATACTGGCTTTAAAACCTCGTTTTCGTCGCTCCATTTCCCCCGTTTTCCCCTTCGCTCTCCGTTCCGCATTCAAATCCCCCACCGACTCGCCTCACATTCTTTCGCGATGAATCCTACGAAACCTAGCCGTCGATCGTACCCGCCCTGTCGGAAGCACCGGTGCGCTGTTTATTCGGATTGGATGTGCTCAACAACGATCGAGAGATCCAATCCAGGTACGAGATTGAATTCCATGTTCATTCCTTCGTAATTGTTCTCCATTTTGAACATGCATTGATGGATTTGAGTGTCTCGATCGACCACAAGGATTCCTTCGTGTGTTTCTTAGGGTCTATTCAAAACCCTAAGAAAAGAAAGGTAAGGAAGCACTAAAACTGTCTTTCGTGTTCTGATAGTTAGATCAAGCCATATGCATGTTTCTAAGAAGTAGCAACTCACGGGACTTGCGTATCAACTGCTCTATTTGCCAAGTTTTTCCTTGTTCAGATATCTTTAGGGTTTGGAGAGACATTCTTTATTGATTTAAATTGCTTTTAACTGACACTGTGCAATTAGGGGATATGATTAACGTGCACAAACCTGGAGGACAAGGAAATATAGCAATTTGGTGAATCTTAAATATTTTCAACAGGAAAAATAGTTACATGCACTTTGATCAAAATTAATTTCAGCAGACTTGAGGATGCATTTCAAAGTTCTTTACCCAAGATTGTACATCCATGCTATGAAGGTGACATCTAAAATTAATAGCTGCATTACGAGCAATGCTATTTTTTCTCTGGTCAGCGTAGTAGTTACGGTAAATATGTCCAAGTTTACCGTCAAAGATTGTGGATATCCACTAGCTGACCATGAACCATATCATGGTGGTACATCAGCTAATGAACGATTCCGACATGGTGGTATAGCTTTTATGAGATATGATGAAGAGTTTGTATGTATAAACTTACTTTCCTCACATTTATTGATGCATTTTCTATTGGGAAAAACATTAGAAAAACGCTAAATTTAATTTAATTAAGTGGCTCTTTCGTTCTAAAGGTTTTATTTGTTATGGAAGGCTGGATCTATATATTGAGAAATAAACATCGACAACGAGCTCTATATCTTGTGTTTCAATATTAATTGGATCTATCTGAAAAGTATGGAGACTATTATTCATGCATTAGATCATAAATTATTTCAATATTAATTGTCTTTTAATTTTCCTCCCTGGGATGGATGGTTAATGTTATTTGTTCAGAATTAGATCATAAATTAATTCTTCAGCATATGTATGATGAGAATGCTATAGAAATTGAGGAGCCTTCTGTAGCCTGTATCAGAATCTACACCTCAGTATCTTATGACTTGTAGAATTTGCTGCTTTAAGTTCAATTGATTAATGAAGTATGGATCATGGACTTAGTATCTTTTGTGAGGGAAATTTCTATATATCATCATTACATGTATTTCATATCTGGCATATAAATTTTGTTGTCTGCTTGTCGATGGTTATTATGCTAGCTACAGCTTCGATGATATAATAATTAAAGTGATATTTCGTCGCATATTATGTGATTTGCAGTACGAGATTTATGTAGGAAGATGCCTCATATCGCAAGATTGACATAGAAATGTTTTATACCTCTCTTGAGGAGAGGAATAAAACATTTGATCCAACAAGTTGCCTTAGCTTTAATGCATTTGTTTTCTTCAGAATACATGAGCTCCCTTATATAAAAAATAGTTTTCTCTGGAAACGATAGCTTCTCTCTAGTGAAAATCTCAAAAGATATTTCTGGCACTTTATGGTTCAATAATACATTACAAGTTTGGCATCTACGTTGTTATCCTCGTCATTTTAGGTTTCACCTGTTTAAATAAGGCAGTCAAGAATGAAATAAGTCACTGGCTAATTTGTTAGATTGGGTTAGATTAAAAGATTAGGAACTCAGGGCATGTCCATATTAATTGAATCAGTTGCTGACTGACCATACTTGCTTCAGGCCTGACTGGTTTGTAGAGAGATAAATGGGAATGCAAGCATACAATAGATATATTAATAATTGCTTCCTCCACAATTGGCAGCATGAACACCCATGAAAGTTTGCATAATCAGGATCGATATCATAGTCTGCTGTATTTTGTTGAACTTCATGTCTACTACCTCCATATATTCGATGCAAGATTACCTAATTATGATGACAAGTTGGACATCCCTCATCGACCAGTTTTCTACATTTAGTTGTGTCATGGTTAATAGTTCTGAAAAAAGAGAGTTTTATAAGCTGTAGATGTCCTGGTAACCAAGTCTTTTCCTGGTGATTAACCATCTGGCAGATATATGTTTCCCCAAGTGGGCTACAAAATTTTCAGCCCATTTCAATTTAACCACTGGCGTGTTGCCCATTATCATAATGGAAAAAATAGTTCTTGTTAGAGTTTAGCTGCTTCTGAGGTTGTCTTTAATGTTTTTGTGTAGTATCTTCATCCAAACTAATAGTCTGGTCAGTATGGTCAATTCAAACAGGCTCGGTGTTTTACAAAGTTAACTGGCATGTAATCCTTGTTCACTTAATAAATTTCTAGTATTATATCATTCCGCAATCCACGCTTAATCTGAAAAACCCTGTTCGATTGCTGGAGTAAGAATAGCTTCGGCAAAACTAAGATGAAGATTTTTTTTTGGATCTTTTGAGTATGAGTAACTAAAGTTGAATAATATGTATTATCAATACTAATTGGAAGGATGCAACAGCATTGCCACATAAATGTCATGGTAAATGCATTGGAAGATCTATCATATTAACATAGTTGACTGAAGCACGGCTGGTTCCCTTGAGGGTTGTAAGATAATCTCTTGTACATAATAAATTGTATGATACATTGGTGCCCATCAATGAGCATACACTTGCGGACACAAATAAATATGTGGCTTCTCTGTCATTCACTTAGGTAAAAGTGAAAGGATAGTGAAAAGTAGTCTTGTTAATATAATTAGATTATATATATGAAAATTAAGGTAGCACTGGAGGATGAAGCTGGGTTATTGATAATGGCTTAGTCAATAAGGAATTTATCCCATTTGCATTACATTAATTTATCTCTTTGTTGCCTACCTTTCCGTTTTCCCAGAAGTGCTTTCTGATGACAATAGAAGTTGGGCAGAAGGGAGAGAGATATAGGAAAGGTCTGCATAACATATTTGCCTTGCCAACCAGAAACATACATTGTACAGGTGTCAAGGTTAGCACACAGTTCTACAGTTGCCTTCTAAGTTAGAGCTTGGTCGGTCATTAAAAACCATATCTGAAGTATGATAATGTGTGTTTTTTCATCATGCTTTTTTTTTTTTTGTCTTTATTCTTCTTGAATGTCTCATTTATGACGTGATTGACTTGGTGGCATATGCAACAAGCTTGATATAAAACATGAATGATAATCAAGAACAGTGAGTTTTTACTATTTAATTGAAGAGTCTTGATGTGGATCATTTAATCTCAGTGCTACAATTATTATCTGGCATCTTGCTTCATTGAAGAGTCTTCATTTAAGTGCTACACTTACTATTTAATTGAAGAGTCTTCCACTATATAGGCCCAACCCCCCTTTTTATTTATCATTTTCTCTCTTACTAGCCGACGATCACTTGACCACCACCACCTTCTTGAAAAGGAACTTTACAAGTGTTTAAGGACCATCATGTTGATGCCTTGTTGTAGCATTTCATTTTATCAATTGAAAATCATTTTATGCATAGATTTAGCTGTTGTGTCTTTTAAGGAATTAATTGATATATATCAATATAACAGTGTTCATGTAGATCCTAATTCTCTATAAAAAAAGATAGAGGATTTGTTCGACCACTGATAATCAACTTAAAATTATATTAGGTCTTATGAACATATTTCCTAACGGATTTCACTATAGAGTATAGAATTAGGTTATCTCCTGAAAATGATGCAAGACATCTTCACCCCTTAGGTTTCTAGAATTACAAACGGTGGACTAGGAGATTGTTTGGAAGTAGCCCATCACATTGATGTTTGGATGTAGTGTTAAGTAGGTAGGGGTTCTTTCATTGTTTTTTATCAAGGGAAGTAAAGAAGTTAGTTCAAGAATAGAAGATTAGATTAGCAACTTGAAATATAGGAATACTTTCAGGGAAAATATTAGAATTGGTAGACACAATAATTAGAAGAAGATTAATATTATTCACTTACAAGTAAGAAAAAAATTATGAAGAGATTGATAATACTAGATTTAAAATTTAATATATTGAAAAAAGAAACACAAAATTGATATAAAAATTATCATTAATAAAGATTTTTAAAATAGTATTGTATATATAAAAAGGTTTGAAGATAAAATTATAGTTCTAAAATTTATGAATGGATAAGATATTTTAAATGTCATTAGTGCTTAAGTCCCTCAAGTTGGATTGGATGGTCAAACCAAAAGAGAATATTGGAAAAGCTTAGATGATATCATTCAAGTAATACTTATAATATAAAAACTTATAGTTGGAGAAGATTTGAATGATCAAATAGAAAAAAATATATGATGAATATGGAGGGGGTGCAATTAGGGGCTTTAGTTATTGGGAGATAAATAAAGATGGTGATGTGATTTTGGATCTTGTAATTTTATATGATCTTATAATTATAAATATTCATTTTAAGAAGAGATATGAATATTTAATTACTTATAAGAGTGGTCACAACCATAGTTGAATATTTTTTTCACTAGAAAAGGTAGATAAAATTATTTATAAGAATTATAAAGTTATATTTAGCAAAAGTTCAATGACTAATGATATCAGATATTTACTCTAGAAAATAGAAAAAATAGTAGAAAAAGTTATTAGGACTAGATGATGAAATTTTAAAAATGATAATGTAAATATTTTTAAGAATAAAATGTAAAAGAATATAACTTGAATTAATATTAACTTTATTTGGACTATAATGGTTAATAAAATTAGAAACTTAACAAGGGATATTCTGGGTGAAATTAAAGGTAGAGATGTAGTTTTAAAAATAATGGTGGTGAGGAAGTTTAAAAAATAGCATAGGAACCAAATCCTTACCTTTTTCACATTGATGATAGATGAATTTATTAAAAGCTGATACACTTCACTGATATATATTATTTGTTGATGATACTATATTACTTGAGAATCTAAGTAGAATTAATTATATCTTGAGTGAGAAGATATCTAGACGTTATAGTTAAAAGAGGAAACAATTAATATTAGTGAAACAAAGAGAGTTAAAAAAATCTTAATAAAAAATATACATAATAATTTAAATTTAATTAAATATTTTTTTTATCAATATAAAATTATGGTTTTATAATTGTTGTGCTGGTGGTGGTGGTGGTGTTGTATATAAATGTGCCTCACGAGACCAAAATAAACACTGACATGAAGTGGCTGTTATTTTATACCAAAATTGAAATTATGTGGTTTCCATGTTCTTTATTTTTCCAATCGTTTAACTTTATTATTCTGGCACAAGAAACCTCAATCATAATGACAGCCTGTGATCGACCGACACTTCGTACTTCAACCATGCTTCCACTGTTTAAACTGTGGGAAGTGACTCAGATTGAGTCAGACTTGGGCTCAATAAATCGGGTTAACTGGGGATGTTGACTATGTCGACTTCGCACTGGCCCCCACGTCCTTCGTCACCGAAGCGCACGCTGCTTCCCCTCGCTTCGCCGTGCTCACGCGAGGGTTTCATCGCGCGGCCCCCCCACCGCTGCTCGCTGCTCGCCTCACAGCCGCCAGCAGCGCCCTCACGAGTGTCGCCCGCGACTCTCGCCGCTTGCTCGTGAGTCCGCGCCTCTTGCTGCAGTCCGTCGCAGCGCTCACTGCGATCCTCGCCGCACGCGCTGCTGCCTGCGGCCAGCGTGGAAGTCCTCACCGTTGCCTCACCGTGGACCCACACCGCACGCTGCAGCCGCAATCGCCGCGTGCTGCGCGTGCTACTTAATGTTTGCATTGTCTTTGGACAAGTTTGTTTCGGGTTTTCTCCCGGGGAGGTTGTGACTCTCACGCCATTTATTAGGATTTTTTTTTTCTACTGTGCATATAAGTATAACTTTTTGTGTCATAATTCGAATCATGTTATACTGTATAGCTCTAACCTTTTATTAAGATTGTTTTTCTCCTGTGTATATGGGAATAACGTTTGTGTTATGATTCGAGTCACGTTAAATTATTTATATTTACTTTATATTGTATTATTTGATTTTTTTTTTGCCGATTTGATACGTATGCCGTGACTAGCTAACCTACAAATCTTTCCCAACGCAAACCTTTGTTAGGTTAGTCTGTTGAATTCGTTTGATGCCCATCACATCCTGCTAAGACAATGCATCATAAGTAAATTTACCACCTGGATTTTGTGTCGTGGACGGGGTCGGCATGGTTCGGTCCGCGTGGGCAGGATCGTCCGAGCAAGACTGAAAGACTTAGGGTAGCTCGGTCGGGATGTCAGACATCGCTCAGTTGCAGTTCCTCGGGTTGGGAAGTCCACGGGATTGGCTTGGGTCCTCGGTCGGGTCCTGCAAGGAGGCCTTCGTCGAGATGGTGTGTGCCCGACATGACCCCTCTGATAGCTAAGTTAGCTCTCGAGGTATGGAAACTAGAAGTCGAGATGCTGAGAAGGTGGGAAGAGTTCCGAGGAGATGTTCTCAGCAAAAAGTCCTCTCACTATGGGCTATAGTGGGGATATTTATACCTGCGGGGCGGATGGAGGTCGTACCGAGATGTTTAATGGACGCAACGCCTTCGGTCGTCCTACGGGTACGGCTCTGCACGGGCCGCTGCCTTTGTTGATTCTCGGGGTCTCGTTCGACATCTATCGACTATCAGTACGGTTCACTGAGTCGTCGACGCTACGTAAGTCACCACCTACGATTGCCGAGGTGGCTGCCGATGTGGCTCGAGAGCCCTGGGGTGCCGACGTAGTTGTCGAGCTGATGTAGTCAGGCTGACAGGTTGAACCGACGTAGTCCTCGGACTGACGTGGTCGGGTGGGCCGATGGGCTCAATATTTACCCTATCACCACCACTCCATTTGTATGTTACCACTGTCTACAAAATCCTTCTGTCTACTGGATTCTTCTGCAGTTTTGTTGGCACCTTGACTCAGTCGAGAGATAACATTACTTTCACATGTGGTAGAAACTTGTAGTTGGATTACATTCATGTTCCTCTTTCTTAATGTTGTAGACCGCTGCTTTATGATTACTGGGACATCCTATCTTTCGACATGCTAACAGTCTTCAGCGCATCTATATTGTATTCAAATATCCTGTCTTAGAAATTCTGTGTTTCATCCACTTCATGATATGAATGCTAATGCTAATGGATGCATGAATCTCCAGTCATCGAGTTTTATTATTCTTATTGCCTCGTGTATACATGATCTCATCTTGCCTAAACCAGTAAGGTCCAGAAGAATGTTGAAGCAAGCTTTGTGATCATCGTTGACCTGACTGTAGTTCTCATAATGGAATCCTGAATGGCATGATCAATGTTAATGGATCAAACATGCGTGTTTAATGTGGCAGCATCGCAATCATGCAATTTTGTTGGCTCAATTTGTAAGTGACTAACAAAGAAATATATCTTTTGCACCATATCAAACATTCCAACAGTATTCTTTCGTCAAGTTACGTTCCTAATACTGTTCCTCACACATTTTCAGTAGCACTTAACAGTCAAGTTGGATCCTCCCTTTTGTCATGGTTTCAGTGGGTTTTTTTAAATAATCAATTAACTTTCCTGAACTTAGTAGAGATTTTAGGTTCTCTTTCGGGCATTGTTTTTGGATTTTACTATTTTCTGATAAATGTGGTGTTTACCAGCTTGGATTAGTTGTACAGTAAGATTAGTTAAGTCAAGTTTACAGGTTGAATAGTGAATTGTGATGCAGGTTTCTCTATATTTTGATGAAGTCATGTCACATGTTTAGAGGTTGCTTTCTTAGCTCACAGTCTACGATGTTCAATTTGCAGTAGTGCAAGATGACCACTGTGCCAAACAGTGTACTTGAATGCGAAAGAGGAGAGAGAGAGAGAGAGAAAGAGATGCATTCCTAGTGGAGCCAAAGTCATTGAAGGTGAATCAGTGGGTGGTGCGCCGGAGACTCGTCCATGTCTACTACCTTTTCTAACACAAACAGATGTTGGACAGGTATGCACTGACGCTTCAGCTTTATTTTATTCCTGAAGATAATGCTCTAATATTGGGATGACTTCCTTACCACTACTTCAATTGCTCTATGGGAACCACACTGCTTCACCCCCTTGCATGTTAAATAGTTTTATTCCTCGAGGCCAGCCATATGCATCCACCACTTGGGTGGAAAATAGTTAAAAGATTGAAGGAGGGGGGGGGGGGTCTCAAAAGGTCGGTCCTCTCTCTCCTCCTCCAAGGCCTTGCCATGAAGGGGGTGCGAGCAGCAAAGTTAGAAGTACGGGCAAGACAAAGCCGTTTGGTAACGAAGCACTCTGCATTCTTTACAGAACGAATTGTTGGACCCAATGTGGAGCTTTTCATGAAAGCTTATTTTCTGGCTCTGAGCTTATCAACAAAGTCCAGACCAGAGGATTTCTTTTCCTCAGCAGACTAGATATTTAGCTGTAGCAGCATCAGCTAATAGATACACTGCATTGAAACAACACAGAGACTGGTCAAATCGTTCGTGGATGAGGTATTATAACAAGCACTTGGTGGATGCATGATCTGAACTTAAATTTACAGGTCTGCCCATAAGGCATCTTGCAGTTACAACAAGAGATCAGACACGGGGTTCGAAATCCTCAGGTCTTCATCATCTAATCTCCAGAGTGATTCGGACTTGTCTTCCCATATGGGAGAACTCGTCGGGGGGCACTCCATGTTGCACGAATCCGATGCAGCGATCTCGTTCCAGATCTGATCCATCGTGTACCCCTTGACTTCATCATCGGTCACTTCGAGCCCCGAGGTGAAAGCGCTGCCCTCTGCAACGCTGTCTCCCACTCTGAGTTCCGATGGAGGTCCGTTACTCGAAGACGATGAAGAGGGCGAGGGCGAGGGCGAGCACGTCCTCCGCTCCTGTGCCTTCTTCCTCATGTGTGTCCTCCAGTAGTTCTTGATCTCGTTGTCGGTGCGCCCTGGCAGCCGCCGAGCAATGCGAGACCACCTACGATCAAACCTGGCTAAATAACTTAGGCTACAGGCAACGAGGCATGAAGACGTGTGTGCGTGAGTGGATCAGACCTGTTGCCCCATTTAGCATGGAGTTCGACCACAAGGTCTTCTTCCTGGGGCGTCATGCGGCCGCGCTTGAGGCCGGGATGAAGGTAGTTAACCCATCGTAGTCTGCAACTCTTGCCCGACCTGTTAAGACCTATACAACGCAGAGGTTAAACCAGAACTTTCGTCGAACACCCTGACTGCACTATGGGCCTACCCATCCCCCGCCACCGCTCAAACCTGACACCTTGGCTAAGAAATCCCAACGACGTTCGCCGAGCAGGCGGACAAACCATACCAGTTGGAGGTCCTCCTGTTCTGTCCACGGCCCCTTCGTCGGCGGCGGCGGCGGCGGCTCCATTGGCGACTTGTACACGGGCTTCACGGACTCCTCACGTTTCTCTCTTCGCGTTGTGTCGCTTTTATAGGCGCACCCACGCCACACCATTACGACATCCTCATTTAACCCCTCTCATTTTAGTAGCCTTCTTTGGTTGGTGTTTTCGTATTAATAGGACAAACGCGAATCCGATTGCTTAGGCGACTCCATGTCCCTGGAAAGGACGTGCTCATTATTGCACTACGTTTCTAAATGCAAAGTTGTGCACAGACACAACTGTGATTGATTAGAAGTTGGTGGTTTTACTATATGTGTATATTGATCGATCTTAGATGTAAACTAGAAGGTCCACAATACCAACCCCAGGGAAAAAAAGAAGCCTGCCTTTCATTTAAATCACAAGCTTCTCATGACATGTGATTGCTTAATTCACAAACCACATGTGTTCATGTTGTTTTCCCTCCTCATCAACCCATAGTCTTAGCAAACAAGATAACAACACTGTTTGCGAGAAGGTTTGACAACCTCAAAGCTGGGATGACCCATTAGCGGAAGTGCGGAGTGGCATAAAGCCGAGGCATTGTGATGTGGATGCCACCATTTCCTTATCTCGCTCTCGGCTTCCCCTTTTCTTTATCTTTCTTTCCTCCTCGCCTTCCAACTTTTGGCCGCCTTCTTCGGACCTGCCATTCTCCTTCTCCCCCCGCGTATTATATTTTGTCATCCTGTTTGTTTTGTCCGCCTGCCGTCGCATGGCTTTCTCCATAGCTGACGAAACGATGTGCAGCGGTGAGCGCCCCATCTCTTCCCTCCGGTCATATACGTAATCGATGATGGACAGCAGCCTTAACGAGGTTTGTTCCCTGTTCTACTTGATGAGATCGATCGGGAACGAACCACTACATGTCCAAAGCCAGTGCGCGTGCACAGGGGCGAGGTGGTGTCTTTGTCCGTGATAGTTGTTGAGCTGATGCCCCATGCCTTGAGCTCGTCGACCGCAGGCACGCACCACAGTGTAAGGGGTTGAACCCTGTGTGATGTGCAAAAGGAATCCACGTAGTGGGATGGTCTGCAGCTTTTGCCGCTCCAATTTCTATGGTCCCAAAAGACCATGGTGATCTCGGGAGACACTGGTGGTGCTGAGTTGTATGCCCGTCGGACTTGTTGAGCGTGCCTTTGGTTGTCCATGACCTGTGTGTGGTGTCAGTTTCTTTTTTGATGTTTGATTTCGGACATTGGTTAAGTCCCTGACGTCAATATCTAACATCCCCATTTAACTTCCACCGGTTATAGGTCAGATATTTAAGAACTAAATGTATACGTTCTTATTAATTTAGACTCGAAATACTTTGGATGAGTGATTCAAGTTCATCAAATTAACGGTATTAAGGCTTAAGCATTTTGAACTACCTGATTTTATAGCTATCGAAATGATGAATCAGCCTTTAAAATATCAAAAAGGAAACACGCTCATATTGCACTTTACAATGTGTGTTTGAACATATTCGTTATCACGCTCATATTTCACTTTACAATGTGTGTCTTTATACTTTAAAATCTTACATACGTAGTTATAAAAGCGAAACATATAGATCCATTTACCCATACTATATCGATCGGTTTTATCAATCGAAATGTAAAATTAAAGGATAAAATGTAATTTTAACATTAGCCGATGGTGACGAATGATGATGTCACTACTCTCTTTATCCACAATAATCACTATGGCCCTCAACGGCATCATCGTCCACCATCGTAAACTAAAACGATATCAATGTAAAACCTTATAAAGTATATGAATCGAGATGCTGAAGGTAGTTAACTATAGGGGATAATCCATAATTAGCCCTGAAAAGTGGGCTATTTTTTTTTCAATTTTCTCTCATGACTACCACCCCCAATCATGTTTATTGGATTTCATGTCTTCGTCTTATCGCTAGAAACCATATTATAGTTGAGGGTGGTTTCCTCGCAGGCTTGCCTTCCGCTGCTTCAATCTAGAGGTGTTGATTTCTTGAAGGCCCAAGAGACCCAGGTTTAATGGCCCAAGGAAATCGGCTCTCTTTAGAATGTTTACTTGTTCCAATCTCCCCTCAACGATATCCAATTATATCGGCTCCTGCTTGCTACAGAGGAGAGGAGAGACGATACTGGTGGATTCAAGATAGGTGTGGGAGAGCGTTAGGGAATATAGATTAAGTCTGGTCTAACAGCTCGAGCAGGAAATTTTTTATTAGGACAGTGCAATTTCCTGAGTCAGACGTGTGACATGACAATGTCCCTCTAGAAAAATATATGGATGCGATGGAAGTCAAAAAGATACAACATTTCAACGCCAATGACTTGATTCTTCTACTCTCTCTCATCTAACTTTTGGTGGTTGGGATCCGATATGGAGGATTCGTTGGGCGTGGTTTAGCTCACGGTTTCACATGAGGTTAGCCGAACCTACTGCTGTCCAGTCAACCGTACATGTTTCCTTCCTCCCTCCCATATTTAAGACTCAAAAAGTCTCTCGATGTACAATGTTTGGGATCACATCACGAGACGTATCGATCGAGAGCTGACATGGATGGCAAAATACATCACTGGGTTTTTGGTCAACCATATCTCGAACCAGCTGTTGGCTTTTGGAGACCCAAGAGAGGGAAGTCCGGTGCCCGTTCACAAGCGCGATGAATCAAATAAAACCCTTTGCGTACTCGCGAAGATTAGTACGTATGCCATGAGTCAAAGAATATAGTGAGTGGTAAATGGAGACTTGTATTTAAGTTGACCACACACGCATCCATCTCCCAAATCCATATGTGAAACCAGCTATCGATTCAAACACGTTTCATCCATTTCTTGTATTTCCACTGTGGCGCGTTTGCAGCAGTGAAACGTTATCCTCGCTCTTTGTTTCCGATTGAGATCATAGCCGGAGACCTCCTTGGCCCTCTAGAAGACAAGTAGGGCAGGGCGCGACCGAGTCCTCATCCCTTACCCCTCCTTGGCTCTCTGTGCTGGTCTCGTGAATGCTTCTGTCACCTCTACCTCATCCCTTACCCCTCCCCCACGAAACGATGTGGTTGAGCCGACTCGAGAGCCTATAAATGTACCTCTTCTTCTTCTCCATTTATGTTTTAGGATCTCTTGACCACCGTTCGTCTTTTGGTGGTGAAGAAGGGCATGAAGAGATTGGTGGTTGAACAGGAGGAAGGAGAAATGGAGAGCTTCGACAACATGGCTCGCGCACTGATGCTCCGGTCTCACGGCGACGCCGACGTGTCGTCGGGGTCGCCGCCGGCCCGTGTCTTCGAGTGCAAGACGTGTAACCGGCGGTTCCCGTCGTTCCAGGCGTTGGGAGGCCACCGGGCGAGCCACAAGAAGCCGAAGCTCGCCGAGGACGGCCGCGGCCATGGCGAGGCCGCCAAGCCGAGGGTGCACGAGTGCGCCATCTGCGGGCTCGGGTTCGCCATCGGCCAGGCCTTGGGAGGTCACATGCGGCGCCACCGGGCCACCACCGACGCCTTCTCGCAGGGAAGTCCGAAGAGGAAGGCGGGTGAGGAGAAGAAGAGGGTGATAAGGATCTTTGGGTTCGAGCTTGTGGATTCGACTCCCAGTGGTGGTGGATTGCTTCCGTTGATGGATACCATTACCTTTTGATCCATCCATATTTAGATATACACAATCTGATTCTATTTATATACTGTACACACAAAATCGTGAAATTTTAACTTTTGATCGGGCTGTAAAGAAATTATTATCTTTGGGCTAAAAGTTTTAGTTGTGGGTAATATGATTCAAGCTGAGAATTTCCAGTTACAGTAATATCCAAAGAGAAGATGAATGCGCACAGAAAACTTAGAATCAACCATACAAAACCAATTAGAACAGATGTGAATAGAACTTAGCAAGCAAGATGTCTATGAATATATGATTTCGAATAGTCAATGTGCATAGTCTTATCCTATAAATAAAAAGTAGTAGTAATCACGTTGAAATTTTGAAGTAGTATTAGTGCAATTTCAACTTGGTTCACATTACTATTCTGCTAATTTTAGTCTTGTTATGAACGTCACAAGGAAGAAGGCAGAAGCCACTTAACCTCTTCTGTTCATCACGTCTTGATAGTGATCAACACATATAATTTAGTAAACCCAGTATGAGATAATTAATTAACCAACGCTGAGATTTGTCTGGATGAAACAATGGCCTTACACAGACATGCAAGCGAATATGATAACACTTTTTCATTTTTGAGAGAGAGAGAGAGAGAGAGAGAGAGAGAGAGAGAGAGAGAGAGAGAGAGAGAGAGAGAGAGGAGTCTTAAACAAAAAGAAATAGAGCTTGTTTTCAAGACCACAAATGCCATAAGAGCAGACACACTCCTGTGGGCTTCCAAATTTTGGTGTGAAGATACAGTCTTTTTAAGGTCAAACAGAGAAAAAGCATAAAAAGTACAAGAAGTTAAATCTTCATCATTCTGAGTTCCACTAGGATGAATCATAAATTTCTTGCTCGTGAATCTCCTTTAACAACTTTTGTTTGATCTTTTCTCCGCACAAGTGATAAGGGAGGATAATAATTTACAAATTGTTTGTCTTGAACTCTTGTCAACATAAAACCACCTTTGTCTTCTTTTTCCAACTTAGTTACCATGTGAATACCACGTGTTCAAGATTGAGAACGGAATTGATCATGAGTTCATATCCAATGTTCATGTGTCTATTTATTCCTTTAGGCTTATAAGTAAAATAGTTGTGAGGATATTAATTTCCTAACGACTGACAGTTAGTTTACCCATCCTGAATCCTACACCTCATGCCTTCAAAGCAGCCAATTTAAAACTGGGATTTGGATTCTTCAAATCTTTAACGGGCTTTGGATGTTGGATTTGGTCCGAGGTTCATCAAGTCCACCAAAACGTAATCCGTGCACGTGGCAAGCACAGGGGACTCAAAGTAGCTGTCACCCCAACTCCTCCGATTACCTATAGTGAGATATCGATGCACTTCCTTTCTTCTTCATCATTCCACTCTCCACTCTCTATCAAGGGTGGCAAAAGTCCCTCCTTCCAAAAGCACCTATTTTGTTATTGCCATCCCTCGCCTCACCATTACGACCGAGTGAAAACAAGATCCCGACGAGGACTGCACACCTGGCAGCGAGAAGATTGCCTTCGATTTGGATTGAGCCATCGAAAGGGATCAGCACTTATCCGGCTGCCTTCTTTATCTACTACTTAATTCGGATGAGCTCGTCATCCAAATGGGACAACTCCTTTCTACTGTTGGATTGCGATCCCTAACCACTCTGCAGCTACTTCCGGATTCCCGCTGGAGGTCCGGCGAGCTCACCACTGAGATGGGTTGAGTGTTATGACATGAACACTCGTTTGTGTGGTGAGATAAAAATAATAATAATAATCTTCATGGTTTAGTTACAGTCGAGAACTCTTGGCTTAGCCTCTTTGTAGATATTAAAGACCGAGAGATCTCGAGTTTGTGATTAGCTTGGGAGGATCTCAAGTGAGCTCCACCCAGCTGTCCTCGAGAACTCAATGATCAGAGTGCATCCTTTCTTGTCCATTGTGTGTATTAGGGCACATCTACGCATACAAATGGTCAAAGACGTACGTTTGATGTGCAGAATGATACAGTAGCACGTGTCAAAGACGAGCGTTACCCAACAAAACTCTGTATCTTCTTCTTTCTTTTGCTTCCCGTATCTTTGAAGTTAGCTTTAAGAGCTCTTTTATATGTGATATGAAGCAAAGAATGCGAACCATGAGTGGGTGTCGGATTTCTGTAGCTTCCATCTCTTACATAGAACAATTTGTTATCTGTGTGGGTCTGATTCGGTCGTCCAGTTTTTGACTTGTTTTAGATTGGGATTTCGATTGGTTCGGAATCAACCCATTTGCTTCATGCTTTTGGGACGAAAGAGATGGTCAAACCAGGGATTAATGGAGTGGAGCTTCATGTTTGGTTCATTAAGAATGATGCCCTCTGCAATCCTCTGTTATCGGCGTGCACTGCCTTCTGGGAGAAAACAGACATGGATGGTTAAGCACCGCGGTGCTTCTCTTGAGAGCACCCATGATGATGATGACAGAGAATGGAATACAGATGTGTTTCCTGGAATGGAGACTGTGGTCAGTCTTTTGCTTGTTTCAGGCCAAAGCAGCAGGGGAGGGGTACTCATTTGCCCTAATGATTGCTCTTTTCTTGCATCAAACATCTTTTAATATCTCTGAAACAGGTTACAGATCTATAGAGAGAGAGAGAGAGAGAGAGAGAGAGAGAGAGAGAGAGGAGAAGAGACAGATCACATGGGCGACCCCACTCCGACGGCAGCGACACCGTCGTTGACTCGTACTCCTTATAAAAGCCGGAGGAGCAGCTCCGCAGCCCTCCTCCCTCTGTCTCTGTCTCTGTCTCTGTCTCTCTCTCTCTCTGCTTCGCTTATCGATCCGCCAAAGCTTTGAGCCTCAAAGGAGGGAGGAAGAGAAAAATCGATCCTTCGTCAAAGAAAGGTAAGCCGCCTCCTCCTGCTGCTGCTGCTATAGTTCTTGCTTTCTTTTCGCAGTAGTACGAGACAGTTTCTTCTGCTACAGATTTCATAATCGAGCAAGTGCGATTACGTTCTCGTGCAATCTTATCTCGAGTCGACGCCTTTTTCATGAGACTACTCTGTTGTGGTCAACCGAAGCTGCTCTCTTTGGTTTCTCTCTACTGTTTCTCCCAAAAGAGTATCGTACTCGTGTCATGGAATTCGGCTCAGACGCTTTGAACTTTCGTCGGCTTCGGTTTCCGTTTACTTGAGAAATGCATGTTGCTTTGCAAGCCGCAGCTAAGAGTTCACAAAGGACACTCTTTAATTTGCTCCCCACCGTCTTCTCCGCAGCTTATCCTGCTCGACGGGCCGTTCGCAGCCGGAAAGACTCCAGCTTGCCGCTTGAGCAGTGAGAACAGAGGTCGGTCTGTCTCTATGATTCCCCAGGTGAGATGGCAGCAATCACATCGTACAGCTTGCTGTGAACTTGTCTTTCGGTTGAGATGTCATATCGATGTATCCTTCCGCAGTCCTCTTCTTGGCCGAAGACGGTGCTGCGGAAATGGCTCAACATCAGGAGCGGGGAGTTCTACTCCGACTGCAACAGTAAGTCGATTTTACCGATCAAAACCTCTTCTTTCCTTCTGCTCACTAATGATTTTGATGAAAACAATTAAGAGGAGGAGTTCGCGGAGATGCAGAGGAGAAGGAAGAGCTGCTCCGACAAGAACGGCAGCGAATGGTCGCTAGAGGTCTCCGAAGATGTCAAACGTCCAGAAACCAGTTCTGTGGCTGCGTCTTCTTCTCCCGTCGATAACCTCAAGTAAACCCACGAACAAAACCAGGGCTTTCTAAGAGGAATATTTTGGAGTTGCTACTCATCGTTAGTCTGTGGAGTAATCTAAATGAATGATACAGCTTTAATGGTGTTACGGATTGGAGTGCGTTCGCTCTCTGGGTGTATATAAATATTGTTCTGATGATGATGATGATGATGGGATGCTGCTGCAGGCTGTTCGTCGGGACGTGGAACGTGGGAGGGCGAGCCCCGCATGGGGAGCTCCTCCTGAGAGATTGGCTGATGAGCTCGTCTTCTTCCCCGGACATCTTTGTCGTCGGGTATGCTTCTTCTCCATGCTTACCCCCACCCCTCCTCTGTTGCTCTTCCTTTTCCCCTTGGATTATTGGCGTGGAAAATACCTGCACACTGACACTTGGTGGCGAACAGGTTCCAGGAAATCGTCCGCTTGAACGCGGGGAACGTGCTGGGGGCAGAGGACAGTGGCCCCGCTCGCAGGTGGCTGTCCCTCATTCGCCAGGCATTGAACTGCCACAAGCCGGGCACGCAACCCGCCACCAACACCATGACCGCCGCCGGAATCCCCTCGCTGGTGGACCAGAAGCCCAGACTCAGCATCTCCGACCTCTTATGCTTGGAAGATGAAGACGACGAAGCCGACGCCGGGAGGAGCACGAATCCTTACTCCAGCGGGGAGTACCGTCTCGCGGCGAGCAAGCAGATGGTGGGCGTCTTCCTGTGCGTGTGGGTGCGAGCCAGCCTCGTGCGACATGTCTCCGACATTAAGGTCTCCTGTGTCGGGAGGGGAATCATGGGCTACATGGGAAACAAGGTTCGTCCCACGCTCGTCCCTGAGTTGAGCTCTCAGCATTCGTTTGTCTAATGAATTCCCGCCGTGGTTGCTCGCTCGCAGGGATCGGTGTCGATCAGTATGACGGTCCAGCAGCAGACCTTCTGCTTCGTCTGCACGCATTTGGCGTCCGGAGAGAGAGACGGCGACGAAGTCCGGAGGAACTCGGACGTTGCGGAGATCACGACGAGGACCAGATTTACTGGATGCTCACCGGAGACGATTCTGGAGCACGAGTAAGCATCAAAGCCGCTAAACTGACTTCGTGATTCTACGATTACTAAAGGAACGATGCCTCGACCCGCACTGCAGTCAGATCATATGGCTGGGAGATCTCAATTACCGGTTAGCCGCCACCTTCGGCGACACCCATGAACTGTTGCAGAAGAAAGACTGGCAATCGTTGGTGGAGAAGGATCAGGTTGGGAGTACTGGCTAAGCTTCGATTTCTTAGACACTGCATGAACACCAACTAATCCAGGCAAGCCCTGCAGCTCCGGATCGAACAGAGAGCCGGCCGTGTCTTCGCTGGATGGGAGGAAGGGCAGATAAGTTTCCCGCCGACGTACAAATACCTCGCCAATTCCGATGTTTATGCAGTCAAGCCCGGCAAACCTAGGCGAACTCCAGCTTGGTAAACCCTACTCCTCGATCTCGCGTCGTTGTTTATGGCGTGTAAGATCCGGTACTAACGTCGTGGATCGGACACGGCGACAGGTGCGACCGAATCCTGTGGCGAGGGAAGGGGATGAAGCAACTGTGGTACGTCAGAGGCGAGTCGCAGTTCTCCGACCACCGCCCTGTCTACTCCCTCTTCTCCGTGCAAGTAGACGACGAAGCAAAAAGCGGCGGTGTTGGAACGACAGCCAGTGTCACGGCAGCTAAGAGTTCCGGCAACAGCAGCTCATCATCTTCATCATGGGGGAGGGTGCAGGCCGAGGAACTGCTGCTCTTTACAGGAACACAAAGCCATCTGCAAGCCTCCAGATTTTGACGCACGTAGTCGAACTTAAGGTCCCATTCATTATTTCTTCGTCCACCAACCACAAGAAACGGCGACAGCAGGTGGAGTCGCTCCCGCTATGCTGCAGCGGCGTGCAGTGTATCGATTCCATAAGGCAAACATCCGCAAGCGGGACGCTAAGTGGAAGACGAAGCTGTGGCGTCGCAGCTTTGGTAGCTCTTCTAAGTGTTGTGGTAACGAAACCGAGGAGAAAACAAGATGATGATTGGTAGAGAATAAGCTCGAAACAGTGGAAGGGCTGCTGTGTAACATCTAAATCCCAAATGAAGTTTGTGGGCAATCATTACGGCTTAAATCCAAATAAAACTATTGATTTGGATGGAGTTGATAGTCACATAACCCTTTTCCCAAATAATAAAAGATTCTATTAATTTAAGGTTAAATTAAAGAAAAAATCAAGACGAAAGTAAAAAAAAATAAAAGTAATTTTTCAAGAATAAAAATATTTATAAGATATTAAACTTAGGTGTACCCGAGCTATATACACCAAATCATTTAAACTTAGGTGGATCTATATATGTAGATGTAGATGTAATCTATTTATAGATATAAAATAATGATTTAAAAATAATAGATTCTTATATTTAAGGTCCTATGTAATAGTTTTTTAACAAATCAAATGTAGATTAATATAATCAAATCATGAGAACCAATTAAGGTTAAACGCATAGGGAATCGTGTGATATGACATTACTTAAGCCAACCAAGCTCAGTCGACATCACAATAATGTGGCATCATTTAAACGTGTTCAATCAACATGGCATTAGGAAAAAAATATTGTTAATATTAGACACAAAAGCTTCCAAACTCTTCCAACTATATCCACTCCTTTGAATGATCATAGGGTAAGACATTAAAAAGTGATTCCATCGTATTTAATAAAGGAAATGTCTGACGTAATAAGAACTCAACGTGCGATTGTTCAATTAGCACAATAAAAATAAGAGATAAGTACTAAGTTAATATCTTACTCGTACCTTACAATAATCTCCTGAGTTAAATCTACTATGAAGTCCATCAGGCCATAATAATCAAGATAAAAATAATTATTAACTAAAATTTTTCATTTCGTTCAATGATCAACTAAAGTATTAAAGGAATCACGTTAAGAATTGATATGACAAATATTAGGCCCGTCGGCTCGATCTGACCACACCAAGCCGAGAGTCACATCTGCAGCCACATCGTCCTGATCTGTCGGCTTTAAGATGTCACCCTGAGGACTACGTGGACGGCTACCTCAGCAACCTGACAACCTGGACATTCCAGGCCGAGGACCATGTTGATTACTTAGGGCGTCGTACTTATGGTTGTCAGCCTCACCGATCGAAACCCTAGAAATCGATGAAAGTATCGCCCTATGCAGGGTTGTACCTACAGCTCAACCGAAGGTGCCGCACCCATTAAACACTTTGGTATGACCTTCATTTGCTCGACAAGAATAAATAACCCTATTGTAACATATAGAAAGGGGCATTTCTTCTTGACTCCTTACCTATTTTCCTAAAAACTCTTAGGACTCTTAGAGTCTCGATCAGGATCGCCACCCTCAAAAGCTAACTTAGCCATCGGAGGGGTCTTGTCAGGCATACACCCCACCCCCCAGACAAAGGCCTTTTTGCAAGTCCTAGCCGCCTCTAGAAATCGACCCGGCTAGCCACCGATTTGAGGAGCTGATAGCTAGCTCTACAAGTCCAAACTCCTTGTCGACCTTCCTCGAGTCTCTCTGCATCCAGCTTGGACGACCTTGTGCACACTGGCCGAACCGTGTCATGCCGACTACTCGCCGACGACACAAGATCCAACAACATGAATCATATATGACAATGATCTTCGTACAGATCGATTATCAAGCAAGCACCATCAAGCTTTCAATCATACCGATGTCAATACCACACTTACTCGTTCGATTACCGAGTAAGCATGATCTAGCTTTCGATCATACTAAACTTATTACGTGTCGAGTTGGGCTCATTCGATATCAATACCATAAGTAATTTTTAAATACAATAGTATATATATTCTAACAATTATTAAAATGTGACCAAATATCACTCGTACGTTTGACATCCAAACAACCATCCAATTGCAAGTTAAACATCACATCGATTCGCCGACGCTCGAATCGTAGGCACGTCGAACGTTTAGTCGTGAGAAATTATTGATTGCATACACAACTCAGCTGGCAATCTTTTACGTGGGGGCAAGTCATTTGACTTGTCAATACATAATGCCTTGTGAAATATGTAAGGGAGGGAGTCATTTGACTTGCCATTTATTTTGATGAGTTGATGATAGTTGGCACGTAGCCACAACGTGCTCACTTCGAAGGTGGACTGAGCTTTAGCTATTTCAATTCTCTTCAGAAAACATGACAAGCTTTTTTATTCGGTGATTAGCTAACAACCAATTTGCCATTCAGAACATAAGTACCACACATTTAATTTATCTTGAAGTGAACTAATATTTAAAATGCTAACAAAGAAGCCCGACTAATAATGATATCCACTAACACAACATGTGATTTTTTTTTTTTTTTGTCAAAGACATATCAAATAAAAGTATTCGATATTTATAAGTAGATATTGACACTTTGATATTAATGTTTTGGAGGTTGCTTATGCGCCAAATATTTTGCTTTTGGACATATTAATTACATTGATGTTTTATATTATAGGTAGACACATTGCTTGCACAATTATAATGCATTGTTTATATCTAGGATAACACATCATCTACGGATATAGACATCAAATATCTTAAAAATTATCTCCTAGATGTTTCGGTACTTTTGTTCAGAATGAATAATAAATACATCATGCACGAAAGAGATGCCTTACACGAATGCTTATGTCGAACTGATTTATCAATATATGTTTTTTTTTTTTTAAGTCATACTACGTTTGAAATAAGAGTCTTGGTTGGTATCCGATGATTCATCAATTTAAATAAGTTAAAATTGTTGAAGCTTCTTAACATCCATGAAAGAAAATATTATTTTAATAGACCTAACCTTTGCATATGTTCTTTATTTGATATGATATCCAACACATGATACTGTTTTGACTCCCCAAATATGCTTTATTTTTGTTCAATCATAAAATAAAAATTAAAGATTCAATCTCCTTTCGCATAAAGCACAGCTGCCACGTGTCGGACGCGTGGCATGATGCCGTCCCAACCTCCTCCGTTTCTTCGGGTCGCGGCGCACTTTGCTTTCTCCGGAAGCGTACCCACTGGCCAACCCACGCGGGACCCGACGCGTCTCTCCCACGCCATCCGCTGCTCACCGCAGCACCGTCACCGGCGCAATCGCAGCCGTCTGATGGCAAATTCCGGGGCCCACCGGAACGCGCTTCCATGGACTCTTTCCCGTTACGACCGACGCTGCACGGATCGCAAAGCCGTTCCAACGGTTAATGATGGCGCGCCGGGGGATTCCTTCCTCGCCATCTTGGAATGGTAGGGACGGGTCGCGCTCCCCGGTGGGGCCGGACGGTGGCAGTGATGGTTCGGACTCCCGTACTCCCGGAGCCGAGTTGTTTAGGCCAGTGGCAGCGAAAGCCTCTATTTAAGGAGAAGAAGCGGGAATCCAAACGCATCTCCTCTCTCTCAACCCTTCTTGCTCTCCGTTTCCGACCAGTGGAATCCATTTCCGGCCCTTCTTTCCCATCTCGCTTTGATCTCGAGGACACCCGGGACCGGTTTTACTCCTCCGTCCCCGTTGCGAGGTACAGATTCGTGTCGACCGTTCTCCGGAGACCTTGGATCTGGTTTTCTCGGGGTTTTGATTAGGGTTTGGGCTTCGGCTTGATGCGACTTTGATTACTTTGATCGGATCGTTCGGGGTTCTTTCATACGTCTTCTTTGTTCGAGCTTAGATGATTCGTGTTTGTTTTTTCCCTCGTTCAGATCTCTGTAGGTTGTTCTGTTATGTTTCCCAAACTCGCCCAAGTTTTGTGTTGGGATCCGTAAGTTTGAACATTTGTGCTCAAGAAACATGCTTCCATTTTCGTTGAAAAGATCTTTCTCCGTGAGGACTACAGATTTAGCAGTCTTCTCTTCCTCTTCGTAAATCTGCAGCGACGACTCCGGTGTTCTAAAATGTGACTAGGTTTTACTACGCAAATACCCTTATATGACCCCTTTATTTTAGGGCGACAAATGTATACATGTGTTGCTTTTTTTTTTGTTGTGTTTTGAAACTACTTGGTGCTTCAATGGAGAAGTGAAATATATGTGTAGGTTTATTCTGTTGATTTTGTGTGGAATCCGTGTTTTAGGGGATGAGGTTTTGCTGTCTTCCTTACTTTCTTCGGATCTGATGATGGGCTATGAGATCCGAGATTTGTGATGACGTTGCTGTTTCATGATCGCTTTTTGTTCATGAAGGTCCTTCACCTGCCCATTAAAGTAACGTGCATTACTTTAGGCCAGAATATTTGAGATCTTTGGACATGAACAGTTGTGTAGAAGAGGCCCAAATCATGTGCTAGCTTGTTGATCGTCGACTATTGTCTTCTACATATGATGCATCATGGATCTGGTTCATAAATCAGCGATAATTAAGCTAGTGATGTACAACTTTTGATGAATATTTATCTAGACATGATGTGGGTTCGTCCTTCTCTATACTTATGATGATCTAAATCTTTAATTTTTTTAAAAAATATTTTTGTTTGAATAGATTTTTAACATTTCATTCATAGCCTGTAAATCCTTGTTCTATGTTTGGACAACTAAACCTTCATTATAAAATTATGAGTATTTTTTATGTTGAAAATTGATTGTATGTTTGTCAGGTACTCGTAATGGCTCCACCCCTTCAAGTATCAACTAAGGCTTCTGACTTCCAACTTTCTCATTCACGTCTCAATGAAAGAATTCTTTCATCTATGTCTTGAAGGTCTGTTGCAGCACATCCTTGGCATGATCTTGAAATAGGTACTTGATATCCTAATACAAAGTTTCATATAATTTTCTCCTCATTTGTGTCTCCATTCTAATTCGTTTCTAATTGGACTTTGGATTTCACATGCAGGTCCTGCTGCCCCTAAAATTTTCAACTGTGTGAGGACACTGCACTTTTTATGAATGAAAATTCTGACTTATTTTAAAGTTTGATGTTAAACAGTTAAGGAAATAAGGTGTTAGAAAATTAAAGTTGGTAACTTTGCTTGGTTTGGCATGAAAATGATGTATGTGTAACCTAGCTAACATATTCGACCCTTGGATTTATTTTATCAATCTATCAAGACTTCACTATTCAGTTATGTCGATCAAAAGGATACTTTATATCTGTACCCAAAATAGGACACCAGAAATAAGGTTAAACAAATACACAAACCTTTCAGGTCGCGGAAATAACAAGGGGAAGCAAAGTGAAATATGAACTTGACAAGAAAACTGGGCTGATCAAGGTATGCATGGTTACTTGACTCTGTTCCTTTTGCTTTCTGAAATAATTTTCATATTTGCTTCATCTATACAGGTTGATCGTGTGCTTTACTCATCAGTGGTGTACCCTCATAATTATGGTTTCATCCCACGCACTCTTTGTGAAGATAATGATCCTATGGATGTGTTGGTTATAATGCAGGTTTGTGGCATTTAAGTACCAGGGTCGTATTGCTTAGATGTGCATATACATATTTGTACAGAGAGCATATCATAGATACCACAGTATAAGCAACACTTTTCACTTCCCAATGCTTGTAGTGTGAGATAGAATATGCATAATGGCCGAGTTGCAAAGGGCTCTTCTAGTTCATTATTTTACACTTGCATCCTTCTTTATCCTTATAGTTGTTTTGCTAGTTTAGGGGAATCAGTTAAAATAGTTGTAACTGTTGCTGTTCAACAGGAACCAGTAATTCCAGGATGTTTTCTTCGAGCTAAAGCCATAGGTCTGATGCCTATGATTGATCAGGTCTGGTTTCTGCATAACAGATAAGTTGGACCTTTTGATTCATAATTCTGGAATGACCTTGGTAAAGAGGAGCTGATGCAATTTTATGCTGTCTGAAACAGGGAGAGAAAGATGACAAGATAATTGCTGTCTGTGCAGATGATCCTGAATACAAGCATTACAATGATATCAAGGAGCTCCCACCTCATCGTTTAGCAGAGATCAGACGCTTCTTTGAAGATTGTATCCTCTTATATCATATTACATAGACAAGTTATCTGCCTGATGTTATCTGCAAAGAGTTGTTGCCAATCTAATCACCAGACTAAGTAGGTCCACTCGACGACTTTAAGTGTTTGTCATTTGTAACCATTGATCACTAACTCACCAAGAAGAGCGGCAGCCAGTTGATGATTCTCCCACCAACACAGATTTTTGAAAGAGTCAATGTATGCAGTGTTATCGTGACTTGAATCTAGTTTATCCATCTCGTTGATAGGTAGAAATTCTGCACTGCATATATGTTTTCAATCCTGCTTCTAGAGCACTGGCTTTCAAATTAATCGTAATGTGTGTTCATCCCCTTTATTAGCTTTTACTATCTTTTGGTAAGCAGATGGCAGGTATCGGTCTCATAGCGACCGTAGATTTCTGATGATTTCCATCGCAAAAGATATGTGCAACTCCACAAATCAACTAGTACATTCTCCTAGGATATGAAGTTATTGCCTCAGTAGAGTAAGTTCTCCTTGACCTTAAGATCTCAGATAAGAAGAATGAAAACAAGGAAGTTGCTGTAAATGATTTCCTGCCTGCATCTTCAGCTTATGAAGCCATTCAACATTCCATGTAAGTCTTACCCTGTTGTCATTTCTTCATATAATTGACTGACTATTTATTTATCTGATGCATACCACAGGATCGGTATGATGTGTTCAAACAGATCTTTATGCAAAACTAGATGTATTGTATTTCATGATATAAAAGGGATTAAATTATTTAGGTCTCTAAGGTCCAAAAGTGGAACCTTTTCTATGATAAGGTTCTTAACCACAAATTCAAAGCCTCACTATTTACCACAAACATTTGTATTACTGTATGTGAAAGAATTGAACAGGACTGCAGGCAGAACCTTTTTTTTTTTTTTTTTCTTTTTTGTAAAACGAGAAGGCTAAAATCAATTCTAGCAAATGTAATTTTGTCTTCAGGTATATCGAATATTAAGCATTCAGATGCAAAATAATTCAGGCCATATTCAATTCTGGATTGATACCTATGTCTAGGTGGTTAGTTTTATTTCTATAGCATAAAAATATCGGATATGTGTGTTATTTTACATATCCTGATCTATCTAATTTTAAAGTTTTTGAGCTATGTTTGCAGGGATCTTTATGCGAATTACATTGTCCAAAGCTTGAGGAGGTAGGAGGCCAATCAAGGGATGATGCATCTGGACGACTTTACTGTTTCTTTCACATAGTAATATTTTATACACAAGTAAATGCTTATATATGGAGGGATTCAAATGGTTTTGTCACGACAGAAGATAAATATGCTTAATGAGTTTGTTAGAAACTTGGAGGGATACCTCACCGACTTTTGTTGTTATTTTATCTTACGTGAAAATTTGCCAATTTGAGTTTATCCAAATGGGCATTGTGTGCATTTGTTGTGCTATATGTTCTCAGTGGATGTGATCAATGCATGGAAGTTTATCGTTTATGAGATTGAGTACGCTGATTTCTTCTTAATCTTATAATCAGCATCTATCTACATATATCGCATCTGAACTGACTTCAAAATGTGAGCATCAATATGTTTGTGAAAATTATGCATTAATAGGTAAATTGTATGTGTGATTTTTGAAATTGTTTTTTTTAGCATTTTTCGTAGATCATCCCAAATTTGAAAAATTTTAAAACATCATCTTTTCTTGAAATTATCATTATTGCCTTATGTCACACCCAGAAGTCTTGCTTGTTGACCCTTGTTGTGGTTGATCGTGGCTCTCGTGTGATAAAGAAGGGGTTGCTCATCCACCCTTGCAGTGACAATCATTAATGTGGGAGGGGAGAAAGGAGTCGAGAGAGAGAGAGAGAGAGAGAGACGTTCAGAGACGCATTGACAATCATTAATGTGGGAGGGGAGAAAGGAGTCTAGAGAGAGGAGAAGGCGACGATGGATCTTGCATCCCCTCCTATCTCGTGCTAGGAGCTATAGTCGATTGCAATAAGGGTTGACAGATTGGGCATCTAAATGTCGATGGAGGTATAACTAAGGTTGGATTGAAATTTTTTCAAAGTTATGAAAGCCAAATGATATTTTCATGTAGCGATGGATACACTACTAAAAATTCTCAAGCTTTTTCATTTTTTTTTCAAGTTTTTTCTGAGAATTTGCTCATTGGATTTTGCCTATTTTTCTTTTGTGCATAGGCATCGAGATTAAAATGATTTTGACAGATCTAATATATTAAGAAGTTTTATATGCTATCAACTAGAAAGTGCAAGAAAGAAAAACAAAAGTATGCAAATGGGCCTATCAACTCAATGTTGAATACATTAAATCGCATAATTATTCGATGGAGTGATGGCTTTCAACTCAATTACGAATTGGGCTTCACTCGACTATGACGTTTTGTCGGTATATTTAACTTTAGTTAGCAATGCATGATTCTTATTTTCAAAATATCAAAAAAGATATTTTTAAAATAATAAAAATATCATCATTAATAGCCTTTGATTTTTGAATTTTTATTTTGAAACACAGTTTGATCGAAGTAGTTAAATTGGTTCGATATTAAACCGAATCGATTATCCTCTTTTCGAATAGTGTTATTGAACTAAAAAAATACTAAAAATCAATCTTAATTAATTCATATTCTTATAGGTATTAATTATGAGTCTTATTATGTGTATTAAGTTTCATAAAATATTTTTGTTTGAGAGTTTTTAATGAAAATTAAAAATGTTTTGATATATTTTAAGATAAAGGATGACGAGTTTTTATTTTTTTACATAGCCTTAAATGTAGACCTATAATTTTTAGAAGATCTTATAATTTTTTGATAATATAAAAGGAAGTATCCACCTTATAAAACTAACTGTGCCTCTGCCCCTGTCCAATATAGGCTTAATTTCCATTTAGCATAGGATCCCATTTGCCTAAATTCTATTCTTAAAGGAAAAAAAGGGCTTCTTCTTCTTACACGAGTTTGTGCAAGGAAAGGGCAGCTTTAAACATTCATATTTTTTATCATTCAATCAAAATATTATAACGCTATTAAAAAATTTATAACTTAGTTTCAATTAATTAAAATTCTCACTAACAATAAATGTAAAATTTTCATAAAGGACTTTCTTTGGGCATTGTAGAAATGATGCTGTCTGTACGGCCTCAATTATTTGTTGGCTCACAAGATCCAGGCCATCTAACTTACTGTACACGCATCTCAACAAAGGCTTTCACCTGATGGACGGCCATGATGCACAGGAGCCGACTTCCACAGCTGAAGTCCCGATCGCCCGGTTAATTACCGAACCCCTCTTGGCCTCTCACCCACTCCCGACTCCTTCCACTGTTGCAAGCCATCGGTCCCGTTTTAGGGTTTTCGCCGCCTCCCGACGACGAATGGCGCTCTCATCTTCTTCGTTTGCGCTACGCCGCCTCCTCAGGGTTTCTTCTTCTGCCTCCCTGCCCCAATGGACCTGGTCACCGCGTTCCGTCTACCGCCAGAACTCTTCCTCCTCCACCTCCTCCCCCTCTCCATCCATCTTTCCCTTCGACGACGACGACGCCGCCTCCAACCTTCCTCCCCTCACGACGCCCAAGTTATTCGTAAGCGGTGAGCTCTCGGGTTTATGTATGTTTCAAATCCTTCTATTTCCTTGGAAATGCTCGGATACTCCGTCGAACATATGTCGAGTTGAACGGATACAGTTTTTCATATAGGGAATAAAAAAGGAGGTTTGCTCAGAAGTCTATTAGTTTTCCAATTAGTTTCAGAGACCAATCTATAAACACTATTGCGTCCGCTCAGTTTTTATATTCTGTCCTGGTCAGATTTCTAACATTCGTAGCCCCTCCGGTATAATTGCTTAATAGTGATAGCATTCTAGTAGATTGGCTGCTTCTTTGTAATCCATTTGTTAGATTTGAGTGCCCCAATAAGATGCATGCTAGAATTTTTTTTTTTCTGGATTCTTCACAAGAAGCGTTGTTTTGTGTATATGATGGTTTTCGTGAACAAAATAGGGAATAACACCAGTTGTTTGAACTATTTGTTGCAATATGCTTAACGATTAAGACAGCCGTTTCCGGACCAAGCTATTCAAATTGCTATGATCTAAGTTATATTTTTTCACAAGCCTCCACCCCTAGACGTATGACTAAACTGAAAGAATAAATTCGCATCTTGAGCAATATCTTTGGCATTACGTTGTGCCAACTAACGGGATTAGATGAAGTTTTTGGACATAGCCCAATTTTCCTATAACTTGTTGTGAAGTTTTACATCTAACAAGAGCCCTTTCGAGATTATTACCGGACAACAGTTATCAACTCCTCACACCTTGGCTATCAGTTATACCGGGAGTAGCCCGTCAGTGTATCACTTTGCAAAGGAATGACATCGGAACACAAATATTGCCCGAGCTTATTTGGAGAAGGCGGCCAAAAAGATGAAGTGGGTAGATCTTGGAAGGTAACCATAGGAGTTTAAAGCAAGGTTTTCCTTACTGAGCGGTAAGGCCCGTACCGCCCGATACATACCGATCCGATAGCTGATCGATACGCGGACCAGCCGCTACCGGGCGGTACTGTTAAAATCGACTGTCGATGGTCGATTTCGGCCTCGGCGATCGATTGAAGGAGAAATCGACCGTCGGCGGTCGATTGAGGAAGAAAAAGGGTAGAGGAAGAAGAAAGAAGTAGAGGAGAAGAAGAAGAAAGAAGAAGAGGAAAAGTACCTCCATGCGCGCCCTCGTCGCCCGCAGGTGACTTTTCTCCCCACGCGGGGAGAGATCGAGGCGACGTCGCCCCTTTATTTACTTTTTAAAATATGTTTAATATTTCTTTAATATTATATTATATAATGTATATTATAAAAAATATTATAAAATATCTAATATATCGGGCGGTATGCATTGTGCATACCGTTCGATACTAGTACCATACCGGTATCGATAAAATGTCAGTACACTGGTACGGATCGGTACATAAAACCTTGGTACTTTAAAGTCAACGACTCGGTGTTGGTGAAGCTCCATTTAACATCACTCCAGTTCTTTAGGTATAAAGTGCATAAATGATTGATGCACAAGTATGAAGAGCCCTTCCCAATTATCAGTAGGGTGAAGCTCCATTTAACATCACTCCAGTTCTTTAGGTATAAAGTGCAGAAATGACTGATGCACAAGTATGAAGAGCCCTTCCCAATTATCAGTAGGGTACGCAATGTCTCCAACAAGCTGCAGCTGCCAATGTGGCTCAAAATTCACAATGACTTCTTGCGCGAGGAACTAGAAAGCCTACCACTTAGATCTGCAAGATGCTTCTGGAAGTGTTCTAACTCAGGTATCTTCCACCAGAGCCTCCTTTGAAAAATGAGTTTGAGCCATTTTTAGCAGATTGTAAGACAAAGCTACCCAACAAAGTAGAACAAATTGAGTACTTGGGTAAATGAGCTTCTCCAAACAGAAGCTAGTTGGGAGCTTGAAGACGCTTTGCGACACGAAAGAGTGTTCAAAGCGTACCATAAAACGTCGACGAGGGTGCAGATAGTTTAAGTGAGGGAGAATATCATGGATGGTCGTCATGTACTTGCAGCACCTTCATCTACGGATCGTTCATTGCTTTTGTTTGCTTGTACATATGTTTGACAATATGTTTTGTCTTGTTTTTGTATATTTTTATTTGAAATTGTGAGCAAGAATAGTTTGTAAGGCTGTAGAGCGATCACTCGCCATAATGGGCAAAACTGCCCCTGAATAGCCTAATTGTCGCTGGCATGGCTTGTTTTATGCAAGTTGCAGTGCGGTGCAAAGCGTCAACCATCTCATCACCCTAGAACCACCCGAGTGACATAAGGCTAAATGGGGTTTGGAGTAGTGTTGGGTGTTGATTGGATTCACAAGCTCGCACGTAAAACTTACGAGAACCAGTGTTTGCTGAATTGCTTGTAAAGTTGTCATCTTTGCGAGATGTTGGGATTTGTCCGTCGCTCGTTTTTTTGAACTAATCAATTTGCTCTTTTACATGTCCTTCGGGACCAGAGTGAGGTTATAACTAGGTTGACCCTTTGCGGACAGATAATGCAAGGGTGCCTCATGATTTAGGCAATTCCAACTAAGCTCGTAACAGTAGGTTTTCATGACTTATGCCAGTTTCCTTCATTTTAACTGCAAGTGCATTAATGAATGTTGATGTTATCTTGAAAGAGTTTATTATACTTTAGAAGTGCTGGCAAGTGCCTCTATGTATTAGGCCATGGAATTAAGGTTTGTATCTCTGTATCAATAGTAATGTCACATGTCTAGCTGTGTAGTGTGGCAGCACATCATCAACACAACAATGACATGTTGTACACAATGCCTGAATCTGCAATCTGAAACAGTTGTAGCCTCTGTATGACAAAAGAATTAACTGAATTCAAATTAAAAACTGCATACAAAATTGAGTTTCTTGGTGATGTAAAGCTCTTCATATTTATATGTTTTTTGGTTCTTGTGCTGATGCTGTACACAAGAATCAAGATCCTCTCTAAGTGAGCCTGACCCTCTCAACGTTGTTCTCAGTTTTGGTTGTGCTTATAGATTATATGACAGTGAATTGATTGCATATGAAGTATCAACAATGACAGAATGGACGGCTCTATTTTGATTTATTCTCCATTATTGTGGCCATGGGCAAAACAATAGTCATTAATGAAAGTATTTATGTATGTCAAATAAATTCCAGAGATCTCTGCCTTAGGATGTCAATGATCTTCTTTTGACGGGTGTGCAAGTCCCACGGCCTCTTCAGGCAATGTTTATGTGAAAGGAAGTTAAATTAATTGAAAACAACATGCTTCTGCATGTTTAGGAAAACGATCCAAAGCTATCCACCCGCTTTAACTGTTGTTCTACTCCATTTACTGCAGGTCTTTCAAGGTTAACCACTGATGATAAACTTAAAGAGGCATTCTCTCCATACGGGCAACTTCTTGAAGGTACTTAATTCTTGTCAGATTCTTCTGCTCTCTCTTTTTTGTTTTTAATCCAGAACCTGAATTTGCCTCTGGTGGTCACCATCAATACTTGCAGCAAAAGTCATATCCGATAGAATCTCAGGAAGGTCAAAGGGGTTTGGCTTTGTCAGGTATGCAACTATAGAAGAGGCTGACAAAGCAAGGCATGGGATGAACGCAAAGTTTCTCGATGGATGGGTTATTTTTGTCGATCCAGCGAAGCCAAGAGAGCCCAGACCACAGAAGCCAGCAGAACCAGAGTCTTCCGAAGCTGGTTTGAGGATAAACAAAACAGTTGGATGGTGTGGGTGATTGAATCCGCAGTGACACGCCAATCCTCTTCTTGAGTGATAGAGATAATTTTAAGGAATTATGGAGCTATGACTGATGAACTTGGCATATTCTCATTACCCTTTACAGAACTCAAAGTTGGGATAGAATACCAACTGTTGAAACATTAAGATTTCTGATGGTGTCTGCCTGAGAACTTTCAGATTGTTGCATGCAGGTTGATGACAGTGACCTTATATAAACATTATTGATACATGTGTTGATGGAATCTAGCTGACGGTGCATTGTCAAAGATTGACAACGTGCTCAGGGAACAGCAACAAGAACTGGATGACGACTAAAACAACGCCGGTGGGGGGTAGTCAACAATGGTTAGTATCAGAGAATGACACTATATCAATATCGGGTGGTAGATTCGCTGATTGATTGGTATGTCGATCGTTTGCTATCGGTATCATTGATTAAGGTTGTTTTCGTTTCTTTATCACTTGAAATCGATCATCGGCGGTCGATTTTAGACGGTAACAATCGAGAGAGGCGGAAAAAAGAAGAGGGACAAAAACTTAGATGGCTATCGATTCGTCGTTTGTGAGTGATTTTTTCTTCTCGTGTTGTCACGAACGGTAGTCATGCACTCGCAATATGTTCGCTCAACGAACCGTTCGTTCATTGTTTTTGCATGTGTGTAGAGATGTTTGACAGTCTGTTTTGTCTTAGTTTTATGTGATTTTACCTGAAACATGAAAGCGAAAACATTTTGAAACACTATAGTACGATCGCTCATTGCATCGAGCTAAAACTGCTCAAAATAGCTCTGTTTTCGTGTGTCGTAGCTTGATTTTTACAGAGGTGCAATACAAAATGTCAACAATCTCAGCCCCCTAGAACCACCCAGGTGGCACAGGACTGGATGAGGTTCCGGTTATATGTCGAGCGTTGAGCATTCATCACAAATTGAGCTAATCTTCACGCCCGGCACTCGGTGAACCTTTCGTTTGTGAATTTGCAATTGTTCGTTCAACCTTTTAAAGTCTTATTTTGCTCCTTTATCTCTTTTCTCTCTTACATTCAAGGTGTTTGTTGAATTGCTTGTAAAAGCTTCCCTCCTGGCGAGACGTCGGGATTTATCCGTCGCTCGCTTCAATCTAATCAACCTTCTCTTTTGCAGGTACTTCGCGACCAGCACGAGGTTGATCTTAGACTGATCCATTGTTGATGAATAAATAGGTGCTTCATAACTTAAGCAATTCTAGCTAAGTCTAAAACTTTGCCATAAGAGTGCCGTATGACTTAGGCAAATTCAACTAGGTTCGTGACAACACGGAGAGAAAAAATATCTCCCCACGTGGGGAGAAGGAAAGAGGTGACGTCGCCCCTTTTTATATTTAATATTATATATATATAATATTATATTATATCAAGCGGTATGCCCTATGCGTATCGCTTGATACCAGATATCGTACCATATTGAGCTAAGCTTGATACGTTGATCCAGACCGGTATGCAATCCTTACTTTCTTGAATTGTTCCTATAATGTTTTAAATTTGAGTGGATAGTAACATATGCCTTGAACATTTAATTGAGATCAGAAATGGTTTTGATGGTATCTCTTGCAAGATTGGAAGGAAGAAATAAAGAAAGAAAAAAAAAAAAAAGAATGCTTGAAGACATAACTACTAGCTATTCTTTTTTGTGAATTTTGTATAATAGTGAACCCATCGTATCCATAATAATATTATTATTACAGTAGATTTTTATTTATATTTTTAATCTTATTTTAATTTTTTTAATATTTAGACATACAAACTCTAAAAGTAACGTGGAGTGATATCGAGCAACAAACAATGTGTTTCTCTTCGTCATGACGAGTTATGTTTGACATCGTATGATGTGATGAGATAAAAATAGAGTTTCGATCGTGAAAGATGACGTAATGTCATGGGGATGATTATTTGACAAATAAAATGAGAGATAATAAGAAATAAGGATATGATTCATAATTATTTTAAAAATAAAAAATATAATTTTAATGATAATTATATTGTATTTAGTAAAATTATATTTTAGTTTTTTTTTATGTGATTGCCAAAGTCTACCAATAACAAAAGGGCTTCTATAGTAATGAATACTCTAAATATGTATCCTATAACATATGTGTAACTGCATGCAAGTCCTTCTAGGGATTTTGTGACAAGTCGGGCATGTGTATATTTCACGTTTACATTAAATTTGGTGCAATAAACTATATCCGTAATTCTAGATAAGGCAAGTTTACTGACACACTTGATATTTGATATACATAAAATACTCGTGTATTATTTTTTTCAGTATATATACGCGTATAATAAATACGTGCCACAAATAAAATAAAAAAAACACATACACTATTTCGCGCGCGCGTCTAAGAGTCAATAAATGGCCGGCATTTATTTGGCGCACCGTCGCTGCGTCGCGGGGGGATCCGCTCGAACGTGCCGTAACGTCGTTGGACACACCTTTGCTTTATGTCGGCGCAACGTGTGACGGCCGTCACGATCTACCCATCCCTTTTTAAGCCAAAAGAAACACTGAATACATTCCTCCATCACCGCAACCATCTTTGATCGCTCGTCTCCATTCTCCGAACCCCTATCTCTCGAGCCCTCCATTTCTTCCTCCGATCTCCCGTCGTCGCCGCCCCCCCCCAAGATGGTACTCTCTTTCCTCTGTTTCTTCGATGCTAGCTTTCTTTTTTCCTCCTCCTATCCCGTCCCTTCTTGACTAGTGATCAAGAAATTTTCGGTGTTTCATGCATCCATGTTCGGTGATTGTATGTTGTTCTGGAATTCGCGAAATCTGTCTCCGAATCGTGTGGGTTCGTCTTCGGGGGGTCAGTTCTTGTGCCTGATCTCATTTCGCTAGGGTTTGCGAGTGGGTCTGATGCGATTGGTGTGTGTTGGATCTTTGTCGACCGGATCCTTGAAGTCTGATCGTTGTTTCCGCAGGTTGTTATATGTGGCTTGTTGTTCTTCATTGCCGGTTGGCGTCGATCGTTGGTCGTGCTTGTTTTGACGGATGTATTGCCATTCCAATTCATGGATTGAGCCATTTAACTTTAGTCCGAGTCACAGTAGGTGATGGATCGAGTGGATTATCAAGGTTTTTGGGAGGATCGGATTGCAGTGACGCTAAGTTTACTCATTTTGTCGATCTTCACAAGCGCGTATATACGTGCGCATGAATTTGTATATTAGAACTTTCCACTCCCCCCTTTTTACTTCTTGGTTTGTCATTAGAATAGAGAATTAGGTTTGTTCTTTGCTGTATGGTCTCTAGCATATCTACTCTTATCTAGGAGAATAATATTTGATTATACTAACTACATTTAACATTTATGGGAATGACTTGTTGCTTTGTGATATGAAAGGCAAACGCAGCATCAGGAATGGCAGTAAATGATGACTGCAAGCTGAAGTTCTTGGAACTGAAGGCTAAGCGAACGTATCGTTTCATAATCTTTAAGATTGATGAGAAGCAGAAGCAGGTCGTCGTGGAAAAGCTCGGTGAACCCAATTTGACCTATGATGATTTCACTGCCAGCCTTCCTACAAATGAATGCAGATATGCGATATATGATTTTGATTTTGTGACCGAAGAGAACTGCCAGAAAAGCAAGATCTTTTTTATTGCTTGGTACATGAATCCATTGTATATAGTGGACTTTATTTTATATCCCTTTTATGTATAGATAATAACTTCCTATTACTTTTTCATATTCATATGAAGGTCGCCTGACACATCAAGAGTGCGAAGCAAGATGCTTTATGCAAGCTCCAAGGACAGATTCAAGAGAGAACTGGATGGCATCCAGGTGGAGTTACAAGCAACTGATCCAACTGAGATGGGCCTTGATGTGATAAGAGGCCGCGCCAATTGAATATGTGGCTATTTCCCTCTTGTTTGTGCATTGGAGTTGTTATCTGCAACTGTTTTGCTCTTACTGAAATTTTCATAGTTTTGAGGGATGTTTAGATCCCTAGATATTGTGTGGGCTTGTGGCTTAGGTACTAAACAGAACCTTTCTGAAGCGTCTCCATTTTGACTATTTCTTTCAATCTATTCCTGTGGTACCTATTGTGTGAGTGTTTACTAATGTCCTGATGTTGACAAGTTAGTGGTATGCAACATCTTGTTGGATAGCTTGGTGTGCAATATTTCGAAGACAATCCAACTGCTGTTTTCTTGTTTACGCAAATTGTAAATTGATAAGCTTGAGGCTTCCTGTCCTGTTATTTTGTGTTTGTTTGGCCTTTCTTTGTCTCTGTTTCTTTTTGTTTTCTTTGTGGATTTGTCAGATTGCCTTGACCACCGTGCATCAGCTAGTTAATGAAATTGTGTATGTAATTTCTACGGACTTCAAAATAAGTTTTTCCTGACTTAACCAATGCTATTGTATGTGCAAATCTTTCATGTCTCTTGTAAACAATTTTCTATAATTTTGTATTTAGCATCTTACTGGTGTTCTTTTAGTATTTGAGTTGAGAAACTGTAAAGTATTCAATATTGATGAATTTAGCATTTCTGTATTTATTTTATTCTTATATGTGGATAGTTCTTCAGACAATCCTGTAAGCAATAGCTCTGAGAACTTGAAGTACTGTGTGATGTTTTACAAACGAATTGATAGACTGTGTGCCATACCTCACAACCTGGTGCAGTTTATCGTGTATGTATTCCATTTCTATATGGAAAACACCGATACGGTGTTGTCTTTGCTGATCAATTTGGTTGTCTTGTTTGTGAATATGCTAGTGCTTGCTTGTATCAGTCTCAGATCACCCGACTCCAAACGGTAGGTCTGTACACTTTCTATTTCTTCAGCTGTGTGAGAGCATATTTTCAACTGAAGTAGCAGCTTATACATTAGTATTTTGATATAACTTGTGGATCCTCTGAATTTTGTAGTTGTCACTCTGCTGTCGAGTTTGCTCATTCAAGAAATTTCCAGGTTTTTCTCCATGATTCAAGATGGTATGCAGTTAATTTTCTGATGTAAAGGTTATTTCTGTGACCATAATGCCCAAACTGTTTGAAAAACATCGAATATGTTGGATTTGGTTGATAATGTATACAATTTTTTACTATTCTAAAAACATAGTTTTGTTTTCTTGATGTTATTGGATGCATTTACTTGTTACAAAGGTCAGGGACTGAAGGATGTACTTTGATTTAAATTATCTTTTAGGTGAGCCTTTATATTCTTGTCCTTTAGAATATCTGTAAGTACTTCTTAGACAAAAAAAAAAAAAAAAGGGGGAATGGGGTGGGTTTAGAAACCATTCTTTTGTTACGAGTGTTTATAAGTAAGTCTATATGCTTTTATAAATAATAAAATACAAAGAATAACCGATGCCAATCCTTAATCTATCTTCCAATGATTACAATCATGTGGAGAGCCACTTTTGTGTAGCCAGATGATGACCAAATCCTATGATCTTAATTACTTGTGACAGTTCTGTTTAGGATTTGAGCATCTTAATTGATAGATATATTTGTGCTAATGGTAATAATTTTAGTTAATGATCATTTTTTGTTTAGATTTTGGTAAGCTAACAACGTTGACAAATTAGAATCATTATAAGGCACACGAAAAGATATTTTAAAACTGAGGGTGAGAGTGAGAACGTAGGTTTAAATTGAGATGTAGAATAGAATCGTATGTTAGAAATATGATCAATGAGATCTAATTCCGATGCTCAAGTCATACAACAATGAGATCAATATCTGTTCGCGATACTTTTGATTTTGATACAAATCTTATTCTTTTTTTATTCGAAAGTGGTGTGTTCATAAAGTAATTTTGTTTCCATGTCTACAATATTCATGGAGATGACAAAGTAATTTTGCTTATTGATTGTTGGTAGAAGAACTAAATTTTTATCAAATATTATAATACACAACATTAGTTGAAAAAACCAATAAAAAGAATAGCGTATCCGTTATAATATATTAATAAATTATATAAAATAATAAAGATACATCATACAAAATATAAAGAAAATGTACCAAAAAAAAAAAATAACAAAACACCAAAAAAATAAAAAAAGGCATCGCCCGGACTCGAACAGGAGACCTTCAGTGTGTAAAACTGACATGATAACCAACTACACCACGACACCTGTCGCTGCAATTAAGAAAGCCGCAAATGGTGTAGTAAGGACAATACCAAAATAGCTCTTAAATAACAAAATAAAAAATGGCGTCGCCCGGACTCGAACCGGAGACCTTCAGTGTGTTAGACTGACGTGATAACCAACTACACCACGACACCTGTCGCTAACATTAAGAAAGCTGCGAATGATATAGTAAGGACAATACCAAAATAGTTCTTAGAATAACAAAACAAAAAAATGACGTCGCCCGGACTCGAACCGGAGACCTTCAGTGTGTTAGACTGACGTGATAACCAACTACACCACGACACCTGTCGCTGCAATTAAGAAAGCCACAAATGGTGTAGTAAGGACAATACCAAAATAGCTCTTAGATAACAAAAATAAAAAATGGCGTCGCCCGGACTCGAACCGGAGACCTTCAGTGTGTTAGACTGACGTGATAACCAACTACACCACGACACCTGTCGCTGCCATTAAGAAAGCTGCAAATGATGTAGTAAGGACAATACCAAAATAGCTCTTAGAATAACAAAACAAAAAAATGGCGTCGCCCGGACTCGAACCGGAGACCTTCAGTGTGTTAGACTGACGTGATAACCAACTACACCACGACACCTGTTGATGTTATAATAAAAGGCAACAAGATTAATATAAAGGAAATAAGGACGTGATCAAGCAAAGTCTACTGCACCTTTGTCCCCTTCTTTCCTCTAAACCCTATCCCAACCTTCCTCCCCGCCTTCCCTGGGTATTCCCCCAGCGTCTTTTACTTTCCCGCAACCCTTCTTCGCATACCCCCTTCCAAGATTCTCCTCCCTCTTCCGTTGCCCCCCGTGATCGATCGAAGATGTCGAGAGCACTCGATATGTCCCTCGACGACATCATCAAGAACAACAAAAAGTCCGCCGCCGGGAGCCGCGGACGGGGCCGTGGCTCGGCCGCTGGCCCCGCCCGCCGTGTTTCGAATCGATCGGCGAACCGATCCGCTCCCTACTCTGTTGGGAAGGTATGCGCTTCGGGTTCCCCAACGCCCCCGATCTTTGATGCCGGCCGATCGGACCGAATGGCCGCCACCGGTTCTTGGGTTTCTCACTCGGTATCCGATCCCAGGCTCCGGACTCAGCGTGGCGGCACGACATGTACGCGGCTCAGATGGGTGGCCTGCCTGCTCCAGCGGCTGGGGCGTCCGCCATAGAGACCGGCACAAAGCTGTATATTTCGAACTTGGAATATGGGGTCTCGAACGAGGACATAAAGGTGATCTTTCGCTCTAGTCTGATTTCGATTGTTTGATACTTTTGATATCTTGCCTTTATCAATCTTGGATCTGTTCATGATGTCGTTCTCATTCATAATTCTTGTTCGTTACCTTGAAAGAAACATGCATATTTGGCATGAATTGTATGCATTTTTTCTTTTCTAGCAGGTTATGGATCCATAGATTGGAAACAAAGAACTTGTGCGTGCTTCTGTTATTTCATATTGTCTTTCTTCAAATGTAGGTTTGGTGCGCACCCTGTTTGTTGAATTTTGTTAATTGTAATCTATCTAGACACTGCCATCTAAGTTTTATGAAATGAGAAGGCTTCTTTTCATTTTAGGGTCTTTACTTCATCATTTTTTGAAGGTTGGTTTGCAATACTTTGATCTTATATGAAATATTTTCCGCTGCAAAGAAGGATGAAGACCCACAATGATAACCAATAGACAATGATAAAAGTATTTGATTCTTTTGATTGTCAAACAAGCTTTTTTTTTTCCATGTGCTTTTGTCAGCAAAATTAATATTTTTCAATGTATTTCTGGTCACTTTTTTTTTAAATGTTTATGAAAGTATTTTGTTTATTCCAAGTGCTTGTTTCATGGAAAACAAACTACTGAGTGCACATATGAGCCATAGGTCCAAATGTTCGATTGTATGAAGATTTCATGTCTCTATTGTCGCCATATGTCCACTTGTCTTTTGTTTTTTCACTTTTGTTATGTTAATAAATTGTTTTCTTTGTGTCTTTGTTTATGCTGTTATTTTCTGTTTCAGGAGCTCTTTTCAGAGGTTGGGGATCTGAAGCGTTATTCAATAAATTATGATAGAAGTGGAAGATCTAAGGTACTTCTTCAGCTTGATGTGGCTCTTTAATTTCAGTGTGGTAGTCCCTTCTCATTTATGGAAGAAATAACTGAAGGGAACAGCTGAAGTGGTCTTTGCAAGAAGAGCTGATGCCTTAGCAGCTGTAAAGAGATACAACAATGTGCTGCTCGATGGGAAACCGATGAAGATAGAAATTATTGGAACGAATATTCCAACACCAGCTGTTGTGCCTCAATTCACTAATGGTGCCTTTGGAGGCACTAATGGTTCTTCCAAAAGGTTTGCTATCTTCTTTCTTCTGGAGATGCATCTCAGATTTATTTTGATCTTTTTGTTTGATTAAGCCCTTCTGTAATCATCAGTAATTGATTTTCTTAATATAGATTGATTACTATAAATAATTTTATTATTAACTTCTATGTTTATATACTGTAATTAAAGAAATGATTAAATTGATTTCCTTAATCAAGTGAACAAATTAGGAATTCTGCTAATCAATTAAATTATTAATTGATTTATTTCCTAATGAGTGATGTGAGTTTTAGGAAATAGATAGTTTACATTTCATTTTCGTTTGTGAACCCTAAGAAATGAATATTATATTTCTCTCTTTAAGTGTGAAAGCATAATATTTATAAATTAAAAATAAAAAATAAATTATTACTTATCTTTTGTGGAGATCTCATCTTCTCTTATATAAAGGGGCTCCTCCCTCATTCCTCACTGAATCTGACAATGGGAGGATCGAGGAGGAGATTTCCCGAGGAAAAGATAATCGACGAGAGGTAGGATCTTCTATTCTTTTCTATTAATTTTGATTTATGTTTTAAAATCATGATATTGAGATTGTTAAAGATTTTATGATTTCATATTTTAAAATTTTGATATTAAAATTGTTAAAATTTTATGATGCATAGTAATGTTATAATTTCGAAATTATATGACGATAATTGAATGGTGATGTTAGAATGATTATTTGATTTAGATTGATCTTTCAAGCTTAAGTGAAATTTAAGATTGATTCGATTATTGAATTTTTTTACTTTTGGATTAGTATAATAGTTCTAGTCTATTTAATTTGTGTTTCAAAAATTGTGTATGAATATAAATGATTTAATTAGTTTCAAATTTAAGATCATGAATTTAAATTCTTTAAATTATGAATTTGAGTTATTCTTTATCTAATTTGATAAAAGAAGTCTAATTAGGATCTGACTTGAGTTGGGTTGATTTGTCAAGTTGAGTCAACTCAACCCATGTGGTTAGGTATAACTCAGCCCATACAACTAGGCATGACCCAACCTATGTGATATGGTTAGGCATGACCTAGCCTATGTGGTCAAGTAGGAGCCAACCTATGTGCTAAGGTACGATCTAACCCTTATGTCTAGGCACGACCTAGCCCATGTGGTCATGTATAACCCGATCCCTATAGCAAGGTACGACCCAATCCATGTTGTCAAGCATGACCTAACCCATGTGGTCAGGTACGACCAAATTCATGTAGCCAGGTAGTAGCTGGCTCATGTGGTAAAGTACGACCCAACCACTATGGCCAGGCATGGTCTTGCTCATGTGGATAGGTACGACCTAATCCGTGTGGTTAGACATAACCGTAACTCATGTGTCTAAGCATGACCCAACCTGTAAGCCAAACATGACCTAATTCTATTGTGAGACTTGGCCTAACTTGTGAGTAAGACTTAGCCTAGTCCATGAATCTAAGCTTGCCCAGCTATGCGATTGGCGCTAGACATATTGTCACTCCTCTCTAGCCTATTGTACCTCAACCAACCTATTACTTGGGACAAACACGTGCGATACCCGTGACTCGTCCAAGATTCAGGTGTGTTAGTTTGGTTTCGGCTAGCACTATATGTCTTAGTTTGATTTTCCCTCCATTTATTGGTTTGAGCTCGTTAATTGACTGAATCAGATAGGTTGATCGGTTCAAGTCGGCTTAGGGTGATTCTAGACCAACTTGATTTGTTTAAACCTGCTTGACCTAATCGAGATCAATCAAATCTAAATTAGACCAATCTAGGGTGATTCCAGACGAGTTTTACAAGGATTTAAGGTTAGTTCTGTTAGGTCAAAATCGAGCTGAGTTTGGTTTAAGTCAATCGAGCTATTCCAATTAGAGATTTGGTTAATTTAGGACTATTGAGAGATTGATATTTCACGTATTTATGATTTGATGAGCTTAGAAGTTCTATTTGAAAATATCATTTGAAGTGATTATTGGTTTTTACTTTCTTTGAGTTTATGATATTGATATAGTTGTTACCATGTAGTGAGTCCACTTTGGAAGTGCAACCTGTGAAAGGTGTTACGGGTCCATCACAGTGCAGAGCCACCGATGGACAAAGTATAGCAAATCATACATCAAACATGGACTTTTATAATATTTGATCATACTATTGATGCATGTCTGAATGAATGGATGAATGTAAATGAGTGATCATGGATGTTTATGTATCATTATCGAGGACGTGTATGACGATTCTCTTTGGGGATTAGCGGGCCATCAAATGTGATGACTAGACGGTTCTTTCATCCATAATTAGGAGGAACGTGTCCCTACATGGGAAGGTGAGGGATACCACTCCATTCGCAGTTGGGAGTGCAATATGGATTGTCTCCATCCACGGTCGGGAGAAATCCATCCCGTGGAGTATTCATCTTCATCCGCTGTTGGGAGAGTGCACCATCGGGTGTGACTTACGCCTTTGATATGTAATTTGTATGTATGTGTGTTGCATGTGGTTGTGATATGGATTATCTTCATCCGCTGTTGGGAGAAATCTATCTCGTGGAGTATGCCTCTCTATCCGCAGTTGGGAGAGTGCATCATCGGGTGTGATGCACGCCTTTGTTATATGATTATTATGTATGTGTTGCATGTGGCTGATGCATGATTATGTTATTACATAAGAAATTATTCTAGTTTCTCTGATGCGTAAGTTTTATGATGAATTGATATTTTTATCATTAGTGATATTTTTATATGTTTCACGATTAATTAAAGATTATTTTATGATTTTCGAGGTTCCTACCAACATGTGTGGTTGATATGATTTTATCTTATATTTATTTTCAGAGTAATCTATAACTTTGTCATAGATCTGAAGCCTAGGTGGAATTGACTTTTGAGCGTACCAGGACTATATTTTTTAGAATATTTATTATTATAAAGATAAGGATTAAATTCAAAAAAAAAAAAGAGTATTCTGTAAAGTATGATGATTTATTATTTTTTTATAAATTCTGGATGTGACACTTTTAATTTGCAAGATGGGAACTCTCTTTTCACCATATTCTTACATATATAATCTGAGGATTTCAAACACCTTGCTGTTATCCATTATCAAATAATTAATCCACTATCCATATTTGTTTCCTCTTTTAGAGGTCGCTTTTCTGACTGGTATATGCTCCATAGAACCAAGGCTTAAGTTAATTCATTTTTGTTTTGAATGATTAGTATTTTCTGATTCAACCAAGGAATTGAGATTCTCTATGATCATTTTGATATTATCAACTATTAGCAGTGGCAGAAAAATTAGTTCTTTGGAATACTACTAGATGTTTTGATTGTTTACCACACTCTCCACATGTGTGCTAATTGTATTTAGTATAATTACTTTTGTATCTTGGTTTCCCTTAGATAGATGAATCCAACATTGCTTTATTTTATATTCAAAGAAACACAAACTAGATGCTTTGCTTGCCTTGTTGCTGCAGCACTGGACCAGGAAGGGGTTCTTCAGGATGGACACGTGGTGGTGGCCGTGGGAGCGGCAGGGGCCGTGGGCAAGGTAAAGGACGTGGTGAACCAATATCTGCTGCAACACTTGATGCTGATTTGGACAAGTACCATGCAGTAGCAATGCAAACCAACTGAGTGCCTCTGGTTGGTTTCTTTAATCTATGATCGTTGCCTGCATGATGCTGCTTGGTAATCTTATTATTCTGCTAACAATGCATACTAAATGGAAGATGATGTCAAAAGACCGAGTGAGTTTTGGGGCTTTCATTTTGAGATTGTTGTTGCATTTTGATTTCATCTTGTTACTGAGGTTAAAGTGAACATCTGGTGTCTGGCCATAGTGATCGTTCTTGGTGAAGCTTTATCACAAGACTCGCCACCCATCAGATGAAGGTGTGTTGCATGTTCTATTTGCAGACTGGTATGCTAATAGTTGCATAAATATCTATGCTAGCAACTGATTTTGGAGTAAATATAAGCGGTCCAGTTAATTTTTCCTATGTGGGGGTTTCCAAGCACAATTATGTTCTGGACATTGTTTTGATTGGCTATTCCTCAAATCAATTGGGTTTAAATTAAATGCTAAATCCCTTCACAAGACAGATCTAAAGTTTTAGTTTTCGGTTAATTTTTCGGCCCCAGGAGATGGTGGTGGTGTCAATGGATTTTGTTATTCTGTAGTTTTCTGAGATCAGATTATACAATTTGTGCCAACTGTTATTATTGAAAATTAGTCCATACTACATTTTTTTTTTTTTAACATGCTAGTGAAGGGTTGTTAAATGACCATCAAAACAATCACTCGAGATTTTGATCTTAATACTCGAGATTTCGGGTATTATCGTCCCAACCCAGTAGTAGGTAGATCTTTGACATCATCTTCCGTCTGCTGGAGGGAAGAACATAGAAAAAAAGAAAAAGCAGAGAATGAGAAAAATATATATACCAACTTGTCTTATATACAACCATCGTAAGCAGCAGGGAAACAAAGCGCGCTCCTTTTAAAATGAATACCGACCGTCTGTCTATGGGGATGATGATGGATCATGACAATTAGATCAACGTGTTTGTTTTTTTTTGGGCCCGTGTCACCAACCCATCAGCGATCGCCTCACTCCATCCACAACCTCACCTCTAGCCTGGCTGCTTCCCAGTGGCAGCTCCCTGCTGTCATCCAACAGAAATCTGTAAACCTCCCACTGTCTTTCGAAAGCCGTGTGCCTGCCGATTTCAGCCTGCGCATAAACAATCGTTAGGACGAATGGGGGTTCAGACAAATATACATATATATATATTTGCAAAGGGAGAAGAAGAGGGTTGGGGGAGAACTTTTGTCCCAGTATTTTTTTTTTTGTGTGCTTACAGAGAAAATGCAGATTCCAAGCACTTTGAGAGCGAGGGTGACATCATAGAAGACCCGAGGCCTCCCCTTCCCGCACAGCTCAACCGGATTTGCAACAAGGAGTTCGGTGTCTGGTCCGCGATTTACGAGCATCACTCTTAAAGGATGAAGCATCTCCAGTTTCAATCGGGAACAGAGCACCCCCTGCTTGTCAGGATCCACGATTTTCTTCCCGTCACTTTGCTGTATGAAAAGGTCTACCTCTCGTGAGCCTTTCATGTCCGACAGAAATCGCCCATACGCCACCTACATGACAACCCAGCCAACTGTTTTAACGAAGCCAGCACTAATACTACTACTAATAATAATAATAATAATAATAGCATTGGACGAAGTAGGCAAACAAGACCTTCGCCTTCTTATTAACAAGTACATTTATGACAAATGCAGAACAAATGTTTTATCTCTAAATCATTAGATATCAGAAGTTGTGTTTGTCTCTAAATCATTTATAAAAATTCATTACCTTTTTCATGTGGAGCATTTGGCAAGATTTACAACATGCCTGATAATCAAGAGCATACATACTACTGCAGAACCATCAAGGTAAAGTTCAAAGCAATTGGGTATAAGATAGATAGAACATGGAATATACCTGAATGCTGCAGTCCTTCAAGGTCCTCATAATGTCGTAGAGTAGTCCCTTCTGATCAACACAATGGATTTGAAGTAGTGTGTGGGAAGGGCTCAATGAATTGTCAATGTTTACATCCGCCTTCTTCAGCCTTTTCATCGAAGGGCTCAATGAACATACTTCGCTGCCTGACACCTCCTGCTTAAATAACTCTTCCGCAACTACTGGTGGCAGAGAAGAAAATCCCTGCTGAAAACCTTCAGCAAGCTCAATCTCACAGCTATTAACAGACTCTCCTATAACAACTGCATTTAACCTTTCACACAGATCGTCCTGTCTCATTTTTGTGTGCAATAACTCCCTAAACACATGCATGTAAGTCGTAAGAAACTGACAAAATGTTACCAGGCGCTAGCTTCGAAATACTAAAGAAAGTGTAAGAAAATGATTCACATGCCAGGAAATCCCTGTCGTTGCTAATAAGAGAGCGAATTGCAGACTAAAAAGATTCAAATGAAACATCTGACAGGTAATCATCCGTAAGCAGGAAGATTGGTATTCCCCGCAAATGCAGCCATCGAGTCGGCTGTCACACAGGTATACAGAAATAGACAAGGCAATTTACTAACACAGCAGACCTATTATATATTTTCTTTTGAAGAAGAAACAGGAACAAAAGTGATTTGTTCAAAAGTGGTAATACTACATCAGAACTAGTCTGAACAGAGTTTAATGGACAAAGACAAGAGTTAAGGTCAACCAGTATATAGTATAATGATACCGCCATCAGTTCTTAATCTCTTATGTTAAAAAGTGCCTTGGAGATTAGCAGCGGACAACAACTAAACAGTCGCTGTTACACCAACATGCACTCGATAAGCTATTCTGATAGAGGCATACTCACATGGCATCTGTTATAAAGAAGAAGTCCACAACTCTACCATTTGGAGTTGTCGACACTTTCACCCGATGAATCGCAAGCTCAAGCTCACACAGTACCTTAGTGACATCTGCATCAAATGACACATGTATCAGAAATAACTCAACCCCCAACCTAACAAACAGACAGACAGGTTACAATTGGGTACCATGCAACAATCCCTTGCGGTCGATGGAGAACAGCTTCAGAAGATACATTTGCGAGCTCGTGGGCCTATTCACCATGTCAAAGTAGAATGGGATGGAACAAGATGGACAGAGAGACAGTAACCTGTTCTTCAAGCTTGGCCATTGGATATTACTGGAGGCGGGACGTGGTACGACCCAGAACACTAAGTAGCACCATTGCCCATCAGTCGAAATGTCTTTAAAGAACACAACAGAGTAACGTCACAGATTAGACAAGCAGATGGACAAAGAAAATAGGGCAAATGGTAGAGAAAAAGACTACCAAGAACTCAAATCATCAACCATAAATAAAATTAGTTCTTCCTGCACTAAACGCAACGTTAGGAATGTCAATTATCCTGTCCATTGTACGTCTCAAACAATAGGAGAAAATAATAATAGAATGTTCGCCGAACATTTTCAAGAAACGTATAAAAAAAAAAACAGAAAACAAACGAGATAACAGATTGTCTGAAATGTATAATCCTAAAACAGAGTAATAGACGAACCCTAAACCCCAATCAAGAGAATAACCCTGATTTGGCAAGCAAAACTACTGTGGCGGTGGGAAATAAAGGAAAAATCAATAAAAGAAATCAAGAAAAATAGCAACGAAGATCAAGAAAACCCCCATTTCCCATAAGAGGCGGTCTCAAATTTATAACCCTAAAACAGAGTAATAGACAAACCCTAAGCCCCAATCAAGAGAATCACCCTAATTTGGTAAGAAAAACTACTGTAGCGGTGGGGAAATCGATAAAGGAAATCAAGAAAACCCTCATTTCCCATAGGAGATGGTCTCAAATTTATAACCCTAAAACGGAGTAATAGAGGAACCGTAAACCCCGATCATCTATATGCACCATCAACTGGTGAACGAAACCACTATGGCGGTGGGAAAGAAAGACGAATCGATAAAAAGAATCAAGAAATATTAGCTCAGGAAAAACTGCGATGGAATTACAAGAAACCAACTCATCAAGAATCCGATTGAAACGGAAAGAGGAGACACAAGGAAGTTATCGCGGAAGGTAAGAAGCAGCGGCGAGTGTCTAGATGGGGCTCACGGACGGACCTCCTCGAGTGATGCAGAGGCCGAAATCGAGGATGGCGCGGCAGAGGTCGCATCCAAGGCCGGTCTGGTCAGGACAATTGACGGTGATGACGGTGGGTTCCCCGGCCCGCTTGGCCGCCTGTATGACCACCGCGTCCTCGCTCGACGCCACCATCACTCCTCCCGCACCGCCCGACCCCGATTCGTAGGCCGTCGTCAGCCTCCCGACCGCATCGAGGACCGCCCGCCCCCCCCAAGTCGAACGGTATATCCCCTCCAGATTCCCCTATCCTCTTCCCCCCTCCCCCCCCCCGGCCCGCGTAACCCTCCTCTCTCTCTCTCTCTCTCATCCCATGCGGTCTGTTATATGGCGAGGTTGGCCGCCGCCAACGATTCGAGCCACGTCAATATGGATAGCCGCTGTATAGTCCCCACGTGACGCCACCTTAAACGTCGGTAACGCCGCCTAAGGAAGCCTGCGAATGACGTGGACCCGTCTCTTCATGGAGATTATGTGATTCATTATTATGGGAGCAGTACAACTTAATCATGTGGATCCGATTCATCATCTGCCCAGCACGATTCTTAAAGGTCTAGGCCATGCATATCTCAATCCGCATACAATCTTATCTATATGACTCGTTTGAGAGGCCACCAACATTGCTTGGATCTGCTGTTTGTGTCTCCAATCCAATCAACGAGCCGCCTTATTTGACAGCTTTGTCCTTTATCCATCCGGAAATCCATGGGTGGAGCCGACGCGTGCTTTCGTTTCCACGGAAAAGGAGACCGAAGTCATCACAATGGGATGTAATGCACTGCTGGAAATTTGATGGGACTCGATTTAAAGCTCTCATTTCTGCTTGCTCATATGGGAATCCGAACATTCTCTTGATGTATTATCCTGATCGGCGGAGAGGACCACCGGGGACTGGGTACGTGGCAGACAACGTCCGGTAGCGAACGCGGGGCCAGCCAGCGTCCCAAGGAATTTGACCGTGGTCCACCGGCAGCGGTGGACCGCAGTCGATGTACCGAATCGGGACCGTGCGATAGGTAGTCGATTCCAATTTGCTGCTCTCGAAGGACCTCTGATTGCAATTACAACAAAGTTGGTACTCATGAAGTCTTACCAAATCCAATTTTTGAAGGAATTGTACTTGTAATCATCACCATGAGGGTATGGGAACGTTGTTTTGAGTTGGTGGTGGGGCGACAGAAATGTTTTTGTTCTGGTTTACCAACTTGATGAGGGCCACTAAGTTGCAGATGGACGGCGTGCGTGAGGTGCGAGCTTGATCTATCCGGGTGAGCTGGGAATGATGCAGGTGAAAAGGTTGGGCATTATTACTTGTATGTCGTAGAAGACTGCTGGCATCTACTGCAAGGACGACTACGATGTACAGATACATAATGGGAGGGGGTTTGGCCAAAAGAGAAGCTGTTGCCACTTCAAATACATTTCTTGATAGCAAATATGTGACATGACCAAAATTTAATTGGCATGAATGAATCTTATCACCTGAGAGACACCTACTAAATCCCAGCTGGGCTTCCATCTTTCCTTGGATCACTGATGGCGATTAGCTTACCGTGGAAGATGTTGTTACCATTCTTCACCTTCCTGTGGGTGCTCAGAACTGGCACTTGAAGGTTATGCACAACAAACTGGGAGACGGCGGCAGCTGATGATAAGCTATTGACGATATGGCCTCTCTGCTCCAAAAACAGCTTCGCCTCATCTCCCAACTCGATCTTCTCCCCATCAATCGCGGTGAAGTTCTCATAAAGAACCTTGTTTGGAATGAGCTGCATGAGTAGAGATCACTAACTCCAGTTGGCTGATAACAATAACGTGAATCTATTACTCTAACCATTCCAGAGCTTTTCTTTTCATGATACATATCATGAAATGGTTCTGCTTAGACATGTTTTTTTTCTTTGCCGGCTATCAGTCGACAACAGTATGCAAAAGTTCCTTATCGAGGGAGGCTTGTCAAGATGATTGTTCCAAGCAAATAATGGAATAACAATAACGACAAAGCAGTAAGTCTCCACTAAGAAATCCACACAGAAAATAATGACAATGAAGAATAACCTTGTGGAAGACCCTTGGATGCCGAACAGCTGCTAGAGGTTCCATTCCCAGGACAAAGTGATTCAGGAAAACCTGGACAACTGCCGGAATTATATTAAGTCCACCGCTGGCTCCCACCACTCCTGCAAGCTGATTGTCCTGAACATAAAAACAGCCTCACTTGGTCTTAATAACTTGTTAAGAATAATTGCAGTTGGTGTATTAACATTTTCTTTAATAAGAAGAATATCCATCATTCATCAAGATAATTATGCAATAAAAAAAAAAAAAAACAACCATATTGTTCTATAAGGCCACATACCAGGATTAGAAGGATTTCATCTTATATTAAAGAATTCACAGTTATAGAGAGGACCCCGATGAATTGCTAGATAGAAAGGCTTCCTGAGTAAATGATCAGTAGGAATCATCAAGGAATGGATGCAAACCATATTTTATAACCAGATACCCAAGTTAAGTTTCAAATCCATGTCAGAATGCTTTGAAATTTAACAGTGCAGGATCTTTGCTCATATAGATGATTCTGGTAATATAGTAAGTACCTTTAGGACAATGATAGGTGCCATGGAAGAAAGTGGTCTCTTATTTGGCTCTATAAAGTTTGCTGGTGCTGGTGGAAGATGATCTGGACTCGCTTCTGTTGGTGTAGAAAAGTCATCCATCTCATTGTTCAGCAAAATGCCTGTTGATGATGACAGCACCCGAGCTCCAAAATATGAATTAACTGTTGTCGTCAGAGACACTGCATTTCGATCAGTATCCACAATGCACAAGTGGCTTGTTCCATGGTCTCTTAACTGACTCCACCTGAGAACATGCACTATAACTTAGCCAAAGTAATTCTAACACTTGAATTATAGACAGTAAAGTTTGCTAATGTAGCCATGTTTATAAGTAAACTAAATGGCATCATGTGATTTGCACTTAAATTCCAAGGGGAAGGCATGAGGTCACCCTGCCCTATGTTGCAATAACATGTTTAAGACCTGAAAGGAAAATTGTTTGAGACTCCCAAATAATTTACTGAGAGACACTGCTCATATTCACTAGTAATGTAGATTCTGTCTAAGAATATTTTTTTATCTGAAGAAAGCTGCTACCATCCTAGCCACCTCTAGTTCTTCCCATGAATTTTGTGGAATTCTCCCCTAGCACATTGAATAAAACAGTAACAGTTGAAAATAAGTTAGACAAGAATCACCTTGCCATATAGTAGGATGGCTCAAAGGTGGTATTGTCAACAATCTTCTGCTGAATTTTCTTAGCAAAGAAGGGAGAAAGCATGTCAGAAACATATTCTTTGATATTAACAAAATCAGGATCCCCAAGATTCATCCGCACAGCAAACATATGCTTGAATGCTTCAATGAGCCGATGGAGACCAAGCAAACCTTTCACAGCATCCAAGGACTCATAGCTTCCTAAAATGTTCAGAACCTAATTAATTCCATAAAATAATTTTAGTTAAAACACACAAAAAATTTTGAATCAGAAAATTTTATTCCACAAACACAAGTTTTTTGAAGAAAGGAACAGACACCTACTCATATGCACTGGTGAAACAAATGGTGGATTATTTTGAAAAGAAATCTATCAAAAATTTACGTGCATCAGAATTACAGCAGCAACTGAAATATTTATGGGGAACCAGATGGTAATATTATTATCAAGATTACAGCAAACAAATGAAATATCTAAGGGGAAATAGATACAGAAAGATGTTGTATATTCAACTACATCAGACATAGTCATAATATCTGAACTGCACCAAATAACAAATAAACAATAACTCACCAGAGACATTCCCACTGTTCCACTGGAAGGTGGGGGCATACCAAGTATTGTATACCCCATAGCATTGGCTACCGTCGCTTCTGAGACCTTTACGGTATATCTACTCAAATCCTCCATTGTTGCAATCCCACCAGCATTTTTCACATCCTCAATGAATTTTTCACCAATGCTTCCGTTGTAGAATGCCTTTGGACCCTCAGTTGATATCACCTCCAATGTGTAGGCCAGTGCAGGATTGTAGCAAGTGTCATTTGTCTGCAGTATTTTCCCGTTTGGTGCCAGCAATTCTTGCAACCCATGATCTGCTAGTATATCATCCTCCTTTTTCTTAATAGCATCTGCTAGAAAAGGTACAACAAGAAATCCATCTTTTGCAAGGCCTATGGCTGGTTGAATGAGAGCTTTCCATGGGAGCCTTCCGTACTTCAACCAAGCTTTGTGGAGGCCAGCAAGCTCTCCTGGAATCCCCATTGAGAGTGCACCCTTGGACTTGGATGATGGACTATTTTCATACATATTCTGTTAAAATTTCAACAATAGATAAATCAAAATTTCGTATGATGCACTAAACTCGAAACTAACATTTTAAGATAGTGTCCATTGACTTCCACAATGATCACCGATGATGCTTGCTGTTTTACACAAGGTTGCTGGCTTCAGAGATTTAGAAGTAAATCTTGAACGACATATAAATTCAATTGCAAACCGCAAGTTTCATAAGAGTCTAACATAATATTTCTAGATTTCTTTTTGTAAAGCAAACAAGGAAGTACAGCCTTCCTTTTCCGCTACAAAGAAGGGCTAGTGCAATCATCAGTGCTTTACGATTGCATTCATTAGATCTTTGCATCCCAAGAATGATCTGAAATGGTACGTAGTGACCACATTCGATTATCCTGTATTACATGATTTAGATGAATGTTGCAAGAGAAAATACATGCATGAGGATATAGTATCCATTAAAGAAAACAAATACTCAACTACGTCAGCTAATGGTATGCAGGGAAATGCAAGCAAGCAAACACACCCAAGTATCACATGGGAAAAATTATGGACTCATAAAGGTGTATATATATACATAAATATACGGGAGTATCCAAGGCTTGATGGCTTAAACTTATAGGCCATTGGAGACCTAATTCCCTTCTCATCAAGTGCTCAAGAGCCTGTGATTCAGCATGGGCAATCAGAATTGGTGGACGAGCAATGAACGCAACAATAAGTGGGCGTCACAAACTAAGAGACGAGACTCATGCTGAGAACTAATACAACCAGTTGAAAGGCACGTTTGATAAACAAATGCATAAGGAAGTCGAAAACTAGTATGTGGCATATCAATTGCCGATGGTATGGACCGCATGTATTTTTGGTTGGTGATAGGGTAAATAATGGGCCGACCCAACTCACCCGGGCCCGTGCCAAGTCGACGGCCACGTCAGCGTCTGAGGTGGAGTCGTGTCCGTTCCAGCTTGGCGACCAGGTCGACGGCGATGTCAATATCCGAGGTGGAGGGGTCCGAGGTGGAGATGGCAACACCAAGAGGGGGCTCTCTCTCGACTCTCCAAAAAGATAGACAACTCGCCTCCCTTTTCCGAGAAACCAACCGACTCAGTGTCACAGACAACAATGTAAACAAGGTGTTCGATGAAATGCTCATGTTTGTCCATGTCCTTCGGTTTATGTACATACCTTGTACAGCAAGTAGCGGGCTTGCAGTAGGTTTAGCAGCCCTATTTTGGTTTGCTTTGTGGCCGATTTTGGCTTGTAAATATGAGAGTGTTTTGTAAACACTTGTGGGGACATCGGTCTGTAATGGACCATTATCCTTTGTGTGCAACCTCTCTGAGTTTGTAATGTCTATGGGGGTAATTTGTATCTGGCTTTATAAAATGTTTGCTTAAGCAGTTGCTTGTGGATCCCGTGGGAATTGCTTCTTCTGACCCGTTTTCTCTTTTGTAAGTCTAAGGGACTCTAGGAGATCTCGGGGAGGACTGACTTTTGCGGACGGACACGCATGGGTGCCGCACGGCTTAGGCAAAATCAGCTAAGCCCGTGACAATGTGGTATCAAAGCGGGACAAACATACGCAGAAACACTCGTCATACAAACGTAGGGGACCTAGCTGGGCTGTGTGGAGGACAGCCAGCACGCGCAACCGTTTGGGGGAAATAGACATTGAGGTGTAGGGAAAGGAGTCACTCAGAGGAGCGGGCATCCAGGTTTGGCATTCAGAGGAATGGCCAACCCCTTTGCGCGAGAGGCACCATAAGGACAAGCAAGCGAAGAAGAATGCGTAACGCACAAAGATTGGGATGGCTGAGTTCGAGCTACGGCTCGACGTTGGCAACGAAACTTGATGGTGCTCAAGGCAAGCGGGGTGCTTGGTGAGAGATGAGACCGTACAAAGTGGGAGGTGTTGCGTAACGACCAAAAGAGTTGTACAAAACTCACAGAGGTGAGGGGAATTGCTAACTCGAAGGATTCGGTACTCATGCAAGGGCTTATACATGGACGACGGAGTGTTCGTGGCCATCCCAAGGCGCGATGGGAACTCGGCACTATGGAGCATTATAACTTTCTCTTCGATATGGAAAGGATACGTCCGTAGGCGACTGAAATGTGCAATAAGTTCAGCACATTGCTAGACCTTGAAGGGTGCAGTGGAGACTGTATTGGCGAAGGGTCACAATCTAGCAAGTGCTTTTGTGGGGGCAGAACAAGGCACAAGTTGTTCAACAAGACGGAGTAATCCAAAAGGGATGGTGGTCTCCGAAACTTCCAGTGGGAAGTATGTAAAGAGGAAAGTTGCTCCAACATGACAGATATCTAGGAGGAATAAGTCCTAGTTCTCTAAAGGGAACCACACATATTGAGGAAGAGTTTCTCAAGGTAATATCTCCATAAAGCTCAACGGACCGAGCGAGTGACGTGAAATCATCGCATGATCTCAAATGAGGTAATGCATTGGTGGATGCATTTTGAGATCAAGTGGTGGAGCAATCCAAGACAACATCATATGAAGGCACACTTAGAGTCAATGCAGAAATCGAACTCAACAGGGGGCTGACCCGTGGAATGGTGGACACGAGGGCCACTATCAATGCAATGCAAATCGAGGAGCGAAGCAACTTGGGTGGAACTTGGTGAAGTATCCAAGCCGCATGAAGGGAGTCGACATAGAAGATGGAACATGGAGCGGAGGCACGGAGCTTTCCTTGGACAAAGGTTAAGGGCATGAACTCTTGTAGAGGCAAGAGTGAGATCATGTCGTTTCATGGGTTCTTCATTTTGATGGGGCGGACTTATCTTCCATGGTGCCAAAGATAAAGGGAGCTTCAAGGCACATGCAAGCTACCTCAGAGATACATTTGACAGAGTAACTAAGGTGATTCAACTTGTGGAGGCAAAGTTGGGATTAGGATACCTTAGAATGGGGCAAGAGGATGCAGAAGCGAGTACTCTTGAAGAATATGCCACAGTGTTGCCATTCGAGTTGTCAGGAACAAGTGGTGCTTAGCAGAGATTGTGCTGGTAGGGGATAGAGGCCCAGGATCCAGACAATGGTGCACCAATTCTAGCGAAGTCAGGAGGACTTCATGAGCTATTAGGCGACGGACTGTCCTAGAGTTATGCTTCGTCCAGGTGTGACCCAAGAGTGGGTGGACGAAGGTGAATTGCCAAGAGAGCGAACTAAAAATCGGAGATGGCGGAGGCCCTATGATGTGTTGGCAGAGGCCACACGTGGAGAAGTCGTAGTCCGAGTTCATCACATGAGAATCTGTATGCAATGAAGATGTCACCAGGAGGCGACATAGTGTGGCGGATCGTGGTGGAATAGTTCGTAGCAATGTAACGCAAGCGATCATGTCCTGTGAGGGACAAGATCATGCGGAGGTATGATCAGGAGTTATTAGGAGCTCCACTTTGGTGGATGACACAACAAGAAGGACTATGGATTCAAGGAGTGAATGCCGTAGTACCATAAAGGCGGGTCTTCGTGTGTGCATCGGAGCTTGCATTGGATGAAAGCCTTAGTCATCAACATATGGGGGCTGTATACCATCCTATAGACGGGGACGTGATTATGTGAATGATCAAGAGCTGTTGGGAGCTCCACTTCGGTGAACAATGCAACGACAAGAAGGGCTGTGGATTCAAGGGGTGAATGTCATGGTACCGTAGAGGCAGGTTTTCCGTGTGTGCGCATCGAAGCTTGCATCAGATGAAAGCCTTGGTCATCAGCATATAGGGGCTGTGTACCACCGAGAGAGAAGTCAGATTGCAAGTACCAGTGAGTCCCATGGAGGGGACTTGATTATACAAAGGTATGATCGGAGCGGCTGGAGAGTTGGACTGCTTCAATGCTCACATTCGCTTAAGGGAGCCCGGCAAGTCAAAGGACAAAGCCGAGTAAGCGAACGTTGCTACCAAGGAAGCTAAGGAGAACAGAATCGACACGAGTCCTGCAACAAGATGGCGAAGGCCATACATGAGAGTTGCAGTCTGTCTTTCCATCGACCAAGGAGAATTGCTAGGAGGACACAGTGGTGTTGAAGCAGGTCAGCTCTGCATAAGTTCAATGACCCTTCAAAGAAAGCTTATGAAAGACAATAGTTGTCAAATCCTCACCATTGGTGATCAGTACTACTGAGAGTAGATTGTCCGCTTTATTTCTCAATTGACTAATCGAAAGCGGGAGTGATGCGAACATACTTGGAAGTGACAACTGAACGTGGAAGAAGATGGACAAACATTATGGAGGAAGGACCTCAAAAACCTTAAAAGTCTGCGATGCGATGCTCGTCAAAGTTCCAACAAGCATCGACCCAGTTCAAGCAACATGAGTATACTGCGATACTGGTGTATAATAAGGCAGGCCTTTTCCTTCATCAGAGGGATCCGCGAGAACCAACAAGGATCAGCACAACTCAGCCAACCCTACACCAGATTCAGTCATTGGTGAGTTAAAGCAGCATTGCAGATCAGAGTTCGACTACTCAACAACAGCGACAGAGAGCGGTTGGGAGCCAAAGGGGCGTGTTGCAGCCAAAGCAGAAGATTGAAGATTCAGCAGAATGCGAGGAGATGAAACGTCTACAGTGGTTTTGACGAGGACGTCGAAGGAATAAGTGGGGGAGAATGTCACGGACAACAATGTAAACAAGGTGTTCGATGAAATGTTCATGTTTGTCCGTGTCCTTCGGTTTGTGTACATACCTTGTACAGCAAGTAGCGGGCTTGCAGTAGGCTTAGCAGCCCTATTTTGGTTTGTTTTATGGCCGATTTTGGCTTGTAAATACAAGGGTGTCTTGTAAACACTTGTGGGGACCTCGATCTATATTGGACCATTATCCTTTGTGTGTAACCTCTCTGAGTTTGTAATGTCCATGGGTGTAATTTGTATCTGTCTTTATAAAGTGTTTGCTTGAGCAGTTGCTTGTGGATCCCGTGGGAATTGATTCTTCTGGCCCGTTTTCTCTTTTGTAAGTCTAAGGTACTCTAGGAGATCTCGGGGAGGGCTGACCTTTGCGGACGGACACGCATGGGTGCCGCACGGCTTAGGCAAAATCAGCTAAGCCCGTGACATCAGGGCGTCGGAGGGGTCATGTCAGACACACCCCTCCTTCCCCACCCCCGACGAGACCTTTGTGCAGGATCCACAGTGCAGACGAGAGCGAAGCAAGCGAGTAGACGACCGAGTTGACGCTAGGGCACTAACTTCCGAGGGACGGTCCCAACCCGAGTTGGAGATCCCAATTCAGACCGACGCGTGCGAGCTTGCGTACTCATCAACAACAGTTGGTACACAAGAAAGCACGATGAGCTTAGGCAGCAAACCATGCCATCGAAAGGTAGGACCTTGCACAAGGGAGATGCAGCAAGGGAATGGGCCTACAGTTTGAAGGGAAGGACTGCGTTGACCAATAGAAGAGGTCTACATATTGTTCCCCCAAACCTACCTACCACCAGATGTTATGATGGTAGTCTACTACTACAAATTGATCCCGCAAAGAAGGAAAGACAGATCGGAAACACTGTGTTTTACAACTCATCCTAGTCAGCGACCCCGACTCCACATTCTCAATCCACTGGATGCGTGCCACGCCTGCTGACGACTGCCGTGGCACGACACGGAGACGGGGGGAGCGGAAAAATGAGCCGCATCGGATCCCCTCCAATCCAGCAGTAGCAACAAATCGCGCAATGTGCGCGTCAGTTACCTCTCACATCGTCACCATCATCATGATCGCCGTCACGGTCATCGTCGGGATAATAATTCCAATCCACAGAGGGCAAATTGGGGATTCAAGAGGAGAGAGCGAGCAAGAAGAGGAAGATGGGTGGGATAACCTTGGATGCCGCCGAAGGGGCCGTCTCGCGAGAATCGAAGGCCTCGGCCTCGCCGGAATCCGCCGATCGGACGACGATGAAGGCGCCGCCGCCTATCCCGCTCGACACCGGATGCACCACCCCGAGACACAGCGCCGCCGCCACGGCAGCGTCCACCGCGTGGCCCCCCGCCCGCAGCGCCGCCACCCCGATCTCCGAGCACCGCCCGTCGTCCGCCGCCACCACTCCCACCTCCGACTCCACCGCCTCCGGTCCTCCGATGCTCCCCCACCGCTCCCGCGTCACCTCCAGCCTCACCTCCCGAGCTCCGCCGAGGGACCAGATGAGCACAAAGAAGAGAAGCCCCCACGCTGCGAAGAACAGTACGAACTCGCTTCAACGAACCCAAGCCAAAAGGCCAATGACTAAAAGAGGACCGGCGACGAAGCGGATACCGACGATGGCCGCGGCGGAGGACCACCAGATGCGCCGCCTGGTGGCGGCGTCGGGGGCGGGCGCACGACGACGGAGGAGGGAGGATCGAATGCCATCGAGCGTCGCCATGGGGGCGGAGAAAGCAAGAGGTGAAGAATCCGCCGAGCTCCCTCCCCAGCCTAGTGCTGGAATCGAAATTACGGATGAGCAACACCAGGGTGGGAAGGTAAATAGCACCGTGGACGGAGGTTCGTGGGGGGCCATCGAGGCGCTTGGATTCGAATCCCGCACGCAACGATGACACGGATGTGGGGACCACCGAGGCGATTCCGCACGCAACGATGACATGGATCAGGACGGGCCGATGATGGCTTCCTTGCTTTCATCACAGCCGTGTAATATTGCATATGATGATACGCTAAACCGGTACAATGCCGTCTCGGCTTCAGTTTGGTCGATTCAAATCCCAATTTGGTCCTAATATGTTCATGGAAGTCCAGTGAATTAGTAGATTTTTTTATCTCGTTTGTTGCGTGAGGAAGAATATGTGGCCATTAAATTATCAAATCATTAACAAATGTTACATATATTGTCTCAAAATTGTTAGTTTATTGGGTGCCCACTTGATTGATTCAGCCGGTTATGATTTGACATTCTTGCTCTAGTACATTTTTCTGAACTACCCGACTTATTTACCTTTCCTCATAATGGACAGAAACAGTGGACCCAATAACAAACGCTATCTATCTAGAGGGGTGCTGCTTTGAAGGTAGTGTTGAAATGATTAGATCAGTGGGCTCCCCTTCCGGATTGAGTAGAACTTGGCGTTCGCGAAACACCCGTCAACATGACTGAGCCGACTCAAAGCCATGGATTCACTCGTGCGCACATTTCAGGCTGGATTGGATCTGGTCTCTACCTCTCCGCCGGCGACGACAGGGCGAGCAAGAAGCCGTCGTCGACACCACCACCACCATCGCCTCGACCTCTGAAGAAGGTGAGGTGAACTGAGTGTCTCGGCCTCTTCCTCTCTTCTTTTTCTTCGCTACCCTCATTTAACTTATTCCCCCCGTTTCGATACTTTCACGCCAAACCCTAAAGACCTCGACCTGTCTCATCCACCTGTGGTTCAACACTCGCCTCCCGTCTCTTGTGCTTGCCCGTCCAACCTCTCTCTCTCTCTCTCTCTCTCTCTCTTTGTGTCATAAGATGGATTGATTGGTTTAGATGCTTTTAAGTTGTTATAATCACGACTGCGGTGTAAATATTGGTCAAATTCATCCAGCTGCAGTGATCCAAAACGTTTTCATGACATTGTATGTCTATAGTAAACCATTGACTGCCTCCCCTAAATAACCCTTTTTACATTGTTATCGTTTGAAAAAGGTTGGAACAACAATAATACTATGGTGCTATTGTAGATCACTGTTATTTCTGTTACCAATAGCTTATACCTTAGATAAAGATGAGAGGTTTGAAGTAGAAAAGCATCATATTATGCTCTTATGTAGATAAAAATTATGGTTCCTGGGTTAAAACTTTAGATTAGATTGCCAAACAGGGGAACTACTTTTTGGCTTTTAGTTATTGCATTCTAAAGTTTATATGCTACTATGATCTACTGCTTCTGCTGAAGAGAAAAAGATTAGTGTTGGATTTTTTCAGTAACTTATACTGGATATAGAAGGATATTGCATAGAGGAAACATATTACAAGTATTCTGCAAGAATTGGCACAACAACAATGCTTGCTTCTTATGAGTTAGATTAAGAGCAATATAAAGTAAATCTTTCTAGGAGTTAACAGTTGAATATCTTTCTTGTTGTTGTCATGATTTTATTGAATGCAATGTGCTGGCATTGAGTGGTCCAAAGGGTAAAGGTTGCAGAACTTGATTCAGCTTTTATGGATTACATTTTGGACAGGGAAATATTCTTGGATTTCTTTGCAAATGGGTTTATCTTTTGTCTCTGTTCGAGTACATTAATGTCATTTTTGCCTTCCGAAATTAATGAAGAGGTGCAAGAGAAAAACCTACAGTGAGCATATTACTTTTGAATCGATGCAGGTTCATATTGTTCGGTTGTTAATTTCGAGTGAAGGCTTGTAGATGAAGATGAAGCTGAGGGTGGTATGTCGGAAACTATAAGATTATGTTCACTATGATCTGAAAGAAATTGCTTTCCCTTCTTCTCTGCTAGATCCACCACGTATCAAGAAACTAAGAAAACTCACATGAAGTTTGACTCTATGCTGCTAGTTGGGTGCCCTGATCTTAGACCAGCTATAAAAGAAACATGAAGTTTGATGGTGAGATTCATCAAGATAATACGACATCCAACAGAAGAAAACCTTCACCTTTGGAAGATCTTGTGTGACAACTAGAGGTGGAATGGAGACATTAAGGCCTGCTCTGCAGCGTGTAAGAGATACACTTAAAAGCTTTATGCTAGGGTATCAAGAAGGGATAAAACAAGTCATGGAGGGCAAGGAAGGTGATAGGTCTCTGTCACAGGACAATGATCCAAAGAAGTCTGTCTATATGATATCTTTTTTGCAAAGGAAAATTTTCAGCTGTTCTATGACTCATGGCATTCACTAGTTGGGTGCCTACTCAGAAATTTTCTAAAGACATATATAGACTTAGTTGATTGTTTCTTTTTTAATATTGATTGTGAAGAATTTGTCTGCAACTTTATTTATTTTTTATTTCATACGAGTGAACAATTTATGAGTAATTGTTCAAGCTTCTGCTCTGATTTTATATTGATCCATGTATGTGTTTGATTTCCTTTTGTATTTGGTAACTCTTGTGTTGTGTCTGCTTAAGATGACATGAGTAATTGCTGCAGTTCGCATTTCTCACGGGACATGAGGGAATCTTAATTTGTTGATGAACTCACAAGGAAATGATGCAATATCTAAGGCCCGGCAGGGTCGAAGGTTTGTGTCGTGCTAAGCGCCTCGTTGGGCTCGTCTGTATCCGTGGAACCCTTCAAGCCATTGGTCAAGATACTGGGGGCCACACAAATTGTGACGGGAAAATCCTGAATCCTCTCGGAACAAGTGAGCTGCACCAGAAGCTTCCCCGGCCCAAATTTAGGATGGTTCTAGAAATGACACGTGGACGCCTGGGTGGTTCCTCACCTTCCTTCGTCTCGTTTCCTCCGTTCTCCGAAAGGCTCAATCCCGAATGTTCCCGAATCAAGTTGGCGTTCCGCTATATAACGACCTCCTCCTCTGCATGGTATGCCCCCTCCTACGTCGCCTTCACCGACACCGAGCGCCTCATTGGCGATGCTGCCAAGAATCAGGTCGCCATGAACCCCACCAACACCGTCTTCGGTGAGTTCTTCCGTCTCTCGATTCGCCTTCTGTACATCATTTGTTTTCGTATTTGCTGCACGTCGATTTGCTTGTAAGCCTTAAAGCTTGATTGCAAGATCTTCATCTGCTGCTTTGCTTTCCTGCCTGGAGGCGGTGAGAACAGAGCAGAGCAACATGAAGCATCTCTTCTTCTGTCGCTTTCTGTTCTTCTTGTAAGATTGTAAGATGAATTAGGTGTTAAAGATTTGTTATTTCTGCTAAATCTGTGTTGTAGATGCGAAGAGGTTGATCGGTAGGCGTTTCAGCGACCCCTCCGTGCAGAGCGACATGAAACTATGGCCGTTCAAGGTGATCGCCGGACCCGGCGACAAGCCCATGATTGTGGTTCAGCACAAGGGCGAGGAGAAGCAGTTCGCCCCTGAGGAGATCTCTTCCATGGTCCTTACCAAGATGAAGGAGATCGCTGAGGCGTACCTCGGCAAACCCGTCAAAAACGCGGTGGTCACCGTCCCTGCCTACTTCAACGACTCCCAGCGCCAGGCCACTAAGGACGCTGGCGTCATCGCCGGCCTCAACGTCATGCGTATGATCAATGAGCCCACCGCTGCGGCAATCGCCTACGGCCTCGACAAAAAGGCGGGCGGTTCGTCCGGCGAGAAGAACGTGCTCATCTTTGATCTCGGCGGCGGCACCTTCGACGTCTCCCTGCTCACCATCGAGGAGGGCATCTTCGAGGTGAAGGCCACTGCCGGCGACACTCACCTCGGTGGCGAAGACTTCGACAACCGGTTGGTGAACCATTTCGTGCAGGAGTTCAGGAGGAAGCACAAGAAGGACATCAGTGGGAACCCGAGAGCGCTGAGGAGGTTGAGGACGTCTTGCGAGAGGGCGAAGCGGACGCTGTCGTCCACAGCTCAGACCACCATCGAGATCGACTCGCTTTATGAGGGCATCGACTTCTACTCCACCATCACCCGGGCGAGGTTCGAGGAGCTGAACATGGACTTGTTCAGGAAGTGCATGGAGCCAGTGGAGAAGTGCCTGAGGGATGCCAAGATGGACAAGAGCAGCGTGCACGATGTCGTTCTCGTGGGCGGTTCTCGTGGGCGGCTCGACGAGGATTCCCAAAGTGCAGCAGCTGTTGCAAGAATTCTTCAACGGGAAGGAGCTCTGCAAGAGCATCAACCCCGACGAGGCCGTCGCCTACGGCGCTGCTGTCCAAGCTGCGATCTTGAGCGGTGAAGGCAACGAGAAGGTGCAGGAGCTGTTGCTCTTGGACGTCACTCCTCTGTCTCTGGGAATCGAGACGGCCGGTGGAGTGATGACCGTGCTGATTCCGAGGAACACCACCATCCCCACCAAGAAGGAGCAGATCTTCTCCACCTACGCCGACAACCAGCCGGGAGTTCTGATTCAGGTCTACGAGGGCGAGCGAGCGCGGACCAAGGACAACAATTTGCTGGGCAAATTCGAGCTCTCCGGCGTCCCTCCTGCTCCGAGGGGCGTGCCTCAGATCAATGTCTGCTTCGACATCGATGCCAATGGCATACTGAACGTCACCGCGGAGGACAAAACGACGGGGCACAAGAACAAGATCACGATCACCAACGACAAAGGCAGGCTCAGCAAGGAAGACATCGAGAAGATGGTCCAAGAAGCAGAGAAGTACAAGGCAGAGGACGAGGAGCACAAGAGGAAGGTGGAGGCGAAGAACGCGCTGGAGAACTACGCGTACAACATGCGGAACACGGTCAAGGACGACAAGGTCAGCTCCAAGCTGCCTCCGGCCGACAAGAAGAAGGTCGAGGACGCGATCGAGCAGGCGATTCAGTGGCTGGAAAGGAACCAGCTAGCCGAAGTCGACGAGTTGGAAGACAGGCTGAAGGAGCTCGAGAGCCTATGCAATCCAATCGTCGCCGAGAGGTACCAAGGTGCAGGAGCTACCATGCACGGTGGTGGTGGGATGGAGGAACATGGTAATCCTAGTGGTGCAGAGCCTAAAATCGAGGAGGTCGATTAAGCAACATAGTCGAATACAAACGTAAAAGATCTGCTGCCGATGTTATCGATCTAATGGAATACATGTTCAAAATGTTCTGATGATAATAACCACGCACGCATGTATGAGCCCCCTTTTTCCTCGAGGAAGGAGCACAAAATTACAGAGTGTATGTATCATATAGACATTTAAACAAACACATGTAAAGAGTTATTATAGGAAATGAAACATGTTGACCGAGTAGAGATCAATCGATCGGCATGCTGATGTTATCGACTGAGTCCATATCCGATTGATAGCCGGTTCTACCCAACAATCTTCCGCTGCCTTCGTCACTGGACGGCTGAGCCCACGGGTGTCTCTCGAACCTCCTCAACCTCTCCAGCTCCTCTGCTACTTCCTTCATCGAAGGCCTTTCCTCCCCGGTGAGTCTCAAGCATCTCTCCGCGAGCTGTGCTACTTCCTCCAGCTGCGACCCGTCGCCCTCGGTGGCAACCCGCCGTTCCAAGATCTCAAAAAGCTGGCCCCTTTCCATGGACGAAATGAAGTGCATTGCCAGCAACTGCTCCTCGCGGGACATCTGAGAAGAAACCGCTGGCTTCCCGGTTAGCAGCTCCGCGAGCACCACACCGAAGCTGTAGACGTCGCTCTTCTCGGTGAGCACGCCGGCGTGGAAGTACTCGGGATCTAAATAGCCAAGTGTCCCCTGTACCAGCGTGGTCAGATGAGCTCTACCTAATGGCACCAGCCTCGACGCGCCGAAATCAGACACCTTAGCGGTGTAGTTATGATCCAAGAGGATGTTGGTGGACTTGATGTCCCTGTGAATGATCGGCCTGGCTGTTGCAGAGTGGAGATAGGCGAGCACTCCTGCAGTTTCCGCGGCGATCCTTAGTCGCGCTTGCCATGACAGCGAGGAGTAGTCGCGGCGGCCGTGGAGGCGGTCGGAGAGTGTCCCATTCGGGACATACTCATAGACCAGCAGCGGGACTTGAGTCTCCAAACAGCAGCCCAAGATCTTGACCACGTTCCGGTGCATGACCTGGGAGAGAACCACCACCTCGTTGATGAACTGTTCCACTTGGTTCCCGTCGAGCACCATGGACTTCTTGATGGCGACCACGCTGTTGTCTGGGAGGATCCCCTTGTAGACTGTACCATTGCCGCCTTTGCCGATGACTCGATCTTGGCTGTAGTTGTTGGTGGCCTTGGCGAGCTGCTCTGCGGTGAAGATCTTGGCGGTTCGAGCTGCTCCTTCCCGAGAGGCGATCTGCCGCTGCAAGAGCACTCCTCCGTTCTCCTCGAACAGCTTCTCTCTCATTTGGACCATCCTCCTCTTCTTCACTCCCCAGTAGATCAAGGAATTGATCGCCAGCAGGAACATGAAGCCTAATCCACAACCTACAGCGTGACAGAGACACGGTGGAAACGATCGATGACTCCAAACAGTAGAACAGAAACAACCAGAGGGCTTATGAGTTGACTACCTAGAACGACTTGTACCAGTGGAAATGTCTTGGTTGCTGATCTGCATCCACTTCCATCTCTTTTGCCGTCGCCTGCCGTGCCATCGGAGCAAGAGCAGATATAGCTTCCAGGAGTGTTGGTGCAGATGCTTACGCAGGGATTTGTGCTTGGATCTTCACACTCATCGATATCTACAAAAACCAAATGCACAAAGAGCAGGAGAGATTACCAGCAGGAGAAGACCAGGTGTTCGATGAAATAAATGCCTACCTTCGCATCCGACGGCAAGGTACGGATTGCCGTGGTACCCCTGGTTGCATCGGCACTTGTACCCCGGACCGTTGTCGGAATCCACGCATCCGCTATTTGGCCCGCAGACGATGCTTCCCGACTTGTTCGCGTCGCCGCAGGTGTGGTTGCCCACCGCCCAATCCAACACGACCGGCACGGTGCTCCTGCTCCGGAAACGGATGAAATCCGGAACGCTGAACTCGAACTGCTCCCGGTCGATCAGGAAGGCAAAACTGCAGGGGCTAAAGCTCTTAGTGGTGGTGTGGTTCTGCACGCTGCCGAGCATGGCGTCGAACCTCTTCATCCCCATCGGGATGGTGGTCTGGCAGCAGCCGCTGCCGGCGCAGGTGCCGTTGGCGACGCTGTCGTCGTCGGCGCACAGCGAGATGCAGCCGCTCGTGAAGTCCACGAGCGTGGCGCGGTAGAGGAGCGCTAACGTGTCGCACCCGATGGCCGTGAACCTGTTGCGGGCGTAGGAGAGGGTGTAGGGGGTGTTCTCTATGTTGGTCCACACGTGAGTGGAGGTCGGCAGCTCGCCGTAGCAGTCGCGGGCGACCAACCCCTCCATGAACACGTTGTCCAGAGTGACTTGGGTGATCTCGATGTTGCCGGAGCCCATGAAGAGCTTGGGAGGGTCATAGAACGTGTCGTTGCATGTCATCTTGAAGCCGGGGATGTAGCAGCCCTCCTCCGTGCCGAATGGGTAAGGGAGAGTGAGGTTGCCGCAAGTGGTGCGGCAGCCTGGTAGCGCAGTGGAGATCGGTGATGTCGCTTGGGCGAGGCATAGGAGGAAGAGAAGGGCGATCAGGGACTGGGCTACCATTGCTGAAGCCAGCAAGCTGCATGCGCTTGAGGCTCTCCTGCACGCCCTTTAGTTGACGGCTAATTAGGTAGAAACGCGTCGGTAGAGCCATTATTGTTGACCACTTCAAAGCTGCGCGATCGGTCTCAGCTTCCACAGATCATGCATGCCCCACATTTCTGTGCTGCTCGATCGATCGATGTTCTATCGACATCATTTCCAACGCCTGATGGCTTCTTCTTCTTCTGGTCAAAACAAGAACGTATACGTCACGAAGGATAACGGAGGGCAGATATGGTGGCCCAAAAGTAAGATTGCTTTGTTTTGTTTTTTATGTTATGGAAGGGCTTCTTGTTCTTGATCACAGGTCAACCCAACCAGATGCAGTTGACTTCCTTCCATGTGAGGAGAGCCGCCGAATCTGACATATCACCACGCGGAACGTGACAGCCAGGCAAAGATCGTCAGCTGCTTACGTTGACCTGAAGGATATTGACTTTGGGTCATGTTTATGTAGAGGTATAGAGTATGATGGAAGCGTGAGTAGTATTGACTCTCTGTGAGTTGCTGTTGAAATACTATATCAAATTTTCTATTCAGATTAGGAGGTGATCGAAGAATGTCTATAAAATTTTACAAATATATATATTTTTAAATTATTATATAATTTTTTTATTATATTAAATTATATACATGACAACCGAACGTAATATTATTTTTTTTACACTGATCAATCCAAACGTCCCAGAATTATGACTTTGTAAAATAAGAGATGGAGACATGAGAGAGACTTAGGTATTATAATTTTAATATCGATGAGTTTGGGTCTTGATAAGAATTACTATATAAAATCAATTTAACCTAAAAATATATTAATATATGCAACTTTGACTCTATCACTTCTTAGCGTTGAGATATTGTTTTTCTTTATTGTCTCTCTTCATCTCGGACATGAATATTATCTATGTAGACGAAAAAAAAATGGAAGAGAGAATTACTATCGTAAAGAAAGATAAGTGGATTTTTTTAATATTTCTTAACAAAAGATATACGAAGAAGATAAAATTTGAATACAAAATCTTACGATCATAGTTTATTATGTTTAAAATTTGGTATGATTAGTTTTTATATATCTTCTCATCGTTAGATCAATATTTTAGAGTTCGAAATTTTTATTGACCCCTCGCACTATGCCTCAAAATCAAAATCAATCCCCGTATTTTAAAGATCATATAAATAACCTCATGTATTATAATTTTTGTAACAAAATTACATCTCGTACTATTTGTATATGTTAAACAAAACCCTTCTGTTAATAAAAAGGATAACAGTATTTGATTTTAAAATTGAGAAGGTACAGTTGATTCTCAATATAACTAAATTATATAAAAAAAATTAAAAAAATCAAAGACACGTACTTATTATAATATATTAATCAAATACATCCCCTGAACATTAATATAATTATATTAAGTAATAGAAAAATTGGTTAAGAATTAATTTCATCAATTGGAGTATGATTCAGCTTTGGGATCAAATCTAATGTGTGATGAAACCGAAGGAAGAGCTTAATTTGTAATTTGCCTTCAATGTTTGCATGAATCAGTAGAATTGTGATCTTATTCACTTAATACATAAATATAGCATAAAATTGTTCTTCAAGGAAAATATTATGTTATGTTATCAGTTACTCGAGTAATAATCAAAGTATCTTTACTGTTTTAATCTTATAATTCTGATTGAATAGTAAAATTAATGATCTTATTCACTGAATACATAAATATAACATGAAAACTATTCTTCCCTAATCAAAGTGAAAAGGAAGTCCTGATGGGTGGACAATCATCATCTACCTTCGTCATCCTCTGGTCATTTCCAGAGAGAGCATGATATGTGCATCCAAGTCTTCGTCTCCGGTGATAGGACTTGTGAAGTACACCGTCGCTGGTTCCCTGAGCAAGCTCTGACTCTCTCCGTGCTCATTTTCCAGCCATGGGTGCTCCCTTCGTCTTCTTGTCCGCTCGAGCTCCGTTGCCACCTCCGTCGTGGTGGGCCTTTCGGTCCCTCGCAGCCTAAGGCATCTCCTGGTCAGCTCAGCCACCGTGAGCAGCTGCTCACGGCTTCCCTCGTTGCGTACTCGAGGCTCCAATATCTCGAACAGGCGGTCTTCCCTCATGTGAACGAGGAAATAGATGGCTAAGTTCTGCTCTTCTTGCCGCCTGTCCTGAGAGATGGGCAAGAGCCCCGTCAGGAGTTCCGCGAGGACGACGCCGAAGCTGTAAACGTCGCTCTTCTCCGTCAGTTGTCCGGTCTGGAAGTACTCCGGATCCAGGTAGCCGAGTGTGCCTTGGACCAACGTGGTTATCTGCATCCTGTCCATGGGGATCAGCCTCGAAGCTCCGAAGTCGGACACCTTCGCCATGTAGTTCTCGTCGAGGAGGATGTTGGCGGACTTGACGTCCCGATGGAAGATCGGCCTGGCGGTGGCGGAGTGGAGGTAGGCAAGCGCCCCGGCGGTGTCCGCCGCGATCCTCAGGCGCGTCTCCCAGGAGAGCGACGACGCGCGGCCATGGCCGTGGACATGGTGGTGAAGGTTGCCGTTGGGAACGTACTCGTAGACCAGCAAGGGGACCTGCGTTTCCAGGCAGCAGCCCAGGATTCTGACCACGTTCCGGTGGATGACTTGGGAGAGGATGACCACCTCGTTGATGAACTGCTCCAACTGGCTCTCATCGATGACTCTGGACTTCTTGATGGCCACCACTCGGGTGTCCGGCAGGATCCCCTTGTACACGATGCCGTAGCCGCCTCTTCCGATCACGCGGCTGTCGCTGTAGTTGTCGGTGGCCCGTTCGAGTTCCTCTGCTGTGAAGATCCTGGCGGTCTCTGCAGCGCCCTCGCTGGAAGCGATTCGCTGCTGCAGCAACAGCCCTCCGTTTTGCTTGAAGAACTTCTCTTGGAGCCTCATTTGCCGCCTCTTCTTCAGCCCCCAGTTCAGCCAAGAACCAGTGATGAGCAGGAAAAGGAGACCCAGTCCGCAACCTGCAGCACGACGAACAGAGCAGGTCTAAAAGCTGACACAGGAGATGCACACAGAGAGCCAACTTACCAAGCACAACTTGGAAGAGCGGAAATCTCTTGGCGTCCTTAATGCAGCCGCTGCCGCTCCTCCTGCCATCGCCAGAGAATCCCCGCGGACAGGAGCAGATGTAACCTCCCGCCGTGTTCTCACAGATTGCAGCGCAGGGATTGGTCGCCGGATCCTCGCACTCGTTTATATCTGTCGATGAAACCAACGGTGGTTTAGACCGGTGATCCTTTGCTCCATAAAGAAGGCAACGTACTGTACCTTGGCATCCACGGGTTAGATAAGGGTTCCCTCGATAACCAGTATTGCAGCTGCAACGATAGCCCCGACCATTGGTGGCGTTGACGCAGTGGCTGTTGTCGCCGCACGTGAAGTCCGGCGACCCGGCCGCGTCCTCGCAGCTCCGGCTCCCGATCGCCCAGTCCATCACCACCGGCACCACGCCGTTGTTCTTGGTGTAGAAGTCGTCGAGGTCCGTCAAGTTGAAGACGAACGTCTCCCGGTCCACCAGGAAGGCGTAGCTGCAGGGGCTGAAGGTCCATGTGGTGCTGTGGTTCTTCAAGCTCCTCAGAATGGTGTAGATGCTCTTGAGACCCTTGGGAATGGAGGTCTGGCAGCAGCCGATGCCGGCACACGAGCCGTTGACGATGCTCGACTTGTCGCTGCAGAAGGAGACGCAGCCGCTGGAGAAGGAGAAGCTGGACTGGTAGTTGAGGGCGACGGTGTCGCAGCCGAGCGCCGTGAACATGTTGCGGGAGGAGGAGAAGGTGTAGGGGAGGCCAGTCACGTCGGTCGAGATGCTGTTGATGTTGGGCCCCAGGCCGAGGCCGGAGAAGCAGTCGCGGGCCATCGGGGTGTAGACGGTGACGCTGTCCTGGGAGATCTCGGCGACCTCGATGTCGGTGGTGGAAAGGAGCAACCTGGGGGGGTTGTAGGTGGTGTTGCAGGAGACGTAGAATCCACGGCTTTGGTAGCAGCCGGAGGAGGTGCCGAAGGGGTACGGAATGGACACGTTGCCACACTTGCCGGAACAGCCCGGTAAGGCATCGGCGGGGGCGGTGTTGGAGGCCAATGAAGGTGAGAAGAACAGGAGGTGGAACATCACCAGAAAGTGGAACATGGCTGCCTCTCTTCCTTTGCCTCAAAGAAGTCGTTTGGCGATAACAAGATGGAGCAAGTTGGTGGTGGTATGTATGTAAGATGCTGAGAAGGCGACCCCAGTACCGGCGTAGACCGCCGTCCTCCACCTTCACAATTTGGTAGCAGTGTGTCCCTCCCACCACACAAAAGCCTCCCATTGCGGACAAAACCACATGTCAAAAGTCACCCACTGATCAACTACCAACCTGTTTCTTTTCTGAAGCTCCCAACCAGTTTAGTACGCGTAAATCAACACAAGGAATACGTCTTTCTGGCCCTATCTTTTTTTTTTTTTTTTGGTTTCCTTTCTCGAGAGGTGGAAGACGAAACCATGTCATTGACTTCAAACCTGAATGACAAAAAAAAAGCCTTTTTCTCCAGTCACAAACAGATGCTCATGCTGTCAATTTGTTCACCAAAACGCGGTATGTGTTCACTTGTGATCAAAGCATGAAGCAGGGAACTCGAAACAAGCTAACATAGCTCGTAAAATAAAAAAGATAACAATTCAATAATCAATCATTAGGCAAAAAAAAAAAAGCACTAGAAGCTCTAAATTCCATAATTCCAAACTCGTCACTTCTTACACTACACATTCATCGTTCGGATTTAAGATCTACACATGATGTATAATACTACATGGTCAACCAAAACATCCCTTTCATTTACAAGCAACAAAAAGCTGCTTAGATAAAGATATGCACAAGCGGTATTTGCAATCTGTGCTAACTTGAACTGCAGGAGAACAATGGAACGGCTTGGCTTTAGCAGGGCAACCAAGACACCACAAATCACCCATGGAAGGCATCAAACATGAGGCCTGCACTGCAGAACCAAGTGGGCAAATCTTTAGAGCGAACAGAGGCATCCAAGGCAAGCTAAACAATTAGGACAAGCTGGTAACTAAGCAAGTAGTTGTAACAAGCTGTTCCATCAAGCTGGTAACTAACTAGTTGAATCACAAAAAGATTTCAAGGTCAACAAAAGCTTGATGTGGAAATCAGACAAGATAGTTCTACAGTTCAGAAATAACACCAATATGTCTTATAGCAAATTAACAGAAAAGGGGGGAAAAGTTCATAACATAAATGGCAGATAGGAGTCGCCTTAGCTTGTTGGCTCACATATTTGTCCATTCACCATTACTGAACCTCTCTCTTAAAAGAAAGTGTAGATATTACACAGATGAACTCCAGCACAAGACTACATGAACTTAGCTTAGATCAGTAAATGAAATCACCATCATTTCCATGCTCTGGATCCATAACATCGTATCATAAAGAAAAAAGAAATGGAATTACTAGTATATGTTACAAGATAGTATTTGAGTCAAAAATGAAAAGCCAATCCTTGAAATTTGTCATAATTTCACCATTTGGTCATGCTGAACATGTACTAAAACTATAACCTATATACTTGTAGAGTTCTGAGCAGCAGTCAAAGCAAGACCTAGAATTTTTTTTCTGCACAGATGAAAATTTCCAGCTTGATTATGTAAAAGTTCAAAACAACATATTGTTTAATTGAACACAGCACAGCTGTTAACAAGATTTTAGACATTTTGTTAACAAAACATTTTTGCACTATTGTTCCAATATTCTCTTCAAAGAAAATACTCAAGAGCATAGTTCACCAAAACAGAAAAGTGCTTGCAACTTATCTAGGTTCTTGCCAACTGACTACTTTCACACATATTGTCCAAGGGATACTGTTTACAGTATCCCTACCGCATGAAGCTCCCACCAATTCAGGATCTGTTGTGAATCAAGGCATCGAAAGCTTATTTGAAAATGTAAGCACACTTGCTTCCTTGACACCAACTATCTTCCATATGACAGAAACCTATATTATTTTAATCACTGCAGTTCTGATGTCAAAACAGTCTTATGCTGTTATCTTTTAATTATTTCCTCAAACAGCACCATGAATACTTTGTGGCTACAGATTAAAAAAAGGAATAAATTGGAAAATGTGCAACAAAGAACTTGCTGAGCCTCCATAGAAGTGCCAAGGGACAACTAAAAATAAATTTTAAGAAATAAAAATAAAAACCATAAAGGACACTCTTACCCTGATGCGACCCTTATCTACTAGCTAGACCAAATCAAGCATGACCCAATTGTACTTCGTCAAAACAACAAAAGTTCTCAATATCAGATCAATGTTAGCTCCAATTCCATTAAACATTTTTCTATCAATTGTCAAAAAATAAAAATATGAAGAAAAAAAAAGAAAAACCAGAAAAAGTACGACCATATTATTAAAATATAGATAAATCATGCCCTAACATGATCCAAACCTACTAGCTAGACCAAATTGCACATGACCCACTTGTAATCCATCAAAACACAGAAGTTCTCAATATTATATCATCGTTAACTTCAACTAAGTTAAATATTATTATATTATTTGTAAAAAATAGCTCATATAAATTGCAAGACCCAACTAGATAGTGTGCCAAGATAAGATATGCTTTTCTACAGTGTATTTATTTTCTAACCTCAAATTTTGGTGCCCTCAAAATCACTTAGCTAAGCCTTAGTTCCCACAAGCTGATACAAGTGCAGCGGTGGCTGCAAATGCCGATGAGTGGCAAGTTCTAACAGTACAAAGGTAGGAAGAAGTTTGGAAAACACCTATGAATAAATCTATAAATCAGGAAATTGAAGTATTACAGAATTTAAATTAACAATGAACAGTAATTATTACAGCTGCTTTTTAAAATGTGTTTATCTTTTGTTCATTTTTTCTGTCTTCCTTTCTCTTCTTTTCATTCTCTAATTATCATTTATTTTGCTCTTCATTTTCTCAATGTCTGCCCCTTTTCTTTTCCCTTCTCTTCTTTTCTTTTACCATGAAAAGAGAAATTCTTGGAATTCAAATCACTTATTTCATGGGAGTTAAATCTCTCATATTTTTCTCTTTCAGACTTGCACAGTTGCATCCCCTGATCTCTTTTTGATGGCACATCATAATGGAGCCTGACCAACAGCAAAGCCTGATGACAGCAGCATTCCAATGACAATGATTGACAGAGAACCATCATCTTCTTTCCTATCCACTTCTCTTCATCTTTCTTCCCAGAAGACCTGCAGCAATGTGGTGTATGCCCGCTGCCACTGCTCAGTGGTCTAGGATGGTAAGAATCACAATTTTAAATGTCTGGTCAAAATTCCTAACCGTTTACACTTCGTCACAATTCCAACACAAGTACCCTAGGTGCATTACCATCCCCGCTACTATGAACCAACCAAGCCCTTCAAGGCGAACCCCACATTCACCGAAAATAGAAATTGTAATGAGAGAAAACTATCTGTACCAACTTCAATTTGGTCTTTGTACTATATTAATGGACTCGGAGTAAGAAAATTAAAAAGATTGAAAGCGAACAAAGAATATGGCTACCACTTCAAACTCGATTACCAAATAAAAAAATGTGAATTTAACAAAATATCTTTTCACTTCTCAAGAAAATGCAAGGAATCTGACAGCAGAAAACTCTCAGGCATAACAAACAGCTAATGGTTTTAACTTTTAAACTATGAGCAAAAAGTCATGTTTAGGCTTAGCAATAAAAATCCAAAATATGAAGTCATCAAGAACTACATAACAATACAAGGGTCTTACAATTAATTATCGAAAAAAAGGGCCCTGCTGATCCATATGATTCTCATGTTGCAGCACCACTGGCTCCTGATAATAATTATGATCGATAAGCATATGGAGTGTACACTTGTATCTGAATTTTAATTTATCATTCTTACCGTTGGCAACAAATATTGCAAAAGTCCTAACAGAAAAAAGACTAAAGGTATATATACCTCTTAAAATAATCCTAATAAAGACCATTTAAGTTGGTGGTAGTTTGCCGAAGCACTTCAGAACTCCGATCAAGACCATGAGATGCCACCTTGTACAATTTATAAAAGGAGCATAATCAATTAAAAGTTATACAAAACCATGCAAACCAAATTATACCAACCAAAAACATTAAAAGAAACAGCAACGTCAAGGATTGAATTCATTCAATCTGTTGTTCAGTTCCAAAATAATTTCACAAGAAAGACCATAACATATTACTCACCAAATATGTAAGAGCAGCATAGCGCTCCTTACTGAGATACAAAGGCTTCCCTCGGGACATGTCATGGTCCTGCATACAAACAGTATAATATACATGTCAGAGACCACAGAACACTAAAATATGACATAATAGAAAGGATCATCAATGTATAATTTGTCCAAACAACCACAACAAACAAAAGTTCCTGAGGACCAGCTTTCTGAGTTCAAAAATCCCTTGATTACAGTAGGCATGCCACAAATGATTACAGGTTATGATATACCCATAGCTTATGGCATGCTCTAGGTGTGTACCTTAGTGGCAGTGCATCAAAGCAATAGTATTGGAAACATGGGACAGCAAGCCTATCACAGGCAATACATGTGACTTGGGAGGAAAAAAAAACTTCGTTTCTTTTTTTTTCACTTTGGCTCACAGAAAACCCTAATACGATACCTTCTAGAGCACTATCGAGAAAATCATTATCATTACACAGGACTCAGGGAAAAGTTGAGTAATTCACTATAATGATTCCAAATTTGAAAGAGACCCAACTAGTAGGGTAAGAAACAAACTACCAATAAGTTGTATCAAAAAATAATGTGCGAGCAGTAATTGAGAACCTACTAAAGCAATTTGATAGCAACCCACCCTATTAAGATTCAAGTTTTACCTGCTGACTTTATTGAACTAAAACCATAAGAAAAACAAGATGCAAAACAGCAGATATCTAGGTCAACAAGATTAACTAGAAAGAGGAGTCACTAAGTTCACCCAAAAACAGAATTCACTAAAAAAATAACTAGTATGCCACATCATGACCCAACCCAACAAACCTACTAATCCGTAACTTGGATATTACAGACCTTTTATCACATTTCCCAACCTTATTAAACCAACTTTCATCATGTTTCCCAACTTTATTAAACCTAAGTTACTAGTAGCAAGCTTGTCTCATGTCGCATTCATCATTATTGTCTACCATGGGACTTTGGAGGAGTCACAAGCCACATGGCTTGGTTCTTAAAAGTCAAGTACCATAGAATCATAGAACTCCAGAAGACTTTGTGACAAAGAACCAGTGCATGATCATAATCTCCTTCACAGTCAACCACCCCACCTGGACTGTCCATATTCTTCCTTGAATGCTACCTCTCCACACGACCAACATCCCTGCTTCTCCACCATCACACGTAAACACCTTCAGCTAATATACTGGATAGTGCCAATGTCTGAAGCACCTCTGTATGCCTTCTCTGCTCTGTCGATAAAATCATCCTTCCACTAAATACCACCTTGCATTAAATACCATCTCAGATCCCCAGCTTCCTTATTTATTCATCTTTAAAACTCCAAACACCTCAGTTACCTGGTTGAGGATATTTATTTAACCAGGAACATATGACTGGCCATAAATTTGTGTACACTGTGCATGGAGCAGCAATTACCAGTATGTATATTTCAGAAAATTTTCCAACCCCCCAGTAAGGTTTTGATTCCATAACAGCAATATTCCTAAGCTTGCCAATCATATACTAATCAGACAAAAATTCTTCGACATCAACTTTGAAAATGAAATCCATTTTACTGAATTAGATTATGTACTATAATGTACATAATCCAAAAAATGAATTACCATTAGAACAGAATACATAATCCATCATAAGTTGAGATAGCACTGCTAGAAGTCAGTTGTAAAAGAGCTGCTAACATATGTGATAACTTGTTAAATGATCACAGATTACAAGAATGCCGTGCAAAATATACATTTAATACACAATGCATTTTCTTCATAAATGATTCCTTATCCACTTAAAAACTAACTGATAATATCAAATTTTCTGATTTGTCACTCAACTATCTACATTTGGAATTGAAAAGATCCAATCATTCCTCTGAAATGATTGCACCTTTTCAATTTTAGTTCCCGAATGTGTATACAACAGGATAAATTTATAAGCTGATACAAAAAAAAAATCAGAACCAGCACAGCCCATAACATCAAACTGAGGACTTTCTTAACTGACCGAGTACTAGAGCAATAAAATATATCACAATTACCTCTTCACCAAAGGCATCCAAATAAAGAGATGGCCAGAGGGCCCGACGAGCTGACCTCTGCAATAAGATTGTGGTTTTCTGCAGATATGAACAAGGCAATGAAGCTAAATAAAATGTGACCTTTACCAAACACAAAGCAGAAAACAGTGTGATATACATACCCTGACCAGCAAGAATACACCAATACCAGCCCCACAGATCATTGCATGATTTAAGCATTTGCTTTGCCTAAAGGAGAATAACCAACTACTAAGGTGACAGCTTTCGTAAGATATGGAAAGTATAGAAATGTACCAAACAAAACATGTACAACCGTAGATTATAGGGACATGAAGTTAAATAGTATTAAATGTACCTGCAGCAAGACTTCCTGTATAGCGAACATAATTTACCACAAAGCAAGCACAAAGCAGGTTCCTCTGGGACAGACTTGCAATTAGAGCATGGTAGCTTTATGTACCTGGTAAAAGATTACAATACTTTAGCAACTGTTGGCAGCCTTACCCTTTACAAAAATAGACCTTTCACCATAAAAACTGCCTGATATTTTGAAATACACTAACTTTTTCAGTAGATCCTGATAGATGAGAGGAAGTTCCATCAGCTTAAATGGAACAGCAGGAGATGAAGCTAAAACGCCTCTGTACTTACGAACTCCAAACTCATCACAGAAATGGTCACACCATCTCAAAGCCAAGGCATGCACAGCCTCATTCTTGAGAACCAAATCCAATGAGCAAATCATAAACATGTCCTCCAATTCCCTTATATTATAGAGCTCAACTCTTAATTGGCTGTCAGTATCCAATTGTACATCTTTTGAACAAAAATATGACCTTTCCCATGTGTGACTATCATATGACAGGGACAATGTCGAAGAGTTTAGTAAATTCCAAAGTAGTGCACATCTACGAAGGTATGGAAATGTTAATCTGCGTATCATATCCTTCGGATGGTAAAGGTGATCAATATAGCTGGAGACAAAATACTGTCTCACACGGTCAGATTCTGCCATTGTCCTGCAAACATCATTAAGAATGTTGCTGCCAAAACTTGATGCATCAAAACTTTGATTGCCATAGCATGTAATCATAGCCTGCAAAAGACACAGATAAGGAATAAAAACATATTATGCTGACAGTCAATATTCACAGGTTAGGTATTGATACAAAGGGTTAAACATTAACAAAAAATATATTAGCATGACATTATACTACTTACATACCTGAACAAGGCAAACAGCATAAAATAAATGCACAAGAGCAATGAAACATTCTCTTGAGGACTTAAAAGGGGCTGGGAGGCAGAAAAGAAACCACATAAGAGAAGAAAAGGGATCATGAGCAAGAATAGGATCGGCAGCATGTTTCCAGAATTGTATGTCAGGAAAAGCTTCCCCATTGTCATAACCTTGAAACGAGGAAGAAGTTGTGCCTGCAAGGGCATGATGAATAAAGGTGAGTTTCATAATTTCATCCCTGAATTTAATATTCTCCCCACGGAGAGAGTCAATCAAAAGCTGCATTATTCAAACTGTCACTGCCAACTAATAACTCAAAGTACCAACTAATTTTTACATTTCTTCATATTCAAATTATGAATCTGTATGTCAGGAAAAGATTCCCCATTGTCATAACATTCAATCGAGGAAGTTGTGCCTGCAAGGGCATGATGAATAAAGGTGAGTTTCATAATTTCTTCTCTGAATTTAATATTCTCCCCACGGAGAGAGTCAATCAAAAGCTGCATTATTTGAACTGTCACTGCCAACTAATAACTCAAAGTACCAACTCAGCATTACATCTTTTCATATTCAAATTATATTAGTTCTTGCCTTAGCAAATATAGACAGGTTTTCTTGTGAAGGCTTTTCCACATTATTATTACTTCAGAAAAAACTAATATGGTTATCCAAGGTTGCATGGAAAGATAATTAATAATCTAGGAAACTTTCACCATGATTGCAAGAGTATGTCTACAATTTCACAACTGGAACCAGACTGACAATGTTGTATCAATTCCGATGAATACAAATCAAGCAGTTACTTAAAATTTCTCAGCCTTAACCCTTTCAGATAGAAAACTCTAAAACAAAAGAATCTTGATCATGTTACTTGAGAAATGAAACTGTACCCAAAAACTTATTAAGAAAACTATCAGAAATTGTCTTCTTATCGGACTACCAATTTCATCGTATTCGTCAATGAGTCAATTTACACAAGATAGTCAAGTATAAAAAACAAAAAATATCAGCTTCCCAAGAATGTAAAGATCACTCATCTATTAAAGCCCACTACTAGGAGTAACCTCATCGACTTGTAAGGGATCTTTAAAAAATAATTATCGAGAGAGATTGTTTTACAAATTGGATAATCGCTTAGCAACATGATAATACATTTAAGAAATCCATATCCCATCAGATATTTGTTTAAAAGATTTTTAGAAACTCAGAATCACACTTAATAATCAGTGTAATACATATATTAAGGATAACATTATTTCTTATTGTAACAGAACAAAAGGTCCAAGTCACTATCAATACCTTTTTGCTTATCTCCATTGGACAAGTAATTATCACCGGACACACCAGAACAAATAGACCCCGTTAGAAGTTGAAGACTGCTGAACCTCAAGAGAACTTCAAGACAATTAGAACTGCCGGCAGACTGAGCAACATGGAGTAGAACTGACATTATATACCCACTAGAAGAGCGAAGTTCCTCAGTCAAAGATTCTAAGCAAGACTGAGATCCAACTGAATTTGTGTTCAACTTTGCACGAGCAGCAATTTCTGTAGATGTAATTGAGTACCTAAGTGTGTCCCACAGAATTAAGGATCGACTGAGCCAGCCATGGGCTGACAAACTACTGTAACTGTGAGAATAATACAGCATATACAATTTTCTGAGGGAAGGCTCTAAAACTAAATTCATGGTCTCATTAATTTTTCCAGACAAAACCTTTAGATTTCTGCACTGCCCAACAATTTTTGCTGTATTTTGAAGAAGAGATGATGCAAGAGCAATGTGTAAGTTGCTACAGTTCATATCTGATGACGTTGAAGGAACATCATTTGGCATTGAACTGCTGAAGGCTGATTCTTTTGTCTTTGAAAGTTTATTGGAGAAACCAGTGCATGCAGGGAGGATGGCGTTTGCAAATCTTCGGCATACTGGACAAAGTAATTCTCCCTGAAGTCAAAAAAGACGAAGTCACAAAACCATCTAAAGATAGTAAGAAAAAAGTCAATGTAACTAAACAATTTAAAGAAAATACAATAACAAGGATATGACAAAAAGATTTACCAGGTCAGGATCCACAATATGACTTCCTTCAAAACCAAGATTTCCGATGTATCTGAAATTACAAGCGATAACCAAGCACATGAAATTAACTTTCACTTCATGAAAGAAGATAAATGAAAAGTTATAATGTCAGTATCTTATCAAAAGAGTATTTCATAATCCTAAACATCCGGGTTTTTTTTTTTTGTGAACGAACTATGCCTGTCATATTAAGAATCAATTAAACTTGGTAATCTAAACACCTTCTCTAAATATTTATTGCTTCACAATCTTAATAACAAACAAAATTGTTTTTTTCAGAGACCCAGATTTTGTTACAGAAATATATTTAAACAGAACTCGGGTACCATTATGTGACTTTAGGGTAAAGAAGAGTGAAATATAAGGTTATGAAATTTAAAAAACAATTTATCTGTGAGATAGGAAAACTATCTTTACTAGATATATGTTGCATGATACAGTACCATAATATCAAGTTACAAGTACAATATAATCACAAATGAAGGAAAAGGCAAAACAAAACAAAACAAAACAAAATTGCACTTCAATTAATCTGAAGACCATAGGAGCTACGCTTTCCTCAACGTATAAGACACATAAACATAAAGGGAAGAATGGCAAATCCAAACTAAAATTCATGCCGATCTGATAGTAGAAGCCACCAGTTGTTATGATGCACTCATCACAATCTAACTCCAAGGACTCATAATTTATATGACAATGCCAATGAAACTAAAACCATTCAGCAGTTCAATGAAATTCAGAATAACTTGAGATACATGCTGTCTCCTTGGATTTATTATGCACTAAAATTATTTTTTTATTCTAGACTTATTCTAGACTACCAGAAACCAATCTTTTCCAGCCTACGGAACGTCAACTGACAATATCAATACTTCAGGAAAAAAGAAGACAAATTTCATTCCACAAATTGTATTCAATGTTCCAATATTGAACTTGAAAATAATTGCTAAAAAGTATCTGGGCTTTCCTTTCTGTAAATACATTTTAGCTATGGATCCAAATCTGTTAATCACTAAGTTACGGAATCTCTGAAAATCAGAATAGGCTAGCTATGAGCCAAAACAAATTCAAACCAACCACAAAAGTAGCTATAGATAATATCAGATAACCTCAATCAGCTCTATAACCAAACACAATAAAAGCAAGAGGTACTTAAATGATGATTGACGATATAATTCATAATACAATTTCAGTATAATGAGTGCTACTGTCATACAAATTAAAAGCTTTCGAATAATAGTGTGGAAATCATAATGATTTGAATGCCCTTTTACCTTCAAAAGTTTGTTTGATTTACTTTTCTAGCTCATTATGTACACTATCTGTCTACTTAGACCTCAAAATAGAGGGACATTAACACAAGGATTACAGCTTATATAAGAGTTGCTGCACTTCTACCAGAAGATATATAAAAAATTTCAACTGCCGGCTTCAAGAGGATAAAGAACTTGTAATCCATGAGCAGAGAAAAGCTTGTTTTACATCTAATCGCTACATGCAGTGAGCTACATCTTGAACCACTAATACACAAGATGGTGCATGCACTTGCATGTAACATGCACCGGTCTTGTAATAGTACATTAGCATAAATAGCACCCTGCAACAGCACCTTAGCATGCACCAAATATGATGTGGGTACCACCAACCAATTGTGTAACTTCCACATCTTACAGAAAATGTCAGTAATACAAATCAAATTTGAAGCTTTGCATGATATTTATAGAATCTTATGATGATCAAGCATGTTCATTTTTGTATGTTTTTCTCTTCTATTTTCATTGATCTGTCCACAAGTTTTTCTCATGAACCTAGTCCTCTTGGTAGATGGACAAATATAAATTAAGTAAAGGACTTCCATGGAATAGATTAATGTGTCTCTCAAAAAGAATGTTCGGTACTGCAGTTGTTAACTATTGACTAGTTCGACTTATAAATACCAGAAGGAAACTAAATGACAAAAGATGGCATGGATTATTGCCATAGCCATTGAAAAAAAAAACAAGGATGTTAGCTTCTAGATTGTCTTCCTGTAATAAGTTCATCTCATCATGATATTTGATGCTTTACTAGATTCCGCTGCTAAAATTCCTACCATTAACTGATCAATAATACATCAACAGCTAGAAAATGAAACCTGTGAGATCAAGAAGAGAAAGTGCTACGTTCTCTTTTGCATTTGGTAAAAATTTTTGGGAACACACGTACACCCTTGAGTATGAGATCCTACAATGTATTTCCTGTTTTTACTATAGAGAAGTCAACTAGATAAAAATTCTAGTATTGAAAACAAACAATAAATTTAAGATTATGTGAAAATTAGAAAGCATCATCTATATTTGGTATAGATTTTCTATAACTTTATTCGGCAAAATTATCTAACCTTATATTTTTCCCTCTTCAAGAGTGTAAAATTAATTATTGTAAAAAATGGATAATTTTCTATTTGTATTATCAACAGCCTGCACGAGGATCTGAATTATAAAAAATACACTATCATATCGATGAGATTCAGGGTCTATTTGCATCATATACCTTTGCTTCAAAGACAACTGATATCTATCATGGCATTCCCGATGCACAGCATGACCACAAGAAGAAATATGAATTCCATCACAATCACTTGGACCGAATCCACTAATCATAGTAGTTGAAGCAGTTGACCTTGATGCCAAATTCACAATGCGTTGAGGGCCAAAAATGAAAGAGTGATTTTGTTTTGGCTCTCTTGATAGACTTAAAACATACTCGCCAAGTCCAAAAAATTCTGCAATGCTTCCTTTCCTTGAACCCAACACAGCATCCTTGGTTAAATATTTCTTTTCAGCATCCAGCGTATCTAAAATAGATTTAGAATTGTGTATATCCCTTATAATAGACCGGTAAATATCATCCTCCATACTCTCAAGGGATGCACTAAGTTCTGTGTCAGTACCAGGAAAGACATCGAGTGGTTGAATGTTTCTAAAAGCAGGCAGTTGTTCATTCAGAAAGACCAAAGACCTATCAACTTCTGCAGGTTCCATGTCAAAGGGGAATTCAACACCTACATTCTGAATTGACTGCACTATATTTTTCGAATCAGATCCACCTTGGCCATTTGATCCTTCTATACCAGCTGAAGGAATTTCGTTTTGCTGGCCTACATCTTCCCAGGACAGAGGAGCTCTCTCAACAAAAGTTGTAAGACAGGATTTCTGGTTAGAACAAAATATGCCAATTATTAAAATTAACAATCAGAAAGGTAAATACGTGACTAAAATATCAGCAAGTCAAACAGTACATAACTCATCAATTGGAAAACAGAACAAACAAGAAACAAATCAAATGACATTAAACAAATTTTAATAGATAATTTTATCGATTTTTAAGCATACTTTGAAAACCAACTTTATGGACAAATAAAATCACAAATGCACAGGAAGGAGTATATCTTAACCTGGAGAAGTATCAGGAAACACAAAGGACTTTGGGAGTGTGGATCTCGACAAAAAGAGCAAACAATTGCTGATTCCTCAGAAACATTGTCCTCTTGGTCTAACTTTTCCTCTTTGGATATCGAGCCATCTGCTTCACTGTTAGGTGTTGACTTCAGACTTGCCATGAATCTTGATTGTTCAGCCCTCATTTTTTCCTTCAATGCATCCAGAAAGCAAAAGCAAAATGTTATTTATCGCAAAAATGTTCAACCAAAGCCCTAAACAATTCAGTTAAAATGACAGCAACATGTTTTATCAAGCCTAAGAGCCATGTTCATAAGTAGCTATGACAATGTGTACTAAGCTACATCCGATCCTTTGTACACTTCGACAAAACAACTGCCAAGAAATAGCTATGGAGATTCTAGTGCCTAACAAGTGGTGAATAATTACCATAAGCTAGTCATGAATTTTATTGAATGTTTATTTAGGGCCATAACATACTGATGTTACACATCTATAATAGGGCCACTTTTGCATTCTGCAACTTTACAAAATCCAGTAATATCTAAAATAACCAGAAAAGTGGAACCTCATGAAGCTCATTCACATATAATACTTAAAATAAACAGACTGGAGTAGTTACAGCTAGTTCTAATAGTCAAAAACTCTCAAGGTCATATATATTCCTATCAACCAAAAACAATGAAACCAAATGCATATTTACAGCTCGTTCTCTATTCTTCCATTTATGTGGGATGGAAGACTCCAGTCACATTATCCAGGAAATCATTTCCCTCAACCAGAAAGTAATGGCGCGAAGCTAGTCGGGAGTGCATTTATTTCCTGCAAATTTCTAATTTGAAAGCTTTTTTGGCTCCAGATGCAAAATGTTTTAGATTCCCATTAGATTATGCAAGTGGTTCATCCAAGGGAATTTTATAGTAGATTAATTGACACAGCTCTAACATATATAAAAGAACTTAAAGAAAGGTAAAGTTTATGTGTATCGTTATTAAGTAAAATGAACTCAATAATAGCCTAGAAGTGGTGGTAAAGGATCCGGCTGCTGCATGACACATTTTATATTTCATAAGTACCAGAATTGCCTCCTTACTGATTAATATTTCAAGTTATTTAACACACATCTCCAGTCATAAAATTGAAGGTACAAAGTCATTATCATGACAGATGAATACAACACAATGGAGGCACAGCAAGGAAAGACATAAATTACCCACACACCAACAAAAGATCCCACATCATGAAGCCGAATAAAATAAAAAATTCATGTTGCCCAAACCTGAATGTTGAAGCCTATGACTTTGATTGTTAATGTATTTCCTAGATGTGTATAATCCAAGAATTGTCCCAGCACTCATACATGAGCGGCTAAGTGCTCGACCTGCCAGGCAGATCTGGTGTGATGCCACAACTCATGGGCACACTATATATGGGTAACATCTGTGAGCATATCGAACCCAGATTCCTTATTAAATTCACCAAACATCATAAATATCAAAATAACTCTTAAACATGATGAAAAAATAAGGTATACTTTTGTGCCGATGGTAAGATGCCATTGAGCCATTTAACTCATACAAGTGTCAGTAGATACATAAGCTACTTCATATTAATACTTGTTTATAAAGTCCAATTCAATCAATGTTTTCTGCACCAAACTGATCATGCATAGCAGATATTACAATTCCTTACGATCAAAGTGGAAACTCAAGTTCACAAAGGAGTTCAGAAAATAACAGTCTAAAATAACTAGCAGGAAAGACCACAAATCTTACCATTATAGCAGCCTGTCGCTCTCGGGCTTTTGCCCGCCGCTCTTCAGCATCAGAAGCCGATGCTGACCTCTCTGGAGCATCTTCAGTGGGCTGCTTACGCATATGACAGACCACTTCTGGTGCTATTCTTTGAAGCATAACCAAGCAATCGGTGTTCAGCGCAGCAATTTTCTTCAATAATGTCTCAACGAGTAATGAAATGTTACAATGTCTCGTTTCGGAATAATGACTGTCACTTTCCTTCTTGTATTTCCTCATCAGTAAAACTAGCAAGGATAACATGCTTTGGTTTTTGCACAATGCTGACTCACCATGTGCAGCTACATCAAGTTGTTCAGTAGCATGAGCCAGTATAGGAGGTAAATCTTCCACATAATGCGAAACTTCCATGAATGAGTGATCAGGATGTGAGAAATCAATACCAGAACCATAATTAGTACTATGTGTTTGAGTTTGACTCACTGAGCCACAAATATCTAAAGCAAGAGAAAGTAAGTGTAAAGCTGCTATAAGAACCCCATCAGGAGCACGAGATGCAAGGGAAACATCCACATATGCAGCATAAAAGAAAACTGCACGGACAATTTTGAGGACTGCTTTTGATGTAGCTATTCTAGAAATTGTTTTCAAGGGAATATAGACATTCGTCCATTGTGGCAACTGGACGTTGCGAGCAGAGACTTCACAGAACTGAAAATATCTCTCCTCTGCCACTTGCAAGTCCCTATAATTCCAGCGAGGGTGATACAGGTCCAACTCTTTCCAGTAAGCTTTTCGAAGAGAATATTTACCCTGAAATTCAATAATCATCAGTTTAGTTTATTGATTGAGACCAAGTTTCAAGAAATCTGAAGCATAGTATGTTATGGACCATAACCTGCTTCATGCCAGATGGATTCGAATACGTGGCAAGCATATCCAGAACATTTTGAAGTTGATCACAGTTTAAAAGATCACGAGGAAGAGCCTTCACCAGCTGGCTACGGGTGGCATCACCAACAGTGAGTTTATAAACTAATTCTCTCTTCAAATTATCAACAGAAGAAAGGCCAGAAAACCGGCGCTCTTTGACAACCTGTATGATAAGAGTAAGCATCTCTTGCACCAGAACTGCCTCATACCTGTGAACAATGTGTTTTTTCAGTATGGCATATGAGTAATAATTAAAGAACAATTGCAAATTTAATCCAATTCATATAAATAGACAGCAACAGTATGACTGAGATTGAAGTTGAAGGTCACATTAATCAACATGATTAATCAAAAAGATAATTGTTTGGCTTCATTAGTATGTGTAGCTCTGTTCCACAATCAAAAGTTGAAGCTCAATCAAATAGTGAACTGCCAAGCACGTACATGAAAAGTATCCGCATATGTAGCTATGTTCACAATCAAAAGTTGAAGCTCAATCAAAGAGTCAACTGCCAAGCATGTATAAGACCAGCCATAATTTCAAAACTGGCTCTTACTCTAAAGGAGATTCTTGAGTTCATATCAAGGGTTTACATACCAGTCCGTGCCGGTGCACCGAGACTATCTCGGTACTGGTACGGTACCAGCACCAGGTGGTACACAGTACATACCGCCAGGTATATTAAAATATATTAATTTTTTTATAATATTAAATATTATATATATTAAGAAAAACAAAGGGGCGACGTCACCTCGATCTTTCTCCTCGCGTGGGGAGACATTCCATCCTCACGCAGGAGAAAAATCGCCCGCGGGCGAGGGCGGCGACGACGCGCGGGCAAGGAGGTACTTCTCTCTTCTTCTCCTCTTCTTCTTCTTTCTTCTTTTCTTCTTCTTCTTCTTCTTCTTCTTCTTTCCTTTTTCTCCCTCAATCGATTGTCTACAGCTGAAATCGACCGCCGACGGTCGATTTTGGCGGTACCACCAAATAACAACCGGTCCACGTACCAATAACTTGGCGGACTGGTACGTACCGCCCATACCGAGCGATACAGATCGAAATTGCATTCCTTGGTTCATATAAATAATGATGTCAAAGAAAACAACAGTAGGTTTTTCTCAGCTCTATCTACAAACCAATGAAAAAAGGCGATCGATTTTGGTGGTACCGCCAGATAGCGGCCGGTCCGGGTACCAATAACCCGACGGACTGGTACTTACCGCCCATACCGGGCAATCCAGATCGAAATTGCATTCCATGATTCATATAAATAATGATGTCAAAGAAAACAACAGTAGGTTTTTCTCAGCTCTATCTACAAACCAATGAAAAACGGGACATCAACCTAAGGTAGAAAAAGGGACATTAATCCAAGGTAGAAAATAATGACAGAACTTTGTAGGTTCCCACAGGGATCACTTTTCATTCAAATAGTTTCCAGAAATCCATTTTTTGATACTCAAAATTAAGATAAATGAAAATGCCTTATCTGACTAATACTAATTGGCAAGCATATGAAAGATCCACCATTCCGCATGTTAAATGTCAACTATAGTGATTTTGCAATCCAAGCTGGGACAAGACTGTACAACCTTATGATGTAACAAGCTGGGACAAGACTTTTCAATCACCATCACTGTAAGTCATGACTGAAAGCCACAACTAGAAAAAAAAAACAAAAAGACAGCAACCGACCAACACATTCATCAGCCAAATAGGCTGCATTTGTTCATCAAACTTTGCAGTCTATGCTTACCCTAGATTCAATCCTTCATCCTGCAAATCCTCCAGAGGTCACCAGTATTGACTAGCCAAACTCACAAGACAAGTTCTCTCAAAACCTCTTGGCTCTCAAAAGTAAGAAAGTTGTCCCTGCAATCAATTCACTCATGACTCGTCAGCCTCTTATTCTTGCATTTCAGCATATCCTATTAAGTTTAACAATGACAAGCGCTCAACATACTCTCTGCTTTTTCCCCTTCTAAACAACACTGCAAATATTGTACCTAATGTCATGGGATTACCCTGTCAATGGGATACCGGCTGGGAACAGATATGACATCTCACAAATATTTCAATCATGACCTTATAAGGTGCACATATAGTACCCATGCCATGTCAGCCTTATATCCACAGACACACACACACACACAACCCAGCACCTTGCTGAAATCATGGGATTGATTAGGCCAAAGTAACTGCAGTTTCATTATACCAATAACATTTTTGGTTCACAGCAACAACTAAAAAGGAAAACTTACATGTTTTGCATGTATATTGCCTTGAACTTAATATTAAAAAAATGTTACAAGTATCCGAAAGTACTAGAAAAAGTCATTTATCTCACTTTGAAAAAATGCAAGAAACAAAGGGAACTTACTCATTGCACTCTGAAAGACTCAAAGATGTATAATTTACTAATCCAAATCTTTCTTGAATTCTCTCAACAAACAATTCTGGTGGAGCTAATGCAGCACAGCATTGCAGCAAGAAAAGATCAGATTCTAGCCCTTGATTAAACCTGGATAAAACAAGTGAAAGAATTGAGATCATCTAGTTACTATATTATAGTTTCATGTGTTCTTTTTTAATATGAACTAACCACTGGACGGCACGATAAAACTCAGAGTTAAATATGGCTGCATCACCATTCCTGCGCCACATGCCAGCACGTACTTGGGCGCAAAACACACGTAACCGAAGAGGATGCTCCATCAGAAAGGCCGAAAATCCACAAGGTTGTAAACCTCTCAAAACCTGCCCAAAGAACTCATGACCCCATGCTGATGAAGGAAGTGACAAGCCATTACTTGCCTTCTCTGGCTTTTCAATCTCATTGTGACAATATTCCATCGCTTTTCGCAATATTAATGAAAGCAAACGATGTAAAGGAATGTGAAATGATATTTCCTGTGAACTAACATCATAAACTATGTCGGGCCAATCAGCAATATTTAACAAACCAAATGCTTCTGATTCAGCACCAGGATCTACCTCCACAATACTATCATCTAATATCGTACTTGAAGTGGTATGCTCAAGTCTTCCATCGGTGTCCATTAAATCAGAGACCTCATGATGCTCACCAGAAGCAAGAGACTGATGCATATCTACTCCCTGCCTAGACACAGACAACCCAAAAATTTTGTTACTATTTGCACCCTCTTTTGACTTGAATAATTTCTTTCTAAAACTACGGTAGTTCATGTCATCAACGAAGAGTGAAATTTTCCTTGCATGGCACAACCAGTCATCAATTGCTTTAAGGCACTCGAAAATCAACCAAATAGCAGGTGACGGAACAGAGAGGTGGTCAACACCACTGTACTTCACATCACTATATTGGGATGAGCCATCCAATCCACCGCTTGTTCTATTTATACTGCAAGCAGAGCTGTCTTGTGAAATTCTGCCTACTTTTGAATGACGATAACCTTCGTTATCATCTAACCATTCAGAGTCTGGGTAAGAACAAGAAGTGATCTTCCTTTCTCTGGTTTCAAAAGCAGAAAATGCTCCTTGCACCAAAAGATTATGAACTTTGCTTAGGAAGTGTCCCAGCACAAAAGGTGCAGAAAGATATTCATGTTCTTCTTCAATAGGAGTAGTTGTTACTCTCTTATGGGGATCCATGCCTTGCACAAGAGATAAAAGCTTCAGCCAAGCTCTTGAAATATCAGGCCGCTCATGAGTTATGTATGCAAGAACCTCTTTGTGAGTTAGGACAAATCGTGTGTCTTCCACCAAACGGATTATTGTCTCATAGAGGTTTTCCCACTTGCTTACCTGCAAAAGTGCTTGTAATCATGAAACCACTTAAAAGTCAAAAGAACAAAGGACATCAATTAAGACCAGATAATATGCTTCTGTTTAAAAACAATGCAGACTTCACTAACACCAAATGCACTCAAAAAATAGGATGCTAAAGCTTCACAAGGGACTGCTTCAGAAACAAACAAGAGAAAGATTGCTAACTGAAGTAGTAGCACGGGCGCTGTGGTTGAACACATGATTTCTTACCTGTAATTGACCGTCTTCTCGAATGCAAAAAAGGAACAGGTCCTTCAAGCATCCCAAAAGTACACCCAGCAGGTTCACCTCTCGTACAAGTCGTGGTGTTAACGTGGGCACAGTGAACAATTGCACAGAGAATGTTGACAGTAGCGGATACTTCTCAAATGCTTTATCAGTCGACTCTTTGATAATTTCACCTACAGAAAAAGGATAATATCTCGTAAAAGCTTTAGCAAACTCATATTTAAACACAGGCTCCCCAAGCAATTTTAGAAGTAATTCATGGAGCTTCTTCACAACGTTCTTGTGCAAGAACCTCTCTGCCCTCACAAGAACATCGAGCAAATCGGTACACTCAAACATTTTCTTTGATATGAAACTAAGAAGGCTTTCGCTACATTTGCAGAAGTCCAGCAACATCTCAACAACTGCAGAAGATAACCTATTCCCCATCCCTGCAGACACATCAGTTTTGCTATGTTCCCTTGGATTCCTCTGGTTTTCAGCGAGCATTAATTTGTCCTTCCAGAGTTCGAGAAGAACATCCATAACAGGCCTGATGGAATTTGCCAACTCTTCCGGCAAAGGTTGCATCTGCTCAGTTCCTCTGTGCTTGGAACAGAATCCTTCACGTTTCCAGGCTGTCACATCTCCGCAGTCACAGCATCCGCCACCTGTATACATAATTGAGTAATCATGATCCTTGTGATTGCCATTCTGGAAACATGGAACGCATATAGCACAGGTTGGATCCTGCTCGCATGTGCGGCAGCGATAGGCCAAGTCATTCTGACCCCAAACGGCTCCACACACAGCACGCTGACCAACAGCATCTGATGCCAAATTCTCAAGAGATGATTGTGGTTCAGCTTCAAACATCAACCACCCTAGCCACAACATACTCTCACGAAATAGATCCTCGGTGTTGCCACCGCTGGACGCATCCGATGAGATTCGCAGCTCCGACAAATCATCCTCGGTTGGTAAGATGGAAGAGATCAACACGGGACACATAGGTTTGTTTTCCTTGAGATATGATATAAGCCCCATTTGAGACTGCTCTAACACCTCGGAGGGAACACCTTTGGTGATAAGTCTCTGAAAAAAGATGCAAACGAATAGGGTATAGACATATAAGCCACAATGTGTGCAGATTCTTCGGCCACTTCAAAATGTATCTAGCAAAGGACCAGGATTGTTAATTATGGACTAAGAACAGAAGAAAAGTAACAACAATATGGTACTTCTCTTCTTCACATCCACGCATGTCTCGTTCTTAGTTCTTGCTGTCCGATCAGAAATCGAACAAAGATAATCACCACAGTGTTCGAGAAATGAACGGGGGGCTGAGGAAACCATACCTGGACGATGCGATCTCTCGGAGACAACACGGTGTCCCGCGGCGAATCGAGCTCCATGCCGGCCATGACGCGAAGCCAATCGGCGCAACTCCAGGGGCTCGATCGGGAGCTTCCCCGCCCCAGGGTTGCGGAGGTGCGACGACGCCGACAAATGAAGACGAAAGAAAGGAGGGAGGAAGGAAAGATCGAGAGGCCCCCCGATGAGAAAAGCCCTAATCCTTCCGCTCTTCGGCCCCCTTTCTTGTTTTCTCCCTTCACTTCTGATTGGGGTTATCGGTGGCGTCGAGAATCCAAACAAACGATCTCCCTCAGGTAGCGGTGTTTTTGTTTTTGTACTGTGTTTATTTTTGCTGAATCGTGTTTAGGGAGGGGCGGTGTCGGGAGGGGGGCAAAGTCGGCAGGGTACGGTTTGTGCTGCTATCTCGAACCGTCTCTTCCGAACCGTGATAAGACTTCACGACCCTTTTCTCTAATAAACCATAATAATCTAACCATCCCCCGCATGGAGGTCCACAACCACCACCGTCAGATTGGACCCGTTATGGACGATGCTGATGCTGATGCTGATGAGGCCGCTTAGTCGTACGTAGATTTAGTAAATTTAATATTTTAAATAAATTAATTTTGAGAAGTTCTCCTATAATACCTTCGTTTCCAAAAAAATTCAAAGGACATTATTAAAAAAAATTATAAAAAATTAATTTTGAAAATTCTCATGAAAACTCTTATTTTTATATTTTTTGTAAAATATTTTCTCTCTCGTAAAAGAATAATTTTACTCATACCTTCACTACACTAGTCATCTCTATCCATCCATGGTCACCATTATGGTTAAGTCCTTGATTGTCACCGTGTGTAACTCTCATCGTTTGCTCACCACCCTCATCGCCTTTGGTTGCATACACCTTTGCCTACACCTCATGCCTCGTTGCCCATCATTGCCCTCACCTCCTCTCCTCTCTTCGATGACATGGTCCATTTTCAACCCAACATGATGATGGTGGCATTTGCAAATGGGGGTTATCAAGGCTTCATTTCCCAATCATCGTATCCACAATAATTGAAGAGGGTGGATAAGAATTGTTGAAAATCGCTAGTAGCATAGTGACGAAAGGGAAGAAGACAATGAGCGACGAGGAAGGATGAGCGACGAGAGAGGAGGAGGGGAGGGGGGGGGGGGGGGGGGGGGGAACTGTGGACAACGGATGTGTGGGTAGTGGGGCAAAGGTGAGGGTAACAATACGAAGGCTAAGGCAATATCGATGCAATGGAAGTTACAGTAAAATCATCTTTTAGGAAAGAAAAGATGTTTTATGAAAATTTAAAAATAAGGATGCTATGAGAAATTTTCTCAAAATTAGAAATTTTATTGGGAATTTATCCAAAAATATTATTTTACCTAAAAGATTAAGAATAATAGAGGCAGGAATTCGCTATGTTGTATAGGTTAAAAATAATTTGGATATATTAAAAAATAGGTATTGAAAGAAAATATATATTGACTTCCTTGTGTGATTTCTAATATATGTCATATATCAAAAGTCAAATTACAAGTAGAAACCTAATTAAATTCTTTTTATCTAAAGCGCAAAACAAAGCATTCATATTTTTAATATTTAAAAAATATTTAATGATCATTCCAACCATTTATCAGATTGGGTGAGCCGAGAAAACCTGACTCGCGTGAAGAGAAATCCGCCATGGCGAGGGCACCAGAAAAAATGTGACTAAAGTACGTGAGTCAGGAAAACCCGACTCGTGACAAAAGAAATCTAGTATGACAGAAGTATATGACGAAATATGTCTGAGGTATGTGAGTCGGGAAAACCTAATTTATGCTAAGAGAAATTCGTTATGATGGAAGCATAGAGTAAAAAATATGTTGGAGGCGTGTGAGTTGGAAACCCTGACCCACACTAAGAGAAATCCGCTATTACAAAAGCATATGATGAACAATACACAAGGTGTATAAGTCAAGAAAACTAGACCCATAATAAGAGAAATCTGCTACGACAAAAGCGTAGCGTGAAATGTGTTCGAGGCGTATGAGTCAGAAAAACCCAACCCATACTAAGAGAAGTTCGTTATGGCAAAATGTGTCCTAGATGTGTGGGTTAGAAAAACTTGACCCACGACAAGAGAAATCCACTACGATGGAAGTATAAGGTGAAATATGCTCGAAGCGTATGAGTTGAAAAAACCAACCTATGCCAAAAGAAATCAATAGAACGAAGGTATAAGGTGAAATACGCCAAGGCGTGGTCGGGAGAGCCCAACTCGTGCCAAGAGAAATCAGTTATGAGGAAGCGCGTGGTGAAATATACTAGAGACGTGTGAGTTGGAAAAACTCGACCTGAGCCAAAAGAGATCCACTATGATGTGCATAGGGCAAAGTGTGCCTGAGGTGTGTGAGTCGGGAAAACTCAACCCTCGCTGTCATGCCTGATAGAAATAGATAGAGGTAAGGAGCAAAAGGATGCATTTAATTCATTGATGCAACACTTATTTATACAGGGTTGAGGGAAGATTTCCCCCAACTGATGAATGGGATCTTCTCGTTCAATTACAAATTGTTCAGCTAACATGCCCCCACAAGATCGAGCTCTTATAAAGGACGTCGATCTTGGATCGATGTAAGGAAAAGAGTTTGCAAGGCAAAGCCTTCGTGAGGGAGTCTGCGAGTTTATCAGTCATGTGGACATGAGAAACACAGAGCTACTAGCGGATAACTTGATCACGCACAAAATAAAAATCAATAGCAATATTCTTCATGTGGGAGTGAAATACTAGATTAGCACAAAGATAAGTAGCACCAATATGATAGGACTCCAGCAGTCTTCTGGGGTTATATCACAATGTTATCACAATAAATAACAGGTGTAGAAGTAGAGTGAATGTGAGCTCCATAAGTAAGTTAGTGATCCAATTAAGTTCGACAGCAGCAGTGGCAATAGTACGATATTCAACTTCAGTAGTAGACCTGGCAACTATCTTTTGTTTCTTTAAACTTCATCTAATCGGATCAGCACCAAGAAAAATAATATATCCTGATATAGAGGTTCTATCATCAACATTATCGGCCCAGTCTACATCGGCAAAGGCATGAAGCTAAGAGGAAGAGTGCTTGCGAAGAAAAATGTCATGATTGAATGTCCTCTTAAGATAACGTAAAATACGTTTGATAGAAGTCCAGTGTAAAGTAGACAGTAGATGCATAAACTGAGATAATTTATTAACTTTAAAGGAGACATTTGGATGAGTAAGAGCGAGATATTGTAAGGAGCCAACTACTTGTTGATACTGAGTAGGGTCTATAGCAGGACTACCATCACATAACTTCAGTGATTCACTAGCAGATAGAGGAGTGGTAACCTCATTTGCATCTTGCATGTTCATCTTTAATAGTAAATCTTGAATGCACTTTCTCTGTGAAAGAAAGAGGCCAGAAGATGTAAACGTAGCCTCGACACTAAGAAAATAACTCAGGTTGCCTAGATCTTTAAGAGAGAATCGGTCAGTCAATTGCTTGATAAACGCTTGAACTTTCATAGAGTTATCACCTGTGACAATAATATCATCTACATAGATTAGAAGATAGATGGTGCCCTCAAGCTGTTGGTGTAAAAATAGGGGAGACATCAGACTTAGAGTTGATGAAGCCAACTGAAGACAAGTAAAGACCAAGTTCAGTATACCAAGCTCGTAGAGCTTGACGAAGTCTATAAATAGCCTTGTGAAGTTTATAGACATGCCGTGGATATTGAGGATGTATAAAGCCTGAAGTTGCTCGAATCCCTTATAAAATTATATTGTTAATATCTAATTGGCGTAAGCACCAGCCTTTGGAGATTGCCAGACTTAGGATAATCTAGATTGTAATAGGCTTGATGATAGGACTAAATGTCTCAGTGTAGTCAACATCAAGTCGTTGATGAAATCCTTTGGCCACAAGTTGTGCTTTATAATGAACAATCGAACCATCGGGGTTCCGCTTAATTCGAAACACCCACTTGCACTCGATAATATTTTGTGTGGAGTGAGAAGGGGTAAGGGTATATGTAGCATTATGAATGAGAGCATCATACTTCTCACACATGGCTTTACGCCAATGTAGAGATTTTTGGGCTTGAGTAAAAGATGTTGGTTCAATAAAGTCGAAGGAAGGTTCAGTGCTAGTATGTAAGTCAAGAACCTGACGTGGTTTAAAGACAGCTCCTAGAACAAGTTTGTATAGGATGTCGGGAGGCTTTAATAGTATTGGGGGGTAGGGGATGAAGATTATCACAGTTTGAGTCAAGCTGAAGAACAATAGAAGCTGTTTCTAGCTCAGGAGGAGGATCCAGAGAAGAGGGGAGAGGTGGAAGTAGCGAAACAGAAGTAACAAGGGAGTGTGGATCCAACGGAGAGTCGTGGGAGGACAGAGATGTGTCATAGGAATCCAATGGGACAACAGAGTGTTTGGGGTCCCGAAAGGGAAAAACAGACTCCACCAAAGTGGCATATCTAAAAACAAAAACCTTATTGGTATGAGGGTCATAGCACCAAAATGTATTATATTCAAGAGAATAGCCGATGAAAATACAAGGGCGAGATCGAGGTTACATTTTATGAGAATTATAGGGACGTAACCATGGATAACATAAACAACCAAATACCCGTAATGTTTACAAATTAGGATGTTTGTGAAATAGCTTTTCAAACGATGATTTATATTATAGGATAAGAGTAGGCAAATGATTGATAAGGTAGATAGCAGTTTGAAATGCTACGGACCAAAAGGTAGATGGCATGGAAGCCTGATAGAGCATCATGAGACCAGTTTTAACAATATGTAGTATATAGAGGAGACTTGAGATGTTGAATACTGTAAGTAAACAGATAAGATGCAAGAGCTTGATTCACCCCCGCCATCAGAATAGATAGTTTTAATAAAAGTCTAAAAGTAGTTCTCAACTAAGGTCTTAAAATTAGAGAAGCAATAGTAACGTCAGAATTTTGACGGAAAGGATATAACCATGTATACTTTGTAAAATAGTTTACAAAGACAACATAAAATCGAAACTTGTCAAAGGAAACAATTGACGTAGGACCTCAAACATCAGTATAAACAACCTCAAACAGTTTAGAACAGGAAATAGACGATGTACCAAAAGGTAGTCGATGACTCTTAGAGCTAAGACAAGCATTACAGTGAGTGATAATAATACTAGATCTTAAAACAAGAATAGAATAACAAGAAAGTAATTTTTGTTGAATAGAAATCGAGGGATGACCAAGATGTTGATGCCATATGTTAACTAGAGCAACAATGGAAGTGTTAGCGGTAGGTCGAGTGAGATACAAGGCTGTCGGTCATTCATATATGCTCTCTTTATTCGGGCCACGAACCAAGGATGCCCCCGTGCTCAAGTCCTTAACAAAAAAATAATCAAGAAAGAATCTAATGGAAGTATGATTTTGTTGGCAGAATTGAGAGACAAAAATAAGATTTCTTTTAATGTGGGGTGCACACAAAACATCATCGAGTGTGAAAGAAGTGGTATGTGAATTAAGCATTGTAGAACTAGTATGAGTGATAGGAATTCGTTTATCATCACCAATGACGATGTCTTCATTTCCGCCATAATTATTGTGGATTGACAGATTCTAGAGATCAGAAGTGATATGGTGGGAAGCACTAGAGTCCATAATCCAATTGGAGTGATTAGCTGACGGAGTAGTCATGACATTTGCCTGAGGCCAGGTTGACGAAGCTGGAAGGTGAGGTCGAGACCGACAAACTTTTGCAAAGTGCCCAATTTTGTCACACAACTGGCAGACGACCTGTTGATGAAATGCAGGAGGAGGATGACGTGGCTGGAAAGAAACACCCTAGCTATGGTTGAAGTTTAGAGGATGTAGAGGGGGAAGAGATGGGGTGGTGCCCATAGAAGTAAGAGGATAGCTGGCCACACCTTTTGAAGCACTCTTGTTGTATTTGCAGTTTTATCGTTTGGACTTTTGGTTGAACTGAGCTGTGATGGGAGGTACTATCAAAGGTCCTGGTAACCTATCATCACGCTTCAGATAAGCTTCAAAGTCGGTTAACTTGTCATAAAGTTCTTCAAAGAAAATGGGAGAATTGTGTGCTCGAAGTGCTGCTACTAATTCCTTGAAATCTGCACGTAGTCCATTAAGTGTGCGGACAAGAACTTCTTCATCAGTAAGGGAATGACCTATCAAAGCAAGGTCATCGATAATCATTTTGATATGTTGTAAATAATCAGCAACAATACTTCCCTCCTACTTTAAGTTCATAAGGTTAGAGAGTAGTCCAAGCATACGAGTCCGCGAGCGATTCACTAAGGTAGTTTGTAACTTAGTCCAAACTTCTACAATAGTAGTACAAGAGGATACAAGCGGGGCAATGGATCCAGTGACAAAGGCTTGAATTACTTGGAGAATGAGCCTATCTTGGTGTAACCATAGTTTATAGATTGAATTTGGTACTGGATTGGGTTCTCCAGGAACATGAATCATTGTTGGTAGACAACTGAGGGAGCCATCAATATAGCTTAATAAATCATAGCTAAATAAAAGATTAGAAAATTGAGCACGACAGGATACGTAGTTGTCACCTTTGGATAACTTAAAGGGAATTAGGCAGGCAGCATTAATGGAAATAAGTCCTGGATGCAGAGAAGGATTCTTAACAAGAAAGATAGTTGGAACATTAGAGGTAGACGAAGAATACATTGGAAAACCACCAGGAAGGATAGTCGAGGAGAAGACAAAAGAAGGAACAGCTCAAACCACAGAGAAATTAAGAGAAAGCACAGCGGAATAAGCTGACTCAGGAAAAATAACACAACTAGCGTCTAAGAAATAGGTGGCAAAGAGCGCAATAGGGAGGAATTATAGAAGGAAAAAAAACCCTCAAACCAGCACAGGATTACCTCTGTCGGTTTGAGATAGGTGGTTTTGGTTTGGTAAGCCTGGTGCCATAAGCCGCAAATTGATCTGTCATGAACTTGGAAAGCTGGGTGCAACAGTCCTGTGCTGCCAGAACCAGTCCTCGGAGCAATGCAACGAAAACTTCTCTTTTCACTAGGAGAAGTTGAAGTTCTCCAGAGTAACAGTGTGGAGGTGCCTTAGCAGATCCACGTCACCCGGAGGTACCAGCCCAATAAGTTGCTGGTGTATCTTTGCTAGCCAAAGCTGCAGATAAGCTAGATTACTACAGCTGCTGCTGCTGTGGGAGCTGCAGCACGTCTACAACGAAGGGAGCAGAGGAACAAGAGTAGAGAGGCGGTGCTGGCAGAAGTAGAGATCAATGACATCGTCGAGAGGAGAAAATAAAAGTTGAGGACCTCGTTGTGCCTATGCTGGAGTAGTACCGACAATGACTGTACATCCAGGAGAAGTGTGGACAGTGGCTCAAGAGTGAAGTCGGAGAGTATGTTCTTGGTCTGGTTGTACAGCGCCGAAAACTAGTGGTCGTCTTGTAGATTGGGCAGCAGCAGTAGAACACGTTCAGTGCTGGTGAGGTGAGCACTTGAGAGGTCCAGTAGGCGGTAGACAAAGGATAGAAGAGAGAGACCCTGAGGCGAAGAGGAGAGGCAGGGTCGCAATAAGAGCTTCTTGCAGAAGAAGAGGCGGAGTGTCACCAGTGAAGAGTGGTCGCTAGTGAAGGCGACCCAGGAGGAGGCTGCGGTGACTAGTGGTGAGAGCAGGTTCTGACAAGGAAGAGGAGCCCTCAGCGTCTTTCATGACCGAGAAGGCAGAGTAAAGGCATGAAAGCAAGGTCTATGGTCGGCGAGGGAGCCTATCTCTTGCTGGAGAGGGAGATTTGCACCAAGGAGCGAGTTGCCTTCAGAGCAAAGGAAGTAGAGGATGTCTGAGGTTGCGGCATAACTGTGCATGCTGCTATGTGCGTAGAAGAGGAAGGCAACGTGGGTTGGATGAGAGGGCCGACGTCCACAGTATGTACGGAAGATACTGTCATATGACAGCAAAGAAATTACAATAGAAGGAAACTGCAATGGGCGATATGCGGTGGGAGGTGGAGAGGGTGCAACAGCGTCCCGAGCAAAACATGGTAGATTCTCGCGGCAGAGGAGGCAGCAGTTGTGACGCTGCTGGGAGAGGAAGGAGAGGTTGCTGGAGAATGGGGTCACAGCGGGGAGGAAGCTCCACCTGCATATGCATCGGCCACAAGAGAGAGGGCCCGAGGCGAAGCGCCGAGGCAGGGCTGCGACACCCGTACGCAAGACTCGGGCACGCAGCATGAGCGCCTCACAGGAGGAGAGCGATGGGAGCGACGCCATTCTTGTGCAGAAGAAGATTATAGTGGGAGTAGCGCCAGACGATGCTGGCAATGGGAGCAGCCTGACGGTGGGAGCGGGTGTTAGGAAATCTCAATGGGTGCATCACATGCGTAACGGAAATCAAAATAAAAAAATCAGTTTCCTATACAGATCAAATCGTCGTGCAAAAGATTAGGGTCACGAGAAAAAAAATATAAAACCGAAAAATCACATCATGTGTGAGAGATTGGTTACCTAGGGAGATCATATATTCCTATATTCTAGATTCGGATGAAGAGGATGAAGGAGGTCAAGCATCCTCCTATCTAGCGGTATCCACACGATGGTTCTCTACAATAAAACTCCTCCAATCTGAACTCACAACTCTTGCGCAGAAGGGTGGGAGAGGGAGGTCAAAGCTGCAGCCTATCAATCATGAGTCTCCTCTTTTATTTATAGAGAGCCACCAAAAAAACCCTAGGGCTCTTTCCTTAGTGGGTATTGGATCTCCATCCAATTACCCACTAATCTTACATTATTAAATTTCTATCCAATAATCTCCTTAGGCCTCTAATTGGGTCTTAATCAAGGAGTCCATCAGCATAGGGTCTTATCTACTGAGAATAAGGGCTAATTGGATCTTCATCCAATCCTCTATTCGCTGAAGCATCCACCATATGTGTGTGACCCTCTAGGCCCGATACCGAGCTGGTCGTGAGTCACTCACATCAGAACTCAATCTGATATAGTGAATTATTATCCCTATAATAATTCACTCGACTCATTGACTATGGACGTACTAGGCCACTACGCCATAGTCCTCAGACGGTATAGGGGGATCAAATCCATCCGACTTGTCTATCCACATTTATCATGTATCTATAATCCCTCATCCAACTAATATCCTAAAGATCGTATATTGGATACAGTACTGTCAGGTCGCATACGGAATCCATCATAGTCTCGCTCTAATCGGATTCTCCCGGAGAACTCTTTCTCTCTCAATCCGAATGACCCTGACCAGATATTTATCTGAGCAAGCATATATGGGATATTCCTCTCGTGATACCGAGAGTGAATGATCTGCTATTGACACTCAATTACCTTCATAAGGTTGACTATCAATCCTGATAACCAATTATACCAGATCTGGAACTTTTCAAATTTGTAAGTCTAGCGTCAAAGAAGTACTCATACAAGACATCCTTGGTGTCTCAAGTCTAAGGACCAGATACACAACTGAGACTATGGAATCATTGTCTGACATTAAATATCATTAATCATACTCCATAAACCGATCAATCAGTGAACTCATTCTCCAATGAGCACTTGTATTATATCCTTAATGTCTCCACACAAGTGGCTATAAGACCAGCCACCTCCATCATATAGATGGGTATATAATACACCGATCTGTCCGGTTATTTCAATGTCCCTCTCGAGTAACCTATGATCGGGATTATTTAGGATCTGTGTTTAAAGGTGAATCGATCTCATTATCGTGATCTCATATCAATCCAATTCCTATTATACAGAACCAAGAACATCACGATATATATGCAACATATAATATAATGTGAGAATATGCTAATATTAATCATAAGCAAAAAGATCACACAACATGTCACACGTGTCATCACTCACATAATTGGCTTGTAGGGCACCTGTAACCAGCAGCGGGCATCGTCGATAGTGACACATAGCATTCGTCAGCGAGACAACATAGTGGGGTAGGGAGATCGGGAAAGCAGTCTTCGGTGGAGCTGCGACTAAGGAGAGAGATGGCGACATAATGAAGGCGTCGCCTTTGCGGGATGGAAGGATGGGCAGTAACGACAGAGGCGGCTATGAGGGTGGGGGGAAGCAGTAACGTTGCTGCTGTTATGCGCACGGCTGTACGGGAGACTCTGCCAGCTGTTGCATGCGATCAGACGCAATGGGACACAGGGAGCAGTTTTGATCTATTATGCTATCGTTTGACAACGAGAAGAGAAAGAATTTTCTCTGTATTATGGCTCTGATACCATGATAAAAATAGAGGTAATGAACAAAAGGATGTATTTCATTCATTGATGCAACACTTATTTATACAGACTCGAGGAAAGATTTCCCTCAACTGATGAACGAGATCTTCTCGTTCGGTTACAAACTATTTAGCTAACAATGCCCCCCAAATTATCACATTCGAAAGGCGTAAAACCTATCATAAATCAATAATATTGTAATTCATCAACAATCCAAACCTAGGATCGAAACTAATATTTGAGGACACTAAGAAATATTAAACTTCAAAATTCACATCTATAAAACCTGTGTAATTTATAATCATACATCACAACACTTGATATTCATAAAATTCAAGCCAACTCAACTAAACCATAACCACATTATAAATCCATAAGTTTGGAAATCTATATAATCACAAAACCAATACTTACCACAAGTTCATATCATTAAACAAATTTAACTTGACATTCCAAAATCCTAAACATCAGAAGTCCTTTAAATATATACAAGACACATAAGTCCAAATTTACCATCAATATTTCATTAGACACAAATTGTACTACACAACAAAACATATCAACCAATAAAGATTTACCCAAAAATTTTTAGTTTTCCTCTGTCTTAGCCCAATTCTAACTTTTTCTGTAAGTGACAAGCTAACATAAAAAATTTATATAGCAACGAAATGAGCATATAAAGCTTCACAAGCAACTAACATATCTAAGGAAAAGAATAAGAGTTTTCAAAACAAAATTGATATCAAATAATAAGGCAATGGTACAAGAATCCATAGATAGCATCTCGTTAGATATATAATCACAAATCATTTTATTCGAAATATACTTTGATCATAACAGTAGAGGAAGAGTAGTTGGAGCATATCATTAGCGTGAAATATCTCGAATCATATTAATATCGTATGAAACGACTTAGAGCATATTAATGAAATGTGAAATATTTCAAAGCATGTCAATGTGAAATATTTCAAAGCATGTCAATGACATATGAAATATTTCGAAGTATATAAAGGCATAAACATATTTCATAGAATATCAATAATATATAAAATATTTCAAGGCATATAAAAGGCGTAAACATGTTCCGGAGAATATCAATGGTATATGAAATATTTCGGAGCATATCAAAGTCGTAAATAGGTTTCGGAGCATATCAAAGGTGTATGAATATTTCAAAGAATATCAAGGGTATATGAAATATTTTGGAGCATTCAAAGGCGTAAACAAGTTTCGGAGCATATCAATGATATATGAAATATTCAAGACATATTAAAGACATAAATATATTTCAGAGCATATTAATGATATATAAAATATTTCAAGTCATATCAGAAGTGTAAACATGCTTCAGAGCATATCAAATGTATATAAAATAATTTGAAGTATATTAAAGGTGTAACAATGTTTCAAAGCATAACAAAGGTATATGAAATATTTCAAAGCATATCAATGGTATATGAAATATTTTGATACATATTAATGACATATGAAATATTTCGGAGCATATCAAAGATGTATGAAATGTTTCATAATATATCAACGATATATGAAATATTTCAGAGTATATAAAAAATGTATGAAATGTTTCGGAACATATCAACGACATATGAAATATTTTGGAGTATATCAAAGATATATAAAATATTTTGGAATATATCAACGACATATAAAATATTTTAGTATATCAAAGACATAAAATATTTCGAAATATATCAACGAGATATGAAACATTTCGGAGCATATCAAAGACATAAACATATTTCGAAGCTTATCAATGGTGTATGAATTATCTTAGAGCTTATCAAATGAATAAATAAATAAGAAACATAAGCTTAAATGTCATATCTGATGTAACATTCATTTCATTCTTATTCAAAGCGTACAAATAAACTCATAAGCAGTGTTTTATATATCATATCAAAAAACATAGATGATGAAGTGAGATCATACAAAATATGATCACCCATTTCTCGATGACCATAAGATAGAAGTCTCCCACGTTTGGGAGCTTCATCCACCCATGTTTTAGTGAAGTCATAGGGGGTCGACAGAGCATCGCAGGCTCTAAACATAACTTCCTTTATCATTTCTTGCAAAGGTTCACATTATCTCATAAATACTAGAGTATAAAAGGACATTGTGAATAATAACATAACACGTATCAGAAGCACATATGGAACAACAAAATCTATATATATTAATATGAAATAATATGATGCAACATAAACTTTTCATAACAGATTTAAGTATGCAAATAATTTAAGAATAAGAGCATACAAGAATTTAAAATAATAATATAAGGCTCAAATGAAGAAAAGATTTTAGCTGGATCATAGATATAATATATCCAATATCTTATAAAAAATATAGATGGTGAAGTGAGATCACGGACATAATATGATCCATCTATTTTTATATGACCACCGAACATAGTAGAGCATCGTGGGCTCTAAATATAACTCCTTTTACTATTTCTGACAAAGGTTCACATTATCCCATAAATACTAGAGTATAAAAAAGACATTGTGAACAATAATATGACACATATAGGAAACACATGCGGAATGACAAAATGTACATGTGCCAATATGAAACAATATGATGCAACATAAACTTTTCATAATAGATTCAGGTATATAAATAATTTAAGGACAATAGCATACAAGAATTTAAAGAAAAAATATAAAGCTCAATTGAAGAAAGGACTTTAGCTAAAATCAATTTTCAAAACAAGGAGACAAGAGTAGGTAAAATCGTTAAAAGCTCGATTTTGGTAAAATTTGAAATGCACATTACATGATTTATTTGAATAACCAATTACTCCAAATTACTCAAGAAAGATCTCATTCAAAAGATATGCTAACCTATTTTTAGATGAATTAAATTTTATATGAATTGGAGTTTCCAACAAGGTGTTCCAAATAATTTAGTAACAAAAGGTCAGACGATAACAATTCTATTTTACAGAATCTATGGAGTTAAATAGAACAAATATTTCAGTAGTTATTTATTCTTCAAATCTATCAATTAGATATTAAAGAAAGATATAAAAGTCTATTTTCTCATGAAATAAGTTATGCATAAATAATTAAGTATCAAAAGGTCAGAGATTTCAAAGTTTATTTTATAAATTCTTCAAAGTCAATTGAAACAAGAGTTTAGATAGACATATGAACTCCAAAATTTTTAATTTTGGTATCAAAATAAAGATCTACAATTATACTTTTAGATGAAATAGGTTTTGCCTAAATCAAAGTTTAATGCAGAAAATTATGACAAGAATAAGGCAGAAAGATCATAATATCAATTTTTTAGATCCATAGATTTACAAATGAATGGAAGAGATATTATGTTTAAAGCCACAAATCTTTTAAAATCATATCAAACTAAGATGAAATCAAGAAATTAAAACTTTTGTAGGATGGGGTAAGAACTCTTACCTTAGAAAAATTAATCCCCAAGAGCGAGCAAACGATCTAAAACCTCAAACAAATACACAACTCCTACTTTAATTTCATCTTCTCTTCTAAAATATACATTGGCTGTGATAACAGATAGGATTTAGATATGATAGTAGATATGATTTGGATATGATTTCTCCAACTGAACATGGAAATCTAGTAGACCATTTAAGGAAAATCCTCATCTTCACATGTATAAATGGATGATGAATCAATAAACTTAATTGGGCTTTTCATTCTCACTTTTTATTCTAACAGGCTATAGCATGACTTCCACTTTTTCTTTGGGGAGTTTTCCTTCTCTAATTGTTGCTTAGTTTTAGCTAACACAAGAGTTGCTAGGTGGTAAGCATACATGAAATATGATTATGTGTCACCTACACAACATGCATAAGTGACACTATCTTTAAACTAGTTAGTGACACATATATATATATATATATTTTTTTTATAACTTAATGTGAATCTTCAACAATTCTTATCAAACTTCTAACTTTCACATTTAGGTTCATAGCAATAAGCTTTCAATATAAAATTATTTAATAAAAAATATTAACCAATTCTCATATTTATAAATAGATCCTTATAAATAAATTCAAAATAAACTATTTAAAATATTTTAGAAATGAGAAATATTACACTCACCTAATCAACATGTGTCTTTTTGATGTCATAAAGGGACATGTTAGCAATGGGCATGTCAGATGAATTAAATGACATATTCCATACCCCTATAACAGGAGTCCCAAAGCACGCCCTGGGGAGGACAAATGATAGAGAATATATTAACAACCAATCATTATTCGACACATAAGCATTAACGTAGAAGCCATCATAGAAAGAAGGTCCATATCACCCTCAACCCATTTGCCACATGGACAAAAGTCCAAGATAGGTAGTTCAAAGTTGTCTCCACCCTGCCGCCCATATGGACAAAACGCTAAAAGAAGGATGTTGGGGAAGTTATAGATTGTCTCGTCCAAGGCCAAATACAAAAGCTGACCCCCGACGTTATGTCAAGTGACTCTTTTTAAATAAAAAAAAAATCACACACACTAAGAGATATCAATCACTAATTTAAATATCAAAGGGATCGGGTCGAGAATTTTCCATTGACATCATTCTTAGTATATGGTGGCACATCGAGAGCTCGATACTTCCTCCTCAGAGCTATCTCAGAGTCATATTGAAACTATCTTGGATCCGCCTCAGTCACCACCTCGGGCACTCCTATGTCGTCGAGTTTGGATCACGTCGTGTTGACTCGGAGGTCGACGTTGATTTCTCCTAACAATATCCAAATTATAAAATTAAAGGACTTGTGTATTCCGTGATGAAGATTATAAGTATATTATTGAAATTCTAATATGATTCAAATTACTTAGAGAATCATGAATTTAAATAAAATAATTTGTTTGTATACCTGGAGGTATTGGTGAGGGGAGGCATAGATATAATTAAAGAAGAGTATCGAACCGTATAGATCATGTGTTGGTGTTTTTCATATTTTTCTTTGAGTAGAGTTGATATTTTGAATTTATATTTTGACATAAACGTCTTCTCCCCTCTAAAGCTGTCAACTATTTCCTTCTGTTTGAAGCCAAGAAGACCGCAGACTGTGAGCTCGACTGACGTTTGCGGAATACATCGAGAAGGCAGGCATGGAAGACGACCTTTCTAGGCATCGAAGATGAAGCAATCAGGTGGACAAACTCTATTGGCTTTTAGTCTTCTCTGGAACAGTTCGCGGAATCGAGGTATGAAAACGACTCGGCAGAGCGATAGGTTTACAATCGATCATTGGATCATATCAGCTTCCCGTTTCCAAAACGTGGGCGATCGTCCCACGTTACTTGTCGTCGAGGAACCCTCCAAAGTCAGAAGCGGGAGCGCGAGAGAAGAAAGGCGAAGAGTCAAAAGGGGCATGAGAAAAAGCATCATGGAAGGCAGCAACAGTGGATTGATGCCTCCCACCTCTGGAAAGAGAAAGGTTGTCCTGTGGCAACGAAGGGTAGGTAGTAAAAGTCGATCGATCGTTCTCATGGTAAACCTAGTGGATTCTCGCGCTTGCACTGTTCTAAAGATATGTTCCAAACAACGCATGTATACGAACGATTCAAAGAACAAACACGCATGTCGCGTTGCCTTCGACTCTTTTTTGATGTTTAATGTAAACTATGATTTGGATTCTGGATGCATATGATTGACTTTTGGAACAGTTGCAGATGCATACAATACAAGAAGACGCTGCGAGTCTCCATTGGGCAGCAGCTGACGTCTCAAAGTTTGGAAGACTGTGGAGAAATGCCTACCAACAGAAGCTTCCTTTCTTCTTTCGGGGGGGAGAGCAGCGGCTTCGGTGCATCCAACTCATCTCAGCTCGCTTCCTGCCTCTTTCCCTCCCCTTCTTTTCTTGCCATGCCTTCAGTCACCTCGTGCTCCATTAGGCTTTTGTTTCAACGATGTGGACTGCCACACTAGACGGTGGCTTAGGATGCTGTATTAAAAATGTTTAAATGACGAAAGTATTTAACATTTATGTAGTTTTTGGATTCTATTTTATTTATTTTTTTAATTTTCAAAAATATCCTATGATTTTATTTAACATTATAAGATCATTAAAATGATTTAGTGAGAAACCAATGTGATTTATATTTTTTATTTTTTATTTTTTATTTTTAAAATAATTATTCACTATATATTTGTGTCATGTGAATTTTTTTACAAGATTACATGCATTCATTCATTTATTTATATTTATCTACTAAGTAATTAAAATTTGTATATTCAGTTTTAAATAAATATTTAAAAAATATTAAAATGGTTTATTTGTCATAAAATATTTAATATACTTTTAAAATATATTTATACCAAACAGCACTTACGTTAATGCATATTTAAAATGTAGTTTTCATTTATAGTTTATCAAACGCTTATAGCATTCTATAATTATACAATCACTCAATTTTCTTCCCTTATATTATAAATATAAATATATTCCCAAACTCAAACTTAGTACATTAGAGCGCAAACAAAAGGATATTGTTAGGGCCCACTACTCTTTTTGACCAATCAAATTTTACTTATTTTTAGAAAAAGTCCTTATTTTCCTTTCGAGCATTAGAAAAACAAATCTTCTATTTTTCTACATATTAGTCACATTGCACACAAACTTTCTTTCATTGCTTTACTACAGTAATCATTTTTATTGACATAACTACGTAATAACTTCAATTGATAGTGACTCAATTTTAGTTCTTTGGAGCAGATAAAGTTTTCCGACTATTCATACTTTATGATCATATTGTAATCCATATGATCGAATACTAAGTTTGCTCTATTTGAAGTAGGTATTATCCCGCAACATCTCTCTCTCTCTCTCTCTCTCTCTATATATATATATATATAGTATAATCTAAGCCTAGTTTTCAATGCATATGTCTATAGATAAATCCTTGTATTGGCAACACTAGATATATTTAAATTATAAAAAAAAGTCTTTACAAATTAAGAGATGGAAAGTAATATTTATATGTAATAATATGAATAATAAAAAAAATCATGTAGATTATTCGTGAAATATTGGATTAAGATTTCAACTCAATACATTTATGTTGAATCGATAAGATAAGGACAGTCATGTCATTTTATATGATCGAATTTAGACACGTCAAGCCATGATTAGTGTGTTACGTTTTCTTCGTTCGTATAAGGACGATGGGGGAAGTGGGGACCGCCGCCCGCCATTGATGGCGCCCCCCCCCCCCCCGGAGCTTAGTGTGAGAGGTCAGCCGCACAAAAGGAGCCACCTTTAGCTCGCTTTCCCAGTTCTCCATCTACTTCTCTCCTTCCGATTCGGCACGATTGGATCTGCGGCTTTCGTTTCTTTTATTTTGGTGATCTCCAACCAGAAATCCCGTATTGGAGTTCGGTAACCGGAGATCTGTTTGGCGAGCTGCACCTGTTGCGGCTGTCGGCAGTCGCTTTCCCTTTCATATTTCCGTCGGCTTTCCGGGTCGGAGAGCTTTCGGGTTGGTTTCTCTTTTTATATGCGAAATGGAGTTGTGCCCTTGACGAGTTCGCCTCCTCCGTCTTGAACCCTAGTTTTCGAGGTGGGTGGTTCGTGCTCGTTCTTGCGCTTTGGGAGATCTCGGATGGGGAATTGCTGGGGAGCTAAGATCAAGGCGGAGAGCCCCTCCTACAGCGCCTTCGCCTCAGGTACTAAAAAGCAGATCATTTTTAGCAGCCTTTAATGCCTTTTAGGTCTCGGGATCGGAAAGTTGACGACTTTATAGTGTTTTTGTTTGTTTTGGGGGTTTTCTTAGGGTTCTACTTCCCAAACTTGTCTGAGACAACGAGTTTGGGAGGAATTACTAAGTATGGCTCATTAATCTTCTCCTCCGACTAAATTTGAGGGTTTTAACGAAAGCTTCCATTGTTAGATCTGTTCCTATTGGGATGCGTGTTTCTGCAAGGGGAGAATCTTTTCTTGATAATTTCTTTTGGGGTTATCCTATCTGATCAAATTAAATGCTTCCCCCACATTTCCTGCACTTGTAGCAACCTGGGAATTACCTGACCAGCTTATGGAATTTTAACAAGTATTTAGGTTCTATATTGCTTTGTAAAAAAAAGAATTTGCCATGTTGTAGTTATGTTAATTTAAGTGGATTGATTAAGATAGTAATAAGTGAATTTTTGCAACAGGTAACTTTGATCACAATACTTTTAGGTAGTTCATGTTATAGGGGATGACTATTTATCTTTTTCTTTTTGTTTATGGGAACAATTATCGGCTGCAATTTGCTTTAACTGTTTGTTTGATGATTTTTTAAAATATACTTAAAGTAAATGCAAAGACTTTTTTTTTCTAGTGAATCTGATGAAAATATCTAATGTTTGGATCATCAGGGACGAACTCTAAATATGGTAGCAGGGAAGGGAAGGTGTTTAGTAGTTCTAGCAGCAAGGTGTCTGTGCCTCCAACCCCTCGGAGCGAGGATGAGATTTTGCAATCGTCAAATGTGAAAAGTTTCACCTTCAATGAACTGAAAACTGCCACCAGGAACTTCCGGCCGGACAGTGTGTTGGGAGAGGGAGGCTTTGGTTCGGTGTTTAAGGGATGGGTTGATGAACACACCTTTGCACCTACCAAGCCCGGGACCGGTATGGTTATCGCTGTGAAGAAGCTCAACCAGGATGGACACCAAGGTCATAGGGAATGGTTGGTTAGTGTCATTTTCTTCTCAATCTATTGTCTGTTTCTTAATGTTTTGCTTCTCGAATCTGAAGTCCAGATAAGGATTTTTATGCATGATTGACTGGTAGTTGGACATATGGTTTTTGCTTGTGTGCTTGACAGTGGCTCTACTACAATATCAACTTGTGATTTCTGTTCATTTTGATAAGCAATTCCCCTACAATTTTGTAGGCGGAGGTTAATTATTTAGGTCAACTATCCCATCCTAATCTTGTGAGGCTAATTGGATACTGCTTGGAAGATGAACAACGGCTCCTTGTGTATGAATTCATGCAACGTGGAAGCTTGGAGAACCATCTTTTCCGAAGTATGTCCCTTGTACATTAGCATATTGACATTGCACTACATTGTTCTTTGAGCATTAAATTGTTATTGAGCTTTAAGATTTACTGAATCTATATCCATACAGGGAGTTCAACTTATCAACCACTGTCTTGGAACATCCGTATGAGGGTTGCTCTTGGAGCTGCAAAAGGTCTTGCCTTTCTGCATAGCGACAAGGCAAAGGTCATATATCGTGATTTTAAAGCCTCTAACGTGCTGCTGGATTCAGTAAGTTATCTTCTAGCGTGTTCTAGTCCTTCGTCTCAGTATTAGTTCACCTGGGAAGTAATCTTGTTACCATGCGTACAGAACTACAATGCAAAACTTTCAGATTTTGGATTGGCTAAAGATGGTCCAACTGGTGATAAGAGCCATGTCTCTACGAGGGTCATGGGGACGCATGGATATGCTGCCCCCGAGTATCTTGCAACAGGTAGGTAAATTCTATATGGTTTTCATCCAACCTCATGTTGCGCATGCTTGCTCATTTGGTTTATTAACATACTTGCAATTTGCCGAATGCTCTTTAAGATACCTAGTCAGGATGGTCTCCAAACTGTTGAAGCTTTTACGTCCTTGGTACAATTTTTGCATTTTTTTTCTTCACATTTCACTTGAATATGGATTTATGTGGGAAGCACCCTTTCCGCTTCAAGAGTTTTATTCTCTTGGTTCCCCATTTTCTATCTCTTTGATAACGGACTTCTCTGAAAGTGTTCGGTATTATCCCACTACAGACTAGTCACAACATACAGGGGGAGAGTTGCATACACTGACAGAAGCAATGGCAGAAAATGAATAGATTGCCTGATGCAGCCTGGTCGTGTAGCTGTGAGACCAATATAATGGACACAGTATTCTTAATTATAACTAGTCCAGATTGTAACACTGCCCAAGAAATAACAATGTTTTTCTATTCTTGTATCGCATGACATCTTCTATGCTGCCGATTATGCAATTTTTCTGGCAGGCTATGATAGATAACTTACACATTAGTGATACATCATTTTAATTCCTGTCATAAATGTTGACACTCTGATAATTGAATAGGAGTATCAAATGCTACAGAATTAGTTAACAAGAAGTGAAGCTCTCTAGTTAATGTTGTGTCTGAGTCGGGTAGTTTTTGTGACTTGGCTAAACATATCCAAGTTTCATCCTTCTGGATATTCTAGATCTGTAAATTGGCAACCGGGCAAGGTTTTATTTGTGCATTTTCTTTAGCATATCAAAAAATGGCAGATGGTCTGACTAATATTGTTTGTACAAATTTAAGGTCATTTGACAACCAAGAGTGACGTGTATAGCTTTGGAGTTGTTCTACTGGAGCTGTTGTCTGGCCGCCATGCGTTGGACAGGAACCGCCCCACCGGAGAGCACAATTTGGTAGAGTGGGCAAAGCCTTTTCTTGCAAGCAAACGGAGGATTTTCCGTGTATTGGATGCCCGGTTGGGAGCACAGTATCCACTGGCCATGGCCCAGAAAGCTGCCTTCATTGCGCTTCAGTGCCTGTCCACAGAAGCAAGGCACCGACCGGCGATGGATCAGGTGGTTTCTGCATTAGAGGAGCTTCAAAATGCTGAAGTTACCGACCAAAGCCTGCCGACAGGACAGAAGTCGAGCAGCCAAATCGGCTACAGTAATCCTCACAGGTCTCGACGGAGAAGTGCCGGAGAAATTGGGAACGTTAAGGTTGCATATCCCGGGTCGTCAGCTTCCCCTCTCTACGCTTAGCATACCAATGATAGATTGACCTATAAATGGGGAACACAACAAGAGAAGTCGTGTGCTTAGTGGTGTATATGTATACATCTCGTCTGTTGTTTTTGTACAGCTTTTCTTGTTACTTGTGTTTTTGGCACAGTCACAAGCATCCTTCTCCATTAACAGACAGGGATGAGAATGTCCATTGCTGAGTGCTTTCAGTCGCAAATTTTGCTTTACCCGGATCAATTTTGGTAGCTCTAAAGCTGGAAAGAAGTTGACGGATGGGATGAGCCTTCATCACTTTGTCATCACTATCATTGTTGTCATGGTTATTATGGTGTATAATTTGTATTGTTTTGATCGAAGAAATATCTGCAAGAATCTTTAGTATCCATTTCCATTACAAAGTCGTGACGAAATGAACAACGGGGGACTGATATTAACCTGTAGATGCAAGTATGAATCAGAAAAAGAAACTGGATTTGAGAGAGACTTTTCCCAGACTTGACGTTGGAACCTTGGGTTCAATTTCGTATCCACCATGGAAATCCAGGTCTGTGGTGTGCTTGGAAAGGGTCGCCCGCCCCGGTGCATTCATCTCATGGTGATGATGATAAGTTATGTGTGCTAAGTGTTGTTCATTAAAGATAAAAAGGTTGTGTTTAAGAACAATGAGCACAGAACAGTACCGGCGGTGGGGGCGTTGAGTAGGTGAGGTAAGCCCGACCTGCCGTCTCTACTTATCCATCGGAGGTAAAATAAGAAAGGGGACGCATTCCGTAGGCAATAATAGGGGATCAAGGGAGGATATCATATAATACTTTCCAAAAGTCCATCAAATAGTGGACTCGATTAGCTTCTCTCTTTGTGCCTAATCCATCAATCTCTTTGACAATGTCAAAGGAATGACGAATACATCGACAAAGAGGCAATAAACGATGTTGCTTCCGACTCCACCTGTGACAGAGTATAAAATCATTATCGCACGAACATCAACGACATTGATAAACCAACAATATATATATATATATATATATATATATATATATATATATATATATATACACTGAAGGAGGTGACGAACGATTGTTAGCCGTAACAAATTTCTCTAACTGAACGAGATTATCTCGTTCATCAGTTGAGGGAAATTCGTCTCTTATCACTGTATAAATAGATATTGAAACCTCAAGAACAAGTGTACTTTTATTTTTCCAATTCACTTTCAACATGGTATCAGAGCAGCTTGCTTAGAGCAAACTCTCCTCTTGCTGTCAAACGGTAGCAAGTTTTCACCGCTTCCGGTCGTGTGCAGATTTTGTCGTCGACTCCAGTCCATTTACTGTCACGACATCTGCCTCCGCTACCGACAGAACCAACAAGATCAGCACCGATCTCCCAGCGAGCGCTGATACTATTACCGCAACCTTGGCATCCTTTCTTCCGCCAGAATAGATCTCCAGCGAAATCTCGGCCGCATCCCAGTCTCCAGCCTAGCCAACGCTCCGGCACATTGGCACCAGCGGTCTCCGGCCCTGCAAACGCTCCTGCAAACACAGCGCCCGCGAATGCTCCAGGGTGTCGTTGCTTACTGCCGACACACAGTAGATCGAAACAGAGTAACCATTACTCTGTTTCCTCTCATTCTTCCTTTGTTTTGCTGTGATTGGCCCAGTAATATCGCAGCGCACAGCCAACGATGCACTTCTACAGCCCATCTCCTCTCTGTCGCTGCTGCTCCTCTGCTCGCTGCTCTGTTCCGTCGGTCTTACTCTGCTTCCCGTCGCAACACATCGACACGGTTGACAGCAAGAAGAGCCCATCTTCGGTTCTTCCTCCTTAACACATCGACACGGTTGACGCCCTTCCTCTGCTTCCCGTCGCAATTGCTGCCCGCTACTTCAGTATCCCTGAGTCCTGCGACGTCCCACACCTATTTGCAGCCAGCGTCACTCTTCATCGCCGGCTGCTTCCTCTTCTTCTCCTGCCCCAACAACCGGATCTCTATTTTATCGACAAAACAGAGCATCCTTTTCTCTGTTTTCTCGATACGAATGAGCAGCCGCTCGCCCCGTTCTGGACGCTGTGCCTCCAACACCAAGCAGCGGCTACCCTCTTAGCAGCTCCAAAGAGCGATCCAAACGCGGACACCACAGCCGCGTCTCCCAGGACTAATCGCTGCCTCTCCTGCCCGCTCCCCCTCCCTCACTTTGCTTGCTGGTGCGCAATGCTAAAGCTGCTCTAACGTGCTGCTACATCAGCTTCTATGTGCATGGCACCTGAGACGAAATAACCTGCTCTAGTGGTTCGTCTCAGCGAGTTGGTCAACTATGAACGCCAGACCAATCTGATGATTGAAGGAGGAGCCTCAGAGTCCCTGAGAAGTCACTCAAGAAGTCTTCTCCCTCCCGGTGTATCCTGTTGGATTTGAGGGGAGTGCTGGGTGATCTATTTTAACAGTGGCTGCACTCACTGTGTTATATTCGAAAGGGCTGGTTCCAGTAGGATTGTTGCACCCGAACATTGCTATTCATCGTATCAGGACGACGATAGAGTCTCCTTACCTTTAATTCCTCATTTCTTTTACCATCAATCTCTTGGACGCTTCCGTCATATTATTTAAAAATCGACTTCCTACTCTCGCTCTTACTCTATCTTTTAACGGTTTTTACAACTGTTTTCTCGGCAAGATTACCTACCTTTCTCTCTTGGTTTCCCTTTGACTTGGTATTGGTTCCTCGATGTCTTCCTTCTCTACCTCCGATACTCCAACACTTTTTCCTGTTGGCAATCTTTCTCCGCATTCAGGACTCACCTCCATCAATGTCGCCTCCTTGATTCCGTTTAAATTATCCAAGGGTGGTAACTATGCGTCCTGGTTGGCCTAATTCTCAAACCTTTTATTTGGTTATGATTTATTGGGTTACATTGATGGCTCTCTTAGTTGTCCACCAGCGATGATACATGTTCCAGGAGAACCCAACCCAGTACCAAATTCTGCACACAAACTTTGGTTGCGCTAAGATCGGCTAATACTCCAAGCAATTCAAGCTTCTGTTGCAGGATCCATTGCTCCGCTTGTGTCCTCCTGTGTCACTGCTGCGAAAGCTTGGACCAAGTTACAAACTACCTTCGCGAATCGCTCCCGGACTCGCATGCTTAGACTCATATCTAGCCTTATGAGCCTTAAGCAGGAGGGAAGTATTATTGTCGATTACTTACAACATATCAAAATACTTATTGGTGACCTAGCTTTGATAGGTCATTCCCTAACTGATGAATAAGTTCTTGTCCATACACTTAATGGATTGAGTCCCGAGTTCAAAGAACTGGCAGCCGCACTTCGAGCATGTGACTCTCCGATTTGCTTTGAAGAACTCTATGACAAGCTCACCGACTATGAAGCTTACCTAAAGCGTGTTGATATACTGTCAGGTTTCTTGCCAGGACCTCCTATCACGGCTCAGTTCAATCAGAAGTCCAACCGATAAAATCGTAAATACTGTAAGAATGCTTCAAAAGGTGTGACCAACTTTTCTCCCACTTCTACGGGTCCCTCTCCATCACCGCCGCCTCCCCATTCTCCGTACTTCAACACTGTCATTCAGCCACGTTGTCCTCCTTCCATGCTTCAGCAACCAGTTGTCTGCCAATTATGTGATAAAGTCGGTCACTCGACAAAGGTTTGTCGGTCTCGTCCTCGTCTTCCACCTCAGTCGGCCTGGCCTCGGGCAAATGTCATGACGACTCCCTCTGATAGTCAATCTAATTGGATTGTGGACTTTAGTGCTTCCCACCATATTACTTATGATCTCCAGAACCTGTCGCTCCACAACAACTATGGCGGAACTGAAGATATTATCATCGGTGATGGTAACAGAATTCCTATTACTCATTTCGGTACAACAAAGCTTACTTCTAATGCCACTTCTTTTACACTCGATAATGTTTTGTGTGCACCCCACATTAAAAGAAATCTCATGTTTGTCTCTCAGTTTTGCCAACAAAATAATGATTCTATTGAATTCTTTCCTGATTATTTTCTTGTCAAGGACTTGAGCACGGGGGCATCGTTGGTTCGCGGTCCGAATAAAGATAACATCTATGAATGGCCATCTACCTTATATCTCACTTAGCCTACTGCTAACCCCTCCACCGCTGCTCCAATCGACATGTGGCATCAACGTCTTGGTCATCCCTCAACCTATGTTCAACAAAAGTTACTTTCTCGCTTCTCTATTCCTGTTTCTAAATCTGGTTCTACTATTATTTACTATGATGCTTGTCTTAGTAATAAGAGTCATCAGTTACCATGTGGTACATCTTCTATTTCCTGCTCTAAACCGTTTGAGGTTATTTATATTGATGTCTGGGGCCCTGCGTCAATTGTCTCTTTTGACAAGTTCAGATTCTATGTTGTCTTTGTAGACTATTTTACAAAGTACACATGGTTATATCCTTTTTGTTAAAAATCTGAGGTTGCTGTTGTCTTCTCTAAATTCAAGAACTTGGTTGAGAATTATTTTCAAACTACTATTAAAACTGTCTATTCTGATGGTGGCGGTGAATATCAAGCTCTTGCGTCTTATCTAGCTACCTCTGGTATTCAACATCTCAAGTCCTCACCATATACCCCTCAACTGGTTGGCTCTGCTGAGCGTAAGCATCGTCATATTATTGAGACTGGTCTCACATTGCTCCATCAGGCTTCCATGCCTTCTATCTTTTGGTCTGTCGCTTTTCAAATTATTGTTTATCTTATTAATCGCTTGCCTACTCCTCTCCTACAATATCATTCATCATTTGAAAAGCTATTTCAAAAACACTCTAACATCCAAACCTTAAAGGTTTTTGGTTGTCTATGTTATCCATGGTTACGTCTCTACAATTCTAATAAAATGCAACCTCGATCTCGACCTTGTGTTTTCATAGGGTACTCTCTTGAACATAACACCTATTGATGTTATGACCCTCACTCTGCTAATGTCTTTGTCTCCAGACATGTTACTTTTGTGGAGAGTGTCTTTCCCTTTCGAGATTATCGATAATCTATAGTTCCATTGGATCCCTATGAACAATCTTCCTCCTTCATTTTGTCTTCCTTAGATCCAAACTCTCTATTTACTTCTGTTATACAGTTTCTCTCTCCTCCGGCTCCTCCCTCCCCAGTGTCTTTGTCTTCACCACGACAAGGTACTTCTACTGTCCCTTCGTCTGCCTCCACCAGTATTAACCCACAGCCCTTACCTCATAGCCCTACTGTCACCTCTCGGCATCCTATGAAAACTCGTTCCAGGTGTGGTATCTTTAAACCACGTCGAGTTCTAGATTTGCATGTTAGCACCGAACCCTCTTTCGACTCTGTTGAACCTACTTCCTTCTCTCATGCTCAGAAATATCCTCATTGGCATAAAGCCATGTGTGAGGAGTATGATGCCCTTCTTCACAATGCTACTTGGACTCTCACTCCTCCTCTCTCCACACAAAACATTATCGGGTGCAAATGGGTTTTCCGAATTAAGCGGAATCCTGATGGTTCTATTGCTCGCTATAAGGCACGTCTTGTGGCCAAAGGATTTCATCAACCGAGACATTTAGTCTTGTTGTCAAACCTACTACCATTCGGCTTCTTCTAAGTCTGGCAATATCGAAAGGCTGGTGCTTACGTCAGTTAGATGTTAACAATGCATTTTTACAAGGAACCCTCACTGAAGATATTTTTATGGAACAACCTCCAGGCTTTATACATCCTCAATATCTGCGACATGTTTGTAAACTTAAAAATGTCATCTATGGACTTCGTCAGGCTCCACGAGCGTTGTATACTGAACTTAGTCTCTACTTATCTTCAATTGGCTTCATCAACTCTAAGTCTGATGTTTCCTTATTTCTACGCCAACATCGTGGGAGCATCATCTATCTCCTCGTCTATGTGGATGATATTATTATCACAGGTGATAACTCAACGGAGGTTCAGACATTTATTACGCAATTGGCAGATCGCTTCTCCCTCAAAGATCTTGGTACCTTTTTCTCGGTGTTGAGGCTACATTTACATCTTCTGGTATCTTTCTTTCACAACGGAAGTATATTCATGATTTACTGTTGAAGACAAACATGCAAGACGCTAAAGCAGTCTCCACTCCTCTATCTCCAAGTACATCATTGCATCTCTATGATGGTAGTCCTGTCACAGATCTCACTCTATATCGACAGGTAGTTGGCTCCTTACAATATCTAGCACTCACTCGTCCCGATGTCTCCTTTCCGATTAATAAATTATCTCAATTTATGCATCAATCATCTACTTTGTACTGGACTACTGTCAAACGCATTTTGCGTTATCTCAAAGGGACTATTGATCATGGCATTTTTTTTGTAAGAATTCTCCCTCTCAACTTCATGCCTTTGCTGATGCGGATTGGGCCGGTAATGTTGATGATAGAACCTCTACATCTGGGTATATTGTATTCTTTGGTGCTAATCCGATAAACTGGAGCTCTAAAAAGCAAAAGACGATTGCCAGATCTACTACCAAGGCTGAATATCGGGCTGTTGCCGCCGTCGCTGCTGAACTCAATTGGATTAGCCACTTGCTTCAGGAACTTCAAATCTATTCTGCTTCTATGCATGTTATTTACTGTGATAACATCGGGGCCACTTATCTTTGTGCAAATCCAGTCTTTCACTCTCGCATGAAGCACGTTGCTATCGACTTTCACTTTGTTCGGGATCAAGTAGCCCGCAAGCAGCTCCGTGTCTCTCATATCCACACAGCTGACCAACTGGTCGACTCCCTCACGAAGTCTCTAGCACGTAAACTATTTTTATTCAATCAATCCAAGATCGACGTCCTTGACAGGAGCTCGATCTTGCGGGGGCATGTTAACTGTAACAAATTTCTCTAACCGTACGAGATTATCTCGTTCATCAGTTGAGGGAAATCCGTCTCTTATCACTGTATAAATAGATGTTGAAACCTCAATAACAAGTGTGTTTTTATTTTCCCAATTCAATTTCAATAATGATGTCCATAACAAGTAAAGGTTGATGATGACTACGTAGATAGAGATAACGAGGATAAAATTTATAAAAAAAAAGTATGAAAAAATTGAATAAAATAGATATTTTTATATTATAAATAATAAAATAATATTTTATTAGTTTTAGGGGAAACTGAATAGTAGTAGTAAGCTGCGCGTGGTGAAGAGAGAGGGGCGATCTGCCGTGGAGGGAGGTGGAGGGGGAGGAGCCGTGCTTCTTTGGCTCGGCATCTTCGTTCCCCTCGTGGCGACTCCTTCCTCCGTAGACCTCCGGGGACCACTGCCACGGTGACGGCTCTTCTACTCCAACCACACTTGATATGAGCCGTGTGTAAGAGACGTATGTTTGGCTTTAGTTGTTTCACCTCTGTTCTCTTTTTTTTTTCTCCCCCCTCTCTACGGTGTGGTGGGTAACTGATGCGAACACATAGATGCACTGAAGTTTTATATGATAGATAGCGGAGCTGTCGCCTCATACGTCCTAAGCAAACTCCAGCCAACACTAAAAAAAACTGTTCCTTAGAGATCTTCCGGCGATATCCCCCCCCCCCCAAAAAAAAAAAACAAAAAAAATGTGGATGATGGACATCAGAAACGAGTGGTGACTTGGGAGAACAGTGCCTTGATATCAGTCGTTGGGGTACCCGTCCCTTCTGGTTTTGATGCCAGATCAAACGCCTTGAATTTGGCCTCCTCGTACTGCAGAGCCTGTAATTGAAAGCTCACATTATGTTATTATGGTAGATAAGACAGTAATTGAAAAGAGACATGTCGGGTTTCATTATCTTTGCTTACCATCAGATTGGTATTACAGCATCTACTACGCTCTCAGTTTACAGCCTACGTACGATCCATGGCGTTTCTAGCTAACCAACATGATTGCAAGAGAATGAAGGTTCCGTACCTGGATGCAGACCTCTGCAACATCAGGCCTAGCAATTGTTCTAGTTTCCGTCTTGAGAAGCTCGTCATCCTTCCCTACAAGCAATTCTCGCAGGCCCCCATCTTTATCCTGTAAGCCTCCTGCCCTGTTTCCTACAATATGCATTTTATCAACAGGTGTTTGTTTCCTCAAGGAGTAGGCCACAGACCATGTTAGATGATCCAAGGAGGAGGATAGTTCCATTAAAGCCTTGTAAGGCAACAACGAAAAATATAACGTACACGCCCACACACACACACACACAAGAACTGAAGTTGTCATTTATACGCTATTGAGTTTCTACAATCCAATAGTTAATTGTTTAATAACTCAAGAATATAAATTGCTACATGTATCTAAAATATTTCTCTCCATTTCCAATAAAACTTCAGGACCTGTAGAATCTGGACATCTCTATGGTGTATATATACTCTTTTCAGCATAGCTGCACTTTTTGCCCAAACATTTGCTTAGTGTTACACTCTCGGTGCTAGTGAGCAATCTTCCATTTAAAGAGTTAAGTACTAATGTACTATCTCTATTCCTATTTTTATTTTTGCAAATGCAGAATTTATGTTCTGAAAATAATGAGGAGGAATTCAGCCAATTGTATCCTAAAAGGCAGGGATTACTGTTGCCCGCATGTCTTCTAAGCCATTTGGAAGGATGGAGGAACATAAAACAGTATCGCCAAATAAAGGTGTACCTTATGATCTATTGAAACATAGCTGCAAGAAACTTGAATGTGTTGTGTGGTGTAAGTTCTGAAAACTGTACCTTATGATTGTGTATGGTACTCCAGAGTCTGCTAAATACTGTTCAGCTTTCCTTTTCCAGATCTGCAAAATCATAAGAAATTATTTGTCAGAACTTGTCAACAGTATTCTTAATGCTCATCTAACATTCCTTCTAATCCACATGGCTTATCTACAAATGAAGTGCACAAACTTTGTAACATGCAAGACACGGATAATATGAACAAGTTTGGTGATTAAATATCTAGAGCAACTAAATTATAAAAAGACCCCAAAAAAAAAACCCTGCATTCTTCCTATTCAGATATATGATAAGCATGGAAACAACATACTCGGTAGGCTTTTCCCCCAGACAAATTATACTGTGATAAGCCATAATTTTCACAAGTTAAGAAAAATAATAGTGTGATGAAAGTCAGTAACAAGAAGCTGCAGCAAAGCAAAGCTTTTAGCAGACATCCCCGTACGGAAAGGCATAATAAGTCTATTGTGTCTGCAAGAGGCTTTGAGAACTAGTAGCAAGTTGATATCGGTATAAAATATCTGGTTGAAGGAACACCATAGTTCACTTAACAGGAAGGACAGTTGAGTTGTTCATAATGGATGCAGTACTAAAGTTATTGTTTCAACCTGTAATAATTGGTGTTAGATTGTTAATTTGTTGTCACAAGTGGTGATTATCCTACATATAAATCACTTGCTGACCAAGTGATGTTAACTGTCCATCTCCTTTGATCTAAAAGCATAAATGGTGGTAGTTTAGCCAGATAACACATAATGAAATCAACTATATCAATCTTGTTCTTCAATATCTACAAAATAATTTATATGTATGGTTTACCACTGCAATCATTCATAGATAAGGAATAAACTTTTCATAAAGAAACATGCAAATCAAATAGAAAAGTACTTAAGTCAAATGTCATGATTCAAATAGATACTCCAGAGTCAAGAGAAAGTACAAAAAAGAAAATATACACAAGATCAAGTACATTGAGGGACTACAATCAGCAAATAGAACTACTTACCAATATCTTCCCATTCCCAATGGTGTTCAACGGGTGATTGATATCTGTTCCACCCATAGAACCAACCAAAACAATCTGCTTGACACCAACAGCTCTAGCTGTATAAGAAGCAAAGATTTAGATACACAATAAATAAAAAAACATTAAGGCAGACTAGGATTTTATGTATCGGTACCGTTATCAGTTCCAACGATCTGTTTTACAGTGTGTACTGACTGGTGTCTTAAAACATGGGATAATATTAATAATAGTAAACATATGAGTGATTCTTCAGAGCCAAGTTTTCCACCATCTTTCTTAAGAATAAGGATGTGGCACACAGGTGAGAAAAACTAACAATGTTTTATTGAAGTTGTAGACAACATGGATGGAATGAATTGAAAGAATAACTGAGTGATACCAACAAGTGTAGTTTCACGCAGGCACATGTATCATAAAGACATGATATTAGCCACATATATTGATTGACACACAAAAACATGAATGCACAAGTAGTTGAATAATACATAGAGAGAAGAGGAATAAAGAAGAGTTACCAGCATCAATTTGATTCTTCTGACCAACCCAGTCGACCTAAGCAGCAAAATGTACAGCATGAACAAAGTGTTGCAAAGATGAAACTTAGATCCACCATGAATCAACTTAACTTTTAAACATACCTGCTCAGGATATGATCCATCTTCAAAATAAAACTCAGGTCGTTCACCTTTACTTGGGTCAAATCCTGGTTTCATCTTTGGCACGGCACTGGTAAGAATGATGAGTGCATCAATACCTTGAACGGCAGGGATGATACTTTCAGCATTCCTTATGTCGCCCACAAATACATCATCAGCACCTCCAATTTTTTCTTTGCTTTCTGCTGTCCTAACTAAGCCTCTAGCGACAAACTGGTCTGATCTTTCTTTCAATTTCTTGTAAACAATTTGACCTGAAAAAGAAAAAAAATTGAAGGGCAACAATGAGATATACAACACAATAATAACAATAAATCCATAAGCCCCAACTATTTGGAGTCGGCTACATGGATCTTTTGCCGTCATCGAGATCCGTAAAAAGTCATATGTTTAGTTAAATTTAGAGCACTTAAATCTTTATTTATAGTTTCTGTTAAGATATTTTTACTTCTTCCTCTATTTTTTCTCATACTACTGATATTAATTATTTCACCTCTTTTGACTATCACATCCGAAGGTCTCCTAAGCACGTGCTCATACCATCTTAAAAGATTTCTCTCATTTTATTCTCTATTGAAACAATGGCTAATTGTTCACGAATTAAAATATATTTTTTTCTATCTTTCCTAGTAACTTAATACATCCATCATAACATTTCTCATTTCGGCATACAATAACATATCAGAGTGAGATTTTTTTAGTTTACATTTGTTTGAATTTTCACAAGTACCATGAACAAACAAATAATTCCTATTGTCTTATGACATTTTTACACATTGATCAACAGACCGATACTCCTCTGTTACCTCAAATTGGCATTACAACCAAACAAAGTCTAGTTAGTATTCACCCATAGTCTTGTTCTTTATATGCAAAATTGGGTCCCTTGAATCTAGGAAAGAGAAGGTGCTTATTTGAAATGGCAATCAAAGTCTTCGCATCTTCTATTATGGGCTAAACATGAACAAAGCACCGATGGTCCTATCTTCAAGTGAATATTGCTTAGATGATTTCCAAAGAAAGCCTTATTCTGCCGTAGAACAAGATGTGAACAACAGCTCGCTCTACACCCCTATTTAGCATCCTTGTAACAATTAAAGGCATTCATCGGAAAATTGCATTCCCCTGCCTCGCATCTCTTGCCTGCTCCACCACAAGCTTCAAGAAGCATCATTCACCAAGACAGGAACCTGAGCCGATCATTGACTGAGACGGATCATGCTATTCATCCGATACTCATAATGTCAGTTGTAATTAAATTCCCATCGTCCCTCTCGCGTTCTTCCAACCCTAATCCAACGCCTGGATGACAATTTTGCAAGCAGGTGAGTTCCTTTCAAGAATGCCATCCGTGTCTCCAATAACTCATCCGGTGACCTAAAACTAATTAAGATTCAGCAAGCCCTAACAGGACATTTCCCTGCCATCCTTCACTAGAAGTAACAAGAACTTCAAATCGGCATACTGAAGGAAAGGTCGGATTACAACCCAAGCATGGAAGGGAGGAGTGGCCCTCTGATAGAGAGAAAGAGAGACGGGAGAACCTGTTCTGCCACCGGCTCCAGTTACGAGGACGACGGGGGCGGTACCGTCGGCCATGGCCGCCGAAGTGGCGAGTGTTACGGCTGTCTTCCTCGCGCTTGCGCTCCTGGGGAAGCGAGATGGCGATAGAGGAGTAGGCTTCTGAGAGATCTTGGGAGGGGCGGCGAGGAAGTAGACGCTCATCAGCATCGTCCTCACGGAAGGTGTGGCACCACCACCACCACCTACTGCCTTATCTTCGGGCGCGCAATTACGTAACTACGCGGCAGTTGAACAGGTTAAAAGGGCGATCCTAAGGGCTGGCCCATTGGGCTCTGGGCTGGCCACAGTGGATGATATCTCATCGCAATTATATGTATAATAATAATTTTTATTAATGGAGCGAATCACCTTACGTGGCCTCGCGACCTTTTATGCGGTCGAATACAAGACGTACGTCGGCACGAATGACGTGTGTCGATCGAATACGAATAGTGCACTGCACACGTGTGTCGTGATGGTAGCAGGAGTTTTGGGATCGGCCGAGTGGTGTCAAAGTATGAATTGTTCTTGATAACATTATTATTGCACAATGTTGGACGTCTACTTCAGCCTGCTGTCATGGATTACATTATTATTGTCTTCTTGTTTCCTTGTGGTGTCCACGGCCTGTTTTTTTTTTTTTTTTTTTTTTTTTTTGTTTACCTTCTCCATCACCCAGCCTCGTCGATCCTACTTCATCTCGGACCACAGACACACACGGGTAATAAATTTGATTCCTTTCGAAGGAAAAAATTAATTAATTTAATCGTGACACCTTTCTCTTTTATTGTTTTGTAAGCTTCCTTTCGAAGAGTGCGGTCAACGATCTCGATTAAGGTTGAATCGATTGGTGGCTTAGGTTTGCCCGTCATCACACCGATGCATCACTTTTATTATTTCAAGAAAGGTAGAACCACGTCTAAGTTAGAAAATATATTTTAATAATAAAAATGAAATATATTAGCCATTTGTAAAACGAATTAACATGTATTTTGCTTCGTTGTAGGTTTTTAGCTTCTGTTTTTTTTTTTAATGTAATACATAAGTTTATGTAGTAATTGTATAATTTATTAATACAAGTCTCCTATGATGAGTTGAAAGAGCAAACAAAATATGCACATATTAAGGGACTTATAGATAAATGCATTAATCAATCGGAGTTGATTTTTCAGCATCCTCTCCGATCGCAAATTTGATAGGAATCTATCAATTCTTCCATCTAAATTATTCGTCTGTCCCACCCATCACTGTTGGACCCCGTTCAGTGATAGGAGGATTCCTAACCCTTGTGTGGGACCCACGGAACTTCTGAGATACAAAAATTGTGCCACGTCACGAGTGATAGGACGGGTAAGTGGGTGTGCACAGCAAGCATTAACAGTTCGATAATGACGTTTAAATAGTTGGTTTAGGTAAAGATAATGTCCCAACGCAAATGAACTGTAGAAGATTGACCCAAAATGTTACCCATCGGCCCCCACCACTCAATCCTCTGCGCTGTCTCTATCGCCGTTTCACATACATCCCCCCCCCCTCCCTCTTCGCCCTTTCCCATGTCCTCTATAAATACGAACGCTCACACGGCCAACTCCCCGTAGTCTCAGTCACACACACACACTCTCTCTCTCTGGCTCTCCGTGGATCTAGCAGAGGAAGAGCAGCAGGAGGGGAAGGAGATGGAGCTGTACATGGAGGAGAAGTGGAAGCTGTCGAAGAAGGGGAGCAGGAGCTGCAACGCGAGCAGAAGAGTGATGGGAGCAGAGGGGGCTGGAAACTTCCTGAAGGGATCGGCGAGCACGAGGGAGATGAGGCGCACGGCCGCCCCGGGCTCCTTCTCCAGCCGGTTCGCCAGCCTGGTCAAGGAGCAGAGAGCCAGGTTCTACATCGTGCGCCGCTGTGTCACCATGCTCATCTGCTGGCGAGACTACCCATGAGGTTCCCCTGTTTGTGTCCTTCTTTCTGTCAGTCCCACCCACAAGCAGCGAAGAAAGATCTGAGTAGAAACTTGTACATCTACAGAGAGAGAGAGAGAGAGAGAGAGAGAGAGAGAGAGAGAGAGCATAGATCAGAGGTTTCTTTTACCCTTGCTGTGTATATTTCTCCTGTGAAGGGAGTGAGGGGCTGATGCCTAACTTGGAGACGGAATGTGTTCTTGCGCTCTGCAACTCCACCTCATCGATGCGCTTTCCCAGGCTTAATTATCTCGTTCGTCTCCTCAGCTATGACTTGATTGATTGATGGAGATAGAGAGAAAGAGGAGGTGGCGACTGACAAGCTGAATTATTGGCCTGCGTTTGTATCGTTCGTCTACAAAATTGTGAGTGGATGGCGTCACGTTAACGTGAAAACAGAGAACTTTTATGCCCCTATGAAACTGTGGGGAATCCACCACCGTGAGGAAGGGGCCTCTCAGCCCGGAAAAGAGGTGGCAGGGTTGACCCCTCCTTCGGTCAACACCTATCCGCCATTAAACGGTTGATCCAGCAGCGGTGGACATGAAGAAGAATACGTCGAAAGGGAAAATGAAAGAGAAACGAATTCTTAAAATTTCTGGAAAAAAAATTATTTTTTTCTCAACATTCCAATGAGACTGCCAGCTGTCCTGGCACTGACTCTGTTCGAAGGCTTTTTTTTTAGTTGTTGTGGCGAATTGCTCGCTGCCCGTTGCCATCACATGGTTCTCACGTGCGAAGAACGGGTCCCAATTAGACGACAGAAAGTCTCACATGCGGCACGCTGACTAAAGACTCAAACACGATAATTAAGGAAGTAACGGATGGCATCATAATACATATACTTTAAAATCATGATGTCGATGCCCAAATTATTACCATTTCGAGCTCAATTTCTCATTCCGATTGACTCGATCATGACAATACACCCATCGTTCATCATAAACCACCGACAAAGCGCATCGCGTCACGATTCTAAGAGCAGGAGTTGGAAGTGCTTCCATCACACGCTCGTGCGCTTCCGCGCACACCGTCGCGTTCGAGATCAAAAGGCGAGTGGCGTGGGTGGGACCGTACTGGGTGAAGTGCGCTGCAGCGTCGACCGCACGTGTGGGGTAAGGTGGGCGCACCTGCAGCCCCACCCGACGACCCGACCCGCGTCAATCATTGCGATTTGACCCGCACCATTCGCGGGTTGGGCTCGGCCTCAACGGTCGGATGCGGATCCGAGGGATGCGTTCGCGTCGCGGGTCGTGCGCCTCGGGGACCGCGCTGCACCAGCCACCGTAGGCAGACTCACGTGGTGTGGCCCCCGCAAACGTGGCCTCGATGGGACGCGGCACGTTCACGTGGGGGTGTGTGGGGACGAGTACGGATGAGTCATTTGAACGCAGCCGTTTCCTTCTCCTGTCGTTTCATGTATGCATGTACGTACGCATTTATGATAGTACGTATAATAGAATATATCCGCGGACTATCACAAAAAAAGAAATACCATATTGGAATCTATTTGGGCTGCAAAGGGGGCTCTTTGGGCTTTGGGCTTCGGGATACACCAAACCCAACCAAGAGTAGTACTGCACGTCCACAGCAACAAATGCAGGTACGCGCCAGACCTCGCGGAGACGCAAAGAAGAAGACAACTCACGTCGAGAACACGACATCAAAGTTCATACGAGTCTCGGCATGATGAATGTGGCAGTGGAAGAAGGCTCTACTTCTCGTAACTTGATGTGTTTCTGCAAATCTCCGCCAATGTGGGGAGAGGAATCGAATGGAGGAAGCTAATAATCATGAAGGTCATGGGCTCGCAACGCCCAGTAGGCGACTCGCCTGGTCGCAGCGCGCCGGCGCGAACCCGATACGGGCGTTCTCCAGGTCGTACGCCACCCACAAGTTCTGCTGATGGTGGTGCCCGATCACGTACGCTGACAGCGGCACCAAGTCCGAGTTGCCGAACGTGAAGCACCACACCGTGTCGGGGCCGGGCGACTCGCCCGCCGCACGGTACAGCAGCCGCTCGCCCGCCACTGCCACTTCCGCTCCGCCGCGGAACAGGAGTACCACCGTCGGAAGTCCCGGCGGCGGCGCGTCCCTCTCCGCCGGGAGCCGGAAGCAGAGGTCGAACGCCCCCTGGAAGACGAAGTCCGGCTCGTCCAGGGGGACGAGCGCGCCGCTCGTCTGCCGCGAGAACTCCGACTTCAGCGCGTCGTAGGCGGGGCCGAGGAGGAAGGTGAACTGGGTGCCGGAGTCGACCATGGTCTGCCCGGCGCCGGTGTGGTCGGGGACGAGCACCGACTTGGGGATCGGTAGGAGGGTGTCGCCGACGCGGATGCCCTCGAGCTGGACGGTGTAGGCGACCCGGTCGAAGTAGGGCAGGGGAAGGGAGATCTGGATCAGAGGGGTGTAGTTGAGCGAGAGTGGGAAAGGGGGCTCGGCGTCGCCGAGGACAACCACGCCGGAGGCGTCGTCGTCCGGGACGCAGTAGGAGAATCGGCGGATGCCGCTCTGGTTCACGAAGGAAAGGGATCCCCTGTTCATGCCAAGCAGCCCTGCAGCGTCAGTGTCGCCACCGGTGGAGGAGTAGGTGGAAGCCACGCATCCAAAGACGGTGGGCAGGGGGGAAGAGCTGCCCACGAGGAAAGAGTCGGTAGCGAGGACGCCCTCGGCTGTGGAAGCGTCAGCGTAAGAGAGGTAAAAGTGACAGAAACCGGCAGTGGAGGAGGCGTCGCAGACGGGTGGCATGGGGAGGTCGCGCCCGTGGTCGCTGCAAGCCGGTGAGGAGCAGGGAACGGGATAATAGGAAGACGAGCGCTGGGGGTCGAAGGACAGCGCGGCGGCGGAGGAGGAGTTGCAGAGGAGCCAGGACAGCTCGCTGCCGGTGTCGAACACCATGGTCACGTTCTGCGGCGGCGAGCCGACGGCGAGGGGCACGGTGAGGGTGACATTGTGGTGGAAGAGGAGCTTGTTGGGTGGCGTGGGGAGCGACAAAGATGGCACCTTTTGAGCTCTAAGTGGTAGCACATGGGACAAAGATGGCACCTTCGAAGCAGTGGGATTTGTCGTCGTTGCTACTCTGTGGGAATGGGAGGTGAAGGGTTGCAGAAGACAAAGGAACAGAAACAGAAGAAAGGATTGAGAAGTAGAAGCAGAGGAGGAGGTCATGCTGCTTACCTCTTCTGGTTGTTGTCTGTGGATTCGGATGAAGAGGGAAGATTAGAAAACAGGATATAGTCTAGGGGGAACTCAAAGCACAGAGAGATCGATCGAAGGAAGAACATATCATTTGTAGGCTTGATAGTGTTGGATTGATCGAAGAACGGAAAGCATATCGAGGATTCCGAGTACTGGGAGCATCACGATGCGTGCAGAACCTCCAAAAGGTTGAAAGTTCCATCGTCATCATTGATCTCTCATGAAGAAGCAAGCCATTTGAGACACCAAGCCAATGGAGCACGTCAAAATCCCGAATCAAACTGAAATAAATGCCACGAACCATATTAATTTCTCTGTTCTACGGATCCATATGCGCAGCCTAAAAGGATGTTGTGGCCCCATCGACATCCCAGCAGCTGACTAAAACGAAGAAGATGACACCTCCTCTGTGATCAAAAGGAGGAAGATTGAGCGCGAGCATTCATGGGTTGCAGCTGTTGTGGAGAACACTCAATAAATCAAAGAACACGACCGCAGGAAAACGAGAAATTGATTGATTGCTAGGAGATGAAGATGGTAAACTGTAAAGTACGTAAGAAGCGGACTTGTCGAGATGATGGAGTTCAGATCCATCGCCCTCTTGAAGTGTACCTACCTAGAAAGCTACACAAGCGAGTCGTTGCCGGGGCCATGTGGTTGCAATGCAAGACAGGCGTTCGATCAATTGCCCGAGCCAGCGACAGGACAAGCATGCATGTAGCCATGTCTTTGCAATGAAGTATGGGGCCATGGCTAGCATCTACTGGTCCTCAAAAGCACTCACTTAGTTGAAGTTTATTGAGTACTGTGCACCAAACAGGTGGTTGAAGTCCGATAGCAAGGGTGAGAGTTGGTCTCTCGTTATTAACTTTAAGTACGCAAACACATCACAGAGTCAAGATGGCCGAGTTGGTCTAAGGCGCTAGTTTCAGGTACTAGTCCGAAAGGGCATGGGTTCGAATCCCATTCTTGACAATTATTAACTTTTTTCTTATGATAAAACTATTAGGCAAATTCCTCAAATAAAAGCTATATTTATTGTCTCATATAAGGTGACACGCGGAACAACAACCCACCAGCAGTCGGTGACACCGAGTCAAATTTACACAGCCAAACAGCAGACTTAATGCTTAGGTGGGCAGAAGGTGATGAGGTAGCGCGACGCGCGGCACTTCTTCAAGCTCGACGGGTCGTCGAAGGCGTAGCTGTAAGCACGAGGGCATATGGACTTGAAGAGGTGGGAGAGGCGCGTCGGGTGGCAACTCGTCGGCGACCCATATCTCCCGATGCAGCAGTACCCGTCGGCCTTCAGCGCCAAGCACGCGCTCTTGCACCCCACCACCCGTCGTCCCCTCCGCACCTCAAACTCCGCGGGGCAGCAGGCGGTGACGTCGGCTTCGCACCCCGCGACGCCGCACCCGATCCCCCCGCCCACCGGCGCCATGGTGACCGGAAGGTTGAATCCCTCCACCAGGCTCACGTCGTAGAAGTGGAGCGGTGCCGAACGTCATCTCCACCACCGACGCCGGTGGCGCCCCCCACTTGCCCATGCAGTGCAGCCGGCGGCCGCAGTCCCCGGTGTCGCAATAGCCGCCGCCGTGCTCGTCGAAGCAGCAGCCCGCCCTGCCCCATATCCTCCCCGACCATCCCTCGGGCACGTCATAGACGGCTTCCTCGAAGCGGGCGAGGTGGAAGCCGCCGTCCTTGGGGGTGAGGTGGCCGGCGTTGCCGAGCGTGCCCGGCCACACGCTGTAGTTGCAGTTGTTGACGAGGATAAGTTGAATCTGACCTACGACGGAGGAAGAAGAGCAAGCGAGATCAGTTACAGTCCTTTCGGCGGTATCAGTTCGAGACCGAAGCTAACATGATAAAGAGGTGAGCGAGCAGAGGCAGAGGAAGAAGAGATGTGCTTTGTGTGTCGCCATTCCTTTCCTTCTTATTGCTGCAGCCACTGCAAATACTACCTATTTATGAGTGACGAGAGAACGCCGAGGAATGCTGTAAAGCGTGCTGGTATTTGATAAACAATCATCTTTAGTGCTGTAATTAAAAATTCGAGCTGCTTTTTCTTTAGAAGTATGACTGCCATTAGAATGATGGTTTGTTTATATATGCATTTCTCATGAAAAAGTGAAGAAAAATGCGGAGGAAAACAAAGGAAAAGGTAAGACAAAAAGATGATGAGATGCTTCCATGGTGCTTTAAGCAATTATTGCAAGGGGGAATCATCTGATGTGAGTTGCTGCTATGATCAAATGCTTTTCCTGAAACCGTCCTATTTCTGCTGCAACATCTAATTAATCTTCTGCTGCAGCAAGCAAATCCCAAAATGAATCAGTTATTTCTGCAGTTAATTATTGTAGTTGGAAGATCATTATAGGATCGTACCGAGTAAAATCCTAAAGCAACATATTATTACTTGCAGGCGAAACATACCATATTATTCCTTTCAAAATCTCTCGCCAAACCTTAAAAATACTGCACCGGTGCCAGAGTTATGATCCACGGCATACTCTGCTCTCACCATCCCAAGCTTGAGACCGGCACCGTATGAAGAGCCATGTCCAGCTCGGCGGAAGAACTCCGTCGGGTTTCCCTTCACATCCTTCGAACTGCCGAGGTCATTTCCATGCTCCACAAACAAATATACATGGGTTTTCTTTATCGGAATTCGCAGCTCAGCAGCAAGCTAACATTGGAGGAAAAAAGCATTATATTTGATGCAAATAGCCAAATGAAGATCGCAACGATAATTTTGTGGAAATTGTAAGACAAATGGGGCATGAAAGCTTGATATTATAAACAAGGAGCAGGGGTAGACCATGCTTACCTCAAGAATGTTCCTGCATGCACCCAACTCTCCCATGTTGTAGCCTCTCACAGAGTAAGGCCCTCCAAGAGTAAAAGCATCGTAGCTTGCAAGGTCTCCGACACAACCACCATAGTGTCCATGTAGAACCAAGATTGGTGGCGCTGATTTACCGATGCCTTCTTCGATTTGTTTCAATGGAATGAAGCGGGTTGATGTGAGCTGGTGACGGTTGAAGAAGGGGAAGTTGCTGCCGATTCCAAGACCTTGGTCCACCTAGCATCAGAATAAGTGTGATTATTAGATGAGCATATGATCATGTGTAGATGTTCCATCGCTCCATAACACTTACAGGAAATGCTGATGTCAAATGTTGGCAACAAGCAGTGAAAGGGTAAAATCATCTCTAGAGATCTTTTTGAGAAAAAAGAATGAAAACTGGACAAGTTGTCTCAATAAGGCATTGGAGTTGTTCGTAGTGCTCAAATTTGTGAACTAATGCATCTCCACAGACAAAAAAATATATAGCAAATAACATATATAAGACTCTAATCATTTACATGTCCCTGCCCCTCAGTATAGCTTAGACATAGTTTCAACTTATCATGTTACACAACCTTTGGATCAATTATTTGAACAGGTGCTTAGATATGAGAGAGAAGATAATGCAGTCATGAAACTATCAAATGCTTGAGTGGATCACTTCATATCCACAATAATTTTAAAGAACTAAAGACACCACCACTTCAGCAACTTCCAATACACAAGCATGCGAAAAAACCAAAAAGAACACTTGCTGAAAGAAAGACATGGATACCTGAAAGACATCTCTCTCACCAACAATTGCACCATTCAGAAACTTTGTGTTGTCACGTGTAATATTTGTCTGTGCAAATGCCATCCGATCAACACCTGTGCCACTGAGGGTTGTTGGAGGTCCATCCATGCTTAAACCGCCACTAGGCAGTGCCCGAGCACCATGGGTACATATACTGCTAGTTTCATCACGAGTTGTGATTTCCTCCATTACAAGCCCATAAGTGAATTTGCTTTGTCGGGTGTAGTTCTGAAATGCTAATAATGAGTATTACAGCAATGTACAGATGGATTGCAGAAAAAGATAACTCATCATTTTCAACAATGACACCTACCTCTGTTATATTGGCTTTAAAACCTGCCCTATCAATCCACACAGGTGGAACTTCATCTGCACCTGGTCCACTGGTGAAAACAGGACTCAATTTTCGACTGTTAAAGCAGCTGACACGGAAGGTACGATTGCGAGGGTTGGTCACACCATCCAAATAAGGGTGCACATAGTCAAGCTTAAAGGACAGATCATCCTAAACAAGAATAAGAACATCATATAGTGAGTCAAAGTAATAAGATATATCACCAAAAGACCACAAAAATCATGCTAAGCATATGCAGTTTTGAGGTTGACTCCAAATTCTCCCCTCACTGTGGTATCAATTACTAAAGTGAAACAAATGGAGAAGTTTATTTTCTCAAACCAATACAGTGTCAAGCAAATAAGAATGACATTTAGTGCACACAGACAAAAAAAAAATCTGTTATATGCAAGGTTGTTGATTTAGAATAACTCCATAAGAGGAAATTGAAAGTCCGACTCCCAACAGTTATATAAGCATTCTTGTCAACGATGAATCCTAAAAGAACGGCCACAAACCTCGAACGAATGCACATATGCATAAAGCTTTACCCAATAATGCGGTCATTTTCAGTGATATAAACCAACCAATCATATCAAAAATTGGCCTCAAGGAGATTTTTCTTTTTTCTGGTGTGTGTGTGTGGGGGGGGGGGGGGGGGGGGGAGCGGGGAGAGAGAAAGGGGGGGATTTCAATTCCAACAGTTTAAGTCGAAGTCAAAACTAAGAATTTGTAAAATTGCAACAAGGAAATGGTACATACCTGAGGATTGAGAAGATTGCTTGATGTAACTGAACCAACAATTGATCTGTTCAATCCTTTGATGTTGCGATGTTCAAATGAAACAGTTCCACCAGGTTGGATCGATGCCTAACAACAAGAGTGCCATTGATGTTAGGGGTCTATCCATTTACTCTAACATAAGACAATACATATGCAACTCCACTACATATATTTTGGATCTCTCTGAAACTTGTACAAATTTCAGCAGCTTGTTGTTATAAACTGCAATACATGTCACTGTCGACAAAATTACCAGAGTTGGTCGTCCGTGACGTCCGGGTACAATACTCCATTCTATGCTAACTTCAGCTGACTTTTGATCCATTTCTCTTAGTTTAATTTCAACTATAATTCCTCCTTCATTCTTTTCATCTGGTCGTGGGTTTACTTCTATGTTAGAGAACAAGGAAAGTGAATTTATATTCCTCAAAGCTTGCTTTCCTGCTTCTATGTTAAAGACATGCCCTGGTCGAAGCTGCACCAAGTAAAAAATGTTGTGATATATAGTCAAGAATTAAAATAAGCATAATTTAGCAATACTACAACAATTGAAAAATGAGAACAGTCAAAGTTAAATCTTTAAAGTCATGATAATATGCTCAAGAAGAAACCAGAATTCATCGAATTCTGGTATAGAATAAATTGAAGTACACTATCGAATCTACATCTTTGAGAACTTTATGAATCTAGCGACCTTATTAATGAGGGTATAGAGAAAATATAAGTGATGGGAGTGGCAAAATAAAGGAAAGAAAGAGGATCCTGCTGAATTCTGATTGACCTTGGTTTTCTCACTTGTATTTTTGCCTTAGCGAAGAGCAGAGAGAAGCAAACAGCTCTCTTTCAAATACATCTATATAAATAGGTTTATAGTTAGCCCGGAAGGCAAAAAAACATTGTGTTTCTGTTCACCATCCATAATTGTCATGAATCAGCCCAATGAAAAAACTGACCAAGCAAGTTTGTCTCCAGTGCCATTCATTTGCATGATCAAAGTGACTCATATCTAGCAATTACACCAGCATTAGTATTTTCTTCTTCTACCAAGAAGCTTTCATGATCATTTACGTAATATACCTTATCATAGAACAATTTAGTGGATATCAGAAAAATGAAAGGAAACAGAGAAGGCGATGAACCAGAGGTATACCTGTCTCGGTAGTTCCCGACGAATGACTGCCAGGTGAGTGTTTCCTTCACATAAGTTTCCAAGTTTATCAAGGAATTGGATGTTGAGCTGAGTGATATCGCCCTCCACTACCTCACACACCACCTCTCTAGTGTTCAGGTTCCCAAAATTGACGACCTGAGCGCAAGCATATCCCTCATCCTGGTACCATTTCTGCACCCTGTCCCGAATCCTCTGCAGCAGCCTAGCGCTAACCTTTCCCTGCTCGCGGAGCATCTGCAGCACCTCGCGCTGCACCGTCACGGGCAGCAAACAAGGCCTCGACCGTTCGATCCTCCTCCTGTATTCCCTCTCCTGGGCCCGAAAGTACTCCAACTTCTCCCTCTCCGTCATGTCGGCGTCCATCTCCATCTGCTTAGTCTGCGGCAGCAGGCCGACGTTGATGCAGCGGAATGCGTCGGCGGACTGCCACGTGCTCTCGACGAATGACACCGTGAGGGCCAGGGTGCCGTCGGGCTTGGTCTTGCCCTCGAGATCGACCTTCTCGAACATGCCGGAAGAGGCTAGGCTTTCGACCTCCTTCTGGAGCTGGGCCTTGGTGTAGACGCCACCGTTGCGCAGGGAGATCATCTCGAAGAACGAGTCATCGGTGCCGGCGACGGTGGTCGAGCGACGGCGGTCGAAGAAAAGGATATCGGAGATCTTGTACCGCTTGAGTCCGCTCAGCTTGTTGAGCTGGACAACGATGTTGGCCGGCAGGCCATGAGGATCCCACTCCTGGCCACCGCCTTCCTCCGCAAGCGCCACGAACGGGGAGAACAGGTTGGACCAGAAACCATCACCCCCATCACCGCCACCGCCGTGGAACCAACCCCCGCCCCCGCCCCCGCCCCCGCCGATAGTGGGTGGAGGAGGAGGAGGCAACGACGAGATCAAGATGAACCCGCCAGCAGCCGCGGCGGCAACGGAGACAACGACTGAGGCGGAGAAGAGTGCGAGAGATTTCTTGCAGACCCGAATGATGATAGTTGTAGGGCCGATGGTTCTGCCGTAGGGAATATGTTCGCGCCTCCGTGGAGCAGCGGCGACGGATTTCTTGCAGGCCCGAACGATGACAGTTGTAGGGACGATGGTTCTGTCATAGGGCATATGTTTGCGCTTCCGTGGAGCAGCGGCGGAGGAGTAGATCTGGGGGCCGAGTAGTTGCGTTGGGGCAGCGAACGCCATGGCGGTTCCGCGACGGGGTGGGGAGAGGATCGACTACGGGAACAGGACGACTCTTTTCTTTGAGAGAGAGAAAGAGAGAGAGAGAGAGAGAGATTTAGGCTAACAGGGTTTAATGCGATACCGGGTTCGATCCTATAGGCCATATTGGATCGAGCCCATGGGCCACACTGGGCTCATTCAATTGGCCCGTTTGGGTGGTGTGATACCATTAAATTGAGATGTCACGTTAAGTTCGCGCTACTTCCTGATTCACTTAGTTGTGCTAATTACTGCATATATCACAGCTATACCTTTTCCTAAATATATAACAGCATACCAATGTAGATAATAAAGGTTGACATGGAAAACGAGTGCATGTTAATTGCTGCAGCGAGTTTGCCGGTCATCAATCTCCATAACGTTATACACAAAATTTGATCAATCTCAAAAAAATCATAGAATTATTATTGTCGTGATCCAATTCAATAAAGTAAGTTAGAATCTTACAAGGGAGTAATTGAGATCCGATACCACGTAAATCCACATCATCCTTTATGTACTCATAATAAATATATTTATTTATTTATTGGTAAGGATGAGAAACACAAACATTTTTCTCTTCCTTTATAACAAATATGACTGTAATATTTTGGCCCATATTCAAGAATCTTATATTATTAATTTCAACGTCGAAGAGGTAGGATCCGAAAAATCTCCTTTAGTTTTAATCTTTGTGTAGGTGTCACCTTTAGTTTGAATAATGTTAGACTGACTAATATATTAATGATGTTTTTTATAATAAGATCCAACACAGTGGTGAATTTTTTGCATTTGTCTACCTGAAATCAAGTCAACTCTATTGCATGATCATGAGGTGTCTTATATATAAAATTTTAATTTATATTAGTCAACTTCATGATATGCCATAAGAGTTTAAAATTGAAGATATTAATCAGGTGTATATGACGTTTAGCCCGGTGGTCTTCTAACGTAGGTTAATTCCACATTATGGCATATCTTATACATAAGATATGATCGATTTTAGAAATCAAAATATCATTTATGTTATAATATTATCATGATCAAATGAGATAATTAACTTATTAATATGAACTATTGATCATATTGGTTAAGACATGCGATTCACTATTGTATTATTGCACAAGTAATATATCTTAAATTAAAATTCATATGCGAACGTCTTGTATGCTATTTAGTGTAATAATTTTTTTTTGAAACGTGAACCAGTGTCCTATATTTCTTGATTCCAATTAGTGATCGTTACTATTATGCTCTTAACATCCATCGTGATTTAGCTACCACTGTATGTTGATCACTGTCAATAGATAAATCGAACATATGGTTAGGCTAATGCGACGTCAAACTTTTATTATTGTTGTTCAAATTGTTACGTTGTTGTTAGTGTTTTTCATTAAAATTTGTTAGGTAAGAAATACCATTAATTCCCCGATAGCAATTCTTGTTAGATGATAGCAACCTTTTGTGTTCGGACAATATTCCTAATGGGATATATTGTTGGGTACCATTTTCTTAATGCACACTCATACGAAAAGCTTAGCTTATGGGCCTAACCTTGGTTACACTAATAGATTTCATATCATTCAATATCATGGACGATCATTATTACTTTTTAGTTATTCTTTATTTATTATGGCAAGATATTATTAATATCCTCGATGTGGTACAGAACCATATGCAAAGGATTATCCAAGGTGTCTTCAAGACGAAAATGTTTAGATCTCGATGTGTCACATATACGAAAGATGGAAATAAGTTTTCTGACCTGATTCCTCCGACACCTAAGTTTTTCCCGAGATAAATATGTGTGATTGCGAGTGGTGAAAAATGAACCCTTATGACTATGCAAAAAATGAGTCTTTCTACGTAGTGGTAAAGGGACATAATATTTTATAAAATATTATGCAAGAACATAGTTCTCCATCGTCTATAACAACATCCACTTGGTCTTTTCTCCACGTGGGCGACATGAGAGAGATAGCATGTAATTGATTGTCTTAAACCTTTATCCACGTGGACAGATCAATGGGAGTTAGCCTTTATCTCCTTCTAGTATGGATGCCACATGGAAGTCACATTTAAGATGATGATTAATTGATAATATTCTCCATTATGATAATAAAGACAATCACACGCTTCTTTCTCATTCAAAAATAATTACAAGATTTCTTCTCATTCTTTATGACAAGGCTTCTCATCCATTATAATGAGTAAAACCATCAAAAACTCTCATCTCATCCTCTAATATATAAAATAATACCTTGAACCTAATGAAATAAACTTCTTTTGAATTGCTCGAATACATATTTGGGAACCTCAGATTATTAATTTGAGTATCAAAGAGATATGATTGAGAAATCTATTTTGACCTTAGTGTTTCTGCAATTGATATCTCAGGAGTTTTATATTTCCGCCTCGGAAGCACCTTGCACAACCCTACACATACAGGTTCGAAACATCGGGTTTACCAAAGATACCAACAATTCTTTATCCTAACAATATCAGTATCACATATTAATGTATGCATAGAAATGGATACACCCATATACAAAAAGGATGACTATTATTTCCTTCGAGTAAAAGTATCATAGGTCATGGCTAATTAAAGTTAGTTAGGTTCGTGTGATCACATGCGGTGAAAAGTCATTCGTTTGTGACTACGGTAAAGATGAGATTTTTTTATAAGACCATAAAAAATCTATTTCCAATGCAGAGGAATGGCCTCCACGATTACTCTCATCCCTGCCTTGATGTACTCCACAGCTTACTACTACAATGCAGACGTGATATGCTGATTAATGCATGCATGCCACGTACCAAAGCTGTGGTAGTGGGATCCACACACGTACGTGATGCGTCGAATCGTTAATTTATTTCGGACGGGCGAGCCTATCGACATGAAATTAAATAACACCTAAATAATTAGATGCATTAATTTTTTTAATCGAAGGGTATATGGAGCTCCGTCATATTCCCGGTACTTTGATTGAATGCTATACGATAAATCATTAGGTCAAAATGATTAAATTAAAATCAATAATAATATGTTTAGTAAAAAAAAAAGTCAATTTTGAGCTTTGTTCGCTTTCGAAGAAGCGATACTAATTAGGATATCGTAAGTGTGATCATATCTACGTTACCGAGGAGACAAGTTGAAGGTAAGTTGATGATGTGAAGCTGATGCATTGGGGTGGGAGTTATCTTAGTAAATTATTATCTAACAATTAATCATTTATTCGTGTGTAAAAATAGTATTGTCGAGAGCTTGACATTTTCGACAAGCTCCAGCATAACCTAAAATTAAACCAAAGTCTGACTTAACATTTATAATTATCATAATTTTATCTAATGAGATAATTAGTTTGCTAACTTTGTTAAGCATTAATCATTGGGTCAAAATTTATACGTTAAAATTAATAATAATATACTTAATAAATCCTTAAATATCAATCTTAATTTTACTAATATAATTTTTACACACACATATATATACACTTCGTTAGTAGTTCTAAAAATATAGCGTTATGATTTTTAACTGCATGATTGATTACACAGATTATATCAACAAAATATAATATAACAGCAGATAGAGAATGGGCTCTTCTTCCATACTCAAATCCCTTGTTTATTAATCTTATCCTTCAGAACTCGATTTCTATTGGCAATCCAAAAGTGACACTCTCGATCTAAGAAGATACAGATCCTCGATAGCAGGTGTGTTTGTGGATGCAAACATCTAATTCTTCGATCATCTTAAATTTAAAATTATTTCATTTCATTCAGAAGGAACTGAATAAATCTAAATTATTATTATTATTTTTAATTTTTCCCGATCGGTAATGGAAAAAGGGAATCCCATTGGTCCGCACTCAGCTTTCTCCTTCAGCCCACAGCCCACACATCACGGCACGTGTACACACACGCACACACACACTCTCTCTTCTCCCAATAAAAAAATATCTGCGTCATGCGTCTTATCCGCCACCTCTCGGTCGCCAACGTGCGTCTGTCTCCATGCGGCGCCCAACGTTTCCTGCTCTCCGATTGGCCGTCCATCATGCGACACACTTTGACCCGTGGCCGACTCATTGCGTCAGCAGCGTTAGACACCCCTCCGCCTCTACCCCCCCTACTCTAAAAGCAAGGTCAAATGTGTCGCCTTAATACGTGTAACGCAGCAGTGACGTGCCTCAAGCCACGCACCTAATTTGGTGGTGGGGGGCAGCGTACTGTCATCCCATTCTGCCATGACGTGCCGTGCCGTGCCGTGCCGCTGGTTTATACAATTCAAAACCAGATTCCTGATGCATCAAATCACACACTACGTATATGTGAAATGCTATATACTTTGTTCATCCATTATTTATTGACTTTAGTATTCCCGAGAGCAACACCCAAGTCTTCATTCGACATCGTTGCGGGTTTACACGCCTAACTCGTAACAAGATGGCGAGGCGTGTACTGTATCGTGTTATACGACTTGCACATAAAAGAAGGCAAGTCTCCTACGGTATCGTCGATGTGACTTCGAGTGCATGCCACATCAGACCGTAGTCTACACATCTGTTGATTGGCCGGAGATGTGGGTCCCGGCGGGAAATTTAGGAGGTGTGTACGTGATGGGTGCGATTGCTTTTGGTGATTTCAAAACCGCCCACTGGAATTTGCGCGGCCGCTGCGGAGTCCGGTATCGTGGTTTTGGTTTTGTCACGAGGTTATAATTGGAAGGGGAGGGGGGGTGAATCGCTTGGAAGAAAAAGGCAAGAGATATGATAAGATACGATTTCTTTTTGAGGTCCCCGCATCGTGGGGCCCGGAGGTACTCGTGCACGGTGGAGGTGGCGTGGGACGCCGCGATGGACGGCTGTGATGAAACCCCCTTCTGGTGAGGCCATGGGAGGGCTACGTCAGACCAACTGTGGGTTGGCGCAGAGGTGGGACCGCGGCCCGTGACACTGACCCACGGGCACGGGCACGGGCAGCTGCGCTGTCCCGGGCACGGCACAGGCGCTTTCTGTTGCTGGGGCTGCCACCGCGACGAGGAGCTCATTTATGACCCCCCACCCCTTCCCTTCCCCCACCTGTTCTCTTCTCTCTCTCCCCCAAGTGTCTTTCCGTTTTAAGCGGAGGAGCGGTACACCCACCTCGCTCTTCTGGTTTGGAGGACTTGGATCTATACATGGCGGATATCTGTTGCGACGTCGCGGGCAAGGCGGAGCCGCCGGTTGCCCCCTGCGAGCGTAGTACCCGCGTGGCCAGGCGCCGCCGGATGGTGATCCGGCGGTTCAAGTTCGTTGCCGGCGTGGAGGCGGTGGATCCGGCGGAAGAGGCGCCCCGGAAACGGCAGCGGTTGAGTTGCTCCGCCTTGGTGCCCCTGGATTTGGAGAACGCGGTAGCCTCGGAATCGGAGCCCCGGAGAGCTTGCGAGCAGGAAGACGCCGACTTCCGCACGTCGAGGTACGGGGTGATGTCCGTTTGCGGCCGGAGGAAGGAGATGGAGGACTCCGTGTTCGTCCTTCCCGATTTCGCCCGGCGTACATGTGGGTCCTTCGGTGGCAGCCACCATTTCTTCGGCGTCTACGACGGCCATGGTTGCTCCCATGTAAGATTGATCATGTGGTCTCTATTGGATATTTTCTCTTTTCCTCTTTCCTCGTCCTTATGGTTGTAGTACTCGAATAGTTGTGGGCTTATAGCTCCCCCATCCTCTCCACCTGCAGGTGGCGGCGTTATGCGGTGGTCGGATGCACGAGTTCGTGGCAGATGAGATGTCGAGGCTCGGATCTGTTCCACCGACTCCGGAGGCTTGGACGGGGCTGATGGAGCGGAGCTTCTTGCGGATGGACTCCGCGGCGGCGGAGGCGCTGCAAGGAGGCCGGCCAACCCTCTGTTGCCGCTGCGAGCTCCACGCACCCAGGTGCGACAACGTTGGTTCCACCGCCGTCGTCGCCGTCGTGGGGCCCACCCGCATCGTCGTGGCCAACTGCGGCGACTCCCGCGCCGTCCTCTGCCGCGGCGGCGCCCCCTCGCCCCTTTCCTCTGACCACAAGGTAATCATGGAAGGCAAGAAATGGGACTTCTTTCTACGTCCGTTATTCTGCATCAGCCTGATGTCTTATTGCTCTTTTGGGCGTTGCAGCCGGACAGGCCGGACGAGCTGAGCCGGATCGAGGCGGCGGGTGGTCGAGTCATCTACTGGGAGGGGGCGCGAGTTCTGGGCGTGCTCGCCATGTCCCGAGCTATCGGTACGATACTCCGTTCCACCCCACCTCCTATCGTAGGCTACTGAGTTCACGTTAACTGATTGGCTGCCTGGATGTCTTGTTTCTAACAGGGGATGGCTATCTAAAACCCTACGTGACATCAGAACCGGAGGTGACCGTGACGGAAAGGCGCGATGACGACGAGTTCCTCATCCTTGGCAGCGACGGGCTGTGGGACGTGGTCACCAACGAGATGGCGTGCGACGTCGTCCGCACGTGCCTGCGTGCCAAGGGGCTCGTTAACGAGCCCATCGGCGAGGAGGAGGTGAGCAGAGATGGCGGTTATAGCGATAGGGCGTGCTCGGCCGCAGCGGCGCTGCTGACGAAGCTGGCGCTTGCGAGGCAGAGCGCGGATAACGTCAGCGTGGTCGTCGTTGACCTTAAGAGGTGTAGGAGTTGGTAGCTGTAGTAGGAGTTGGTAGCAGTAGTAGTGGTGGTTTGTGAAGCAGCTTTCACCTCTAATACTATGGGAGTTCTTTTTTTTCCTTTTTTTTTTATTTTACCACCTCAAGATCCGATCTAGGAAAACTTGAGGCTGGAATGTGGAGTAAGTGAGGAGTGAAGGGTGGAGACTTAAAACGAAGGATCCATCGGTGGGAAAAAGGCGAAAGGAAAATGCCTTTTAATTTCTACTTACTGCAATTAGTGAATTTAATATATAAATACATATATAGATGGCAGGTAAGCTTGCTTTTCTTATCATTTTCTTTTGGTATATCCTCTGAATTCCAATCGCTTGTATCCGTCAAAAATTTCCTCATTTTTTGGGATCAACATGGCTTGTTTGGTTCCAAAATGTAATGGAATAAGATCTAATTCTATCAGTTATTTTTCCACCAAAAATAATATATGTTTAATATTTCAGTTTATGATCGAGAATTGTGGGTAATTTTGCAGCATAACCCGTTACTCCCATCATGAAAGCTTCCCGCTATGTTTAGAGGCGGTGATTCGGTCAACATCATCATCAATATATTGCATCTGTGTTCTATTCGGAGATTATGATTCGATAGTGTTCTTAGATGCCACACGCATCTGCCTATCGCTTTTAATTGGGAATGTCTAAGAATAGTGCGTCAGGCTTTGAAGCGTAACAAGGGAATCGTAACCCACTCAACGCCTGAATCGTATTCCTCTGAGAGCAATGCCATAATGCTCACTCGATATATTCGACTCATGCAACGGGAATCGGGTCTTCTCGCGACAGGTCACGACATCGGTCACACCAGTGCGACCAACATATCCCACTGAATTTTACGCTCCGACTTGGGCCACACCGCAGAACAATGGGTCGTTGGAGAAGTCGCGACTCAGACGAGTTGATCAAATATCGTGCCCGATCCGTTTGCGCTGTGGATTGGATCAACTTCAGGTTTAACTTTATCGGATCTGAAACGCTTACCCATACCCGATCCGTTTGCACTGGGGGTGGGATTGACGGAGTCGATGGTTAGGATGATACTGTGGAGCGGCAATCCTTCCATTAATGCACCGCCCTCACTTGTCTCTCGTTGTGGAAGGAAAAGCTACGAACAGTAATCGAGGTGGGAAGCTTCAGATCTGGCGCGGAAGGCTTCCGGTTCCCCGTTGACAGGTCTTTCTCTCTTCTTGCGTTACCCTCCAATTACTTGGTTGGCCATTGCTCTTGGATCTTGTTTCTTTCGTGCTACGATCTTGCGCCTCGTTCCGCTCTTGGTGTATTCGATCCGCAGCAGATTCTCGAGTCTCGGCTCAAGTTCATGGATCTTTTTCGAGATGCAATCGCGTTGCATTCCTTCGTTCGTTCTTTATCTATTTACGGAGTTTGTGCCTATCATCCCGGGCTTGTTTGATCTGAAACTCTCTGCGCTTAAAAGGTTTTTCGTTATGGAATTTAGTGAGGTTGATCTGATGATTTCTTTGCCTTCTTACTTTGATCAGCATTAGGGCTGGCAGTCCTTCGGGATTCGAAGAACTGAAGTATGGCCTCAAGGCGAGCGATTAATCCATCTCGACGCGTGGCAGATAGCGATAGCATTCCGCTGGTCAGCTCACTCAGTCAAAAGTCGCGGAATTCGCCTCTACTATCTGTTGGATTGGTCGTCTTGGTACGTGCTTTATTCCCATTTCTAGAGTACAATCGCTTTCTAAGTAGATAGAGGCGCGCCATCCACGGATGGGGGAACGTAAATATTAGAATGTGATGGGTCGACCTTTCTGAAATTTTAGGGTGCTTTTTTTCTCATTGGTTATTCACTTGGAGGTTCAGGTACGTGCGACTCTCATATATTATAATTGAGATAGAATCGGGCACTTGATTCAATTTTGGGGAGAACTTATTGTCTATTGATATGGAAATCTCGTACTCCTCGTTTATATTATTTGGTTGCCTAAACTATCATGCTTGAATAATCTACTTTTCTCGCTACAATGACCAGGTGGATTTGCTGGTAACAAGGAAGCTATAAATATTGTTCAAGGTACCTTTTCTATTTTCCAGTTGACTCAGTAGACTTTCTTGAATTAAACTGTTGTTTCGTCTGATCACAAGATTATCTCTATGGATGTTTCCCTGTGGCTGGCCTTAGCTTAGTTTTTACTCGTTTGTATATATAATTTGTTGAGTTTGAGAAGCGTTCTAGATATGTGCTCAGTTCCTTTTGCTTTTCATTTTGCCTCATGTTTCATCTTTTACCAAACTTTTTAACCTCTTGCTCCTACTCAATTTCACAAAGTCAGTCTCGTATGCAAGAAGATTGTAGGTCACAAAAATAATATGCCGAGATACAAGTAGACATTTCTGCTACAATTGAGTTTTTGAAGATGTGTAGTGTAAATCATTGGACCAATACGGATCTTTCATTCAAACCTTGAACGATACAAGATCAGCTATATTGCATCACTCAGGAATCTGAGAAGGCTTCCTGGAAGACTATTGAAGTCAATTACGAGTTTGATGTCAACCCTCTATAGTTGAATTCAGATGTGTTGCTAAAGCAAATTTAAATTGTAAAAAAACCTACAACACGAGTTATTTCTGATATTTTGCCTGCATATGCCCCATTTCCAATCCAAATGGTTTTTTTTTTATTTGTAAAGCATCTGAAATAACCCAATGGAGCCAACGGACAGAACCTTTAAGTTATGATGCATGAAATATTCTTCATGAACTAAGAGCTAGGCTTTAAGTATTGATGAACTAACATTCTTTAAACAAAATAATGGCGTCATCTAGTTATCATATTTCAACTCCTCTGCTTTAAGTTTTTTGTGGATCATTCTTGGCATTTGGCAAAGCACCTAGGCTATATTAAATGTTAACCGTATTTTTCACTAGTTCTCGTTGCTCATGTTATTGTTGCATGTGGATATTTGATGCTGCAGCTTTCATCACTTTGTCAAAGTTATGCTAAATTTTCATTTGTATTTCTCATATTAACAGGTGTTTCCTGCACATCAGATGTTCTACAAGCTATACCTATTCTAAGGAAAGCTTACAGTGATGGTATGCGGAAGGTGTTGTATGTAGGTCCTGACTCCTGCACAGTTGTTTCTAAATTGTTGAAAGAAGAAGATACTGAAGCCTGGGGTGTTGAACCATATGATCTGGAAGATGCCGATAATAGTTGCAAGAGCCTTGTACGCAAAGGCTTTGTGCGCGTATCTGATATCAAGTTTCCTTTACCATACAGGCCAAAGTCATTTTCCCTTGTTGTTGTCTCAGATTCATTGGATTACTTATCTCCAAAGTACCTGAACAAGACCCTCCCAGACCTTTCAAGGGTATCAACAGATGGTCTTGTTATATTTGCGGGTAATTTTTTTATTACTTCTTTATTACCTATACTCACAGCAGCGTAGTTCTTACAGTTGTTATGATGTATAAAGGGTACCTTCAATGCATCTCTTACCATTCATCTTTTTTTTTGGGCACAGAACAGAGTGTATATACTTGTGACAATTAGTATTAAGAAGAATTTTTTTACGGGCTTGGTCATGTAGTCAGTGAAGTTTAAGGTAGATCTGTTGTTGCAGGCACACATAGATGTGAAGGTCCAAACTATTAATTTTCTTTAGTTGGAATTCATAGTTTTTAGTTCTTTTATTTTCTGTTGATTACTTTTTAATTAAGCTAAATGGTCATTTATGGATCAATATCTTGACAAAATTGTCTGTTTGCTATTCTTGGCTGTGGCATCTCAGAAACTATATCCTAGTATATAATACTGGTAGTTGAAATCTGGCCTTGAATAAGGTTCCATCCAATAGGATTTCAGCCACAGATAGATATAAAACACAATTCAGGACATATTTTTTCATAGTTGTAACACAAACAATGACAAATTATATGGTTTCTTCTGTGAAATGTCTGTCTTTGTGCCTGTTCCTTGCCTACATCCTTTGATGCAATTTGTATGAAGATATTTAAATCTACATGAGCGTTCAACAGCATGGATTCACCCTTTTTAGTTTGAAATATCCAACACCTAAACACAAAAGCTGAAGATAAGTTACTCTTTTGAGATTCATAAATTACAAGAGTGTTGGCATTTTCTACGTAAATTATATAGATAATTATGGTTTGTATTAAAGTGAAACTGCACCCAGACCTCTGTGATGTGAATATAAAGAAGTCTTCATTAGTCTCATTCCAGCTCATGATTTTTGTAGGTTATCCAGGTCACCAGAGAGTGAAGGTCTCAGAGCTGGCAAAATTTGGAAGGCCGGTATGTTCTCCATTAATCTACAGTTCTGTTGGCATTCCCCACTTTGTAGGATGTCATTTGATATATGGTTTTTCTGGGGATAGTGGTAGTTGTCATGATAATGTCTCTATTTCATGTATATAATTTCTCTTCCTCTTCTTTTCATTTTTCCTTTTTCAGCTTTCTTTATCAATGCTAGATTCAGGTTTTTTACTTAGTGGATGCATCAGTCCCCAGTCTTTAGTTGGAATAAATGAAGAGTAAAGTTGTTTAGAAAGCGATGCACATGCTGACCTTTTGTTTGGCCACAGTTATTCTTTTGTTGATGTATAGAAAATTCTCTATATCATTGATAGAAGAGGTTGATGATTGTCAACTTGCTGTAACATAAAACTTGTTGGCTTGTACCATCTTTGAATATTTATAGAGGAACTCATCTTGTTTAGCAACCATGATGGAAGTCTCTTTTCGCTCTTCTCTATGTGCATGCATTATAGTTACTGTCAGGAAAGCCAGTTACCACCAACATTACTACACTGTCCCTCAATACTAAATTCTGTAGGCTCTCTCTGCCATCTTCAATTGGATATTGCAGTTCAATACTCAGCTTCAGAAACATATTCTTCTCAGTTTGCCTCTTACCGAATTTGTACGGTGGTAACCATCAGGGTTTTTCCCTGAACTCTGAAGAGAAACTCTGACTTTGCTTTTCAAATCATTACTTGTAATGTTCTCAATGCCATCGATACTCTTCTTCTTATTCTTTATCATGAAATTTTAGGATTCAGTTGGGGAAATGCATATCTCCACTAGAGTTTAAGATGAGATCTTGGAACTGGCTGAGAGATAATAGAAATCTAATGGAGGTGTAATTGCATGTGAACTATTCTACTGCATGTCTGGCACTGGAATGAGAAAAGGTAGAAACTTTTACTTGGATTTTCAGGACACTTAATCATGAAAAAATAGCTTGTTTGTGTGAAGAAGCATCATTATGTATAAAGCTGATGCCACAAAGAAATGTGTTTCTGATCTGAAACTCTCAATTTGTGCTTTGTTCAATATCTCTCATGTAAGAAATGTGTTTTTCTAATCATTCTAATGTTACAGCAAATTGTTTTTTGGTAGCTACACAACTGGTCACTGTGATTGTTCCATTGCATTTTCAAGATGATTACCATTTGACATTTCACTTTATGTGCAGGCCAAATTAAGGAGTTCATCCTGGTGGATAAGATATTTTCTTCAGAATGGCTTAGAAGAGAATGAAACTGTTGTAAAGAAATATGAGCAAGCTTCAAGCAAAAGTTCTTACAAACCAAGCTGCCAACATTTCCACATCAACTCGTAGAGATCGTCGAAGTCCGGGATCTCTCATTTGCGGAGATATATCATTTTGTGGCCCCTGTTTGCCACCGATTGTTGCTGGCACACCTTAATATGGTTATAATATTAATTGACACTACTTCCTCCAACTGTAGATCTTTCTTTTTTTGAAAAATCAATTTGATTGAGTGTTATAGTTGACTTATGTCTGCAGTGTACAACGGAAAACACTTGTCGTATGATTCCGGTGGGATTCTTCTCCTTCAATTTTCCTATTCATTCCATAATAAATGTATGGCCACAACAAAGGATGTTTTCTAAATCTGATATTTCTTTTCTTATTTTTTTCACAGTGAATCATGGCCATTCTCCAGCTCTTAGGATCTTCCATCTGCGGTATGTGTTTCCCTTTCCCATACCCTCCAATGCTTGCAGATTCTTTCAATCAGTTCCAAATGGTGTTCCACCTGACAACTGGAGTCGGATGGTTGTCCTTCCTTGATTGTGGAAACTTCAATCTTATTCATATCGGGGTTGGTATCAGTTACTTTGCGAGGTAAAACACTAAACAACTTGGCTTTCGCAATTACTTGCCTTGTGTTATCTTAAGTTAATTGAGTAAAGACAACATTTGACGCCATCGACACTAGACTGAGAGTGGACGCAAAGAAATCACTCGATTACTCCGGAAGCTTACATCTTTAGATGTGTACAGGTGATGGAAACCAGACCAAGAGCTCAAACATCAGTAACATGGAAACCAGCTGGTCCACGAGGAAACCAAATCTTCCAGTAGGTGTAACCAGATCAGCATTAATATCTACTTATTATCTTATGATGCAGGTAGCTATTTTGCACCAGCGAATGACTTGTTCCTGCCCGTGGCATGGGTCACGGAAGCTCGTGACAGAGGTCTGACCTTTGCAGCTGCAGTCTCGCCTGCTTTACATATAAAAGAGCTTCGAGTAAGATTACCAGACTATTAAATGCATTTAATGTCATGACAGAGTTGGTGAGACATCAGCGGTCAGAAAGCTCCAGCTGCTGACGCTGCCCTTCTTCCCTCCTCTCTGCTTGCCCAGTTAACTTTGGCGTCCAGGTCGCACCTGATGGCCGATCGCTTCACCTTCCTTGAAGCAGCTGCTGCCTCCATTTAACACTTCGCCCCACCTCTTCTTCTGCCATCCTCTCACCAGCAACCACCGACCCCCTCGCATCCCACCAAAGTTCTCGTTCTGTTCTCTCCATCGATCGTAATGGAAGGGCTGATTCCGTTCCTATACAGGGCCTTCGTCGGGTACAGCAACGGTGGGCAGTCTCCTATGAGGAACATATTGTTCAACGAGTCGCCTTCCTCTTCCTACATGCGACTTCCCGGCGACTCCGGTAGATTGCTGTCATCAGAGATCCGTTTCTTCTCTTCTTCGTTGCAGCCTCCTCCGGCGCCGCAGTCTCCTCCCCGGAGAACCGCTCCTCGATCAACACCCACTTAAGGTATTCGATCCCTTATTATTTGGCTTCGATAAGGCACGGGCATATATGTCAAAAGTCAGTCCTGCCACCATTTGTCCTTCTTCATGAAGCTTGTATTTTCTCCACGTACTGTACAGCATCTGTCCCACAATGGTCGATGTTATCGGTTAATTCATTATTCTAGAAGCTTTATCTTGTTTCATCATGAAAGTTTTTTATCTAAGCCTATATGTGAAACGTCCTGTATGATCGGCATGAATCGGTTCTGCAACCTTCGTAGTCCGAAGTATTCACGTTGAGCAGTTCTACACCTCCGGAAGGCTAGTCAAAGACCACGATAAGGATCCGATTGCCTTCTCCTTGGAATGATGGCGTCGAGTCAAGTGGTCAAGTTTGACGGCGAAGCCCTCGCTGCACTTGTGGTGGCGCACCTCGCGATGCTGACCGTGACCTTGGAAATCTTCTCATTTGCGGAGACTTTGACCTTTGTTACTATAGATAGGAGAGAGGGGCCCCACAGCACGTCCTCCCACGTTGCGTAACGCGGGAATGAAGTGGGTTCTGGCTGTGTGCTGCTACGTGACAAAGGCGAAACCAGTGCTCGAGTCAACACTAAAGTCAAAATCCTTGTGTTCTCGAGCATGAAACCTGCATCCGAAAGGTCCCGACAGGGCCAAATTGTCAAGACCAAGCAGAACAGACATCAGCTGTGTTCACGAGGAATTAGCTACTACTGCAAGTCGACATCACGATCAGCACCACAACGCGATAGTCAAACTAATCCCATTACCAATTAAATCCACAATTTGAACCTTTTAGTCAACCCATCAACTGTTGTAGAAAGAAATATCACCAACTCCCTCTTGCCCTATTCAATAGCAGGAGTAAGAACAAAGACCTTAAAAACCCACCCCCCTCTTCCCCGTCATCGAACGACGCTCCACCTATCATAATGGCCAAGAAGAAGCCCTCCCCCCGTCACCCTCTCAGCTTCTTCTTCCTCCCCCTGTTGCTCTGCCTCTCCGCCAGAGCAAAGGCCGAGCTGTGTCCGCCGTGTGGCTCGACGTCCGTCCCCTTCCCACTGAGCACGGGCGCCGGCTGCGGCGACCCTTCCTACAAGGTCCGATGCGACAACGCGACCAAATCCCTCTTCTTCGACGCCCTCAACGGCTCCTCGTACCCCGTCACCTCCATCAGCCCCTCCACCCAGCGCCTCGTCATCCGACCGGCGGCGTTCGTGTCCGGCAGCTCCTGCGTCACCACGGATCTCCCTTCCCAGGGCATCCAGCTCAACAGCTCCCTCCCCTTCAACGTCAGCAGCAGCAACACCATCATGCTCCTAAACTGCACCGCCCGCCTCCTCCTCTCCCCGCTCAACTGCTCCTCCAACAGCCTCTGCCACGTCTACGCCAACGGCACCTCCGACGCCAGCTCCTGCCGCTCGATTCCCATCTGCTGCACCTTCGTCGCCGGCGGCTCCTCCACCTCCTACTCCGTCCGCGCCAGCGGCACCGGCTGCAGCGCCTACCGGAGCTTCGTGAACCTGGACGCCGTGGGAACGCCGGTGGCGCAGTGGGCACAGCGCGCCGGCGTGGAGCTGCAGTGGGCGTCGCCCAGGGAGCCCGTATGCCGCACCCAGACGGACTGCGAGGCCGGGTCCAACGCCACGTGTAGGGCGGATCCCTCTTCCAGCGGCACGATCCGTCGATGCTTCTGCATCGATAGCCTACGGTGGGACCCTTTCTCCGGCGTCTGCGTCAACAGTGAGTTCCTCGAGCAGCCCTCCTCTGCTTGTGCTCTGTTTCCCTCTGCTTCTTTCGCTAACTCCCTTCTCCTTTTCCTTATTTTGTAGATGTTACGATCTCGAGCAGCAAATCCAACCATGGGCCTCTGATTGCAGGTAACATTTCTGTCTGCACTCTATGAATTGACTCATCTCGAAACCACAAGTACTAATTGTATTATTTTAAGTGCATCATTGACATCGATTGGTCAATGAGGGGGAATGCCTGTGGATGAGATGTACCCATCATTGAGCTCTCAATGGTGAGTGCATCTCCCCCTGCCCGATTACCTCGCCTTGACTTGGCCCAAGTCAATTTCTGCCTACAACAGGCTGGGCTTATTTCTCATGGCGATCAGACCAAATGGCTCTCTGCTTGCTTTTGATGGAATGCAATATGATGAACAAAGAAGACGACGTATGAAACAGGGCTTGTGTCCGGCTTGGGCGCGGCGGCGGTCGTCACCGCGGTGGGCTTCCTGCTTTACCGTCGGCAGCGCCGCATCAGGGAGGCGCGCAAGCGGCTGGCCAAGGAGCGGCAGGACATCCTCAACGCCAATAACTCCGGCGGACGCTCCGCCAAGCACTTCACCGCGAGGGAAATCAAGAGGGCCACCACCAACTTCGCGCACGACAACCTCCTCGGCTCCGGCGGCTTCGGCGATGTCTTCAAGGGCACCCTCGCCGACGGCACCCCGGTGGCCGTTAAGTGCGCCAAGCTCGGAAATGTCAAGTCCACGGAGCAGGTGCTCAACGAGGTTCGCGTGCTCTCCCAGGTTAACCACCGCTCCCTCGTCCGCCTCCTCGGCTGCTGCGTCGACCTCGACCAGCCCCTTATGGTGTACGAGTTCATCCCCAACGGCACCCTCTTCGACCACCTCCACGGCCTCCGCCCGCTCCTCCCCTGGCGGCGCCGACTCGCCATCGCCCACCAGACCGCCGAGGGCCTCGCCTACCTCCACTCCTCCGCGGTGCCCCCCATCTACCACCGCGACGTCAAGTCCAGCAACATCCTGCTCGACGACAAGCTCAACGCCAAGGTCTCCGACTTCGGCCTCTCCCGCCTGGCGGAGCCGGGCCTCAGCCACGTCTCCACCTGCGCCCAGGGCACCCTCGGCTACCTCGACCCGGAGTACTACCGCAACTACCAGCTGACCGACAAGAGCGACGTGTACAGCTACGGGGTGGTGCTGCTGGAGCTGCTCACCTCCCAGAAGGCCATCGACTTCAACCGCGGCCCCGACGACGTGAACCTGGCGGTGCACGTGCAGCGCAACGTGGAGGAGGAGAAACTGATGGACACCGTCGACGGAGCGCTCAAGGAGGGGGCGACCCAGGTGGAGCTGGACACAATGAAGGCTCTAGGGTTCCTGGCCATGGGATGCCTGGAGGAGAAGAGGCAGAACCGGCCGTCGATGAAGGAGGTGACGGAGGAGATCGAGTACATCATCAACATTCTCGACGCTGGCGCTGTGGAGAAGCGTGACAGCGCTTAGGGATGCATGCAATGCTATCTATCAATCGGTAATATAGACTTGTAATGAATGTGTTCGGAATCCTTCACTCGTCAAGGAAAATAGGTGATCTAGCATTTGGATTAAAATGTGGAATAAATAAAAATGATAAATAAAGTGACAGGTCGTACTACCGTGAGGCTCGGGACGACGCCATCCCCGGATCTTGGAATGGTGTCAGACGATCGACGCCGTACCAAGATCTAAGGTGGCAGCTATATCTCAAGGTGCTGAGGTGTCTGAGAGGAGCTGACGTGGCTCTAAAGGTTGACATGGTCTAGGTGACTAGGTAGACACATTATTTATCCTATCACTATCCGCGTTATAAAGAATCAAACGTTTAGTTCAATCTGGGATGTCAGTACTATCATCAAGAATTCTTAGATATCAATACTATTATAAAGAATTCTTAAGAGTTTGTAGTTGTCCAATTCCAACCCGATGATTTCTTTTCATCATAAACTCTATAATCTTAGCAATATTTTTTTCTAAATGGAATCAATATAATGTTAGCAATCTTAAAAAGTACCTCGATCCAAATAGCTCTTATTGAGCAGAAGAAAAATATCATATCCCTGTCCTCCATTGCTATTGCTCTCAATTGATAACTTTCACATTAAACGGTGGACTCATTCAAAAATCACTTGGATTGAGGCCGGTGACAAAAACATAAGATATTCTCATAATTTTATTCGCTTCAAGAAAAGACTTAACACTATCCATCTTCTAATTGATGGTTTTGGTTCAATCATTCATTATCATAATCTCAAAATCAATACCTTTTTGCTACTTCAACCTTTTGTATAATCAAAATAACTCTTTAGACTAGTTATCTAAATTAGTCTCTTAATTATCTAACTCTTTAGACTAGTTATCTAAATTAGTCTCTTAATTATCTAGTAAAACTTATGACTCTATTACATGTTCTTTTACTGAAAACATATTTACCACTTGATATGATAAATATTGACATGGCTGCCAAGTTCTCGCGCCTTTGGACAACTGGCCCGCCAACATGGCCGACCCGACACGGGGAAGCCGGCCTGAAATAGGCATGGAGGAATCAATAGTCGTACGACCGACCTAACACAAGTAAGGTGGACAAGGTCGACATCACTCAGCGGCAGACGCGCGCCTCGCCGCAAGGACCACGAACGGCATGGTGAGAAACAACGGTATGGTAAGCAATAAAGAAGATAAGGGATTCAGGTACGGATACCTTGTTACTATCGCTATAAAGGCCCCTATACCTCTACGGAGCAGGAGGATCGCAAAATCAACAATAAAACTAACTTGACCGTCGGAGGGGTCAGGACCCGACCCTACCTGACATTCTTGCAGGAATCAACGGCTGACCCGAGCTGTGACACTCCCACCCGACCTGAGCTCCACCACTCTAGCAGCTGACCTCCCAAGCTAGACCCCGGGGCTCTACCCATCCGACTGAGCTTCAACTCTGTGCCGAGACGACCGCGGGCGAGCTAGTGCACACGGGCCTGAACCAACAGTGCTTGCTCAGTAGACACGGAGGCAGACCGCATCTACTGAGCAAGCACTAGATTTCTCACTAACATTTTTGGCGCTAGAAGGAGGGCCCATGTCGCAAAAACGCCCGTTTGGGAACTCGGGTGCGGAGCATCGCTCGGAACCTAACCTCTCTCAGTCAACCAAGGAGGTCACCGCAGCAGCGCCGGCCCCAAATCGTGTTTGGAGAATGATGACCGACCCAGGGTTTCCCTCACCCGCGTCCAACCCTGCTCCATTCGTCGTCACGGCTAAGGCTCTCCTCGGCCTCACTAGCCAGGTCCAAGCACTGGCCGGTATGGTGCAAACCATAGTCTCATACCTACCCCAGCTTATACATTCGGTAACTCACAAATCGACTCCCCCGATGACATTCTCGCAAATGGAGTCGCATGTAGCTCCGAACCGCGAAACCCCGCTTGAGGCGATGCAACCACAGTGCCAAGTCGTGAAAGCTCACGCAGCCTCCCCGACTCCTGCGCCAGCTCGGTCGCAAAGTCGCTCTTGCGATCCGGTTCAAACCGGCCCCGACTTTGACACCCTATCATCTGACACCGCTGATTCCCTGAGAGAATAAGTCCGCCAAGTCTATCAGCGGCTCGACGAGGTCCAGAAGGAGGTCCTTAAATCAAAAGGGGAGATTGAAGAAAGCTCTAAAGGCGGTTCCCCGTTCACTCCCGAGATACAAGGCAAGCCTCTCCCGGCCATCTTCAGACTCCTGGCTCTCGAGCCTTACGATCGCAGTGGCGACCCGACAAAGCACATCGCTGCATTCTGCACCCAGATGGCCCTTACGACACGTCTGACGCGCTGATGTGTCGGGTATTCCCGATCACCTTGAGAGGACCGGCTAGGACCTGGTATTCTCGTCTCAAATCTGGTTCTATATCTTCGTTTGATCTATTGGCAAAAGAGTGTGAATTAAACTTCCTAGTGAGCGCATGCCCCAAACTGACCATTGTCTCTCTCTTGGGGTTGGTCCATGGGAGCGACGAGCCCCTCTCCCAGTTTGTGGGACGGTTCACCTCAGAGGTCCAAGGAATTCCAGACCTCCATCCATCCCTAGCCATCGAGGCATTCTTAACGGGACTGAGACCATCGAGGTTCTTCTAGTCACTGATCGAGCGACCGCCCGCAACTACCTGAGATACTACAACGGGCGCATCAATACATGGCCACCGAGACGTTGGTGGCAGGCAAGCGGGATGAGACAAAGTGCCCCCGGGTGGAGCAGCCCCGAGGACACCGCCCGCCGCCACCAAAGAGGAGGGAGGACAGGTCGGGCATGTTGCCGTCAAGACCCCCCCCCCCCCCATTCCCCTCAATTCGACTCGAACAGAAATCTTCTTCCAAATTCGGGATAAGGGCCTCTTGAAGGCTCCAAACCTGATGAAGTCACATTCCGAGGGGCGCGACAAAAGGAGGTATTGTTGCATTCACAGGGAATACGACCATGACACGAAGGAATGCCGCGACTTGCAATATCAAATCGAAGACCTCATCCGGCGCGGACACCTGCGTCGGTATGTCTGCGACCAATCCTCACTCCCCGATGGTCGACCCCCTCGAGACTTGTCGTCCCGACCCAAAGGTCCGGTCGAGAAGCAAATCGATGTCATCTTCGGAGGGCCAGCCTCGGGCGGTGATAGCTCATCGACACGCAAGGCTTATGCGCGATATGAGGTCGAGAAGAGGCTGATGCATGACGAAGACCTCGACATCACATTCAAGTCGGGAGACGAGGAGTACCCATGCCATGATGATGCGTTAGTGATCTCAATCCATATGGCTAACGCCTATGTCAAAAGAGTTATGATCGACACGGGAAGTTCGGTTGACATCTTATATTTTGACGCCTTTCAGAAATTGGGGTTGACCGACAAAGATCTCGTCACTCTAACATCTACCTTGACAGGGTTCACCAGGGACTTTATCTCTCCCTTAAGGGCGACCATGATTCCTGTCACGTTCGGAGGAGAACCGAGGTCAAAGACTCTTATGGTGTCATTCATGGTGGTAAAGCTCCCATCAGCGTACAACGCCATCATCGGGTGCCCGACCCTCAACTGGTTCAAGGCGGCCGTCTTGACCTATCACCGACTCCTGAAGTTCCCGACTCGAGCAGGGGTTGGCGAGGTCAGGAGTGACCCAAGAGAATCTAGACAATGCTATTTAATGACAAGAACATTATCCAAGAAGCTGAAGATCTAATCAGTCGTTGTGGTTCCCCAAAACCCTGAGGATAGTGCTCGGCATCTCCACCCGACGGAGCAAGTTCTGGAGGTGCCCCTCGATCTAAGTCGCCAGGACAGGCTAGTGAAGGTCGGGTCGAAACTCCCGAAGGGCCAGCGAATTCAACTAGCCGAGTTCCTGCGGAAGAATGAGGATGTGTTCGCATGGTCTCCAAAGGATATGCTAGGGGTCGATCCGGAGATCGCCTAGCACCACTTGAATATCACCCCCAGCACCCGACCTGTGAAGCAATATCCGCGCAAGTTCGCTCTCGACCGACAGAAGGTCATAGAAAACGAAGTTGTTCGCCCGGATGCGGAGCTCATCGAGGAAGTGAAGTACCCGACCTGGTTATCCAACGTTGTACTTGTCAAGAAAGCTAATGGAAAATAGCGAATGTGCGTTGATTATACCGATCTCAATCGAGCTTTCCCGAAGGACTGTTATCCCCTTTCTCGTATCGACCAACTGGTAGATGCCTCGTCGAGACACCAACTGCTCTCCTTTATGGATGCATTCTCGGGGTACAACCAAATCCGGGTGGCCTCGAGAGACAGAGAAAATATAGCCTTCATCACTCACAACGACACCTATTGTTACAAGGTGATGTCATTTGGGCTGAAGAATGTCGGTGCGACATACCAGCGGCTGATAAATCGCATGTTCAAGGACCAGGTCAGGAGGAACATTGAGATTTATATGGACGACATGATAGTCAAAAGTCGAAAGACTGATGCTCACCTCTCCAACTTGGAAAAAACATTTCACACGATAAGAAAATACAAGATGCGTCTCAACCCGACGAAATGTACCTTCGGCATCACATCTGGAAAGTTCCTCGGTTTTATTGTGCATCGGTGAGAGATAGACGCCAATCCTGACAAGATAAAGGCGATACATGAAATGCAATCCCCCAAGACGATAAAGGAGGTCCAACGACTTACAGGCAGACTAGCAGCCCTGAGTCGCTTCATCTCCCGAGACGGAGACAAGAGCTCGACCTTCTTCCGAGCGTCGAAGTCATCAAAAGATTTCAGGTGGACCCTCAAATGCGAGGAAGCATTCCATTGGCTAAAGAGCCACATCGAACACCTACCCCAATTGGCATCGGTGAAGGACAGGGAGCCTCTCGGCTTATACCTTGCGGCATCCGACCTGGCAGTTAGCTCGGTCTTGGTGACGCTCGGCAAACCGGGCAAAGGCTGATCGACTACACCAGCCATGTCCTGGCAGGTCTCGAGCTCCACTACCCTCCCATAGAAAGGTTGGCCTTGGCGTTGGTCCTGGCATCCAGAAAGCTAAGGTCGTACTTCCAAACACATCATATCAAGGTGATAACCGACCAACCCTCGCACCAGATCCTTTCGAAGTTTAATGTTGCAGGTCGAATGTTTAAATGGTCGATAGAATTGGGGGAATTCGACATCAAGTACGTGGCAAGAAGGGCGATCAAAGGTCAGGTGGTGGCAGACTTCTTCTCGGAACTCACGCCCTCGGAGACCCAGGCGAGCTCGGACCTTAGATGGACGCAAAACATTAATGGGTCCGCCAACTCGGAAAGATGAGGCATCAGCTTGGTGCTCAAGGACCCCTCCAGCCACATCTACGAGCACGTGCTTCGGCTAGGGTTCAAGGCCACGAACAATGAAGCAGAATATGAGGCGCTCCTATTCGGTCTAAAAGTCGTAGCCGAACTAGGCGCAGAAGACATTGAAATATTTACTGATTCCCAACTCGCTGCAATCCAAATCAGTGAAGAGTTTGAGACCCGGGAAGCGGCGATGATCAAATACCTGGCCGAGGCACGACGGATGACGGATCAATTTCGGAGGGGTACCATCACCAAAATGCCTCGTGCTGAGAATTCACAGGCGGACTCCATGGCCAAGCTTGCGTCCTCTTGCACGATCGATACACCGACGGGAGGAACAATGAGAACCACCAGACCTTCCGTCAACTTAGGAGTGCTAGCCGTCAACGAGGAAGAAAGAAGCTGGATCAATGAAATCATTCGTTTCAAGCAAACAAGAGCCCTCCCTGAAGACAAGGTGGCTGCCCGAAGGATCAGAAGGATAGAGTCGTGGTATTGTATTATCGATGGTAGGCTCTATCGACGAGGTTTTAGCCGACCACTGCTTCGGTGTCTGCATCCGACCGAAGCATGCACCACCTTAGTCGAGACCCATTAGGGAATATGTGGAGACCATATCGGCACTCGCACCTTGGCACACAAGATTCTCAAGCAATGTTACTATTGGCACACCCTGCGTAAAGATGCTCAGACCTATGTGCAAAGTTGCGAGCCATGCCAAAAGCACGCCAGGTTCCAGCATCAACCAATGGTACCGTTTATAACTGCCGACTGCGTTTGTCCTTTCGCCCAATGGGGAATGGACCTTCTCGGCCACTTCCCCCCAGCCTCGGGACAATGGAGGTTCCTAATAGTGGGAGTCGATTATTTCATTAAATGTGTAGAGGCCGAGCTGCTGGCCTCCATTATCGAAAGGCAAGTGGAAGGATTCGTGTGGAAGAACATCATAACCAGGTTCGGACTTCTTAGAGTCATAATCACAAACAACGAAACACAATTCAATAAGACAAAGTTCAAGGCATTTTGTCAAAGCTATCGCATCCAACTAAAGTTTAGCTCGGTCACCCACTCTCAAGCCAACGGACTTGTCGATGTGACAAACCGAGCCATTCTTGAAGGGCTGAAGAAAAGAATTTCCAGAGCCCCGACCTCTTGGGTGGAGGAACTTTCGAGCATTCTCTGGGCGTCTCGGACGACTCCAAAAACCCCAACGGGGAAATCCCCTTATGGCCTGGCTTTTTGGAACCGAGGCTGTACTACCTCCCGAGGTGGTTTTCCCGACCCTCTGGATCCAAACACAAGGCGAAGAGTCATCTAACCAATAGCTACGTGAAAACCTTGACTTACTGGAGGAAAAGCAAGCCGACACCCATCTGTGGACACTAGCTTACAGAAAGGTTGTCACCAAGCTTTACAACCGTCGAGTGCGCCCTCGGCAAGTCAAGATGGGCGACCTGGTGCTACAGAAGGCCGAGGTCAGCGACCCGACTCAGTCCCGTGGGAAGCTGGCTCCGAACTGGGAGGACCCTTACCGAGTCGTCGAAGTCGTCCGAGAAGGGACTTACACACTGACAACAATGGAGGGGCGAGTGCTACCGAGAACTTAGCATATTTCTAATCTGCAAAAATTTTATGCATAATATGAAAAAATGTGTCCCGAGTTGTATTGATAAAAAATGCGATTACGAAAGACGTCGGGACAAAATAAAGTTTTTTCTGACCCGAATTATAAAATGATAAACACTAAATTACAAAGTCAGGACTCAGACGGGTTTGAATCGTTGAATGCTTGCTGCCTCTCCATCGGCACCAGATCGTCCTCGGGATGGATGGTGAAGGGGTCATCCTTAACTTCCGAGTCCGGGTGTCGGTCATGGAAAAAAAAAGTCTAGTTTTACAAGGAAAAAAAATAAAAATTAAAACAATTATTGTAAATGACAATCATAAATATATAAATAATAAAAAAACCATAGCAATTGATAAATTTTTGAAAACTAAAAAAAAAAGAAAAAGGACCACCCAAACATTATCTTTTATCCCATTGCCTTCCTCGTGCGTAAAACGAGAGGTCGCCATTCCCGCTGCCGCGATGTGCACGGATAATGTTTATCCATTTGCTCGAATCAATACAACCTTCATCCAATCTACATGTGACCTCTCTGACATGCATCGCTGTTCTACCACCACCAGTCTCTGCATCACTTCACCATTTTACTACGGCCTCGCATCTATAAATGGCGGGGCTGTGCATGGCTCTTCATCACTAGGTGATCCGAAGAGCCACCACATACCACATCTACAATGGCGAGTTCCACTCCCACCTTCTCCCTCCTCCTCCTCCTCCTCCTGCCGGCCATCTTCGGCCTTCTCATACCGTCTTGCACTGCCGACAACATTCTCTACACCGACGAGACGCTCTACGCGGGGCAGTCGCTGACGTACGGGGGCTACAGATTCACTATGCAGTCAGACTGCAACCTGGTCCTCTACGACTCCGATCGTGCCGTGTGGTCCTCCGGCACTGACAACCGCGGCTACAACTGCATCCTCAAGATGCAGGCGGACGGCAACCTTGTGATCTACAGCAACGGCAACGCTCTGTGGGCGTCCAACACCTCGAGGGACCGAGCCAACTATATATTGGTCCTGCAAAGGGATCGCAATGTGGTGATCTATGGCCCTGCGATCTGGGCCACCAGCACCAACTACCGCACTCCAGGTGTCGTCATAGCCGGGAACGCCACCAGCACTCCGGTGGTCGTCGCGTCCGCCGCCGAGGACGTCAACAACCGGAAGATCGCCATGGTGACTAAGAACTGACTGGTGGTGGTGATTCTGCGATAATAAGCACGCTTTGAGGCGTTGCATGCGTTGTTGTTGGTGTGTCCAACTAAGTGCTAGTTTCGTCGTCTTCTCTGTGGGCTGTCTTCGACTTGCTCCTCTTCTTATAACATGGAAAGGAAAAGGGGTCACCATTACCACCAATCAACTCCATCGCATAAACAACATCATCACACCAACCACAGTGAATAGATCGACAAGATTAGAAGCTGTCTGTGGTCAACCATGAGAGAATTCAAATGCTAAATCACTTATTTTCCTCGACGAGTGAAAGATTCGGAGCACATACATCGCAAATCTATATTACCAATTGAGAGATAGCATCGCTAAGCGCTGTCACGCTTCTCCACACCGCCAGCGTCGAGAATGTTGATGATGTACTCGATCTCCTCCGTCACCTCCTTCATCGACGGCCGGTTCTGCCTCTTCTCCTCGGGGCATCCCATGACCAGAGAACCCTAGAGCCTTCATGGTGTCCAGTTCCACCTGGGAAGTGGACTGTTAAAAATATTCCTGCTCAGGGATACTCCTGGGTTTGAACTCCACACCCCTACAGTGCGTTAAAAAATTTATATAATTTTTTTTTAAAAAAAATAAGAACAAGTGGACTCGCATAGAGATTAAAAATGGTCGGAAGACGATTTAGAGCGTTAATGTTATTTCTAGTGTCAACTTTGGAATTCACTGTTACCCCTTGCTTTGTCCAGTAGAATCGATGTCATATTTTATATTCTTTGTAATTGTCATTTTGTCCTAAACTATTGAAATCTCATTCTATCGACTCTTGATACATAATTTTGATATCTGACTTAGGACAAAAATGAAAATAAGAAATCACTTGATGAGGAAAATCATAGGTTGAGAGGAGACCTTTATTATTATTTTGTTGATAATTTCGTAAGTTTAGAGGAGACCCTTATTATATTAGTTCTAGGCCTTTAAAACTAATTAATAATGTGGAACTAAACATAAAATATAAAAATTAACAATGTAGGATAAATAAAAGTGATAAGTGGGCAGTTTGCTATTTGAAAATAGTCTTGTTTTGCTTGTTTGTGTTAATAAAAAAATTCATGGTTTAGTTTATGGTTAGATAAAATAGATTCTTATTTGAAAAATATCTATAATATTGAAGGTCTTTAAGATCCCTAAATTATCTAATAAATTAATCACAAAGTTATTTTTATTGATTTTCTTTAAGATTTTATAGGGGTCATATTTCTTAGGATTCAATTTGTTGTAAGTGATTATGAAAAATCTCTATTTTTGTAAGTACACTACAACTATACCTGGTATGTTATTTCTCCTATGCTTTTTATTTGCTTTCTTATACATGCTATTACTAGCTTCTAACTTCTTAGGTGTCAATAAACATGGGCTCATATTTTTTCGGTCATATCTTTTCCGCATCAACATTTCTACTTTCAACTTCATTATCTCATTTTCTTTTGGGTTCATCACTAATGAGTTAAATTTGTTCTACTTTGTTATCTCATTCTCTTTTCGGTTCATCTAGTAATGAGTTAAATTTGATAGACTTTCTCTTAGAGCCAAATGAATTTGGTGTCTAATATTTCTCATGGGTAGAAGTCCATCTAGCAAAGCGAGACATACCCTGAGGGGCAGGTCTGAGCGCCACTTCGACCAGCTCTAACGGGCTTCTAGTCCTGATCATTTTTAGCGGGCTTTCAGTCACAATCGTCCCCAACAAGCTTTTAGTCTCAAAAAGCTGCAGCGGGCTTTCAATCCCGCCCGTCCCTAATATGCTTTTAGTCCTGACCAGCTCTAGTGGGCTTTCAGTCCGGATCATCCCCAACATGCTTTCAGTCCCAATCGTCACCAACAAGCTTTCAGTCCTAACCAGCTCCAGTGGGCTTCCAGTCTCGATCGTCTCCAGCGGATTTTCAATCCCGACCAACACCAACGGGCTTTCAGTCTCAATCAGCTCCAATAAGCTTACAATCTCAACCATCGACAATGGGCTTTCACCCACGACCAACCTTCTATAAGTTTTCAATCTTGGCCAATTTAAAAGGGGGCTCCTGGCCCCGAAATGCGTGAGGTATGTGCCGACCTTAACTCCAACATTGCAATAGAGTCCTTCCTGGAGTTCTCCCTCGAGAAACTTCGTGGAGTACTTGTTTGGGGTGGAGAGAGAATTATAAGATAAATATTAGGTCTGATAGCCTTGCATGACCATGCTGGGATGAGGACCACGTTGACACCCGCCTTAACAACCCGTCAGCCTCGACACGTCAGCCCAATGACCACGTTGGTAGCTACCACGATAACCCATTAGCCTCAACATGTAAACCCAATGACCACATCAGTAGCTACTTAGGCAACTTGCTAGCCTCGACACAACAGACCGAGGACCACGTAGGTCGCTTAGGGGGTCGTACTCGCAATCAACAACCTCATCGAATGAGACCCCGAGAATTGGCGAAAACGTCGCCCTGCATAAAGTTGTACCTACAGCTCACCTAAAGGCGTCACACTTATTAAACACTTTGGGACAACCTCCCTCCGCTCCGCAAGTATAAATATCTTCATAGTAACCCATGTTGGGGGGACTTTTCCCGAGTAACTCCTCTCCAAAACTTTCGAGATCTTTTGATTCCCACCTTACAATCTCCACCCCTAAACGCTCCCCCTCCCAACGAAGGTCTTCTTGCAGGTCCCAAACGACACTTAAAACCGACCCGAGGAGCTGCAACTCAATGAAGCCTAGCTATCTCGTCGAGCTTCCTCAGACTTCGGATCCTACTAAGTCGATCATGCGCATATGATTTAAATCATACCGTACTGACTCCTAGACCACGATACTAAATCAAACAACATATACAAATATTCTATCGATATCCCAAAAATATTTCGAAATCAATTACTTTTTATTATACCCTTATGACTCAATTATTGAATTAAATATCATCGGACTACTTCAAAAAATTTATCTGACCTCGACTTTTATATAAATCGGTCATAAAAGTGGGTTTCCGACCTGAGGTGTAATCATTATGCATTGTAGTTATCATAAGAAACACTGCTGTTGAGGTGACGTGTCGTGGTTAGTGGACCCATACGTTCGACGTGTAAGTTATTGTAGTGTTTCAAAATATAATTTATTGTACCGTTCCACCGTCATTTGTCCCATCATTTGTTCAATCTATCCTCCTACTTATAATGAGCATTCTGCCTCTCATCCTGGATGAACGCTTTTTTTACTCTTCTTTTCTTTCAAGAGGAAGAAGAAACCCATTAGGATGTGCACTGAATCCCTAATATAATGAAACAGTTCATTAGAAATCAAGTTTTCCAATAACAACACGCATCATCACTAAGCATGTCTTTGGAATGCATCTCTTTCGATTTTGCATCAACACCAATGCATATATATATATATATATATATATAGCTCATCTTGCTTCTTTACGTTGAGTATATTTATTATTTGTTAAGCTCAATCCAATCCATTTTACTTTTTTGGCCAACAATTGCCGTCTCTCATAATTATCTTCTGCAATCTATCATCGCTGCTCCATCAGTCAAATTCCACCCACATCTTTTGACCTTTGCGGTGTCGTAATGCAAGCAGGTGCAGAGTCCGTCGGAAATGGAGGCGACTAGATTCCATGGTGGTGATTGATGATTGATTATTTCCAAGTGACTACAGCAAAAGAACAAATTCTTGAAACTTCTTCATCAAGCTGTGAGTGTAGAACAAATTCTTAGATCACACTTTTAGGGTCTCAAAGATCTGATATCCTGTATCAGCTTCTCGAATTCCAAGAAGGATGAGCCTCCGGTGGAGGAGACGCTGTCTGTTGCCATCTCCGCCATCATAGCGGCGGATGTCCTTAACTCTTCTGCCCTGTTTCCCTCCATCATCTCCCTCACCATCTTCTCCACGATGTCCCTGCCGTGCATGTCCTTCATGTCCAACCCCACCCTCCACACCTCCTCGACGAACCTGCTGTTGGTCTGCTGGTCCGCGAAGAATGGCCAGCACAGCATGGGCACGCCGACCACCAGGCTCTCCAGCGTCGAGTTCCACCCGCTGTGCGTCAGGAAGCACCCCACCGCCGGGTGTCCCAGCACCTCCTCCTGCGGTACCCACTCCACCAGGCACCCCCTCTCCCTCGTCGCTTTTTCCAGCTGCGCCGCTGTCGCTCCGGCGGCGGCGGCCCCCTCGCCCAACTCTTTTCCGTCGACCAGGTCCCGCCTCACCACCCACAGGAACCGCTGCCCGCTGTTGACCAGCCCGAGCCAGAACTCGGTGAAGTCTTCCCGCGACATCACCGTGAGGCTTCCGAAGCTCACATACACCACCGACCTGCCGGGCTGCGCGTCGAGCCAGGAGATGCAGCTCCGGTCCTCCTGCCATAAGCTGGCGGAGGCCGTGCTGCGTACTTCTTCGGCATCGCTCCCTGAAGTCGATCGGTAGTAAGTCCTGAGCAGAGCATGAAGGGGGCCGATGCAGTAGGTGACGGGGCAGCGGGAGCGGATGTGCTCCAACGCGCAAGGTTCCAAGGACTCGAACGTGTTGAGTATGAGCGCTCGCGCCCGGACACTGCCGGCGGTGGCGGTTGACAGGAGCCTGAGGATGGGATCGTTGGAGTCCTTTGCATTCCTGCAGAAGATTGATAAGTCCCTCCGGCGGAGGAAGCCATTCATGCCCGGCACGTTCCTTATCGGCACGTCGAGATCAGCATCGTCTGTGGCCACATAACCCACCATGTAACGCAACTATCAGGTGATCAAGGCGTGTAGTGTATCGTAGTTATACCTGGAAAAGGGAGCTCCCCAGTTCGGAGCAGCTCCGGGATGCACAAGTAGGACCAAATGCTGCAGGCGCTGACCGTGCGGAAGAACATGGCGGGGACTCCCACCTCGCTCGCGATGTCGACCGCGAAGGTCATGATCCCGTCGGCTATCACGCACGTCAGGGCCGGCCATCCTCCGTGACCCTCGCCATCTCGGCGCTGGAGGTTGAGCAGGAGATCCTTGTAAGGGCCCACGGACCGCGTTTGCAGCGACTCCGCCAGATCCAGCAGGCGCGACGCGGATCGGGGGCGCTCGTCCTCGAGTCCGTCGGGGATCGAGCGGAAGCGGAATCTGGGACTTCGGACTAGCCGCGCATAGGCGACGGAGTGTTGAGCGAGCAGGCCGAGGTTGTGGTCGGTGTTGAGGAAGGTGACGTGAAGGCCGGCCAGCGAGAGCAGCTCGGCCAGCTTCAGCATGGAGTTGACATGGCCCTGCAGCGGGAACGGGAACACCAGTACGTGATCCGCCATGCTCCCCTTCTCAGCCCCTTCCTGTTGGAGTAAAGCAATGAGGCCTCCTTCCATCTCCTTACATAAATGGATGGCAAGCAAATCAAAATGGACCTCACAACCTGTGACTGTGGATGGACAGCTACAATTAGATCAAAATGGACCACTGAATTGCTATGTTCGCTTTAATGACACACGAGTGGTGGCAGCATTTCTATTAAATTTGTACAGGTTAGTCTTGAAAGAGAATAACATTTGGCCACCACCTCAAAATCAATGTGGCACACAACAAGAGTCGACATGGCATCGTCCGAAGCATACGGATCGATCGCCCTAAGCATCAATGGCCATTAACGACTTATGCACAGTCGACCCCTTGCGACATGTATATATGATCGACTCCCTAGCTAGCCTAGCGCTGGGGATCGGAACTCATGCACTCAAACTCCCTTATATATTAACTTAACCTTCGAAGAGATCGAGTCAAGAAACCCCCTCTCGACATCAACCTGTTATGCAATAACTCGACACCGTAGGCGATCCCAACACCACCTTGAGTCGGCCTAGGAGACATCAGTCTCATCTCTCTCTCTCTCTCTCCATTCTTCTCTCTCTTCGAGCATCTACGTAGGCGCTCTCGTGCGATAGGAACCAAACCAAGTCATACCGACCCCCGGGACACAATATAAAGACAATAATATTTTTGGTGCTAGAGGGAGGACCCAATGTCGCAAGAGCATTTGCCACTGAGCAACCTCAATGAACGCCCTGCCGAGGAGGAGCCCGTTGCTCACTTTGCTTTATGCCACAGAGGGCAACTGCTTGCTATCTTGCAGACGGACGAGAATGCCTCGGCTTAGACTCCGGGGTGTTAATGGTACTTATTCAATGATCATGGGCTCTCACCTCTTGAGGTTGGCACGGGACAACTAGTGGTGCACACCTCCTAGGCTTCACCCATTAGGTACAGACATTAGCGGGGATGATGCAAACCATTACGTGCCTCGTCCCTTGGCAACCCCTCCCCCACAGTCGTCGCTTGCTGTCCAACCCACTTCCATTCCCGTAGTGCATGACGCCACCGTAGTCGGTCAACCATCTCTAGCTTCTGACACTAACCCTTTGGCTAGGGAGCATAAAAGAGACACGAGGCTGATGGCGGAGCATAGTGCCCCCTTATCCCGACACAATACCTCGACCTTTCTCCAAGTGAACACCTCGTCGTCCGACTCGATGGGTGACTAATTGTGGGACCAACTGTGACTAGTACATAAGTGTCTGGACGAGGTCCAAAGGGAATTCCATAAGTCCAAGGAGATGCATATGGAAAACACCTCGACAGGGTCCCCCTTCATCCAAGAAATTCAAGACAAGCTCATCCCACCCTACTAGTTATATATGTCCTGCAAGTCAATCACGTGTGTGATGGTATATGTGATACACTATATATTTATTATTATTATTAATATAATTATTATTATTATTACTACTACTACTACTACTATTATTATTATTATTTGGATTGTATGATTAATATATTATGATATCTTTAGATATGTGTAATGAAAATTGGATCATCATGAGATCATTATAACAAGACCAATTCGACTTTAAACACAAACCCTAAATTATCCCGATCATAGATTACTCAAGATGAACATCAAAATAACTTGATAAACCAGTGTGTTATATGCCCAACCACATAATAAAGGCAGCTGGTCTCATGACTGCTTGTGTGGGGACACTAGGGATATAATGCAGGTACTCGTTGGAGAATTAGTTCACTGATTGATCCACTTATAGAATGTTGGATGGTTAATAAAATCTCATTATTAGATAGTTATTTTGTAGTCTTAATTGTGTATCTGGTCCTTAGACTTGAGACACCAATGATGTCTTGTTTGAGTAATCTATTTTTTGATATCAAACTTATGGGTCTGGAAGTTTCAAATCTAGTATAATCGGGTATTTGAAATGACGACCAACCTTATGAAGGTAATTGAGTGTTAATAGAGGATCATCCACTTGGTCTCACAAGAGAAACATCTAATATGTCCTCACTTAGGCAAATTCCTAGCCATGGTCATTTAGATTGAGAGATTAGTTCTCCGGGAGAATTCGATTAAGGAGAAACTCAGATGGATTTCATATGAGCCTGATAGTATCATACCTAATATACGATCTCTAGAATATTAGATGAATGAGAGACTATAAATATACGATAACTAAGGGTAGACAGATCCAATGGATTATATTCCCTTGTACCGTCTGAGGACTATGACGTAGTGGGCTAGTACATCCATAGTTGATGAATTAAGTGAATTATTATAAGATTATAATTCACTGAGTCAGGAGGAGTTCTGACAAGTGCAACTCACGACCAGCTCGGTATTAGGCTTAGAGGGTCATACACATATGGCGGATGACACCACAAATAGAAGATTATATATGTGATATTTAATAAGCCTTTATATTATTGGATCCATTGGGTGAAACCCAATAAGAGCCTATAGTGGATATTTGGATAAAGAGCTAATTTTCATTAAGCTATGGATAATTGGATGGAAATCCAATGTCCAATATGCCAAGGTAATTGGAAAAAGATCTAATACCCAATATGACATGATTCATTAAGGTTAAGTTGATATAGCTCTCTATAAATAAGAGAGAGGCCAAAGGGTCTTGGGCTAGATCTTTTGGCTGCTCACCTCTTATTCTCCTTCCTCCCTTTCCTCCCCTGCCATCAGTCCTATTTGGGTGTGAGGAAAGCAAGAAGGGCGAGGCCCTCCTTGAATTTATTGCAACCTTATGGTGCGCGAAAGCAATGAAAGTTTGCGCTGCCAGAGGAGGTGCATTACCATTTTATCCATCATGTGGAACACTGCTAAAAAGGAGTTCATGAGAGTCCCTTCATCCATAGACTTAGATTTGCGCTCTTGGGGAAATGCGAGTTCCCTTAGGTGAGATCGTCTCACTTCTCCATGCGATTATTATCGTTTCTCAAGTTTTTCACTCTCAATGGTCGCATGAAGATTAGATATGATTCTTTTGAGAAATCTATTTATTTTTTATTTTTCTTTGCATATGTGATATTCCCCAAGGTTTCCTAACACACCCAACTTCTATCTCTCACTCTGATCCCGTGGAGCATGTCACCGTCTTTCGGGCCTAGATGGCTCTATATGGCACATCTGATGTCCTGATGTATCAGGTGCTTCCTACCACCCTTCGAGGCCCAGCTCGAGTGTGGCACAACTCGATCTTATCTTAATGATTCATTTCGATCTACAATGGGAAATAATAGTAAGATTCAAGTGGAAGGAAAAGGAATATATATCAAATATAATAAAAAAATATTGATGATGTGATGTTTATTCTTGGTTTAAAATAAGATTTTAATATAAGACAATTAACGAGAAAAAAATATTATGCTCTTTTTTATGAAGAAAATACTTGATTTATAATAAAAAATTAAAAATTGATATAAACTATGAGAATGACAAAAAAAAACAAGGTGTTTTCCACTGCTAATGCTATATTGATGAATCTACACTATAACAAAAAAATTATAATCGATACTATAACAAAAAAATTATAATCAAATTTTGTTGACCGATACAAACTATATCATATGATGGCTATGAAATGAAATAATATGGTAATTAAAAAATCATACTATGCAAAGGAAAAGGATGAGACCATAAACTCTAGTGATAACAACAAATGTATATATATAATGAGTGTAGAAGTTTATAAAAATATAAAAAACGTTACGAGAAATAAAAAAGGATAAATCATCCGCATCCAAAAGGATTCGATCCTATAAATACATATACTCCATCAGATCATCAGAGATAATTGTCAAATAAAAAAAAAGTCAAGTTATACGAAAAAAAAAGGATAAAAAAATCAGGTTGTCATTATTCTTACAAAAATTTATATATTTCATCTTTTATTAATATAAATAAGTATTTTTTTGATCAATCCAAATCACTGTATATTAAAAATACTTAAGGTTTCCAATACGATTTTTTTCTTCAGTTCTGGAGAAAAGCCAAGACATAGCGACTCCCACCTCTCTCGCGACGTCGGCCGCGAAGGTCATGAACCCATCGGCTATCACGCACGTCAGGGCCGGCCATCCTCCGTGACCCTCGCCACCTCGGCGCAAAAGATCGAGCCGGAGATCCTTATATGGGCCCGCCGACCGCGTTCGTAGCGACACCATCAGATCCGGCACGGATCGTCGGCGTTGGTCCTCGAATCCGTCGGGGATCGAGCGGAAGCAGAATCTGCGTCTCCGGACCACGCAGCCGCCCGTAGGCGACGGAGTGGCGAGCCATCAGGCGGTGGTTGCGTCGGTGTTGATCAAGGTGATGTCAAGGCCGGCCAGCGAGAGTAGCTCGGCCAGCTTCAGCATGGAGTTGACACCGCCCTCACCGGGAACGGGAACACGAGTACGTGATTCGCCCCATGCTCCTCCCCTTGTCAACCCCTTCCTGCTGGATTAGCTGCAATAAGTCCTCCTTCCATCTCCTCTATGCATAGATGTATCGCTAACAATCAAAATGGACCTCTCGATGGCAACAGTGTCGGTGGTGGCTGCATTTTAACAACAATTCTGGTTGGTGAATCACACCAGATGAGCAGAGGTAATCAGACAACATATCCGACAGCATCACCCAATTAACGAAGACAGCTCGAACAATAACAGTTAAGAGACGTACAGAAAAAAGAAATAATAAAAAATGTTTAATTACCTCTTGCATCAAATTTCTAGTGCCCACCACGATTCCATGAATCAACAAAATAGGAGACGAACGACACGAACAAAAAAGGAGCGATGAAAGCAGCGACCGACATACCCGATGATTGATCCCGTGGCCTAACCGTGAATATGACCATGTCTTTATCTCGAATTGGCTGGTGGAGTCCGACCACCATCCGCGGAGCCCAACGAGTGTCGGCACTCATCCACTGGCTGATGAGGGCGGGCCCCACGCCATCGGGCAATCCGAGCTGGCTGATCCAACATCCCCCGGTGCGCCACTTGCACCGAAAGGCAAACAGTCCAACAATTCTGACATTACGTATCCTTGATCGCTGCAGTAACAAAACCGACACCGCAAGTACATGGAGTCGAGGTGCTCACGGGTGGAGCTCGGCCCCGCCCTCGTCCTCTTCCTCGTCCCCTCGCGCCGAGCCATCGTTTGCCAATCAGTAGCAGTACGAACGAACCTTTTCCCGATCGCTTGCTCGATGGAGAAGCGCGATTCTTCTCCCCCACCGACCGACCGCGTCGTCTTCTGTTCGTGCGCACAGTGAGCTCCTCTTCTTTTCTCAGGTCCCCTCAGCTACTCTGGGCTTGTGTTGTTTGCGGATTGCCTATTGCGTGCGCAGCCGAGGAAGGCAGAGTCACGGCTCCCTTTTTGTTATTTCCTCGTTGTCCGGCCATTCCTCCACGGTGCGTCTCTTATATCAGTTCTTTCTTGTTCCTTGCATCTTATTCATGCGTTGCACAAATATTTCCATGATCTTGCTCTACATCAAAAACCCCAATCCACGTTGCTGGCAATTAATGGACGCATTTATCCAAGCTTTTTCCATTCGGCGGGCATCACAACGCAAGCTTATCCCTGTGTTTCCCAGAGTAACTAGGAACTCCAACTTGCAAGATGGGAAGCAAATGCCACAGGGAGGGAGGTGATAGCATTCACGCAAAGGCTTCGAAAGTTGGAGTTTTTGAATGGGGATTGCTCGAGAGATGGAAGTACCATCAGAAATGTGTGGCTCGTGGGGGAACCAAAAGATCAAACTCTGTCAACTACAGATCCCCAGCGCTGCATACTTTTGGGTCGTCTTCCCAGTGTACTGGAAGCACATGCAAATCTCCTTCTAAACAAGAAGAATTTGCTTCTGTGGATTACAAAACGAAAGAGATTGTTGTATCTCGACATCTCACGAGCTTTCATGATGCAGATAGTACAGATATGAAGTCCAAGTGCTCTGATGTGTGCTTCCATATGGACTCTGGAACTTTACAGCCACCTTCCACCATCATTAATGGTCAAACCTCAGCTCCTGGAGCAAAAGTCACAGAGACTCGAGCCCGTCGACCTGGAAATGCAGAGAAGCTCCAAGGCTATCGTCACGATCTAGATTTCGAGGGCAACTGGCAGCAGCTATGTCATGATACTAATAATTTGTGGCATCATCTTCAAGCCGGTGATCAGATCAGACGCAATAGTTTCGAGTCATATTTCTATGATGCCAAAAGCTTGTCACTTTGCCATCTTGACAACGCTAAGGACATCAAGGGATCTCCCAATATTGATACGCTCAACACTTTTCGACCAGAAACTGAAATCTCTACCAAGAAATCAATGGAGAAGGGAAAAGAATCGTCCAATCATCAGTCAAGTGTCAGGCCAACATGGATGATTCGAAGTGCTAGCTTAAGGGATGGTTCCTCTGCACCAGTACTGGTGAGACCATTTGACGGCAGCAAGGAAGCGTCAAGTAGGCGTAGTCCACTGAGGAGGATGTTTGACACTTTGCTGAAACCAAAGAACCTAAGTGACAAGGGTGGAAATCTGACATATGAAGAACCTGATGATAAAACCAGACACGCTCTTCTCCAGCTTGCTTGGGAAAATGGGCAGCCTATGTTTATGTTCTCATCCACGTACAGTGATGTTCTTGCAGCAATGTTGACACAGCAGAGCGAAACAGAGAAGGATGATTTGGAATGCATTTACACAATATACTGCATTCAACAACGTGAGAAGAAATCAGGAGCTTGGATTGGATTGGGAAGGAAGAACTGGAAGCATCAGCTGGTATCTGATGCCATTGGCAGGATGAACGTTTTCAGATCGAGAAACTATGATTCCAAAAGTCATCATGTCACAAGAGAGTTTGTGTTGCTTGGTGTTGAACCAACACCACCATCTCATGGGCCTGTTGATTTCTCATTGAACAGCGAGCTGGCTGCCATTGTTGTCGATGTTCCAGAAGAAATGGAAGAAGATAATACAGTAATTGTCCTTCCTGGTGGAACTCATGGCTCTTCGACTGATGGCAAACAGCCATCTTTGATCGAGAGATGGAGATCAGGAGGAGTATGCGACTGCGGAGGTTGGGATGAGGGTTGCAGGCTGACTGTTCTAAGCAAAAGCTTCCTTCAGGTATCCTTTAATTCCTTTCTTGCATCAAAGCAGCTCATCCTTGTCTAACGGGACTATATATGATGCCTCAGGGAGATGGATCGCGGGCAAATGGACATGTCTTCCGAATGGTTTCTTTGAAGGATAGGCTGTATAGAGTTGAGTTTGGGACGTCCATCGCTTGGCTTCAGGCTTTCGCAATAGGTTTAGCGATCATTCAAGGTAAGAATCCCACCAATAACTCCGGCGAGCCAAAAGGGTTGCTGGAACGAACGGTCAAGCGTCGCAACGCCGGGAAGACTGAAGCAATGATCCAAGGGGCGTCTCCTACGAGTTATATACCGTATTGTCCACCTCTTTCTCCCGTTGGAAGAGCTTAGTTGCATCTGCAACATTACCAGAGCTGTGCCTTGCCCTGTGATCCTATCTCGCATGGATTTGGCGCTTGCTAATATGTGATGGAAGCTTACCGCTGCTGTACATGGACGTTGGAGTGTAGTCGTGTACATAGATGCATGAACAGATCGAGAGAAGAGAATAAATGAAGTATCCTTTTTTTTCTTTGCGGAAAAGAGAAACCATTAAAAACACGAAGAGAAGCACAAATTTACAGCAACTTAACACAGAAATCTATTAGGGGAAAACTTATTGAAATCAAAAGTATAGAGGGTATGATTTATGCGGTTGAATATTTTTTGACTATACATATATATATAGTCAAAAACTAAAACCTGCAGGGAATGTCCCAACTCTTTATATTTACTTGGATTAATCCGAAGAAATCGACGTTGGATAAATAAGAGATCTGATTGTTTCATCTCTCAAGGCAAAACAAGTAAAAAACCATATCCCGTCATGTATTCCGTGTCACCGTCGCATCAATATTAGTAGCCGCCTCCGCCGTCCAAGCATGTTCCTTGGTCATGGAGTTGACCTTTTCTGGACCAAGGAGCATAGTAAACTGCAGCCATATCATTGAATTCTTCGAGGAGGCAAAGGTGAAATGTTTGGATATCCGAAGTCAAATATACAGGGAAGAACGGAACTGGCACCGCAGATTTCCAATGCGCCTTTCGTGATCTCCAATTCCTTCACCAAAATAGCCAACCCAACCACGAGCTCTGAGCTGAGACAATGCCCAGAGCTCCCGCCACCACCACCGTCTTCGAGGACCAATGCACATGCTGTCTGACTCACACCACCTGCTTCCTCGGGGCAGCTCTCTGCTCGTCTTTCTTTACCTTGTGGGATATTTTGACCATTCAACGCCGCAGACTGCGGAGGGGGGCGGGCGGTCAACGGGCACATCGGAACTCGCCCTCGGTGGCGGTCGGCAACGGCAGCAGAGCGCAGCCTCCTCGCGTGAACCACTGACATCAGCCGTCAGAAGTAAGCGAGCAGGCGGTCGCCCAGAGTTCTTGGGAGGCCGAATGGAGCGGCCATGCCCGGCGGAAGCGGCCTCCCTCCGGTTCCGTAGCCGCCGCTGCCGCCTCCGTATCTCCGACGCCCAAACCCATTCCCCCTCACACACACCCAAAAGGAACACAAATCCAAACCTGCACTCAGGACTCGATATAACATATGAAATCCTAGGGAATAATTTGGAAGTGTTGAACGTGGCTACTCGTTCCCACTTCCAGCGATGCAACGAGTCGAGTCGAGTCGCAGTGCGTGGGACGAGGTGACAACGAATCTGATCTGGATGCTGCTCACGCCTCACTCATTAGGTGGGGCCACGCTGGTACCCACCCGCTGTTTCATGTGCACCTGAAGTCGTTTCATTCGGTGTCGTGATTTGCTTATCACTTAATTCGATTTAAAAGATAAAAGAATCCACTTACAATCTTTTGGATTCAAAATGAAATAAATAATTAATTAAATAAATAAAAAGGAGATGCGGGAGGACGGAAGAGGCGGCCGCAGTCTGTTCTTGGCCGTGCGAGACGTTCCTTCTTCTCGCCCGTCTTCTTTACCTTCCTCCCTCATCTCCGACTCGTCCCTTGTTTGGGTTCGGGTGTCCCTGTCGTCCCCTTAATGTTCTTGCTCTTCTTCTCCTTCGATCGGTTGCCGCCGCCTGCAACATGTAACGAACCTTCCGGCCGTAGGCGGAGGGCCGCGTGAAAACCGCGTTGCCTAACAAAAGAAGGGGAGGAGGGGAAGAGGGGAAGAAGGCCCACGAAACCCGACTGTCTCACTCACTGACGTCCGCAATCTCATTTCTATTCTGCTTTTTGTTCTCAACAACAAAGTCGTATGTCTCTCTAATTCTGCATGCGTGCGTAAGCAGGTATGTTTCTTGTTGTGGAAAATGAAATGAAAGGGTGATTTGTTTTCGTTTGTATCAACGGTTTTCTGGTGTTAGATCGAATTCACGATCGGGGTTTTGGGCAATCGCCAGCCAGGCTTTGGTCTCTGACCGGTGAAAGAAGCGGTGGGGTTTCGATTTCTGGAAGAAGAAGAGGGGTCATGCGGAGAACGAAGCAGGTCAGTTGCTGAAAGAGTATGGGAGTGGTTGGACCTCCGGTTTCCAGTCATGACTGTCTACATTGCTCGCGAGGCTTCCAAGGTACCCCCCTATTCCGTCACAGAATTCATCTGTTTTACTCCATCTTTCTATTTGCTTTTGCTCTTTTTCCCCTCTTCTTTTATCTTGTTCTTCTTCGTCTTTTTATTCAGAACATCTCTTAGAGTTCTTCTCTGTTTGTATTATGGATTTCTGTCTGCAGCTATGGAGGAAGGTTTGCGTGGAGACGTCTGTGGAGCTTCAACTTCTTGCGGAGAAATGGAAGCTTCTGTTCGCAGGACTCATGTTCCAGGTGTTCAATTTGACCCCCTTCTTCAATTACCTCAAATGGATCTCTGAACAACTGCTCTCATAGAATTTCTTTGGAATTCAGATGAGTTCTTGATTTTTTTTTTTTTTTTACCGGACATTCTTTCTGAGAGTTTCCTTGATTAGGCATTTCTTTTATGTGTTGGTGTTGAATGGGAATCTGTTCTGGTGCCTTTACGCGTAAAACATTTGTCATCGTATATTGTGCTTAGCTGTTTCTTGGTCGCTCCTTTTGGCAAACTGAGTGCAGTAATCTGAGGAACTTATCATGGCCTGAAAATGTCTGGGTTGCTTTCTCTCGGACTTTTGCCTTGTCAATTATGTTAGAAAGCTTGTCATTAATCAACTTTCACTTTCGATATCTCCACCGTTGGTGATCTTAGAGTTCTATGGGGGTCTGATTGACAGACTAGAATGACCTTGGAATAGATACATTGACATTTAACCAAGTCAACAATTACTTCTGTTGCTTCAGAACTGAAGCTATGTTAGAGTTATAACTTCATATTCTCTGATTCTTTAGTTAGATCCTTCATCCAAATGGTGTTTTTATCATTTGGATTTTGGATGCTTTAGGTTACTTATATAATGATTATGAAGGATCATCCGTTCACTCTTTTATGACCATAGGACTAAAGTTGCAATCAGAATTTACTTGGGTTGGAGTATTCAGTATATCAATTCACTAGCATATCATACTTGAGCAATATGTTCCATTTCATTTTAGATATAGCCTTCATAATGTTGTTATTGATAAAATGTTTCTTTGAATATGCATGATAATTAGCTGTTGGAGGTGTTTGCCAATTTGATTTCTGCTGTAGAATACTGTCTCCTACATGGAAGAAGTTCATGCATATTTCTGCAGCATTTACAGCAATTGTCTCGTCCCTATGAATGCTATTTTTTTCCTAAGAGATTTTCTTGAATTTTGAATCAAACTGGAAGTTATATATATGTCTACAAATTCAACGAAAGATGTATATTGTTAAAAATCCTTTTGTTCCATAGCAATCTTTTCTATTGTCATTTTGTTGTATATATTTAATGGTTGCATTTCATCTAGGCCTGTCGGATTGGTTTCTTGATGGTGTGTAAATGTTACAAGAGATATTTTTTGGAGTTACGTTTTTATTCTTGATTATCTTACCGCTGTTCTGCTTAAAATCTTGTGTGTTTGTTTATCTGTATTTTTGATGGTCATCACACAGGGTTAGTATTAGATGACTCTTCTATATGGATTAGGCTGGTGAATCAGTCAATGATTATTGTTTTTCTTGTTGTAGTATATACATGGGTTGGCTGCACGAGGAGTTCATTATCTACATCGACCTGGACCAACTCTTCAAGATCTTGGGTATATGATTCTTCCGGTATGTCCTAGTGCTGTGCTTAATTAGGTACAATTCTGCACAAAAATGAATGAAGTGATATCATAGTTGTACTGATGCTTTTGTATTTCTAGGAACTTGGAAGAGAAAGAGGCTACATCAGTGAGAGTCTATTCACCTTTGTGTTTTTGTCCTTTGTACTGGTATACCATTGTCCTTTTATTTATTTATGTGTTCTCTTATAAGTTTCTACACCCACAGTTCTGTTTTTAAATGGGAAAAGAACTATACTTACAAGGTACATTTATTTTTTGAAAGAAATGCAAAAAATTGCAAAAACTCTAATATGAAACATGTTGAGAACATATGTCAAAAGATTTCTTCATCACAGAGACAATTCAATGTCACTTTAGTTGACTGTCCTGTCCTCTTTATGGTGCTGTGTGTTCACTTCTATTGTTTGTTCTCGTCGTGCAACTTTTTTTAATTATTCCTTTAACCTTGGTTTTTATCTTTGTGTTGTTCCTCTTGATGTTAGTCAGCTAGCATTTATTATATAAGCATGAGGTCTAAAGGCATCACCATTGCACATAGTATATGTTGCAACCATTTCTTTTCTCATGTGTACCTCACTCTTTGATATCTCTTCCTGTCTTCCTCTTCTTTTATGCGTGCACACATTTTTATGCACACAAATATATGGTCAGGTGCCTTCTCGAGGGGTCTTTCTTTTTAAGCTTGTACATTATACTGCATACCTTCACTGCCGTGATAGGCACCATATATTTATTTAGTTATTGATGATTATGCCCTGTTATTGTTATTATTGCAGTGGACATTTCATCCCTTTGTTTATCATAGCAAGCGCTTCTACACTGTTCTGCTGTGGCGGAGAATTTTGGCATTTCTAGTTGTAAGACTGTTTATTTCCCTTCTCCTTGGTCATTCTGTTATTTAATGCTTTCTAATTGTAAGTTTGATATTTGCTCTCTCCTTGGCCATTCTGTATCTTATGTGGTTTTTCAGGCTTCTCAACTGTTGCGGATCATTACATTCTATTCTACTCAACTTCCTGGTCCTAACTATCACTGCCGTGAGGTATTATCTGCATGAACCAGATTCAGTTATTAGAATCATTTTGCCACTAAAATAATTCTCTATAAACATCACTGATCATTTATTTTTTCCATTTAATTTAGGGCTCGAAGCTTGCCAGACTGCCCCCACCAGAGAGTATAACTGAAGTGCTTCTAATTAACTGTGTGATCTTCTCTCTGATATTTATCCTGGCAGTCGAATTTCCTATTTAGTGTATAATTTTGCTTCTCTTGCTTGCAGTTCCTCATGGAGTCATATATGGTTGTGGTGATCTGATATTTTCATCCCATATGATATTCACACTGGTTTTCGTGCTTACGTACCACAAATATGGCTCTAAAAGGTTCACCCTTGGCATTTAATTATGCTCATGGAATTTTGATGTTTTTAGAAAAGCAGCTATGCAACTTTCACTTGTTTTTATAAAAGTCTGCTTAATTTGAAGTCACTTTTGCAGGCTCGTTAAGCTTCTTGCTTGGGTTATTGCTATTATTCAGAGTCTTCTTATAGTAGCTTCCCGCAAGCACTACACAGTAGATGTAGTAGTTGCATGGTGTGGTGTTTTTCTTTCAAATTAGCATTATAGTTTTTTTATAGTATTCTAGTAGGACAACTGGCTTATATTTTTTACTTTTATGCTTGCAGGTATACTGTAAATTTGGTGGTATTCTTCATTGACAAGAAACTACCAGGTGTCCTTTTTTTTTTAGTTCAGTGACTATCATATTCAATATTTGCTTCATATTAAAGATTTGATTGCATGAAAACTTTTAATATTGTTTGACAGAAATGCCCGATCGTTCTACTGGATCTCAGCCAATGCTACCATTAAACGTTAAGGAGAAAGATGGAAAACCCAGAGGAGAGACTCTCAAGTTATTGAATGGAAATTCTGTGGATACTGCTGATTGGGTATAACACTTGACTAATGTACTGCTTTCCTAACTGACCATCATTTAGTTCTAGTATGCTATGTACTCAACTGATAATATGCCACTTTATTAGCAAAGCCTGTGACAATTAGGTGACATAGACCGAATCTACTAGATAGATATGAAATGCTAATAAATAGAATGAAGCTGGAAAACTATGCTCTTGTTGCCACAATAATTAGTACTGGAATCAGTTTATGTAGAGGAAACATTATATTAATTCTGTTCAAGCATTGAATGCACACTACAGCGTAGATAAGTTTAATGCGATTAATATTCCTAGTAAGTAGTTTGCCACTGCCTATGCCTTTCTTTTTCTTGGTTTCCTATAATGACTCTTAACGATTAATCAATTATGACCTTAGAATAGCCCTGTTTTTCTTGGTTTCTTTTTACATGTCTTTCCCCATTTTTCCTCCAATGTTCTTGTTAACAAGTGCAAAACGTCTTTGGTCGTTTCCAAACAGAGACAGAGGATGCAAGTGAATGGCACACATGGAGACGATGGGAACCATGTCCATTCTGAATCTGCTGTGAATGGGGTAAATAGATGATCTTGGACAACATTGTTTTCCTCGATGATGTTCCGCAGAAGGGATACCAAAATGGACCGTCCCTCTACTCTCTTTGAATTGTAGGCACTTACCGGGAAGTGCTACATCATGGTCTCGTTGTCGTATGTGTTAGACTGAATGGGCGTGGATGGATGGTTCTAAACTGAAATTTTTCTTGGGGATCCTTGAACCATAACACGTCCATATGTATCATTTTCTTCAACGATTCTTTACCATGCAGCAAAAAGGAATCTTTATTCTCCTCCTTATTAAGTTTCAGGCATTTAGAAACCAAAGAAGAATTATATATGTATATATATATATATGTGTGTGTAATTCATCAAAGAGGAAAATAGAGACGAGATGGGAAAAAGACTCTTTGCCGAGAATTGAAGAAATCGAGTGTCATATATTAGGTCTAATCGAGTTTAGGTTTTTCTATTATGATCATCCTGCCCGATTTGACTTGGATTCAATTATAAAGGGGGAAAAAAAAAAGTCAACATTGCAAGAAACATGAGAAATAATAAATACATCATCATAGTGGATTAACAATCCACCCAAATCTAAACGGCCTTATTATATTTCGATCATGTATAACGCATCAATTATCATGTCTCTTGTAACGTTCTGCCAATAGAACAGTAATGGAACTCATTCACCCGAAGCCAGGAAGAGATAAACAAACGTACAAGTAAGAAAAGTATGGTTTCATTTTATTTCATGTATGAAAGTATATGAGGCTACAAATCCTATATAATCATATCACCGAAAAATAGCAGATCCACACACACCCACAATTCTGCAACACTTCCTATCAACCAAGGATTCCCCTCGAACCACGTAGTAAATATGGGGAACCCCCCAACAAAGGACACTAAATTATACTCAGGGCGACACAGGAGGTGGAGCCACAGGGCCAGGTGCTGCTCCAGAGCTGAGAATCTGCGCCATGGAACGCCGAGGATTCACTCGCTGAGCCTCGCACAGATCCGGCAGGAAAACACCTGCAGCGTTTGTCAAAACATGAGGTTTATGCTCAAGGAAATGATCTGTGACATGCCATCAGGGTCACGTAGACTTATCATACCTTCTCCGGCGGCGAGATTGAAGTAGAGGTCGACGATGTTGGGGCAGTTGCGATAGCACGGGGAAGAGCAGAGCTTCTGGGCTAAGTCGGACTCCATGAGGGAGTCGGAGGAGATGCCGACGGAGTCGCGGCTGACGCCGCAGGCCCGCACGCACTCGTCCGTCTCGATCCAGTCCGACATCCGCTCCACCACCGCCTCCGACGTCCTGCACTGGTACTGGGTGCGCCCACCCTCGTTCAGGGTGCTCTCCAGCAGGCACCGCTTCGACGTGGAGGAGATGGCGAAGGCGCACAGCTCCTGCGGCAGCTCCTCGCAGATCACTCCCGCTGAAAGGAAACACCGACGTCGTTAACTCCTCCCTGACATGCAAGAGACAAAGAGAATGAAGGGGAAGTCCTTACCTGAAGCGGACGGGAAGAGAAAGAGGTACTGCAAGAGAAGAAGCGCAAATGCCATCATCGTGGAAGACGCTGGAGAAGACATGGACGAGATGGGGTGGAATGGCCTTTATAACAAAGAAACCTCGTCAAGATTAGAGCCCGGTATTGTGGGTAGGCCGGGTGGCTGAGAGAAGGGGATGGATCAAGCAGAGCACGATGAGGGGAGAGAGAGAGGAGGAGGAGTCCTCTATATAAAGAGGAAAGAGAGAAGAGTGACATCGGGGCGACGACTGTGTTTAGGCGAACGTTGACTCTCTTTTGGTGTATGACTTCCTTTCCAAGCCTTGCCTGCCCTTCTTCTTCCTTTCCTCCACCTCATACCGCGTCTCTCGTTGGCACTTGCAGAAGCCAGACAGGTAACGTGAAGGAATTGAAGCCTAACACACATTACATTAGAGATTAGAGATCAAGAGAGTGTGAACCACGTTTATGGATTTCATTTTCTTCTTCCTCCCTCATCTTTTTCTTTGGTCTTGCTTTTTTGTTCTCTTTTTTTTTTAACCTTTATTTTCTGATTTGAAAAATAATCGTCGAGGTCTAATGCTCTAGAAACTTTGAATATATAACAAGTCCAAATTTTTTTTGCTGACTCTAGTTATCATCAATGGAATCATCTAGAAGTGATTTCACACGATATATAACCTTTATATATATATATATATATATATATATATATATATATGACTTATTACTTGGTCGTGGAACAAATGTGTAAGGGTATTGAGATGACGAAGAAGGTGACTCGGGTGCTCAGCTAACAATCAATCTATACAAAGACAAGAGCTAGATAGAGTGTTCGACTTAATCCTTTCGATACTTTAAGTTAATACTAAGATTAAAAAACATAAAGTCATGGATAAACAGTAACTAAGCTCGATAGCAATAAATTAGTAGGTAGACTACACTTAAAAGGAATATTGTAAGATATGAACAGAATGTTATATTTTGGGTTTATTGTTATCACTGTATTTAGGTGGCTGTCACGTTGTTTGGGTTCATATTAATTATTTATCTTTGTCACTGTCTTTACAGTTGAGAGACGAACTTTCTCATATTATCAGTATTTAAAATTATTCATATTAATTATTTGTCATTCTCATGACGATTGTGAAAGAAAACATTCAGTTATCCTAAAAAGGTAGCTTTTTAGTCTCAAGTCATAAAGACCAAAAGCATGCAAGTCTTTTAAATTTAATTAATATGGTTGATGAAAAAACATGGAGAGTTAACATTAAAGTGAGACAATCATTAGGACTAATATTTTTTGTTGAATTAAGAAATAGATTATGAAAAGAATTAAGTATTTATACAAGTTTTGTGAGAAAGAGTTAATCATTCAAATCAAACAAAGAAATTTATGATTAAATATCAAATTGACTGAAAATATAAAACTGTGGCGAAGGAACTAAATAACATAACACGAATACTTGATGATGGCGGCTGACCGGCGTGACGTTCGCGTTGAGCTGCGATTGCAGGGAAGCTTCGAAAGCGTGAAAGAGACGCCAATCTTTCCTACCAACGATTCCTAATTTCCAAATTGCAATAGACCCACTTCTCTCTTCTCCGTCTTTTATGGTTTGTGGATCGCACACGTCTTCCCAAGTCATGCATGCATTCTTTACTATTAAAAATAATTCAAAATTTGAAAGAGTCAAACAACGTATTTTGAGATTCATCAATAACTTATTAAATTTATGCGTAAGATGAGGATTAATAAGATCACTAACGATCTCATATTTGTAAGACTTGAGAGACTCGGATAATATATTATTGGGTTTGATGAGTTTTAAGTTTTTTTTTTTTAATTAAATTGGTATAGAAGCTTGATTTGGAAGCTATTCATTCATTACCCTCTCATCATTTCAAATCAAAAGAGCTTTATTTCTTCTAGAACGACTTTCTCACATCACGTATACTCAAAGCTACTTTTGAGAGAGTCCATACACGCACACTCGTGAGTCCTCAATCGCGTTCGGTGAATCCGCACAATGGGGTTCGAGCTGTGAGCACGAGAGGCGCTCCATGCTGGTAGTTCGAAGTCGACATGTGTGGATGCTCCGGTTGTAACTTCGATGCGAGTCTTTCTAACCTCGCTGGACTGTTCCTGCAAGAGAAGACCTCTCGGGTGGTGGGTTCTCGGGATGGTCCTTCCGATGATCAAGTTAGGACTGATTCAAAGGATGAAGTTACCGGAGCTTCTTTTCTTTTTTGATTGAAGTAGAGAGGGAGAGGGAGAGTGCTAGCCAGAGCCTCCCCTCGAGGGCCCTTGGGGTGTCGTTTTTATACTTGTATGTCGTTGACCGGTCAAGTCTCGACCTCGTCATCCTTATAACGTTTTCTACCAGCCCATTTAATGTCGTCGACAGCACCGACGACTATTCGTATTATCGGTTGCATGTTGCTTTTGCTCTATTATTGTGTGGTTCCCTTACGTTCTTATGGGACCTGATGATAACTATACGGTATTCGATACTACCAGACTTCAAGTTTGTCTGCCCGTTTGTAACACGTTGCTTGTGTGTGTTAGAGGACGGGGTTGGGGAAATTGGTCATCCGGACCCGTCCTTCCACGTCAGCTAGCGTTAAGCCATGTCATCTGGTTTGGAAGGGGGACCACTATTATCTCTATCATATATTAAGTTTGATCAATAATTTAATAAGTTTAACCTTATAAATTGAATTAATATCAATCTTGTCATGTAATTTAAACTCACGTTTAAGCTTTGTGAGAGATCAAATTGCCTAGTTTCAAAGAAATTGTGCTTACGGTCTCATCATTTCAAATAAGGATAACCTCATACGTAGTTAATTATACCTTATAGAACGAGGAAAGAGACACTCTTAATTAAGAGAGGCCACATCACTTCATTGGTCTATGGCCATAGGTGTATTTGACTGCTTCTTCTTGTAGACTTGTAAATTAAAACATTAAACTTTGTCTTCTCAAAATCCACATCTATATAATCTTTTCGTAGGTCAGATCAAATTCCAACGACTGTAAGAGAACTGTTTTAAAAATAAAGTTCATATGTCATCTATATATCATCACCAGTAGCATATAAATGATTGGAATCTGGCAATTCATATAGAACCACACAATGAGCGATAAATTGAGGTTCCACTTTGACTCTTTTATGATTCAGAGCGATTTCCTCCGTTTGCTACATCAAAATATTGCTAACTTCTGGTTTATGATATGATAATATTTTTCACTCGACTCTTTCTACTCACATAAAGATCTCAAAACTGTTGTTGGCTTAAGCAACCATATGATACTTACACATGACTGCGAGAGAAGCGCAAATGTGCCTTTCAAGTTAGTCTCACATAGAATGCGACGCCGATATAGTTTTAAAAGTAGTTTGTGCTATTAATTCACGAGTTAATCTACTGCACATATGTCATTCGACTCTTTGAATTCTTAATCATATGAGGTTAATTTTTTTTAGGTTTTTTTAATCTTTTATCTCATGCATGAATTATCGTTTGAAATATATCTTCCCCCGAAACTAGTAAGATTTCAACACCAACATAACTCAAAAGATCAAGTTGTTAAAAGTTATACATCACACTCACTATATAATTCGATTCTTTTTTAATTCTTCATTGATTCTTAGTCCCATGATATTATTCTTTAATATTTTCCAATAAAAAAATATCATAAACGATCCACAGAACACAGCATTTTTCTGTTAAAACTTGCATTGAGATTCAATGAAGGGGGATAGGGTACCCAATGGGCCGGTTCGACTCATCCAAGTCTATGCCAGATGGACAGCCGCAACAATTCTTCGGAGGAAACCACGTCAGCCCGAGGGACCAAGTCGGTAGTCGATCTAGAATCCGAGATGGAGATGACCGGATACGACACTGCCTACCCCATGCCCATTAATGTAGCATGACGCGCCACGCCCTCACCCCATGCTGCTGCAGCCGCACGTCCTCCGTACGTCTCGGCCATATCCCGAGGGACGACAAAGGTAAGGCTGGGTGTACTGACAAGCTCCCCTCCCACAGGTATAAAACACCCATTTCGGTAACAGGTAAAAGGGAAGAACTCTTTCTCTCTCTCTCCCTTTTTCCCCAGAACTCTTAGCTTCACCCTCCCGGGAGGGCAATTCTGTATTCTTCCTAACTTGGGCATCGGAGGGGCCTCACTAGGTCACCCCTCCCATTCCCAAAGAGGCCTGTGTGCAGGATCGTCATCCCCGAGATGGCTTGAGAGACAAAACCGACCGAGCTCCGCGTCGAGGACCGTTGAGGGAGCGTCAATCCACACAGGAAGCCTCGATCCCCATCGACGTTGGCGGACTTGTATACTCGGACGACAACAGGTCGAGCCGACACCTCAGCTCGACTCCTGAAAGTTTTATAATATTTTTAGCGCTAGAAGGAGGGGCGATGTCGCAAGAACGCCCGACGAGTAACCCAAACACGAAACACCCCGGCGGGTCCATCCATGTCTTCCCATCAACCTTACAGCCGGTCGGTCAAGCTCCCTGCGTACCAGCAGAAGAAGCAAGCACGATGCTACTCACACCGAATCATTACTGGAGGTTGTTCAACGACCCGGGGCTTGCTCCCCTGGACCCCGGACTCTCTCCCATCACACCGGGCCTCGGGCCTCCCGTCGTGACAACCGAGGCATTTCTCGGTCTCACTCAACAAGTCCGAACGCTGACTGGGATGATCCAAGCCATTGCCCCCTGCATCCCTCAACTGGCCCAAGCGCCGACGCACCAACATCCGCATATCCCTCGGCAGACAGTGCAGCAGGAAGCACCCTAGTCAAGGCCTTCCCAAGGAGAACACCACGGCGCGACACCCCACCCCCCGGTCGAAGCCACGATCGAGAACCCGAACGCCTCGGTGAGTCAACCGTCGAACCACTCCCGAGATGTTATGCGTCTCCCGCCAGAGCCGGATGTCGTTTCCTCATACTCAACCAACTCGGTAAGGAACAACTTCGCCAAGTCAACCAGAGGCTCGACGAGGTCCAAAGAGATTTTGTCAGATCCAAGGAGGAGGTCGTAGAGACCACCAAAGGTGGATCCCCGTTTGCTCCCGAGATTCTGGACAAACCTATCCCCTCCAGTTTCCGACTACCGACCCTGGAACCCTATAACGGGAGCATTGACCCGACGGAGCACGTCGCAGCGTTCAGAGCTCAAATGGCTCTCTACGACACCTCCGACGCACTAATGTGTCACACCTTTCCCACGACACTTTGTGGACAGGCTCGGATGTGGTACAATCAGATAAAGCCGTCTTCCATTTCATCCTTTGACTAGTTCGCAAAGAGTTCGAGCTCAACTTCATAGCAAGTTCATGCCCGAGGCCGACGACCGCCTCACTACTCGACCTCACGCAAGGGAACGACGAGCCACTCACCCAATTCATCAGCATATTCTCGGCAGAGATCCGAAGGATGCCCGACACTCATCCTACCCTGGCAATCCAAGCATTCCTCATGGGACTTCGACCCTCACGATTCTTCTGGTCGTTGATCGAGAGGCCCCCGTCCACAGTGCCAGAGATGTTACAACGGGCGAGCTAGTATGTAGTCATTGAGTCATTGGTGGCTGGGAAGCGGGAAGATTATAAGAAAACCCGAGGTGACAAGCCTCAAGGACAATCTTCTGGGACACCTAGAAGAAGAGACAGGCCAGAGCTACCAGCCCATATGCCTCTCCTGATCCCGCTCAATTCAACCCGAACTGAGGTCTTTCTCCAAATCTGAGACAAGGAACTCTTCAGGACCCCGAACCCAATCAGAGCAAAGATCGGGGGCCGCGACAAAAGAAGATACTGCCACTTCCATCGAGACTACGGTCACGACACCGAGGAGTGCAACGACCTCAGAAACCAGATCGAGGACTTAATTCGCCAGAGGCACCTCCATCGCTTCATCCTAGATCAACGTGCCTCTGAGGAATGGCCCCGTCGGGACAGGAACCCCTCCCCTCGACTGGATCGACCAATTGAAAAGCAAATAGATGTTATTGTCGGTGGACCGACATCCGGGGGAGACAGCTCCTCGATTAGAGGTCGAGAAGGAGCCAGGACCCAGAGATCACCTTTGGAGATGGGGACGATGCTTACCCGGACCATGATGACGCGCTGGTAATCTCAGCCCAGATCGCCAACGCCCGAGTAAAAAGAGTCATGGTGGACACGGGAAGTTCTGTCGATATTTTATATTTTGGTGCCTTTCAGAAGCTCGATTTAACTGACAAGGATTTGCTTCCTATGATAACAACACTAACATGATTCACGGGGGATTCGATTTCTCCTGCTGGAATAGTTGTTCTTCCAGTCACCGTCGGAGAAGAGCCGAGATCAAAAATACTGTTGGTGTCGTTCATCATGGTGGCGCTCCCCTCGGCTTACAATGCCATCATCGGCAAGCCCAGGCTCAACAAACTCAGGGCGGTAGACTCGATGTACTACCGAATCATGAAATTCCCGACCAGGGCTGGGGTGGGAGAAGTCCGAAGCGACCCCCGGGAATCCAGACAGTGTTATCTGACAGCAACTACGCTTCCCAAGAAACTTAAAGCCTCGCCTTCTACCTATGGCGTCCGAGACTCAAGCAAGGTGTCCCTGAAGCCCTAACCGGCGGAGAAGGTAGTTGAAATCCCCTTGGATCCGAGGATCCCGGACAAAACCATCCAGGTTGGCTTAATGCTCCCAGAGGAATAACGCATTCAACTGATCAAGTTCCTCGGGAAAAACACGGACGTCTTCGCCTGGTCCCCAAAGGACATGCCCGGGATCGATCCTAGGGTGGCTCAGCACCATCTCAACATAGAGCCTACCGTCCGACCCGTAAAGCAGCGGCCGAGGAAGTTCGCCCCCGACCGACAAAAGGCCATCGAGAAGGAGGTCGCTCGGTTACTAGATGCGGGACTCATCTCCGAAGTGAAGTATCCGACTTGGCTGTCCAATGTTGTTTTGGTCAAGAAAAGTAATGAAACTTGGAGGATGTGCATTGACTACACCAGCCTTAATCGGGCTTGCCCGAAAGATTGTTATCCCCTCCCGCGGATCGAACTTTTGGTTGATTCTACCTCTGGCTACGAGCTGCTTTCATTCATGGACGCCTTCTCGGGATACAATCAGATTCAGATGGCCCCGGAAGATCGGGAAAGCACGACCTTCATTACCCACCACGACACCTATTGTTATAAAGCCATGCCTTTTGGATTAAAGAACGCCGGTGCAACCTACCAAAGAATGGTTAATTGGATGTTCGAAGAACAAATCGGGCGAAACATGGAAGTATACGTCGACGACATGATAGTCAAAAGCCGGGAAGCAGCCACACACCTAGACGACCTAGCTGAGATGTTCCAGACGTTAAGGCAATATAATATGAGACTAAACCCGACCAAGTGTGTATTCGAGGTTGGATCTGGGAAGTTCCTCGGGTTCATCATCCACCGAAGGGAGATCGATGTGAACGCGAAAAAGGTGGATGCCATCCTTCAGATGCATTCTCCCCGAACAATTAAGGACACCCAACGGCTCACCGGAAGACTGGAAGCACTGAGCCGGTTCGTCTCCTGAGTCAGAGATAAGAGTTTCCCCTTCTTCCGAGCCTTGAGACGAGCAAAAGACTTCGAATGGGACTCCCGATGCAAAGAAGCTTTCCAATAATTGAAGATACATATAGGCCGCCTCCCGTGCCTCACCTCAACCGACCCTGAAGAGCCCATCGGGATCTACTTGGCAACCTCAGAGGTGGCGGTCAGCTCGGTCCTAGTCCGGTTCGGAAAATACGGGCAGGAACCGATATATTACTACAGCCACATCCTGAGCGATCCCGAGGAACGATATCTACAAATTGAAAAGCTCACCCTCGCGTTAATCTTAGCCTCAAGGAAGCTGAGGCCTTACTTCCAAGCTCACCCCATTAAGATAATTACCGACTGACCTTTGCGTCAGATACTCTCAAAGTTTGATGTTGCAGGTCGTATGCTCAAGTGGTCAGTCGAGCTCGGGAAATTCGATCTCGAGTATATTCCGAGGATCGTGATAAAAGCTTAGGTCCTAGCCGACTTTATATCAGAATCAACAAGTCAAGAGGAACCGCCACCGACCGCAAAGTGGACGTTGCACATGGACGGTTCATCCAACGTGGAGTGCGGAGGGGCCGGGCTCGTCCTCAAGGGCCCTGATGATCAAGTCTTCGAGTATGCGCTCCGGCTCGAATTCAAAGCCACAAATAACGAAGCCGAGTACGAGGCATTGTTGTTCGTCTTAAATCTCACCGTCGAGCTCCGCATCGAAGACATTGAATGAAGTCTTCACCAACTCTCAGCTCGTCGCTGGGCAGGTCAACGGAGAATTCGAAGCCCGAGACTAGTCGATAATCCACTACCTGACGGAGGTACGACGTTCCATCCAACGGTTTAACCACTCTGTCATAACAAAAATACCTCAGACAGACAACATACAAGCCGACACCCTGGCTAGACTAGCCTCGACACGCGGTTCGGCACCGTGCCCAACATGGGTGGCCAGGATCGTGAAGCCTTCGACGGCCGCCGAGGTGGCCGCAACCGAAGTTGACCACGATTGGATCGAAGAGATCCTCAAATTCAAGGGTGAAGGCACGCTTCCCCAGACCATAGCGCTGCTCGGCGCATAAAGAGAGCGAGCTCGTGGTATTGCATCCTTAACAGACATCTCTACCGACAAGGATTCGCACAACCGCTTCTCCAATGCCTACGTCCGACCGAGGCACAAACTACGCTGGCCGAGATCCATGAGGGGATATGTGGAGAGCATGTCGGAGCCCAAACCTTGGCCCATAAAATACTCAGGTAAGGGTATTATTGGCCGACCATGCGATAAGATGCGTAGGTTTACGTGTAGAAATGTGAAAGGTGTCAAAGACATGCCAGGATCCAACACCAATCGACGATCCCGATGTCCACCCTGGATTACGCCTGGCCATTCGTCCAATGGGGAATGAATTTGCTCGGCCCCTTTCCCCAGCCTCGGGGCAACGAAAATTCCTCATAGTCGGTGTCAACTACTTTTCTAAATGGGTGGAGGCTGAACCACTGGCATCCATCACTGAGAGGCAAGTCGAAGGGTTCGTTTGGAAAAACATCATTACTTGGTTCGGTATCCCGAGGGCGATCGTCACCGACAATGGAACATAGTTTAACAACCCAAAATTCAGGACGTTTTATAATAGCTATCAGATTCAGCTGAAGTTCAGTTCCGTCGCCCACCCACAAACGAACAGACTGGCCGAAGTCACCAACCAGGCCATCCTTGACGGGCTAAAGAAAATAGTAAAAGGTGCGCGCGGGACTTGGGTGGATGAGCTCCCGAGCATCCTGTGGGCCTCCCGGACAACCCCCAGGTGGTTCTCCCGTCGAAGGTGGTCTATCCGACCTTTCGGGTAGAATTCTACGAAGATGTCGCGTCAACCGACTGACTAAGAGAGAATCTCGATCTTCTCGAAGAATGGAGAGCCGCGACGCATCTGCGAACCCTCGAATATAAGAAGGCGGTAGCAAGACTCTACAACCGCCGAGTACGCCCTCAGGAAATCAGGGCGAGAGACTTGGTACTACGGAAGGCCAAGGTCAGCGACCCTATCCGTTCCCGAGGCAAGCTCGCGGCAAACTGGGAAGGACCATACCGAGTCGAGACTTCACCTCGGGAAGGCACCTTCACCCTGACTACTATGGAAGGGAAAAGGCTGCCGAGGACTTGGCACATTTCAAATTTACGAAAGTTTTATGTCTAGTAAATCCCGAGCGTTTTCAATAAAAGAGAGCGATTTGCATTGATCTAAGGCAAGTACAACTGTTGTTCGGGGTCTGACATATAAAAGAGGAAGAAAGGGGAACCCCCAACAGACCAAAAAAAAAAACAACCAACTCATTCTTCGGGCGACGACAGGGAATCGTCGAAAGGCTGCTCGTCGGACATCGTGACGTCGACATCCTCGGGAAGGGTGACGAAAGGGTCCAACTCGATCTCTACCCCCGGATGCCGAGCCTGGAGTCGGGCTAGAGCCAGTTGATACCCGTACTCCAGCGATACCCGCCCCATCCGCACGAGACCCATCTCGAACCCGGGATCGCCCTCTTCGGTAGGTCCTCCCGGAGAGCCTCCTTGGACCGAGCCAAATCCAGCAGCTCCGTCTCCATTTGGCGCACTTGGGCCCTCGCACTTCGAAGTTGACCCTCAGGGTCGCCCAGCCGTTCGCGGAGATCGACAAGCTGCATTTCCAAGTTAGCCGATTTCGACCGAGCCTTCTCCAGATCCGCCTTTACTGACGCCCGGCGACCGTTTGCTTTGTCGAGCTCGACTCGGAGATGCTCGCTAAGGATTGAGCCTGGGCGGCTCGGACCTCGGCCGCAGCCACCGCGTCTGGATTTCCCTCCTCCTTCAAGTCCTGGAGTTCTTAGCGCAGAAGGGTCATCTTTCCATCCAGGGAAGTGATCACCCAACCTGCGTCATGCACTCGGTCGAACAAGGCCGCCTGATAGTGTTGGTTCTGGAAACCGAACGGTCGGTCAGTAAAAAAAAGAGGAAAAAGAAGGGAAAATGCTAGAAATGCCCGAGAAGACACTTACCAACACCATAGCTTTGGCTGCCCCATCCATCAACACCTCGAACGGAAGAGTGTACATATCTGACGCCAACCGCGGGAGCAACACACCTCGGATGTATGTTGCTGAAGCCTCCCTGCTTTGCCAGACCGGTGTTCCATGTGTTAGTGGTCTGAGGTCGGGGTCGAGGGGAGCGTCGGAAGCTTGTTCGGGAAGGTTGCACATCCGGATGGCGTGATAGTTACGACCATCAACCTCGGCACGGGCGTTGCACAGTTCCCTCACCGACTTGGGCCTTTGCCTTGGGGCAGGAGGCTCGTCCGAGGTGTCGATGGGTCCTTTTCCCCTTGTGGCTCTGTCGGCCTTGTGAGGGGATTTGCGTCGGTCCTTCTTCTTTTGGCCGACAGAATCCCCCCCCCCCCCTCCCGGCCCGGGGATTCCTGCGCATCAAGCTCATGCTCACCATTTCTGCAAAACCAATCATGAGTCAAGAAATCAGATAGCGAAGTTTAAATAGAAGGACAAGACATACCGCGAGAAGCTGGATTGAGGCTCACCTCGACCAGCCACTCCTCGGTCAAGTTTCTAATGGCCCGAGATGCGGACAGGATGCCCTTCAGTTGCTCGACCACGTCCGTCTCCTCATCAGAAAGGTTTGGGGGGACGTTGCTAATAGGATGGGCCGACCATTCGATACCAAAATCTCATCCCTGACGCCTACTTACAAACAAAAACTGCGCCTTCCAACCTTTGTTGTTGGAAGGGGCACCCCCGACTCTGAACCCCGACCGAGCAGTTAGATAGTAACCCCCCTGACCCCTCCACAAACGAAAGCAAGATAGGAACAAGTCCCGACTCGGGATGATTCCCAATCCCTTACATTCCCCGAGGAAGGTTATGATATAATGCCAAGAGTTTGGGGCGATCTGATCGGGCGACACCCGCCACCAATTGAGACACTACCCAATGACGGGGTGAAGTGGGAACCTCAGCCCTGCCTCCAAGGCGTCGATAGAGATACCGAACCCCCCGGGACAAGGGTTGTATGGTCGCTGTCCCGACCTAGGCGCATGAAGGACATACTCGTTCGGAATGCTAAAACGCTTCCAAACTGACCCTAAGGACTCTAGACAGACGATTGAGTTGAAGTCATGGTGCGACTTCATAGCCTCCAAGGCTTGAAGGGCCTTAGCATCCGCCCCGGTCATCACACCCGAGGACGAGCTCTCGGGAACCGACTAATTCCCCAAGGAATCATTGGACCTACATCTTTCCTCTCGGGGAGGAGGAACGGGAGAGGAAAGAGAAGAAGAGAAGCTGGAAACTGAGAAAGAAGGAGTGGACATCATTCCGACCTGATCAATAGGGAAGCAGAAAGAGACGGAGCGACCGAGAGGTGTGAGGTCCGAGGGCTCAGCGAAGGAAGGAAAAGAATGAGAAGTGATCATTCGCCACTGTCGACGGGAGGCTTATATGGACAGCGTCATTTCGACTTCCCGAGGAGGCGGTGGGACCACCTAGGGAATATGTGAGCTGCCCCTACAACGGTACGTAGATAAGAGTAAACACCGCCATGTCAGCCTGTCCCTCCTCCTCGCGTTAACCCTCGTTATCTCACATCGCGTGCACGGGCAGCGCCTGTCATAATTCAATGGCGTTTAGACGTCAGTCCGCCAGTTCTTTGCCCGAGACACGTGTCTCAGCCAATCTACCAGTTCTTTGCCCGAGTCACGTGTCTCGGCCAGTCTGCCAATCCTTTCCCCGAGTTGCGTGTCTCGGCCAGTCCATCCTTTGCCCGAGTCGCGTGTCTCGGCCAGTCCACCAGTTCTTTACCCAAGTCGCGTGTCTCTACCAGTCCATCCTCCACCCGAGTCGTGTGTTTCGGCTAGTCCGCCAGTTCTTTGCCTGAGTTGTGTGTCTCGGCCAGTCTACCAGTCCTTTCCCCGAGTCGCATGCTCGACTAGTTCATCCTTCACTCGAGTCGCGTGTCTCGGCTAGTCCGCCAGTTCTTTGCCCGAGACGCGTGTCTCAGCCAGTCCACTAGTTCTTTGTCCGAGTCGCGTGTCTCAACCAGTCTACCGGTCCTTTCCCCGAGTCACGTGTCTCGGCCAGTCCATCCTCCGCTCGAGTCGCGTGTCTCGGTCAGTCCGCCAGTTCTTTGCCCGAGTCGTGTGTCTCGGCCAGTCTGCCAGTCCTTTCCCAGAGTCACGTGTCTCGGCCAGTCCATCCTTCGCTTGAGTCGCGTGTCTCGGCCAGTCCGCCAATTCTTTGCCCGAGTCGCGTGTCTCGTCCAATCTGCCAGTCCTTTCCCCGAGTCGCATGTCTCGGCCAGTCCATCCTTCGCCCGAGTCGCACGTCTCGGCCAGTTTGCCAGCCTTTTACTCACGTATCTCGGCCGATCCTTGACCCGAACAGTGTACTTCACCCACCTCAATCTTCCCTATGGACCAGAGGTGACTAGAGCTCGGGGTCATCCTCTCGATTCATGAAGTACCTCGGCGAGACCCCTCTTAGGGGGGGGGACGGACCAGATACGACACTGCCTACCCCATCCCATTAATGTAGCATAGCGCGCCACGCCCTCGCCCCATACTGCTACAGTCGCACGTCCTCCGTATGTCTCGGCCATAACCCGAGGGATGATAAAGGTAAGGCTGAGTGTACTGACAAGCTCCCCTCCCACAGGTATAAAACACCCGTTTTGGCAACAGGTAAAAGGGGATAACTCTTTCTCTCTCTCTCTCTCTCTCTCTTTCCCTAGAACTCTTAGCTTCGTCCTCCCGGGAGGGCAATTCCATATTCTTCTTAACATGGGCATCGGAGGGGCCTCACTGGGTCACCCCTCCCATTCCCAAAGAGGCCTATGTGCAGGATCGTCATCCCCGAGATGACCCGAGGGACAAAATCGATCGAGCTCCGCGTCGAAGACCGCTGAGGGAGCGTCAATCCAAGCAAAAAGGCTCGATCCCCACCGACGTTGACGAACTTACGCACTCGGACGAGAACAGATCGAGCCGATACCTCAGCTCGACTTCTGAAATTTTTGTAACATGATTCATCAATAAAAAGACATGGAAGATATGGCTTAAAAGTTTGCAGTACAGTCCGTGAATTCTCCTATAACATGAGGTAATTTCCCGTTGCAGGGAACGTATAGATAGCTTGCTTGGGGAAGAAAGGAATGAAGGAGAAAGCATGCACAATGGAGTAAGGAGAACAGTTTTCAGTTTTCCTATGTATCAGTTGGTTGTTCTTCGACAGTCTTATGAGAGTTCTCCAACGACACCAATCCCTCCTTTTTGGAGAAGAGGTGGCGAAGAAGATGACCTTATTATCTCGTATGGAGGATGAGCTTATCATAAAGGGAGGAAGTAACATGAGAAACATATACATCATAAAATAAATGATAATAAGTGACACATTATTTGAGTTTGGAGTAGGAACGACGACGAGAGAAGAATGACTAATATCTTGTAGCGCTGAGAGTCGAGGATGACATGGTTTATTATTGTCATGTGTCATGGAAGGGCTCGATGTTGCCGAGACATTATAACACATCTTGTCTTGGCTTTGAACACCATGCTGGGAATGGTGCCTGACTTAGGATGGTAATGACACAGATGCCGGGATATATATATATATATATATATATATATATATATTGTTATATAATTTTTAAATTATTATCATCGAGGAGTTAACATGGTTTAATTCGATCATGAATACATAAGGTCGTCCATGTGACATCTCAAATGAGTGAGATCGGTATTGGGTTAGGTACAATGATCATCTCTCGAGTCCATCTACGGTAAATGTTCGTTCATTGTAATATCTTTATGTTTATATATATTTTTAATCTTATTCATTGTATTAAATAATATACGAGATACTTTCATCTAGATTCTCATTGTGCAACACTCACTATCATGCCCTAGATTTATTTTAAAAATAATTATTATTTTATAATATTCATAATTTATAAAAAATTAAATTTAAAATGTTTATATTTATAACACTAAATATTTTTAACTAAAACATTATAATAATTCCTTAGTAAGACCATACATAATCATCATTTCTATTATAAATTAATATGTGACTATGAAACAAAGGATAAAAGTATATCAATAATCACGACATAAATTATCATAGAAAAATTATAAATATAATCTAATATACTCATAAGATATATTAGTAATTTGATATAAAATAATAATATATCAATTTGTTTTGAAACTTATATGTCAAATAAATATTTATAATTCTTATGTAGTAAATAAAATTATGCATCAGCCTCATACATCACATACATAATAGTCAAGCAACAAACTCACAATATCATATTGGATGAATTAGTTAATAGCTACCAACCTCCGTAGAGATACATAATTATTTATAACTATTCATTTATATTTATTCATTCATGTATGTATTCAAAGAAATAATATGATAAAATTTTATAAGAGATCGTACTTAGTGTATAATCTACTATAATATGTCTATTGATGGTTCGATAGTATATGTATGGCCTGCTAACGCAATTGATTTGAATCTGACTAAATTCAACTAGGACAAAGGTCCAAATCGATCTATAATTCTTATTAAATCAGTCCATAATTATCTTAAACTAGTCTAGTTAAATTTAATCGATTATAATTGGGTCAAATGGACTTAAACGAGTAAATTGGTTATGAATTATTCTGAATTGACTTGAATGAAGTAAACTTCAATCAACTAACAAACTTGAATCAATAAGACAGGAAAGAATTGGGCTAGGCTACATAGTGCTAGCCTAAACTAGACTGACCCTACCTATGTCCTAGATGGGTCACATACGTCACATATACCAATCCCAAAAAGTAGATTGAGCTGATGTATATTGAGATAGAGTGATGACGTTCGTAGCTCCAATCGCATAGTTGAGAGGGTCTGGCCTCTGGGTTGAGCTGAGCCTTGTTAGACCCATGCTTGATCACATGGGCTAAATCATGTCTAACTATATTAGTAGAATTATGTCTTATCACAAGAGCTAGGTTGTACTTAATCATATGAGTTGAGTCATATTTGGTCACATCGGCTAAACTATGCTTGGCCATATGCTAAGCCGACTTGGTCTTACAGATCAACTCGATTCATATCACACTTAAGTTTGACCCTAAATCTTTTAAAAATATTTTAATTTATTAGAAAATAACATTTTAACCTGAACAAATTAGTCGAATAAGTATCTCATTAAAACATACTTCTAAATAATTGAATTTAAAATCTTATTTTATGAATTAAATACTTTAATAAAATTATTATCCTAAATTTAAAGCTAATCAAATCTTAAAAATTCACATATAATTATGTGACAAGGATAAGTCTAGTTAAATAAATTAGAACCGTTAATTTGACATTATTTTTACAAAATAAATCAACATAAGATTTAAGGTTAAAATAACTTTTCTACTCATGCATCATAATCATTAAATAAAATATTTTTTTATTTTTAATTATTAAATTTTAATAATCATTATTTACTAATCATATAATATTAAAATTAAAAATTCATTAAGAATCATAAATGTTGCTGGACTTTATACCGTGGTCGGGGAGTTAGCACGACTTAGTTCTATCCGAGTACGCAAGCTCGTCAATATCGATTGGTTGAGAGATATAAGGAGCTCAGGAGAAGTCAGTTGAGTCTACTCGAGTGTGCTCTTCGGGTTACTCCCCCGGAGCATACCGAGGAATTCTGCACAAAGGCCTGATCGAGGTGGGGTGCGCCCGATGTGGCCCCTCCGATGATCAAGTCAGTGACCCACCTAAAATGTTTAAGTGTTCCTTGGCCCTTAAATGCCGATGATGTTCTTTAACTGAGTCAGGTGTACAGTGCTACTCCAAGGAGGACTTTTGCTGAGTCCTGAGGTCCCAGTAAACGAGGTGATGTAAGGTGGCATTGTATATCGAGACTCGCATATGACATTATGTCTGGACGTATGATACTGTGCTAGGTCAATCGTTATTGTGTCAGGTCGGACGACGTTGTGCCATTTGTCTTGCGTCGCATGGTGATATAGCCCAACAGTGTCGAGGTGCTCGGGTGACCTTGCTCTGGGGATGATGCGGGTCATGGTGACTGGGCCAACCCACTTTATGTTCTATCGATAAAATTATAATAAATTTAATACAAAAAATCTCAAAACATAAATCAAAATTTTGATTTATTTTTACATAAAGTCTTATTTTATATTATTATATATTTATTTTATTTTTACATAAAATATATATTTATGTAAAGTCTTCTCAAAAAGTTAAGTAATAATTTAAATTATATATTTATTTTATTTTTACATAAAGATAGAATTATATTATATTTTTTTATTATTTATATTAAAAAGGTAAATCAATTACTATTTTTTAGATAATTTAATTATTTAATTGATTGATTGAATTTCTATTTGTCCATACGACTAAGGAAAGTCATTTTAATTAAAGTAAAACATTAATTTTGATAATTTGATTGACGGGTAAAATTTTTAAAATCATTACACTGATCGCTATAATGTCTCAACATAGACGTAATGTTGTATTATTTATGAGGCGCGAACATATTAATATCCGACCCGTTTCCGAACCACCTCGAGTCCGTCGCGTTTGGGTCGGATCGGCTCGTTCGTAAATCTTAGCAAATTTAAGGGTATAATCGACATTGATGCGTTCTCTACCCTTCCTTCTGCTTCAGCATCCGGCGCGGCAGCGGTGACGCGATCTCATCGAGTACATCATCTAATCAGCGACCATAACTCTCTCTCTCTCTCTCTCTCTCTGGAGTTCTCGTTGGGTTTCGCGGAGGAGAAGACGACGAGACGACGACGACGACGGAGGAGAAAATAGGGGAAGCAAAAGAAGAAAGAAGGGGAGATGTCGGTGCAGGAGTATCTCGACAAGCACTTGCTCTCTCGGAAGATCGAGGACGCCGTCAATGCCGCCGTCAGGGCCAAGGCCTCCGACCCCGTCCTCTTCATCGTACCAATTACCCTCACCACCTCCCCATCTCCTCTTCTTGGGTTTGTTTTGTCGTTTGATTTCATCGTCGCCTCTGTTCGTTCTGCAGTCCAATCACATGCGGAAGGCGGTACCTCCCGTCATCACCAAGATCAAAGCGCGGCAGATCTTGGACAGCCGAGGGATCCCCACCGTGGAAGTCGACCTCTACACCAACAAGGGCATGTATCGCGCCTCGGTTCCCAGCGGTGCCTCCGCCGGAATGTACGTGGACCGTCTTCCTCCTCCTTTATGATCCAATCATGCTGCTCCCAAATCTTTTAATGCTCGTTAGTTGCTTTCTCGGGTGATCGCCACCGTTCTTACGAGGTTGTTGAATCGCATCGATTCAATCCATCTCATGGGGCTTTCTGTCTGAACGATTTCTGGAAACCTAGATGCATTTTAATCAACATATCTTTTGCATAAAGTTAGTAATGTGGCAGTCGATTCTGACGCAGAATTTTTTATCGGAAACAACGGAATGTGATTCTTGGCCCTTATCCAATCCGGTTAGAAGGTTTAGCCCGAAAAATGATCACAATAGGCTACCACAAATGTGATCATCATTGAATATGTGAGGATCTTAATGAAGGACTCCAAGAACTGACCCTGAGAAATCACATACAAAATCACTTGTTTTTTTTATTTATATCCTAATTTTGGAGGACCCTGCTATTCTCAAAGATTCTGATAGCACCTTGCAGTTTGAATGTTTTCTATTCTAGATATTCATTTTTTAGTACCAGAAATATGGTTCTTGCCATATGGGTTGCTTACTACATATTTTCTGTACTCTGTACATTTTATTTATTATGAAATGTATTTGAGGTTTTCCATCTTACCTTAAGAAAGCCTAGCTTGTTAATTTTAATGTTCCCCATAAAACAAGGATCATGTCATTGGAAGTACTTTGTTAAGTTTAGCTTGTTACTTTATAAAGCAACGCTAAGATTAGCAACCACACAAAAACCCACTTATATCATGTCATTGGAAGTACTAGACATTAATGTTAGTACCACGTATTATACTGGAATGAAGGTTCAAAGATTGCTTGGCTAGTGTCCTGTTTGCCATTGTTGCATTCTCATGCAAACAAGGGCGAATGCATTATCTGTACAGGTTGTCACAGTTTCATTTTGCATTCATCTGATGTTAGTAATTGACAAAATGTATGTGCAATGAAAAGCACATTGATGTTTTCCCCTGCTCTCATATAATTGCTTCACATTAAGAAACTGTCAATTGTTTTGCTGTCAAAAGGAGTCATCACTTCTTCATGCCTTATCTGAATCCTTGCACCTCAATTATAATATTTCATGTTGATCACTGTCTTTATTGTCTAAACCCAGGTACGAAGCTGTTGAATTACGTGATGGTGACAAAGGAAAGTATCTTGGTAAGGGTGTTTTAAAAGCTGTCAATATGATCAATGAGAAGATTTCTGAAGCCTTAATTGGCATGGACCCCCTACTCCAAGTCCAAATAGATCAAGCAATGATGGACTTGGACAAAACTGAGTATAAGGTATGTTTTCTTTTTGTTGATAACGTAACTTTATTGCTTTGGCCATTCTTGCTTGTATTTCTCTAAAGTCTTCCATGCTGAAAATATCTCTAAAGGCTTATATTACTTTGGCAGTTTAGTTACAAAGGAAAATCTGATTGTATTGTTTTAGCACTTTGTTCTAACGCTCATGCATTCTGTATACATTTATTTATTTTGTTGATGGTCCAAGGAGATGTATGCATTTTCTCATTGACGCTTACTGTCAATGTGATCACTTTCATCTATCTATCATGCAGAATTCATTATCTTTACAAGACTGTGCTTTATATCTATGTTCCTTTTACTAAAAACTTTCAATCATCTGGACGCAAGGGTGTTGGATTAAATCCTTCTGAGTGTCTAAAATATATTAATGGTTGGTTAACCTGTTATTGTCCTAAAATTAAGCTGAATGCTTGAAGTATCATACAATTTTATCCATTGTGTATTTGTGAAGTTATTTTCTTTATTTTTAATCCATGAAAATCAAATTCAGATTTTCTATTTAATGGAGACTGCAATTTTGTGTTAATGTTTCTGTCAACCATGAGTAGCAAGATACAAATCAACAATTACTTGAAGAGTTCATGATAGGATCGAAGTGTTTGCTAATGTCTTCAAACCTTGAGACTCCAAATCTTATAGCTTTTTCTGAAAGAATTTATTTGTTTTGCCTTTCTAAATTGACTATTATCATTGTTATTTACCAAAGATTTTCTTATACCTTTGTAGCTTGGCTATTATCATTGTTATTTATCTTTGGAATTATCAGTCTCTTTGAAATTATTTTTGACAAATGAAAGAAAAGAATCACCAGCTAAAAGAATATCATACAGATAATTAAGTTTACGCTTCGAAAAGGGCATTCTTTTGTTAGTCAAGTACTGCATTGGATCAATTTTGTACAATAAATGCATAAGAGAAAGTTTACACTTCAAAAAGAGATGAATGGACTGAGTAGACAAAAGGAAAAGAACAGTTATGATGAAAGCCAAATAGTTAATATTGCATGCTGAAAATTAGTAGTCTTCTAGAGTCCTCTTGCTTATCATCAATTGTTCTTTATTAATTTGGAGATATTCCTAATTCTGTTGCTTTTTATTTATATGATTTTTTCTTCTTTTGTTGCTAGATTAACATTTAACCTCTAGTTCTTTATATATTGTATGTACAGTTTGATATTCACCCAATGTCTTTGTTTTTTTGTGTTAAACCACTTGATTTCTTTCTTTTGCCAGTGGATAGCTGTTCTTACTTGCAGAATTTATTTGTGAACTACCACATGTTTATCCTTAACTCATATATTTTTCATGTTTCTTAGGGAATAAATGGCATTAAGTATTTAACATGGTAGCATATGATCCCTTTATCTGTCTGGATATCATATTTGAGGGATTGAATTTTGTATCTTGTTTCATTATCTATCTCGTCTGTATTTACAGAATGCTTATGATAAAAGCAGGATATATTTAGTAGGCTACATTTTGCAGGCTGAGCTTGGAGCAAATGCAATGTTAGCTGTGTCAATTGCTGCCTGTAAAGCTGGTGCTGCTGAAAAAGAGGCACAATATAATTTTGACTTGGCTGTTGGATTTTCTGTTTCATTTATCTACACCTTTGTTCATTTTCTTCTTGTATTTTCAGGTTCCATTGTACAAGCATATTGCTGATCTTTCTGGTAAAAACAATCCAGTTCTTCCTGTTCCAGCCATCACAGTCATCAGTGGTGGAAAACATGCTGAGAACAATCTGGCCGTTCAGGTATTGCCTATATTAGTCCTGATTTTTGAGACCAATTGTCTTTTGCTAGATGATTGAGATGCATGGATGAGAGGCTATTAACATCTTAACATAGTTGAACCAATTAAAGGAGTGATGCATCAGGTTATTCAATTAGTCATGTTTAATTTAACCCACATTTGCTTGTGTTTTTATGCAAATTCAGTGTGCTTTCTGTTTAATTACATTTCTGCTAAATTCAGTGGTATTTTTCTGTTTCCTTTACTACTGTTAAGATGTATGTCAATAACACTTGCACTGTTGAATGATTCACATATGAAACAGTTCCATGCTCGCTAGAAATTCTTTTTTCATATCACACCATGTGTTCAGACTAAGATTTATCAACTTTCATTTCAAAATACTTGCATTTTTTATTTTTAAATTTCCCTCTTTCTGATGTTGAAAACTTTATCAACTCATGGGATAATTTTTTGTTTCTGACAATCTTATTTGGTGAGGTTAGAAACTGACAATGTCAATTACTACACTTTCAGGAAATTATGATTCTTCCAGTTGGTGCAAATAGCTTTCAGGAAGCAATGCAGATGGGTTCTGAAACATATCATCACTTAAAGGTACTCAAAATCAACTTCTTAGCGTTGTGTTATTCTTTTGCAATATTTGATTCTTCTGAAAGTAACAACTTGCTCATATAACCTCTTGAAAGTAGAGTTTCAGCGATAGATTTTCTACTGCATCTGACTATTGTTTCTTGGTTTCAGGTGTTTCAAGTGTCACATGCATTATGTTTTATCTAAATAGTTGATATGTTAATTTGAGATTTTCTTTAAACTTTTATTTCATTTTCTTACAATATACTACATCAGTGCAGCTCTAAAATTTTTCTTTAATTCCTCACTCTTGTACCATTTCAAAGGATTCTTCTACTTGATTATTCTGGTTTTCACTCTATATTTTCCAGCCTCAACTAATCTGGCTGCTCTTCACATGGTTTGGCTGAACTCCAGGCTATTATTATGGAGCAATATGGTTCGGTTGGGTATAATGTTGGTGATGATGGTGGATTTGCTCCAAATATCTCAAGGCAAGTTACACCGTTCTTTTATGACATTAAATATGAAAGTAACTAGAAAACAATCCCTACCAGTAAAGCTATTTACTCCATTGGTTGCAAGGCTTTCTTTTAGTTTCCAAAAATAAAACTCCAGTGCATGGTTGTTTTGCTGAAGATCTTTTTTGGCTCAAGGATAGTTGTTTCACTGTACAAGGATGTACCAATACCTTTTTGGCATGGTAGAATACTGTGCTATGCCAGATGGCATGCCCTTATGTTAATCAACATAGACCAGAAATTAGTCTAGACATATTTGAATGCCTTACGTACGGGCTGGCATAGTACATTTGATTACATTTCTGCCACAATACATCTTGACTCGTGCCATCACATTCTGATTGGCACAATTGTCCTTAAGTAGACTCAAATATTCTACTTGCTATGTAAATTTGTTCTCTTTTAGAACTTATTTGGACCAGCTAATCCTTTGTTTTTTGGGCATCAGCATCACGGAGTGCTTGGATCTTGTTAAGGGGGCAATTGACAGAGCAGGATATAATGGAAGAATTAAGATGGCAATAGATGTTGGTGCTACTGATTTTTGCATCGGTAAATGCAATGCAAGAAACTTAGTTCCATTTTCTCTATTTAAATTTCAAATATCACATGTTAATTTTGTTCAGTGTTTCCTGTTATCAGAATTAACGGCATCATGAAACATGATGTCGATGTGCCTAAATAAAAATTTCAGATATCATGTGCCTAACTGATTTATTTAATTGATGTATTCTGCAAAGAAACATGTTAGACTTCAAAATGCAAAATATATCAGGAAAAATGTTTAGTGTGGACAAATAATAAATGAGCAGTTGCTCCTTGAACCATTCATTTAAATTATCCGAACTATGTATAGTTTGTGATTGGTTGCTATTAATGTGACATCAGGTCCATTATGATGTCAGTAGACAACTAACTAAAAATATTTTTTGTTCTTATCAGGAAAGAAGTATGATTTGGATTTCAAAACACCAGCTAAATCAGGACAAGATTTCAAAACAGGGGAAGATATGCTCGAGTTATATACTAAGCTGTGTACAGGTAAGTCATCTGCCTTGTTGATTATTTTTAGTTCACTATTGAAATTATGGAAAGCAACATAGATCTAATTGACAAATTACATTTCTACTAGAATATCCAATTGTTTCTATTGAGCAGCCCTTTGACAAGGAGGACTGGGAACACACAAAGTTGTTCTCTGCCTTAGGGTTATGCCAGGTACATTTCTTGTTCTGAGTACTTCTGGGCTAAAGATGAAGAACAGCTCTTGATAGAACATTTTGCAGGTGGTTGGAGATGACTTATTGATGTCAAATCCTAAACGCATTGAGCGGGCAGTAAATGAGTACACTTGCAATGCCCTTCTTCTCAAGGTAGCGTGCTGATCCGAGCACACACATGGCTTTAGCAGTGCCTATGATAGAAGTATGATAACTGTCTTGTACAATTTACTTTCTCTAAACGTAGTTCAAAACAGGTTTGGGAAAAAGTTGGCGGCGTTAACGAACCCTATATTGATTTTTGTCATGGCTGTTCAAAAATATAAGCCTTTAGATTAGGAAAATTAGCAATACCAATATTTTTGAATTGAATTCACTTGACAAATTGATTAGGACTTAATATAGTTAATTTCTAACAATTGCATTAATCAAACCAGAAAAAGAAATTGAATCAAAACTGGGATATAGGTTGGCTGATGTAAATGATTGTTTGTTGAATTCTTAATCTCATGAGCTTGATATGATTAATTCTGGATCTCGATTATGATACAGGTAAATCAGGTCGGTACTGTCACAGAGGCTATAGAAGTTGTTAAGCAAGCAAAGGATGCTCAATGGGGAGTCATCATTTCTCATAGATCTGGAGAGACTGAAGAGTCATTCATTGCTGATTTAGCAGTTGGGCTTGCCACTGGTCAAGTAAAAGCTGGTGCACCTTGTCGGGGTGAACGGCTTGCAAAATACAATCAGGTTGGTGCATTCCTAGTAAATAAGAAGATCATATTAGTGTGGCTCATTTAAACCATTAAGATGTTGACTATGAACACTAAGATTGGGTCACTTTAATTAAACTAACAACCAATAGGCATATACCGGTTTGTGCCTTTTTGCACAAAGCAAATAGTTGTCGCCATAATGAGATTACATGTTTTATAGGAAAGATACCAACCACACGCTGAGCCTTTGTAAAAGAAAGACGTTTTTGCTTTGAAATGGGTCTCGTGCTATGTATCTTATCATTTATGTTTTTCACAATTCCATAATTTTACTAATATTCTTTTCTAAGATATCATCAAATTAAGGATTGTTTCTGTTGAATTGGAAGTGGATCACTACAAGCTGCTATGTTGACTTTTTTAAAAAAAAAAATTATGCCAGTATTTTGTGTGTATGTTGACAATTTTATTTTTCAACACTGCAGCTGCTTAGAATTGAGGAAGAACTTGGAAACCAGGCCATCTATGCTGGAGAAAATTGGAAATACCCGTGACAGCAGGTTGTCTTTTCCACAATCTCGCCTTGGATAATCTCCTGTGCAAATTTTGCTGCTCAAATCATGGTGTTTAAATAGATATGAAGTTGTGGTTAACAAAACCTGGCTGTGCTTTTTTGAGTTTGCTAGTGAGGAAAGATGCACAGATTTAGAATGATGATTGGTTAAACCTATTATTGATGAGGTGAGCTTTGTTGACAACTTGTGGTTGTTATTTAGAAAAGAGCTCCAACCAAGCAATGTTTTTTGTTTAGGAGACTTTTTCAAGGTTGGTTGACATCGTCGTGCAACCAAATGAAAAAGAAGTGGGCCGGAGAGAGGATCTAATTGGTTTCTTCATTGTGGTCGCCGTTGATATCTTTAGAGTTACATCAACTGTTGATGTTTTTTCTGTCATGTAAAGAAAGTTTGAATTTGGTTGGTGTGGACGATTGTTGAAAAAACCTGCTGGAGAGAGAAGAAATTGTACAATTTATCTTTTACCAGTGACGGAGTCCCCACCTTTTTTTCCTTCTATATGCAGCATCACTTTGAAGTGGGCCCAGTCTTGCCGATGCTGCTTGCTGCTTGGGATAATTCGGCGTTCGTCATTCTCTGGCCCCAAAAGGAAAAAAAAAAGCATATCAAAGATTTCATATGCCAAAAGTTGAAATCATATTTTGTCTCGTATGAAGAAACAATGGTGCAGCACCTTCAAATAAGATCACATATTTTGTTGTATGAAAAGCATTATCAAGATTTCGTTATTTAACTAATATTTTTGTTGTATGAAGAAAACAAGTGGGGTCCTTGCATTTGAATTGGTTACCGCCATCGACATCGATGCTGCTGCACCACCACCTCAAACACGTCATTACTTGGTACTACTGCGTGCCTTGGGCTCATGATCTATTATTATTGCCTTCTTGTAGGTGTACCATTTCGCCATCAGAAGATACACGCCAAAGTTCACAAGGCTGAGGACGGCCAGGAGCCCGAAGAAGTAGTCGAGGTGGCCGCGGTCGAGGTCGTCCGGAATCCATCCAGGCTTCCCGTTCTTCGTGGTGACGCGTGCGACGACGGTGACAAGCAAGCTGCTCAAGTAGTTGCCGAGCGCCGCCGTGGTGAGCGAGAGGGCGGAGCACATGCTCCTCATCGCGTCTGGCGCCTGGTCGTAGAAGAACTCCAGCTGTCCGACGAAGGTGAAGACCTCGGCTGCCCCCACGATGACGTACTGAGGCACCTGCCAGAACACGGACATGGGAACATAGCCATCGGACCGCTTGTGCCGCCGCGCCACCACCCGGCGGAGCCTCGCGACCTCGAGCACGCCAGCGGACGACATGGCGAAGACGGAGATCACCAGGCCGACGCCCATGCGCGTCAGGTGGGTGAACCCCCGCTCCCGACCCGTAAACCTTCGGGCCACCGGAACGACGACGCGGTCGTAGATGGGAACCCAGACGATGACGCTGATGGTGTCGAAGATGGAGAGCGAGGCTGAGGGGATCTCGAAGCGGGGGCCCATGCGGCGATCCATGGTGTTGCCTTGCAGCACGAACATGGTGCCCATCTGGCTGTAGACGGTGGAGAAGACGATGCCGCTCGCCCAGATGGGGAGGAGGCGCACGATGCTCTTCAGCTCCTCGACTTGGGTGACCGTGCACAGCCTCCATGGGTTCACCGCGCCGCCGTTGTTGATCTTGTCCTCTTGGCTCTGCACCGCAGCCTTGTCCAGGAACCTGTTGGGGAGAGTAGTGGGGTGGGGTGACAGACATCAGACATTACAAAGCATTGCTTTGATCAGGCAGATACGGAGAAAAAAACACTGGAGGACTTGTTACTTCATCAACTGGTCCGTGTGATCCATTTTGCGGCTACCTCGTATGGCAGATTCTTCCCGTGTGATTTCGTACAGCAGTGACTTGTCTGCGGGCAGCTTCACTCCAGATTTCCTCACGGATGCCACCATAACCTGGGCAATACGTGTCAGTGGGCTTCCTCCCGGCTTCTGGTGCCTGTACAATGGTGTGCCCAAGAAAAAGCTCACGACCGCAACAGCCATCGCGACGGCCGGGATCCCGAACCCCCAACCCCACCCCACGTTCGTCTGTATCCATACCAGCACCGAAGCCGCCACCAGCGAGCCTATGTTGATGGAGAAGTAGAACCAGTTGAAGAAGGAGCTCTTCCTCTTCTTCTCCGACTCCTCCGTCTCATCGAATTGGTCAGCGCCGAAGGAGGAGACGCATGGCTTGATTCCTCCGGTTGCCAGCGCAATGAGATACAGGGCTGCGAAGACCACCCCAGTTTGGGCTCTCGTAGGATCACAGACGCCGCCGTGACAAGTAGGTTCCAGGGCTTTGACTGATGCCGTCAACGTCAGCAGTGTCAGACCCTGCAGTCAGTCGAGTGGGTGGGTGAGTGATCATGATGAAGCTGGAGATGACGATCGTACGTTCGTACGGATGCGAGTTCCTCACCAATATGTAGATGATCATGAAGCTGGCAATCGTCCAGTATCGTCCAGCGTAGGCATCAGCTATAAACGCCCCAAGCAGCGGCATGACATAGCATGTACCCGACCAGTAGGTGACGTTATTTGCTGCGGTAGCATTCCCTTGGTGGAGACGATCCTTCATGTAGTTCACCAGGTTGGTGCTCATGCCATAGTATGCCAGCCTCTCGCAGCATTCGTTTGCTGATGAGAGAGAGACGACGAAGATAATAATATTTATTTATACATACATACAGTAGCTGCACCGCGGTTACCAGAGAGAGATTACAAAGAGATACGATGCTATGCGTACCAAGAATGTAGGGGCAAGCCCTCCAATTTCCAGTGTCCTTCTTGATCGCAGGGTTCCCATGCAGATCGGTGGTTCCATCTTTGGTGTATACAATATCTTCTTCGCCTTCTTCCCCCATTTGGCTTCAACTGACTGATCCTTGTGACTAATAAATAAATAGGTCAAAAAGCATTAATAATAATATCAACACACACACACACCGAAATGAGGAAGAATTTACTCGCACGCTGTCTGTTCCTGCTCCTCCGATCAGGCACTCACCATCTTTCTCCAGTCTGAGCTCGCGGGAATTGGGTGGGGGGGTTTATAAAGACCGTCCATCCACTTCATAAATACGCCAGAGGAAATTAGGGATGGATGGGCTGTTCATAATTAGCAAGAAAAGTAAAGCTTTCTTCCAAGATCAAACTAAAAAATGACACCGATCACCACAACATAATTGAAGAATTGAAGGAGGACACGCTTCCAGAGAATACATTGATGTCCTTGCTGATGATAGCCGTCGATAGATGGCACGCATTCCTAGGTTTAGCAGTGAGGGGGGTTGTACCAATAAAACCCAAATTATAATTATCAATCACGGGATGGGATCCTTCTTTATTCCATCTTCCTATGCGAATCAGATAAATACTTAATTTGACACCACAAGGATGGAGTTTTAGCATCATCTACATACAATACCTGGTTTTTGTAGGGCTCTCTGTTCTTGAAAAAAAAAAACAAAAAAAAAAAAACTCGTCCTGCTTCGGAGCTGGTAACTGCAAGGGGCTCCACTTGTTATCAATACAACAAATGTACTTACAAATAAATCACGATACAGGAAGGGAACAACGTAGAATGCAGACCTGAAGGGCAACTCCATCCATCAGCTTCTGCTGTCTAGATTCATCTTCAGCCCGTATCCCAGTGGAAACAGGGGGTCATAGGCATCGTGCCCAGCATTCATGGGCAACTGGTCGGCCGACTTGAACCAAGTTACCGGCAGCACACCTTCAAAGTCGTAATCTCCAAACAGGACATCAGCAACGCCCCCTCCCTCACTTCCAGGTAGCCAAGCTGCAACCAGGGCATCGATCTTGTCCAACAATTCCGGCTCCAAAACCAATGGCCTACCTGATATCACAATCACCACCGTGGGGACCTGGCCGGCAACCAGAGAGATCATAGTGGCACCATCAAATGGTATGCCAAGCTCGGTTCTGTCACCTAAAAACTCTGCATAAGCATCCTCCCCAATGGCAACTATTGCGTACGAGTATTCCTGATCAGAAAATGTGGCTTCAGATGGGCATCTCTCGTGTACAACTTCTGTTTCATTTCCTGCTGCTTCTCTAATTGCTTCCAACACGGTTGTGCCTGAAAATGTAAAATTCGCATGAACTAATTTTACTCCATTGATAATGTTCAATTCATAGACATTGAGAAAAGATATAAAACCTTCCATTGAAATTAAGAAAGCTGAACTTGAGAAACAAATTGTGGCGAGCATACAAAATGTGGCACGGCTTCCAACATAAAAGAACCCAAGTCATGAACAATAACTGCTCCTTTGTTTTCTATATTCTGACAAATTAGTCCGTGTGTTACTCGAGGAAAGCAACTACATGTATGTTACACTGTATGATCACTTGAACATGCTAAAAAATATCAATTATTTCTACCCTAAAACAACAATTCACTGGATTAATTTAGCAAAGCGACCAACCATGCATGTCTCATCATGCAAAGGCACCTATCTAACACTCTATCACTTGGTTCCAAATTGGGGCATGCCAGTTTGTAGAGTTCATTACTTTTGACTTTGAACAGATCCATCACAGATATGCAGACATTGTAGCCTTTCAGAACAATTCACCAAAATGTCACAAGTGCATCCCAGTCATTGTGCGCCAAGAAGAACTTCAATAATTGACATGAACAACTCGAAAGTTCTGTTCTATGTGATGCCTATCAAATATTTTGTCTCTTGTTTATCATATTCTCTGGAATGTATCTGTCAGATGCTGCTAATGAGTTCCACTCTCTGTACTGTATTATTGATATTATAAACCTTCATGACTACATATTTTTGAAGTAAAGCCAATTTGGCACCATGAACATCTGAAATAGCAATCTTAACTAGAATTCAGTTCATCTTCCATAAAGCCCCGCCAAGAAACATAGACAGCCTCAGTATGTAGTTTGATGTGACCTATTGTATTTAGGTAGATGAAATAGGTCATCAACATCTTCCTCAAAAAGATCCCTCAAATTCTCGTGCAAGATTATGCAAAGAAAATTCATGTTTAACAAGTTACTTTGTCGAATAATCCATAGTGAAAATAACAAATACCCGCTATAATTGGCTCTTTTTGTTTCAGATTAGGTAAACCTGCCAAAATATGTTAAGCCCATGACAAATGTATGCAAGTCATCTATGTGATGTATATTATTACTAAAACTCTCATGTTATGCAGTACAAGAACACACATATGCACAAAATTCAGCTTTTGCAGTTTATGTGGATCGCCCAGCCACTGACTAGTTGGACACCACAACATCAGACAAACATATTGCAAGACAACTTTCAGCTTCACAGGCTTAGGCTACCATAGAGGAAGTCCTAAAACTATTTGGCCGACCACTTGGCACCTGTTGAAGATTAGAAAATTTGTCTGTGGTAGATACGAAAATAGTTATAGTAGATGAGGATATTCAGGGAGGAGGGGCAAAGAAATACTATTAAGAGATTCTGCCATTGCTAAGACATGCAAGAAAGCTTTTAGCAAATCATTATGTTGTGTATGCTTAAGCAATAGACATGCATGACACACCAAAATACAGTGAAGTTTCTAAATATCCAGTTACCATAAACTGTCAAAAGCCAAATCAAATAAAAGAAATAAAATACGGTAAAGGAAATATTTTTCCGAACCAATCAAAACATAGCCTACCGGTTGTTATTCTTCCACTACTTCCATGCCACGTTATAGTCCATCCCCCACACTGATATCCAATATCATCAGCATGTGTCCCAGCAACAAGGATTCTTCTGGCATTTTTGTCTAGAGGAAGGATTGGTTTCTTTAGATCCTTTCCATTTTTTAATAAAACTTGGGACCTTCTAACAGCTTCACGTGCTAGAATTTGATGTTCCTGATAAAAATATGATATAAAGAAGCAACAAATAAATAAAAAATTCTATGGTGATTAATGATTAAATAAAGAGATAAAAGGATACGCCTGTTCACAAAACTATTGGAGACACCCACACTAAGGAAACAACAGTAGCACATATCACTAATAAGTGGAAGGCCCTGAGCATACAAGAAGGATTTTTTTATGCAGATAAATTATGTCAAGAATTTACTAATTCATACAGCCTCTGAGCTTCTTATTTGAAGCCTTTACATAACTGCTTTGCCGAAATTTTCTGCTGGAACTTTAGTTAACATGTGGCCAAACTTCTAATATCCATCAGGTTGAACACTATTATTACCATAATTATTCTTTAATATGAGACAACATAAACTACATGTTAATGAACTCATTCTTTATCCTGTGCTTAATGTTGGCCTAATAAGCTTGAATTTTTGTAAATTTCTAAAAGAAACCTAAACAAGAAACAATAGACTATATATCATTTTCATTTAACAATATGTATTGGCTATTTCCTACAATAGTACTTTTGTTTTATATGACTGGTATATCTGTTTTCATATTGAATATATCATTGCTATCATTTTGATGAATTGTACTCATTGTTTAGTCTCTTATATCATTTTTTATCTTTTTAATTAGTTCATTTAAAAGACGATTGATATCTTAAGTCGTAGATGAAGTTTAAGACCTAAGAAGTTAAAAAAAGGTGAAGCTGGTCTGCTGGTGGCACAAAGACATACATATGTTTTTTGCTTTACTATCTCAAACTTTATTGTGATTCACCAAGCTTACCTTGCAGCCAACAACATCAAACAAAGATCTGTCAGAGAAAGGGTACTCAAATAGTCCAACAACAAATTTCACCCTCAGGATGCGTTCTACAGCATCGTCAATCCTTGACATGGATATCCTCCCGGATTCCACTAGAAATACCAAATCTTCTAAAACCTTCTCATATCTGTGGGGCACCATAATCTGTAGAACCGTTAGTAGGCAAATAAAGATAAAAGTTGCTGAATGTACAGTACGTTTATTTCAATCATCACCATGTCGATTCCAGCACTAACTGAAGCATAAATGCAATAACGGTAATCCGATCCATGTGGTTGGCATAGCCTATCTATTCCTTCCCAATCTGATATCACAAAACCCTGAAATCAAAATAATAAGGAGTAAGTTTATTTATCCACGATTGCTAACAATTGGTCCAAAATGAAAGAAAAGTATTTCAAGAAAATAAAATTCAAGAAGTAACAGACCAAACATGCAAACATAGTTGACACCAATATCCTTTGTTCTTGTGTTTGTGACATGAGTGACAAATAAGACTAGATAATCCTGTAGCAGTGAACATTGGTACCTTAAAACCCAGCTTTTTCTTTAGAATCTCTGTTATAAGATAATGATCTGAATGCAATGGCCTCCCGTTCCAACTAGAATATGATGCCATAATTGTGGAAACTCCCTGTGCAAGACAGTCGAGATAAGGCTTCATATGAGTTGCCTCCAACTCCTCAAACGTACAAATTGTATTCCCTTCATTCTTTCCTTTATCTGTGCCCCCATCCCCAACGAAGTGCTTGGCACAGGCAATCACATTCTTCCTGCAATTGGAACAAAAATATCAAGAATCAAAGCCATGAATAGTTTATGGATGGGGGATTTCGGACCTGTTGGTGGCAGATTACAAGAACTTTTATTACTATCGAAATCAGAGACAGCAGCAAGGCATAAGTCTGAAACCCTAAAGAAAAATTAAAGAGTAGATTGGTCCTGCAGTATATTATGACAGGAGTTGTTGTTGACCCTTGATGCCTTGGCAGATTATTTACCTCCCAGCAAGAAAAGGATGACCTGGAGGGTGACCCGGGGGAGGTGATCCCTGCAATCCCGCAACAATCGAAGTCATAGTCCGGACAATATCTGTGTCCTCGCTGTAACTCTCATAGCATCTCCCCCACCTGGGATCTCTGCAGACCTACGGAAACAAATCAAGAATTCCTTCATTCGTGGACTGCGGCATAGTCATACATACAACAAACTTAAAGAGAGAAGTTGTTGATTTGATGACGCTTACAGCCACACAAGGGGCGAACGTCCAGTGGATGCCGGTAGCTCTCACCTCCAAGGCCGTCGCTTCTCCAATTCTGCGAGCGAGGTCGCCGTCTCTGAGATCCACACGAGGACGTGTTGTTAAAGCACAAGAACATTTCCATGGAGGAGGAGAGAGGGCGTGGAGGACCTAATGGCGCCGAGGGCGACGTTGTGGGGAAAGATGGTGGCGCCGTAGAGGTTGTTGTGACCATGGACGGCATCGGAGGCGTAGAGGATGGGGATGCCGAGGCGGGATGCCAGAGCCCAGTGCTGCATCCGGTCGATCATGTCGGCCCAGTCGCGGGGAGAGGCGCGCTCCCTGGGGGCGCTACCTCCGGCGCTGAGCACGCTCCCGACGGGGAGGCCGGAGAGGGCGGAGGGGGAGGCGACGCGGCGCTCGATCTGGGTCATCTGGGCGGCCTTCTCCCTGAGTGTCATGCGCGAGAGCAAGTCCCGCACGCGCGACTCCACTGGCTGCGTCGCGTCCCGATAAGGAGGGAGCAGCTCATTCGCCATCCAAGAATCTAGGAGAGAGAACGAGGGAAGACGAGGAGCATACAACGATGCAGGCGCTGCCGCTCCCTCGCCCTCTCCGCCAACGAGTAGACCGAATCCGCACAGTGGAATCTGTCGGAGAGACGGCGAGGGATGCCGTCCGCTTTCTTGAATCGGGCTTCAGAAACGACTTACGGACCGATTTAAGTATGCACTCCATTCCTCACCGACCCGACCGGCTCACACACCGTCATGCCGGAATTTAGGTCGTAACTTAAATCGTCCACAACCACACTTCGCCAATATTGATCCACGTCAATCCCATCGACGCAGCGGCCAACAAAAGCTACTCGTTTCGCAAATCGCGACTGCAGTGGCCCGTGCAGGACATCAGCCCCACGTAATCTATATATTGTTGAGGAGTTAGAAGACGACCTCGTCCCACCAGAGGTCAACGTTCCACCAGCATCGCGACACGAGGGCCTCGATTAAATTGTATAATCCTTCAATAATAGGTGCAATTATATATTTATATCTTTCTATAGCTTTCACCCACACCATCCAAATACAATGCCTGGCTTGCAGATTTATTTTCCTTCTGACATTATACTTCCAGCATCTCTAGGTTAAGTAAGAGCTGTGTACAACAACTCGATCTGCTCCAGAGCTGGAAATTACGACTTGCAAGAAACCTCGATATAATGGAGACGTAAAGGATGACTCCATCGGCCTCTGTTGCCTGGATTCATCTTCAATCCATGCGTCAGTGGAAACAAACATAGCCACTGCGCCCAGCATTCACCGGCAAACGATCCATTGACTTGAACCAAGTTACAGGCGGGCGCCTTCCAAGTCGTGATCTCCGAACAGGACATCAGCAATGCCCCCATCCCTCCCTCGCTTTCCAGGCAACCAAGGCATCAATCTTCTCCAACAACTCCGGCACAGACACCAATGGCCGACCCTATATCACAATCACCACCGTTGGAACCTTGCTGGCAACCGGAGACACCGTACTCGGGCCATCGAAGGGCATGCCGAGCTCTGTTCTGTCGCCTGAGGACTCTGCATGGGCATCCTCCCCGACGGCAAACTACTGCGTATGAGAAGTCATGGTCACAGAAGGTGGCTTCAGAAGGGGGGATGTATCGTATATAGCTTCTGTTTCATTTCCTGCTGCGTCTCTGATTCCTTCCAACATAGTTGTGCCTGCAAATAGAAGAACGGCATGAACTCATTGACTCTGTTTGAGAATGTCCGGGGCAACGTCTACTTCATGTCTCAATCGAGAAGGAGGACTCTACCAACAAATTGGAAAATAACCTACTGATTATTGTTTTTCCATTGCTTTCTTGTCACGATATAGTTATGTTGTGAAACTTTATGTCGTGGTCGAGGAGTCAGTATGATTTGATTCCGTTTATATGCGTAAGCTAGTCCATGTCGATCAGAAAGAAACGAGAAAGCTTGAGAAAGATTCGTCGGGTCTCGGATGTACGTTCCGGAATGCACTTGCTCAAAGGCTCCTGTGGAGTCCTACATGAAGGTGAATATCTAGTTGGGGTGGGGTGCACCCAATGTGGTCCCTCCGACGATCAAGTTAGTGTCCCGACTGAGATAATCTCTAGTGTTCAATATGTAGAGAGAGTGAGCCTCTTTAGTTGTTCTCAATGGTAACTTTTATACATGCGGGCCTGGGGACAACCATATCGGGTTCATTAATGCTAGCGACGTTCTCGATTGACTCGATCGTACGATGCTACGTCGGTCACTACCCCTACTGGTTTTCGGAGCCTCGATCGACAAGAACTATGTTAAGTCGACTAACATAGTGTCAGGTCAGTCGCATTGTGCCAAGTGCCAACGTAACATGGTGGTGTCGAGGTATCTGGAAAGGACTGAGGTGACATAACTCTAGGCTGATGTGTCCAAAATTACTATGTAGACCCATTATTTACACTATTAAATTCACGAGAAAGAAGAATACAAGGAGGAAGAGGGCTTTGGGGTTTATATGGACGTTCGCTCGATGGATCGATCGTTTGCTCCGCCAATTTGTATATTCGTGACTCGAGTCTCGACTAGGGAGGCATACCGTTCCCAAGTCGTAGTGCATGAGTGGCAACGGACCGACGTGGCACACACAAGGGAGAAGCCACGTCATCCATACGGGCGCTCCTTATCACCGTGACCAAAGTCGTGCCATACATAAACTGTGACGTAATATTTTTTATTCTTTAGTCTCCATCCATTATTGGGATTTCCAACGTACGATGGTATGATATGGTACCGTCGGTCGCAATGTATGAGAATTTGCAAGTAACGGAGTGTCCGAGTCAACTGCCAGCCTTAGAAATGCATTGGGTGTTACAACAGTCATGTTTCAGGTGACTGACTCTTCCTCATCTAATATATTACCAACGCTGTAATCTTTTAGTGTCATTTGGACTGTATTTTTATTTTTTTTCTCTCGCCTAATCAATCCGTTTAATTTTATCTGAGATGGTCAGCTTTAATACATAAGTTAGCATCTTATCATATTAATTTTTTTAATGAGATATCTGGAAAAATAAATGAAAAAATGACGAGAATTACGACCTAAGAGACTTGAACCATTCCTCTGGTTCTGGTCTTTTTATAAGCTTACTTTGAAGTCAAATGTTTAAGGGACAATGAACCCTACCACTTTGTCTGTTCCGTAGCATCATACGCATGCTTCAATCAAAACAAGGTTTATCTTGATGTCAACGAGGAGTGGACAAGACAAAATTCAAAAGAAAAAAAATAAAGATTAAAATTTCTATTATATAGTGATAATTTTATAATTTTAAATAATATAACAAAAAATTTAAAAAAATTATAGTTTATTAATACTAAAATGCTGAAATGCTAATGTTATCATAAGACAGTAACATTTGGACATTTATAATGTAACGTTCAAACTAAATATGACTTGAAAAAAATTTATTAAATATCAATTTACATTTGAAATATGCATTGAGCTCTAAATGCATATTTCAAAAGTGTTCTCAAATTGCACCCTACTTGAATTATCCCTCAACCATTGATGTAATTTCAAGTTTAAACTAATTCTAGAACAATATTCAAAAATAGTAAATACTGAAATGCTAATGTTATCGTAAGACAGCAGCAACATTTGAACATTTATAATGTAATATTCAAATTAGATATGACTTTAAAAGATTTTACTAAATATCAATTTACATTGGAAATATGCATTGCGTTCTAAATGCATATTTCTAGAGTATTCTCAAACACACGCTACTTGAATGATCCCTCAACCATTGATGTAATTTCAAGTTTAAACTTATTCTTGAACAATATTAAAAAATACTAATGTCATTTACTGCAAATAGAAGGATGATTTACGATTACATTCACCTACTTTTTTATTTATTGACTATACTTTAAAAATCCATGTAATTAGTATACCTAAAATTTTAATTAATAAAATTGTCATGCACAGGGATGCAATATGATAATTGAAGTCAAGTTAGTGAAAAATAAAGCTAGTTATGATTACACAGTCAACAACCCTCATTATGGAAAGAGTTTGAGATTAATCAGGCTAGAGCAAGAACAATGGTTCATTCATCTTCCAAGTAAGATGCAAAAGAGAACATGAACAATAACATTATCTAAAAGATGCAACTACTTACCTTCTTAGTCATCAACATCCAATCTGGTGTTTATGATGGATTGTAGTCAGAGCGAAATAATGCATGCCTCGGAACATGACCTGATCTTAGTATAGCTGTTGATTTGACGTGAAGCAGAACAGGATGTCATCTTCTTCAAAAGTATCAAAGTATTTGAGAACAAAATTTGGATAGTCAAAATTCATCCTATAATCATCGGTAAGTTGCAAATCTCATGAAACTATGGCAGTCAAATTTAAGTTCATTTAAACAAGGGCAGCCAACCAAGTTTGGTCTGATTACTTTATCAACATAACTTTGAAGAGCAATGTTGCCTATAACCTCATCACCGTTTTACCAACTCAGGATTCCTGCCAAGTAGATTAAGCATTATCATGAATCTGGATAGAGCAGTTGAAGCCCAGAAGAAAACTTTGAGCGATACATTTAGTCACATGGCTCACCTCTGAATGTGATCAAGAATGAGAAGCCTTGGCCCGGGCGGAATATTGACATCTCGGAGTGCACTGGAACATACATACAGAAATAAAGAATTAGAGAACAGTGAGACTGTTTTCATGCAAAAGGAACTTGTTCAAGTAATTAGAGAATGTAGGAGAGCTGGGTCATCCTTGGAAGAGCTGAATCATTCTTGCCTGTCAGTGAGAAGGGGTAAAGTAGCATCACTGAGTAAGCCTTTCTTGAAGTTCTTCTCATAATTGTGAAGGCCAAGGTTTGCTAGCATTCTTTTTGTGCCAGAGTATAACACGTCATCAGCTGGTGGCTGTGAGAATTTCTCACCTATCTGCAATTTTATCGGAAAGGAAAAAGTAAAGAGGAAATGCATATTTGACCAGTCCAATATTCTTGATAGTGATTTCAAACATGCTAATAGTGCTCATGGTGGCATCAGTTTATTTGTTATGGCAAGTACTGAAATTATCAATAACCAAGAATGATATCATAACTATCAAAAAGAAGCTAGCACATATCACCATTTAATTTTGTTTGTAACATTGATATCATCTATTGATCTGCCGTACACAGCCTTCATGTAGATTTAGAATAAAAATAAAGGAACGAAAATTATGCTATATTATTTGCTAATTGATCAATCCTCACATCAAGGAAATTTATTTGCAACGTACTGAAATTCTACTTCTTGTATGGTCTAGAAATGCATAATTCCACGATAGGTTTGGGCTAAAGCAGCATCATGTTCAGTATACATTAGACTTTTCCTTAAGAAACCAAAGCACCAAAGCAGAGATCTGGTGATAAGTTGACCTTCTGATTTCTACATGGATTAACTGTAGCTGGGATCACCAATGACAGTAGGTAACTAAAACTTAGTACAACATCAGAAGTTTCACCTTTGCTTTCATACCTTGAAAAGTCCACCTTGAACAAGTGCAAAAAATAGTCCTGAAGTAACTGCATTAAGAGCTTGATTTGGTCCTCCCATGCCACTAACCAATGAAAACATTGCTCCAGAACCAAAAGCTGCTGCCATGCTGAAAGATGAACCAGAATAAAGCCAATTTTGAGTACATAAACAGAGTTGAACAGTACTTATCCCTCTTTTCCATCAGTATTGATCAACTTATATGGTATCTGTATAGTCCATTATTCTTGCAGATGACAAGATCATCACAACAATATCTCCTTATATCCCCTGATTAAGATACTACCATGCTATCACTGGCTTATAATAGAACTTACAAAACATGCTACCTTGAAGCAACATGAAGCATAATAGATTAACCAGGACTGAAAATAATAGTACTGTAACTGTAAGAGCTTCTGAGGATTACTATAGCAAAAATATTACTATATGAAGTATTGAATTTATTGAAGAACATAGAACAGCTAAGATGTTATATAAGGTGATTTTCTACAATAACTCTAATATGCTCTGAGAAATGAATAGGAAGATCAATGAGATATCATGTAACATATTTTAAGAGCTGGATAGTGGTAAGAAACAACCAATCTTTACAGCAGGAGATGTTGTAGTTCTGATACTTGACACGCAAAGAATTCCTCAGGTTGCTGTATATATTAATTATAAATCTGTGAAATTAAGAAGTAAATTTGACAATCCAGCTCAAAGGCAAGTAACTCAAATATGTCCTTCATGATTTCCAATGCCAGTATGTGAGCCATCATGATCTTCTTTAAAGACTTTTAAGTCAGGAAGTGCTAGGATTGTCACACCCCTCATATTAGCCTTTATGAGGTTGAAGCTATGATCAGCTTCTAATCTCTAAAAGAATATCTTTCTTGATAAAGTTCATAAGGGAGCAACCAAGACTAGGATTGCAAGTAAATCGCCTAAGAAAAAAAAACACCTCAATAATGAAAACTACAGGCCACATTGATTTAGGTATTTGGCCTCTTTTTTTTTTATACATCCCTTTCCCCTGATGAATCAGAATTCCCTCTATCAACACTGTGCATCCCAAAAAGATCAATCAGTCATTAAAGCACACTTGTGTTGACATACAATTTATTCTTCCCCAGTATCTCCACATTAACATAAATATCAACATGTTCAACACTAATGCAATCATACAGTCACATGTATATTCGTGATACAGGAAATTGCATTTTGGAGCATTCCAAACTTAAACACGTAGCATGCCCAAGTATGATGCATGTCACATGCCAAGGTACAAGATGGAACTCAGCAGTAAGTCCATACACAGCGTGCGCACATGCACACATTAGATTCAACATATCATAACATGATATGGATGATGACAAAAAATCGGTTATTTTGGTTATCGATAAGTTAGATTTTAATGCTTGACTTAACATAGATGCAAACAGCTTTTTACTAAAAAGACATTGTTATTCAACAATACATGTTTGTGGAAATTTTGCATCTATGCTACTTCCAAGATTCTGCATTCAAACAATAGCTATAATATCTAAAATCAACATGCATATGTTGCTAACAGACCCCATCTTGGCAAGAAATGCATGCATTGTGACGTCTTTCTATAATATGCATAAATGACTAGCAGATCTCTTTGATCAACGCATAGTTCTTTGTGTTTCCTTGTTTCAAAGCAAATAAAGGCTAAACACAGGAGCACAAGATATGATTCTTTACTTTTCAACCAACTTGAGTGGATTTACAAAAAAAATGCTATAAACTAAAAATTGATTGAACAAAACACATGAAAAGTTTGCCAGTGATCTCACCTGCCTTGCATATCCTCCACCCCTCTTACTCTCTTCATCACACAGGATATACCTGCATTAGTACCTGTCATGACTGCAAAGTTACGAGCTTGCACTAACGGGCCACCTGCAAAAGCCTGTGACACATACAACAGAGTCAGGTTGTTGAGAATCTATGTAAAAGTATGTATGGGTATGAGTGCAACATGGCGCCTCTGTTCCGTTACCAAATGGCACATGATAAGTCACTTAGTCTCGGTACATATAATGTGACAGGACAGAAAGGGCTGAGAGAATGACACGAGAAGATGAATAAGAAGGATACAAATGCTTAGAATCAGCATATTTCAAGTTCCAACCATAACAGAAGCAAACCAATTTCATGTAATATATGATTGACCAATACAATAAGAACTTTGCGAAAGTATATTTCTGGATAAAAAAGGAGCACCAATTATCTAGTATGAAGTATACTGATTTCACATCAATAGTATAAATTTCCGCTGAAATACTGGAGTAGGGATAAAAACATATCATATTGTACTTCAAATGCCAAAAAAGGAACAGAAACTCAAGAAGATTAGAGAGGAAGAGCAACCTGCGCCTGCTTGAGGGAGGCCATGGCTTGGGGGTTGAGGCCGAGAGCGTTGGGAGGTGGGGTGGGTAAGGCCGAGGAGGCGTCGGATGTGAGAGAACCCATGAGGGCGCCGATGACAGCGCCCTGGGCGGTGCTGGTGGCGGTGACGATGGCCGCCTCCACGGCGGTGGGCTGCTTCGCCAGCCAGGCCCGGAACCCAATCTCCAGCTCCTTGATTCGCGTCTGCAGCTGCGCGATGGGGTTCGCCGGGGGAGGGCTCGGTGGAGCCAACACCATCGCGCCCTGGTTCCCTTTCATGGACCGACCGCCGCTCTCTCTATCCCTCTCTCGCTCTCTCTCTGCGAAGAGGACTTCTGATGTGTCGCGGATAATAAGACCACCCAATTTGTCGACAGAAGGAATTTATAGCGACGCGAGTTTACTCTCATTTTTCTAATTAGCTAAATAAACACTTTTTCTTTTGCCTATTTCTTGCATCAAATAAAAAAATCAGTCATTTCAATTGGCACTATATTTCATATTTTAATTTTGTCTTTATATAAGCGCATTACTATTGATATTTTAAAAAAAAAATTAAAAAATAATTTATTATTTATAATCTCATTATTAACGATCTTATTTTTTTCTCTTCCTCACAATTCATTATTTCATCCATTCACTTGCCAATGCCCCTCATCGTCGACATTGTTTAATGTCGACAGCCTTCCGTTCTTCGTATTCGTAGTTCATTTATTTTTTCTTATAAATAATGTAAATTTTCAACATGTCAACTATCGCTTTCACTAGCAGGCGAAGCCAAATCAAAGAGAAAAAAGAAGAATATAATCTATTTATAAAATAGTATTTTATGAATATTAAATTTTTTAAAGATATTATACTAATACGAATAAAAATCTCCTATATCAAAAGCTTTATTTTAAAAAAATTATAACAAAAATAAAGTTATCTCAACTTGCTTCCGTAGAGCTCTACCAACTAATTTAATATTTAGAGAAATATTTGTATATAGGGGAAAATATATGCTATTTCCAAACGATATGTAGAAGCCCCAAAATAAATAATAAACAACGATGCAGAGATGATGAGGTGAATTGGACCGCATAAAATCCAGGGCACACGAAACGAGCAAATCGCCGCGACCTAAATATAGCACACGAATGTGAATTGGGAATTCGTGCTAATTTGCTTCCCGATTCGTCCCAAGCGCCGCCGCCGCCACCGTTGCGTTCCGACGACGATGGCCTCGCTCGCTCCTATTTCTTCTTGGACAGCCATCGGAGTCACGAGGGCGCTCGCGGCCGCTCGCCGCGTTCAGCCGCCCGCGAATTCGTTCCTCGCCGGACCCCGAAGGGATGTCGCAACGCTCGTCTCTCAACCGTCGCGGTTCCGATCCAAGAGCCCGGGGACCTCCCTCTCCGCCCGGTGCTTCTCCGGTATGATCTCATTCCCTTTCGATCAACCGTTGACCCGTGATCATGCTCCGAAGGTCCTCACTTCCTTTTTCTTTCCGGATTTCTCCTCTGAACCAGAAAAATCGTATTTTTTGTCCGGTTTGAACGATCATTGCTAGTCATCAATTGCAATCGTTTGTTAATATTTGATGTCTTGAGTTGATCAACGTGTTGATTTTGATTTTGCTTCAGCGTTGAGTCCTGAGATGAAATCGACAATCGACAAGGTTGTTCAGTCGCACAAAGTGGTGCTCTTCATGAAGGGAACCAAAGATTTCCCCCAGTGTGGCTTCTCCAACACCGTGGTGCAGATATTGAAGTCACTGAATGTGTCCTTCGAGACGCTGAACATACTCGAGAATGACATGCTGCGTCAGGGGATGAAGGAGTACTCGAGCTGGCCTACTTTTCCCCAGCTCTACATTGATGGGGAGTTCTTTGGTGGCTGTGACATTACTATCGGTAAGATATAGTTTCTGATGCCTTCAACTCGCCATTTACTTCAATTAGTCCATGAGAGTTTGTCGATAGAACTGATGCTTCAATCATAACAATGATGTTGTTGCAGGATGCCCACTTTCACCATGGATCTATCTCTTAAAACTAGAGAAAACTGGCAGTATATGTATTTATTACTATAGATGTAATCATAACAATATCTGTGTGACCATGGATATTGTTGCAGGATGCACATTTTCATGCCCACATTATTACAGAAATCTGAGCATCTTATGTTTAAATAGTTAGGCATACTTGTCTATACTAGCGAGGTGATAGAGAAAATATTGTCGATCAATTATCATCTTACACATGACCTACATGTGGTAGCCAAGTTTGGCACAGGGGAGGCAAGACCTGCCCCCCTTGGTATGCTTGTGTGGACAAGTCCAAAGTAGGTGTCGCCCCCTTTTTCGCCATCTACTTGGACAAGAGTCCAAGAGGGGCTATTAAAGGCTGTCCCCTGAGGGAATATTCCTTGGAATATTTTGTCCTCTTTTTACCTGGTATAAAAGCCTATCTCTAGCATAAGAATCGATGTTAGTCACCTTTTTACCACTTCCACCTCACTTCACCTCACCTCGGGGCTAACTTGGGCGTCGGAGGGACTGGGTTGAGAAACCCACTCCCAACCTTGGCCTTTGTGTAGGTCATCGCCAGAGCACTTGAGTGCACCCACGTCGACACCTCCAGCATCACCTTGATGGCACCTCATTGTTCCGGCGCACGTGTAGTCGATCCACGTTGGGCTGACCTGAACGTCAATGACATTTTCCCCTAATATTTTGGCACTAGGAGGGCCATGTCGAAGGAACGTCATCTCGTTGACCTGCTTAACGAGCGTTCGAGCAAGGAGGCTCCACCCTCAACTCATAGTACTTTCACCCATAGGGGGTAGTCCTTGGCTTTTTTTGAACCTCGACACTTCTGTCTTGACGCAATCTTCGATGAGGTACTGACGTTTGTTCAACGACTTAGGCCTCTGTCCCCCAATGACGATCCCGATCCACATGCTTGTCCCCATCAAGGTCTTCCTAAACCTTTCTCAATAAGTGCAGACATTGATAGGAATGATACAGATCATTGCTCTACTCCTGCCTCAGCTGGTCTTATCGACGATGCCTCTAGCCTTGTCGCAATCTGCAGTACTATCGATGCTCGTTAAGATTCCTTGACCTGACGTGGCATTGACCCCCTAAGCCCGAGGCCTGTCGAGCTTCCGATAGATGGGGCACCCTGATCCTTGATCATAGAGTTCAACAAACGTCAACCATTCTCGACCTACCTTAGTCGAGTCCAAGGCACAGTCCACAAACTACATGGAGAACACCCTTTAGGTGTAATTGCAGTAGATGGACCAGCGCATCGAGGACATGCGTCAAGAGTTTCAACTAACCAGGGGAGAAGATCGACCTCAACTCGGGCCGATCATCATTCATTCAGAAGATTCAAGAAGAGCCTATCCCTGCTATATTTCGACTCGCGACCTCGGAGGCATTTGATGGTTGTGTTGACCCATCTGATCACATCATTGCTTTTCGTGCTTAGATGTCCTTATACAACACGACAGACATCTCTGATGTATCACACCTTCCCTACCACACTGCAAGGCCTTATGTGAGAGTGGTACGCCACTTGAAGCCACTCTTGATTAACTCATTTGGCCAATTAGCAAAAGAGTTCGAGCAACATTTCGTCGTGAATGTATGGCCTTGGTGTTTGACAGTAGCCTTCTTGGGTCTTCGACGAGGGGTAGGAAGAGATGCTCACTGATTTCGTTATCTGATTCGCAAACGAGATTCGGGGCATAGTTGATGCCTATCCATCGCTCATGATGGGGCTTAGGCCCTCTTGACTCTTCTGGTCGTTGATAGAGAGAGCACCGACGATAGTATTCGAGACACTCTAGAGGACCAACCAATACATCGCCACTTAGGCGATGGCCTCGAGTAAGTGCGAGGAGTTGTGCAAGAGTTCGAGGTAGGAACAACCATTGCTTGATTATCTCACCCGAGGTGTGCCTAATGAAGTAGAGGACTCAGAAGTTTGCTTTTGATCGCCCTCAAGCTGTCAGCTATGAGGTAGACAAGTGGTTAGGTGTTGGATTTATTTTTGAGGTGTAATACCCTTAGTGGCTCGCTAATGTTGTATTTGTTAAAAAAATCTAATAGAATCTGGCGGATGTTCGTTGATTATATCGAGCTTAACAAGGCATGCCCCGAGGGTGAACATCTCAACGACACAGACGCAACCCTACGAGGGTAAGTATTTAAAGATACTCGATGCGCTCTCCTCAGGGGTGAGCATCTCAACGACACCCAATACGCCCCTAAGGAGGTGAGCATTTAAAGATGTTTGATGCGCCCTCCTCGAGGGTGAGTATCTTAACGACACCAACGCGCCCCTATAGGGGTGAGCGCCTGAAGATGCCCAATGCGACCTCCTCAGGGGTGAGCATCTCAATGGCACCGACATGCCCCTACGGGGGTGAGCATCTCAACGACACTGACGTGCCCCTACAAGGGTGAGCGTCCAAAAATGCCTGACGCGTCTTCGGGGGTGAGAAACTCAACAGCATTTTACGTGTCCCTACGAGAGTAAGTGTCTAAAGATGCTCGATGTGCTCTTATTAGGGGTGAGCATCTCAACAGCACCCCACACATCCGTCCGAAGATATGCGATGCGCCCTCCTTGTGGGTGAGCATCTCAATGGCACTAACGCACTCCTAGTGGTGAGTGTTCAAAGAGCCCGATGCACCCTCCTCAGGGATGAGCATCTCAGTAGCATTGATGCGCCCCTACAGGCATAAGCGTCCGAAGATGCCCGGTGCGCCCTCCTCGAGAGTAAGCATCGTAGCAGCATCTATGTGCCCCTACGGGGTGAGCGTCCAAAGATGCCCGATGCACCCTCCTTGGGGGTGAGCATCTCAACGGCACTGAAAGCGCCCCTATGGGGTTAGTGTCCAAAAATGCTCGAGACATCTTCGGGGTGAGTATCTCAACAACATCGATGTGCCCCACGAGGGCGAGCGTCACATAATGAATGGCACAAAGCATATCTCGGGAGATCACCACCTCACGAAACTCCTAAGGTGCGTAGGTTGACCAAGACCGACCCAACCTCCTCGAAGAGCCCAAGGTGACCTCGAGGTGCATAGGATCCAAGTTCGACCCGACCCCCTCAGAGAGCTCGATGTGCATAGGTTGGCTAAGCCCGACTAGACATCCACGAAGAGCCCAAGGTGCATAGGTTGTCTAAGCTCGACACAACCTCCTTGGAGAGCTCAAGGTGGGCTTGAGGTGCGTAAGATGGCCAAACCCGACCTGACCTCCTCAGAGACCCCAAGGTGAGCCTGAGGTGCATAGGTCGACTAAGCATGACCCAACCTCCTTGAAGAGCCCAAGATGCATGGGTCGGTCAAGCCTAATCCGACCTCCTCGGAGGGGTTGAGGCATGTAAGTCAGCCATGCATTGAGCATCCCCTCCGCTTTTATATGTTACACGTGTTGAGATAATCCATGGCCGCATTTTCAAACCTATCAAGGAAAGCTCCTGAAGTGTACCTTCAAAGGGGACACAAATGATAGAGAAAATATTGTTGATCAATTATCATTCGACGTGTGACCTACACGTGGCAGCCAAGTTGGCATAAGAGAGACAACACTTGCGCCTTGGTCTACCTACGTGGACATTAGTCCAAATTAGGCGGTTACGGGCTATATCCCGTTGTTTACATGGACAAGAATCCAAGAGGGGCTATTAGAGGCTATTTGGGGTTGTCCCCTTAGGGAATATTCCTTGGAATGTTCTGTTCTCCTTTTACTTGGTATAAAAGCCTATCTTCGGCATAGGAATCGAGGTCAGTCATCTTTTTACCACTTCCGCCTCACTTCATCTTACCTCACCTCAGGGCTAACTTGAGCGTCGGAGGGATCGGGTTGGGAAACCCACTCTCAACCTCGGTCTTTGTGCAGGTCATCGCTAGAGCACCTGAGCACACCCACACTGACTTTCACGAGACCTCCAACATCACCTCAGCCACACCTCATTGTTCGTACGCATGTGTAGCTGAACCACGTCAGATGTTGAGCTGACCTGAACGTTAAATTTTCCCCTAACACTAGGCAAGGTGCAGCATTCAAAGACTAGGACAAATCCCTGATTTAATGAACTCCATTATTGATCCCATAGGATGATAATTAAACAAGTGCTTGTCCATTGCGCTAGAGAAATTTTTGATATAGAAGCCAGTTAAGTAATGTATTTCTAGATGAGCAACGTAAGTTATGGGACCAATTTCGGCTTTGGGCATACGTAGAATGAGGTATGGAGTTGAGTCCACTACTTAATCATCCTTAGTATGCTTACCATCTTGCTCTCCTCTATATAAACTCCGGACTACTGCCGTTTTGCCCCTTTGGAGTTTTGTATTTGCAGCCAGTTCCAATCATCTCTTCTTCAACATACTTGGTCTAGTACAAAAACAAGTGAATGTATATTTACATACATATACTTGAAGATGTATATTCAACATACTTGCCTGCCGATGTGTATATCTATGATGCATCAGGTATTGGCTTCCAAAAATTTAATTTAGTGATGGAAGTTGGAAACCTGAAGAAATCTGATTCATGACACTACCTGTGTTTTTCTCTATTATTCTCATTCTTGTTTATGCTTATTCTTGTAACACCATCCTTTATGACTTGAAACTTTTTTTTTTTCTTGTTCTATATAAAGTGGCTACAATATTGGAATATGCAATAATTGAAAGGGAACTTAGAAGTGGAAAAATGAGTGTTAGCAGGATAGATACGAAGAGGAGTTGCAGTGCAGGTGATTATCATTGAGAAATTCATTTGGTTAAAGTTGAATGAACAAATGGTAATGGAAGAAACACAGGAGATATTGCTGCTTATACGATTCCATTCCATGTTTTATTCTAGCAACTTTTACTTGCTCAGCAACTATAGTTTAATTGATTTGTTATTGAATTGGCTAGTATGTCCTTTTGCCTTTATTTGCTAATGTTCTTGCATTTATTGTGTAACAGAAGCATACAAGAGTGGGCAATTGCAAGAACTAATTGAGAAAGCAATGTGTTCTTGATGGTCAGCGAGTTACTTATTGATTTTGATATTTGTGGTAATGTAACTATCTCTTGAGTTCCTAAATTCTAAACCCTTGTTTTCATTTGCCACTGAACGTGTCCTTTGTTGATTCATAAATGTTCCTTTAGTAGGAACTCTGAAACCATAAATGATGGTTTTTTATCTTTACATAGACAAATATGGGATCCATCGAACAATTACTTTTGAGGTACATTTTGTACAAAAAAAATTTCGCAAATTAGTAGTTGGTTCAACTCATTAGTGCATAGTCCATAGTGGATATATAATTGTGTTTGTATTTTTTTAATTTTAGGAGTCCTTAATTATAGAGATTTGATATTAATTTTTATTATTTATTTATTTTTAATTATGGTAGAAGTTTTTGAGTTTTTCTTAATTATGGTAGGAGTCCTTTGGATTGTTATTTTTTGTTAGAAATTCTAATCCTAGTTGACTAAGGACTAAATAACTTTCTCTCTCTCTCTCTCTCTCTCTCTCTCTCTCTCTCTCTCTATATATATATATATATATATATATAATGTCTTTGGTTATATTTTTTAGCAATGAAAGACAACTCAAAGCTTGATCCTATCAAAACGATTAAACAAAAAAAAAAGGTAGATCCGCTTGTAGTGATCAAATATCTATTTTTTTTCTAAGAATTTTTTTTTAGATTTTATCAAACTGATTGCATATTAATTGATTGCATGGAACCGATGAAATTAGCAACGACTGAATCCCCATGATCCTTGTCGCATAAAATTTCACTGTATTTATTTTGTTTGTTAGATTCATAACCAGCAATTGTATTTATAATCAATCATCTGACTTCCTTGTGGTCGAGGTTGGCTCTTGTAGGATATTATTGTTCAGACAAGAAATCATAGTTTTTTGTTTTCGTTTCTGGAATCTTAGAAATCTCTTTTATTCTTCTTCTCACAGCAAAATTAATATTCAATCAATTAATTGCTTATCAAAATAGTAGAGGGGCTTTTCGACGGAAAACAACGCAGGCAATAAGAGAAAAGTTTTACGTAAACAATAAGATCAAAAGGTCAGGTTAAGCAACACAGCGGCAAGCACATCTTACAATGCTCCACAGAGCCCTCAGAATGGCTGTCGATCTTTACGCCAACTCTACTAAACCCAACAAATCTACACTTAGAAATGTTAACAGCTTTATTGACCATGTAGGGTAGCGATGGAAACTTAAAACTGGCAAAAAAAAAAAAAAAAAACATTAAAGAACGGCAAAGAAGGGAATCGCAAACACTATCATAAGCACAAAAATAGCTGAACATATGAGGGGTATCAAACCACGAAAGAAGGGAAGTTGGATCGCTGAAATGGAGATTTCAGCACAGGGTAGCAGTAGGGAACGTGTCTTCTCAAAAGCAAGACTTTTAGTAATTCATGTGGAAAATACACAATCCATATATGTTCAAAACAAAATGCCTAAATGAGCCTTAAGAATGATGAACGATAATTGTGGTGTAACCTTCATGAACATTCCCAAGTAAAAAAAAAAAAAAAACACAGAGGTATGGTAGTGGGCATTAACAGAGAAAGGCAAAGGACAACAGTTAGTACAGCAGAAAGAAGAAAAGGTTTGACATCTTTGCCTAAAACAAATGCCTTGGCAGTGAGATAAACTAGCAGTAGAGACAACACCACCTGTGAACCAGCCACAAAAATGGCCCAAAATTATTAAGCTGATAAACATGCAATAGATTGACTGACCACATAAGGATATGCAAAATAGAAACAAACAGGTATAGTAGATCATTTGAGATACATACACCAATGTGCCATATGCCAAAAATAAAATAAAATACAGCATGACTATGATAATGCACTTTTTAGAAGTTTTACCACAAGCAGCAACATGTAATTATTTAAGAACTAACAATGACAGAGCTACAGATTCATCTAGATGAGGAAGATGCAGCTAAACTGCTGACTGTGCTGGTTGTGCTCAGTGGTCAGGCACTATAAGCAGCTTACCATAAAAGGTCATTCATAAAAGGTCTCTGTTGGGACATCCAGATGATTAGCACAGTTGATAAGTCTCAACTTCAGATTAGTGTTGGAGCATATTATATGCAATCTAAAATAATGAAAAAAATAATTTATAGAAAAAAAAAACCCTCACTAATCTAGGCATATAAAGTTGAGGCTCATCTCACATCAAGTCAGAAAGAAGAACATCTACAGTAGGCAAGTTGGTGTGATGCAAGTAGCTTACCTCTAATGCTCACAAACTAAGGAACAAAACCACAAAAGAAATTAAATGGGCACTTACCAATCAAAGAGCCTCATAATGGTCTGCATAGACCATGCAACCAACACACACAACTCCATGATGTGTGTGAGGAAGTCCAATAAGAATTGATGATGTCGATGGTGAAGCAGTAATGCAGTCCGAAAGATCAACAGATTGCAGCATGAGGCATAAAAATTTCTAGTCACTGACACTTCATTGTTTCACAAAATCAAGAAAGAGCAATAAAAATTTCACTAAATCCACATCAAGCCAAATACTTGTACAAAAATGCCACTGACCATTGACATGCTTCAAAAAGAAATTATCACTTGACCTTAATTATACCAAGTATTCCTACTTTCTATGAAATACTTAAGACATTACACTTGCATGATCTGCAACACAATAAATCAAAATCTATTATCAGGTTTGACTAATCTTAACTTGTTTTTTTTCTTCTTCTTTTTTGCCTGTCAACTAATAGTTGTCAATGGCTGAATTGAACCAGGATCTACATACAATACAAAACCTGACATGACTACCAAGGACATCCGAAAACAGAACTCAATTTAATGTAAGATCTAACTGGTGGAAGAAAAATACATCAAACTATGCAAAGAAGGAACATAACAAGTAAAGCAATAACCTTTTCGAGACAGGAAATTAAACAGCAGTACAAGATAACAACTGAGATAGATACTAGACAAGCACAGTGTCCTAACCTCAAGTGCACTAAGAAGCATGAGAACATAAAAGCACACCTTTGTTCGTTGATCATCAAGACTGCAGCGACACCATATACATGATAGTAAGAGATATCAAAGCGACAACATTGAAGCGGCATCATTTATTCATCTTTGCCTCTTCCAACACCAAGTCACGACTACTGAACAGTAATGGCAAGGAACACCAGCAACGTTCATGGTAGTTAGTAGTCTGCACGATGATCACTGTAATAATCATCTCTTGCAGAGAAAGAGCTCTCCGTCCTTTCGGTGATCTTCTCTTCCTCGTACCTCAGTCCTTCTTCGAGTGCCAACCCTCCTAATGCACCAGCCACCGCCCCAGCTGCCAGGCCTGTAGCCGCTCCAATTTTGCTACCTTTTGGCCTATGATCATAAGCAGAAAACCCTGATGAGTAGCCCGTCGGGGCTGATGGCCCCCCGTAGCCGGATGGCCGATCATAGTAGGGCTGGGCCGGAGCCGGAGGTGCCGAGTAGTATGCAGCGGCAGGGGAGTAATATCCGGAAGAGTAGGGATCGGAGTATCTCCCATATGGGTACTGCGAGGGAGGGAGGTGAGACGGGATAGGGTGGCCGTAAGGAGGGATGGGAGGGGGCGGCGGAGAGAAGTTGCGGTAATCTCTAGCCGAGTGAGGAGGAGGAGAAGGGAAGGGAGGAGCGTTGGAGGGATAATAGTATCCGGAAGAAGGTGGGGGAGGGGGGAAGTGGTAACCGAGTCTGGGTTCGGGTGGGGGGCAGGGACGCTCTCGGATGGCGAGCCTGATGCGGATCTTACCCTGGGGGCGGCCGGATGGGCGCCGGAGCTCGAGCGTTCGGACGGGAGAGGGTGGGGCTCCGCCACCGCGGCCGGTGGCGTAGCCGGCGAAGGCGTCCTGATGGAGAAGGTCCTTGAGAGGGGATCGGGCGGTGCCGACAAGGGGCTTGGGGGTCTCGGAAGGCTTGGAGTGGAAGACATCGAGGGTGAGGAAGAGAAGGGTCTCGGCCGAGGGGAGGGGGAGGGCGAGGCGCTCGTTCCAGACAGGGCGTGTGGAGCCGGCGTCGTCGGGCTTGCTGGCGGCGCGGCGATCGGGGTCGAGGTAGACGACGACGTAAGGCTTGAGGTCGCCGTTGCGCCAGTTGACGTTCTTCAGGTGATTCGCGGAGACGATGGTGACTTCGAGGTCGAGGGGCCTCGACGACGAAGATGGGGGAGGAGGAGAAGGAGACGGAGGGAGGAGGCGCCGCGGAGTGTCCATCGATTCCGACCGATCGAGATACATACCCTAAGACGCCTGGGCTTGCGGAGGGCAATTGATGATTCCCAGCGACGGGTTTGGACGAAGGTGGGGTGGGAGAGATCGGTGGATGCGCACAAAAGGCGAGTAAGAAGATTGTTCGGCGACGTAGAAGCGTAATTTCCGTTTACTTTTTTCCTTTATATTTTTCCATCCCCTTCCGATTTTAAATTCTCTTCAATATTCTTTTCTATTTTTCCTTTATCCATTCAATAAGATCAGAGGATGTAAACGGCCTCTGATCTCATTTTTATTTAATTCGAATAAAATAACTAAATAGTGATTAAACTAATTTTGGTCGTATATAATTTTTGAGCGATCTAATTTGATGTTGGATGTGATTTAATCTAATCCATCGTTAAATTAAATCAGAGTTATAATGATTTTTGTAATGAGGAATTATCGTTGACATTTGAATCAATCCGACGTGATCCAAACCCGAGTGCCTATGATTGTCTGAGATACTTCGATGTGGTATGTACATCAACACCAATGTCGAGAGAAAATTTTAGATTTGATCCTTTCGACGCTAAAGTTAGTGACCGTGGTCTCTTAATGAGTGTGGATATTTTTATGGAAGAGAGCGAGGATCCGCTTTTATATCTAATATTGGAGGGGACAACTTGTAACCACTCAAATGTTTTCCTCTTAGCATTTTGTTCATGTGGACAATAGGGAGGAGACAGACCTGAACAGCTTGCTTTAGACTTTTTGTCCATGCCGACAGATGAGTGGAGGTTGACCTGGACCTTTTTCTTCCACGATGGCTTCCACATAGTGCTTATGTGTTGGATAATAGTTGGTCATTAATATATTTCTTATCATTTGCCCCGCACCCCCCTTTAGCCCAAAGCATGCTTCGAGACTCTTATGAGAGGGGTTCGAAGTGCGGTGTTTTGTTCATTCAATATAGGAGTGTTTGAGATTTCCTTTCATGGGTCGGGTTTTCTCGACTAACACCTCATGCGATGACAAAGGTTGGGCTTCCCAACCTTCGTCTCCCAACCTCTATGTCTTGGGCAGAGGCGACGGTCAGATATGTCGACCTTCACGCCTCGGGTAGAGGCGAGGATTAAGCATCTCAACCTCCATGCCTCAGGCGGAGGTGGGGGTCGAGCGTCCCAACCTCCACGCCTTTAGTAGAGGCGGAGATCGAGCATCTTGACCTCCTCATCTCGGGTGGAGGCGGGGGTCGAGCGTTCCATTCTCCACGGCTCGTGTGAAGATGGAGATTGGGTATCTCGACCTCCTCATCTCGAGTGGAGGCAGGTGCCAGACGTCCTGACCTCCATGCCTTTGGCGGAGGTTGAGCATTTCGACCTCCATGCCTCGAGCGAAGGCGAGTGTCGGGTGTTTTGACCTTCATGCCTTATACAACAATGGATGTCGAGTTTGTCGATCTTTGCGCCTCTATTGGGGCAGAGGTTAGGCATCTCAACCTCCATGCCTTGAGTGAAGCCGAGGGTCGGGCTTCCTGACCTTTACGCCTTAGGCAAAGGTGGAGGTCTAACATCCTAACCTTCACACCTCGGGCAAAGGTAGAGATCAAGCATCCTGACCTCTGTGCCTATTACAGAAGCGAGGGTTGGACTTTCCGACCCATGCACCTTAGTCTTCTTAGACTTGTGGCTCTCATTGTGACGGGTTTATTTTGACGTAGGTCTAATTTCTCGATTCACGTGTCTCAGGAATATTTTGTCTTGTGCCTCTATTATGATAGATTTTTTCTCATGCGGATGGGCTTTCCCAACTCACTTGTCTCAAGCATATTTAGCTTGTGCCTTCGTCATGGTGAACTTATTTTCATACGGGTCAAGTTTCCGTGACTTATGTGTATCAAGCACATTTTGCCCTACACCTACGTCGTGGCAGTTTTCTTCTCATGTGAGCTGGGTTCTCTTGACTTATACGTCTCAAGCACATTTAGCATGTGCCTCCATTATGACTAATTTCTTCTCCCGTGGGTTAGGTTTTCTCAACTCATATGTCTCGAACACATTTCGTTTGTGCCTCTATCGTGGTGGATTTCTTCTCATGCAGGTTGAGTTTTTCTAACTCATGTGTCTCGAACACATTTAGCTTGTGCCTATGTCGTGGTGGATTTCTTCTCACACGGGTCGAGTTTTCTCGGCTCACATGTTTCTAGCACATTTGGCTTATACTTCTATCGTGGTTGATTTTTTCTTATGTGGTTCGGGCTTTCCAACTCATGTGGGTTGGGTTTTCTCGACTCATGCGTCTCAAGCACATTTGGCTTGTGCCTCTATCATGACAAATTTTTTCTCATGCGGTTGAGTTTTTTCGACTCACGTGTCTCAAACATATTTGGTCTGTGTCTTCATCATGGCAGATTTCTTCTCACGTGAGTCATGTTTTCATAACTCATGTGTCTCGAGCACATTTAGTTTGTGCCTCCATCGTAGTAGATTTTTTCTCATGCATGTTGGGTTTTTCTAACTCGTGTGTCTTTGACGCATTTGGCTTATGCCTCCGTCATGATGGATTTCTTCTCACATGGGTTGGATTTTCTCGACTCACATATCTCGAGCATATTTGGCTTGTGCTTCCGTCGTGGTTGATTTTTTCTCATGTGAATCGAGTTTTCTAACTCATTCATCTAAAACATATTTTGCTCGTACCTCCATCATGGTGGATTTCTTCTCATGCATGTCAGGTTTTCTCGACTCATGTATCTCGGGCACATTTGGCATGTGCCTCCGTTGTAGCATATTTCTTTTCACATGAGTTGGGTTTTCTAAAGTCACAAGTCTCGAGCATATTTTACTTGTGCCTCTACCGTGATAGATTTCTCTTAGCACGGATCAAATTTTTTTGACACACACCTCGGGCACATTTTGCCCTACACATCCGTCATAGCGAACTTCTTTTAACACGAGTTGGGTCTTTTTTAACTTAAACGTCGTAGGCATATTTTGTCATATGCTTTTGTTTTTAGTACATTTCTCTTAGCACAGGTCTGGTTTTCCTAACTCACATGCCTCAAACACATTTCACCTTATGCCACCTCATGATGAGCGTCAAGTCGTTCCTTTGTCGTGGCAGATTTTGAGTCCTCCTTTTGTCATGACCGACTCCAAGTCTCTCCTTTGTCATGACGGATTTCGTGTCCTCCGTCCACCATGATGGATTTTGAGTCCTCCCTCTATCATGATGGATTTTGAATCCTTTTTCAGTCATGGAGGACTTCAAGTCCTCCCTCCATCATGACAAACAGTGGATATTCTTCTTGTTGTTCCATACTTTATCTAGGGAATCTAGGGGTGCCTCGATTAGTGATTCTATTGACTCTGAATGTGGGAGAGACTTGGCAAAATTTCAGGGGTTGATCGGTGGCACATCAGGTCGAGCCTTCTTCGATAAAGAGATCACCGTCAGATAGCACTTGCGTGGCTCCCTTGGGTTGCTTCTCAGCTATCCAACACCAATACTCATTGGAAATTTCATCACCATATGGTAGGTCAACACTATTACTCTCAACCTGTTGAGCATGAATCGGCCTATGGTCATGATGTACATCGATAGAAAGTTAACTACCATGAATTTAGTCGTCAGCGTTTTCGTCCTCAAATGTGACATGCAAGCTTATAATCCTGAGAGTGGAGATGGAGTTGCTAGTGAACCCCATCAGCGAAGAAGTCATTGGGGCGAGATCATTAGTCGAGAGTCCAAGTTTTTAAAAAGTGATAAAGTAGAGGATATCGAAAAAGCTACATATGTCAATAATGACCCTCTTCACTCGAGTGTTAATCATCATCACGTAGACACCAAGACGTTGTCGTGGTTTGGGTCGAGGTACTCCATCTCTTATTCCTTGAATATTATTTTCGATGGTAGCCCAAGCGTAAGCTTTATGACCCGAGAAGTTATATCCTCCCGAGGCAGGTCCACTGATGATAATGTCGATCTACCTCTCCGCTGGCCCTTGAGGTCAAGGCATAGGTTCTTGGTGCCTCAAGACGAACCTCTCGAGGTGCCCTCAATATGAGTTCTTCGGATTGTTCCTTCAAATCGTGATAGTTCTCTATGTCATGGCCATAATCGCAATGGAAGTTATAGTACTTGGATTTGTTCCTCCTCTCCAATGATATCTTCATCGATTAAGGGTCTTTTAAGAGTCATTTTTCCTTTATATGTAAAAAGACTTTGGTTCTAGTTATGTTCAAGGAAGTCAACTTGGACCTTAGGCGAGGTAGCTTAGGTCGGTCATTTCTTCTTTATCTCATGTTCTTTGTTGAGTCGGTTATTTTTTTTCTTCACTATAGTGACCTCAGGATGGTAGTCGCTCTTGTCTTAGCCATTTGCACGTCTCCTCGCACTTACTTGAGACCGTTGCCTCCACGATAACATATTGGTTGGCTCTCTAGAGCTGGCGTCCTCTCCATCGATGACTAAAAAAAATGAGAGGGTTTGAGCCCCATCATGAGGGCCTATATCACAAGGCGATGTATGGGCTTCTTGCACACCTCATATCTTGTTAGTGAATCGAGCAACAAAGTCATAAAGTGCTTCTTCCTTCCCTTACCTGAGTTTGAGAAGCATTATCGCCAACGGCCTTAAGCGCACATTCCCAAGGAAGTAGAGCTCAAACTCTGAGTTGATTAAAGGACCTAACATAGAGCGGCTTCAAGCGAGTGTACCATTCTTATGCTGGGCCTCCTAATGTTGTTGGAAGACACGACACATCAGAGCGTCCAAGGTGTCATAAGTGACATCTGGGCACGGAATGCGACAGTGTGTTTTATCATGTCGATATTATCATCAAAGTCCTCCAATGATGAGAGGTGAAAGTTTGTCGAGATTGACACCTCCTAGATGTTCTAAGTGAATAAGGATTAACCGGAGGTGGGATCAATCAAACTTTCCTCTCTGAATTGCTAGAACTCTCACTGCATCTCTTATAAGCGTTGGTACATTTGCCATAGTTGGATCATAAGGGAGAGTCATCCATCGAATCCACTGACTATGTTGGGAAGAGTAGAGTGGTGGCGTGACGGTGTATTGAATCCACGAATGGGTGGCAAGACACTCCCTCGACCGGTTGAGATATTGATCGTGACTGAGATGACACTGCTTGTTGGGCTAGCGGAAGCAGGATCGAGGTGATAGCTTGCATCATACCCGTTAGCATTTACACCTGCTGGGTGAGGTTCAGGAACATCTTGACGGGGATAAGTAGGTGGCTCGAGATCACCCATAGGAGCGAGAGACATGGGTCATTGAACATATGCTAGTAACGCATCGATATGTTACTTTGAAATAGATGCATCCATGTATAGAAAGGATGACAACTCCCACCTTTCGAGTAAAAGTGCTATGGGTCAAAGACAAAGCCCCATTGTTGGAGCATTTGTCGAGAGGGATGAATGACGAACGTTCCTATGACATTATGCCTTCCTTATAATGTCAAGATATTAAAAAAAAATTATCGTCGACGTTTAAGTCAACTTGACATGATCCAATCCCAAGGGCATAGAAATGTTTGAGGTGGTGACTGAGGTGGCACCTACACCAAGATGGATGTTGGGAAAAATCTAAAATTTGAGGGGATAACCTATAACTATTCTAATGTCATTTTATTAGAATTTTGTCTGCATGGATGACATGGAGGAGACATCTTGAACAATTTGCTCTGGATTTTGTTCATGTTGACAGATAAATATAGATTGACCTGGACCTTTTCCTTCGACAATAACTTTCATTTATGTATCAGATGATGCTTGATCGTATCAGATGATGCTTGATTATTAATATATTTTTTATTAATTTTAGTATAAACTAATATAAGTTTAAAGTAACTAAAATTAAAATAATTAAATCATAAAAAATAATTTATTTTATACAAAACAATATAGTTAATAAGACTGATGGTTGCTGCTGATTTGTGTCGATTAGCTCAGCTGAGGTAGCACAGCGAACGCGTGCCGCTGACTGCATACCGTTTCGAATTCTGACACCCGCGAGCGGCCAAGTGTTCCCCCCATCCCACAGAGGCGGAGATTTCTTAGGGCTTGAGATGGTCGCAATTTTGGGTTCGTTAGCGGGAGCAGAGAAACCAATTCCTAAGCTTATCGATCCCCCCCTCCCCTCGAATCTTTTCTTCTTCCCCTTCACCTACAGTGCAGGAACGAGGTCGGGTTCAAAGAATCTTGCAACTGGTACCGGAATGAATCCTTCTCTCGTTTGATATGGATGTGAGTTGTTGTTCTTACCTTTCACCGGTTAAATGCAGATATTCCCGGAAATCAGTATAGGCGCAACTTCTGGACCTCCCACTTCTCTGCTCTCACAAAATTCCGTCGTCCCCTTATCGTCTCTTCTCTCTTGTAGAACCTGTAGACTCCAAGTGATAGCGCGAGAGAAGATCCCTTCTCCCTCATTGTCCGGGTCACGAGACCTGATCTGGTAAGCCGTCGACCGAATCTCTTTTTTGTTCTCTATCTAAGAATTGGAACATCTTTCATGTTGATTTGGCCCTATTTATTTGGGGATTGCGCTGAATAAACTGCAAGATGATGGAGTTGGAGTCCTAAACGCATTCTGTTACTGGCATTTGAATTTGAACTGTAAAATGCCTTTTCCTGTAGTCCACGGATTATACGGTTCACTGCATCGTGCTGTGAAATCTCTAAAATTTGCTCCATTTTGGCCTAAACCGTTCTATCTGAGAATTATATTTTTAGCTGGGCCACTGGGCATGCGTTACTTTTGCTCTATTAGTGCTCAGTTCATTTCATCAGTGGGAGGAGACGGTTTCCTTCAAAAGTCTTTTGAGTATATTTATGTTTGTAACGATTTGAAGATGCTGGCAAACCACAGTGCGTAGCATCGTTCCTTGATATGAAACTCTACCATATGCGAGGTTGACATTAGATGAGACATCCGTGGAAAGATTGCCATCTTTTGGTGAATTCTCATGTGTGTTTTCTCCTGATTTCGTGTCCACTTGTTCATTTCACTAGATCTAAGATAACTTGTAAGATTTTTTATGAAGATCTAGGGTCTGGGATTTTTATAGTCAGTTCATTAGTTTATGTATTCGGTAAATGAGGCTGCAGGTTGTTTTCCTTAGCATGTTAGTTTTCTTTTTATCTTGCCAAGTAAGAATAAGGGGTTTGCTGGTTGCTAATTGTGATTTGCTTGTGAAGTCAGAAAGGATGTGGATGGCAAATATATGAGAAAGCAAACTGATACTTTACTGATATTGATTTATGGGTTACTGTTGTTCGTGCAACCCATCATTCTTGTGGATATGGATGGGAATTTTTTTTTTATTTTTTTATGACAACTATATAACAAACAATATGTACTATAAGTTTGTTTCAGAACGAACAAAAGTCCTCCCAATTGATGTGCAGTGTGATCGCTGTTCTCTGCATGTAATACTTCATTTGAATTTACATAGAACAGCTGCATCTATGGTTTTTTGTGGATAACAAATTGCAGCTATGGTTGCAGCAATTAAGCATGACTGACAAAAATACTATTTGCAATACTCTCTTACTGGTCACTTGCACTATTTTTGGGGTTTTATGGACGATAAGATGTTTAGGGATTTAAATTGCCAAATGTTGCAAGCTACAGATTGCCAGTATATCAAAATGATAACATTTTGATAAAATTATTGAAATCATATCTGCATGTAGTAAATCGATTCATTCTTCTCTAATGTTCTATTGATATTTGGTCATATTACTGCTTAGTTAATTTAATCTCATTTAATCTACAAATATTGCGCCATAAGATAAGCAATTGTCTCACTGATGTTGAAGTGTGGATCATCTCAGTAGAATCATTTTTGAGTACCACCCAGGAAGAACCATGGATGGAACTGATGATAGGTACACAAAAGATGGCACAACAGACATCCATGGAAAGCCAGCTGTGAGGAAGGATACTGGCAATTGGAGGGCTTGCCCCTACATTCTTGGTATCATCATGCAGAATGGTTAAAGTTTGGGCTTTGTGTTGCTATTAATCTAACTGTTGGAATTTTGCATTTCATCGCAGCGAATGAATGCTGTGAAAGGCTGGCATATTATGGGATGAGCACAAATTTAGTGAACTATATGAAGGACCGTCTCCACCAAGGAAATACAACAGCATCAAATAATGTCACAAACTGGTCAGGAACATGCTATATCATGACACTGCTTGGGGCCTTTGTTGCCGATTCCTACTTGGGAAGATATTGGACGATTGCAAGCTTCATGACAGTTTACATCATTGTAAGACTCGTACCACCAGCTACCCAGTTTTCATATTTAGAAACTTGTAAGCAACTTATGTGCTTTGTTTTACAGGGTTTGACACTTTTAACAATGACAGCATCTGTCAAAGGTCTGGAACCTACTTGTCGGGATGGTGTCTGTGATCCCACAAAGGCACAAACAGCGATGGTTTTTGTAGCGCTTTATCTCATTGCACTGGGAACTGGAGGAATAAAGCCTTGTGTCTCCTCTTTCGGTGCTGACCAATTCGATGAATCAGATGAATCAGAGAAGAAAAGGAAGAGCTCCTTCTTCAATTGGTTCTACTTATCCATCAACATTGGTGCCTTGGTTGCTTCTTCTGTGCTAGTATGGATACAAACCAATGTAGGATGGGGCTGGGGATTTGGAATACCAGCAGTGACGATGGCAATAGCCGTTGTGAGCTTCTTCCTGGGAACCCCGTTGTACAGGCACCAGAAACCTGGAGGAAGTCCGATCACACGCGTTGCTCAGGTCATCATAGCATCGTTGAGAAAGACTCGAGCCAAGGTGCCCGACGACAAGTCCCTTCTTTATGAGGTCCCAGAGAACGAATCTGTCGTACACGGTAGCCGCAAGCTTGAACACACTGACGAATTGAAGTAAGCTCTTTCTAGCTTACTTTTTTGCTTCATAATTTCTATTTGATTTACCTTAGTTGACTTAATTTGGGTCATATGAATCGAACTAGCTGTATGGTTTTGAGATGAAAGCAAGTTTCGATGGACCATTATGATGCAGATTATGATACACGTTATGTTCGGAAGATGCATTTAGCATGCTACTTACTACTCTCTGACTGACTTCCATTCAGGTTCCTTGACAGGGCCGCAGTCGTCACTCAAGAAGACAAGAACTCTATGAACTCATGGAAGCTGTGCACTGTCACCCAAGTTGAGGAGCTCAAGAGCATCGTGAGATTGCTTCCGATATTGGGGAGCGGCGTCGTCTTCGCCACAACCTACAGCCAGATGGGAACCATGTTTGTGCTCCAAGGCAACACTCTAGATCCTCGTATGGGTCCTCAATTCGAGATTCCAGCAGCCTCACTCTCCATATTTGATACGATCAGCGTGATCGTTTGGGTCCCCGTCTACGACCGGATGATCGTCCCGGTGGCACGCAGGTTCACCGGCCGCGAGCGTGGCTTCACTCAGCTGACTCGGATGGGCATCGGCCTGGGCATATCCATCTTGGCCATGTTGGCTGCCGGAGTTATGGAGGTCGTGAGGCTCCACATCGTGGCGAGTCACAACTTATACGACTCCTCCGAAGACTACGTGCCGATCTCCATATTCTGGCAGATCCCTCAGTACTTCTTGGTGGGAGCAGCTGAGATCTTCACCTTCATCGGACAATTGGAGTTCTTCTACGACCAGGCACCGGATGCCATGAGGAGCTTGTGCTCTGCTCTGTCACTCACCACCGTGGCACTCGGCAATTACGTCAGCTCCCTGCTCGTCACAATAGTCACGCGCATCACGACCAGGAACGGCAGGCTTGGATGGATTCCAGATAACCTGAACCGAGGCCACATCGATTACTTCTTTTGGCTCTTGGCAATTCTCAGCATGGTCAACCTTATGATGTATCTTCTGATCGCCAATTGGTACACCTACAAGAAGACGACCTACGACGACGACGACGACAATGAACTCCAATAGTGTCATCGTTTTAGGTGTTTCTATCGCATGCATGGATCGATCATGTTTTTATTTTTCATAATGTAAATGCATTTTGGTTTGTTTGCTTGCTTGCTTATTTGGTTCATGTACTTAGACACTGCTTTCATGCTTCATATAACCCACATGATTCTTGAAATTAATTTATACTCGACCATTATTAGCTTATGGTAGATCGTTGATACTCAACCTTCTTCCTTCCTTCCGTCGAAGGGCGGTGGGTAGCTGTGTGATGGAAGGAAGAGGGGGGGGGGGGGGGAGGAGACTAATGTTTATTCTTCACAGGGTTCTCTTTCCTTTTGGTAGCTTTGCCAGCAGGAAGAGAGAGAGAGAGAGAGAGAGATGAAGCTACTCAGGCATGCCCCCAGAGAAAAAAAGCATAAAAAGCAGGGTTTGTCATTGCTGCTTTTCCCAATTCAAATGCCTTTGGGCCCCAGCAGTGATGATTTCCATGCAGTCCAATCAAGCTTTATCTCCATCTTCTCAGTCCATGGGCCCCCCCTCTTTGCGAACTCCAAGGAGCTCCTCTCCCCCTGCGCCATGCAGGCCCCCTCCTCCTCCATCAATCAGCAGTGCCAGGCCTAAGATCTCGGTGGAATATTGTGGATCCCCAAGAAGGTTTAAAGAAGGTTTACCCCCGCCCCTTTGCCGTGTGAGCTCCCATGCTTTGTTCCCTAGACCAAGGCTTAGGAGGGGGGAGGGTAGGTTCGACAGCCAGCAGGCTGTAGGATCAACAACAAGATGGAGAGAGTCCGGTCTCCACATGGTGGTGGTAATCATGAGCTTATCTTTTCTGCGTGTTGGAGGTGCGTCCTACCAGCTCTCACTGCCTTGCCTTTCCCTCTTCCCCTTAACCCATTAAAAAAGCTTTTGCCAAAATGTCAAGATTAGCGATCTCATCCACACATGATGATGATCATGACAGACAAATCCCGAGGACCCTCTTTCGATTCCTCCTCCTGATAAAGATCTGATGCCATCCCGGCGCTCACGACTTGTCATCCACCCTCTCACCCATCCCTCTTGTTTTCTTTTGTTGCACTGGCAACACTTGCATCATTCTGCAACTTTCACTTCCCAAAGTAACGCACCCAAACCTCAACCCCCCCCCCCCCCCCCTTTGGCCTTGTAAAAAAAAAAAAAAAAACAAGCTCACATCGGTGGTTTCTGGCTGCCTCTCAATTAAAGAGAACCGAAGCGCCCTTTTTGTTCCCTTGTTAATGGATAAAGAACTGCCGCAGGAGCTACGCGCATTATTTTAGTAAAACCCATCCAACCCCACATGTCAAATGGATCCACGATCCGAATCTTCACCGAGCAGAAGGAAAAGGGTTAAAAGAATTAATTATAAAGGGGGGTTGCTTGATCACTGTCACTACGTACTGCCCCCCCACTGAAACCTTCCCCTGTAGCAAGCAGTAGTAGTCCTCCACAGCAAAACGGTGCACGTAATAATAGATGGATAAGTGCACAGCAGTAATCGCCATCGCCGATGATTGCGATCCTCTCATGTTCGACACCATTCGTTCATTCGTCCAAGAGCAGAACGGTCCTCCCTCCCACCCCCCCACACTGCGGCAGCAGCAGCAGCAGAACTTAGTTGATGGCTCATGTGAGTTCCGTGAGCCAGGAATCACCCATCAGGTTCATCTGACACCCACTCGGCCCCCACCACACACACACACACACCTTTAAGTCTCCCATGGTTATGGTAAGTTAAGCCATGTCGTGTCACACAATGCCTCCAGTTTTATGTTTGGCTTGTTGTCAACCTTTGTCTTTTCCATCTCACTGCCCCCACATGTCAAAAGTGCTCATTTGGTACAAATATTTTGCATTATTTACGCCATGCATCGATCGACTAACAACAAGCTTTGCTTTTCCACTAAGCACCGGACGCCAAGTACACAACCAAACAAAATATATCAACTATGTGAAGAAGAAAGCAGAGAGGAGGTATAAAGTGAAACGAGGGGTGTGAGTGATTGCTTTCGCCGCTTTTTCTCTCGTGGAATCCTATTTCTCATATTTCCTCGTCTCTTTTGTATCCACTTTACTGACATCTCCCTCGTCGACCAACGACGCTTCCTTCCTCGCTATTTCCTACGAACGAGTCGAGACGACACCGAGAGAAGAGTGCTAGCGAGCGAACTGGGAAAGCGGGGGGTGGGTGGGTGGGGGGGGTTGGGGTGGGGGGGTGAGAGATGGCTTCGTTCATTGCGGGGGACTGGACCAGTCGCGACGCTTCCATGATGGTCGACATGGAGAGCCACCATCACCAACACCAGCGGCAACTCCATCCGCCTCTGCAGCCTCAGCGTCGCGCGCCTTCCTCCACTTGCGACCTCCACCCGGGCGAGACCGTCACTGGCTTCTGCGCCTCTTGCCTCCGCGAGCGCCTCGCTGGCCTCGAGACCCCCACTGCTGCTTCCGGCCGCAAGTCCACCTCCGCGCTCCGGTCCGTGTTTTGCAAGGTGACCGCTGGTGCCGCCCCTTCCGCTGGCCCCTCATTCCTCCGCCGGTCCAAGTCCTTCTCCTTTAGCCGCGGCGGGGTCGGCGACGGGTTCTCTGCCCAGCGACCCCGCGCCTCCGCCTTCGAGCCCCAGCGCAGGTCCTGCGACGTCCGCGGCCGCAGCACGCTGTGGTCCCTCTTCCACGAGGACGACCGCCACAGGGGGCCTCAAAGCGCCTCCACCTCCGCTGTCGCCGCGGCGTCTGCTGGGGTAGCCAACAATGTGGTGTGCCGGAACCAAGGCCATTCGGGTCCCTCCGTCGCCCCTCCCGTCCCCGAAACCCGCGAAGAGGAGGTCGACGACCGCGGCGACGAGATCACGCCTGTTGACCCTGTCGTCCTGGTGGTCGGATCCTCGGGGGAGATAAATGAGGAAAGGCAGGAGGCGGCTGAGGAGAAGAAGGCGGAACTGAAGCCGATGAAGGTCCACATAGATCGCGACTCCCAGCAGCAGGCAAAGAAACCGCCTTCCAAGGACCTCAAGGAAATCGCCAGCAGCTTCTGGCTCGCGGCCTCCGTGTTCAGCAAAAAGCTCCAGAAGTGGGGGAGAAGGCAGAAGCTGAAGAAGCAAGGTGGCGAAGCCGCAATGCCGGCGGAGAAGCCAGCCAAGACATCCCGGCGGTTCCGCGACACTCAGTCGGAGGTCGCCGTGGATGCCTCCGGCCGGAGATCCTGCGACACCGACCCGCGCTTCTCTCTGGACGCCGGCCGGATGTCCTTCGACGACCCCAGGTTCTCGTGGGACGAGCCGAGGGCGTCTTGGGACGGGTACCTGTTTGGAGGCCGATCCGTGCTCCCTCGGCTCCCTCCCATGCTCTCCGTCGTCGAGGACGCCCCCGCCCCCGCCCCCGCCGTCCAACGGTCAGACTACCTTATCCCCGTTGAGGAGGACGCCGCCATCCCAGGGGGGTCCACGCAGACTCGAGACTACTACTTGGACTCCTCCAGTCGGCGGAGGCGAAGCCTCGACCGCTCCAGCTCCGTCAGGGAGCAGCCTGTCGAGATCAGTGAGCCTAAGCCAGTCTCCAACGGGAAGGTATCCCCTGCAAATGGTATGGACTTCTTACACTTTCACCATGACACCTTGCTTGACCGGGATGTGAAAGACTGGAGCTCGAATTCTCTGAGGGACGATTACTCGGGCAGCTTCGAGTCGGCTTTCAGGGACCCTCACAGAGGTGCTGCTGCCAAGAAGTCCAGGAGGTGGAGCAAAGCATGGAATATATGGGGTTTTATTCAGCGAAGAAACAGTGGCAGAGGAGAAACCAATATGGTCGAGAGATCCTTGTCGGAGACCTGGCCGGAGCTAGGATCCAAGAGCTTTAGGAGCAAGATTCTCCGGAGTAACAGTAGTGTGAGCTTCAGGAGCTCTTTCAGTGGCAGTGCCGGGTTTGGGGGCATGAAGAACAGCAGTACGAAGCCCAATGGCAATCATAAGAAGAAGAGAGATGAATTTAGTTTGGAGAGAAACAGAAGTGCTCGGTATTCTCCAAACCATGTCGACAATGGCATGCTGCGGTTTTACTTGACGCCGATGCGAAATAGCCGGAGGACTGGAGTTTCAGGTAGCGGGAGACAGATACCTTCCCAATACTTCACAAGGAGCATGCTAGGATTGCATTGAGCTGATTCCTCCTTCCTTCCTTCTATCAGGTTCCTATTCTTCTGTTAAATCTGTGTCTTATTCTCTTGGAACAAATGCTGGTTTTTGTGCTTCAATAATAATTGCCTTCCCCTAACCCACTTTAAATTGTGATCAACTTACAGATTGTTGGAGAATAACATCTGATCAGTATGGAACCTACACTAACCAGTGAGATCAACTTATTAGCAATGGTAGTTGGTCAATATGCTACTAGCTTCCACTTGTAGCTAGCTGTCTTTGTTGTATGCTGCATCTTCTTCTTAACATGCTTAATAAGTTCACCATAGAGTTCATCCATGCAGACTAATGTGGTCCGATATTTTACTTCAATCTAAATATGCTGCTTGCCATTATGAAATATCCAGTCTGCTATCTGTTTTTTCAAGACAACTTGAATGATAATACAGATAGATAGAAATTTTTGCTTGTTTTTGGTTTATTTCTGTTTAAAACACTCTAAATTGTGCACCACCCTTATTCCTCGATCGTTAGTTTTACCAATACTTACGAAACCATTGCTAGCACTATGTATCATTTCGTGTTGTTGATCTCAACTCATTAATTTGCTTGGGTTGAAGTTGCAATGTTGGACCTCCTATGGTGCTTATATATATATACCATATGGAAGAAGTACAGTGTTAGCAAGGATAATTGTTTGCTAATTAATTCTCCATCCCCAGAGTGTCTGTTAGCACTTCACATTTTGACACTGGATTAGGTGAGACATTTTGTTGACTACTGCTTTATGCTGGGGAGGGGAATCAATAATCAGTCCAATTGTGCATAGGGCTATCAGGAAATGAACATTTACTACTGTATTATGTTCTCTTCCAACATGATGCTGGCCCCGTCGTTCTGGTCACTTCAGATCAATTCAGTCTATTCAGCCATCTTTCTCAATCATGTAATTTGCCTTTGCTCTTTCTCTTCGGATGCTCTTTATGCTGGTCCACCCAAAAAAGATTGATGAAGACAGTTGAAAGGAGGTAATTTTGAGGAGCTAAGACAGCTCAATACCACTTCAGAGGCAGCCGACTGGTGAGGTGAGGTGAGGACCGGTTGTTGCGACTCCAGAGCTACAGCAAACACACTTTGTAAAGTTGAACCAACTCTGAAGGGGATCATAGGCTACCTGTAGTGCTAATCTTAGAATGAAACCGAATGACCTGTTTAGTTGCTTGAGATTTTAACCTATGAATTGAATTTATGGTCATTTCGTTCCATAGTTAATGCTTCAAAAATGGCTAGAGCTCCTGTTTATCTATTTATTAGCAAGAGATTACAAAAGATGATTTGATACTTAATTCAGATGCCTAACACCATGATTGTCTATTTTCATTTTGTTTATGCAGGTGATCCTGTTCACAGCAGAAAATGTGGCCATCACCCTCACTGCAAAAGTGTAATAACATTTTTTTCGGTAAATCTAAGTCAGCTTGATGCTGAGGCCATGTTACATATGCTCATATATATGGGGTCTGGGAATGACAAAAAAAGCTCAAGTTTGGAAAAATTGGTGATCCCACCTCAAATCCAGCTTAAAACTACTAGTTCCTGGTTGAAGATGATCAAAAGATTTATATTGGCAGCCTAATTTCGAGTGTCAGTCCTTTTCCTATCTTTTTCTCCATGTCATTTGCACAGCATGGCACGATTCCTGAGTCTGAAATCAAGCAAAAGAAACACTCGTTGGAGAAGAAAGATGACTGCACTAACTCTACCCTGGGGATCATTTGTGTTGTTCTTACCCATAAATTCCCAAGCCTTGTCAATAATTCTCTTGTTATTTCCGACTCTATGTATCTTAAGCAGCTCACATTGTTATGTCAAGTGCATCAATTCCTTGGGGTTCTCACTCAGTGATAAGAACACTGCAAGCACCAAACAACCCATGGGGTGCGTGAGAATAAACTCAAAGACCGTTTGAATCAATTATTTATCCAATACAAATAAAATTACAAGTGTAAACGGAACGATTAATTGTTCATCCAACACCAAATTATTTACTTCTCTTATCCATACAATAGGTTTTTGCTTTCTTTAGCTATCGGCCAAACGTGACATGCTATTTGATATATCTGCATCCACACTAGCCAGTTATAATTGCATTCGTGTATAATTCATCTATTTTTGGGGTGTGGTGACTAATGATGTGACGTTCATATATATATCCACATATCAAATCTCTCATATCACATACGAATGTGGTCAATTGAAATTTAGAGGTAACAAGTAGATAGATAACGGGCCGGATTTATTTCGGCCTCTTGTCCGGTCCGTGCCATTTCCGGGTGGACGATTGGCTCGATCCAACCATCTAATGTCGATGCGGTCCTAATTCTAAAGTGAACCGATGGCCTCGTCGTTATTAGTTTTGGTACTTTACATCTTATATTATTTGCAATGGGTTGTTTGGATTCAGAAACTTCGAACGGGAGGGCCGCCTTTCGTCGAGCGTCGGGCAGTCATCGTTGCTCTCCGCCTCTCCTCGCCATCTTTAAGAAGAAGATGCATCAGGCGATCCCCCGCATCGCCACTCGCCCAAAACCCTAAGCCACCTCCCACACAATGGTCTCCGGAACCACGCTCATGGAGATCATCACCTCCGATCCGGCGACGGCGGTCTCCGCTACCCCCAACCCTACGACTCTGGCTGCCCTCTCCACCCTCGGCAAGCCGGTGGCGACGGATCGGAAGCCCAGGAGGGCCACCTTCAAGCGAGACCAATAGTTGCGTCTATCGGACGCGGCGAGGTGGATCAGATCGACCAGCAACAGCCCATCCAAAGCGTCCACCACTGAGGTTATAGTAGCAGTTAATCCATGCGTAATCACCCACAAATCGTATCGCATCGTATATGATACGTACCGTAGGATGATTGCAACACACAGCAAAAAAGAATGGGCAGATCGCGAGGTCTGGTCGGCGAGAAGGCTGACGGGTCACGGTGTCGCATTAATGGCCGACGCCCACCGCCTTTAATATGTTACGGTATGCGGCTCGATAAGTACGAGGCGACCGTAGTTGTACTTCGGGCGAGATCTCGCGAGACCTCTGGTGATAGATCTGCTTCCTAAGGCTTGAAATGCGCGACGAGGAGTTGCAATCGATCCCATCCTTCTCATCCAGGTAGAGAGCTTTACTCCTCCGTGATGGTAACCTGTTGATAGCTCAGCTGTCATCTTCTCTTTGTGACGCCAGACGAAGCAATGTTTCCTCTTGGAAATGATAGGAAATTGAAATGTGGTAGTAGTAAGGTGCGTCGTGCTTGTCGCAGTCTCTCTGCTTTGTGGTTATTATTATTATCGGTGATGCTGCAGGTAGAAACAGGAGGCCTGTTTAAGGAGGGCGAAGGTCACCACCATCGGTGATCTGCTTCAGCGAGCCGCCTCCTCCCCTCCCAGCCATCATCTTTCCGGAGCCGCTTTGTGGGTTATTATTATTGTTGGTGTTGCTGCAGGTTGAACCAGGAGGCCGTTTAAAGGAGGGAGAAGGGAGATGGCGAACAAGGTCACAACCATCGGTGATCTGCTTCAGCGAGCCGCCTCCTCGCCTCTCAGCCATCATCTTCCCGGAGGTCACGCGTTCGAAGACGGCGACTTCGAGGAGGAAGAGGAGGTGAAGGGTGTTGGTATCTGGGACGAGGAAGGTCACAGGGTGTCCGCTATCCCTGGGGCTTCTCGCAAGGGCAAGATCAGAGAGATGGAGAGCTTCATGTACGAGGTGTTCGACGCGGCCTCCGCGGTGAAGCGAGCGTACGTGGGCCTTCAGGAGGCGCACAGCCCGTGGGACCCGGACAAGCTACGGGTGGCGGATGCGGCGGTGGTGGCGGAGCTACGGAAGCTGGGGAGGCTGAGGGATCGGTTCCGGCGGGGCTGCTTCTACCCTTCTTCCGCCGGCCCACCGGCGGGGCCGTCGAGGGATGCGGTAGCTCCGTACGAGGCGACGATCGAGGATCTGAAAAGACAGCTGAGCGCGAAGAATGCGGAGGTGGACAGCCTCAACCAGAAGTTGCGGAGCGCCACGATCGGTGGTTTGGGAAGGAAAGGACGGCTCCATTCCGGCAAGAGGGTCGGACGCATCACCGTCCTCGGTCAGTAGTAATAGACTACTACCTTCTTCTGTTTCTGATACTGCCCGGACGTACTTCGAGAACGCTTCATTTGCGCATTTCGTCGTATAATAAAAGGGCATTTTGAGCAGGGGCGCCCGGCACGGCCACGCCCGAGCTGTTCGAGGCGTACATGGAGCAAGTGAAGTCAGCGTCCAAGACTTTCACATCCCACCTTCTCTCCCTCATGCGCTCCGCCGGCTGGGACGTCGCCGCCCTCTTCCGGTCCATCATCGAAGGAGGCGGCGGCGACGGGGCGGCCAAGGATCGCGCTCTTGCCATTCCCAACCTGGAAGACCGCCATGCCAAGTACGCCCTGGAGGCGTACGTGAACGGCAAGCTGTTCCAAGGATTCGAGAACGAGACGTTCTACCTGGAGGGATCACTGAGCTCACTGATCAACCCGGCGGAGTTCCGGCCCGACTGCTTTGCCCAGTTCCAGGACATGCGGGGAATGGAGCCGGAGCAGCTGTTGGGCATCGTCCCGGGATGCCCCTTCGGGCGGTTCGCCGCCAGCAAGTACCTAGCCGTCGTGCACGACAAGATGGAGGAATCGCTGTTCGGCGGCGGGTCGGAGCAGAGGCAGCAGGTGCTGGCGGGGGCGCACCCACGGACGGGGTTCTACGGGGAGTTCCTCCGGCTAGCCAAGGCGGTGTGGCTGCTCCACCTGCTGGCTTTCGCGCTGGACCCGGCACCGGCCCACTTCGAGGCGAGCAGGGGCGCGGAGTTCCACCCAAACTACATGGAGAGCGTGGCCCGGTTCGCGGGCGGTCGCGTGCCGCCCGGCGCGGTGGTCGGCTTCCCGGTCGGGCGGGGCTTCAGGCTCCCCCATGGTTCGGTGGTCCGTGCCAGGGTCTACCTGACCCCAAGAGCACAGCCTCAGTGACGTGATGGGTGATGGGACAAGAGCGGATCAATCCGACCCAAGCAAACAAGTGGTCTTCGTCTTCGTGGCAATGCCCATTTCCATCGTCTTTTCTCTTCTGTGTCTGTCTGTCTTTCCCATTTAAACCTATGAATTATGGGGGTAAAAAGGGTAAAATATTTTCTTATTTGATATAATTTACAGGTAAACCAATTCATTCCCCATATCTGATCTCCGAGGTGGCGGAGGGCTATTTTAGTCTTTTTTGCATCCAATAAAAAGGTCATAATCATGTTGGTGAGTCGTTGATGTAACTTATTAAGCCGTCAATGTTTATAAGAGTATGCGGAGGATTAATATTTATATAAGACTGACTATAAAAGATTAATATACATGACAAAATTCCACGTGGATTGACCATTGACATCTTGGCGTCGGGCGCGGCCTTATAACAGACTGAACCATCCCCTCCTCCTCTTAACAGCCCTCACCGAGCCACTGTTCCAATGGCGATCGGCCTCAAACGCCCGTCAAACGGTGAATCCCCCTTTTCTCTGATCGATTTGGGTTTCCTTCCTCTGAAAGCTCTGAACTCGTTGGGTTGCGGAGGGTATCCTCGAGCAACTGAGAGATGGAAGCGCCAGCGCCCGCTTCGAGCTTCTCCCGCCTCCGGATCCCCCTGGCCCTCGGTTCATCCCTAGGGTCAAGCCATTCCTGTACGCTTCTGTTCCTCCCCAACTCCTTGTCGCGTCTCGTTGCGGATCTGCTTTTGTTTTAGGTCACCTGGACGACCTTCGGTCTTCGGGGTGGGTATGATGTCTTGAATTCAAGGATCGCCGGGGGTCTGACTGCCGGTGGAGCATTACACGGTGCAGAAAGTTACAGACGACGGCCGTTGCATGATCCGAGCACTGGTGGTAGATTCGTTCTTCATTTCCTTTAAAGTTGGTACTGAGCACAATACATGTTTTCCCCCTCTTTACTTCTTGTTTCTTTTTCTTTTTGGTAATTGTTCGCATAGGTCTCCGTAATTTACCTATCCTTTTTAGTAATAATTTAAGAAGTTTATTGTTCACCTTCCCTTTTTTTTACTATTAACAATCTTTTTAAAAATAATAAAATATTATTTCGTTATTTACAACTCGAGAATCATCGAAAATTAATAATAGAATATTCATATCTATTTTATAAAAAGATAATTTAAAATATTAGAAAAATATAAATAATGAAACAGAATTTGTAAATTCTCCATGATTTATCTATCCTTCTACGTCTCCATACTTCTCAATTTATTTGGCTTTCCACGTTTGTTGAAATATACAAGCAATTTATACTTTTGTTAATAGAAAGTACATGTCAAAATCCTTAATTTCCGACATAGACCACCGATATGTTTGCCGGGCCGCTCGCGGCCCAACGCAGCCTGTTGACGATTGACTTCTTGGCAACAGACGCGGCTGTGGATTAGGCTCGGCCATTCCGCCGTCGTCGTCGTGAGTTCCACCATCCGCTAAGGGTTCCATGGCGAACCGCCGCAATCGTCCTTCGAACGGTGCCTTACCCTTTCTTTTCTCCTTCTGGTGATTAGTGTTTTCTTAAAAATCTGTTCTTGCTGGGCTGCAGAGGTCTTACTGGGGCATCTACAAGATGGAACCGCCCGCTTCGAGCTCCTCCAGCCGCCAGCTGCTCTGGCTGCCACCGGCGTTCGGTTCTTCGCGAGGATCGGCTCCTCCTTGTACGTTTTTGTTCCCGCCGAAGTCCTTGTTTTCTTCTGGTCATCTTTCGGCTTAATGGGTGAAAATGTCTTGAAATCAAGGAGAGCGGAGGGTTTACCGGCGACGAAAAAGGTGGAGCATTACACTGTTCAGAAAGTAAAAGGTGACGGCCGCTGCATGTTCCGTGCACTGGTGCGATTCCTCCTCCTTTTTGTTTATTTCCTTTATCATTGTTGCAAATTACATTATTTTATATCAACCATTAGCGTCTCATGGGATTTCTCATATGGTAATTATTCATTTATGCATCTTTGATGTCTGCCATATGTTAAGTTATCTCAATTTGTTGAAAACATGATAAATTTTGTGATAGGAGTGTGATACTTCATGTTACTTTTCTGCATCTTAGGCCATACAGCAAGAAACAATTTCTAGAACTGTGGATTGGCTAAACACTGTGATACTTCCGTTCCTTTTTACGGACCTTTACTTGGGGTGTTGCAAGCTTCTTCCCTGATTGACTTGTAGCTGAATGCTTGCATGTCTATCCATCTTTTTACTCATATAATTAATCTTAATCATTTATTCTTGTAGGTCAAAGGAATGGCAAATAACAAAGGATTGGTACTTAACTCAAGGCAAGAGATGGATGATGCAGGTAGCCAGGAGAAACTTCCTTGCTTTTGTCGTTCCATAACCTTGCCATTTTATCATGAGAATTACTAAACTCATATGATCTTGTCCTTAAATATAACTTTGTCTATATGCAAATTTCCATGGATCTATCGTGCTCAAAAGTGTGTAGTGGATGAGGATTCAAGAATTTGATAGCCACCCATATTTTTAGCTTTCATTTTTTCAAAAATTGATGCGATTCACATGTGAGTTGAAGGCCATGCCAGTTGAATGTGATACACTTGAGACATAAACCTTGATTCGTTTGCATCTGCCATTCTTCACCCTTGTCTTTGTTTGTTTTCAGCATTGCCTTGATGCCCTTTGTAGATCGGCACAGCATCGATCTGTGCAAAGAAAAGTGTGATAGTGTCTTTCTTGTCTTCTTAGATATACTGACATCTTGAATTAATCCAGATGACTTACGGATGGCTGTCAAAGAAGTCATATGTGACAGTGAAACTGAGCGACCTCAGTATGAGGAAGCACTAATAGCAATCACTGTGGATGAGTCTTTGAAACAGTGAGTTGATGTGCTTGTGGATTTGTTATTGTCAATGTTAAGAAATTCATTATTTATTTCCAACATTGTTATTGCAGATACTGCCAGCGTATTGAACGATCCAATTTTTGGGGAGGCGAGTCAGAATTGTTGGTAAAGCTTTTGGCATGCTTTGTATTGTTAGTTGCACATGAATATGAGCACTTTAGGCACACATCCATGTATGTATATAAGCATATTTAATCCATGTTGTCTAGGAAGTTATGTCTATCTAAACGCTTAATTCCAGAATATTTGTTGACAGAATTTATGTAAATATACTCTACTAGTTCGAGAACCTGTTGATGATAAATGGTGTTTGTTAAACGAGTCAAGATTATATTAATTGGTATCCATTTTGAATCAACATTGCTCCACTTCCATGAAATTGTACTTTTCTTTTGCTTTTATCTCTCGTTCATATGTCATTTTGACTAAAACATTATTTTCTTTCTATGTCGTGAAGATTATAAGATTTCATTGACGCAAGAATCAGATTGACTTTTGGTTGGTGTGCAATGATGTAGTTAATCATAGCACTTTGAATGTTTTAAACTGTACCTAACAGTGTGATCCACTTCAGGTGTTGTCAAAATTGTGCCAGCAGCCGATCATCGTCTACATACCTGAACATGAAGTAAGTCTATTAATTGGTAAAAAAAAAAATATTGGTAACTTGGTTTTAGATTTACTATTTGGTAAAACTTTCATAGCATATTGGATATACAAATTGCAAACTTTCACTTTTGGTTGATAATATGGCTGTTCTGCAAAATCATATTATCAACAGCATACGCATGGCGCATGGGGCAACCGATTTATTCCTATAACACAGTACGGATCAGAGTTTGGCAAGAAGTCCAGAAACGGAAAACTGAGGGCTCCTGTCAGATTGTTATACAGTGGTAGGAATCACTATGATTTACTGGTTTGACAGTGCAGAATTTACTCTTTCTTTTCTGGAAACATGCAATGCTGCTTCAGTAAGGTTATCCTTCCAAGTTCTTCAGTGTTTGACATTTACTGGAGCAGTATGGGCCAGTCGCCGAAATATAATCTGAACAATTCCCTGTCAGTAATGTGAAACTAGCATGATGAATCCGATATTACCAGCATTTATATAAATACATGAGAAAATTGGTTTTGTAATCATTCTTATATTTGCCAGCAATGTGAAAAGAACATGTTTTTTTTTACCTGTGGCAGTTTCTCGTTGGAGGAGAACCATACTTTTTTATCATGCCACATCTGCCCCCATCTTTACTTACAATATACACTTTCCAATTTGTTTATTTAATTATTTAAATAATTATTTTACGACATTTTCGTTTGATTTTTTTTCAAATATAAAAATATAAATGGGTTAACATTGAAGCATTCCAAAAGAAGAATATATTTTAGATATGCATTTTTTTATAGGATAATTTACCTAGAAAGTTCATACTAATTTATTTTTATCGGATGATGCCCCTCTCTTGAGAGAAATTATCTTTTTGGGTTTTTCCTTTTTCTAAATTTCAGTTTTGCCCTCCTATTCTCATCATCTTTCACCGAATCGGTTTTCAAAAGTATCTGAACCAGTTAAGCTGTGCATCTGCATCACTCCCTACGGAAATGAGAGGCGACGGAGTCATCCATCTGCAACAGAAAGAAGGGGAGAAGAAGCGATCTAAATGAAGATCGAATCGGCCTATATATATATATATATATATATATATATACACACACACACACACACACACACAGCTAAAAGGAGAAGAACAATCATAAAAAAAATCAATTAATAGGATTTTTTTTTAAAGTAACTTACCCTGTTACCTGGATTCAAGTTCAAGGGAGAGAGATTTCTGCACGAGACATTACATGCGACTGGGGGAGCAAATCCTATGTGTGAGAACATGGCAAGAACTGGCACAGAAGTACTAATACTGCACTGGTAAACCAGATGGCAAAATTGAAAGGGAGCAAGTTGCAAGGAGATGAACATGAAGATTGAAATCGTAGCATCCAACACGACTGAAACCATTTATGCAGAATCACTGAGACGGCAAGAGTTTGTTCAGTTAAAATAATTAAAAGAAGGTAAGATTGATTGTTTTGATAAGTCCATATCCAATAGGGTCAAACGAGTCTAAGGATACAAGATTCTACAACAAATACTGGAATCATATGAATCTCGATTAATTAAAAGAAGCATGCAGGAACTCAACTCATAAATCAAACAAGAGGAAGCACATTCTACCAGAGAGATAGGAATCGTGACGGGAACTTTGGATATCCTGATTTACGATATCAAAGAGGCACTTCTCTTATAAAAAACATTTTGACCTGTCCATCGGAGATACAAAAGTAAGTGAAATTGTCAAAGAAATATCTCAAGAATATTATCATCAGCAAATATCCACTCATACTTGAGGGAAAGTACAAGCACTCATAAGGGGCTACCTACATATGTTTGATAATTTGTCCAAAACATGCAAAGCTATTTGGGATTTTTTAGTTCACATGGCTGTGCAGAAGCTACTGCTACTCAAATCCACTAGGGTGTTGTTTGTTAGCTATTATATCATAGTCTTAGGGCAAGAGGTTCCCTAATGTCGCACTTGTCAGAATTGCAAGAGGAAGTTAATAATTTGTGACTATATGAATTAGAGTTTGTTTACCTGCTCCAGTGTCAGGAACATTATCACATTCCATGATCCAAGCCGAACAAAATTTGGAATGAAGCCCTTATAAAGAGCTAAAGGTCCCTGCAAGCAAAAATTCCCTTTTTTTGTTCAAGTCAACCACACATTGTACGATTAGGGAAGATCCCAAAGATAACAACAACATTAAGTGATGCATCTCGCCATCTCAAGTGATTTGTTTTTTCCAAAAATTTTTCACATATCTAAGCATGTAGAAATACAAAATAAAGCTAAAAAAAAAATTCAACATACTTCAGTTTTCAGTGTCTTGATGAAGCAATCAAGTGTGCTTTTATAGGATGAATCTCCCATCATTCTCGACTTGACCTGCAAAAAGCAATTTCTATATTCAGCCAGAGAATTTTAGAAGGCCTTTGTAGGATGCAGCAATCTATTCAGAATGTTAGCAATTGCCAATCTTGTTCACTATGTTGGCATAGAATGACAAGATTAAAGCAACCCTATAGTGTACCTGTCTATTATATAATGTCAAAATATATTTTACATTATCAAGCACGACTGTCACAGACCTAGATAGAGGACTGTTGCGTCTTTTAGCTGACAATTAGCGTGAGATTTTTCAAACTATAAACTATAAGTATGGGCTTCACCGGATATACAGTGTTGCCAGATCATTGCTCAAATATTGACACATTGCATCAAAACAAGAAGCAACACTTCTAAAAGAAAGGTGCCTAGAAACCTAGGACATCATCTCGAAGGGACCACCACATCAGTGCCCAAGTGGAGTGGCAAGTAAAAGGATTCTCACACTGTTATGGAATGGAACAAATTAAGAAATAAGAGATAAATCAGAATTGATAAGTATAATAATTTGAATTAAACTGAACACAATTTGCTCAGTCAAAAAATGGAGAACAGGAAACCTAAGAAGTTGGAGATACTCATACTTACAAGTAGGAGTGGCGTTATGTTGGCTGGTCGAAGAAGTAGGCAGCCATTACACCTAATTGGAGCGGGAAGGGTTAGCCAAAACTCCTACTCGAAGTAGGAACAGAAGAGAGGACCAGCTATCCCAGCTGCCACCATACCTGTATGGATCAGTAGGGGAGCTATATCTAAAGGCCAACCATCATAGAGAACAATTGAGAGAAATAAGTGCAACAAGGATAACTCCAAAGTTGTTCTCTACATATACACATTCTTACAAGCCTTTACTCTTTCAGACCTTTCCTAGGATCTCTCATTAGTGCAGTCACTGGATGCTTGAAATCAACCTTAAACACAAGTCCTTGCAGCTATATTGGTTGATGTTTCGAGGAAATATGAGTCACGAAGAAGATGTCCTATTTTAAACTTGAAATTTGGTTTTCAACCTCAAGTTACACAACCCCATCTCCAACATTTGGTTGGTCAAGGTTCAGCAGCATAAACTAGGTTGACACCTTCATCAAGTTCGGCATCCTTAGCTAGATCAACCACATCTCCTGCATCCTCAGAATTTCAAAAGCTATGGAAGCTCCCACAATTCAGCAGTTGGTCGAGAATAGGCAAAGGGCTTGCGCTCCCACTACTATAAGAGATGGACTTTGGAGGGCTCCTGTTCCCACTGCAATAAGAAGTGGAATCTGGCACCCAAGTGCTAGTCTATAAATTTCATGGTGTGACTGATGACAACAACGTAGATGTCAAAATCTTATTGCATCCTATATGGTATCACTCGAAATCTGTGATTACAATATTCTTGTAGCTTCCTGTTGGTGGCAGATCCACCCACTGCTTTACCAACTTCGGCATCACCGACCAGTAACAAAGAAGAATATCCTCTGACTTATTGGAAGGTTTACGGAGAGCAATGTCGAAAAACTTAAGTGCCATGGCAAGTGTGAGGAATTTCCCCTTGCATCCAGGAAATACAATTTGACATCACCCTCTCTGCTAACACTCTTGAAGGTACTAACATCATACTTGTACTGACATGGCTACATGAGGATTGTGTATGACATCCATAAGAACTTTGAGGACATGACACTGATATTCGAATGTGACTGATGTAGCTTAAGGATACAGAGTTGCAGGACCTCCAGCAAATCATCAAATTGGCAAAAATTTCTCCGGCCAATCTTTTCAAATTAACCACGGAAAGAGAAAAAGCAGCTCGCATTTGCATGTTTTAAACCAGCAGCAATTTCCATCCTATTTGTGCTGGCAGAGCCCTTCCTATGAGACCCATTGCCAGACTTAAGACCACTTCTCCAAGGACCATCTACCAGGAAAATGCTGCAATTGGAACAGATTAGACCCCTCAGTAGTCTTAACAGTGCAGCAGCATATGTCACTTCTTAACTGTCATGTCCGTCCACTATAATTTGACCCAATCTCTGAAGAACAAGGTAGTAGCTTAAGTTTTTTTATTTCTTGTGTCCTCACCTATTTGTAAAAGCCAATGGCCACACTCCAGGGCATGAACATGACCAGTGTATCCCTATTGTGCCCCGAGCACGACTAGCCAACATACAATCATATCAATACCAACACATGAAGATGTTGAAGATCAAGCATCAAGTGCAGGTGATGCTTCAAACCGATATAAACTGTACTTCATGAAGCGCGTGTTCTTTACTGGTTTTGCTAGTTCAGAAGCATGATAATTGGAGGTTATATGTCGACTACCTGAGAGTGGTCCTAATCCTGTGAATGATGATAGGATAAGATAACATTGGGAAATCAAATAATGATAATCCTGAATAATATGAATTCAGATAATACAATAGGCACCTAAGTACTTGGGAGATTTAGGCTATCTGAACAAAAGCTCAGCAATTAAGAATACATCTAACATGTGGAGGAAAAACTTATATAAATATAATAAAACAAATGCCTCCATATTCTGCATTCACCATATGTTGCATGGTGTCGTAGTATCACAGCCCTTCACGCCTTTCATTTTAAAAAGAATCAATTTCCTATCAAATATGAGCTTGCAATACTCTTCGACAGAAGTTAGTGCAAAATATAATAGATGCCCAGAGCAATTTTATGTGACAATATTGATATGGACGTACAAAGGTTACAGGCATTCTCCTATATGCAATCAAGAAGTCTTCCATTTAGTTACAACTTACAGTAAAAAAATGATTTCTTTGCAAACAGTCACTGAAATTAGAAAAACAAATGACATTATGCCACGATTGGTTATATTTTCTAACAAAAAAAATTTGATTAAAAAAAGGGGAGCAGTTGACTCTGAGAAAAACATACCACATCAACAGGAGAACCAATACAAACAGCAAAGAATCCAGCACCCAAACCAGCTAAAACATGAGTGAAAATGTCATCTGTGAATCCGGGAATTTCCAAGATTGTCTGCACCCAAAAGAAGACTCATATAGCAGAAGAATGAAAAAGGGAAAAAAAAGAACTAGAAACTTCCACTGATAAGATTTGATGGAAAGGGTCTAACCTGTTTTATTTGATCATAGCTTGCTAGCTCGGCAGCATTTATAATTGCGTTACGTGCAATATTGGGACCAAGACCAGTCCATAAAGACCAAATTCCTTCCTAAATTGTAAAATTGGACAAATTCAATTGAAATGTGATCCACTAGAAACTTTTGATCAGTTAGTTGTGAAATATAGACCTGTCTGATTATTTTGAAATAAGCATCCAATGCTCCTAAATAACGTCTTGGTACACCTGGTGGAAGTTTGCCTTCGGATTGAAGGCGAACTTTTACAAGATCAGTTGGATTGGCCACGGTAATTGCCAAGGCACCTAATTGAATTGCAAATACTAGGTTAAGATGACATAACAAGCACAAACTGGCCATAGTCTATCTTAGACAATGAAATCACTGATCCCAATTATGAAAGATCAGACCGATAGAACATCAAACTCTTGAATAAACTATATTCGATTGTTTTCATTTACACGATCCATGAAACTCACCAGTTATAAGCCCAGCAAGGATTTTCTTTATCAATGAAATATCTCCAACAAAACTATCACCAACAAAGAAGGCTTTGACCTGTCAAGATAGGCAAACTGTTAGTTGAAACAACAATTTTGATAGTCTACTACTGAGCTTTGAGTAAGAACAAGCACTGTAACTTACAGGCTCATACATCCCAATCCGTAACCCACCAAAAAGACACTGACGATGCAACCCAGGTACGAGACCTGTCCATAGTGCTGTCAAACCTTCCTCCCTAAATATTGTTATTATGGTGCCCAACATTCCCCTGTATTTTGGTATTCCCACTGCATCCCCGGCGGCCCTTTTTTTCTGTAGCTGAAGCCTGACTTTAGCAGTGTCCAAAGGAATGGTGCAAAACTGCATCAAATCAGCACACATTATACGGTGTGACAAAGAATATAACTCCAAAGCAAGGAAATAAAAGTGTCTAATAGGAAAAAGAAGGTGGACATTACACGAATGAATTCTGATGCTTGTTCGAGTGTGTCGTGTGGTAAGGAAACAAAATGAAGACGAGAGAATATGCAAGTTAAAAATTTGTTTACAAAGACAATATATACCATGTTACCAAAAATGACAGTCTAAAAGGCTGAGTTCCTAATAAGCCAATATGCCCAAAATTGTCCAACTTCTCCTTGACATTTTAAATATGCCCTCAAGGTGTTTGACGAGTGTCCTACTTGCAGATATGAACCAAAAGACAGATCCTATCGAAACCAGATCTCCAACTCAAACTGCTGCCTTATCATAAAGTTTTTATCTCCCCAACGAGAGCAATTTATTTTTTCTTTCGCCTAATTTTTCTTCCGGGCACGAACCATAGCTTGCTGCGACTAGTAAGGGCACATAATCACCAATGGTCAAAATGGACGGCACGGGAACGAAATCGAACATCTAAAAATTTTACGATCTTGAATCGAACACGTCCCAGATCGAGAAACGGACAAGCAGCACACGAGTAACGGGATGCCGCCAACGCGGGGATCGGAGTCCAAGTAAACCGACCTCGGCGAAGCAGGCGGCGATGGCGCTGCTTGCGAACCGCCAGTAGAAGGAGATACCGGTCCCGGAGCCGTGGTCCGCCATGGCCGCGGGCGAACCCCGATCTGCTGCAGCTGCTGCCGGGGAAATCGGAGGAAGTGTGTTGACGTAGCCCAAGGACGGGGGATTAGGGATCTCGGAGTAGATGATACAAGAAGAGAGAGCGGAGAAGGATCCCAACTTCTCTCCGGGGCAATGGGGTTCGGAGGCGACGATGGATCGGCCGATCCCTCTCACCTCGTCGCGTTCTTCATCTTTCACGGGGATCAAACAAAAAACTTATTTCCTGATCGATTTTTCTTATGCTTGGTTAACGAAAAATGGAGTTCCCAACCGCCAGCTTAAGGGCAGAGAGGTAAGCTTAAAGCTGCATGGTAAGTGCACCGAAGTTGACTTTGCAGGTACGATCTGCTGCACGTGGGGCGGCCAGAACGCAAGCGACGATGCGGTTTCGCCTCGTCGTGCACACGTTTGGGTTGGGTTTAGTTTCGAGAGTTTGGTCCGACCGAATGGAATTAAACCAAAATTAACTCGACTTGGTTCGAGTCGTTGTTACTAATATGCTATGAAATGGAAGCTATGGGAAGACATGTTTTGATATCACGTGATAGGGCCAATAATGATCGTCCCAACAACCTCGTGACATGATACACCCCTTTTTAGTCATGTCACTCAATTATGTCATGATGATTTTCAGGTTAGATGCACATCGAATACCTACGGCCTCGACGAGGATAGTCGAAAAACTTGACGCATTGATCGGCCCACAGCGCAACGGATGGCGTGAGCCCGACGACGTGACTGAAGGCTTGTGACATCGTTAAAAGACCCAAGGACCCATGCAAAGGGTTGTACCCAACACTGTCAAGTACTGTAGCAATGACAACGACATGATAAGACAACCTTTGCCTCCACATGTATAAAAACCCTCAGGCGACTGCCAATAAGAAGGATCGACAACATCAAAAGACTGACCTTCTCTGATATCCAAATCAATCCCTGACTTAAGCGTCAGAGGGACTCGGCCGAGCACCAACCGCTCAGTCAGAGTTATTGTGCAAGAATCCCGAGCCGACCTACTTCAAATCGAGTCGACCTGCTTTGAATGGAGCTAACTTGAAATCGAGATCGAACACCCTCCTCTCCATTCCATGAAGGCGAGCTTGCGCACACGGAGAACCACCCTCGGGCTGTTTCATCAGTCCACATTGCGGAACGATCATAACACTACGCGAGTTGAAGGGAATCTCTATAACAATATGCTAAGAAATGACACTCTCTACAAGATTTGTCAATCATGGGAAATCATATAGTTACTTCTCTAAACATTCTTATGCTTTCACCGGACACAATATATGTTCTACTCTACTTTTCTTTCCCAAGTCATATCGTAAGAATAATACTAATACCAACACTCATTTTTGACAATGTTATGGGTAATATCCAAGACTCGTAAAAGTTATTCTTTTTTTTTTCTTTCGAGAGAACAACTATGTTGATTGATTTTGTAATTAATTCTTTGCCCGCCAATCAACACCTGAATCTAAAATCCTTAATAAATATTTATCTTTTGATAATAGATTTTTATTAGAATGAATCATCGTAGTACCATGCATCTTATCGTTTGGCACCATCTTACCATAACTAAAAAGATGATATGTGGTAAGAGACTTACTCTAATTATGAGTATAAATTTTGTGACAATATCTTCATTTCTTGGAAACATGGTTCTCTCACATTTGTGAGCAATTGTTCCCTCAACTAGAATATTCAGGATTGCTTGTGCAATATTAAATCTTTCTTATCCATTAAAAGAGGATTTAGAATATTCATTAGTACTAATATTTTGATTGCTTGTTGGGAGAGCTTGTAGCTTGACAATATTAAATCTTTCATTTTTATCTTTTTTTTTTTTTTTGGGTAAAGGGTGAGTGATGAGACATGATTCGAGTTTAAGATGTTACAATAAATCAATGTTGATGTCATGCAACACTACTTTCAAGTGGTTGACCTTATATATATAATGGCTACTCTTCTTTATATTTATTATTTTATTATTCGAGTTATTTACCTCCCTTAATAGCCCAGTGATAACAATTGGGTTTAGATACTAAGTCTATCTAAAAGGACTTCGGTAAATAATGTCTATAATTACTTAATAGAGGAACGAACCCTAGGAAAAAAATTGATCGGGTTAGAAGGTGGTTTAAGAGCTAAAAGTGACTCCTTTGGGTCCGAAACGTACGGATTAGAAGAGCTGTGTATGTTTGAAATTTTAGACGTGGCATTTTCTGATAGGTTGCCAGTGTACGCCACGGACCTCAGCAGCACCCGTGATTCCTGACTGACACCTGGGCCCCACACGTGGTCCCCGAGGAACCCTGTAAGATGTCACCAATACCACACGGGTAGGATTGCGGGTGAGTCGGCAACTGGAATATAGAGTGCGGGTGAGATATTAATAGCCGGCGAGCAAACCATCGTCTCCCGCTCGTCGGGTCGCTGTCTCCACGTAGTCATCACCTTCGATCTTACAAGATGCGCAGTTGTTAGACTTAGAACGATTTATACACTCCCCTTTTCGATTTATACACTCCCCTTTTCCTCTATCTACGCTCCCGACGTATCTATCCAATGGCGTGCAGTTTATGAAACGAGGGGTACAAAACCGGAGTAGGTATAGCGAGGGGTCCCTTTCCGCCATTTTATTGAACGAAAAAGAAGCCCCGTCGGAGCGCCACCATCCAAAAAGCTGGCTAAAAGGGTACGTGTTGCATGGCTGAGGCGTGGGGAGCACATTTGAAACGCTCTGCTAAGCAGCGGATCCCATCCCCGCATGCGCGAGCCACTTCTTACGCCCTTTCACGTTTGTCATCATCATCAATACCATTGCTTCCGCCTTCCCATCTCTTTCCTCCTCTGCTCCTTTTTTCTTTCATTCCGATTTAACGCCTCCGGCTGCGTCCAATAGCGGAGAGATCCCGAATCGTTGCTTCCCGATTTGGCTTGGGAGACGTGTTTGTGATCCATCCGTCGGCGTTGGAGGTGGAGGAGTCGAAGCGATTAGGAAAGAGGATATGGCTTTCAACTTCACAGGCACACAGCAGAAATGCAAGGCCTGCGACAAGACGGTCTACCTGATGGACCAGCTGACCGCCGATGGCGTCGTCTTCCACAAGTCCTGCTTTAAGTGCAACCACTGCAAAGGAACCCTAACGGTATCATAGCTCTTGTCCCTTTCTTTCCTTGTTTTCCCCTTTCCGTTTTCCGGGATTTTCTTGGCGAATATGTTTAGGATGTGCATGATCTATCTTCCATTTCGGCCGGGATGGATGTTAACGAGTCCAACTATCCTGGCCTCAGTCGTATTCTTTCCAACAGTCGGAAAGATCGGAATTTGTGGTCGATGATCGATCCCCTATATCGTGCAAGATTCACAAAACAGGTCCAGATGAATTCATTGTGACTGCCGAAAGTACATGATAATGCCGCTAGCTGCATTTTTGTTCCTCGTACCAAAATACTAACAGATTTACGTCCATATGTGTGCTCAGATTCCTGTCTAAATGCAATCCAAATAGCTGAATCCATCGTTTTTTTTTTCTGCAAAGTATTGATTTTTACTACAGCCTCTCTCTGGGGCAGAAGTCTTGGCATATTTAATCAGATCCGGAGAATCTGCCTCTTATATACGAGAACCATAAAGGATCTATTTAAGAAGTAGCAACGGCCTTGAATGATTCTGAGGAAACATAATGGGGTTATGCAAGATCATAATTAGTAAAGGTGAAGCACACAATCTGCGGCTTTGGGTATTATTGTTACAGAACGTTATCCAGTGTAGCACAGTATAGATCCAGCATAGGAATCAGTAGGAGATATATATGCGTGCACCACTGAAAATTTCTAATTTAAAAGGTTGGTCTTCCTTCACCAACTTGTTTCTAAAATGTATTATCAGTAAGAAAAAACTAAAGTACCATTCAATCAAGCTGCATGCAAATTTCAGCCAAACTGGATTCTGATGTCCTCAATTATTTGCATCAAATTGGCAGAATTGAGAAGCCATGATATATTTAAAGAGTCGCCTACATTTGAATGGATTATTGGGTATCCTGGTTGGAATTTATATTGTAAACTACCACAGATCATGTTAATTGTCCAAATAGTTTGGGGACTGCAGATTGGTGATTATTAAGATTTGAAACCTTCTTTCCTTTCCAGCTTGTGTTTGATCTTTCTCATTGAGCTTTTGCAGATAAGAGAAAGTGTCATTCATAAAAATACATTAATATAACAAGTTTACTATGTGTTGATCATAATGTTTCATAATTACTGATGGAAGTGTTTTGCTTACCATCTTACTAACCAGACTCTGCAATGAACATTCATTTTCCTGTTTCATGGTTACTATATTCATAAGTGCCACTAGGTCAACCGTTATGTCACAAAGTGCTATTTTTATGATCATAGTCATAGTCTGCTTTCTACCTCAACTAAATTCATTCCAATTTTTAGCTTTGGGTGCATGTGCATATGCTTTATGAAATGCAATTAATCATGATGAATTTAGTAGATGAAATTTGATGTGTGTTTGTCTCATGCACATGTTATTGTTGGAATATTATTCCTTTTTGGTTTAATCACTCAGAGTTGAATAGACTGTAGGATTTAGCTGTATGGGTATTGGCTATATGAATTTATATATAATTGTTTTACAAAACTGGAGATATGACTTCATACTTTGCTTAATCACGAACTAGTTCATGACCTTGTTTGTCATCAATTTTCCGATCTACTGTATTAGTCTTTTATGTGGTATGAGGAATTTAAGCATTGGCAATAATCTGTAGTTCCTCTCAGGAAAATAAAGAAAAGAAAAAAGAAAATAGGAAAAAGAAGAAGAAAAAATTTGTAGTTCCTAACTATTTTAGTAAGATAAAACTGCATTATGAAATAAATGTTTAAAAATAGCATGGAAAATTCACTGAATTTGGAGCAGAGTCAATGTACTCATGCTTCTAATTTTCTTGTTCTTTCTTGTCAGCTAAGTACATATTCTTCAATGGAAGGTGTGTTGTATTGTAAGCCTCATTTTGAGCAACTCTTCAAAGAATCTGGCAACTTCAACAAGAATTTTCAGTCGCGTAAGACTAGCAAATCCAGTTAGAGATAGTTTGATCATGACTTTCACATAATGCCTAAAATTTGCTTATTCTAAATGTTTGCAGCTGCAAAATCAGCTGAAAAAGCTCCAGAACTGGTAAGTTCAAACTGCCACTACCTCTTTCTTTCCTGTTTGTTTCCAAGCTACTTATCCTTTATTGCTTATTGTAAAAATGATCTTAGACAAAAAGAATTTTGTGGATAGTTATCTAATATGCATGATGTGTATTTCATTCAGACTAGGTCTCCCAGCAAAGCCGCCAGTATGTTCTCTGGAACACAAGAAAAATGTGCCACTTGTGCGAAAACAGCTTATCCTCTTGAAAAGGTTTGGCCAAAAAGTTGATCTTCTTGTCTTATATTACTGGTTTATATATTTCTGTGTGCTCTAAATCTAGTGAAGTTTAGTTTATTCAGAACCTACATGATGAATAGTCTGAAAAAAGTTTTGTCATTCAACCAAGTTATGTTGCTGCAAATGCACTTTCTAACATTAAGATTTTCCATATAATGGCCATGCAAAGGAAAAAAAATATGGATGCCGTACATATGGTAATCATGCAATTATGTGGCCATACTTTCTTGGATATCATGTTTGTTCTGCTTAAGGTCACAAACAACTGATTTATCTGCCCTTTTTTTTCTTGCTTAATTACTCATATCCCCATAACTGTGCATTCAGGATCTTCAGAAAAAAGACACCAAATTCGGTAAGATGTCTTTTATTATTCCAAAGTAATGAAGGATAACGTGTCCAACTTTCTTCGTATACATTATAGTTGTTCCTTAAACGCAATCACGTCAACAAGTTTCTGTTTCTAATAGCTGTTAGTGGTGTTAATTCTGTCAGGTCACTGTGGAAGGACAGGCATATCACAAGTCCTGTTTCAAATGTTCTCATGGTGGCTGCTCAATTACCCCCTCCAACTATGCAGCACTTGAAGGGATCCTGTACTGCAAGCATCATTTCTCCCAGCTCTTCAAGGAAAAGGGAAGCTATAACCATCTCATCAAGTCTGCTTCTATCAAGCGTTCTGCAGCGACTGCCCCAGATCTCTAGTCTTGGTGGATTTTGCACCTCTCTATCATCTCAATGGCAAATAGTTATCTTTTGCGCTTCTACCTTTGCTGCTTGATCTGCTAAGACATTTGAAATCTAGCTTTCTTTTTATTATTTTTTTTTGCATTTTCTTTATGTGGAATCTGCAGAACTTATCCCAGTGAAACTGGTCTTCTATTTAATGCATATGGTGTTTGACTTCTCATCAGGAAATTTCCACTGGCTGTCTTGTATAATAACTAAAATGTTAATTCAGCTAGATTTATCTCTCTTTGATCTGTAACTTTTGTGGTGGTTCGTGCCAACAGAGAGACCAAGATCTTTCTAGAGACCCCTATCTGCATTCTCATTCCATATAATGTTCCTTGTTCTTATACAAGCAGATATAGCCAGTGAAATTTTCCTCCTGAGAAGGCAAAGTTAAATCTTTACTTTGATAAGAGGTTTGTCGAACAGTAATTTTGTTAATAAATTTGATCCATAGTTTTTAAGGTCTTTAATATATGGGTCGGATTGGTGTCCGATAATTTGGGTCGGTTTGGTTCAATCCGATCCGGCTAGAGTCCATTCGCGTTCACGCTTTACTACCCGCGAACGGTGCATTCGAACTCCTTGACAAAACCAAGACGAGTCAACGCGTGGTTGGTCGTCGAGGTGTTCGCTTCCGCGTGCGGGGCCCCGCTCGAGCCAGCCTCCTCCTTCGCAGCTAAGAAATAGAAGTAAATTAAGAAAACAAAGCCCATCTTCAAGTGAACCGCGCCCCAAAATGCCTACCACAAACTTTGTCGTCCTACGTGGCTCTACGGGTTATGGAACATGTGTGGATCCCACATTTTCTAGTTGGAAACATAGCCACATATTGAGGTCGGATATCACGTACGGGTATTAACGCGAGTGTCTGAGAACTTTCCTCGTTCCCATGGGCTGGAAATAAGCTGGAGAACGATATATACACCCCGTTCTTCCATCATGCCCCGACAACATCTGCGTCCTCCGTCTCTCCGACCACCGCATACCCTTCGAAACCCCTTTTGCATCAATGGATCAGCAGCCTCTGCTTTCATCAGGTACGTCTTTCTCTCTCACTCTCACTGTCGTTATCTCTTCTCTCACTTGAGTTCCGGCGGAGCTCGCTGTTTTGGTTACCGGCTATAATTCACAATATATTGAAGGGGAAGCGGGAGGAAAAGCGGAGGAGTCGTGGGTTTCGTACCAGTACGTCGGGAGGAGCCCCTCCGTGCACGCACCCCCATCGTCTGTCGCGGCCGGAAAGGAGTTGAGCGTCGAGGAGATCCGAGCAGCCTCCGTCTTCTCCTCCGACCACTATTATCCGCCTTCCATCCACGGGGCACTCGTGGGCTCCCCCGAGTCCGATTTCTCCCAAGGTACTCGTTTCTAGCTTTAGTCATTAGTGGTACGGGAATCTCTTCTTTGATTGGTATCATTGGCTGGCAAATTAGGGTTTGTACTCCTCTTTGGAAGTACTAAACATTGAGGGAACTCTCCTCTTTCCTATTGGGGAATCTGATCCCAAAGCAGAAGAAACGTTTTTCTGATCTACCAGTTGTTACCTGTGGCTTGGTTTCATATGTTTGAATGGCGTGACAAATAATGCCTCGTAGTTTTTCTTTGTTAATTTGTGGTCGAGTACTAATTAATGTTGGATTGGGAACAAACTGGAATCCTATGATTTTCACTTAGTATTTTATCTAAGATATGTCTATGCAGTATGAATAATGTTGCCTTTGACACCAGTTGTTACAGATCAAGCTATTATCCCTCAAGGAGGATACGATGGGTACTCTGGTGGATACAGCTCAAAGGAATTTGGGAGGTCAGTTTTAGCAATGCGCTGTCAAATGCTGTTTTCAATAGCCATTTGGTTGATTTTTATACTGTATTTATATAAAAAAAGGTGAATTATGTTTTTCTTGAAGATTCTTATAATTGTCGCATCTCACTTCTTTTTCTTCTTTCATTAGAATTATTATACATAATATGCTGTGGATACAATCTCAGACATTTCATCCGTTCATACAACCCTTAGCACTAATTAAATGTTTAAAGTAAACAGCCTAGGCTTTTGCTCTTTCTGACTCAAAAATGTTTGTGTATAACATTCTGTTGGTTGTTAGGAATTTGCTCTATCTTCTGCACAACATTTCGGATTTTGGTTTCTCATGTACATGTTGTAGTTGTTGAAGTATTATCCAATAAACAAAAATTTTCACTTCTAAGACCTCAGCAGGCCTCTTCTTTCTTAGCTTCACATCGATGGTTTTTGTTATAAAAAAAATGGTAGTTTAATTGTGTTTAAATTGATTTACAGGCAAATTCTGGATGAAGTGGAAGTACGACAATTACTTATTGACCATGTGGGGCACCGCTGTTGTTGGGGAAGTCAACCTGCCCGTAGGTGGAAAATATGCTCAATTGAGGACTGCAATGTATATGTTGGAACTCTAGAAACTTTTATAGAGGAGAGAGAAACTATTGAAGAAAAAGAGCCATACTTGGGAGGAAAATTTGATGGGAAAGAGGAGGGACAGGAAGTTGGGGTGTGGGAATTGGATCTGAGGTCTGAGTTTCCAGTTCTTTTTGTGCCACAAAAAGAAACAAGAGTTAAGATCCCTCATTCTGAAGCTGTTGAGAAATGCCCTGGTAAGAGCCTATGATCTACTACTTTTGTCTGTAAATTTTTTTCCCTAAGAGTAAGCCTTTTTAGGACTGATTTATATTCAACTGCTAATGACTGATAGACCAAGTAATGACTTTCACATAGTTTAGTTTCACCTTTGGCTCCTATAATTTATTAGAAGAGAACACTTTTTACTAAAGAATCCCTCATGGTGAATTGTTTTTGGAAGCTTCCTTCTTGAGGGAGAATTGTTCCTATATTTTAGGTTGTCCAACAAAGATTAAGGCTCAGTTCTTATTACATTGACAGTTTTCGTTCAGTGCAACAATCTAGAGACCAAGCAGCTTAAAAGGGAGGCCTAGATGGGTAGTGTGCTAGATGTATTGCACTCTTTTGTAGATTTTTTCAATTTGCTTCTTTGATGTTTTCAGTGAAATGACTGCTATAACTTTGTAAATATATATATTTTTCTCTGTCTCTGTCATATTTCTTTTTCCTGGTGATTGAAATTTAAATATCTAATTTTTAATCATTCTTTTTCATCCCTTCAATTATAAAATGTGTTAATGCTAGATGACTGTGCAATTTAACTAGATACTATTTTTAATTATTTCTAGTCAGAATTTTCACCAGCTGCGTTATTACCATAATGTGTCAACTGTTATATCCATAAAAACTGGCAGAGTGCGATAGTCGAGGGGATGTAGCCTGCCCTACATGTAATGCTGGTGAAGAACGTGGTTTTTACAAGGAAAATCAGATGATCCAATGTCCTACTTGTTATGGAAGGGGTTTGATTGCTCATCGAGATGGATCTGATACAATGTAAGCTAGTTGAGCATTCCCTTAAAGGTAGATCTAGATTTCTTTTGTTGTCTATGGAAACTTACTAGTATCAAGGTTGTGACAGATGCACAAAATGCTCTGGTAAGGGAATGTTACCATGTGCAACATGTGGATCCCGTGGACTTGTGAAATGCCATTCATGTGAAGGACAAGGTTCTCTCATTACAGGCAACATTGCTCTTGTTAAATGGTATGTTTCATATTAACACTAAAAATTTATCGATTTTGAATGCTGAATTTCAAGGTCTTAACTGGCTGATGCAAAGAGAACATGTATGAAAAATAATCACTAGCTTGTCACATTCTTATGTGACGCAAGTCTTTTAGGAGCAGTTGCACTTCGCCTTACAAATTTATAATCAGAATTCTGCATGTTTAATTTGTACCTTCTATTAAGCTAATTCTTTGAATTTTCTATTACTTGAGGATTTTCTTTTGATAATTTTGTCTGTGTATAGTCATTTACACATTACTTGTTGAAGAGCTAAAAACTGCAGTTTATGTTTCTTCAGTAGCAGGATTTTTTTTCTTAAAAAGTAATGAAACATGCTTCACTATGATGCTTGTCCTTATTGGATGTTTAAGTTCCAAATCAAGGCATGACAAATGACTGATATGTAAATATAAATATCAATGGCTGCAGATGAAACACATTAAGGTTGAATCATGGACATTGAGATGGAATGGGAGTAATCAAGTATGAAACACTATGAACATATTGACTTAGCATTTAGCAAACTTAAGGAAAAAGAAAGAGTAATATGTGTTACTAATGTGGCATAGAAGAGTTGACATTGAACTAGAGACGAGATCAGCTTTTATGTTCAGTTCATCAAGAGCTCCTCAGGTGTAATAAGTTGCAACTTTTGGTATGTAATCAAATTCATATCTGCAGTTTGACTCATATTAAAGAAACTATCTGTGTGGTGCCCGAAAACAACTGTGTATTTACATGAGCTAGTATCTTAGTGCAAATCAATGATCAGCTCCATAATGGGTGGAGCTAAGCCATATATTGAATTCCAGTTAGAAGGATAATGCCCCAGTGTGACGCAAGCAAAGATATTCTATCACAGAATAGTAATCCCTTGCTCACATTGGTGGATTTCGACATAATTTCCTACTAATCAGATCCCATATTACAGACATGGATAATGTACCATAGAGAAATCGATTCCATTTTGTTGGTGAACATTTTGAGTAGTATCCTTTTTTATGATATCCATAGAAATAATCTGAGGATTTTCTCTTTCTTATAGCCATGTAGAAGTTTTGTGCCTTGTGCCACACAAGCTGTCTTCCTCCTTTTGTATGTCGCATCTTCAACAATCATTGACAAATACCTTTGCTGTTCGTTGTTGAACCACCCATCCAAATATTCATCAACATAAACTAATTTAGTATCATCTGTGTAGAAATAAATCAGTATCCTAGCTTCTTTAGCAGACTAGATTATAGAACCTATCCAAGCAAGATAAGATAGTTCTAAAACTTGTACCCATATTAAGGGCTCGGGGAAAATAATTCTAGTTGCATTTTTCCCCCTTTAGTACATCAAATAAAGTATAGTACAAAAATACTCTCACAAAATTAGTTAAGTTGACCAGACTTGATGAATCAAGCTTCCATGGGCTTGAACTGCATTATCAAATGAGTTTACTGATTTTCTGGCTTTCCTTGGCTACATCAATATTTGTAGGATAAACTTCTCATGGCTTACTTGTTTGCTCTGCTTGTAGTGTCCATTTATAATGTATGCTTCATAGATTTAAAACATATCCATCATAATGCTGTGTTCATCTTTTGCACCTATTGTTCTCTGGAGAACATTCTGGCGCATGCCAAATTGTCATGCTTTAAGAATGTGCAGTTTATTCAATTTATTTGCCTGAAGTTTATCCAGTTCATTTCCATCCAGATATTTATGCTTGTGTTCATCTTTTCTTTTGCTTCATTACAGAAGCAGACTGAGAGCCAATTCATGATTTATTTATTGGTTTTATGTGCAGGAAGACACTCTCCAACCGGAAAGTTAGCGCCAGCAGTGCTGCTGCCTCAGTTCCCGATGAAGTGTTCCACAGAGCCAGGGGGGTCCAGCTCTGCAACATTCAGGCGTACCAATGTACACCTGCCTTTTTTGCTGATTCATATCTCCTCAACAGGTTCTCGTCCGAAGTCATTGCTAATCGCTCGTCAATCCCCCCCGCCGCAAGGGTCATCTGTGAGAGGCACATGATCTCTGTGGTACCTGTTACACGAGTGACAATGGCTCATGGCACTCGATCCTTCAGTTTTTATATAATTGGATACAGCAGGGAGGTTTTCATGAGGGACTATCCGAAGAAGTTCTGCTGGGGCTTGTGTTGTTGCTTTGATTGGCTGAAAGTGTAGTGTTTATAGACTAAGTTGGAAATGATAGACTCGTGGATGAAGGCATATGAAGAGTATAATTTGTGGTCGTTGGTATCTATGTTTTGAAGTATAATAAAGGTCTCACACTGCATTGTTTATATGGAAGCTAAAGATGTGGACGAAGACATATGAAGAGTGTAAAATGCGGTTGTGACTTGTATCCATGCTTTATCAATATTCCCTGCTTTATCAATATAATAAATGTTTCGTTCTGCGTTTGATAACGTAAATTTTTTATGGTGTCTATATTAGGTGTCAATTGTATTTGCGGTCATAGATATTTGTTCCTAATGTTGTCTTCATCTTTATCTTGTTTGTGTTATTACATTATATATAATATATATTAATTAATTAGTTATATAAATGAAAATTTATATACTTATAATACTTATAACTTCAACAACCTAATATTAATCATTAACTAATTTTATATTTAATTTGTTATAAATAAAATAATAATTTATTTTGTGTTTATAATTAATTTTATGAAATAAATTAATTAGGAGAATTTTGTTGTGTGCGCACAAATTTGTGTATACCTGCAGAATAACTCGTGCAACCAAACCCGAATGCATGAAACGTTTCGGGCTGATGTGGTCGGTTATGTTCAGATTGGTTCGTCGACCGCTTGTTTTTGAGGAGCCCTAAAACATAGAAGATCCCCTCGTTCTCGCTGCGGTCCGATCTCTCGTTCCCCGTTGCTTAGTCCGGCGGCGCCGTATCCTACGACAGTAAGGCTTTCTCTATAATTCATCGGCATTTTCTGGTATTTCATCTATGGAAGTGAATCTTTGCCCTCTGTTGAACAATAATGAGCCTTGTTTCTTCGATCGTTGCCACTACAATCCCGATGTCCTAACTAAGCTTTGGTTCCACGAATTAAGCCTTTGTTTGTGGATCTTAATTTGATTCCATGTGTCAGTAGCGTAACTGGACCACTGCCTTCGGTTTCGATTTGTTTGCTAGTCGTATGTGTGCTCAGCAATGCGCCCCTTTCTTTGTCGGTTGTTTATGCTGGGTCTTTTCCTTTTAATTTTTGCATAACATTTATGATCATCTCTCCGTCAGGATATTCAACAAGTTCTGCAATGTCTGTTAAAAACGGTGCAAGCAGTATTGAGAAAGAGCAGGTACCTAAATCTTGTGCATAATCATTTCTCCTCATTTTGGTCGGTTTATTCTTATAATTGGATATGGGCGGCAACTGTTATTTGTGTTCTTGATCTCTTATTCTCTGAAATATTTGAATTGTTTTCTTCAAGTTCACTACGGAACTTCTAAAGATCGGTCTTTTGCAGAAGAAATATAACCTTACATCTTCAATTGGGCAAGACAGTAAATGTATCTGGTCCTTGGGCATGTCTTCTAGTAAAGTCTTTTGCTTATTCATCTTGGGTACATGTTTGTGAATGGCATTTTGCACAATGCAACATAGAAATGATGAGCTTTACCATACTATGTGATGCTTCTTGCGTCAGCTATAACATGCATGCTTATGTGGAAATGATGTGGATATGTTTTTCTTCTCAGTGGTATTATTCTTCAAGTATTTAGGAATACCATAAAGAAACTGATGATCTTTTTGACTTGAATTTCATAACCATTAGTATCATGATTATCTAAGGCCATTTTATCATTTTTTCTTTCTATTTTCTATGAAATCTTATAGTCTGCTAACCTAATTTTGCAGATTTTTGGAATGGCAGAGAAAGAAATGGAGTACAGGGTGGACCTCTTTAACAGGTAAGCAGCTTTCAAATGTAAAATATTTCAAGGATACTTAGCATCAATGTCCAGTTGATGTTTTCCATGCTTTGAAAATTTCATGTGGCTGGGTTCTTTGTATTTCCCGTTGCTTAAACTTCACCTTCCTTCTTCATCTGTTGGGAACAACCTCTGCTAACTAGGGTTCTTGCTTTGATGGAGAGAAATGCTCCATTAAGAGCTGATTGAAGGTAATAATAATATTACATTATTCTGAAAACAAAATAACAAAGTTTCAGACTTCTTTGGAACTTGCAAGCACCCTTAACCATAGAGAACTATGTTCTTAGGTCTTAATTCATTTGGAAAGGGACCAGTTTCAATCATCACACTGTTGCCCTGACTTAGCTGACCTTCTTATTGAGTTGTAGAGCTAGCTGGCCTTGTGTAATTGATACTAAGGCTGGCTGATCCTTGACACAGATGGCTTCACCCGTTGCTCTTTTATTCGGGCTGGAAATAATCCTCTCAAGTCAGGTCCCTGCTGTAGTCCATCTGCTAATACCTTTAGGAGTTCTTTCAGGGTCTTGGATTCAGCCTTGTAGATTTTTCAAACTCATCCCTCTGTTGGCCCAGTCAGACTGAGTTGTTCCAGCTGCCAAAGGATGTATTGCATTTTGTGGTTCCCGCAGGAGCTGACCCAGCTCTTCATCAATGCAGCAGTCTGGCTGGTTGCTGATGGGGTCTGGGTGTAAACTGGAGCTGGGCACATCAGCCTCATGTCAGGCCTCAAGATGATGCAATGCTATTTATAAACATTATCATTCTCATTCTACCAGTTTGCTAAACAAACAGTATGCAGTTCTATCAGACAGGACCTAGTATAGCTTACAAGAGAGGACTCGCTTTATTTTTCTAAAGGTGGAAAAAAGGTCCATCATTTGAACTTTAACATGGTCAACATGTCACCAAATGTTGAGGTTCTAAATTTGAATCTGAAATTCATCCAGGTAGGTCTTTGCTGCTTATATGGTAACTTGTATAAGGGGTGGAATCATTTAACGTTTTTTCTTTATCTTTGAAACAGGCTTACACAGACATGTTTTGAGAAATGTATTGAGAAAAGGTATGTCATGCTACTGTTACAACTTTTTTTATGCTCTGTTAGTACTTTGTTTTGCTCTTTATGACTTTCTTTATCTTTTTCTATATTTAACATCTGTTTGCTTGGTGACATGATAGATTGATGTATTTTGCTCTCATAAATATTTTTGGAAGGTTTCTTTTCTCTAGGGTAGAATTTTATGTTGTCTTTCCTTTAAAATGATTAAATCATCAAATGTTGTTGTTTGTACTGAGCAAGTAGTTAACTAACAACTATTCTCAATATTCTTTCCAGGTATAAGGAATCTGAGCTCAACATGGGGGAAAACAGTTGCATTGATCGCTGTGTTTCAAAATATTGGCAGGCAAGATATTTGGAGTTGCAGACTTTTAATGTTGTATTTAGTTAAGTGGTCTTTGTGCATATACTTTCATATTAGTAAAAAAGAGAATAGATACAACATCTAAAATCAAGAAGCACCTTACAAATTATTGTCTTCAATCTCCCCTTCATTTTATTAGATACCATATTACGTCAGTGCAAAAGTAAGAAAAGAAGCTCATTGAGGCTCAGTTAGATTGTGTGTGAAGATAATTTGAAGTGCAACGATAGTGATGTATGTAGATGGCCCAAAAGGATGAAAGGGACTTATATGATAGGTGATGGCATAGTCATAAAAGTTCTTTACATTTATTATATTGTTGAGTTCTGTAGAGTAAATACTACTAGTAATTTGCTATGTAAATGTCTCAGACGAGTTGGCATTCATATATGACAATATAATATATATGTCTTTGGTGTCAGTCTGTCTTCTTTTTAGTGTCTGCCTGATTTATCATTGTTAAGTCTGCAAGTTGCTTGCATCACTCTATTCTGAAAAGTCCTTGATCTATTTTGGGTTATCATTGTATCAGAGCTTTTTGTAACCTTGATGTTCCTAATTTTATTTTAGGGAGAAAAAGTGTGTATAATGTGCAGAACTTAATGGAATGTGTTTTTTTACGAAAAGAAAATAAATCATCCAAATAATATTTCTTCTATCATGTACTTAAGACTCCTTCATTTTCATTGCCACATTCAAATAATTGTTTGATAGTTGATCAGTCGTTTCTGAAGAGAGCACTCAGACTTTGTTAAAATGGACTTTTGCTAACTGCTAGTTCATGCTTCTTGCTGTTATCAGATTTTTATGGTAGTTTTCCTTGAAGAAATATTATCTTAGTCCCCATGATTGTGGTATTTTCCAGGTGACAAATTTAGTAGGGCAACTTCTTGGTTCAAACAGGCCTCCGATGTGAAGCATCAGATGCTTTTCAGACGAATGTGCTATTTCACCATTGGCAACATACATCGAATGATCATGCAACACATTCTGCATAACTTGGGACACAGAGAGAGGCAATGTCTAACATAAAACAATTGAGAAAGAAGATCATGCTCTCTTGTTGGTCTTATGATAACTTGTTTCCCCATGACTTTTATGGGCATCTTTGCATTCATTATTCAACAGCAGTTGTATATAAAATGAGTCCGTTATCTAGCCACGCATGCTAAAAAAATTTGTGTGGGAGATTGGTTACTACTCATTCCTGCTCTTTTTACTCCACAATTCCCATCATGAAAACTGGCACCAGACCCTATACATAATTGTTGTCTCTGTTTGTTGATTGTTGAATAATGCTGCTTGACATGGCTGGTCCAGTGTGACAGGCAGCAGATAATTGTGCCTCTTTTGGGGTTATGCTGCCTCCTCTACTATTTTAACTTACTTTTATGCTTTTCTTGAAGCATAGAGAACATTACATAACCTTAGATATGGATATTCGAATGTGTAGATTCTGCCTACTGCTAGGTTGATGTTAATACTAGCTCAGTTTTGGTGATTTATGCTTGGTTTAATGACCCCAGGATCAGTCATCTGCAGTGTTGTTGGTGGATTCGAGTGCATGTTCTGCGGCGTCATGTCGTATTCACTTGGAGACACATCACATGGTAGGTGGAGCCGTGGATGTGGCATCTCATCTACCTGCTGCGTACCCTGTATAGTTTGTGAAGTTTAAAGCATGACAAAATTTGCCTGTTATTTTTATATATATATATGATTCCTTCAACGGTTCTCTGAATCAGGTCATCAGCCTTCATCACCTTTACGCAATGAATAGCTCTTAACGGACACGAGCAGATCGCAGATAGCCGTAAATGGAGGTTGGTCTTCTTTTATCACCTTTTACACAATGAATAATAGCTAACAGTAGAAAATAACAACTGCAGGATTACTATACCGTACTCACAGTCTATAATATACGAGGCAGACACTCAAGCTCTCCCAACAGGCGAAAGCGGTGGATGATTTGGGACATAGGCTTTGGCAGCACTTCTCCCCAGCTGATCATTGGCAGTTTGTTCCTGCAAGTTTTTTGGTTCTGCAGATTTATCGCTGGGCTTCCTGCCATGGAGCACCGCTATGCAAATAGCTAAAGCCTGAAGCAAAGAGATGGATGATCGGGACTCCACAGTGTAGAGCCCCTGCTTGAAGGAAACAATGCTGAAGGCATGTCTTCTCTCTTTCGATCCGCCCTGAGATGGTTCAACAGTCGTCGTTACCTACTTGAGCGCCGACACAGCCAGGAAAACAAGAGATGGCCGGTTAGGCTGCCATACCTGAATCCATAGTTCAAGTCTTTGAGTGCCGTCTGCGGTTTGACGGGCTTGGAAAGAACACGAGGTATTGTCGTGCTGCTCTTGAGACTTGTCGCTGAGAACAGTTAGCATGCAACCCTCGTCCCAACCTCCGCAGTCGCATGCTCCTCCCGATCTCCATCTCTCTATCAATGGCGAGGGCTCGCCATGGGTCGACGAGCCATGAACCCCACTTGGAAGTATCACTTGAAGCCGATCTGCCTGCAAGCATTTCTCATCACTCGAAGCACTTCTATTTCCTGCTGGATTCTTCGTCGACTCGGCGGAGGAATCCGACTTGCACATGAATGGCGGTACCTCAACAACAATGGCAGCCAGCTCGGTCGTGGCTGAAGAGTCGACAGATTTGTTGGATGTCGGTGACGGATGAGGAGCACCAAGCAGAACGAACTCTCGCGCAACATGAGACCCGCCATTGTCATAGCTCCTTGTCTTGCAGAGTGAAACCTTCAGCTGGGCGACGACATGGGAGATCAACTGCTGCCTCTTGCCCTTGTTCCCGTAGTTGCTCCAGAACATGCTTTTCTTCTTGGCACTGTTCACAGAGAACATCTTATATAGGCACTCCAGATCATCATCACTACGATCATCGAGGCTTCTGATTGTTATTGCTGCTGCAAGTACTTCACTGTCACAAGATGAGAGCATGAACAGCGGGAGGCCATTCTTCCAAGCAACTTGAAGAAGAGCTTGCTTCATCGATGCTGCATGCCTTTCATCAGGTACTTGACTTGAAGTAATCATGCTTCTCCTTGCAGGACATGTAGCCTCTACACCTGCATTTAAGGGCTTGGGCAAGCCATGCGGAGACACGTCCATTCTACTTAGTTCACAAGAATGGCGACTGCTCCTTAAGGCTGCAGCTGCTGCAGCTGCCGCAGTCGAATGAACATTGTTCTTTGGCTTCAGTATAGGATCCAGTATCCTCCTCAGTGGGCTTTGCCTGTGCTTATTCTTCAAGGTCGCTTGATCTCCAAGTGAATTATATGGACAAGAAACAGAATCAAATTGCTCTCTGCATGAAGCTTCCTTCGAACTAGAACTTCTGCTCATCCTTTTTAGAACAGCACTTGAATGGTCGGATGGTTTCTTTCCTGCTACAGCCGTCACTTTTGCTTCAGACATCCTGGATTTTTCTTGGCCTGCATTGGCTTCAGAATGATGCTTACAGAGACCTCTAGAGAATAGTTCAGTGTCTCCATTTCTGCATATGGATTCATCAGTTGGCACTGCACTTTCTGATGGACGAGTGCAGGACATGTCATGTTCATCTTCCAGAATGGCACGGGGTAGAGGGCATGAGTGAGGAACTTGAGGATATCGATGGATGAGTTTGACATCTTCAGCTAAAGCACCTGAATGACTGCAGCGACTTCCCTCAGCCAGCCAGTCGTCAGTGGTTAATGGGGGGGAATCAGAACTCAGCCATCCGCTGTCGATGCTCTCTGGAAGATGATCCGATCTTCCTTTGAGATCCTGGGAAGGTTGTGGCATATGGTTGGCCTTGGATTGGCACTCTTCTGCTTTCATCGAGCTGCCATTCTGGTCCTCTGCCATTCCAGTTGCGGTAGCATCATCAGTCTTGTAACTTGGAGGTGGAGTTGCAGAACGTCGAGCTTGTAGGACATTGCAGGACATGGCTTCCAAATCTGAATCTTTACTGTTACCTGCAGCAACATGTTTGTGGCTTAAAACATCAGCACAAAAGTCACCATCATGATCCTTATCACTTCCACCAGGAAACTTAGTGCAAGAAATCCTTGAACCAGGAGAGCCTTCTATATGTCCAGAATCTTCTCTTTCATATGCCACAGGAGATTTCTTCAGTCGAGATAGAGGACTGGAAATGGTTCTACAAGATTGGTTGGAGAATCCAAATGTAGAAAATGATGAGGACTCGGTACTACTAGAAGTCGAGTCTCCACCTCCCACATCCGTAACACATTTCTGGTGGTATGTCCATCTCTCGAGGCGCCCCCAATCCAGAACTCCAAAATTCAGTGCTTTTCCATGAATGTCATCTCCGTGCTCGGTGCGCTGAAGATAAAATGGCACATTTGACATGTTCATAACTGGTTCATCGACACCGGTCACCTTCCTACCGGGCCATGGCTTTTGAGAAGTCCCCAGAGGTGATGCAACTGAGTTTTTCTTCATCTTGTGCCGATCTTTGGCCACTGTTCTAGGGAGCTTTTCGGTATTTAGGGCCACAAACTTCTCTAAGAGGTCAACATTCTTGATTTTGCTTGGGAATGAACAATTCTCCTTGGATGATCTTGAGCAGCGAAGCTGAAGTGAGCTCCTTCTGTCATGTCTATTGAACAGCATTTCTCGTGGTCTTTCGTCCGCTGCTTCAACAGCTATTATACTGGAAGGCATGATTGGTTAGTTCTCTTCCAAAAATTTCTATCAGCTTTCCTTGTCTTTCGCTGCAGCTTGTTCTTATACGGCACAATCGAATTGCCTGCAATTAGCTCTCACAACATGACTGTCTGTGTAAGCTCCCGATTTCCTTTATCATGTTGAGGGATAAAGAAGCTTCCTTCGCATGCGATCGGCTTCTAGTGGAAGAGTGCATAATGCTGCCTGCATCAAAGAAAATTCATGTTCCATAAGTTGCTCTCAATTGCCATGGAGCAAAGAAGTACAATTACTACAATGAAATATAGAGCAAAGCTTCACTTGGACACACTTCAAGAACCAAATTACAACATCGTATACATCGCAGTGATCTTAATTGGTGGAACTGATGACCATACCGCAAGACCGAAGGATGCGAGAGTTCCATTACTATTCACTACAGTGTACCGCTTTGTAGCATGTATAATTAATTTCATTTCATTTACAAGCCAAAGGAGGGGAAAAGAGGGTATGTGAAGGCGATGAACAGAGAGTCTTCAGAAGCTCAACGAAGTTGGACATCACCCAATTCTGATCACTCCAGACTATGAAATTTCTCAATTTTAAGCAACAATTTTGCTTTGATTTGAGCTGCCACTACGCATCAAACAAATCCATAGGATCAATGAAAGAAAAGGCCCTAAAAAGGAGATATTTTTTATTCTTCACCAACCACACTGGTACCGAGAAGTGCATCTACTGCCATCCGGATACTGACTCGGCAATGCTTACATTCTTCGGGAATCGGCAAGAAAGCGGCACTAAGATTAGGCAAGCAAGCAGGGCGGAAACAAAAGAGAAGAGAAGAATCGCAACAAGAGACTAAAGGGAGCAGACATGACTAGCTATTAGGAGGAGGATTCAGAATGAGGCCATACCGAAAAGGAGAAGAACTCGAGATGTGCATCTGCTTTGCCCCTTCTTTCCCGTTTCGCTAAGAAGAGTTCACCGCGGCCTCGAGGGACCAAAGTAAGAGAGAGGAGGAAGATCAAACCAGAGAGTGAAGAGAGGAGAGGCTTGGCGATCGCTTTCGTAAGAATAGGAGTAGTGCGGGGAGAAGCAGAGCGGCGGGCGTTGTCGTCCCTTCCGATGAGGAGGAATCAGCCAACAGAGGCGGTGGGGCGGGCCGCGAGGAGCGGAGGCGCGTCTGCGGTACCTTCGGATAGTTGTGGAAGGCCAGCTGGCGGAGGGAAAGAAAAGGACGAGCGGAGGTCGCTGAAAGCGAGACGTGCAGAGCTCCCACCCCAACCCATTCCCCCCACCCCGCCAAAGCTGTGGGTCCCGCGCCGCTCCCTCACCCCGCCCTTCTCTCTCTCTCTTCGTTCTGTTAGCTCTACACGTCGAATACTCGCGCACTTATGTCTTCGTAGAATAATTAGCGTCACCATAAAATGACATTATCTAAGTCGAATTAATTGAACAATAGGCCCAAATGTATATATATATAATATATATATATATATATATATATATATATATATATATATATATATATATATATATATATATATATATATATATATATATATATATATATTAGGGAGTTCAATTGACAATTTTGACTGTGAAGTCAATGTTATGGGCCACTGCAGCACGTGATATCATGTATGCACCAAAGCAACCCCCATAAGTGTGTCCTCGCCTGACAATGACGTGTGCAGGGGGGGGTGAGAAAAGAATAGTTCTACCAGGGGAGGCCCACCATAAAAACTATTGCCAGCTGTCCACGTCACATTCCGCAAGTAATTAAGTTCGGATTGATTTGGACTATAGGAGTTAACGACATCATGTAACTAATTGTAGCGTTTCTTTGGGAATCATAATGATTAAATTATTTGGAACTGACATTAAATAAATGATGAAGCATATGACTTCTGGAAAAGCCGTGTCCGTCCGATCGAGGGATATATGGCATGATTGAGAAGCAAAGTCCCAGTGATCGATCGATGCCATCACCATAGACGATGGATGATTGATTGATTGATTGCTCTCGGTGGCCATGGAGGCTTATCCCCGGTGGGTCTTATTTTGTTGGAGTTTGATTGGACCATTGTGCAAAGCCCCCAACCATAGGATATACATACCTTCATTATTGAGGTATAATTATATAAATATATTACTCAATTTAAAATTAGAATAACTTTTTTTTATGATTGAAACTAAAAAATATATGTTATTAATTTATGTAATAATAGAAAATATACTTTCAATTAATAATCATTTGACATATAACCGTCACGCAGAGTTTTGAACGAGAGAAAAAGGTTTGTGTCACGATTTACCCTTTTGCCTATGTGGACAAGAGTCCAAATAAGTAATTTGAGGTTATCCCTCCCCCACTGTTGCCCATGTGGATAAGAGATCAAGAATGAATTGTTTGGGATGATTAAAGTCTACCTCCCTGCGAAATATTCTACAAAATGTTCTGTCCTCAAGCGAGGAGGTTCTGTCCCCGATCTACAGTACTTTTACTCGTGGGGGATAACAGTCGACCTTTTCGCATGTTGATACATCCACTTTGACACAAACGCCGATATGATATTATCGTCTGGTCAACCCCTAATCTCGACCTAAACCTATGAGAAAAAAAAACTTCTTCCAACCCTTCTGCTTAAAAGGGGGCACCACTAACTTTTAATCCCTCTTGAGCGAGTAGGTAGTAGCCATTTTTTCCTTTGCATAGTTGAAAATAAGTAGCGATAAATTTACAAGTTAGGGTAATATCGACACACTAGCATTCTCCGATGAACACTATCAGGTAATGTCACGAGTTGGGCACCATTTGAGAGGATGATATCTTCTACAATTGGAGGCAAGACACTATCATTGGGTGGAGAGGAAGACAGAATCTCATCTCAATGGTATCCTATGGCAAGAAAAAGAACCCAAGCATAGGGTCGAATGGACGTTGATAGGGTCAAGTGACTTCTAAATCAAACTCAACCGGGATGGAGTATCTAATTTGCAAGTGATACAGGAGCGGCACACTCATTATTGAATCATAGTCGTACGAGATTTTCATAGACTATAAGTCCTAAAGAACCTTTTGGTTCATGTGAACTAGGGGGAGGTCGAGACCTCCTTTGCCCTTGGGCTATTCAAAGACGAAATGCTAACCTCAACTGTTTAGTAGCCAGGAGATCAGGAGGAACTTGTGCGAGAAAGAATAGACATCCCGACTTCAGGAGGCAGAAGAATAGGATTGTGGAAGACCGACTTATTATAAAACTGACATCAAGGCTACGAGGGACTCGAGGTCTAACTCGCCCTATAAGGAACCGGGGTGAAGTAGAGATGGCTTTTAAGGAGGCCCTAGAGGCAAAGCAGAAGAGTTTTGAGAACACCCTAGAGGCTCAAATAGAAGAATGAACCTGGTAATGAAGATTTATAGGGAGGTAGCTGACCTCTCTCCTCTCATGATTGAGACAAGTGTCCTTTGGGATAATTTTGAAGCGACATTGCCAGATAAACTAAAAAAATATTAAAATCCATCACAATGGAGGTACAAGGTAAAATGTACTCAAGACACGTTAGTCAGAAAAATCCAACCCATGTGAGGAGAAATCCGCTACAGCAGAGGCGCAAGACAAAATATGCTCAATGCATGTGAGTCGGGAAAACACGACGTGCGTGAAGAGAAATCTACTAAGGGATAGGTACAAAGCAAAATATGTCCCAAGCGCGTAGTCAAAAAAATATAACCCTAATGTGGAGAAATTTATCATGATGATGCATATGACAAAATATGTCTAAGACACGTGGGTCAGAAAAATTAGACCAATATGAGCAAAAATCCATCGTGACATTAGCATAGGACAAAATGTGTCTAAAGTGTGCAATAGAAAACTTGACCTACATAAAGAGAAATCTATCACTGTGGAGGTGTATGTGCTTAAGGCACGTGAGTCAAAAAAACCCTAACAGTGTAGGGAGCAATCCGACATGGAAAAGACATATGTCTGAAGCATGTGAGTTAGGAAAACTTGACCCACATGAGAAAAATTCTACCATGATGGAGGCATAAGGTAAAGTATGCCTAAGACGTGTGAGTTGAGAAAACCTGACCTATATGAGGAGAAACCCACCATGATAGAGGTGCAAGGAAGAATGAGCCCAAGGTACATGGGCCGAGAAAATTCAACCCACTTAAGGAGAAATGCGTCACAACGAAATGTAAGGCAAAATGTGCCCGATGCATGTGAGTTGGGAAAACCCAACTCGCATAAAGAAAAATCTGCCATAGTGGAGGCACAAGGCACAATGTGCTTGAGGTGCATGAGTTGGGAAAACCCGATCCACGTAAGGAGAAATACATCTCAAAGGAAGCACAAGTCAAAATATGTCCGAGGCACGTGATTCGAGAAAACTCGACTCAGGCAAGGAAAAATTTGCCACCATGAAGATGTAGGATAAAATATGCATGAGACATGTAAGTCGAGAAAACCTTACATACGTGAGGAGAACCTAACCATAATAGAGGCATAGAAAACAAATACACCTGAGGCGTATATCGAGAAAACATGACCCAAATAATAATGAATACATTATCGGCTAATCATCATTCGACATGTAACCACCACATGGAATCCTCGGTTAGAGGAAAAAGTCCAGGTCACTATCCACCCGTTTGAACGCATAGACAAGAGTCCAAGATAGGTCCAAAGCAAGCGGTTCGAGGTTATCCCCCTCCCTTATTGCCCATGTGGACAAAAGGCTAAGAAGTGACCATTGGGGGCGGCTAGAGGTTACCTCATTGTAGAATATTTCACTAAATATTCTACTCTATGACCATATATAAAAACTCATCGTCACTACGATGAGAGATAGGGCTTACTTATTTAGACTACGTGCGTTCGCACTCGAACACCTCGGATTACTTGCGTCTTCCTGCAAGTGGTACCTCGGGAAAATGACATTTTCAACTTGGAGACACATACAGGTCCGAACCATGTAGGGTCTGACCGATACGTCAATGATATTTTTTCTCTTTTATGTATAAAATAATTTTTAAATATCTATTATGGTTTATATATCTGTTTATTTAATTCTGAAATCTGAGAAAAATGAATCGGGCGGGTACAACCCGGCTCAGCCCAATGAATGCCGCGGCCCGGCGATGTCGACCTGTGCGCGGCCAATCACAGTGGTTTGCCAGCCGACTCTGCAATGTTCACAGGCCCACAATTAACAACAAAATTACAAGCTCGAGTCGAGTTGCCTGATATAATTACTTGTCCGTACATGCAAACCGTTTGCCACAGAACTCTGCAATGTCTACAGTAACATATTAATCACCAGCCACCACGCCAAGAAAGTTACAATCTCTATATAGAACCAGAGTACTTGTGATGAATAATGACCATAATATATATGACTCTGGTATTGAGCCCCCTCTCTGCTCTGCTCTCAAGATGATGATGCTTCTTCTTAGGCTCCAGTGTTCATGCATGAAATCGACTCTGCTGTCCGAACAACATTGACAGAGCCTGTTGTTGTTCCCTTCTTCACCTCTACACCGAGATAATTTTTCAATATTTTCTTCACACCAAATCCATGGTTATGATGAGACTTACCATCGACGAAGACAGGGCACTCCTCCCTTGTAGAACTAATCAACGGTGCAGGCGAGAAACCTGCTGCGGAATAAGCATTCGCAAATGCAATGTCTGAAGTAGGCACCGAGCATGGGAATGATACTTTCCGGTGGGTGATGACGCCGGTTCTGGAATCCAACAGGTGGTCTGAGTTCTTGCTGAAGTCATCTACGTACAGCAGTTCATCGATGCGAGCAACAATGTTGAATGCAAGGCTCTCCAAAACTCTGGAATAGCTTTCAAGAATGGATTTCCCGAGGTCCTAAAGTTTCAACCACATACGACATATGAAATAACAATGTTTCCGAGGTCGGAATTCAACTTTCAGATAAGGAGGGAAACCTTGTTAAACTGGATTTTGCCCACATCCAGTGCGGTTTGGGTCAGACCAGGAAACCTCTGCTTCAGGCACAGCAAGATAGTCTCAGCTCTGTCTGCAAATAATCCTCTTCTTCCTGCATCCACCACAACCTTGTCCTTGACGGTGCTCCAGGATGATTTGGTGGTGGCGACGCCATTTCTGTTGCTTGCAGGTCTGGCCACCATTCTTCGACGCCAAATGTACATTGATGCCTCGACACGGTTTGCGATTTCCAGAGCATGGTGTTCGGAGGACAAATCAAGACAATCGAGAAGGCATTCAGGTGAAAATTGATCCGAAGTAATATAACGATGCATCAAATCACCCAAGCTCGCTCTTGCATTCTGTGAATCAGGGGCATAACCAATTAGTCTTATTAACATGAGGAGAGAAGCCAATGGAGAACTTGTCGTTGATAGGAAGGAAAATGGCCAGCCATGGATATCTAAAAGAAAGATTGAGGAGGAAAGCACACACCTTTGGAAGGGAACTAAGGTAAGATTCGGGAACCTCCATTTCTGTCAGAGCATCAGTGTTAATGGCAATTGAAGCCTTCAAAATCTGACTTGCACACTCTCTTTTGTGCTGCAACTGCTTTCTTGTGTGTTCATGAAGGCCATCGAGGGGAACATGAGGGACGGGAAGCCACCACTTGTCTTCTTGCCGGCAAAGTGTTCTTCTGAAAGAGGCTGAGCCATCAGAATCCGGTGCCACTATACCTTGATCAACATACCAAAACTCAGGATCATTGAAACCATCCAGTATTCCCTGCAAAAAGCACAAATCAGTGAGCACCCCTCCCCTGTCTCCAAGGCTGATATCATTGATATACATGTAAGGGTGATATCAGATCTCACAAGAAGCATGTTGTCTAATTTTTGCAGTGCCGGCAGATTGATATACAAATCTGATCTTGGTCTGCAAGTCATGACCTGAATTCCGAGGGCTAACAGTATAAGCATTCACAAAAGTTTAACATAAGCTATGTTGAGGGCTACAAATATAATGGTTTCGGAACAGAGAGTGTCTGGATTCTTACTGACAGAAGCATTCAAGGTTCTCATTATAGCCACAAAAATTGGAGCAAGAACAGCATGCATGTACCTCGAGCTTGCTCCCATCAGGAAATGTTTGCCAAGAGGGCACCAGCTCCACAATGTGATCACTAACACAAAGAAGCCACTCCATCTCCCTTCTCCACAATGACTTCTTTTCGGGAGGCAGAGGTTCCAACCTCCAGAGTTGCCCAAAGACCGTGGCTGTAGAAGAAGAACCAAGTTGCATCACTTGAAGTTGTCTACCAAGAAGAGGCGAAGAAGTCGGAAACCACAGCACGCTTACCGCAGAGATTGGTGATGGCATTGGAGATTGCCAGTGCGGTGCACACTCCCTTCCCGCAGCCTGACATGTCTTCTCCCAGCAACAGCTTGGAAAACCTCTCCTTCATCGACTCAATATCTAACCGAATCCCCAAAAACAATACCAAAAAATCTAAGACTAATTAATTATAGGATTCAGTAAACTAAATCCAAAGGTGCAAGCGGATCGGAATGTGCACGAGATAGCAAATAGAATAGCAGTACTAAAACATAACTAATTGGAAGATTCATCGCTGCCTGTTTGCTATATAAAACGAGCAAAGCAGCTGAGACACAAACCTCTGAGCTTATCAGCTTTGGCATCATTCGAATCGGTTCTTTCGTCATCCGCGTCTGCATCAGAATCGGAGACCTTCCGCGTCGGCCAACTCGATGACACCGACTGCGGCAGCGATTCCTCGGAGCCGCTCGCGCCTCGTGCCTCCTCGCCTGGCGAGGTCTCAAAGCATGAACTGCTCCCGCACCGCTCGTCTTCCGTCGAGTAACTCAGCATTATCTTGAGCTCTCGGCCAGCGTAATCGAGAGGTGGTTGTTCCCTGTCACCGCATTTCTCCACCGAATCCTCCATTGCGAGCCTTTTCCCCAACGATCAGGGTGATCTCAGGCACAGAGAAAGCCCACCCTTAATAGTCCTGACACCGAGAGGGTGGTGGTGGTTGGCTAAAGTTGGCCGAGGGGAAGATGTAGTGCTTCCTGGGGTCCTCTCCGCCTGCTTGCTTGCTTGCTTGCTTGCTGGAGGAGGGACTAGTCTGGCCCCTAAAGAAGGTGACCATTTCTGCAATGGGCAAAAGGAAGAGCAACGAGAGGACGACCGTGGGGACCTTCTCGGTGAGGGTTGGTGATGGCCAATGATAACCATAGCTGGATCTTATACATGGAACTCCATCACGGAGATGGGAGAGAGAGAGAGAAGCGCCACGGGCTTTCAAATCTTAATTCTCAACGGTCAAATATCGAGCGGAAGCAGAGACCAAAAAAGGAGGGGTTCGCGGTAAAGAAACTCCTATCTTTTTTGGTCACTTGATGCCTGAGATTGTGCGATCGAGTCCAATTCGAAGTTGAAACAGGGGGAAGAACATTTGTTTCGTTTTGTTTGATCGAGTTCATTTCAAAACTAAAGTTGAAAACAGGATCTGCCGCTGCCAAATGCAATTCCAACTAATGGAGAGCCTCCACGTCATCACATGGATGTACAAGAGAGGGTGATCTAGTGTGGCCGTACCAATGGATCGGATCCGATAGAGGCTCTCCGTTATGCTGAATCACAACCACAGCCGTAACACTACTACTGCTTATCTGATTATTTATTTTCCTTGTTCGAGCCGGACGTAACGAGAGCTGTCCAAATAATGGAGATACCATCTATATACATATGGATCCATGTAATGAATGCACTTTTAACAATATGAACATAAAAAGATTGTACAGTAGTAAATCGAAAGAAAATTAAGAAAAGCATTGGCCAAGTCTAAAACTTATCTCAAGCACTTCAATTAAACTATTGCAACATTCAACCACCTAAAATGGCATGTCACAATGAACTATGATTTGGTCTTCGTAACAAAGAGAGGATTAGAAAACTTGTACGCCAACTAGGTACAGTATATAAATATAAATATCTATATTTATATAAATATGAGCGAAACAGTAGTAAGTACCAAACAGCGATTGGTCAAATGATTACATGGGCATTATCGCCTTAAGTGTGAAGATAGTTAGCAGCCATCATCAACTCCAACGTCATCTCGGGTTCAATGTGAAACTCCGTCTCTTTTCCACTGTCAAGAAGAACAACCAAAAATGAGTGGCATTCCTATTCTTAGAAGTCACCAAACAAAAAAAAAAAGGGGGTGGGTGTAAGATAAAAGTGAACGAGGAGTCCATGTTGGGCAAACATCATATTCAAACTAACACACAAATAATACCCAAACATATCCACCATTCTTCATCATTTCTATCTGATTAATATTCAAACACATAACGCCATAATTTGAATGGATCTTTTCACTTTTTTATAGTGAGATAAGTATTCTATTCAACGAAATAATTGTTTACCAGCATAACTAGAGAATTATTCACTAGGTTCATGAAATAAGGATTGCATACTCAGTTCTATTAGCACAAGAGCTTCCAAGAAGTAACAAAGGAGTATCTAAGATTTCAAGATCCACCACTAAAGTTTTAAGACAACGACTCAGATGATTTTCTTTAAAAGAGAAATATTTGGACGTCCTTAATGTGACAACTGAATTGATTATGACGTATGTCCCTAAGTTCTGAAATATTGTAATAGGCACTATGGTAGTTTATTTCCTTGGGAGAAATCCACCTTACCTCTTTGTAATCAACATAAAGTATTTGTCTGGGAGACATGGTGATTGAAGGCAGCTTTGGGTTTCATACTAAATAGAATATGCTGAAAGATTAGGCATGATGATCAATGAGTGTTCTGTGACGGAAACAGCACAATATAAGAAAGATGACTGTGTTGGACCATCAATTTGTTCACACTGTAAAAGCATCTGAGAAGAAATTAGATCTGTCATGATTCAACATACAGATTATAAAGAATTATGGGATTCTAACAGACTTAAGTTCTTTAATATTATGAAAACTTGGGAAAACATCCAAGGAAAAAAAAGCTCGCTATGGAAAAGGCTATTAATGACACATTATAGGATAACGATAAGAGGGATTGTACAGCACTCTGGATATATTTTCTGCCTGAAAGAAGCTTAAAAAACTTTGCATTTAATTTTTTGAGTGACTGTCAGGATATCGGAAGCTCTTTCAAAATCATACAGGAATACAAGAAACATTATGTCAACCAAAGTAAGGGAAAAATTCTAATGCATTGCATGAGGAGATGTTTGTTAGAAGTTGCAGTATATCACATGTGGGCTGAGAGGGATAAGAAAGTTCCTAAGCAGCAACAAACTATGAATCAAAACAATGAGTAGCGAGGTTGGCAAGAGGGATTTATGTACAATACATAACAAAAGGCAAAAAATCAAGTTCTAGTTGGACTGGTTCATACTGTCTGGTGTATATTGGTCCGGCTAAGGATTGGATCAAATAGGTTGATACCCATATATATATATCTATATATATATACTATTTCTTCAGTGATGAGATGGTACAGGTTGGAACACTGATATCATACCAGTCTGGTCAGTTGCCAAAACCATTATCAAATGGAGATTTAAATCCTTTATGAGATGTGATTTGTTTTTTATTTTCTTTTGAGTGTTACCATATGCATGCTTAGTTGTTGTGAATATTCCTGTTCATTGGAATTAGAGCTCACTTGACAAGAAAAGAGAAAGGAAAACTATATGACACAAGTAGTTAGGATAATTTCCCTCTGCAATAAGACTCCATTATTACTTATCGGCCCAAAAATAGAGAACACGAGTGTAAATAGTGCAAACCAAGTACTCCTCTATCTTTATTACTTTAGTACAAAAATGGCTACAATTTGGATTCAGAAAGGTCACTGATGGTCACCATTCTGTGAATAAGCAGAAGTGTCCTAGGAACCATATTGGAGGATTAGATGAAAAGGAAAAATGATGGAATAAATAGATTGGGTAATGATTAACAATGGTTTTTCTGTTAATGCACTACCCAAGCGTGAAAGTGAAACAACAAACAACAATATGCTGACAGGCCGGTCGAATATAAAATAAATAACAACCTAATACTTAAATTGCTCTCACTTGTCACAATAACAAGTGAACCATGGAATGATAAGTAACATGTAAGACATACAAAGTCAACAGAGGGTCCTCAGATAAAGTTGTGAAGATGTTCAACACTAAATTCTGATGTATTTAGATGGAAAAAATTACAGAACTGCTCGTGAAAGAAAAAAAAGGATGTAGCAACTAGTAAGCAGACAAGTCTCCCTCCCTCACTCCTACATTTTTGTTTTATTTGAGGAACACACAGCATTTTGGTCAAATTGAAAGGCCAATCTTAATGCTGTCAGCAATATAGAATTTCATTAGGGACAAAGTAACTGATATCAAAGGTGCAGAGAGAACCTGACAAACTATATCTTATTCTTCAATGAGGGTTAGAATTTGATTGGGCAATATCAGAAATAGGCAAATTTTTTCGATGGAATAAACCAACTATAAGCTCATTACATGAGTCTCTTTATGATTTGTTACGTCATCCTCCATAATCATGGAATCTCTTAAAGTCTTTCATATATGCTCAATTATTTGTACCTAATCTTATGCCAAATGGCCTAAGATATCAATCAGAAAATAGTACAATATTATGAAAGTCTATGCAATATCATGAAAACAAAAGTTAAACCAGGAATCTAGAGAAGATCTTTTCCAAGTATACTCAAGGCAAGGAACACACTGTCCTTTTTCTTCTGAAACCATGTATAGCATATAGGGGTTCCATATGAATGGACAAATCCATAATCCAGCTTGGACGATCAAGGATTCTGCTACATGACTACAGAGAAAAACTATCAGATACACGTCCATTAGTTCAGATATCAAGCATCCAAGAAAGAAATTTGATTCCACAACAATCAGCACACTGTTTCAAAACTACTGCTTATTGTTTTGGGGAAAAAAGGAGATAGCATCAAAAAGCCGATTATCTAAGAACTATTAAGCATATGGCATATACTAGTGGGTTAGCAACCTAAAGCAGCCATGCATTTAAGACCGCTTTGGCTTGTACTAACTTTCTGAGCAATCTTAAAAGTTAATTGATAAGTGATACCTCATAACGATAATATTTGATGCAGAATCATAGAAGAAGACTAATTCTACGATATTAGAAGAAGTTATGTCGGCTCACATCAATCAATCGTCACTGCAATTGGCAAGAAGTAGAAGCAAATCCATGGGAGTCGAACAAGCAGCATTTCATAAGCAAATAAGCAATTCGTTTAGAAGTAATTTAGAAGTAAAATGGATTGGGATCCTGAAACCCTTAAATTTGAAGAACTTTGTCGACCCAAAAGAAAAAGGATAGGAAAAAACTACAACGCGTACTGATAAGAAATCAAAGTGGGAAGGATGGCAACCTGGAGTATTCGAGGGACCAGTAGAAGTACTGGCAGATCTTCTCGAGGATAGGAGTGCTGATCTCCGGAAACGTCACCTGCCCGTGCTGCGTCTCCGCGAATCCACCTGCGCGCCCACAAATAGACGACAACTTATGTCGTAATCGCTCTCGACATCGCATCAGATACTGGAACGATTGAAAGAGAAGAATAAAAAGCGGAGGACGAGCGAAGGAAGAAGAAGGAGGAAGGGGAGGGATCAAGACCGACCTGGGGAAGTAAGCATGTTGCGGATAGTCTGGGAGACCATGGCAGCCTTTTTGTCGATGACGAACTCGAAGCCCTCGGCGCTTATCAGCTTCACCGTCTCCTCTTTCCTCGTGTTCTCCTCCCCAGTCTCCATCTCCTCCACGCCACCACCAATGTGAACCCTCCTCCCTCCCGGAGACTCATATAGAGGGCGTAAACCGATCGGATCTGTTCTATGGTGGGTCAGCGGAACCATAACCCGCATCATATCGGATCCCGCTAGAAACCGGATCTCCAACCCGACGGCCCGACCCACAAGGAACAGGCGAGGTGAAAAAACCCGTTTGCGTTAGTTAATATTAGATCTGATCGTGATATGAAGAATTTTGCAATGAATCACCAAACTCATTTGCAATTATATGAATGGGTGATTCACCCCAAAAATAAAAATAAAATCGACGCTCCCAAATGAGCGAGCGATCATATATACGTGATATCACTTTCTTACTAATTAAACGGAAATAATAATGTTATAAGGCGGTCATGTAACAACAGCTCTAGCGAAGAAGGGAACGGTCAGCGGAGGTAATGGTAGGCTTCGTTCTCAAGTTTTAAGCATGATATTGGACCGCGTTAAAGAGAGGTGAATAAATGAATGGCCCTAAAAAGAAGGCGGTTTCGACGTTCAAATGCCCCCCCAATTCCTTGGGTGCCCTGTTATTCCTCCTCTCCGATCTCCTCTCCCCCGCAGAAGCATCGACTTCTCGGCCTTCGTTTGATCGCATCTCGTGTCAGGTCGCTTATTCCGCCCCCTTTCTGATCCAATTTTTGATCTCTTTGTGCCTTGTCTCTCTATCGATTATGTTGTGATTTGTGTCTTTTTTTCGGGTTTATGGATTGAATTCATGTTATAGAGAGGAGGAGGAGGAGGCGGATTGAGGAAGAGAAATGGCGTACCGGGTGGACAACGAGTACGACTATCTGTTTAAGATCGTGCTGATCGGCGATTCGGGCGTCGGGAAATCCAACATCCTCTCCCGGTTCACGCGCAACGAGTTCTGCCTGGAATCCAAGTCCACCATCGGCGTCGAGTTCGCCACCAGGACCCTTCAGGTGATCAATCGTCGTCCTTCCCACTGCCCCCTTATCCTGGTTGATTCTGCACACCATCTGATCTCTTATTGGAACTCGGTTCATTCTAAGTTCTGGATTTCGGATTTCTCGATATATTGCAGAGCTGCATGCATACTAATGTTCTTATAATCTTTACCGGAAGCCTTCCCAGCAAGGGGTCATGACTTATCCTCAACATGCTCAACAAATTGCCCCTACATAATTCACTCACCCTTAAAATCCATTCTGGGCTATATGAGTTATGGCAGCCTCTACTGAGCAAGCGAGCTTAAGGGGATTTCTTGGATCTTGTGGCCATACAATGAGGTTAGCGCTTAGTGGCATTGCGGGCTAGATGAACTATTGCAGCATTTAATGAGCTACGAGATATTTTAAGAGGATTTATTAGGTCCTGCAGTCATACATGAGGTTAGCCCATAATGAGTTACGTGAGACATAGGCATTATGGAGATTCTTAAGCTAGAATTAACTTTAATCTATGGAGTTTAGTCTAGATTCATAGGATGGAAGGGTTGTACGGAGCATGGTGGAAGAACACATGAGATCCTGGATGTGCTCGAGTGTATCTTCTTGGGACCTGATCTTGAAACATTCTGAATCTTCATAGAACCATGTCTGAGGCAATTCAATTCAAGGATCAGATCAGTAATCATTCCATTCACTTCCGGTCAAAAGTGCTTTCACATACATACTTGTGAGCTCTATATTTGATGTGGACATCTCGAGTAAAAAACCTTCCTCCTGGCCTTATGTTAGGGTCAGAAGCATAGCTCTGCACTCTTTGAGGTCAGGTTAATGCGGCCTTTGTGGTAATGACAATGGATGTAATAATTTGACAAGTGCAAGGTTACCCGAAGACACTCTTTGGTTTAAATTAGAGAACCAGATAGATGAAATATTTCCTTTTTTTTTTTTTTTTTTGACTACTTCGTTTCAGTGTTGTGGAGTTTCAATCGAAATTATAGGATGTCCTTAAAAGAAGATGAGGTGCTGTCCTTAACTGAGCCTTTAAGCTAAGTTTATTGCCTGATTTACTTATATCGTTCGGTTCTTGTTCTAAACACCCCATAGGAGATTCTGACATTGTTTCTGGCTTTTTACCTTCTTCTCTGAGATTTCATCTTGTGGCTTAATGGATGTCAAAATTGATGTGTTATTGGCTTCATACAGAGATTGATATCGTCAGTACATATTGAAAGCCTTCTGTTTAGTTTCAATTCATGTTGAAAAGCCTCGTCAGAGGTTGATTTATCGTAGTGGTTTCTTCAGATGTGATCACTGACTGAGTCAACGTTACATGTTGCTTTGCATGAGGCATGATCACTTTTTTTTTTTTTTAAATGAAGCGATTCTTTGATTGCACAAACAGATAGAGGGCAAGACGATCAAGGCGCAGATATGGGACACGGCTGGCCAGGAGAGGTACCGTGCCATTACCAGCGCTTACTACAGGGGTGCAGTGGGAGCACTCCTCGTCTACGACATAACAAAGAAGCAAACCTTTGAAAACGTCCAGAGGTGGCTTCGTGAGCTCAGGGACCATGCGGACTCCAACATTGTGATCTTGATGGTGGGTAACAAGGCAGACTTGAGGCATCTGAGAGCAGTTCCGGAGGATGAAGCCCAGATGTTAGCTGAGAAGGAAGAGCTGTCTTTTATGGAAACATCGGCCTTGGAAGCACTCAACATAGATAAAGCATTTCAGACCATTCTAAAGGACATTTACAACATAATTAGCCGGAAGGCTCTCGCTGCACAGGAGGCAGCAGGAACAGTTCCCTCCCAGGGGATGACGATTAATGTGTCCGATTCCGCTGGAGGTTTTGCAAAGAGAGGTTGCTGTTCTTCCTAGGTGAACAGTTCCCTTCTGCTTGATCGATTACATGGTGCGATCCGAGAAAGGTGGATTAGGCACAAGGGGGCTAACATTTTTTTGGAGGCTACGAGATGTAGAGTTCCTTTCTTTCCCCAGCACCAATTCCTGAGCCATGTAACTGTTGATTTCTTGTTATTATTTTAATCTTGACATTGATTGAAGCATGATTTCGTAGCATTATGGACTGGAAATTGAAACCGTCTTTTGTTTCCTTTAGATCCCCAAACCGGCAGTGGAATTCCAATGTGTAGTAGCTTTCTACGGTTGGTGTTGTGGAGTCTCGTCATTGCAGTTAAACTCGTTCTCCTGAGCCATTGCTCGGTTCTCTTATTTGGAGTAACGCCATTTGGTGCAGAGCAAATTGAAGAGCACACCGCACTTTTATTTCTTTTCTTTTGGAAGTGGGATTATTGCTGAATAATTTCATTGACGCAGCAGGGGAAAATATGCAAGTATAGAACATAACCCAAAAATCCTAAAATAAATACTATAATTATCTTCAGTGTTTTTTAAAATTTTATTTTATCTTTAATCATGATATAAAAGTTTTGGCACTTATAAAATCTCCTGATATGTGCTAGATAACTTGCCTGATGTACAGTTTATTTTAATGTTTTGGATTCAAATCTCATTTTTATCATTTATCTTATCCAAACCAAAAGTAATGATTCAATGCACTCCTCCATGATTGAATAATGATTGATGATTATACGTGGATACCCCATAGATTAACCTCCTGCTTAACTCCAATTACTATCTAAACTCATTATTAATAAAAAGCTCCGCGGGTGATCTTTGCATTTCTCTAGAGCTATCACCACTTTTAGAATTCTCCATTAACAATCATTAAATGAATTTTTGTGACAATTCTCGAGATAGTCTTTGTAGAAACCTTTTTAAATCTTTATATTTTTTAATATTAGATTCTCAATATGCTCGGATGTTAGACCTGGATTAGCTCCAAATTTTTGGTATGTCAGACAACCAAAATCTCTAATAACAAATCATAAATATGATTACAAACATAATCAAATGTCTTTATCTACTAAATTATTTAATACCTTCAAATTTTGGATAAAAAATATAATTTTAAATGAGTGTAAGATTTAATCTCATTACTTTATTATCAAGAAACTAGTTCTTTATTAGCTAAATTAATCAGCAAAACAAAATGGGTAAATTTTAATTCATTTATACTTAATCAGCATATATAATTTTTTTTTTTTTTTGGCTGTCCACAATTTAGTCGGTAGCTTATAATGATTGTCTGATTTTTCATTTGGTAGGGTACCCAATGGGTTGATCCGACTTGTCCAAACTCACGCCAAATGGACAGCCACAACAACACTTCGGAGGAAGTCACGTCAACCCGAGGGACCAGATCGGCAGCCGATCTGGTATCCGAGGTGGAGGTGATTGGATACGACACTGCCTAGCTCCACGCCCATTAATGTAGTATGGCGTGTCATGCCCTCGCCCCATGCTGCTGCAGCCGCACATCTTCCGTACGACTCGGCCATATCCCGAGGGACGACAAGGGTAAGGCTGGGTGTACTGACAAGCTCCCCTTCCACAAGTATAAAACACCCGTTTCGACAACAAGTAAAGGGGGAAAAAATCTCTCTCTCTCTCTCTATAGAATTTTTAACTTTACCATTCAATTCTTGATTCTCCCTAACTTGGGCATCGGAGGGGCCTCACTGGGTCACCCCTCCCATTCCCAAAGAGGCTTGTGTGTATGATCGTCATCCCCGAGACGACCCGAGGAACAAATCGATCGACGCTCAGGACGTGGACCACCGAGGAAGCGTCAACCCACGCAGGAGGTCTCGATCCTTACCGACATTGGCGGACTTGCGCACTCGAACGAGAACAGGTTGAGTCGACACCTTAGCTCGACTCCTGAAAATTATGTAACATCATTTTTAACATGTTCACTAATTTAAATGAATTAGCAAATATACTCATAATTAAAACAGAAGACAAATATATAGTGATTGAGTCTAGTATATATTAAATTATAATTAGCATATCAGTAGTAACATCATAACATATATAGAATCTTAGTAGAATCTTAGTAATATGATTTGTGATGTATATGTTTTATAAATATAATAAATGATATATTTATGCTTCCAGCTTTTTAAGTTGAACTATATGTTTTTTAAACTATTATTCTCAATATTCTATTGAACTATATGTTTTTTAAAACTATTATTCTCAATATTCTATAAAATATTGGTTAAGCATGTATAAAAATTAATATATATTTTAAATATATTTTACAATGAAAAAGGTATGATCCTTCTATGCAACAAGCTTAAATGTGTTAACTGATTCGAGTATAATGTTAAGTTATGGAAATAATCATGCATATAGTGACTAGAAGTGATGATTGAATTTTAATTGGCCTTAAGTAGGAAAATTTAAGTTTTAGTATCATATATGTGATAAATAATAAACTACTTAGGCATGGATACGGTAATAAAAAAATTTATTAAAATATAAATTAAGGAGGAGTGCTATCCTAAAAAATTGAGATACTTAACTGAGATTAAAGGATGAGCTTAAATAAAAAAATATCATCTTTGTTAAACCAAATTTGACTTAATTGAAGTCATTATAATCTTACAATTATATTAGTAAAATAAGAAAAAAAATAAAAATTTGAAATAAGGTCCAACGAAGTTGAGTCGTAGATCTCACGATAATCTCTTAAGCAACTCTATTTTATTTTGATATCATCCTCTTTACCAACCAGATAACTCATGACCTTTTTACTTTTTTCTTTAATTATTCTCTCAGTTTTTCTTATGAAAGCTAGGAAATAGTAGTTCTAAAAAAGGTTGAGATATGAAAAACTTAATTCTTTCCTTCTTATACCTATGGTTTTAGTTTTATAAATTTTAGAATAAATTTTAGAATTATTTCTGTGTAATCTAAACTTTGAATTTATTTTATTTTTTAAAATGTATTTTATATAAATATCTTATGTTTCTAATGTCTCTGATATATATGAGATTAATGTCTTGAGTTACGAGTGTCCTGATATAAGGTACTCGAAATTTTTTTTTCTTCTAAGAATTCTATTTGAGTTAGATTGACTCCTTTAGAGATATTATAAGGCTCTCACTCCTTTTCATATGTCTTAAAATTTTATTAGATTTAAAATTGAGTAATACTTATTTTTTGCACTAAAATATAAGGTTTATAAATTTAGGTATTCTTAATCCAATTTCAACAAAACATAATAAGTGTTGGCATCAAATTAGAAAATTAGTTTAGCCTCTAAATAATTATATTTTAAGCTAAAAATTTATGTACATTTAGTTTTATATGTTTTCTAGTTTTCTACAAAATTTTATGATAATTCAAGATTGTTTGGTAAGATAGTGAACTAAAATTTCTTTACAGAATTGTATATTGTTTTGAGTGATATTAATTAGTTCATTGATCATAAAGTTAATTGTTAAAATTTAGATAAATTTTTAAGTTGAGTATTATCTATTTTATTTAAAATATTATCAATTTTTTATAAATTACAACTATGAATTATTATAAATTAACAACTCAAGAGATAATGTTCTTGGTTAAGGCATCTTATGACCTTATGCTCTAAATTTGAATGATGTATCCCTCCGTAGCACGCTCGATGTGATCTTTCACTAATATTTTCATTTTTAAGTTAAATCAAATAAGTATAAATTTAATTCATCATAAAATATTGGTCATATAAATTATCATATTCACTTAAATATAAGTTAAATTAATACATTTTAGAAAGTATGTTTAGAATGATATGATTGTAGCTAGACATGAGACAAATATAAATATATATTTTATAAATATTAGATTATATGAATTATAATAAAATTATATTGTAGCATGCACATATAGTGTAAGAGTACATGTGTTTTATATAGTGTGCTGTGTGGGACATATATTTCCAACTTGTGTATCCAAATATTTCAATTTTTTTTTGCTTAGAATACGCTCTATTTTGCATACACTAAGGTTATGAGGTGTTTACTATTACTTTTTTCCGTAGATAATTTTAAAATATTATATGTATATGAAATGATATATTTTTACCTAAATAAAATTATAAAAGTTTATACTTATAATTATCTACATATTGTCAAGATCATTAGTAAATTAAAATATTTTATTTTCAAATTTTATTTTTTAATTATATTTCTATGTATAATAATTAAAAGATTAAAAATGACATCTTTTTTTTTAATTATGCATGTAGATATAAATCTCGCATGATATATGAGTGAATGTATCTCAAAACTAGCCGCTATTTCTGAAAAGTAAATGTGTTCGAGGATTTGGCCTATAAATAGTTTATAAGTGTTGTTTAAGAAACACTAACATACGCTGCTCGGTGGGTTTCTTTAGCTTTGGTCGATTCTCGATAGCGGCCATGGCGAGGTTCGTGGCGAAAACTCTTCCCCTTGCCTCCCGATGCACCAGTCCTCGTTCGCGGCCTCTCGCCGGCGCTTCCTCATGGCGCCGGACGACTCGCCTTCCGAGCCCTCCCCCCATTCCTCCCCTTTCACATTCGGTTCCCCTCCCTGCCTTCTTCTCTAATGTTTCCGCCAGGGCGTTTCGGTCCCTTTCCGACAGTTCGTGCTCTTTGGTGCCGGTTTGGGGGTTCTTTGCGGCCTTTACCCGGGGTTATAGGAACGTAAGGCGGAGGGGACGGCTGCCGAAGAAGAAGCCGTTGGAACTCGACGTCAACATTTGCATCGAAGAGGAATTACCCAATGATCATCATATTTTGGTAATGTTAGGGTTTCTTTGTCCTTTTAGCTTTCAAGTTTATGCTGTGTTTAGGGGATAGTTTGCATCTTTTGCTGAGATGGATTGCAAGTTTGCCCTTATTTCATTGTTAATGATAGTGGAGAAGAAGGGGAGGGATATATAGACTACGATTATAGGACGGTGAATGCAACGATAATCTTCATAGCATCTCTGCTAGTCCTGGTCATAGACTGTTGATTATTCTTAAAATATTAATACCAAAGAATATTACCTTGTCTCCTTGGTATCAAGAGGGTAGTTACATAAGCCATGTCTGTGGTGAATGACAGGGTGACAAGTGCATAATAAGTCCCATCCACAAAGTTCAATTATAGAAAACATTTTCATAGATTTCTTAAGGTGTCACTCACATAGCCGTAGGTTTCGAGAAATTTAGGCACCTGAAATAAAAAAGGTCTATGATAGGTCCTTGGACAATCCAACCAGCTTAAAGGAGAACTTGTTTGCTTTTTAGTATCCTGGCAAAACAAGTTCTCTTGTATGTAGCTTCACGCAATTCACCATCCACCATGAAACTATAAAAGGACTTGTCCTTAAAGCATCTATAAATGCCGATATCTAAATCATTTATTTGTTTCAACAGTCAAAACATTTATATGTTCCAGCAATTTGGTTTCAATTTTCAAGTTTGCACGGCAAGGAGCATCTAAGGGTCCTTCTTGTGGCTTCTTATAGACTGTTTGACATGTGACATGAATTGTTATGACTATATGACAAATCTATGCCCTTTTTTTCTGTTTTCTATCTGATCATTGTTATTGATAATGATATCAATGCTTTCAACTTTGGTTTTGTTGAACCATGAATTTTGGGGCATGAAATATGGTAGTAGGTTACTGGGAACATTGTAAGCATGTCCTTTTCATTTTGTCATTTTAATTTGCTTACATCAGAAAAGGATGCTGTGCATAACATCATTTCTAAGAGTTAACGCACAATCTTGACAATTTTATTTGATTATTTGGAGGGATCATAAGTGAAGAATCTTTAATGGATTTGTTAAATGTCAGGTCTACTTTTTCCATGGTCATCCATCTTCACAATATCCTTTTTTCAATTGTGGATGACACCTCTATTATGCTATCACACAGTAAGATAATCAAGTGGAATAATTAGGTCTTTATCAATTTATGGTGTCCTTGTTTAGTGTTTGCCATATATTCTGCAATTGGAGGACCAAGAAAAAGAATGATTAGCTAGACTATTTTATGATCATATCCTTTTAATGTGGATATTTTTATTTGTCTGTGAATTAGATGATATTTTCATTTTGGTTTTTCTTGTAATGTAGTTCATGACATTTTCCAGGTGGACTATGTATGTTCTATTTCATATACTGATGAAAATCTATTTTCTGTATGCAGAACGTTGCAGAGACACTTAAGTCTGATGTTCCTGTTGCACTGAAAGTTGCACTTGATGGTTTAATAGCTTCGAAATATAATACAAGAGATACTTCTATAGATGATGTTAACAAGTATGAAAAAGTTGAGCTATCAGTATTGCTTTGTGATGATGGTTTTATCCAGAAATTAAATAAGTATTGGCGGGATGTGGACCAGGCCACTGATGTTTTGTCCATGTCACAACATATCCCTGAACTAGGCCTTCCCATTGTGAGACACCATCATATTTTCTTTCTGTTTCTACTGGTTATGATTTTTTTCTTGATTGTTTAACTGCGCTGTTTCAGCTTTTATTAGGTGACATAGTAATTTCTGTGGAAACAGCTTCCAGGCAAGCACAGGAAAGAGGCTATACACCTCTTGATGAAATTCGGGTCCTCATGGTTGGTTTGCTATTTTTGCTTCTTTCCATTCTGGGTTTATATGCTTGTTATTGCTGATTTCACATGGTTTAAGCACATGAATTTTTCTTTTTTGAAGAGTACTGTTCGAATCTTCAATTGCCTTTTTTTTCCCTTTTGCCTTTTATGTTTTCTGTACATGACCAAAAGTATCTATATCTGTTTGGCCTCTCAGCACCCTAGTCATAATTTGTGCATTACCATCTGAATTTTCATCTCTTGCATGCTCATATATTACATATAAGTAATTTGACCTGCATTTGCCGTGTCGACTACATTTTTTGGATAGGTTCATGGTTTGCTGCATCTTTTGGGCTTTGATCATGAGATCAGCCATGAAGCTGAAGCTGAAATGGAGAAGGAAGAAGAGCTAATTCTTAGGAAACTTGGATGGAATGGAAAAGGTCTAATTAAGAGTACAAATCATTCTATAATTGCTGAAAGTCATCCAACAAGCAGCCCAAATGGTATGTAGTTTATGTTCTATAATCTTGATTTTTACCAAGCGAACATGCTCTAATTGCACTGTTGTGTTTCACATCTGTGCAAGAAATTATAAAGCACCAATGCAAGTGTAGATCTTTGCAGAACTTGTGAAAAATGTGAAAATGGAAGGCCATTCAGGATTATATGAAGCAAAATTGAGTTATATGTTCTGTGACGTGGATGGTATGAACATGCCTTTCTGTACACTTTTTGTCTTTTCCTGTATATTTTTTTCTTGCTTTTGTGTGTATGCCTTCAGTTTTTGTAACAAGTTCCTATGACAAAAGATACTCTTTTCAATGGTAAAAGTCAAATCAATACAAGAATGGCAGAAGCAATGAGAGAGGCACTCTCAAGGGGAGCAAAAGTAGTCATCGTTACTAGAATGGTTGGATTCTAACTCCATGTTTTATTTTTAGTTCTGGGGCCTTCATGTTAGAGAAAAGTACTTGCTAGCAAGCTCTACACTATCTAAAGCTTAATTGACTAGTACTTACCTGTAGAAAATTAACTGTTCAATCCATTGGTCTAAGTACTATTTTTTTGTTGTAAAACCACTAATTCGATTGACTTCTGAATTGCTTCATATATATCTTTTTATTAATTCTGAACAATTTGATTTGGTGAAAGCAAACCACTTAGAGGGTGAACCTTGGCACTATGTTTGAGGTCTTTGTGGTTTGTGTCTACTGGTCATGTCTTGGAAACAGCCTTAAAGCTGTTGGTAGCATCATGGTCAAAGTGTTTGTAACTCAGATGTCAATCATTTGTGTGTTGAAAACAGCCTTTCTGCTCTATTGATAAAGGTGCATACAACGACCTTCCATGACCTTGCATGCGACGATCCTCATTCTTGTTATTGCTGTCTGTTACTGTTTTATTTTTATTCTAATTGCATTGTTTGTGTGCTGTATACAAAGCAGACCCGGTCAGCAGTTATAAGAGCTTCAAGTTTGGCTAATTTGGCAGGAAAAGATGGTATTGTATCAGAAGCATCACCTGGCATTTTTCTACAGGTTTCTTGTCTTTTCTACTGTGAATCACATAATGATTTCAAACCTATTGATTAGACTGTAATAGAACTATCATGTTTTGCCAATCTCCTGAATTTTTTTTCTGTCAAAGGTTTTATGAATCACATAATGATTTCAGACCTATTGATCAGACTGTAATAGAACTATCATGTTTTGGCAATCTCCTGAACTTTTTTTCTGTCAAAGGTTTTATGATACCAGTTCAAATTTAATGCTCATAATGGTTTCTTAATTGGATTTAAAAGTGCTTTCCAAGACTTGACATAATAGTGTTACAAACGTGTACTTAGATCTTCATTAGCTCTTAATTATGGTTTCAATTTTAAAATATGTCATTAGAAATATGCATATTGCATACCACTGCTCTTTCTCATTGTGGTCATGTGGAAAATAGTTTGCTTATACTATATTGTGAGATCTCCATTATCTCACATCGAAAGATATGGGAAAATGGACTTGTACATATGAATTTGAGGGCTAGTACTTTAGGCTCATGCTAAACCCTGTCATGCAAAAGGAGAAGGTTAGCAGTCCAGCAGCAAATAAGCCTATTCAAGATAATTCTGATGTACTAGGAAAATCAAACCAAATTTGGAATTTCTACGTTAACATAAGATGGAGAGATTCAATGAGGGCAGCTAAACCCTGTCTGTTCCGGGATTTGGGGACTTGACAAGGCCTACTGGCCCCTAACAAGGGTGACCAACTGCTAAAGCTGACCCCAACCCCGACCCTACTGGGGACTGACGAAGGCATTGGTCGGCCAGCCTTCGCACTGAGGACAGCTTGCAGCAGGTTGTGGAACGGGATATCGACTCATTACAGTGTGTATTAATAGAAGAAAGCTCTACAAGATTGTAGAGATTGACTTGTAGTAGGTGTAGATGGCAATGGTACGCTCTAAATATAGAGAGGATGTTTCTGTGACTCGAATCCTGGTCTCCCAGGTCACAGAGGGCAACCTTATCATTGTGCCAAGCATGGTCTCCCACCCTCTCCATTGATCGGATTTATAAGCTCCGTAATTTGTTTTGACGAACATCTTGCTTTTAATGCTTTTGTAGATGTTATGCACACTTTTTGTCATCCATATTGACTAGGATCACATTTGTTTTAAGTCCCATCATGATATTCTGATTCTCTCTCTCCAAAAATTATTTAGCTACAATATTTGGCTTATAAAGTCAACCTGATGTGCTTCTCTTTCTTTTTTGTCATACTTGTCTTGAATTTCAGGGATCTCTTGTATACGGGAGACAAGGTCAAGAGATTTACAGAGCAAGTGTAGATAAGAATCTTTGTAGAGAGGTAACTATTTATTAATTTATATTTCAATTGTTTAAAAGGCACAATATATGCTAATAGGTATTTGAGTCTTTTATTACTTTCTTGACTTGCATCATCTTTAGTTTGTGTTCCTTGACATGTTTCCATGTCAAAAGATATATCATTCAATAATATGACTAAGTTCCTCTAACCAACTTGCATATCATACAAGGAAATTTATTTGAAGGAATATAGAATATCCTGCTTGAACTTGACTACATTTGCTTATGATGATCCTTTTATTTTTGTCATCTCACTCTTTGGTTGGTCATGTAATCCATCCAAGCAGCTTAGAGTTTGGCACTTGAATATTTTTATTGGTGGATACATTTTGCCCTATTGTGGGAAATTCATACCAGTCTTAGTTTTTATTCATCTACTGTATATTGATGACTATTTGCTTTTTAACTGCAGGCTTTTCTTTACTCTTTGGAACATGAGGTTCCTCTTGTAGCATTTTGTGAGGATCAGTGTTTCACACTATTTGAACATCCTTTGATTGATTTACTTCATACTGTGCATCATGAGCCAAAGGTACTGATACAACATGGTTGTTTGCTATGTTATAGTTGTAGATGATTGCTATTAGTTGCTTAATAAACAAAATTTCTTGCCAGGCAGAGATCATGCCTTCAGTTGAGCACCTTTTAGCAGTTTCTGATGTACAGGTATGCTCCTGTTCCAACTTGTAGAGTTCTAAGCAACCAATAAAAAATTCTAGACAAGCACACACTTATAGATACAGACATATATTTTTGAGCACACAAGCTTCTGAATATGTTGTGTTATGCATGTGTATTTAGTAAAGTTACACTGCTCTCACCAATACTAAACCCTTTTTTCCCTTTGATGCATTTATTGCCTCTGATTTGATAGCATACATGCATTAATTTTTGTAATGTAGTGATAATTGCATTAGTATAGAGTATACATGTATTATATTTATTTACATAACTGCTTGTGTTCATAATGATGTACGAGTGAAGGATAGTTAGTAGTTTAATTACAAGGCCAATGAATTCTCAGTAACCGATGTACTTCACTAAGAGTAATTCTGAGTTCTTTACATGTTTGTACTTGTAATGCTTAAAAAATGAATGTACCCCATGCGGGAGCTGGAGAGGGTCAATGAGACGATCAATGTATATCTACTAAATGTTTAATGTTTGTTGATGACATGGTCTTAATTGGGATTAGAGTCGAGATAACCTAGACCAAGGTTATGAAAACAAATTTTAGAACCTAAGGGCTATAATTGTTTATGGTCTGACAGAATATAACAGTTAAAAGAAGCACGTGTACAGTTTTAATCCAAAAACAATAAAATTGAAATGTTATTATTTGGACTATTATCTAATGAGGATGTAAAACAGGAGGAGATCTGGCTGTAGAATTTTAGAAGTATGAAGTTTTTTTATAATTTTGAGACTTGGACTATTAATTAATGAGGAGATTAATTCAAAAGGAAATTGTAATTTGATGGTCAAAATGGACAGGCATCTGACTTATGTGCAACTATTGCATGTCTACTAGATTTTAGAAAAACACAATTATATCACTAGGTGTGTTCTATGGGTCAGAAACAGGAGCAATTATGAAACCAAACTTTTGATGACATTGTAGCAAATATGAGTATTTTAAGATAATAAGTCTTTGGATTGATAGAAAAGATTATCGTTCATGATGGGAAGTTTAAAGGTGGATTAGACATGTCAAAAGAAAATCTATAAATGCATAGTTGAGGAGCAAAATTAACTCAGATCAGAGGTGTCTAGATAGGTAAGAAAGTCCAAAGAAGACTGCCAAAAAACCAAAAAAAGAAAGGATATGATGGGCCTTCTGATCATCAAGTGACATTATCCAAAACATAATTTTAGCATGTGGATGAGGATCTGTGTAGCCAGTGCCAAACAATCAAGAAAATGGCATATATAATATAACATTTTTTCTGATTAATCAGTCTCAATAATCTATATTGTATTTTACAACTGCGAACTTTGAATTAGGTGATGGCTTCCACTGTTATGTACGGTAATACTTTCCCATGATTTTCCAATGTTCTCTTGCCATCTAATTTGACTTTTCCATATTTTTCTCGTTGTCTAAAACCAGTCAAAAAAGATTTCAAGTCTCCTTTATTTCATCCGTTTTTTGTCAGCCAGTCGCAATCTCATTTGTTTTAGATCCTACGGTCCCAATTGTTAACACAGAATTGCAATAGTACTTGACTTACAGTGCCTTAGCTTGCTCTTTATTTACGTTCAATCATCTTAGATAGAATCCAAGCAAGAAATTTTAAATGGTCAGTCGGTGTAATGTCTTGTTTGAAATGTAGGTGCAAGTTTCTAAATGAGCAAATTTCGATTTAGGCACTTAGGGTTTTCTTAAGGCAATCATGACTAAGCTGTCATTGTTTAGGCTGAATCCAGGAAGCATATACCATGGGCAGTTCACACTTCTGATCGCTAAGGTAAAATATCCGAATCTCATTTTGAATGTGCAGAAGTTGCTTTTTCTTGGAACTGCTGAAGCGATCTCTACGCTAAGGCCATATTGGTTGGAGGCAACACGAGGGATTGCAGATATCGTGCAGGCAATGCCAGATATGCTTGAAATTGTTCCATGTGGAGCTGCAAAACGCAGTGGCATAAAGTTGCTGTTGGACCACCTTGGAATTGCTGCAGATGAGGTATGAAATGAGATACTAATTTGAATATCCTTTTTAAAGATTTTCGAATAAAAACTGCTTATTTGGTATCATTATCAGTATTAAGGTTAGCATCAATGTGTTATAAAGTGCCCATTTCGCAAGCATTAGGGTATCGATAATATAATATCTGCTTGGGTTAAGCATGTCCAAACATCCTGAAACGGCACAACATTTGGTTACTCATGGAATACTTAATTATCTTTGCTGCATGTGTAAGTTATTGTAGCAAAAGCTGGAGACGAGTTTGATGCTTCTGAGGGCCGTAGATATGGTTGAATAAATCATGTGGAATTTAGCTGTAGATATAAAAATTAGTGTTATCATCTTTCCTTCTGACGTGATAAAGTTCATCTTCGAACAGATTATGCCACACTTTGATGGTGAGAATAAGATGGAGGAGCAGTAACCATCATCAGGCGTTGAACCAGGCAAATGTCTAAACTGCAGTTTGATTACTAGAATTGCACCAAGTACACCATAGATGTTTTTGGCTCAAACCCTGGCAAAAATGTTGGAATTCATTCTGCTCCATTTCCTTGGCACACACCATTACAGTCCTACCTACTCAAAAGAGGAAATAATTTCTTTCATGGAACAAAAGCAGAGGACAAAGCTTTTGCTTTTTTTCACACTTGTCTTCAATCGAGCTCCTGGGAACAGCGATTTGGAGATATCCAGTACAGAAAGCAATGCAGTAGTAGTTAGATGAGATGAACTCACTCAATTAAGACGCAATGCTGTTTCAGTGGCTAGGTAGGAAAAAAAAAGGATTCGTATGGTAGACTTAAAATGGTTGGGGGATATCAGTGCATCTTATTGTTATCACTCTCATTCAATTTAATGTTGTAAATTCTATCGAAGTTGGAAAAAGGATTGTTCCCTTTGATGTCAGTACTTCCATTTTGGCACTTTGATGTTGGTTTGTTATAGGGCCTGCTGCTGCTCCTTGCTTTCCTCCTCCCCCTGACACAAAACATCATTGGCCCGTTGTACTTTCGCCGGAGGTAAATCCAGCGGCTTCCCGCTCCACAAACGACTACTTCTGTTCCTTCTCGCCGGCAAAGAGGGACACGAACCCCTCTTTGATGTTGTTTTCTTATAAAGCCTCGGTGTTGCACCGAGTCCGCCGATCCCGTGGCATACCTTCATCTTCTTCCTGTTGGGGTTCTCTTCCTTTGCGAGATCCTCTATGCATCTAACATCTGATAGGGATCGAAAAGACTGGGACTTGCCCTGGTAGTATTTGGACAGCCCTCTTCTGCAGGTTTCAACGATATAAACAAACCTTCATCAACAGCCATACAATATAAGGGGGAAAAAAAAAGTTCGATGATTGATTCTACCAACTTTGTCAACGAGACAAGAGAGATAGAAGAGAAAGCTTATCGATTTCCCACATAGAAAGCGTAGCATATGGGAGAAGTCGGAGGAGCTCACTTGATTGGGAGTTCGGCCATGAGCGACGACAAGTCGAAAAGAGATCCAATTGAATCTGGCTGCGATGCGGTCGACGATGAAGTGGCATCGTCTGTAAGCTCCGAAGACCAGGAGAGCTCGGAACTAACAGAGGCGCCATGGGACGACGAAGATTCACACAGATCACCTTCACCCATATCTGCTGCTAATTTGCAACGCGAGGAACTCTTTCGAGGTTAGATCGCAAGCATATATAACCGCAAAGGAGTCGAGGGACCGGTCCATGTTCCTTCCTTATATCGCATCGCCTATATGAGGATTAGGATAACTTACTTGTCTCCCCGGACGCTAACAGGAAGGGATTAGGAGGAGTTCGTGGATAGATAGGATAAGGAATGTGGATAAAGACGACGTCGTCCTCTCATATCCATATTTCTTTATTGCCACGTTCTATGTTTCTCCCTATTCGATGATGACTTCTCCCAACAATTGTTACCATTTCTTAGACGCTCAAATGTCACATCCAACGAGCTTTTGATGAGACGCCACGTTATCTGATTGAGGAATTCAAGCCAAAATGCACAGCCGCCGAGATAGGATCCGAGGTTGGGCAGCGTAGCGCAAATGGTCGGTTCTAAGTCGTATCAAAGCAACTCGTTGAATAATTGGATAAGACTGTGTCAGATAAGAAAAGAATATTAAAAAAAATATGCAGAAGGCGTCCACGGATTAATAACTATTGCTTTATTAAAATAAAATTTATGGATCCGCAGATTCCGTATTTATGACAGTTTTAATTGCTGAGTTAAGAACATATTTTTGTTCTATTTATTAGAATACTTAAAAGATGTCATTTAACACAGCACAGTTTAAATCACATACGTACAATTGACTCATTGGGATTCGAAAGTTCGGGGAAGCTTGATAAGACAGTGAGGCTCCATGATGTGGCAACTCCTCAAGATTGGGAGACGATCGGGTCAATTTCGAGAGTCGTTCGGGACCTGCAAAGAGACCTTCGTCATAGGTGCATGCCCGACTAAACCCCTCCAAAGTTAGCGTCGAGACTCTGGAGGTCCTGATCGATTTTTGGGAAAAGAGATTGAGAGTTCTGAAAAAAGATCCCCCACTAGGCTATAGTGGGGACGTATTTATATATGTCGAGTAGAAGGGGGTCGTACCGTAGTGTTTAATGGGTGCGATGCCTTCGACCAAGCAATAGGTACGGTCTTGTGCTGAGCGACGCTTTCATTGGTTTCTAGGATCTCGGTTGACAGAGACGACATGCATGAGCACGACGCTTAGGGTATCCGTAACCCTCGGATCGACGTGTCAAAGCTGATTGGTTGAGACATCGCGACTGCCAACATGACCCTCGGCCTGGCACAGTTGGATCGAGCCATGCGGGCGCAATATTTACCATATCATTTCTTAATAAGAAATGATGATTATGATGTTTTGATCTATAAGGTGAATAAATCCATCTATTTTGATTGATCCGTAAGACCAATTGATGTAATATTTTTTAATAGGCTTATAGTATATTTTTTTGAAACAGTATACTATAACCGAAATAATTCTTTCAGTTGATTATTTTGGTTTATAAACTAATAAAAATAGTTATTTGAAACCCTATTTTTATACATAAGATTGTATCCCCTGACTACAAAGTATCATGTCAATTTGCCTCACTTATAATATTTTTTTATTAGACTTAATACGTGTATGACATTATAAGCCTCTTCAAAAATATATTTTATGGATAGATGAACCGGTCCATATGGTGTCACCAGGTACTACTCAAGTTGTGTATTTTCGAGGGAATTATGATAAATAAAAATTAGTCTTTGAAAAATATGATATCTCGATTTGTCTTTGACAATTACAACTCGTTTATTATATTTTCTATCTCACTCTATTCAAAACATATGTCATTGAATTGGGCCGTAAAATAAACGAGCAGAGAGTAGGATGGATGGGGAGATATGAGATAAAATAGAATGGTTGACCATTCCACGCGTGCTCGGCGGTGGTGGTGGTGGTGGTGGTGGTGTTGTTCGATCTTAAATGGCAACTCCACCGCATGAAGGCAGACGAACCTTATCCTCTTTCTCGGGCATTCATGGCTTCACGTTTTGTGAGTTTGCCATCATCAAAATCATAGCTCTTATTCTTTCTTATTGGGACCAAAACAATTGTCATATTGTTCAAAAGGATTTATTGCACCAAATGGTGCTCTTGACTCTTCTTCAGTCGAATCTATCCAAAACTTTGTCGAGAATAATATGACCATAAACAATTGGAAAAAGAATTATTCATGGACCACTGAATGACAAGCTTGCAAAGCTATCTATTGCTCATCTCATTGTCATTTTTTTTTTAATGTTTATCAATCCTTTTCTTGTTAAACAAGAAGAAAATGTTATGATCGATAAGGATTACGGACTACTAATACAATTTTTCATACTAATAAATTAAGTATGAAAAGGTTGTCTTATGAATAAAAATATAAAAAAAATAAGGTTTGACTATTTTTTATAAAGACCTCATGTATCTCTATATCATAGTAAAATGAGATTCTCATTAATATGTCTAGAGAAAATAAAAAAATGATAAAAATTTTAATTTATATAACGATCGATACAAAATAATTTGTACTGAAGTTAGAGCTCAAACAGATCATATCTTCTATTGCATAATGTTCGTTATTTTCTTGAACTTTCGAAACCTCCTCTTCTAAAATAATAAGGTTATAACTTACGATCGTAATAATATTTGGGAGAGCACCGCAGACATTCCACCTACTTGGAAGACTTCCGATCCATATGAATTATATCTCATCTAATCTATCTTATTTTGTAATATTATTGATTTGGTTATCGTATGCTACATGAAATTTATGTTTTACCTAATCTATCTTGTGTTCTAGTCTTACTAGGATTCCTCATGATGTTAAATGTCGATTGGATACAGATTAAAGGGTAAATATTCTTGGAAAAATGAACATATTAAGGATTAAATAGATATTATGTAAATATAAAACATATGATAGATTTCGAAGCTTTGGAAAAAAAATCAACCCCATCATAGTATAATGGGCCGAGCCGGAGAAATAGGCGTCTGGTTGGGCCAAATTGAAGCCCAAATATGATCCGATCGGGTTCAATTGAATCGGAGTTCCTTTTGGCTGAAGAGAACCGCGGGCCCCGCCGCGTGATCAAAAGCGTCGGGTACTGGCCGGCGGATGATCCGACGGTCGCCATCGATTTGCTACGTCATTTCCTATGAGCCCCATCTTAGTGTGCCAACGGCAAGCCTCCTACGCGTCAAAGAAAGCTCCAACCGTCCGATCGAGTGATCCGACGGTCGTCATCGATTTGCCACGTCGATTTCTGGAATCCTCGGTGTTTTCCTCCGTCCTCGAGAGGTTTCCGGGAAAACACCAGAGCGAGAAGAAGCTCCGCGTTGCTTTCTTCATTACTCGATCGTCGTCTCGCCCTGAGAGCACAAGAGAGATCACGTTGCGATCCCGAGGATGTCTTCTCCGGCTGAGTAAGTTTGGAACCATCGCGATGTAGTCTTCGTCAAAACCTAACTTCGTTTTTGTTTTGTTAGTTACGAGGGTCGATCTTGTTTCGCACTTTACATGATATCGTTTGGTTTCGTTTTGGTTTATAGATTCAAGATAATCTTCGCTATAGACTAGGGTTCGGACCCTGTTTTCGGATTGGATCTTTTTTGTTGCTGCATTTCCCAAGAAATTAGTGGGATTTCGTAATTGAGCTGCTGCTGCTTCATTATGGTTGTGAATTACGTGTCTTTTTTGTCTATATGATCTGAAACATTACAAAGAAGAATTGATCCGATTAGAAGTTGTTATGTTGAAACGGAGGTCTCCGTTTTTAAGTGAAGTCAAATGCTAAATCGAATTTTCTTGGAGGGTTGGACGAGTGAAGGACTGCGTCTATCTCGTTTGTTGACACTGATTCGAGAAAGGATATTAATTGTATAATTAGGAGAGAAACCAGGATGTTTGCCTTTCTTGTGTGCGCAAGTGCATGCGTGTGTGTTTTTGGGTGGTGTGAGGCTGAAGCATATGTATTGTTGATAAGGCCATAATTTGGTTATAAACATTTCTTTTAACGAGCTTTGATAGGGATCTTGGATCTTCTATCAGAAAACAAAGACCTTCAATCATTTATTGAGCATGAAAACTCGTTTGTGACGGAAAATGAATTGGTGTATGTTAGTAGAATATGTTACTAAAATAGAACAAAAATTGGTTATAACCTTTCATAGCAACTATTTGTTTCTGATAGTGTTGCATAATCACTTCATTATTGTTGCTATTAAAAGTATTTCTCGAGGCAAGTAGGTTGGCACCGAGTTATTTACTACTGAAAAAGTCCACTTCACATATGAACTGTTATTTTAATAACTATGCATAATGATAATTCCACTTAAGTAATTTGTTGGAAAGATGTATGCCCCCGAGTTGACTGTCTTTCCCTTGGTCCGAGTTGGTGTTTTCTTGTCAACAAATTAGCCAATATGTTCATTTAATTTATTTCTAACTCAGTTTTTTCCTCTTTTTTTCCTCATTATGCATTATGATAATTTGGTGTATATGGATTTTTGGAATACATTGAATCTACTCGATGACCTCGGTGATAACCTTCTAAGTTGTGAATTAAACTCACGGTAAAGTGGAGAACCAATGTCATAAATTACATGAGTAGTTCTCTGTGCATTATCGTATCATTCTTGTTCCTCTAAGGCCATAATGCATGCTTTTAAGTTCTTGTGACTTGGATTATGACAATATAATGTCAGAGAACATGTTGTATGGGCTGACATGCCATGGCATAATTTATGAACAGTGCACTCCCAGGTACCTGATGGCTATAGTCCGAGGAATACCAATAAGAGTTTAATCTTGCATGGATTACAAGGATTTTGGACAACATGTGTCTTGATGTGGTCGCTGGGGTTTGATTATGAGTGGATTTAATATCTGTGGGAAGCAATATTTCTGATATGAGATAAATATAGAAATTGTATCAATTTTTCTATGGCCCGGTTGGGATGTTGCTGTTGTGGGAATCCTTGTTGTTTTACCTTGGTTCTTATATGATGGACAAATAAAAAAAGTTAAACCACTGAACTGGTTTATGATTCAGTATTTAGTGGTCTGTCATATATGTTCTGATGAATAAGTGGCCAAATGTTCTTTAGGAATGATATACATCCTTTTCTTTTTAGTATTATTCTTTTGTCATCATCTTTCATCCTCAGGAATGAAGTACTTCCTAAGCTGGGTTGATGTGATTAGAAATACACTTACTTTCCAACTAGGAAACCACCTTATGTGCTACCGGAAGTCTCACCTAATCTATTTAGGTCGTGTAGGAATCCTCCATGTTTGATGTAGCCAATCCATGGGACTGTGAAGCCTTCCAAGTCGCTGGCCAAGCTAGATTCTTGGTCGATTCCATTGTTTTGATCAAAACAGTGGGGGGCTCATGATATTAATATATGTATATATATGGAGGGTAATAGCGATATCGTAATATATGTGAAGTTCGTCGGTCATCTAGAAATGGTTGTTTCCTTTGGTTTTATATTTTTTTTTGCCCTCTATATACACATGACACTACATGAGCTTGTGATGTGAATTGCTTAATAAGCGACAGCTATCTTTGATGATGTTCACCTTCTTTAGCATATCTAATACCATTTGAAGAGGGTGTGAGACTGCTTGGTAACCATTATTATAATTTATGCAAATTGATGACCACCGTACTCTCTTCTTTCTACGCTTGGTTTACAAAGAAACTATTTTGACATTAGTTTGCTGCTAAACAACTATTAAGTTCTCTCTTTATTTTCTTCCAGATTCTACAATTCTCTTCCACCAGTGAGCAAGGCCTATGGTACTCTGTGCTTGTTGACCACTGCATTATTCCAGTTAAACTTGTTTGATCTTGGAATTATTGCGCTACTATATCAGCCAGTATTTACTCAAGTTCAGGTATAATAGTCTTGTTGTTCCTTGAATTCAACTATGACTTTTTAGCCATTCTTTGTCATCCTTTTATAATAATAACTAGAGACTGAATATTCATCTACGCAAATGATATTGAGTCATCCTAATTAGGCTTTGCAAACCAAGACCAGATCAGGCACTCAACAGAATGTGTTATACATTTTGCATCCTCTTTGTTATTTAGGATTTGTTCTCTATGGTCAAATTATTTTAAAGACGTAGTTCACACTGTCGCACCTTTTTTTTTCTAGTTGCTGAATTATTCATAGTTTTGTTAATTTGCTTTCTCTTTTTGTTGATATGAAACTTACTGTTTTGTTGTTCACATGCAGCTGTCTGTCGGCACTAATCATGAATGGTATTATTGAAACCTCAACATGTTTTTTTTGTTAATTTTATAAACAATGAGTTAAATATACTTTTAAAACTAAGAAAATGTCTTGTCATTATCTATACGAGGATTTATCTTAAGTTCTACATATCTTTCACAAGCATTTTATTTAAATCTGTCAATCACGTATTATATTAACATACAGGCTTTCCTAACATGAAAGTATCACATAATTTGGTATTTTAGCTTGGTGTTTTTAACAGAAATTGAGAAAATATTGATTTATTTCTGTTGAAAAGTGTTTTATTTATTCTCATATATTTATATTATTGTTATCGAGATGTAACTTCAGAATTACTCTCCATGACTAAATATTATTTTATTTATGTAGTTTGTTGATTTATTCATTTCATGTAGCTTAAATAACTTGTCTTGCTTGTTTTGTTCGATTTACTCTTCTAAAAGTTCTTAATCTTGCCTTTAGGTCTGGAGGCTGTTTACCAATTTTTTCTTCCTTGGTAAATTTTCGATCAACTTTGGAATTCGCCTTCTGATGATGTATGTATTTCAGTATGATTGAAGTTTATTTGTCCTTCTTTAGTGTATCCTTGAAATCCTTGAGATGTATAACCTCATTAATAAAAATGCAGAGCAAGATATGGTGTGCAACTGGAAAAGGGCCCCTTTGACAAACGTACAGCAGATTTTCTTTGGATGATGTTATTTGGAGCATTTTTTTTATTGGTCAGTGTTCTATAATTTTTAACTTCTTTCTTCGTGTTTTCTCTTTTGTAGACAGATATCAAGTTCATTACTATGCAACATTTAGTTATCAAGTTCATTACTATGCAACATTTGTTGCAAGCTTGCCATTCTTTTTTCTTTAAGCTTACATAGATACAGCAAGCAGTGACAGTATTTCGTTTTCTTTATACTAGGTATTGTCTGCCATTCCCTTTTTTTGGTCTCCCTTTTTGGGGACATCAATGGTCTTCATGCTGCTCTATCTTTGGAGCCGGGAGTTCCCAACCGCACAGATAAACATATATGGACTTGTCACGTTGAAGGTATCATAGGCTCTTCTACATTGTATTCTTTCGTTGTACCTCAACGTTTGAGCAACTGGGCCCATTTTAATGCAGTGACATCTCAATATTTTTCAACCTGCAGGCATTTTATCTACCATGGGCAATGCTTATGTTGGACATTATATTTGGCTCACCCATTATGCCTAGCCTTCTGGGAATTGTTGCTGGTCATTTGTATTACTTCTTGACAGTATTACATCCTCTTGCTAGTGGAAGGAACTTACTGAAAACGCCAGCATGGGTGTATCCTTTTTGGTTAATTCATTTTACAAACGTCATCGTTCCTAGGAAACCTGGCCATCTTCTTTAGTTTAAATTTGTATAATTACTTTGATAGTTTATGAATGAATGATCTTGTGTGCTTAATATCGTCATGATTATTGGTGGACTTCTCAGTATTTGGTTAGTTTTTAACTAATAGAAGCGTCAGGTTGCTCATAATTATTGTTGTATTGAAATAACATTCTCAATGTTTCATAATCCATTCCTCCATGTATTTTGGCAATTTACTGTGAATTTTCTGCAGTTTGATCCTTGACAATTTGTTTTACAGACACAAATTGGTTGCTCTTCTGGGTTGGGGAGTGCAATCAAATTCTGGTTTTCGACCTAACAGTACCAACACTGCTACTGGTAGTGTAGCTTTCAGAGGGAGGAGCTATAGGCTTAACAGATGAACCACGTTGTAATTCACACTTATTTGCAGCAAATTTGATGAAACTTCTTGTTATGAAGATCTTTGAAGATTCAAATACAAATTCGGGTT